>CM065781.1:35771863-37021863 GCA_033296515.1 Macrochelys suwanniensis | reverse complement strand
ATTACTCCCCACCCCGTCCCGATTTTTTACACTTGCTATCTGGTCATCCTAAACAGGAAAGACTGGGAACATGGACTTGATGGAGATTTAAGAACTTTATTTTGGGAGTGATTGTTATTTTAATAACAGGATTACTTGTGGCACCTTAGAGACTAACAAATTTATTTCAGCATAAGCTTTTGTGAGCTACAGCTCACTTCACAAAAGCTTATGCTGAAATAAATGTGTTAGTCTTTAAGGTGCCACAAGTAATCCTGTTCTTTTTGCTGACACAGACTAACACGGCTGCTACTCTGAAACCTGTTATTTTAATAAATCCAGTCCCAAGTAGGGCTGTGGCTGAACCAGAGAAGAGTTTGTTTTGGTAATCTGATTAAGAGAACCCTGAAAAGTAGGGTGACTGGGCCACTGTAGTGTGACCTCAGGCCACAAGGGGGTGCTGAGAAGGTGGCTGACCCTATTACGCTAGTCATGTTCACTTTCTATTTGGTGCTGTCTGTAGGGGGAGATTTCAACAAACCAGTAAAGTGCCTGAAACCACTGTGGCTTATTGCTAAAAGCAGCCAAGTCAGCAGGCTGTAAATTGGCCATTCAGCAATCTCAGCTTGACCAAGGCAGGAGGGGAGGGAGTTTTGGGTGCCACAGAAAGGGCAGCTTGACCCCTTGACCTTCCTGATAAGAATTGTGTTGAAGTTGCTGATACATGCATTTTAGAAGAGCAGGATGTGCCTCAGGAATGTCTATTGGGGCCTCAAGGCTGCAAACTCTGGAAAACCCCACACCTGGTTAATCAATAATCAGAAGGAACCTCTTGCTTGGCCATTGAAATTGCTTACTTAACAAGTTTTCTTTAAGGGACATGTCATTCTGTTACTAACATATAAATAAGAGGAAAAAGTTTGAGGTAGTTGGACTCTTTTGGACTCTCCCTCTAGGTACATCTTGCGGTCCCCACCAGCAGATGGAAGATTTGGCCGTCGGAAGCCTGCTGCTGTGTCACTCAAGAGCCACACTCAGCTTTAGTAATTATCAAGGGTTGGGGGTGTTTTACTAACCTGTTGCGGACATGTGTCAGTGCTTGAGACTAAGTAAAGTTTACCTTTAAGTGAAAGCACTCTTGTGTTGTCCTGTTTGTGCCAGCCATCTATCTGTCAGACAGCTGTCTCCCCTGATTTATTTCCTGACACCACCTCACACAGAGTAAAAGTTACCAGGAGGTTTGGGTTGAAAGAACCTCAGGTAACACTGTCCAACCCTCTGAAAAAACAGCGCAGACAAGTAGCAGAGGCTCAACCATGTAAAGCATTTCAAAATCGAAGGGTCAGCAGTTGATGTATGAGATAGTGACTGAAACAAGGCTTTAACACATTTTTTCTAAGTACTCATAATACACAGTTTGAAAAATGCTATATGCAGATATGTTTTAATTTTTTGTCTTAACTCATAGTTGTTTGATTTTTTTATATTTTATTTTGACCATATTGTGACAGATATGGCAATTTCCTTTTAAAAATCTTCTTGAATTAAGTTTAAGTACATTGTATTACTCATAAACTCATAGACTTTAAGGCCAGAAAGGATCATCATGATCATCTAGTCTGACCTCCTGCACATTGCAAACCACAGAACCTCACCCACCCACTCATTTAAATAAACCCCTAATCCCTGGCTTAGTTACTGACATCCTCAAATTATGATTTAAAGACTTCAAATCACAGATACTCCACCATTTACACTAGTTTAAACCTGCAAGTGACCCATACCCCATGCTTCAGAAGAAGGCAAAAAACCCCCAGGGTCTCTGGCAATCTGACCTGGAGGAAAGATTCCTTCCCAACCCAAATGGTGATCAGTTAGACTCTGGGCATCTGGGCAAGACCTACCAGCCAGACACCTGGGAGAGAATTATCTGTAGTAACTCAGAGCCCTCCCCATCTAGTGTCCCAACATCAACAATTGGAGATATTTGCTGCTAGTAGTTGTAGGTTGGCTACATGCCATTGTAAGCCATCTCATCATACTATCCCGTCCATAAACTTACCAAGCTCAGTCTTGAAGCTACTGCAGAAGTAGAAGTTATATATTATTGTGGGCTGGGATTGCATGTAGGTTCTTTAGGGTGGAAGACGGGATGGGAATCCTGGGAAGTGTTATGAATTTCAAAGGACTACACTCATCAGTGTGCCAGAGGAGAATGGAGTTTTGGGACAAACAGTATAAAGTGTTTTCCTGGGGAATCTCGGGGATGTGAATGCAAATTCCCACCCCTGATTATGTAAAAACCCAGCCTTTAAAGCTATACCCCCAGGAAGGGTGATTGTTTACTGATTGCCTGTTGTCAAAGATTGGAGAAAAAAGGCCCAAACTAATTCAAGAAAGGCTGATCTGCCCCCTTGGCATTCTTGTTCTGAGCTAAAGCTGTTATGAACTTATAAGCACAGAAAACCCCCTTGGTGGGGTTTGAAGGACTGACTCCTACTAGAGCCCTGGTTGGAGTTGAGGGTGATCTCTGATAAACTTATTTGCATGTGTGTAAGGTTCTTTTATTGTTTTCTCTATAATGCTTTCACCTTAAGATAAATGTTCTTGCTTATAAAGAGCTGTGTGGTAACTTGTGACTGCTGGTTGTTATAGCCTTTGAAGAGTGAGCAAAAGTGTAGACACCAGCCTGTTTGGGCAGGCTGGCTTGCTGGGAATGTCATAGTATAGATGGGGAACTGTGCAGCCTGGGGAGAAAAAACTCTGGTCAGGAGGAAGAAAGACATGGGTCTTCACCCAAATGAGGTGATGCCTGAGAAGCCAGGAACCTAGAGTGCAGGGCCAGTGCAACCACTAGCCGAACTAGGTGGTCACCTAGGGCACCTAGTGGTTGAGGGCGCCTAAAAGCCCGCTCGAGCGAGGGGGTGGAGTGGAGGTGAGCTGGCGTGGAGAGGGCCACCCACAGTAATGGGGGGAGAGGCGCAGGGGAACCGCTCCCTGCCCCAGCTCACCTCCGCTCTGCCTCCTCCGCTGAGCACACCACCCCCGCTCTAATTCTCCTCCAATCGGCGCCGCAAGCCTGGGAGGGGAGGAGAATTAGAGCGGGGGCAGCGTACTCAGCAGAGTAGGAGGAGCGGAGGTGAGCTGGGGTGGGCTCCCTGGGTGGGGTTAACTGCCACGGGGGGGTTAGCTGCCGCGGAGAGGGAGGTTGGCTGCCATGGAGCGGGGGCTCCCCGGGCGGGGTTAGCTGCAGCAGGGGGGTAGCTGCTGTGGGCGGGGGGGTTAGCTGCCATGGCGGGCAGAGTTAGCTGCCATGGCGGGTGAGGTTAGCTGCCTCGTGGGGGGGGGGGCTCTCTGGCAGGGGGCAGTGGGCGGGGTTAGCTGGTTGGGGGGGTGGGTGGCACAAGTTAAAGTTTCGCCTTGGGCGCGAAACTTCCTTGCACCGGGCCTGCTAGAGTGGATGCTGTTGGTGGACCCCTGAGGGGGAATATAGGTGCAGTTGCCCTGAACTGTGACACATGCAACAAAATAAAGTGGCTTCAAAAGTTACTGTTTGTGGCAACACTTTTAGCAGCAAGAAAATATTATAATGCACATGCTATTTTAAAATGAATCCATTCAATTAATTGTTAAGAGAATAACATGTGACTTGAATAATTAAATAAAAATAAACTTAAAATCCCATATTCTCTTGTTGCACATTTACAACGGTTTAATATTTCCAGGGGTGTAGTCAGAGCAATAGGTGGAAATAAAGCAAATTCACCCTGGGATTAATAATACTTATTTTTTATGTTGGACTTTTTATTCATACGTCTAAAAGCATTTACAAAGCATTACAATTACTTACAGAGGGGGAAATGGAGGTATAAAGAGAGGAAGTGACTTGCAAGATCACCCATTAGTAAGTCAGATGCAGAAATGAGAACAAAATCCAGGGCTCCATGCTCCCAGTCTAGTAACCTGCCACTGAAGCACACTGCCTTCTTATCATATCACCTGTGACTGTCATTGTGGGGAAGAAAGTGGAATAAAAAATTCTCTTAAATTCATGCGAGAAAGATATATTCTTTTAATGCTGTTGTAAATGTAGGTTGCCTTTATTGTCTGCTTACTATGTAATTTAAGAGCGTTTGTTGCCGTCACAGCCCACAGGCTGTCTTTGTTTCCCTACTCCAGGGATCGGCGATCTTTGGCAGTAGGCCCATCAGGGAAATCCGCTGGTGGGCCGGGACGGTTTTTTCACCTGCAGCGTCCGCAGGTTCGGCCGATCGCAGCTCCCACTGGCCGCGGTTCGCTGTGCCAGGCCAATGGGAGCTGTGGGAAGCGGCATGGGCTGAGGGATGTGCTGTCCTCCGTTTCCCCCCAGCCCCCATTGGCCTGGAACGGCGAACTGCAGCCAGTGGGAGCTGCGATTGGCCGAACCTGTGGACACTGCAGGTAAACAAACCATCCCGGCCTGCCAGCGGATTTCCCTGATGGGCCGCGTGCCAAAGGTTGCCGATCCCTGCCCTACTCCTTATTGTTCCCAGACTTGCAAAAAATGCTAAGTCTATGCAAGGGCTGGGTCTCCCTCTTTGTTGCCAAATGGAATTTGGGGAAAGAACCTGAACTGGGGCTTAGTACCCTCAACAAAGTGAACTCCAGTTGCTTCTCTGATGTTTTCATCATGTCTTTCTGATTTAACTGTATGTTGTGTGTATTTAGGGTCTAATCAGAATCAGGGACTTGTGCTTGGCACTGTACAAACATTTATGACATTCTCTTAAGACAAAACAAACAAACTGGGGGCTAAAGAGAATGGGTAGGAACAATAAAACAAGCACAATGAGCATTAGTCATTGCTTACAACCTGTCTTTCTATGTGACTTGTTTCTTTTTCTGTTTTCCTGATCTTTAGCTATATCTCCATAGATGCTACATTACAAAGGCTGGAGGCCCATTCCTTCTACAATTTAAGTAAAGTCACTCATATGTAAGTACAGCGGAAAAATAAGTTTACTTTCTTGAGAAACGTGTGGAATAACAGACTCTTTGAATATGTTTAAATTCTCATTCTTTCATATATGGTGCTAAATGTTTAACTATCACTTCTCTCTCTGTTTCTTCTTCCTCCATACTCCACCCTCATCTTCTCTGGGCCTCACAGCATTTTCCTGCTGTCCTCCTTTCCCACGTCCGTTGCATGGAGCTATATATTTTTATTCCTCATTTTTGTTTGCTTGTTCTTTGCATTGCTTCACTTTATTTTTCTTTTCTGTGACCTGTCCTTGTATTTTGTAAACAAAGCTCACTGTATGGTGTTTCCTGCTTCTTCTTCGAGTGCTGTCCCTGTGGGTGCTCCACTTCAGGTGACGGTGCATCCCGGTGCCATTGATTGGAGATTTTTGGTAGCAGTGCTCGGTCAGGCCGCACGTGTGCAGTAGCTGTCTCGCAGCACTGTTGGAGTCCTGTTTAGCGCACACACGGCCCAACCCCCTCAGTTCCTTCTCAACCATCTTCGGCTAAAGATGGAGCTCAGAGCAGTGCGATAGCTTCTTCCCCTGTAGATAGAAAAAAATAGAAATTTAGTTGTTAGATACATTTGTTGTAGTTATTAGTTAGTTAGGATTAGTTGTTTAAAAAAATAATAGTTTTTCTTTCTCTACTTCCCTGCTCCCTTTGGAGCACTACCCGCAAAAGTTTTCTCTGCTTTCCTGCTCCCTCAGATGTGCCATGCTCCCTTGGCTTTAAGAGATGCAGCTCCTGCTGAGAAGCGATGCTGCGGTCCCACGGGCACTCTCTCTGCGTGAGATGCCCGAGAGAGAAATGCTCATACCACAGAAGTGCGTTCATTGTAACATCTTGAAAGCGATAGCCCGGCGTGACTGGGATCTCTGCCTCAAAATGATCCTCATGGAGAAATCATTCCAACCAGGGTCAGAAAAGAACCAACGGAAGCTTTCCTCTAAGTGCTCACCGATCCTGCCTGAACTGACCAAGAGCACGTTTCCATCCTCTCATGAAAAGAGAAAGCAAGCATCAACCTCTCCTCAGCGGGATCCGCGTAAAGAAACAGTCCCCTACGAGGTTGTTACCATCAGTGTAGATGACCTCGAGAGCCAGTACATATGACTCTTCCGGTACCCAGCACCAGCCATGCCAATGAATCCAAAGCGAAGGACAAGGAGTCGAGACATAGACAAAGCCATGTCTCCTGCATGGTCCCAACCATGCTGGCACCCCCAATGGATATGGCACCAACCATGCAGCCATCTCCAGTGCCAACCTCGACTTCAGCGATGCTGCCTTGCTAAGCACCGACCCCTCGACAGGCACTGACTGACAGCACCGTGATGGGCCCACCGGCCCTGACAAAATCCAGCCACAAGACTGCTGTGCACCTTCCTGCCATAACTAAACCCTCAGCACCACATCCACCGGCACCGCAACAATTGCTCAATCAGAAATATATTACTGTTCCATCGGTGCCCCAATAACTTCTCTTCGGCACCGATGGATCGCCCACGAGGAGTGTCTTTACACAGCCTACGTCTCCCACGGCACTGTCAATGTCCAGCAACAGGGATAATGAGGATAAGGAGGAAGGAGTCTTCTCCCCACAATGCTCCCCCATGACTCAACACAGACTTGCTGGGGTTCACTGAGACCTAAAGGCCAACATGCACAACTACCTTACCTGTGGTATGGATAACCATGGGTGTGTCCCCACATAGCATTCCCCATGCAGTGGCCACGTGGGACCCGTGGGCAGCATACAAAGTCCACTGTACATGAACCTCATCACCAACCAGAGGTGAACTTTGGTCTCCCCCTTTATCTACAGTGGCTACAATATTGGTAGTTCCAGAGATTATGGAGGAGCCAGAAGAAGAAACAGGTCCTGAGGATGTGTTGCCAACACACAACTCTTCTTCCCCCAATGAGGCCATCATGCCACCTCCACCTACACTGGCAGATGGCTTCAAATAATTTCAGGAACTTTTTAAACGCATAGCACTTAGCCAGGACATTCCCGTAGAGGAAGTCCAGGAAAGCCAACACAAGTTGCTACAAATTTTGAAACCTTCCTCATCCTCCAAAATTGCTCTGCCCATAAATGATGTAATCCTCGAACCTGTGGAAACGGTGTGACAGATGCCAGCCACCATCCCTCCAACCTGCAAATGGGCTGACAGAAGATACTATATGCCAGCCCAGGGAATGGACTTTCTTTTTTCTCATCCACAACCAAACTCACTAGTGGTGGAGGCAGCAAACCAATTTATCTTTGTCGAGGGGGAGATCCTTCACCTTAATTTGTAGCTCTTTCAGAATACCAACTGGACAATTACGGGAAGCTCTTTGAGTTTACATCTGACCTTTCTGAAAACAAGAGCACAATTTAAGACTGTGCTCACTGAAGGGCAACTAGTTGCTAGGACTACTCTACAGACTTCCCTGGACTTGGCCGTTACAGCAGCTCACACCACAGCTAGGACTATCGTGATGCACAGAGCCTCCTGGCTCCTGTTGACCAGTATTCTGAAAGAGCTGAAAATGAAAGTGGAGGATCTCCCCTTTGACAAAGATAAATTGTTTTAATAAAAAAATGATGAGGTTCTCCATTCCATGGAGGGCTCTCAGGCAGCTCTTTGCAGGCTGAGCATCTAAACACCGCCCACTAAGAGAAAGTGCTACCAACATTACCACCGCGCCAGGGACACATAGTAAAATCATCCTCAGTCCAGACCATACAAGTCTAGTAGACAGAGAAATAGACCACCATGACACAAGCCACCACAACCTCAGCAAGGAGCATCATAACTGCCCCTAACAAGCCACAGTTTTGAAGGATTGGTTGAGGGTCTGAATGACCTCCCCCTTACACCAGCACCAACTTGCCCATTTGGCCACTGCCTGAGAAATTTCTACCAGGCTTGGGAGTACATCATGCAAGATCGTTGGGTCTTAGAAATCATATACTCGGGCTATTCCATCCCCTTTACTTCATGCCCTCCTACCCTACCCCCTTCCCATCCCTCTTCAGGGACCCTTCTCATGAGCACCTGTTAAGGCTGGAAGTAGATCGTCTACTACAACTAGGTACCATGGAAACAGTACCAACACTGTTTTCTCTGCCCACTCATCATGGCAAGAACCTGTCTATAACTACTAGGACACATGGCCACCATATTTGTGGTAAAGCATGCCAGACTACACGTGTTATCTCCAAGGCTGGCTGAGTTCAGTATACAAACTCAACAAACACATCCTAAACAAGATGGTCACACCACCTCCTAACGTCCTAAAATCCCTACAGTGGTGGACAAGACTAGAGAATCTCTGTTCAGGGATCCCCTTTCATCAAACACCACCCTCAGTTATGATCATGATAGATGCCTCCTTGATGGGTTGGAGAGCATACCTGAATCATCATGCGGTACAAGGCAGGTGGTCACCAATGGAGACAAGCCTACATATAAACTTACTGGAACTCAGAGTGGTACGGAATGCCTGCTTTCATTTTCTCCCACTCATAACGAATGAGAAAATACGAGTGATGACAGACAACGCATGCATGTTCTATATCAACAGACATGGGCGGGGGGAGGGGGGAACAATCCCACTTCCTATGCACCGAGGCCATGAAACTATGGAATTGATGTATCCATCACCACATTGATATCTCAGCTTCCTACCTTCCTGGATGCCAAAATACCACAGCAGACACGCTAAGCAGAAAGTTCTCACAGGAACACGAATGGGAAATGAATCCCTCAGTTTTACAACAGATATTCCATGAATGGGGGTTTCCCTCCATTGACTTATTTGCCATGGCTCAGAATCACAAATGCCCTCTATTCTGTTCCAGGGCAGGATTAGGACCTTGATCTTTAGGGGATGTATGCCTCCTCATGTGGGACAGGATGCTCATGTATGTATTCCCGCTGATCCCGCTAATCCCCAGGGTCCTGTGAAGGATTCGGGATGAAAAGGCCAAGATCATACTGATTGTCCCAGTGTGGCCCAGACAGACCTGGTACCTGTACCTACTACACATGTCTGTTCACTCTCCATGACCTCTCCCATTGAGAGTGGATCTCCTCTCACAAGCCAATGGTCAGATCCTCCATCTGAACCTGGAGAAATTCCACCTGAAAGCATGGTTCCAGCAACACAAGTTAACCTGTTCAGAACAAGTCAAACGTGTTACTAAACAGCAGATGTACATCCACACACAATACTTACCTGCAAAAATGGAAAAGATTCTCTATATGGAGTCAGACCAAACATCTCACTCCCCATATTACACCACTACCACTAGTGCTAGAATACCTCTTAGAGCTAAAGAATTCAGGGCTGTTCATGACTGCTATCAAATGGCAATCACAACTTTCCATTGCAAGATTGATGGATTCTCTGTATTTGCACATCTGACTACAAAACATTTTCTTACCGGCCTCCAGAATCTCTACCCTGAAGTACATCCACCCATGCCCATGTGGGACCTAAATCTAGTTCTCAAAGGACTCATGAGACTACCCTTCGAACCACTGGCTACCTGTTCTCTAGTACACATGTCCATGAAGGTAGCATTCTTGGTGGCTATCACATCCGCTAGAAGAGTTAGTGAGATAAGGGCACTAATGGCCAATCCACTATACACGATCTTCTTTAAAGACAAGATCACGTTGCAGCCTCACTCAAAATTCCTCCCTAAATTGGTTTCAACCTTCCATGCTAATCAACCTATTAATCTCCCTACATTCTATCCGAAATCTCACAAAAACTCACAGGATGCCGCATTGCATACCCTGGATGTTCGATGAGCTACAGCTTTTTACTTGGACAGAACAAAATCTTTCTGCAAATCCACGAGACTCTTTGTCTCGATGACTGAATGATCCAAGGGCTCTGCTATATCCAAATATAGACTATCTAAGTGGATCTCGAGCTGCATTTGCTTTTATCGAACATATAAGACAGAACCTCCACTGGGGATCAGATCCCATTCTACCGAATGGATGCAGCATCCATTGCATTCCTAAATAATGTACTCATTTCAGAGATCTGCAGAGCCATTACATGGGCCTTAGAACATACTTTCGTCAATCACTATGTGATTACACATGACTCAAGGGCTGATGCCATACTAGGCCTCACGGTCCTCTTCTCGGCTATGCATGTAATTCCAAAATCCCCATAGTGGACACTGCTCTACATTCATCTGACGTGGAGCACCCATGGGACAATACTTGAAGAAGAAGAGAGGGTTACTCACCTTGTGCGGTAACTGAGGTTCTTTGAGTTGTGTGTCCCTGTGGGTGCTCCACTACCTATCCTCTTCTCCTTTACTTTGTAGTTAGATACAAGGACTCTACAGTAGAGAAGGAACTGAGGGGGTCAGGGTTTGTGCTACACGAGACTTCAACGGTGTGGCAAGACAGCTACTGTGCAGGCGCGACCCGACAGAGCATTGCTACCGAAAATCTCAGATCAACGGCACTGGGACACACTGTCACCTGAAGTGGAGCACCCACAGGGATGCACATCTTGAAGAATCTCAGTTATTGCAAAAGAGGAGTAACCCTCTCTTAGCTTTTCCCACATACTCTTATTCCTGTTCTTTTCTTTCTAATTGTCAACTTTCTTTTTCACATGTGGAACATATATTCAGTCTCCTTTTCTTCTTTCCCTCTGCACTGTTCCTTCACTTTTTCAACTCCTTTTTCCCTGTTCCTCTTTTATTTTTAACCTTATACATAGTTAGTGTGAGGTATAATTTTTTTTTGCTTTGTTAATTTATTTTCCCTTATTTTTTACTATAAATAGACTGTTTTTCTAAAAACAACTTGCTTACATGTGATGCTGAGTCAGAGAGGGTTAAGTAACCAGCAGGCTAAGTGATCTGAAAGAAACCCTTAAGAACATATTAGAAGAGTATTGAAATGGTAAACAGGGCCATTCCTTGTAGATAGTTATCAAAACCATGTTAAGTACTAGAACCCTTGATATGTAGGCTTATATTTGTAAGCAGGGTCTGAATGAGCTCTCCCCAACAGCTAGCTGGGAGGGGGAGAGACTTCAGGAGCAAACTGTATTGTACATGAACACGCCTACTCTGCCTAGATATCCAGCCGATAGAGTTTTGTTGCTCAAAGTGATCAACTTTGTCTGGTGTTGGGTTACAAATCACTTTAGTACTGAATGCAGGGGTAGTGAAATGTTGTTATCAATGTTGTCTTTATTGTATGAGTAAAAGGGAGCAGAACTGTGCTTAACCTGTCCTGATTGAGGGGGTCACTCTCAGCTGAAAGGAGCTCACTAAGCCAGGGGCATGAATGCCAGACCCCTATGAAAGTAAGGGGGGACAGGTATCCTAGCCAGAAGGTGTGGACTCTCCCTCAGGGTCCCTGGTCTGGTTTAACCTGTTCCTCCCCACTATTCAAAGATAGAGCTAAATAGGCTTCATTAGGAGCCTTTTGTTATTTTAAGTGCTCAATAGAGCTGAAATAACTTGTGCTGGGACAGCGTTTCCTCCCAGCCTGCTTCTGGTTCCCCCACTAAGAGCTGACAATCACTAAGAGTTGGGTGAACTCTCAAGAGACTGACCTGCAGAGGTCACAGCAGAGAGGCCGGTGAAGTGGCGAGCAGGTGGCTGGTGGGAGTGGCCAGCGGGAGCAGCAAGCAGCTGGTGGGACGACTAGTGGAGTTGAACAGCGGCTGGTGGTGCGGCCAGCCAGAGCAAGTGCTCAGATGGCGGAGCATGCAATATGTGCCTTCTTCCCCGGGTGGGAAGTGAACTTACACAGATACACCTTTGAACTCTGGGTCCTCACTGGCCAAGGACAACCACTGTGAGTGGGGTATGGTGAGGGAGCAGAGGGGAGTACACTAAAGGAACTTTTGGTTTTAGAACTCAAGAACATGAGGCAGAAGACTCTGTCCCACAGACTCTGGAGTGGGTGTCCTGCTCAGTTTTATGATTATGTATCCTGCTTGTGGAATTTTCC
Organism: Macrochelys suwanniensis; assembly: GCA_033296515.1. Classification (NCBI taxonomy): domain Eukaryota; kingdom Metazoa; phylum Chordata; order Testudines; family Chelydridae; genus Macrochelys; species Macrochelys suwanniensis. The sequence continues at coordinate 37,009,888 of CM065781.1, read as the reverse complement.
CTAATTAATGTCGAGTGACTTCCCTCCTTTCACTAAAAGTTTCTTTTCTACACTCAGACTCTGTGCTTACAATTGGGGAAGTATTGCCTCTCAAAGGCGCCCAGGTGTGGTGTGTAATTTTCCCAGGTTACTGAGTGGGGTCTTGAGCCAGTTCTTTGTTGTACAGGGAGTCCTCTGACTTACCACACTTTTCAATTGACTGCCTGTTTCGCCCCTTCTATGTTTGTTTCGCCCTAACGACACTCGATTTGCATAAAGTTCGCTTGAAATCACTTCCTGGTTGCATTTCCTGGTGTGGAGCTGGAAGGGGTTGCTTCTGACTGGCTTCAAGGCAGCAGGGTAGCTTGTTGCTGGGTAGGGTTGCCACTTGTTTTTTATTGGCTTCTGGCCCCAGGCTCAGTCAATCAGAAAGCTTGAACAGTGATTGGCTGAGGCTCAGCATATGTGCCATTCTCCCTGGCTTTCTGAGCCTGTGTTGTCGGCATTCTGAGCAGCATATGTGAGTTTATATGTTTATTTGAATGCTGTTTGCAAAATACAGTGTACAGTAAATACATTGATGTTGCAACATTAGTTATCTATAATTCATTTAGTACAAAAATCTAGGTTATTGTGGTGAAAATAGTATATCAAGCCTTGGTTCAGGAACCAATCCCCCCTTCATACCATTGATTCCTATGGGAAAAGCGGTTTCGACTTATAATGTTTCGACTTACAATTCGTTCCTCAGAATTACATTGTGTCGTTAAGTCCAAGGACTCCCTGTATTGTTGAAAATGAACCCCTAGATCAGGGGTCGGCAACCTTTCAGAAGTGGCGTGCCGAGTCTTCATTTATTCACTGTAACTTAAGATTTCGCATGCTGGTAATACATTTTAATGTTTTTAGAAGGTCTCTCTCTCTAAATCTATATTATATAACTAAACTATTGTTGTATGTAAAGTAAACAAGGTTTTTAAAATGTTTAAGAAGCTTCATTTAAAATTAAAACGCAGATCTTATCAGTTTAGTGCAGTGGTTCTTAACCTGGGCCGGCAGTAGGCTGAGCGGGGCCGATGGCCGGGACCCTGGCTGGCAAGGGACTGGCGGCCGGAACCTCAGACTGTCAGCGGGGTGGCGGACAGAACTCCAGACCGGCAGCGGCTCACCCGCTGCCAGTCTGGGGCATAGGTGCTGACTTTTGGTTTTGCTGGTGGGTGCCCCACCTGTCCCTGCCCCTTTCCTGAGGCCCTGCCCCCACTTTGCCTCTCTCTGATCCCCCCTCCTGGTGGCTTGGTCTAGCACCTGACTCCACCCACTCACTCAAAGTGACACAGGAGGAGGTTCTCCTCCTCAGGGTAGGAAAGGTTGCCTACTGGTTAAAGGTGTTCTGAGTTTGATTCTCTGCTCAGCCACAGACTCTCTGCTTAATCTCAGGAAAGTCACTTCATCCCCCCTTCCAAATGGGGCTAATGCTTCCCTGCCTCCTAGGCTAAATCCATTCATGCCTGTGTGATGATTGGGGGCAATGGAAGTATCAAGGTTTTGACATTCACAGCATCCCCTGGCAATGAGTTCCACGGGTTGATTATGTATTGTGGGAAGAAATACTTCTTTTTGTTTGTTTCCTATCAGCTGTAAGACACCTGAGGGTGTATTTCCAGTAGATACAAATGTTATCGTCTTTTTCCAATGGCAGTGTGCTTTCTTTTCCTATTAAGTTACTCAGCAATTAGAAATAAAGTCTTAAAAACATTGTAATCTATTTATACAATGCATTTGATATTTCTCCAGCACAAATGAAAACACACTCCAGTTCAAGATATTAAAGGTATAAAGATTCAAAACATAAAAACAAATTTAAAAATTGAACTTGCATTTACAAATGACTGATCGAAAAGCTTGTTTTAGCTCTGGAAACTGTTCAGTTTTACAATGTAATAAGAAATCTTGAGTATGTATCTACAGTGACTGAACTGGATGATTCTTAACTGTGCCTTAATGAAAATACAGTATGACACTATACGTCTTAAATGTTAAGAAAATTTTCCCTCTAAACAATGTCATTGTCAAGGGCATACTCAAATTACTAAAGAGACCTGTTCTAAGGTTGTAACAACCAGGTAGAATTAAGAGCACTCCGGGAGGGTGGTTTTTCATTTGCTTGTTTTTTATTAACAAAAGTCCTCAGAATCCATTGACTATTTCAAGAAAAAAGATTGAGAAGCAAAGGTATGTACAATAATACTTCCTCTGATTTCCATTTAAAGAGCAATTGAAGTGTCTCAGGGAAGCACTGACTGTGACACTGAAAATAAAACTGATCAGCTTTGTGGGAGAGAGTTGAGATCAGCACTCACCAGGTCCCTTCTCTAGGCCAAGGGTAGCCAGAAACTGCTGTCTCCTGGGTCTCATCCTATCAGCTGGGTGGGAACTATTTACCCTCATGAAGTGCTTTGAGTGCACCTCTGGCCCAGGGGCTGCTAGCACTGCTGCTGGCTGTGGGGCGGGGGATTTCTAACTCGCACAGGCTCTCAGCTGCTCAGCCTAGTGAGGGGGCATTTGAGAAACTCATTAAAGACTCCCTCTGTGTGCAAAGGGGTGGGGTGGACAGAGCAATCCAGACAGCTCTCCTGCTTCCAGCCTCGGAGCAGCAGCAGCCCACACAATGGGGAATTTACATTTCCCACAGCCCCGAACCGAGGCGGAGAGAGGAGCTGATGATCCAGCTCCTCCGGGACAGTTGTATCAACTTCTTGCTCAGGGAAGAGTAAAAGCCTGCTCTGCCCTGGAAACGGACCACTTTTACCTGCCATGCAGGGGCAGCACCAGCTTTTTTGCCGCCCTAGGCATTTGAGTATGCCCTTGAGAGGCTGCTGCCGAAATGCCGCTGAGATCCCCGGCAACTGAAGAAGCTGCCACCGAAGTGCCGCCGAGGACCTCGGCAGCAGAAGAAGCGGCTGCCGAAGTGCCACCAGGGTACTCGGCGGCAGCTTCTTTGGCCGCCGGCCGCCGAAGGACCTGAAACGCTGCCCCCCAAATCCTGGCGCCCTAGGCGACCGCCTATGGTCGCCTAATGGTAGCGCCGGCCCTGCTGCCATGGGAGCCGGGTTAGAAACTGCAGCCACACGCTGCTCATCTGTTGTCTCCCTGCCAAGGCAGCTGATAGGCGGTTGTGCACTACAGTTGATTGGTTAGAAACAACTAATCCAGCCACCCGCCAAAGGTTCATGGGGCTCCGCATGCGCGAGAGCTGATTTGCAGCTGCCACAACTGATTATCCTGGTTCACCGAGGCAGGCAGCGGGCTGATCTGGCTGGCAGCGGCGTGCCAGTAAAAATCGGCTCGCGTGCCACCGGTTGCCGACCCATGCCCTAGATATTGAACCCAGCCCTGGTTGCTGCCGGCTCCACCTGGCAGAAGGGTTACATATTGTTATCAAGGATAGATACTAATTGTATTTGTGTTCACCTATATCTTGTTAGAAGTTTAACAATGTGATCTAATTAGCTTGTAAACTTCTGTTCCTGTCTATATTACTGTATTCTATTGATTCAATGATCACAGGGGATATTATCATTGAGATGGAATTTGTGGTGTAATAATATTATCTTCATTTCTCTTTGAAATTTTGACTCCACATAGTAAAACTACCTGTGAACTTTTTGATGGTTAATTGTCTTATGCTAATGAATACAACTAGTTACCAGAGTATGCCGAAGAAATGGAGATTAGCATCAAAGCAACTGTATACATTGGCTATTCTTCAGCCAAGGAAGGCCTGCTGTGATGGTGACTGGCTTCAAGCTATAAAGGAAGTTTTAGGCTTGATCCTTGATAAGGCAGATCTCCTTAAACTTTTTGACAGGGAAAGTCTAAACCCACAAGACTAAAGTCTCCAGGTCTACTCTGGATTAACACTGTAATTCCCATGGAAGAAATTTAACTAACTCTGCACTTGGACTATAACCTTTTAATTTGAATCCAGAAGGATTTTTACAAATCAGCAGCCTCACCATTTCTGCCATGAAACTGACATCAGAACTTTATTCATATTTGTATGTATAATGATCTTTAACCATAGCAACTCTTTCTTTTTATTGATAAATCTTAGATTTAGTTAATAAGGATTGACTGTAAGCATGTATTTGGGCAAGATCTGAAATATTCATTGACCTGGTGAGTAATGTATCTGATTTCTTGAGATTGGTAGAACTTTATATATGGTGAATAAGGTTTTTAGTAACCATCACTATATTAGACTTGGCTGTCTGGGTGGGAGCCAAAGGCTGGATTGCTTAAAGGGGACTGTATTTTGGCTTCTTGGTAACCAAAGAGGTATTACAGAAGCCGTTTGGTTACTGGCTTGGTGAAATCAAGGGGATTTGGGGGGGATTGTTTGTACTATTCTTTGCAGTTTGCCCTGAATAAGCATTCTCAGTGTAGCCCTTCCAGCGCCACGGTCACACATTTCTTATTTTTCTTTCACAAGTTAGGTAAGATTTCTTAAATAATCTTAATCAGTGTGATCCTTGTAAGCATGAGTAACTGTTAATTATAAGAAAACAAGAAAAATACCTGTGGCACCTTAGAGACTAACAAATTTATTACAGCATAAGCTTTCGTGGGTTAAGAACCCACTTCATCGGATGCATGGAATGGAACATACATCTGATTACTGTATGTTCCATTCCATGCATCCGATGAAGTGGGTTCTTAACCCACGAAAGCTTATGCTGAAATAAATTTGTTAGTCTCTAAGGTGCCACAGGTATTTTTCTTGTTTTCTTTTTGCTGACACAGACTAACACGGCTACTACACTGAAACCTGTTAATTATAAGCTCTTATGGCGCTTTTCACCCCTAGATCTCAAAGCACTTTACAAAAGCAGTTAGTATCATTATCCACGTTTTCAGAGCTAGTTGAGTATTTTTCAACTAATGGTGCTTTTTGTTGGAAAATGCACATATGTCAAAGCTGAAAATTTTTGCAGAAACGTATTAGTTTTGAGAGGAAGATTTCCCAGGTCCAGGATGAAATTTCCTGTCAAAATGACAGAGTGAGACTTGCTCCAGAATAGGCAATAGCCCTGTGGTTAGTGAACTCATCTAAAATGTGGGAGACCCAGATTTGAATCTCTGCTCTGAATTGGGCAGAGTAGGGACTTGAAGATTAGTCTCCTACATCCCAGATGAGTTCATTAAACACCTGGCTATGGAGTCAGTCTCTCTCTCTCTCTCTCTCTCTCTCTCTCTGATCCAGTGAATATTTAATTATTTACACAAAATGCAACAGCCTCAAGCAGGAGAGATTGTGTGATGGATTGGCACTATAGCCTGGAGGTTAGGGCACTTGGGTGGGATGTGGGCGACTTAGGTTCAGGTCTCTGCCGTTAACCAGGTGAGCACCCTAACCACTGGGCTATTAGCTATTCTGTATCTCATTTTTTTCATGAAAAACTTTAAAAAGTCTCATTTTTGTTCAGATGCAGAACAAAAACAAATTTCAAGCCTCAATTTTTTTGCAAAACAAAATTCTTGTTTTGCCACCAGCACTACCCATTTTACAGATGGGCAGACTGCGGCATAGGAGAGGGACGTTACCTACTCAAGGTCACCCACAAGCCAGTGGCAGAGCTGGGAATAGAACTCAGGTCTCCAGTTTAGTGCAGTATCCCCTGAATCACTCTGCCAAAATAGTAGGACAGCTTCCTTAAAAGGTTTTGCTATGGTTTTGCTATCTTCAGTTAATATAAAATTCATCCCCCTGCAGACAACATCTCGAGGTCTTTGTTTTTCTATCTTCCGTACTCCCATTCCATGGTTGTTAGTTTTTTCTTAATACTAATGCACTTTAATAGCAATGTTTATAGGCAGAATATTTTCTAAGCTATGAATAGGGCTGTCAGCACCAAGCACCACAGATTTTTCACACATTGGATGGAATTCATTGATTGAATTGTAGTTAGCAGATAAGATGTTGCACCATCTTGCCCGCCTTCACCTCCTTGGCCATGGCAAGACTTTTCTTGTAGACTCACAATGTATAATTTTCCAGTGCTTTGTCTAGTCTCATTTTAAATGACGTAGTGGGATTTCCATTCTTTCCCTGAGGTGGGCGTAGGTGAGAGGAAGCTTGAAGGAGAAACTGAGGGTTTTCATTACTGCTGCTGTCAATTCGCTGCAGCTCCTGGGCCTGACTGTTCTTTATTGGCTTCTGTGAAGTAGCAAATAGGAAGAAGATTCCTTTTTGAATTTTGATTTCTGAGAAAAAGATTATTGAACTCTCCTCAATATAAGCCCTTGAATGTAAATAGCTCTCCCATAGAATGTACATCACATACACAATATTTGTTTAACAATGAATGTTCTAAGTTTTTAGTCTAGGTTAAGGTGTCCGCTGCATCTACTGCAGGGAGAAAAGCATGGTCAGAGAACAAGACTAGGAACCATGAGCACCAAAGTCCTAATGTCACCTGTGGCACCAATTCATCATGTAGCCTTGGGAAAGTCAAGTATGCCATGCCTCAGTTTCCCATATGTAAAATGGAAGGACAGCTTTCTGTTAATGTCACTTAAAACGGGCTTTTTAGTGCTGAAGAATGTACTTAGCATAGAGTTTTTAGACAGTTAAGAGCTAAGGAATACAAATATAATTTAATCACAGAATTTTGGAAAGTACTAACATGCAGGACAGCTGGAGAATTAGGCACCTTCATGTGATCTAATGGAAGGCTGTTTATAAATGTGACTGTTTTCCTGAATTCCCTCCAGAAGTCGTCAGATTTGTTAATGCCAGTTACAGCTGTTGGTTTTTGTTTAATTACTCTCCAGAGTGCAAGATTAGTCAAGGTATAAGTGCATCCTTTGTGCTGTGCGTTTATTTTATGTTCTCCCCTTACATAATGTTTTTAAAGTATTAGTACTAAAATAACATTGGGTGGTGTTTATCATAGTGTATTTAAAAGCTGGTTGAAGTTACTGTAATGTTTTGAAAAGGAGCCATTTCATAGAAGACTGTCCAGTTTTTATGTACATGATCTCTCTACTCTTTAAACTACAGTAGAACCTCAGAGTTATGGACACCTTAGGAATGGAAGTTGTACGAAACTCTGAAATGTTCGTAACTCTGAACAAAGCACAGTTCGGGCTCCAGAGCCAACAGCTGGGGGGAAGGAGTGAAAGCAGTGCAGCCCCCAGCACTGCTCCTGCTCTGCTGGCCCCAGCATCTTACTGTAAGTGGGTGCCCCACATGTGGGGGTGGGGAGTTGGGACAGGCAACCCAGATGTGCCTATCTTTAAGGGTATGTCTACACTACGATAGTAGTTCGATTTCACTTAAACCGATTTTTTGAAACCGATATTACAAAGTTGATAGTGTGTGTCCACACTAAGGACAGTAATTTGGCATTGTGAGTCCACAGTAATGGGGCAAGCGTCGACATTTCAAGCGGTGCACGGTGGGTAGCTATCCCACAGTTCCCGCAGTCCCCGCTGCCCATTTGAATTCTGGGTCGAGCCCCCAATGCCTGATGGGGCAAGAAATGTGTTGCGGGTGGTTTTGGATAACTGTTGTCATTCAACCCTTACTCCCCCCCTCCCTCTGTGAAAGCAGCGGCAGACAACCATTTCGCACCCTTTTCCCTTGATTGACAGCACGGACGCCATAGCGCCGTGAGCATGGAGCCCGGCGAGATCATTGCAGCAGTTATGGCCGTTTTCAACACCTCGCGCCTTATCGAGCACTTTATTCAGAGGCAGATGTTAAGAAAGCAGGCGAGGAGGTACGGCAGCGCGGTGATGACAGTGACGATGACAGGAACACAGACCTCTCTCAAAGCACGGGACCCCGCAAATTGGACATCCTGGTGGCAGTGGGTCATGTTGATACAGTGGAACGCCGATTCTGGGCCCGGGAAACAAGCACAGACTGGTGGGACCGCATAGTGCTGCAGGTCTGGGATGAATCCCAGTGGCTGCAAAACTTTCGCATGCGTAAGGGCACTTTCCTGGAACTTTGTGACTTGCTGTCCCCTGCCCTGAAGCACCAGGATGCGAGCAGCCCAGACAGTCCAGAAGCAAGTGGCAATAGCCCTCTGGAAGCTTGCAATCCCTGACAGCTGCCGGTCAGTCGCGAATCACTTTGGAGTAGGCAAATCTACCGTGGGGGTTGCTGTGATGCAAGTAGCCAACGCAATCGTTGAGCTGTTGCTATCAAAGGTAGTGACCCGGGAAATGTGCAGGCGATAGTAGATGGCTTCACTGCGATGGGATTCCCTAACTGTGGTGGGGCTATAGACGGAACGCACATCCCTATCCTGGGACCGGACCACCAGGCCAGCCAGTACATTAACCAAAAGGGCTACTTTTCAATGGTGCTGCAAGCACTGGTGGATCATAAGGGACGTTTCACCAACATCAATGTCGGATGGCCGGGAAAGGTTCATGACGCTCGCGCTTTCAGGAACTCTGGTCTGTTTAGATGGCTGCAGGAAGGTATTTACTTCCTGGACCAGAAAATAACTGTTGGGGATGTGGAGATGCCTATAGTGATCCTTGGGGACCCAGCCTACCCACTAATGCCCTGGCTCATGAAGCCGTACACAGGCGCCCTGGACAGTGATAAGGAGCTCTTCAACTACAGGCTGAGCAAGTGCAGAATGGTGATGGAGTGTGCTTTTGGATGTTTGAAAGGGCGATGGCGCAGCTTATTTTGACTCGCTCAGATCTCAGCGAAACCAATATCCCCATTTTTATTGCAGCTTGCTGTGTGCTCCACAATCTCTGTGAGAGTAAGGGGGAGACGTTTATGGCGGGGTGGGAGGTTGAAGCAAATCGCCTGGCCGCTGATTATGCGCAGCCAGACAGCAGGGTGATTAGAAGAGCACAGCGGGACGCGCTGCGCATCAGGGAAGCTTTGAAGACTAGCTTCCAGACAGACCAGGGTAACTAGAGACTCTTACGTTTGTTTCTCCTTGAGGAGAACCTGCCCCCGTTTGTTTACTCTGTTTATATTGCCTATCCTCTCCAATTACCAACCCCCTTCCCCCCCTTCAAACACACCTTGCTTTGAAAAGAAAATAAAGGCAGCATTGTTCAACAAAAAACTTTTTTATTCAAGATTTTTCAATAAAGGGAGTGAACTGGGATGGTGGGCAGGGTGGGGTGCGGGTGGAGGGAGGGAAAGGACGCTTCAAAACTTGGGGAATGACAGCCTTCTGCTACTTGAGCAGTCTGCCGAGGTGGACTGGTTGTTCGCACGGAGCCTCCCACCCCTCGTTTTTGGGACTCTGGGTTAGGGGGCTATGGGACTTGGGGGCGGGGGAGGGTGGTTATAGATGTGCTGCAGCGGCGCTCTGTCATCCTGCTTCCGTTCCTGCAGAACATCCACCAGACGCCGGAGCGTGTCGGTTTGCTCATGCAGTAGCCCAACCGTCGCTTCAGTCACCCTCTGGTCTTCCATCCGCCACCTCTCATCTTGAGCGTCCCTCCTGTCCTCACGGGCGTCCCTTCTGTCCTCCCATTCGCTGGCCGCTCGCTTGTACTGGGAAATTGTGTCCTTCCACTCATTCTGCTGGGCTACCTCAGTGCGTGAGCACTGCATTAGCTCAGAGAACATCTCGTCTCGTGTGCGTTTCTTTCGCTGCCTTATCTGTGATAGCCTTTGGGAGGGAGATGCCGGGGGAAGCCTAGAGACAGTTGCAGCTGTGGGATGAAAAAAAGGGAGTGAATTCTTTAAAAAGATACATTTTTCAGAACAATGAATATAGTCTTTCACGGTGAACAAGGCCATGCACACAAGCTATCACGTGATTTCAGTACAAGGTCGCATTTTGAATCTTTATATTGAGTGCCTGGGGTTTTGGTGTACAGATCACACAAGCAGGGCCGGGCAACGGAATTCGGCTAGCAGGTGGCCATGGTAAGCCGTAGACTTTTGGCTGCTGAAAGCTTACTTAACAGCAGCGCCCTCCTTTCCCGTTCCAAGCGGAGCTCCTAGAGTTGGCCTGTTCCTGCTGCGCTGTGTGGGTTAATGTGCAGTGGCAGAAACCAAAGTACCCCCGGCCATACCATTCTCTGGGATGGTCGCTTTAGCCTTCACCCCACCGCGTGGCTGGTCTCGGGGAAGATCCCTGCTAGGTGAACGCGAACCGCTCAGCATGAACGGTCCTCCTCCCCGCCCCCACCACGTGGCTGGTCTCGGGAAAGATCCCTGCTAGGTGAACGCGAACCGCTCAGCATGAACGGTCCGCCTCCCCGCCCCCATCGCGTGGCTGGTCTCAGGGAAGATCCCTGCTAGGTGACTGCGAACCGCTCAGCATGAATGGTCCGCCTCCCCACCCCCACCGCGTGGCTGGTCTTGGGGAAGATCCCTTCTAGGTGACCGCGAACCGCTCAGCATGAACAGTCCGCCTCCCCGCCCCCACCGTGTGGCTGGTCTTGGGGAAGATCCCTGCTAGGTGACCGTGAACCGCTCAGCATGAATGGTCCGCCTCCCCACCCCCACCGTGTGGCTGGTCTCAGGGATGATCCCTGCTAGGTGACCGCGAACCGCTCGGCATGAACGCTCCCCCTCCCCACACCCAACGCGTGGCTGGTCTCAGGGAAGTTCCCTGCTAGGTGACCGCGAACCGCTCAGCATGAACGCTCCCCCTCCCCGCCCCCACCGCGTGGCTGGAAACTGCTGGGAGGATTTTTTTTAAAAGGCACAGGCAAACAGTCCCCGTAATAAAATGCACCTAATTCCAACCAGTTCACCATGACTGATATCACTCTGATGAGGATTACGCAGACAGAGCAAGAACGGATGTTGCGTGAATGCCAGCAAACACCAGGGCCATATGCCACCATGCTTTGTCAGGCAGTGATACCGGAGTACCTGCTACTGGCCTAGCACGGTAAAGTCTCCTACTGTGGAGGACGCAATAAGTCCGCTGTCCCCAGAAACCTTCTGCAAAGGCTTTCACAGTACCTCCAGGAGAGCTTCATGGAGATGTCCCAGGAGGATTTCTGCTCTATCCCCACACATGTTAACAGACTTTTCCAGTAGCTGTACTGGCCACGAATGCATCCAAAGTCCTCAGGTCAAATTACTCATTAAAAACCAGTTGCTTTACTACCATGTCTATTCTGTTCTAAAGATACACTCACCTACTGTTCCTTCTCCGGATTCACGGTCCAGGATACCGCCCTGGGAGGGTTGGTAGAGGATCTCTGTGAGGGTGATGAAGAGATCCTGGATTCAGGGAAATCGGCGTGCAATGCGCTGTCGACTACCTCGTCCTCATCATCTCCTTCATCATCTTCCCCATCCGTGAAAACCTCCGAGGAAGCAACCGATGAGAATACCCCATCGTTGGAGTCCACGGACAGGGGTGGGGTAGTGGTGGTGGCCCCCCTTAGGATAGCATGCAGCGCGGCGTAGAAATGGCATGTCTGGGGCTGAGACCCGGAGCGTCCGTTGGACTCTTTGGTCTTCTGGTACGCTTGTCTCAGCTCCTTAATTTTCACTCGGCACTGCGTTGCATCCCGGCTGTCCGTCATGGCCTTAGAGATTTTCTCATAGATTTTCACATTATGTCTTTTCGATCGCAGCTCTGATAGTACGGATTCATCTCCCCAGATAGCTATCAGATCTAACACTTCCCGATCAGTCCATGCTGGAGCCCTCTTTTGATTCTGGGATTGCATGGTCACCTCTGCTAGAGAGCTCTGCATCGTTACCAGTGCTGCTGAGCTCGCCACGATGTCCAAACAGGAAATGAAATTCAAATTGGCCAAACAGGAAATGGAATTCAAATGTTCCCGGGTCTTTTCCTGTGTGGCTGGTCAGAGCATCCGAGCTCGGACTGCTGTCCAGAGAGGCGACAGTGGCGCACTGTGGGATACCTCCCAGAGCTATTAGCGTCAAATTCCGTCCACACTAACCCTAATTCGACATGGTCATGTCGATTTTAGCGCTACTCCCCTCGTTGGGGAGGAGTACAAAAATCGATTTAAAGAGCCCTTTATGTCAAAATAAATTGCTTCGTTGTGAGGACGGGTACAGGGTTAATTCAATTTAACACTGCTAAATTCGACATAAGCTCCTAGTGTAGACGAGGCCGAAGATACAATACAGGCACAGTACAGTATTTGCTTTTTTTTGTTTTGTTTTTTCTCTGCTACTGCCTGATTGGTTACTTCCAGTTTCACAGGGTGTCTGGTTGATCAGTCAGTCTGTAACTCTGGTGTTCTTATCTTTGAGGTTCATCTATCTATCTGTCTGTCTGTCTGTCTGGTTTCAGAGTAGCAGCCATGTTAGTCTGTGTCAGCAAAAAGAAAAGAAGTACTTGTGGCACCTTAGAGACTAAGCTTATGCTGAAATAAATTTGTTAGTCTCTAAGGTGCCACAAGTACTTCTTTTCTTTTTGTCTGTCTATCTAATCTGGTTTATATATACTGTGTCTTTTTTAAAATACATTTGTCTAAAAAAAGTGAAAATGTAGTGTTCATAGAAGGGAATAACTAATTGCTTTAATTTGAGCCAAGTGTCATGTAGATATGAACTATGCAACCCTTCTACGTAGCAACTCTGTCAGAGCACCTCACTTGGCCTGCGACATTCAGTTTCTGTCCCCTGTTCAGTTCTGCCAATGTGCAGCCTCAGTCCTGACTTCAGATATCTGCTGCGGTCCTGCGTCCTACATGCGATGCTTGGCCACTGCTTTGAAGAGTGCTCTTTGGAATGTAAATCTTACCTCTGTGTGCTGATTCTGAGAGTGCTGAGCAAATTGAAGATGCTCATTGCCTGTTATGTATGGTGGGCCTGATCCTGTTTTGGTTAAAATCAGAGGGAAAAAAGGCACTTTTGAAAATCCCACTAGGTGCCTATCTGCATCTTTAGGAACCTAAATACCTTCTAAAAATGGTAATATATAGGCCAGCATGCATATTAGTGCCCTCTAAATAATGATATGAGGACTACTCAAATTCAGATATTTTACAGACTCCAACATTGGTACAGCTAGAGGAGATTTCCTTTAGGTTAAATAGCAGGGGTCTGTGCTTTTTGGCGGAGAAAGATCATTTTGTTCTCCCCCTGTGACTGTGAAATTCTGAACCACCTTTGTGTGTAGCACAGTGACAATTTCTTAGTCCCTGGATGGAACTGAATTTCTTTCTCTCTCTTTTGCATAGTCTAGTGGATAGGGCCCCAGGTCTGGGAGTAACGAAACCTGGTTTCTCTTCTGGCTTGTGCCGCTGACCTGCGATATAACTTTTGGCAAATCACTAACTTTCTATTCCTGTTTCCTTTTCAACACTTTGTCTGTCCTATTTATCTCTAGACTAAACTTTTTCAGGGGTAGGGACTATCTCCTAGTATAAATTTGTACAGTGCCTAGTATAGTGGGTTCCTGATCTCTGTTGAGGCTTCTAGGTGCTACTGTAATACAAATGTGAGTAACCTTCTCTTTTCTTCTTCTTCGAGGAGTGTCCCTGTGGGTGCTCCACTTTAGGTGTCTTGGTGCCCTGCGCTTGTAATCAGAGACTTGTAGTAGCAGTGCCTGGTTGGGCCACGCACGCACCCTAGCTGTCTTGCGCCACTCTGAGTGGTTACATAGCGGTGCACAGCCAACTGTCCCCCAGTTCCTTCTCTACTGCCTTTGGTTTGAGACAGCAGTGCCCCCTCTCTTACCTCAGATAAGATTAATAGTTTGTAGTTGTTTCCGATAGTGGTAGCTTAGTTGTAGTTAGCTACCCTATCCCTTTGTCCTTTATATTCTATATTTTACTTTATTTTTTCTTTAAAAAAATGATATATCCTTTGCTTTCCTCTTTACCCCTGCCTCCCTGGCGGGTACTCAACTATTTCCTAAAAAAGAGAGAGAGAAAGTAAGAGAGAGAGAAAAAAGAAAGAAAAACGTGGTTATCCCTGTTCTTTCTCCAAAGGACTTGCTCTCTCAGGCATGCCAGGCTCACCTGGCTTTAAACACTGCCTGACTAGCAGACTTTCCATACTGGTCTTTAACAGCCATGCACAGTGTGTCCGCTGCGATGGCGAGAAACACATTACCCAAAACTGTCCACACTGCAGAAAATGGACTGCCAGGGCAAGGAAGGCCAGGGATCTCAAATTGAAGCTCCTGATGATGGAGAAATCCCTCACACCAGCCTCTGACCCCGAGTCCAGGACACCTCCTGGCCAATGGTCGCCAGCAGTAGCATCTGCCAAGGGATCTACTTCAACAACACCTGCTAAGGAGCCTGCCCATAAGAAGGCTACCAAAAGTGGTCACACTCATCCCCACAATGAGAATCGCCTAAAAGAAAGCGATCTCCAAATGAGAAATCTGCCCCTTTACTGATGGCACCGAGAATGCCACACCATGGGGGACTGGGAATGTCTGATACAGGGAAGTCCTGAGGAGCTAAACACCCTATGTGGGCAAGCTCTAATGGAGGTGCACACAGTAAAGTTAAACCTCCCAGCTGGGCACCTACAGAGCTGAAGAAACCCTGAGCACCAAGCACTACAATGGCGCCACCTGCTGTACCTATACAGCTCAGCTCCAAGTCATCGGCACCATCAACTCTGACCCTAATTCCTAGTCAGTGCACGATGCCATCCCAGGCATCGAGCCTCACGGACCGGTTCCGCAGCAATTCATGAGGCATGCGGACCTGATAGTGGCCTCAACACCTGGAACTCCCCTACTCGGTACCGATGGTACCCTAGCAAGATAGGGACCAAGCCTGGTAACCACGCCCTGTGGATCAGCCCCTCCCCTCTCCAGTGATGAGGAAGAAGAGGATGAGAAAGTAATATATACTCCTTGCCACTCCTCACCTAAACCTGGACCCTGTCAGCACCAAACATCTACAGACATGTGGGGCTGGTATGGGCACTGCCTCCTATACCCTTCCCACCCAACTGGCCATACTGGGATCCCTGGGCAATGTGTGGGGCCAAAACCTCAGGCCCCCTAACATGAACCTCAGGTCCAGAACAACACAAAATATCCATCAAATGTCCAAGCACCCTCAGAGACACAGGAGGAAGAGACAGAGGAGCCTGAGGACACAGCTGAAGGTGACATCCTGCTGCCCACTCACATCTCATCTTCGTCACTGGATG
The DNA here is from genome assembly GCA_033296515.1 of Macrochelys suwanniensis. Taxonomy (NCBI): domain Eukaryota; kingdom Metazoa; phylum Chordata; order Testudines; family Chelydridae; genus Macrochelys; species Macrochelys suwanniensis. The sequence continues at coordinate 36,994,791 of CM065781.1, read as the reverse complement.
ATCAACAATGCCATCACCCCCCACTGTGGTGGATGATTTCAAATCTTTTGAAGACCTCTTCAAAAGGGTAGCTGAATCTCTGTACATTTTGCTAGTACAGCTACTGGAGACCCAACACAAGTTGATGGACATACTACAGGCATCCCCAACTGCAAAGATAGCCCTGACAATTAATAACGCCATTATGGACCCTGCAAAAATACTCTGGCAGACACCTGCCACAGCCCATCCCTCCTGTAAGAGGTCTGAAAAAAAGTATTATGTGACAACAAAAGGGGCTGAGTTTTTATTCACCTACCCCGCATCAGACTTGCTGGTGGTGGATGCAGTCAACCAAAGGAGAAAACAATACCAGTCCAGAATGACCCCATATGATAAGGACTGGAAAAGGCTAGACCTTTTCGAATGGAAAGCCTACTCCTCTGCCACATTCCAGTTCCGCATAGCCAATTATTCAGCCCTACTGGAAAAATACACACACGATCTGTTTAACAAAATGTCAGAATTTATTGAAAGTTTACCTGATGACAAAAAGGAACAATATAAGGCAAATATCTCTGAGGGGGTCTCTGATTGCCAGGATGGCCCTACAGGCCTCTTTTGATTCTACAGACATGGCAGCACGGTCCATTGCTACATCCGTGGTCACGCATCGTGCATCCTGGCTCCCCCTCTCCAGGTTCCCCAGGGAGATCCAAGCTACTGTGGAGGACTTACCCTTTGAGGGTCAAAAATTGTTTGCTGACAAAACCAATGTGTCCTTACACAGCTTAAAGGACTCCCAGGCGATCTTAAAAACCCTGGGCATCTCTGTACCTGCAAACAAAAAGGAACAAGACAGGTTTTACAACCAGTGATTCCAGGCCACTCCATCCTCTCAGCCCCAAAGACAGTATAACCAATGACATAAACAAAGACAGACACAACATAAGCAGAACCAAGATCTGCCTTCGACGTCTCAAAAAAATAATGGCGGGTGGAGACCCATCCTGGATTTACGAAAACTCAACAAATTTTAAGAACACATTTCAAAATGATGACTCTATCCACAATAATTCAGGCATTAGAGAAAGAAGATTGGCTCTTGGCCCTTGACCTTCAGGATGATTATTTTCATATTACCATTCACCCAGCGCACAGAAGATTCCTGAGATTCACTCTAGGGAATCAGCATTTCCAGTACAGAGTGCTACCCTTTGGCCTATCAACTGCCCTAAGAGTTTTTTCCAAGGTTCTTGCTGTCATTGCAGCTCACCTCTGCAGACAAGGAATGATATTTTCATACTCAGACAACTGCCTTATAAGGACACCCACGCAGTAAGGAGCGATAAACGCCATGCAGACCACAATAACCCTGTTCACAGACCTTGGGTTACAAATAAATGTACAGAAGTCCACACTGGTTCCTGTCCAACAATTGGAATTCATAGAAGCCTACCTCAACTGTCTCATAGTTACCCCAACAACGCTTCCTCATTGTAGTCAACCTAATTTCAACAGCGATGGACAGCCCACAAACATCTGCCAGAATATGTTTACAACTCTTCGGGCACATGGCTACAACATTTGTCATAAAATATGCCAGGCTCCACATGAGATGCTTATAGGCCTGGCTTCAAACAGTGTATATAGCACACAGACATTCTCTCAACAGATGCCTCACGATGCCCCACAGGGTAAAAGACTTGCTAATATGGTGGACACAACCACAGAACATCTGCTCGGGAATCCCTTTCCAACAATGACAATCATGACAGATGCCTTTCTAGTTGGTTGCAGGGGCACATTTATGCAACAATATGATCCAGGGCTGCTGGTCCCCAGAAGAGACCAACCTGCACATAAATGTATTGGAGCTAAGGACAGTCCAAAACGCATGCAAGCACTTTCTCTCTTGAATCAAGAACAATGCCATCAAGATCCTTATGGACAATATAGCATGTATGTGGTATATAAATCTCCAAGGGGGAGCACGATAATACCCTCTATGTGCAGAGGCAATATGACTCTGAATTTGGTGCATCGCCAACAACATAAAGATATCAGCATCCCATCTGCCGGGATGTCAGAACACAACAGCGGACCAACTAAGCAGGGATTTCTTACAAACCCATGAGTGGGCAATGAATCCCGGAATTCTCAAAGCCATAGTCAAACTATAGGGGTTTGTCACTATACATCTATTCACAACAGCTCAGAATGCCTAGTGCCCACAGTATTGCTCCTGAGTCGGGTTGGGACACCACTCCCTGGGCGACACTCTCCTCATAAAATGACTACATACTGGGACTTAAAAAATCGGGGCTATCCACCAGCTCTGTCAGAGTACCTCTGGCTGCCATCACATCCTTCCACGACAAGGTGGACAGAGTCTCTATCTTTGCTCATCTTATGATTAAACGCTTCCTTAAAGACCTAGAAAACACTTATTCCACATTAAGAAACCCTACTTCCATATGGGATCTCAACCTTGTTCTCTGCAGTCTCATGGGGAAATCGTTTGAACCCCTCACAACTTGCTCTTTGTTACACTTATCGATGAAAGTGGCTTTCCTCATTGCCACCATGTCAGCAAGATGGGTGGAAGAATTAGGTGCCCTAATGGCACACCCAGATTATATTACATTCTTCAAGGATAAAGTAATTCTGCGACCGCATCCCAAATTCATACCCAAGGTGGCCTCCCCTTTTCATTTAAATGAGCCCATTTACTTACCTGTAATTTTCCCAAAGCCACATGCTGATAGCATGGAGGCCTCACTCCACATGCTAGTCGTCCACAGAGCATTAGCTTTCTACATAGAAAGAACAAAAACATTCAGAAAATCATCGCGACTATTTGTTTCCATAACAGAACGCTCTAAGGGCCAAACCATCTCAAAACAGAGACTATCCAAATGGATATCTGGATGTATCTATTTGTGCTACCAAAACAGCAATCTGCAACCTTCACTAGGAGACCTCATACACTCCACCAGAGCGTTATCAACATCTGTGGCCTTTCTCAATAATGTACCTATCACTAACATTCGCAAAGCAGCTACCTGGGCATCCACCCATACTTTCACTAAACACTATGCTTTAGAACAACAATCAGCAGCAGATGCTCAGTTTGGACTCACGGTGTTATCCACCGTCAATGAACCAACTCCGAAGCCCCTCTCCTCCACTGAGGGGCACAGCTGAACAGTCACCTAAAGTGGAGCACCCACAGGCTCACTCCAAGAAGAAGAAGAAGAAGAGAAGGTTACTCACCTTGTGCAGTAACTGAGGTTCTTCGAAATGGTTGTCCCTGTGGGTGCTCCACTATCTTCCTGCTCCCCTCTACTTCAGAGTGTCACGCCAACCCTCGGGAGTAGAGAAGGAACTGGGGGACAATCGGCTGTGCACTGCTATGTAATCACTCAAAGAATCGCGAGATGGCTATGGTGCGTGTGCGCCCAACTGGGCACTGCTACTATAAATCTCCTATAACAAGCACAGGACGCCAAGACACCTAACGTGGAGCATCCACAGGGAAAACCATCTCAAAGAACATCAGTTACTGCACAAGGTGAGTAACCTTTTTCATATTTCAGTCCACATTATATTTTAAAAATATACCTCTTTCCTAATCCTAGCCCTGGAAACTATTAATCAATCCAGTACAGCAGGAGCAGTAAGCCTTCCCCCACTTACCCCTTGTTCACTGCAGTACATGCACTGATTTCCTCCCCCAAACTCTCTATTCCTTTCCTTGATCAGTGTGATCACTAACTCTTCCATCTGTCCGTTTAGACATTTTATTCCCAAATGAATTTTACTTGCCTTTGGTCAACTGCATTTGCCTTCTGCTGGCCCAGTCCCCTAACTAATCAGACAACAACTGAATCTCATTCCATTATTCCTCGGCTTCCAATTTTAGTATCACTTGCAGGCTTGGAGATTGTTTTCAATACCTCCATCCAACCATTTATACAGAACGTTATGAATAGCAGCATGCCAAAAACTGGCCCCTGTGGCATCCAATTCATAATTCATTTTCTCGCTGAAATCTGTACATCTGTGGCTCTTTCATTTCTTAAGTCTTTTTCGTCCACAACAAAATCACATGTAGCCAAGAAGCTCAAAGGGTCAAGCAGAACTGTAGGCAATGATAGAAAACACACCAGATGATGGATCCAGATGTTAGCACCTAAGGATGATTTTACTAATGATGTGTTGAATGTGCATATCACATCTGGGATAATTAAGAAATGCATTCCACAGATGGGTATGCAATTACTACATAGTTAACAAAAAAGATCTACGAGGGAGACAAGAGAGTGATAGCATTTAAAAGAATTTTAAAAAAAGTTTGTCATAGAAACAGTGCTGTTTAAAAATGGTTAAAAAGGACAAACATAATTTGAATAGACTAATTTTAGCAGTCTAGTTGCTGACAACATAAACATAACAGATCCAAGTCCACTGAGGGCCAAATTCTGGCCTCTGCAAACAATGAGTAAAGAGGCTAAGAGAAAAGTTCTACCGGGAAAAGTGGAGTTGCAGCAGGATAGCTGCATGGCTGCAGTAGCCACCAAAATAGTTGAAGTCTTGGCCAATGAATCTATATTGCAGATCTACTGTCTCTGTTTCATTCCCTCTCTACTTCCCATATCGCCTTGTGAACTCTGATTCAAGGAGCCTGTGACACGTTGGACTCCTTAAGGTGCCACCTGATGTGCTGAGATACCACTGAACCCGCCTGCTATACCAGCCTGAGCACCCTTTTTACCTGTCTTTCTGAGCCAGGCTATTAAGCCTCCTCCAGCAAATGCACAGGCAGGGCCACACCCAACTGCAGAACAAAACAGACACTGAGATCAGTTCTGGGAAGGCTCATCTTAAGGTGCCCCAGCACTCAGGTGTCCACCTCCCATGGAGTGCAGACCCAAAGGTATACTATGAAATCCACTTCCTCCCTCAATGTGGAGGAAGGTATTACAGCCTCTTATATCTCCCCCTCCCCCATTACGAATTGTACAAACTGGGTTATATTATAAACAAGAAATAAGTTTATTAACTACAAAAGGTGGATTTTAGGTGACTATAAGAGAGAGACCGCACAAAGCAGATTACTAAGCAAATAAAACAAAACACGCAAGCTAAGCTTGTTTCACTAAAGAAATTGGTTACAAATAGCAATTTCTCACCCTAGATATTGTTGCAGGCAGATTACAGCTGTGTGTTCCTCTTTCTTTGAAAATCCATAACCTTTTTACTTCCTGTGTAAACATTTGATTGTGAGAGAATGAATAGCTTCCTTCATGGGCAGCAGAGAGCTCTCTTCAACTCTGCATACCTAAACGTTAACACTCCCTCAGCAGATCTGTGGTGTAATCATAATTTGGCTGTTAGGATACGTCAGCTTAGTTTCTAGAAGGTCTAGACACTAAACATTGCCACCTAACTTAGTAAATAATATAGAATTCTAAGCTGCTTCTTACACAAGAAAAGGGTTCAGAGTACTATAGTATTGATGCCATTTCTTTCTGGGGAATATTCCCAGTAAAGGAAGTATTGTAAACTGTGCCCAACTTTAAAAAGTTGACTATGAAGAAACATGAAATCTTAAGATATTGATTACAAATCTATAATATAAGTGTGGGCAGTGGACTAGAGAAATCAGAGACTATTTAAGAAACATCTCACACTTCTATTGTTTTCAGAGGCCTTTGATATTTGGCAGAGGGATAATCCTCAGACTAGTGAATTGCCTGTTCATTGTCCCATTAAATTTGGTTCAGGTTGTGCTGAGATATAAACTGTTTTAAAAAATCACAAGTTTCTCTTCTCACTTGCATTCCTTAGGAAAATTGGGCAGCACACCAATGTAATAATTAAACCTGAACATTCTAAGGCTGGGCCTATGCCACCACAGGAATAATCAGAAGTGTAACTGATTAATAGTGCACAGACTCAACTCAGTCACACACACACCAAGGTCCCAGCATTGTTGTTAAAACAAGGAGAACAGAAATGGAAGACCTTACACAGCTGTTCTGGTCTGCTGGAGAACAACCATTTTTGAAGTGCCTTTGGATTGTATAGTAGACTGTTAAAACAGGTTTAAGGAGATTCAAAGAATTTGGAGGGACTTTGTTTAAATATATGTAAACTTTAAACTAGAAATTTCAGCAGCTAAGCAGAGTGTTGATGGGGAAACTGCATCTTGAGCAAGCATAACTGCAGAGTTGGCTGAGGGACCCACAGAAAATGACTTACGGAAGTAAGTTGCTGATGAGAGCAAGCCAACTGGGGTTCAATGTACGTCCCAAGATGGTTGTACCAACAGTTATTGTCTAACTTGCCTTACACAAGCTGGTGTAACATAATGTGCTGCACAAAGACTGGAAAGTTCCAGCTTCAGTTGCAAGAAGTCAAAAGATGATGCCTTGTTCCTTAATTGGATGGTGAGAGAGAACAACTCTCAGTTTGTTTGGATATTTCAACTCTTTGGTGGAAGTATGGGTCACCATCTGATTAGTCCTCACCAGCACCTCCAAGAAGAGGAACCAAAATGGATCACCCAGCAGAAATGAGATAAAACGCTTGTCTCCTTCAGCACATTGCTTCCGAAAAGCCAAAGACACCTGGAAAGGAGAAGACTGAGTTCCTGGACCAGCCACTTGGAAGTCCTCCTGGTGATATAGTACCTATCTTGAATAGGCACCTTTAACTGACTCTTTCCATCTTCCAGCATTTGGTTTGCCCACTAACCTTGCAGCTCAGCCCGTATTGCCAGTCCATTGCCTCATTATCCCCGCATTGCTGTGCACTTGAATGCCTCTCGTGTGGTTGTTGTATAATGTAATTCTCTCTCTCTCTCATTATCTGAATCCCTCACTTGGAATAAATTTCATCTGATGGTTAAAAAAAAAAAGCACAGTGGGGAAAAACTATAGTCAGGCCCATCCTTTGTTCCATCTGTGTTTACAGTGTCAACTCCTGCTGTGAACAGTAATTGAGTTAAAAGCTGATGGCTGAGTAAAGATCTGGTGATAAGTAACACAGAATTTCTCTTCTGTGATTACCCAAATCAATTAATCGATCATTTCCTGAAACTGAATTAGTAAGGAAATGTACATGTTGTGTATGTGCTTTAAAGATTGTCATTGAGTTAGTGTGTGTCCTTGTTTTGTAACAGATTACAATCATGATTGTTGTAAAGGAGCTTTAAAACTGAACAAGTTACAGTTATTAACTAAAATTTTAGAACACTGTACATGTATCTATCATGGTGTCTAGGTTCAAGTTCTAGGTGCATAAAAACATAAAACAAACCAAGTGTACAAGCCTCTTGAACTGCAATCAGCCTGTACAGTCTGTCATAAATGTCAGATATTTAGGAGTGTTAGATCCGGGGTCTAATGTAATTTGTAGGGAAATAGGTTAAAAAGGGTGAGCTACTATAGATCCATTGAGAAGAAGACCATGGTGAATTGGCATGTAAGTGACTGAATTGTCTTATGCTTTAGTTTTGGATTCCCACCTCCCTCCTCTAATGTGTTAATAACCAGTTAGCACAAGTGAGTCCCTATTCTCAAGGACTCTTAGTCAAAATTCTAAACAAAGATACCTTCCCAAGATACTGATTAGGTATAAGTGTTATTATCTGTTGTAGCTATGAATTTGATTCTGAAAATTTGACATATTTTAAATCAAGATTGGATGTTTTTCTAAAAGATATGCTCTGGGAAATATTTTGGGGGATGTTTTGTGGCCTGTTATACAGGAGATTAGATTAGGTGATCACAATGGTCCCTTCTGGCTTTGCAATCTTAGTCCAATACTATTTTTGTCTTATATACTGTATACTTAGTTGCTGCTGTTAGGATATTTAATAAAACTCTAAGACTAAATTCAGCTCAAGTCCTTTTCTTTAGTTAAGCAATCAAAATTAAAAGAACCCTGAGAAAGGTTTCAGAGTGGTAGCCATGTTAGTCTGGATCAGCAAAAACAGCGAGGAGTCATTGTGGCACTTTCGAGACTAACAAATTTATTTGGGCTTACTCACACCTTCTTGTCAACTGTCTGAAATGGGCCACTCTCATTACCACTTCAAAAGTAATTTTTCCTCCCTTGGTATCCTGCTGTCAAGTGAATTGTCTCGTTAGACTGACTTCACACTTGGTAAGGCAACTCACGTCTTTTCATGTATTTATACCTGCTCCTGTATTTTCCACTCCATGCATCTGATGAAGTGGGTTCTAGCCCGCGAAAGCTTATGCCCAAATAAATGTGTTAGTCTCTAAGGCCTGGTCTACACTAGGAGTTTATGTCGAATTTAGCAGCGTTAACTTGAATTAACCCTGCACCCGTCCACACAACGAAGCTATTTATTTCGACATAAAGGGCTCTTTAAATCGATTTCTGTACTCCTCCCCGACGAGGGGAGTAGCGCTAAATTCGACATGGCCATGTCGAGTTAGGGTTACTGTGGACGGAATTCGACGCTAATAGCTCCGGGAGCTATCCCACAGTGCACCACTCTGTGGACACTCTGGTCAGCAGTCCGAGCTCGGATGCTCTGACCAGCCACACAGGAAAAGACCCGGGAAAATTTGAATTCCTTTTCCTCTCTGGACAGTTTGAATATCATTTCCTGTTTGGACATCGTGGCGAGCTCAGCAGCGCTGGCAACGATGCAGAGCTCTCCAGCAGAGGTTACCATGCAATCTCAGAATAGAAAGAGGGCTCCAGCATGGACTGATCGGGAAGTCTTGGATCTGATCGCTGTGTGGGGAGATGAATCCATCCTATCCAAGCTCTGATCCAAAAGACGGAATGCAAAAATTTATGAAAAAATATCCAAGGCCATGACGGAGAGAGGATACAGCCAGGATGCAACGCAGTGCCGCGTGAAAATCAAGGAGCTGCGACAAGCGTACCAGAAGACCAAAGAGTCAAATGGACGCTCTGGATCCCAGCCCCAAACATGCCGTTTCTACGAGGCACTGCATGCAATTCTAGGTGGGGCTGCCACCACTACCCCACCAGTGTCCGTGGACTCCGATGATGGGGTATTATCAATGGCCGCTTCCTCGGAGGTTTTCACGGATGGGGAAGATGAGGAAGGAGATGAGGACGAGGCAGTCAACAGCGCTTTCAACGCTGATTTCCCCGACAGCCAGGATCTCTTCATCACCCTGACGGAGATCCCCTACCAACCCTCCCAAGGTGGTAACCCAGACCGTGAATCAGGGGAAGGATCAGTAGGTGAGTGTTTTAAACGTTTATTGTGAATACAATAGGCATGCTATGTTAGCAATGGGTTTTTAATGATTAGTTTGCCCTAGGCGCTTTCGTTTTTAGTTGTTGCCAGTGCAGCTACTGGAAAAGTCTGTTTACATGTCTGGGGATAGAGCAGAAATCCTCCTGGGACATCTCCACGAAGCTCTCCTGGAGGTAAAGTGAAAGCCTTTGCATAAGGTTTCTGGGGAGAGCGGCCTTATTGCGTCCTCCATGGTAGGAAACTTTTCCGTGCCAGGCTATTAGCAGGTACTCCGGTATCATTGCCTGGCAAAGCATGGCGGCATACGGCCCCGGTGTTTGCTGGCATTCACGCAGCATACGGTCTTTCTCTGTCTCCGTAATCCTCATCAGAGTGATATCAATCATGGTGACCTGGTTTGAATTAGGTGAATTTTAGTATGGGGACTGGTTGCCTGTTCCTTTAAAGAAATCTACCCAGCGGTTCCCAGCCACGCGGTGGGGGCGAGGAGGGGAAACGTTTCTGCTTGGCAGTTCCCCAGCAGCTTGCAGGAATCTTTCCCGAGACCAGCCACGCGGTGGGGGCGGGGAGGCGGACCGTCCATGCTGAGCGGTTCGCCGGCAGCATGCAGGGACCGCTCCTGGGGACAGCCACGCGGTGGGGGCGGGGAGGCGGACCGTTCATGCTGAGCGGTTCGCCGGCAGCATGCAGGGACCGCTCCCAGGGACAGCCATGCCGGGGGGGGAGGGGGCGCAACAGGGGGAGAGTTCATGCTGGGCAGATTGCCGGCAGCAGGACAGGCCAATGCTAGGAGCTGTGCTTGGAACGTGAAAGGAGGGCGCTGCTGTAAATTAAGCTTTCAGCAGCCAAAAGTCTACGGCTTACCATGGCCGCCTGCTAGCAGAATTCCGTTGTCCGGCCCTGCTTGTGTGATCTGTACACCAAGACCCCAGGCACTCAATATAAAGATAGAAAATTCGACCTTGTACTGAGTGCACATGTGATAGGTAGTGTGCATGGTCTTGTTCACAGGGAAAGACTATATTCATTGTTCGCGAAAATGTATCTTTGTGAGGAATTCACTCCCTTTTTTCCATCCCACAGCTGCGAGTGTCTCCCGGGCCACGCCGGCATCTCCCTCCCAGAGGCTGGCTCAGATCAGGCGGTGAAAAAAGAGAACACGGGACGAGATGTTCTCCAAATGTATGCTCTCTTCCCAAACTCAGTCGGCACAGCTGACTCAGTGGAGAGAGAACATGTTGCGAGCATCCAGCAAACGGGAGGAGAGGACGGAAGCGCGGGAGGACAGGTGGCGGCAGGAAGACCAGCAGGTGACTCAGACGCTGCTTGGGCTAATGCGGGAGTAAACGGACATGCTCCGACACCTTGTAGATGTTCTGCAGGACCAGAGGCAGGAAGACAGAGCACCACTGCATTCTATCTCTAACCGCCCTCCCCCGCCACAAAGTCCCATTCCCCCCTCACCCAAAGTCCCAAGAAGGAGGGCCGGCAGGGGCCGTAGAAACAGTCACTCCACCCCTGCGGACTGCTCAAGTAGCAGAAGGCTCTCATTCCCCAAGATTTGATGCCTCCTTTCCTTCCCTTCAACCGCACCCCACCCTAGCCCCCTTCCCGGTTTCATCGCATAACTGTGTAGTCTTTAATAAAAAATACGTTTCTGTTATGTACTGTTTCCTTCATTTTCTTTTAAAGGACGGTGTGTTTGAAGGATGGGGAAGGGGGTTGGTAATTGGAGAGGATAGGCACCTTTACCAGGGTACAGACACGGGGGCAGGTTCACCAGAAGGTTATACACACATTGCAGTCATTAGGTACCCTGGTCAGTCTGGGAGGTAGTTTTCATGTTCTGTGTGTGTGTGTGTGGGGGGGCTATGTGACTTTGTGGCGGGGAGGGCGGTTACAGATCTTCTGCAGCGGTCCGGAGCCAGGATGATAGAGCCACGTGGCAGGGGATCTGTAACCGCCCTCCCCGCCACAAAGTCACATAGCGACCCCACAGAGAGTCCCAAAAAGGAGGGGTGGCAGGCTCCGTAGAAACAACCAGTCCACCACTGCGGACTGCTCTAGGAGCAGGAGCCTGTCAGTCCCCGAGTTTAGAAGCGTCCTTTCCATCACTCCACCCGCACCCCACCCTAGCCTGCGTCCCAGTTTCAACCCTTAACGTGAAATCCTTAATAAAAAAGACGGTTTTCATGAACAATGTTTCCTTTATTTTCTGCTTAAAGGTGTGTTTGAAGCGGGGGAAGGGGGTTGGTAATTGGAGAGGATAGGCAACATTAACTGGGTAAAGAAGCGGGGGCAGGTTCAGCTTCTGTTTAAACAACTGTAATAGTCACTGGTTACCCTGGTGAGTAAGGAAGCTAGCTTTCAAAGCTTCCCGGATGTTCAGCGCGTCCCGCTGGGCTCTTCTAATCGCCAGGGTGTCTGGCTGCGTCTAATCAGCAGCCAGGCGATTTGCCTCAACCTCCCACCCCGCCATAAACATCTCCCCCTTGCTCTCACAGAGATTGTGGAGCACACAGCAAGCTGCAATAACAATGGGGATATTGGTTTCGCTGAGATCAGAGCGAGTCAGTAAGCTTCTCCATCTCCCCTTCAGACGTCCAAAAGCACACTCCACCACCATTCTGCACTTGCTCAGATGGTAGTTGAAGAGCTCCTTATCACTGTCCAGGGCGCCTGTGTACGGCTTCATGAGCCAGGGCATTAGCGGGTAGGCTGGGTCCCCGAGGATCACTATAGGCATCTCCACATCCCCAACAGTTATTTTGTGGTCCGGGAAGTAAATACCTTCCTGCAGCTGTCTAAACAGACCAGAGTTCCTGAAAACCCGAGCGTCATGAACCTTGCCCAGCCATCCGATGTTGATGTTCGTAAAACGTCCCTTATGATCCATCAGTGCTTGCAGCATCATTGAAAAGTAGCCCTTTCGGTTAATGTACTGGCTGCCCTGGTGGTCCGGTCCCAGGATAGGGATGTGAGTTCCATCTATAGCCCCACCGCAGTTTGGGAATCCCATCACAGCGAAGCCATCTATGATCACCTGCACGTTTCCCAGGGTCACTACCTTTGAGAGCAGCAGCTCAATGATTGCGTTGGCTACTTGCATCACAGCAACCCCCACGGTAGATTTGCCCACTCTAAATTGATTCGCGACTGACTGGTAGCTGTCTGGCGTTGCAAGCTTCCAGAGGGCTATGGCCACTCGCTTCTGGACTGTCTGGGCTGCTCGCATCCGGGTGTCCTGGCGCTTCAGGGCAGGGGACAGTAACTCACAAAGTTCCAGGAAAGTGCCCTTACGCATGCGAAAGTTTCGCCGCCACTGGGATTCATCCCAGACCTGCAGCATTATGCGGTCCCACCAGTCCGTGTTTGTTTCCCAGGCCCAGAATCGCCATTCCACTGCATCAACATGACCCAGTGCTACCATGATGTCCAGGGTGTGGGGTCCCATGCTTTGTGAGAGGTCTGTGGCCCTCTCAGAGTCGATGTCCTCACCGCGCTGCCGTAGCCTCCTCGCCCGATTTCTCAGCATCTGCCTCTGAAAAAGGTGGACGATAAGGCGAGAGGTGTTGACAACGGCCATAACTGCAGCAATGATCGCAGCGGGCTCCATGCTCGCGGTGCTGTGTCGTCCGCGCTGTCAATCACTAGAAAAGGGCGCAAAATGATTGCCTGCCGCCGCTTTCACGGAGGGCGGGCGGGAGTGAGGGTTGAATGACGACAGTTACCCAAAACCGCCTGCGACACATTTTTTGCCCCAGCAGGCATTGGGGGCTCGACCCAAAATTCCAATGGGCAGCGGGGACTGCAGGAACTGTGGGATAGCTACCCACAGTGCACCGCTTGAAATGTCGACGCTTGTCCCGTTACTGTGGACTCACAAAGTCGAATTACTGTCCTTAGTGTGGATACACACGTTCGAATTTGTAATATCGGTTTCACAAATTTGGTTTAAGTAGAATCGAACTACTCTCATAGTGTAGACATACCCTAAGATGCCACAAGGACTCCTCATTGTTTTTGCTGAGAAAGTTGGAACAGGTAATCAGTTAAGCAGTTGCTTAACTAATTGTATTTTATACCCTATCTTTCTTACATTATGATGTTGGTAGTAACAGTATGAGAGAATATGAGGCTTAATGTTTGTAAAGTGCTTTTAATAGACACCCTGAGAGCCCAGGGCTACTTGGTCCAGATCCACGCCCTGGTCGTGGGAGCTCTGGGCGCACGGGACCCCCACAACGAGCCAGTACTGAGAGCGTGCAGAGTTGGTCGAAGCTACACCCGACTCATGAGATAGCTCATGGTGTCCGACACCATCAGGTGGTCCAGAGACATCTACACAGAACACGACACTGGCCACCGTCAGTACCAGGTCAAATAATCAAGACCGCTGACCAGGGAAATAACCCACTTCCTCCCTTCCCTGACAAACCGAGGGATGCATCCCACCCATGTACTTATTATCTACACCACTACTGACTTGGACTCTTAATACATTCCATGGGTGGTGTACCCAAGCCCACTTATCCACTGATGCTTTAAAAACTCCCATACCCCAATCTGGATCTATGCTGGTTATGTGATATGTATGTACCTCGTGAACCTTCTAACTGATACTTGCAATCCCCCATAACCCAAGCCCGACCCCAGATGTACAGGACCTTCCTTCTTAACTTGTGTAAATTTGATTTTAAACATTAACTTTAATACAAATTTTATTTGCAGTTTACTGTGAGTAAACTGCAGCATGGAGGTTTAAGTAATTTTGCAGGATGCCACAGCATGTCACAGACAGAACCAAAAATAGAATGATGGTGTTCAAACTTCCAGTCCTGCCCCAGTGGAGATGCTTCCTCCTGCATACTTATTAACTCAGATATTTTAAGTTTTGTATAGATTAACTTTTATTATTATACTTACGACATTTAAATGAGAAGGTGGAAACTAATTGAGAGTGTTAACAAAAGAAACTTTGGCACTCACGGGCCCCTAACATGGCCTTACATGAAATAAAATCCTATTTTATAATCTTAGTTTTCTCTTTTTTCCCTCCATATCCAAAACTAAAAATTCGAACCCGTTACCCAACCCTCCAAGACATGCAGACCTCCTCCCAAGCTGCCTTTGCTTTCAAATGTTATAAACATTCAACCTTAAACACATTTCAATAGCTTTATTGACTTTTCCTGATAGAATCATTGTGTGCATACGAGCAAGCCAAAGCCCTGTGCTTTCTCCCCATTACTTAAGCTTATTAGTGTCCAAAACCAAATCTGTCCAGATGATGATGCTGTAATGTAACAGTGTACACCAAACATTCTCACCTCCACTGAGTGATGTCAATTTGTTGTATTACTGGGATGCCGTCCAGTACAAGAGCTCAGCAGAGGAGTTATGTTTCTCTGAAAGTTCACTTTAGTGTTATGCTGTTTTGTTTATTTTAAATTTCAAATATGAACATTAATATTTTTGGTTTTTTGCTAATATGCTAATTTGTATCTATTTTTTAACAGAGAGATTCGCAATGCTAGAAATCTACATTACATAGATCCAGATGCCTTTAAGAACCTCCCACTGTTAAAATACCTGTAAGTACTAGGCACTTAATCTTCAGAGATTATTCTCAGTGTAGATGTTGCCCTACTACAGTGTAACAATTTCTTTTCCTCTTCAGAGCTGGATGGAAAATTTATTCCCTGTTTTCTTTTAATGTAAGCATTCAAATAAACTAAGGCCAGTTATAGGCTCTGCAAGCAAGAAAAGAGCTGCAAGCCCTGTTTTATCAGGGAGTCCCAGGAATGCCTTATGCCCTTTTGGTCCTGTTTCTGGAGTAAGAGGTTGGGTCAGGCTATAATTAGGCCAAGACTCTGGGTCTCATTAGCCTCAAAAGCCCAGCCCTCATCCCAGAACCTGGATACCTAATTCTTTGGTACAGTATGCATTACAATAAATGTATTCATTTTCCATATTTACTTTTTTCACTACAGTAATTACACCAGAATAAACTTGGACTGCTCTTGCTGAAAGGGGTAGATACCTGCACTTAATCAGGACCCCTATTTGACATCTCATCCAGAAAACCGACAGGGTGTGGGGGGGTGGTATTTGCAAAAGTGTTTTAAAGGTGCCAGGAAGGAGGGGTAGGGAACTTAGTTTGGGCTTTTTATTCCTTTTAGTTGCTGCTTATTCTATACTTTCAGTAATATCAATGAAGTCAAATATAGCACCACAAATTATTTGATATTAATTACTGAGTGAAATTTTGTGGGCTATGTTATGCAGATTTTTAGAATGGTCCCTTCTAGGAATTGTGACAGAATGGTAAAGGCTCTTTTCCTCCCGTGAGCTGAAAAGGGTTACCTCAGGTCAACTAAGGACAGTGAACAGACACCAACTTTCCAAAGTGCAGGGGGGTGCTTGACCACTGGCTCTTCCCCAGGCCCTGCCCCCACTCCACCCCTTCCTCCAAGACCCCACCCACACCCCTCCCTGCCTCTGCCCCACCTCTTCCTGCTCCTACTCAACCTGTGCCCTGTCTCTTCCCGCCCAGTTCCACCCCCTTCCACCACGTCCTCGCTCCTTCCCTCCCACCCCCAACCTCCTGCATGCCACCAAACAGCTGATTGCAGCGTGCAGAAGGCACGAAGAGGGCGGGGCAGGCGCTGATTCATGGGGCCTGCTGGAGGGCAGAAGACGCTGGGGGGAAGCTGATAAGGGGGAGCACCCACCATTTTTGCCCTGTGGGTACTCCAGCCTCGGAGCACCCACGGAGTTGGCGCCTATGTGTGAATCCAATTAAGGGCTGCCTGTGACCTTTAAAAACATCACTTCTGGTGAGGGAGATGGGGGAAGAGAGAAGAGAAGAGATAAGCTGCATTAGGAAAGAAGGTTTTTCCTGGTTGGAAGGCTGCTCTCCTCCCTGTAGGGGAAGCAATCGAGCCAACTGCCTGTTTTGGGGGGGACTGGCACCTTGGAGCCAGCATAACAAGGCAACACCCCAGAGAGGTGTTATGAATCTGTGTTATTAATTTGTTTCTTTATTTGGCTGACGAGTACTGCTTGGGCCTACCCTGAGGCCCACCTTGTAAAATATTGAAAAATAAAACTTGAGTGAGGAATAAAAACTATTTAGAGTGAGACTGACTTATTCCAGCTACCCCCACTACCAGAGACGGAAATGCTGATCCTGGTGAAGCAAAGGAAGTGTGTTGCCACAGAATCTGTAGGAAAGATTGAGAAAAGGGATACTGTAAAAAAGGCTGCTGATTACTGAGCACCCCCTGCTGGCCAGGGGTACCTCTTTAAGTTCTTCGCCTCTGGTTTTACTTTCTTCAGGGCCGTTTAAGAACTCACAGAGGCTTTCTTTTGTTAACACTACCCCTCCTGGCACCAGTTTAATATCAGCAGGAGTTTATAAGAACTCAGAGTCCCAAACAGAAGTCCAACAACGCAAAGAGAATCTATACTTAGCTCTGACGTTTTCGTTCACCCCCAGGGCTCTTCTTCCATCCCAGCCTGATCTCCCAGCTCTCCCTCACTGAGGCTCTGATATCCAGTCCCAAACACAGTCAGGGTTTCTTACTCCCTAGGGGCTTCCTGCTTACTGGGATTTATCCTCCAAATTCCCTGGTGTAATGATTCTACAGGAGCCCTCTTCTTTCCTCCCTCTAGAGTCTATCAGCATGACTTGGGATTCCCCTTTACTGCAGCCACCTTCTGTTTTTTATAGGGAATTGCCTGATTCCCCTCAGATCTCATTCTGTAATCAGGGTTGGCTTGGCCCTCGTCTCTCCAGCCCACTGTTACAGATACAGTACAGATACAACAGAAATATGTAGTTTTTACTTTAATTATATATATGTTTACATATAACAATACACATTAGCTACAGCTGACAAGTTCATCATTAGGTCCCAATTTGCTATGTTATATGACAGAAATGGGTTTGGAGGAGTTCTCCTCCATCTGTCTATAGAGTCTTCAAAAAAACCCAAAAACCAGGTAGATGAGACCCAAAATTACAATGAAAAAATATAAACAAAAAATCTTTGTGATTTTGAGCAGGAGATTGGGGGCGTAGGAAGGCAGGGACCATGAATTTCCAGCCTTTGTATATATACCATAAAGCTATAAAAATGGGCACAAACACAGTTTTGTCTCCATTGCAGGTCACCTTTAAGCTCAGGGTAGTGTTTTCTTGTCAAAAGAACGAGGAGTACTTGTGACACCTTAGAGACTAACAAATGTATCGGGCATAATCTTTCATGGGCTAAAACCCACTTCATCAGATGCATAGAGTGGCCATTCTATGCATCTGATGAAGTGGGTTTTAGCCCACGAAAGCGTATGCCCAAATAAATTTGTTAGTCTCTAAGGTGCCACAGGTACTCCTCTTTCTTTTTGCGGATACAGACTAACACAGCTACCACTCTGAAACCTGTTTTCTTGTAGTTACTTTCTCTCTCAAAGGGATCAGTGCTAAAGGAAAATAACTGCATTTCTGTAAAGTTGGGGCAGACCTGGAAAACTAGATCTGTTTCCTTCATAGCAGAACTTGAACAACAAATCTTAGCTGCAATGAATGGCAGAGTTCTTAGTGTCGCCAGCTTATTATCTGGAGCAGTTTATGTAATTCAGGCAAAGAAAACATGGAGGACATATTTTTCCTTCCATAGACTGGGGAAGGGGAGAGTGTGTAGTTTAAAGATCACACAGTTTGTGTAATTCAAAGATTCTTTCCTAGGGCCTCCTTGGATAATGAAAGGTTGCCTTGTTGTTTCATTCTTTGTTTTACAGTAGTGCCTACAATGGGTTAGGTCAGTGCCGTAACAAGGGCAAGGCAAGTGAGGCACTTGCCTCGGGCACAGAAGTTGAGGGACTCAGAAAACTCCCCGAGCTGGCGGCATTTCAGTGGCGAGGGTCCTTCCTTTGCCTTTCCTCGGGCAGCAAAATATGTAGTTACGGCTCTGGGTTAGGTGCTCTTCAAACATAGTGAGCCCTGCAGAGCTGTCACTCACAGAAGACAAATGAAAAATAATAGGAGGAAGAAGGAAAAAACACATGCAAAAATAAATATTAACTACTCATTAAGGATGTTACCCACCACCCTCGCAGCTCCCATTAGCCGCGGTTCCCAGCCAATAGGAGCTGAGGAGTCAGGACTAGGGACAGGGTGCAGGGGCAGCACACGAAAGACCCCCTGGCCGCCTCTGCACCTAGGAGCCAGACATGCCGGCCGCTTCTGGGAGCCATGCAGAGCCAGTGCAGGTAGGCAGTGGCGCTGCTTCTTTTTAAGGAGGCGCTGCTTCTTTTTAAGTGCCACTTCTTGCACTCACCCGGCGGCACTCTGGGTCTTCGGCGGCATTTCGGCGGCGGGTACCACCGAAGACCCAGAGTGAGTGAGGACCCGCCACCGAAGTGCCGCTGAAGACCTGGAGCGCTGCCAGGTGAGTACAGGGGGAGGCGCCTTTTTATAGCGCCGCTCCCCCTGCGCTCTGGACCTGGCTGCGCTACTGCAGGTAGGGAGCCTGCCTTAGCCCTGCTGACTGTACTTTGCCCTATTAAAATCTCCCGGATTGCCTTTAATAGTCACTGGGAGATTGAGGCCGATTCCGGGAGACTCCCAGCCAATCCGGGAGGGTTGTCAACCCTAGTTCTGAGACTTCTCTAATTTACTCTCGGGGCTGGTTCTTGCCCCCAGCAAGGCCCAAAATATCAGGAGGTGCAAATGTGGCCAACAGCCACATTTATTCTTCCTTTCCTTACCTGCCGTTTCCTTGCACTAACTATGTCAGCTGGAACAGAGATTTGGGCCCTCTGTTCTCCATCTCCAAGAGCCCTATCTCTCTTCAGCTCTTTCTGAATGTTGACCCATCTTTTTGCTTTCAGAACACACACTCACTTTCTCTCCCTTCTGTGTGTCTGAGCCCCATACTGTCCCAAAAGTTTGAAGATCCTACTCTGACTGTTTTCTCTACTCGTTTTTCCTTTCCACCCTCACAAGCTCGCTCCCTTTGTTTGCTCCAAGTCTCCACCTTGCCTTTCCTCTTAAAGACTTTCTGACTTTCTCAACATCTTCCTGACATTGACAGTCTTATTGCTGTATTAGAGCTTAATCATGCATCCATTGGAGTCAATGGCAACACTCCTATTGACTTCAGTGGGAGTAGGTTTGTGCCCTTAGCACCCCAACTCTACCCAGTTGCTAAAAGTGCTTCTTGACACTCCCATGGAGAATTGGAAGGAGATGGCATTGGAACATTTTTAATGCTGATGCTGCCAAATAAAGGAAAGGAGGTACATAATAAGTGGCTTAGTTATAACCCATGTAATCACAGAGTCTTGGTAGTTAGAGGTGGAAAAGTCTTTGCAGAATATCTTTCTAAAACCCCACACTGATTTATGATGTGTTCTTTATAGCCCTACATTTGGTTACAAATAGTTCATAGGTGAGTTGACAGTCAGTGGAGAGTATAAAATAACCATATTCCATCCAGCTCTGTGTAATGGTCTGAATCTGTAGCATCTTTTTGGTGTAGTGATTCATTACATTTAATTCTTTCTCTTTTTCTATTTTGTCCTCTGTTTTAGTGGAATTTTCAACACTGGAATTACGATATTTCCTGACCTCACCAAAATCTATTCAGCTGATGTGAATTTTTTACTGTAAGTGTCTGCCCTGCAGATCTGGTTAGAACAGTGCTACAATCAGGTTCCAAACAATTCCACAGTGGAGGCTCCCACTTTAGAGAGAGGTGCCAAATAATTACCAGAAAGAAGTATCCTAGCACTCCAGCAAAAACAGTCTCCCTCCATTGTTATATCTGTTCTTCTGGTCCAGAGCCCACAAAATCAAGAGCTGGAGAGATGGAAAACACAAAGAGAAAACGTTAACTGAACACCAGCAAACCGCTAAATAAATAAATAAAAATATCAGCCTGGCCTCAGTTCACATTCTGAGTGAAGTTTTTAGTGCAAGGAGTTTATTTCATGCAGACTGGTTGCTCCATATTCACATTCTAATTTAGAAAAAGTACAAGATGTTTTTAAAAAGCAAACAAACAAAGCTAGGAAAGAGGGTAATGGAACTTGTAAGTTCCTTGTTCTGAAACAGTTTGGTTTCATGTCTTCTAATGGCAGCAGTCCTTAACTCAGATTTTTCTGGCGGCACGTGTCCTAAACCAAGGTCTGCTGTCTTTTCTAGAGTATCAGAGGGGTAGCCATGTAAGTCTGGATCTGTAGAAGCGACAAAGGGTCTAGGTGCCACAGGACCCTCTGTCTTTTCTAGAATTATTCCTCTTGCTAAGCTAAGGTGCTGTTGGTTGTAGCCAGCATTCTGGGATGCCTTATTTGAAAGTACAGATCCACTTTGAAAAGTGACTTTTAAAAGTGATCCCATGGACCCCATGTTTATAGTTCTCAGAGACTTTGGATAAAATTTGCTCAGGTTACAAGTAAAAAGATGTTTTTTTCCATCTGACGGCCCTGCATATTCAATTGAGCATATTCTTTCTGGTTCATGCATCACTACCATCAAGAAAAATTCTGCACTTGAAACTTAATAAACAATTTTGTAGATGATGAACCAGATGGAATTGAATCCAGCTCACTCTTCTGTACCTATGTTGGTTCTGCAGGTCTAGCAGGAATTTATTAAAATAAATGTGTAATGTTTTTTAAAGTAGGCAGATTCAGCAAGAGTACACAGCGTTCATCTTCTCTAGAGAGTTGCATCAATTGTACCATAACTCAATATTAGTCTTGCTAAATGAAACAATTGATGTTAAATATAATTTATTCCCTGTGAAGAGAAGACAATGAGGAGCATATTTGTTGAGTAAAAGATGTCACTTTTACTTAGTCAGTTTTCTGATTCTAATAGCTTAGTGACTTAATTGACACTATATAAAGAACAGAAACATTTTACCCCATGTGTTCCTAATTACCAGTTTTAAAGATTCATAACTGTAAAAGGACTGAAAGTCTTTTCTTCAAACTTGGCTTGAACCTTAGATCTTGGAAAGGTCTAAAATTGAGCTAAGTTTTCAGTTTTTACTGTTAGCCATTTCTGAGTCGCAGATTTTCTGATTGAGACCTCTCTGTGGGTAAAACATATTTTAGATCTATGCTGGACTAACTCAATACCAGCTGAACCAATTTTTAACAAATTTTATAATGAAAAAGAGGGGGAGTCACTTTTGGGGCTGAGATCAGGCATGAAAAATTTCAGACCCAAAATATTGTGTGAGAAAATGGAAAAAGTTTGGAATGAAGGTGGTAGTGATAAAAGTTGAATTTTAGCATCTTGTATCATGTATTACCTCAAGGGGTAATGAAACAGATCCTGCCACATACAGCAGAATGGACTACCAGGATTTCTCAGCCTATGGGGAATGACTCTCAAGTGGGCCATGAGGAGGTGTCCATTGGAGCACACCATCCACCAGCTGAAGAAAATAAAAACCTGCAGAATCTTGCGGTAGCAAGAACCCAGTGGGAGCTATGGAAAAGTAGGGAAGGAACAATTAGCTCCCTTACTCCTCCCCATCGTATCACCTCCTTGTTCGCTCCTGCCTTCAAACCCAGTCATGGTGAAACTATACCCTTCCTCCCCTCCCTGCCCCAACAGCACTTAGCTCTGAGACAGGAGAGCTGTGGAGATGGTAGTTGCAAAGAATTTGGGGATCATAGAATATCAGGGTTGGAAGGGACCTTAGTAGGTCATCTAGTCCAACCCCCTGCATAAAGCAGGACCAATCCCCAATTTTTGCCCCAGCTGGCCCCCTCAAGGATTGAACTCACAACCCTAGGTTTAGCAGGCCAATGCTCAAACCACTGAGCTGTGGGACAATTTTGGGGGCATTAAGTTGAGATGTGCCATTGGGCTAGATGACCCACTACAGGTCCTTTCCAGCTGCTAGGGTTCTGTGCAATTCAGGGTTAACTGTTCATCCTTTCCTTTGTACTAGGTGTAGTTTAGATGCATAGGAAGACAGTCTTTATCTTGACAGCTTAGTCTATTTGTGATCTTTTCTTTCATGGTATTCTTCACAAAAACTAGAATCTTATCTTTAACTTTACTTGGGATAAATTAGTTAACATTGTGGTGATTGTTGTTATTTACTTATCTGCTAATTCCCTAGCTTGTGAAAGGAGCAATCTGGCTGTGCTATTATTCAAAAGAGCCACACAGGCTGGGCACACATTAGCCAATAATGTAAACTCCATCTATTTATACAAGCAATTAATGGTACCGGTATTCTGGATACCTACACTTTTTAGGTGGCTGAAGCATTTTAGTCTTCCAGCACCTTTGGAACATAAAACTTGTGGAACTATACCTTTTGTTTATGTATTGTTTGCATTTTATTGTGCTGTATATCAAAGAATCATTAACAATGTGGAAGATTCAAACTAGGTCTGTTCTGTTATGCAGATGTTTTATTGCAATGTTAAGCCTTTTGTCTCCTTTTGCAGTGAAATTGCAGATAATCCTTACGTGACTTCAGTGCCTGCAAATGTGTTCCATGGGCTGTGTAATGAATCCCTTACACTGTAAGTCCTACCAGTTTAACGCACATGACTGTTATATTCCCTGTGTCTCTGAAGCAAATCACTGTGACTTGTGAAATAACAATTCAGCCCTAATCCATAGTGGTTTGTAAAAGAGAGTCACCAGAGACAAATGTTATTCATAGTCTTATTTACATAGTTTTCTTCTTTGCCACAGTGACTTGGATCAGTGCTGCTATCTTCTTTTTAAATCGACACCGCCAAAGTATTTTAATAGCAGAAATAACAAGAAGAAAGTGATTAAACAGACAGTGGGCAATAGGCAATTATGCAAGGTCTGGGCTGTAGAAAGGAGCACAGAGGGAAAGGGTTTGGAGTACTAGTTCTGTAAAGCTGCAACACAGGTATAGTCAAGGGTATGTGACATACTTGAAGCTTGGGGTATGATTCCCAGCTAGTGTACACATATTTGTGTTAGCTGTCATTAAGCTAGCATGCTAAAAATAGTGTAGGCCAGGGTAGCACAGGCAGTTGCAAGCAGTGGCACTGGCTAGATATGCCAAGTACAAACCTGCCTGAACCCCTTGGGTATGTGCTCAGCAAGGCTAGCCCATCCACTGCTTGCTGCTGTCCATGCTAGCCTGGCTACAGTACTATTTTTAGTGTGCTAGCTCAATGAGAGCTAATGCAAGTATGCCTACAAGATCTGGAAATCACATTGTTAGCTCCAAGTGTAGACGTAGCCCACTAGTACACTTTGCTACAACATAGGTTGAACTCAACTGTCCCTATCACGCACCATGAGTACAATTAGTTTGAAAACTGGTTGATAGGAGTCCTGGACAGGAGTCTGGGACGAGCCATATTTGAGTGTCAAATATGGTTCATTTTTGTAGTACAGAGACAGTCTGCACCACAGAGAAGAGCACAGGGTGTACTTCTTCAAGTACTTGAAGCTGTGTATTCTACTTAGGTGTGTGCACATCCAGCCTATCAGAGCCAGAGAATTTGCCTAGCAGTACCCATGGGGGGTGGTGCTCATGCCTCATGGCCATAGCCCCTCCCCTGGCTAGATGAGGCAGTGACTTCCCATCCCCCCTCAGTTCCTTCTTACCGCCCTTGGCTGGAGTCGGAGCTCTATGTAGTTTTCAACCTCACCATCTTCTATTCAGCTACCTTTTTTCTAGGTGTATATAGTTCATTAGTTCACAAAATGGACTCAAGTGGTGAGGGCTCTTTGTCTGAAGCAGCATCTACTTGAACAGGCCATGCATCCTGCTCAGGCACTGAGGCCCTCGTCAGATCAGAGGTCACCCTTGGGTTCAGAGAGTGCTGCCACTTTGTGTCTTGGAGCTAGCGCCTTTCTAAAGAGGAAACGGTCGCATAAGACCAACCAAGGCCACTCCAGGTCCTGTGAGGATTATTTGTCTTCCTCCTCCAGAAGGAGAGTGCATTGGCCCGGGGTGAATGCCAGTATGCAGGACGGAGCAGGTCCTGTCATATGCTCCCCAGCACCGCACAGGGAGGTCAGAGATCCTGTGCTGTTGACCCCTGTTCCAGCCCTAGGGCATCCATTGTGTCCAATACTGGCAAGAGTGATGCTACCTCCTCTTCCTTTCTGTCCCCACCTCTTCCTTGGTCCAGGACTTTGCTGTGGCTTTGTTCTTTATAGCCCTGTTGGCTGGAAGAGCCACTGAACCTATGGGTCTGTCAGTGCTGCACCCCAATGTTTCCTTTCCAGACTCAGTAGAAAGGGGGCTGGTACTGGACTTGGCACAAGGGACCTCCTTGGCACTGGGAACTTCTTCGATGCCTCCCACGGCTGACACCACCAATGTTGCCATGGTGGCAGTCACCACCCTCTGCTTCGGCACCATGGCATCATCTGAAGCTCATGTTTGAGCAGCCTTTCCTTTCCCCAAGACAGTGGGACTACTCCAGAAAGGGGCATAGATCCCATAGGAGGAAATAGTTGGATTCAAGGTATTGTTGACCTGAATTTTATGGGTTAGTTTAATGGCTTGCCACTGATTGCATTTGACCAGAAGATTTATAGGTTTTTATTTAATTTAGACTACAGAGTTTGAGAACTCTAAGAGTTCTATGTGGGGAGAGGATTTTTGGGGTGCTTGACAAGAACACGTACACTGAGGATAATACCAAATTGATAATTTTTTTATTGAAATTAACATAAAAATAAGAAATGCAATGAAACTTATAACTGCAAAACAGTAAAATAATTTTAAAACTTTTGGTGGTAACATTTTTATTATAAGTACCTTAACCTAACATACTCACACCCTTCCTTGCGGACACGGTAATTGGAGGTGAAGGACCAGCCTCACTTCTGTCATGCCCGATTACGCAATGGTGGTGGCTTTCCCAATGGTTAGGAATGTTGAGTAGTTATACTATACTGCACAAGCTGAGCTGATAGGGTGATAGAAGACAGAATAGATAGATAAATGAAAAGATAGTCTATAGAGTATAGGAGACCTGGAAAAAGCACTCCAAGAAACAGAAGCTTCAGGAGTTAGAAGAGCCTGCTGCGTGCCGCCCTCACAAGGTATTTTGTAGGATTCTGACCTATGTAATTTAGGCCCAACCTACTATACCCAAATTTTATTTTTGTACCGTAAGAAATTTATGGGTACCCTTTTCTATAGGTTAGTGGATTATGACACTTACTTTTAAAATATATCAATAAGGATTATTTTACTTCAAAACTGCCAACCTAGGCTCTTTCGATGACCTTTAAGTTGTGGTGTACCTTGCAGTTACCAACCAGTTGTAGGTGCCGCAGAAACCTATGACGTGATGTTGATAGTTCCTTCCTTTGGTTTTTCAAAGTTTAGGACCCATTTTTAATCTGAGCCAAAGGTTGCCAGCCTTTATGCTGACATATTCATAACTGAATATACTTTTTGCTATATAGCATTTTCTTACCGGATTTTAAACCGGTAGGCATTTTGCATTTTTAGTAAAACTTATTATTAGGAAACACGTGCCTTAACACATTTTAAATTTCAAGGAATCAATACTGATAACATATAAGAATAAAAGAGATTAGTTTTAGAAAAAGAAACATATTAATTGATACTGCTGGCTGGATTAGTAGGATATAATAGCTAGCAAAATAATCCTATGGGCTACAATATGCCCTTTCCCGGTATCCCCCAAGCACCCATTTTGACTCCTTGGTCCAGAGCAGTGTTCTAGTCATCACTTCCTCCCCCCTCACCCCCAGCCCCTCTGTTTGGGGACAGGCTATCTCACTTTCACAGTGTTTGGTGCTTGATCACCACCACCAGCTGGGTCCTAAGCACCAGCGGATCAGGCTATGCCATCCAGTTCTTCTCCATACCTACTTCCAACCCTCCCTCACAGTTCCTCTTTGGGGACCCCTCTCCCAATATACTGCTCCTTGAGCAGGTTCGCTCTCTGCTTACATTGAGAGCAGTGGAGGAAGTTCCACCACTGGAAGATCACTGGCATCGGGGTTTCTATTCCCTGGACCTCTTGGTGGCAGTGTCACTCATGCTCCCACTCTGCCCAGACTTGATCTCACAAGACCATGGCTTGTTATTTCACCCAAACCTTGCCTCCCTGCATCTGACTGTATGGATGCTGTGTGGCTGAACCCCAAGGAACAGCCTGCTTGGATCAGATTCAACCGGTCTTGCTGTGTAGTAGAAAGCCCTCCACTAGGACTACCTACTTGGCCAAGTGGAAGTATTTCACTTGTTGGGCCTCCGAACGGAATCTCTCTCCATTCCAATCTTCTCTGTAGTTTATCTTGGACTACCTACTCCACTTAAAGCAGCAAGGTCTGGCTCTCTCTTCTATTAAGGTTCATTTGGCATCCATCTCAGCCTTCCACACTCCAGTGAATGGCAGATTGGTGTTCTCTCATTAAATGACAGTCTGGTTTCTCAAGGGGCTGGAAAGACTTTATTGGTGAGCCAACCCCCCCGCCCCGCCCCGCCCTCCCCTGGGACTTAAACCTGGTCCTGTCAAAGCTCATGGGGCCCCCCTTCAAGCCGTTAGCATCGTGCTCCCTACTGCTCTGCTCCTGGAAGGTCGCTTTCCTGGTGGCTATCACCTCAGTCAGATGGGTCTCTGAGATCAAATGCCTTACGTTGGAACCTCCTTACACAAAGTTCTTCAAGGACAGCGTTCAACTGTGCCACCATCCAGCCTTTCTACCAAAGGTGGTGTCACAATCCTACAACAACCAGGTCATTTTTCTACCTGTCTTCTTCCCAAAACCTCACAAGTCTGCTGAGGAACATCGGCTTCATACACTGGATGTTAAGCGTGTTCTGACCTGTTATATTAAAAGGGCTAAGCCCTCCATGCAACTCTTTGTAGCAATAGTGGAAAGGATGAGAGGGTACCTGTGTCATCCCAAAGAATCTTACCCTGGATAACCACCTGTATTTGGGCTTTCTACGAGCAGGTGAATGTCCTGCCTCCGGCCATTGTGACCCCTCATTCCACAAGAGCCCAGGCTTCGTCAGCAGTGTTCCTCGCACAGGTACCAATCCAGGACACCTGTAGAGGTGCAACCTGGCTATTGGTTCATACCTTTGCATTCGACTATGCCATCACCCAACAGGCCCAAGACAATGCCAGTTTTGGGAGAGCAGTGTTACAGTCAGCACGTCCATGAACTCTGAGCCCACCTCCTTGGGGTACTGCTTATGGGTCACCTAGCATGGAATGGATGTGAGCAAGCACTTGAAGAAGAAATAATGGTTATTAATATTTTGTAACTGTTGTTCTTCGAGATGTGTTGCTCATGTCCACTCCATGACCCACCCTCCTACCCCTCCATCGGAGCTACCGACAAGAAGGAACTTCTTTTATATTCTAGTTATTGAATGTGTCTATCATTGGTATCTTTACTGTGTTAATGATTAAATTGTTATCAACTGCATAATTACATTATCATGAATTACAGTATATTAAATTCATTGCAATCAGTTACAAGCTGTCTTCCCTAATGTCCCAATTTAAAGACATTATGTCTCACTGTAGCTTTCTGGATGAAAGTGTCAGCAGTCATATCTACATCTAGTTTCCTGGTATTGTCTTCATGCATGTTAAGAACAGCTACATTATTCAGTGGTCTGTTCCATTGATGACCTGAGATAATTTTTAAGTCTTCTGAAGCTGGAGAATGAGTTCAGGATGATATAGGCACAGTGGGAAGGATTCTTATAAATTTGCAGTACTCTGGAAACACAGTGCTTCCAGCGTATTGCAAATGACTCCAAGATCTCTTTCTTGATGGGTAACAGCTAATTTGGACCCTATCATTTTGTATGGATAATTGGGATTATATTTTCCATGTGCATTACTTTGCATTTAACATTGAATTTCATCTGACATTTTGTTGCCAAGCCTCACCCAGTTTTGTGAGATCCCTTTGTAACTCTTTGCAATCTGTTTTGGATTTAACTATTTTGAGTAATTTTGTATCATCTGCAAACTTTTCCACCTCACTGTTTATCCCTTTTTGCAAATCATTTATGAATATGTTGAACAGCACTGGTCCAAGTACAAGCCCCTGAGGGACACCACTAAACTGAAAATGGGCCATTTATTCCTACCTTTTGTTTCCTGTCTTTTAACTGGAGTGGCTGGTAATGCTTTCAGGATCATCTAACGATCCTTAATTTAATTACAAGCCTTTTGTTATCTTAATCACCCTGCCTCTGTTTATAAACAAACTCCCTGCCCCAAGGGCAGAAGTTGTTAGCAACCCAGAACTCATCACATTCCACACTCAAGCTCTGGCTGATGGGTGCTGAGGACCCACTAGTTTTTTCCTGTGGGTGCTTGAGCCCCGGTGCACTCACAGAGTCGGCACCTATGAGCACAGTCCAGGATGCTCTCCCAAGAGGCAATCAGGTTGTGGCTGGTTTACATCAAGCAGAGTATCACTCTGATAGCCAACCACTTGCCTCCATTTCAGAATCACATCATGGACCATCTGAACAGGAATTTTTTGCTGAGTCATGAGTGGACTATCTTCGCAACCTGGGGCATTCCAACTATCAACCTCTTTGTCACAAAGGACAACAGGAAACGTTACCTGTTTTGCTCTTGAAGGGGCCTCAGTCCAAGCTCCCTGTCTGACGCCTTCCATCTCAGTTGACAAGTGGCTCTCTTCTATGCCTTTCTCATAATCCCAATCATCCCACAGGTAATCCTTAAAATGAAGGCAGATCGGGCCAACCTCATCCTCATTGCCCTGGTGTGGCCGAGGCAGTTCTGCTTCTCCAATCTTCTTGGGCTATCAGTTCAGCCTCTCATACTGCTTCCTCTCCATCCCAACCTGCTCACTCAGAATCATGGCCACATCAACTTGGGGACTGAACATTGCTCAGCGATTTCCCGGTCATCAGAGCAGCAACTCAACAAATCCTAAAGTTCTTCCTCAGAGCCACACAAAGTGCCAAATAGGCCCTGGAACAAGAATCCTGCAACTTAATGCCAAAGGACTCTCATGGGAAAAATGCGAGTACCTTGGAAACCTGCTGAAGACTCACAACATTGGCATCCTCATGTTGCAAGAGACCCATGTAAATAACCACCAACAGACTAGGCATTACTGTATCTACGGATATAACCTAATGACTAGTCACTATCATCCAAAATATGGCTTGGCAATATACATCAAAGACACCATCACAGATTTTAATGTTATTCTACCAACCGAAGAGGAGACCACATTTACCACAACTCTCAAAGTAGGGGAGCTCCAAGTTATCAACATCTGTAAAGACCCTAGCATAAGATGGCCAAAACCAATGCTACCCAGCACTCCTATTCCATACATCTATGCAGGCAATTTTAACAGTTACCACACTATGTGGGGCTATAGAACAAATGAAACTGATGGCGAAAATCTCATGGACTGGATATCTGCACAAGATTTACAATTAATCTATTAATTTAAACAACTATCAACATTCCATTCAAACCACTGGCAATGTGGGTATAAAAAAGACCTAACATTCGAGTCTAAAGACAAATGTAGAAACACTCTCATCGCATCACGTGAAGTACTACCAGCATTTCCAAACAGCCAACACAGGCCCCAAATGATCTACATAGGCATTGAAATTCCTATATTTTTTCCAAAACAGGTACCACAGTCGAATTTTGCTAAAGCTGATTCGGATGCCTACAAACAGACTATTGAGAAAACTGTCACAAGGATTCCGGTGAGACCAGAATTCTATCAACAGTTCGCAGGGCTCATAAAAGTAGCAGGAAAGAAGAACATTCCCCAAGACTTTCAGAAAAAGCATACTCCCTGCTGGATGTGAGCGACATAGGAGTTGCTCAGGCAATACAACCGGACCAGGAGCTCTCACACCTCAAAAGCCCTGCTACACTCCTGTGACATAGCAAGACACCAGCGCTGGCTTGACTGCATGCAAAACCTTGATTTTACACATTCAAGCCATCAAGCCTGGACACTACTGCAACACCTTGGAGCTGCTAATCCCACAGAGTATCAGCCACCAAAAATCTGGCCAAACTCAGTAGCCTCGAAACTGGTGGAGAACACAAAAGGACCACTCAATAAAAACACATGAAGAGAAGTGTATCAACAACTTTACCAGACACTTGCATCAGTCACCCGAGGAGAACCTGCCACTGTCAGCACTGAGGAAGTAAAAGAAGGACTTGCCATGATGAAAAAAGGGAAGTCTGCAGATCCTGACAGTATTCTGCCAGAATTCCTCCACCATCTTGGTCCCAAAGGACTCCAATGGCTAGCAACATTGTACTCCTTTACCTTAAGGACAGTACAGATCCCTGAAATATGGTGTGAGGCAATGATAATTGCTATTCCAAAGCCTGGGAAGCCCACTGATGAAGCGGGAAGCTGTAGGATGATTTCTCTACTATGCACAACCTATAAACTTCTTGAATGTATCATCCTCAAAAGAATAAACCCTTTTACTGAGCCAATTATCCCTGTTGAACAGGCAGGCCTCTGGCCAAAAACGTAGTTGTTGCAACCAAGTTCTGGCACTCACAATTCACACTGAGGCTGGGTACCAGAAAAAACTAAAGACTGGTGCAGTGTTTGTTGACCTGTTGTCTGCGTATGACGCTGTATGGATTAAGGGTCTGATGCTGAAACTTGCAAAACTTATATCTTGCTACCAAACACTTCGCCTGCTGTGGACCATTCTGAGTAACAGACACCTACAGGTGTACCTGGGTAATAAGACCAGCTCACCCCGTACCATAAACAATGAGCTACAACGAGGCTCTGTACTTCTGCCAACGCTTTTTAATATTTATATAAGTGACATGCCTCCAACTAAATCACAAAAATTTGGATATACAGATGATCTTGCCATGACAATCCAAACACCAAACCTCCATGACACTGAGAAAGCATCAACTGAAGACCTCCAAATTACGGAACAATATTTCCGGAAAATGAAGGCTCAGACCAAACCCTAGAAGAGGGGTAGGCAACCTATGGCACGCGTGCCAAAGGCAGCACGCGAGCTGATTTTCAGTGGCACTCAGACTGCCCGGGTCCTGGCCACCGGTCCGTGGGACTCTGCATTTTAATTTAATTTTAAATGAAGCTTCTTAAACATTTTAAAAACCTTATTTACTTTACATACAACAATAGTTTAGTTATATATTAAAGACTTACAGAAAGAGACCTTCTAAAAACATTAAAATGTATTACTAGCGTGCAAAACCTTAAATTAGCGTGAATAAATGAAGACTCGACACACCACTTCTGAAAGGTTGCCGACCCTTGCCCTAGAAAAACAATAGTAAGTGCATTTCATCTTGATACTAGGAGTGCCAAAAACACACTGAAAGTAGCTTTTTTTGGTAAAAATGTGCAACATGATTTCACCCCAACTTACCTCGGACTGAAACTCTGCCGCACCCTCACCGTCCATGAGCACCTTGAGATAAAAACGAGAGCCAACATAATTCAGAAACGAGCAGGTACAGCCTGGGGTGCATTGGCATCAGTGTTGCGAACATCTGCAATGGCACTTGTATATCTGGTACCTGATTATTGTGCATGGAGCAGATCCAGCCACACGCGACTTGTTAACAACCAGCTGAATACAGTGATGTGCTGCATCACTGGAACCCTTTAGTCGACTCCAACACCATGGCTACCTGTTCTGTCTAATATTGCTCCCCTGCCAATACGCTGAACTTCTGTGAAGCTCAGAGAATCCAGGAAAACAGATATTTTCCTATCCACCAAGACCTCATCAACCCCAACATCTTAAGTCCCACAAGCCTTTCTGGGAACATTCGCTTAGCCTCATGCAATCAGGCAATGATCAGAAGGAGGCTTGGAAAGCAGATTGGGCTAAACAAGACTTAAAATATAAACACCATGTGCTGGATCCCATGCAGAAGGTTCCTGGTTTCGATCTTCCATGGACATCTTGGTCAACTCTGAATCAAATCCGAACCAACCATAGTAGCTGTGGACAATTCACAAATGGAAAATCAAGGACTCCCTGGCATAGGAGTGTGGCTTCCCATGACAGACCATCAAACATATCACCACCTACTGCCCAATATATAAATATGAAGGAGACATCATTGCAATAAATTCTGCTATTCCTGATGTAGCCATCGCTTGATCAACTTCAGGAGAAATTGTAGTTGCTGCTCTACACCAGCCATACGAAAGAAGAAGAATGGCTGCACCTTGCACCCCACACTCAGCTCCCTGTATCTCACAGCGTGGCTGCTGCATGGCTGAATGAGGAGGAAGAGCAGTGTTCGGTGGCTGTTCAGCAGGTTCTACTCAACAGTGAAAAGCCTTCTACGGGGATGGCCTATTCGGCAAAATGGAAATTGTTTTCTTTGTGGTCATTGGCCTGCAGAATTCAACCGATGCTGGCTTCCTGCTGCACCTTTAGTCATTGGGAGTTGAATTTGGTTCATGAAAATGCATTTGGCAGTGATATCGGCATTTCATTCCCCTATTCAGAGAAGAGCAGTCTTCTCCAACCCTTTGGTATCAAGATTCTTAAAAGGACTTCTTCATCTACACCCTCTGGTCTGAGAGCTGGTTCCTCTTTAATATGGTACTAGGGTACTGATGGGACCTCTGTTTGAGCCCCTATCATCTTGTCCCTTTCCACTCTTGTGTCAGAAAACTGTGGTCCTGATAGTGATAACATCTGCAAGGACAGTGTGTGAGTTGCAGGCTCTGATGGCAGGGCCTCCTTATACACGGTTCTCCAAAGACAAGGTGAAATTATGGCCACATCCAAAATTTTTGTCTACAGTGGTTTCTCTGTTTCATTTGAACCAGGTGGTATACTTACTTGTATTCTTTCCTAAGATGCATTAATCTCTGGAGGAATAGTATCTCCATACATTAGAGGTCAGATGATGGACCTTCTATTTGGACAGGACTAACCTGTTTTGTGCTTCACCTCACTTGTTTGTGTCATATGCAGATCGTATAAAGGGTCAAGCGGTTTCTTCACAGATGACCTTTAGATGGACAATATCCTGTATTAAGACTGCATATGAAATAGCTTTGGCTACGCCCCCTCAGCGGGTTCAAGCTCATTCAACAAGAGCGCAAGCAACATCAATAGCATTCCTCAGTGACGTTTCCATACTGAACATTTTCAGGGTTGCTACGTGGTCTTCCATACCTACATTTATGAACCATTATGCCATTACTGCATCTTCCAGGACAGATACAATCTTGGACAGGGCAATGCTGCAATCCTTGTTTAGACAGACTCTGAGCTCCGCCTCCTGGATGGGGTACTCCCTTGTGAGTCACCTAAGTGGAATACACAGCTGCATCCACGCGAAGAAGAAACGGTTACTTACTGTAACTGTGGTTCTTTGAGATGTGATGACCATGTCCATGACCCACCCTCTGTTCTCTCTCTATCAGAGTTTCATCTCTGGGCATTTGGTGCAAAGAAACTGAGGGTGGTTGGGGCGGCGCCACTTCATAAAGCCAAGGGAGGTGCTATGGCCATGAGGAACAGCGCCATCCCCCTACAAGTACTGCTAGGCAAATTCTCCCGCTCCAGTGAGCTCTGTCCACCTAAGTGGAATACACATCTGCATCACATCTTGAAGAACTACAGTTACAGTAAGTTATTGTTTCATCTGGGAAACCATGGGAGCTCATTTAATGTTTCTGGGCAGGTCTGAGCTGGGTAATAGAACTATCTTGTCTTTCTTGGGAAGAAAGTAAAAGTTAGTACAAGTTGCAAGTGCTGCCTGGCATTCTTCTATGCTCAGTCAAGAATGCTGTTAAGCATCCATTAGCCCTTATGTTATATCAGGGGTAGGCAACCTATGGCATGCGTTCCAAAGGTGGCACGCGAGCTGATTTTCAGTGGCACTCACACTGCCCGGGTCCTGGCCATATCCTTTGCACCTTGGAGGCTCCAGAATAAAAGAACATGCTTTTCTTTCTGTAACAAATTTTTCCAAAAAATTAAAAGTCTGGGGGGCTTTGCATTTTAATTTAATTTTAAATGAGGCTTCTTAAACATTTTAAAAACCTTATTTACTTTACATACAACAATAGTTTAGTTATATATTAAAGACTTACAGAAAGAGACCTTCTAAAAACATTAAAATGTATTACTGGCACGAAAAACCTTAAATTAGAGTGAATAAATGAAGACTCGGCACACTACTTCTGAAAGGTTGCTGACCCCTGTGTTATATTATACCTCCAAGACGTTAAAATTAGTCCAGGAATCTAGCTAGTACTGCATTGTAAAAACAGCTAATTTCATTTATTTGTTTGCAGCAAACTCTATAATAATGGCTTCACTAGGGTCCAAGGCCACGCTTTCAATGGGACTAAGCTGGATGCTGTGTAAGTAGCACCTCTGAAACATTTTTCTGCCTAGGCACATGACTGGAGGCTAAAATTCTCAGCATGGATTCAGTCTCTCTCGCTCTGGCTTTGCTGGACAGTTTGGGAGATTGAGATATATAAAAGAAGATTGTAAAAACATCCCCCACCCAGGAAATTACTGTATGGGGAACTAAAAATTGTGCCTGAGAAAATGCCAAAACTGGATGAAGTGAGAGACAACACATCATCAGGAAATGGAGGGAGGAGTTGCACCTTGGAGGCTCCAGAATAAAAGAACATGCTTTTCTTTCTGTAACAAATTTTTCCAAAAAATTAAAAGTCAGGATTAGGAAACAGCTGATACTCACTCTGGCACCCTTCCAGACCCCCTGTGCAGCTGCAAATGTTATTGGATATGTCTCTATATGCAATAATTATATGGGCTGCAGCTGTTTGGAATATGCTTATGTATCCTGACACAGCATTCAAACAAAAGCATAAGTGGATTTGGTGGTTTACAGGGATTGGGAATGAGGTAGAAATTTTTATTATGTCTACCAGGGGCGCTACTGATCCTTAGGACAAGTGATTAATCTCAGCTCAGTTTCCATCTCTCCTAACACAGCATGTTAGGGGAAAGGCAATGAGTGGCCACTTGGAAGACAGAAAAGAGGGGTTTATTTATCTCTGTGCCAGGACTGGCCCTTAGAAATTAGATACAGAAAAGTCTTATCAGGTTATCTAAAATTTGTTCCCTACAAGCATTTTTCTAGTGCTTTGTCTAGGCCATGTAATTCCTGCTGCTTCCCATAAGCTTTTCTACCATCCGATCTCACAATTAGGTAGGTAGTGCCAATTGCAATTGTATTTTTAGTGATGTGGGCTGGAAACTGGACTGAAGCCAGCCACTCATTTCACACAGGCCACTGCACACCCAGCCAACAGCAAAAAAGTTTTATTTACTCTTGAACTGGATCACATTTGGCCACTGAGCTAAAGGTGACAAGCTACATAAACCTCTACCAGTCCTTGTTGAGACATCCTTTAGTTTGTATCCTTGTGACAGAGGCCTGGGAACCAACAGCTGAGCCAGCACTCTGAACATTTAAACACCAATTTACTACCGCCAACCTAATTAGTGGATTAGAATGGGCTGGGGAGAATTCAAGAGGTAATTAGCCCATTAACAAAGAGGCTAAAAGAAGACGGGAGGGAGGCGGTGCAGGCTAAGAGAGCCAAAACTAAAAAGATTTCTGGGGCAAAGACCTTCCCTCTTCTCCTTGGCAGAGGAGAAACAGATTCTGCAGATGATGTGGTCTATGAATCAAAAAGGTGATGGGACGAGCAATGTAAATAAATTATATGGTGGTGTTTAGCAATTGAAGGTTTTTGAATAGTTTGTGTAAATAAAGCAGAAGATTGCCCTGTCACAATTCTAAAGCCTGGTTCAGCAGCAAACTGCAAACCAAGGAGCTTTGATGTAGAAGTAGTAAAACAAAAATGCATCTTTTGCCTGAAGAACAAAGTAACTTTATGCTCAGCATCTGTAAGCTGTTTTTTCTGAGCAGGATCTACAATATTTGTATATACATGATATCTTCTGACCTCTGTGGAAAACAAACATTGAATCCTCTAAAAGAAGCTAATGTATTTTTAGCTTCACAACTGTCTTTTTTTAATTAAAGAGTGTGGAGAAGTTTGAATCAACACAAGAAATAGGAGCCTGATGATATCTGTTTGTCTTGCATCAGATTCCTAATAAAGGTGATGAGGGAAAAGGGACATAATATGGCTGGCTACAGGGAAATACCCCATAGTTAATGCAAGTTTTGGTGCTCAGCCCACATGGGCAGATTATTCC
Source organism: Macrochelys suwanniensis (assembly GCA_033296515.1). NCBI lineage: Eukaryota > Metazoa > Chordata > Testudines > Chelydridae > Macrochelys > Macrochelys suwanniensis. The sequence goes on along the minus strand of CM065781.1, from coordinate 36,958,281 downwards.
AGCCTTTTATAGAAGAAGAAAAGATACTCTAGCTCTAGCAAATATCATAGGATGTCTGTGACAATCCTTAGCTTGTATTTTGTTCCGTTCAGTTCAGGCTCTTAAATAATTTGAAGTATGAAGCTATATATACTGTGGTGATGGGCACCTTAGGTAAGATTTTTCAGTATCTGAGCATCTCCCAGGAGAGAATAATCTTGGTTAAAACACAAAAGGCCAATCATCCAATTTTCCTTCTTTTGTGTCTCTCCCTTCCTTCCCATACTACAGCTCTCTTTCTTACTTCTTGCCATCACCTGTTTATTCCTCCTTTCTTCTTTTCTCATCTTCTTAACTGGTCAGAATTCTATCTCTGAAGTCAAAGAAATAAATTTCACAGTTTGCTTTGCTGCATGCAGTCACATAGTTGTTATTCTGGTCTCTGGTAATGAATTCCAAAGCTTTGGCCCTGTTACTCAGATGGCCCCTATTCCTGCTCTCACAAGCATCACTTGGGAAGCTGATGGCATGATAGTTTCCCCCCTCAATGTTTCTCCAGAAGTCATTGTAATGAAGAAAGGGAAGTGCACTCTGAGGTAATCTTGGGCCAGTATCATAGAGGACCTTAACAGTTAACAAAAAGACCCTGAATTTGATCCAGTATTTTATTGGAAGCCAGTGTAGTGATATGAGCAGTGTGGGGGTGTACTCTTTTTAGTGGCTGTTGTTGCTGAGGAAGCAGGGTGCTACATTGTAGATTAACTATCTTTTTTTAATACCAGAGTGCTAATATTTAGATGGAGCGAGATGTAATTGTTCAGTCTGACAAACTTTAGGCCTGTATCACTGTGGCTAAATCTCTGTTTAATATGATTGGGTGCAGTGTTTTGGCTAGTTATAGATGGAAGAAAGCTCTTTTTGTAACTGTGGCTCCCTAGGTGTTCCGCATCAAAGAAGTTCAGGAAAGATACCTAAGCAGGTAACCAGTCTGACACACTGAGGACAGGCAGGAGGCACGGGGGGGGGGGGGGGGGGGAAGAGGTGGGAAAGAGGAGGGTCAGGAGTGGAGGAGGGAGCCTTGGGGGAAGGGGTGGAGTGGGGGTGGGACCTGGGGCTGAGTGGGGGGTTTGGGAGTCCACAAAAAAAATTAAATCAAAATGGGGTTCTTCGGGTTGCTAAAGTTTGAGAACTGCTGCACTATGATATATATATTTTGACAGAACAAAGGGTTTCAGCAGATCATGACCTTTTATATATCATCTTACATAGCATGCTTTGTAGGAAATATCACAATGATATATGAATGATGAATATGTGGGTTACAGGGTGCTACTTTGGGGTATGGAGTGTCACACTTAGGTCTTCAGAGTGCTTCCTGCTTCTAAACATCATCATATTTTGATGGCAAAATATAGTTAATGCAAATCTTGAAGGGACTGTGCACTGGTAGCTAATGCACTGCACAAGCAAGTCTATGGAGAACATATTGTGATACCTACATGATGGCAAAATGGATTAACCCCTATTGGTCCCATAATGTGAACTAACCCTTGGGAGATCCCAGCAATCCCTAAGTTTCTGTTCTTGAAGCCAGCCTGAGAGCATTGTAGTAATAGGTAGACATGGAATGCGTTGCCCTTTTACCCACATACACTGAGTCAGTCACTCTGAGCAGACTAGATAGTTACAGGTTATGCAATTTGTCCAAGATACGGACAAATCGGAGAAAGTCCAGAGGAGAGCAACAAAAATGATTAAAGGTTTAGAAAACATGACCTATGAGGAAAGAATCAAAATATTGGGTTTGTTTAGTCTGGAAAAGAGAAGACTGAGTGGGGACATAAGTTTTCAAGTACATAAAAGATTTTAAACAAAATATATATTTGGATTATCACCGCTTTAATGAAATTGGACTCTGGGGATTGCAGTATTGCGTGTGCAGGTTTATTGTCTTGAGACTAAAAAGGTGGGGCTGAGACAACATTAGAAGGCTTGATTGGTCTGTGGTTTAATGCAGCTCTTCAGCTACTGAACAATCAGAACACTGAGATCAGCCCCCCCCGCCCCCAAATTATAATTTTACAGTCAGACACACAGGCAGGGGCATCACTGGGGCAGTGAGGCTTGTGGGGGGTATAACCACCCCAAAATTTGCTTTAGCTCCCCTGTAGCTGTCCCTCCAAGTGCAAAGGTCAAATATTACGCTGACATAAGGGTGGCAGGTATGGCATTGCCACGCTTACTTCTGTAGTTCTCTACTGCTACTGGCAGTGGCATTGCCTTCAGAGCTGGGCAGGGGTGCACCAGCTTTTTTGCCACCCTAGGCAGCGGTGGGAGAGCCTGCCGCCAAAATGCAGCTGAGGTCCCCGGCGACCGAAGAAGCTGCCGCCGGAGTCCTCAGCTGCAGCTTCTTCAGCCGCCGGAGATCTCAGCGGCATTTCGGTGGGAGAGACTGCTGAGGGACTAGAGATGCCGCCCCCCAAATCCTGGCGCCCTAGGCGACCGACTAGGGTTGCCTAATGGTAGCGCCGGCCCTGGAGCTGGGCACTCGCCCAGCAGCTGCCACTCTCTGGCCACCCAGCTCTGAAGATAGCACCTGCCGCCAGCAGCAGGGTGGACATAAAGGTGACAATGGGATATTAATAAGCCTGCTGTGAAAAGTGATATTTGTATATTTTGTATACATATATAATATATTATATTATTACATATTTGTATATATGACTTTTCACAGCAGACTTACTAGCGCCCCATTGCCGCCCTTACTTATGCACTGTTGCTGGCAGCGGCACTGCTTTCAAAGCCACTCAGCTCTGAAGGCAGCATTGCCACCAGCAGCAGTGCAAAAGTAAGGGTGGCAAAGCGACGGTAAGTCTGTCTGAAAGGGGTTGCCAATACAAAAAGTTTGAGAATCACTGGTCTAGTTATTATGTAGTCCTGCCTGGAGTGCAGGAGACTGGACTGGACTAGATGACCTATTGAGGTCCTTTCTAGTCCTACACTTCTATGATTCTGTGGTGGTGTAATACCAGAAGAGGTCACCCAAGTCTTCTCACCTGCAGCGTAGGTTTCATTGCGGTGGATTTAGAGTTAGATAAGAGGGTGAAACTAGAAATCCTTTTGAATTCCTACACTGGCTCTGATTCTTTGAGTATGCCGCTTCTGGTCTGTGTCTTGGCAGAGTAGGCAATAGCAGTGCTGAGATGCATGGCACTTAGGAATTTTTAAGAAATGGACAAAAAATGAACATTTTAGTAAGACAGACTATCAAAACATTGTTGAGTACTCATGATTTATTTTTTTCTGACAGTTTTGTATGAGTCTAAAGAGAAACTTAAGAAAGCCAATTAGGAAAAGAGACCTTTCACATCTGATTGACTCTAAAATGAATACACGGGATCACACCCTCTCTTTCCTTTCAGAAAAATAAACTGTACTGAGCACTTGATGCTTCTCTGATGCTGTCACACACAAGTTACAGTACTATCATAGTTTTTAGTTTAATTATTTTTGAGGGGTGGAGAAGGGATATTGGTTCTTGCCAACAACAACAGGTTTTAGTTCTGTTTTTTTTTTTTTTTTTGGGTGGGTTTTTTTAAAGATTTTGTGGCATGCCTTGATTTGAGAAAAACTTTTGAAAGCTTAAAAATAAGGTCAAACCAGGTAATTCCAATGTGGAATTTTATTAGCTTTCTGGCTCAGACACATATGACAACATTATATAACTAAAACAAACCATTTTAGTATTTTGGTAAGCATCTAAGATAATGAAGCTGTTCTGCTGGCGGGGCATATATTTTCATAAGCATAATGTTAGCAGCCTAGCTTGCTTTATAATCACTGAAGCAAATTACTTACCTGGAGGGAAAGTAATTGGAGTAGGATGTGGAAAGCAGTAGAGAAGAGTCATCTGCTGTGTAAACGAGACATGGACGTACAATAGGATGAAACAGTAATTCTGAAGTTTTTTTCCCTTTTCATATTTTCCTGCCCAGCCCCCACAACAGATACTGCTACTTAATATCCATGTACACTTCTTCCCCAGCTCCTGATACCATCATGTAGGTAATCCCTTGCCAGTCATTAACAATGGGTAAACCTCAAAGATTCTGGAGGTTCTGTTCACCTCAGCAAAACATACCAAAGTTACCATGAACAGAAATTTAACTGAGAAATCTGGCTGGAAATCTCAAGAATAGAAAGATTCTCCACTGTGAGCTGTTAGTTAACCAGAGAGATGCTTTAGGATGCATCTGGTATTTTCTGGTACTTCCTTCTTTTAACCAGATCTCAAATTCTATGAGAATGGAATGCTTCATGCTGTCTTGCCATTTCCAGGCCACATTTTAGCCTAAACCAGGAAGCACAAAAGGGCTGCATTTTTTCCTCAATAGTTAACCAGAATTTCTGAATTTCCAGAAAAGTCCAAGTTTTAATTGAAGATTTAGGATGGGTCTTATTTTATCCATACTTTCACATGCATCCCCTCTGAGATAGGAAAGTTTTCATGACAACATAGGTATTTGGTTACAACAAATGGCATATAAGAACATAACAATGGCCATATTGGGGTAAACCAATATCTAGCCCAATATGTTTTCTTCCAACAGTGCCCAGTGCCAGATGCTTCAGAGGGAACAAACAGAACAGGACAGTTATCACATGAACCCTCCCCTGCCATCCAGTCCCAGCATCTGGCAATCAGAGGCTATATCCGTTCAGGCTGGGGACCACTGGCTAAGCAACACTTCTGCAGAAAAGAACCTGGGGATTACAGTGGACAAGAAGCTGGATATGAGTCAGCAGTGTGCCCTCATTGCCAAGAAGGCCAATGGTATATTGGGCTGTATTTGTAGGAGCATTGCCAGCAGATCGAGGGAAGTGATTATTCCCCTCTATTCGGCACTGGTGAGGCCATACCTGGAATATTGCATCCAGTTTTGGTCCCCCCACTACAGAAAGGATGTGGACAAATTGGAGAGAGTCTAGCGGAGGGCAAGAAAAATGATTAGGGGGCTGGGGCACATGACTGACAAGGAGAGGCTGAGGGAACTGGGGTTATTTAATCTGCAGAAGAGAGGAGTGAGGTGGGATTTGATAGCAGCCTTCAACTACCTGAAGGGGGGTTCCAAAGAGGATTCATAGATTCATAGATTCTAGGGCTGGAAGGGACCTCGAGAGGTCATTGAGTCCAGCCCCCTGCCCTCATGGCAGGACCAAATACTGTCTAGACCATCCCTGATAGACATTTATCTAACCTACTCTTAAATATCTCCAGAGATGGAGATTCCACAACCTCCCTGGGCAGTTTATTCCAGTGTTTAACCACCCTGACAGTTAGGAACTTTTTCCTAATGTCCAACCTAAACCTCCCTTGCTGCAGTTTAAGCCCATTGCTTCTTGTTCTATCCTTAGAGGCTAAGATGAACAAGTTTTCTCCCTCCTCCTTATGACACCCTTTTAGATACCTGAAGACTGCTATCATGTTCCCTCTCAGTCTTCTCTTTTCCAAACTAAACAAACCCAATTCCTTCAGCCTTCCTTCATAGGTCATGTTCTCTAGACCCTTAATCATTCTTGTTGCTCTTCTCTGGACCCTCTCCAATTTCTCCACATCTTTCTTAAAATGCGGTGCCCAGAACTGGACACAATACTCCAGTTGAGGCCTAACCAGCGCAGAGTAGAGCTGAAGAATGACTTCTCGTGTCTTGCTGACAACACACCTGTTAATGCAGCCCAGAATCAAGTTTGCTTTTTTTGCAACAGCATCACACTGTTGACTCATATTTAGCTTGTGGTCCACTATAACCCCTAGATCCCTTTCTGCCGTACTTCTTCCTAGACAGTCTCCTCCCATTCTGTATGTGTGAAACGGATTGTTCCTACCTAAGTGGAGCACTTTGCATTTGTCCTTATTAAACTTCATCCTGTTTACCTCTGACCATTTCTCCAATTTGTCCAGATCATTTTGAATTATGACCCTATCCTCCCAAGCAGTTGCAATCCCTCCCAGTTTGGTATCATCTGCAAACTTAATAAGGATGGAGCTAGGCTGTTCTCAGTGGTGATGACAGAACAAGGAGCAATGGTCTCAAGTTGAAGTAGGGGAGGTCTAGGTTGGATATTGGGAAATACTATTTCACTAGGAGGGTGATGAAGCACTGGAATGGGTTACCTAGGGAGATGGTGAAATCTCCATCCTTAGAGGTTTTTAAGGCCTGGCTTGACAAAGCCTTGGCTGGGATGATTTTGTTGGTGTTGGTCCTGCTTTGAGCAAGGGATTGGACTAGATGACCTCCTGAGGTCTCTTCCAACCCTAATATTCTAGGTAGATGAGGAAGAGTCACAATGACTGTCGTACTGTGGCACTGTTGGGACGATTACTGGATAATACCAGGGCATTCCCAGCCTATGTGTCAGTGTCCACAGAAATGCCGAGAACTGACATGTTTAAATAAATCCTGAGGCAATTATCTTGATTGAAGCCTTCTAGGCTGTGAGCTGGAATGCTTTCATCTTTCCAAGAATTAGCATATACATTATGTATGAAAGCTTTCAATCATTACTTTTGTTTTAATGCTGAATTATTTTGATGAAATATAATTTGAGGGATATTTATTGGAGGACTTGCTAGTCTTACTACCCTCATAGTATGTGAGTGCTAGAACTGCTGGCCCTATTGGCATTTACCCTCATATAAAAGGAACAAGTTTTCAATCTTAGTTCACCCTTATTTGGAGTCCTAAATGTGTTGAATTGAGCTGGTATGAAGTGAAACAGCAGAATACCCTGGTATGCCCTGGTATTATCCATCTGGTTCAGCAAAAAAAACGAAGACAAAGAAATTTAAGTAATTTGTAATCTCTGTTGTTGTAAATTAAACTTTCCACACATGACCTAGAGCAGAACTGTCTGTAAACAGTCAGAAACAAAAGCTCTGAGAAGCGTGAACTGCCCCATTCCTCTCAATAGAATGTTGACGCTGAAGCCAAGGATTCCAAATGTAATTTCAATATGGTGTTGACTTTGAAACCTAAGGATGCCAGATGTAATGTCATTTTACTTCAGACATTTTAGCAGAAAGATCCAACTACTCTCAGATTCTGAGGTGCACTTTGTAGAGTATCATCACTTTTCCCCTCTGACTCCGAAGGCTCTGGACCTAAAGATCTGGCTGTGGGAGGTGGATTCTTGTCAGCTTTCCAAAGGAGCACAGTTCAACTTTATTCTTGAACTTCTTTCTGCAGTCAGTTTAGTGCTGCAGCACTAAATTGAGCAGCAGAAGGGCAAGCTTTTCCCACATTGACCTACAAATCTGCCTTGATTCTGCTCCCAACAGACTACCTCTGATATTGGAAGAGGAGTGCAGGCTTCGTGGCAAAATCACTCCTTGGCCTCTCTACTGAAAAGGCTGCTTTTGAGTTATTTTGTGTGTGATATGAACTGAACACCCATCTTCTAGGAACTAGCCACAGAGTGTCACTTCTCTTTTTCCTTAATTATTTCATATAGACCACTGAACACCATCTTTTGACAATAACCAAAATTTGCTAGCAATGTGAACTATGTATTTAAACTGACAACCATAGAAATAAGTGTCCATTAACAATTCCCCTAGCCTTCCAGTGTTCAGGGTACAGCTATATTGTTGAATTGGGGCAATGTCTATGGGTATAGAACGAAAAACGGTGTGCTAGTTGTGCACTCAGTTTCTAAGCAAAGCCTTGGTAAAGTCAGAATGCTTATATCTAGGTATAGTGAGTTGTAACTATTCAACCGACAGTCACTAGGGCCTGGATCACAGGAGCTAAATGTGTGTTTGATAATATGGGATGGAGTCCTTTGGTTTGTGTTGGGGGATAGTAAAGAAGATTGGGGATAAGAAGTTTAAATATAATTATCTCAGAACTAGAGCAGCATGTCATAATTTCTTATTTTTAATGGATGCAACTTCACACCTTATGCAGTTGGCTTCAAACAAGTATCCGGTGCTGTAACTCCTTATCCTTGTGCTCTGAGGGATTGATCTAAAGCCCAATTAAGTCAATGGAAAGTGACTTTAGTGGAATTTGGATCAGGCCCTGACTTCCAGGTCTTGACATGTGACATTAATCTATTTCTAGTATTTTTCATGCATCCTGTCTGCCTATGGGTTGGAGGTTAGGGGAGGGGCAAAGGTGGGCGAAGGAGGAGATATACTGGTAGGAGAGCAATAATGTGTTCTTCGAGTGCTTGCATATATCTATTCCACTGTACATGTGTGTGTGCACTGTGTGCGATTGTCAAAGACACTTTTTCCTCAACAGTTCCTGTCAGGGTAGCTTGAGTGCCCCCTTCCATCATGCACTGCAGCGTGTAAGTATAAGAGAGTGGAGCACACAACACCGACCTCCTTCAGTTCTTTCTGATCTCCTGTGAGGTTGTCGGAATGGAGTCAAATTTGTTGTGACAAGAGCTTCCCTCACTCACTATATATACCCTCTTACTGTTAGAAATTAGTTAGCTGAAGTTAGTTTAGCTGATTTTTAGTACTTGTTTTAGTTCTTTTTGATTAAATTTTATCTTTCAGTATTGGGATCGGTACTGGAACGATGCCTCATACACTGGGAGTTTGTCTTGCCAGTCTTGCAGTAAGCCTATGCCGGTCAGTGACCCGCACCTGGCCTTCTTTAAATATTTGGGAGAATCCCACATCAGAGTCAGATGTCACATTTGCAAAGGATTTAAGCCCAGCTCAAAGAAAGAAAGAATAGCGAGGCTCAGGTCTTTACTTATGGAGGTAGCACTTTGCGCTCTATCGGAGTCATCACATGGGGAAAGCACCCCATCTATGGAGGCGCCCCATCGGAGATATCTGCAGCTCCTCGATCCCTTTCTCCAGTGCCGAAGAAAAGGCATAGACCCTCCTCAGGTTTGGTACCTCAGTTAAGTTTGTAGGTACTGAAGTCGGGTAGAGGAAGAGACTCTACAAGACATTTGAGAGAGAGAGGCGCTCCCTACAGCACTTATCAGTTAAGAAGAAGGGATTGCTGCCTCTGGAACCTGTGCCAGGTCTGTTGAGACCATCCCCTAAAAGATCATTGCATCAGGGTCATCAGTTGTTTCCACAATCAGTCACCCTGGAGGAGTATGCAGCTGCAAGGGACCCACTTAGCCTCTCAGTGCCAGTATCCCTGGCAGTACAGGAAGGCTTACAATTGGTACTGATTCCTGAAGCTCCTACCTCACAATGTCAGGAACCAACAATACTGTTACCTCCCAAACTTCCACAAAAGCTGGTGCAGTCAAGAGGAAGTCTCCTATGATATCCCCAGTACTGCTGTCATCAGGTTCTGGCTACCTATCTCAAGTCCAAACTGGTTCTGCCCCTCTGTTGTCAAAGGTATCAAACTCTTCTTCTTCAGACTCAGAGGTGTGTTTGTCTTTGTCATGTCCAAGATGGGGAACATATGCTCTATCAGAGACCATGGGTCATGCAGCAGTCACAGCACTGGCCTCCTGCTCAGGGGCAATGGCTCAGTCAAGGATGGGTTCCAGGCCCATATTACTGACCATTTTGGATACTGTGGGGTGTCTTTCCTCCCATGAGGATCTCTCCTCAGCTGTCTCATTTACTGTCCTCAATGGCAGGCCAGGGGCATCAGCACTGTGGACATCATTCTCCAGTGCCAAGATTGGTACTGAGCATCCAGAAGTCACTCAGGCTGCTTCTTCACCACAAGACATAGAGCAGCCACCACTTCAGAATCCTGTTGCATCTGCTTCCTTGACCAGCTGAGGTGGCAAGAGATTCACCACCACCGGAGGACCACAGAGCTCATCAAAATCTATTGAGAAGGGTGGGTTCTGTTCTTGACAGTCAGGCAGAGGTGGTGTGTGAAAGCTCTCACAAGCTGATGGACATTGTGGTATTGGGCCCCTGCCGGAGTGGCTCTGCTGATTAACAATGCCATTTTACTCCTGCTAGAATTCTGCACCACTGCACAATGCAAAATTTACACAGAATTAATGTTACCTGCAGAATTTTATTTTTTCATGCAGAATTTGTGATTTCTGGGGCTCTGTAATGAGATTGGCACCCACCTCTCATTATTGCCCCCTCTGATTGGGTGTGTCCATGATATTTAATGCAGTCCAGCCCTGGTATGGAGACATATCCCCAGGGGTTCCTCCCTGGAGACACTGTCTTCCTGTGGCACTCCCCGGGCTCAGACCCTACTCAGGATCCGCAGCCAGCCAGGAACTCCTTCATTTCTTCCCCAGTCCCTGCTAGCAGACTGTCTTTGGCTCAGTCTTAGCAGCCAGCCAGGAGCCTCTCACTCTCCCAGCCCCTGCCCCCACTTAGCTGTCCATTGTACTGCAGTTCCCTCAACCAGGCATGCAGTCCTTTCTCCTCCAGCTCCAAGCAGCAACTGCCCTGTCTCTGGTTCTGTAGTTCCTTTTTATAGGGCCCTTCTGGGCCCTGATTGGCTGCTTCCCGTGCAGCCACTCTAGCCTGCTTGGAGGCTCTTATAGACTGTCAGATTCATGGCAGAGAAGGAACTGCAGACACGAATAGTCCACCATGCCCTTTATCGCCACGAACAGAAGCATTAGGCAAGTCAGAGCACATGCGCACACCAACGGACGCTACTTTCAAATTCTCTGACTCTGGGCTTATGGTGCACATGTGAATACAGATAGGGACCACATGTCTCAAAGAACCTCCAGTTACAGGTAAGTAACCTCCTCTTTAGCTTTTTACTAAGTCCTTTGTGTCTTCAATGCAATTGTTCATTGCAGTTGTAGACAGAGTTAAGCGCTGACCAGTTTCCACTTAGAAGATTTCATCCTGGATTTCTTCATGCATTTGTTTATGTTACTAGTTGGCTAATGTAACTACACCAGCTAGAGTATTAGCTCATTCCACTAGGGTTCAGGTGGCATTGGAGGCTTTCTTGGCACAGGTATGTATCATAGACATTTGTAAAGCTGTGACTTGTTCATCACTCCACACTTTTGCTGCTTATTATGCCATCTCCCACCAGCCCAGAGATCATGCCAGGTTCAGACAGACACTGAGCCCACCCCGATGTTTGTCTGCTTGTGAGTCACCTATAGCAGAATGAACACATGCAATCACTCAAAGAAACGATTACCTACCTTTCCATAACTGTTGTTATTCAATGTAAGCAGAGTCAGGATGAGCTCTACCCTGACATCTGGTGGTGAGTTGTGGAAAGGGATGTCAGGGGCTAATCTTGTTTGCATGGACACACCCACCCTGCAAAGCATGATGGATCGCTTGCCCAAATGGTCACTTTGGCTGCTGTGGGATCCCCAGTTTCTCTGTTATTGGGGCAGGAAGAATAAAGTGTTACCCTGATTATGTGAATCAAGGACAGTGACCTTTTGTTATGATGGAGGGACTCGCCATCAACGAAGCAGCACTCGCTAGGTGAGGGACATGGGTTCCAAAACCCACTGAATTGAGAGAGGCTGGGGACAGGTATTTGTACCTGGTGGTATGGGCCTCTTCTGAGGGCCCTAAATGTCAGTTGCACCTCCTTCTCTCTCTCCACTGTGGAATATCAGAGCTAATTTTGAATTCCTTAGGAGTTTAATCACAGGCTGCTGAGTTGGAATCAGTCGGGGCTAATGGTGCAAATTAGCACTAAGGCTCCCCTTACTACAAGCTGAAATCACTAAAGAGCTGAAATCACTGAGCACTGTGTTAAGTAGTGGGGGAGCCGGAAAATATATTGCTGAGCAGCTGGCGGGACGGCTGACAGCGCGGAGCTGCTGATGGAGCGGAGCAGTTGGCGGGACAGCCGGAGCGGCTTGCGGGACAGCTGGCGGAGCGGAGCTGCTGGTGGAGCGGAGCGGCTTGCGGGACGGCTGGCGGCGCGGAGCTGCTGGTGGAGCGGAGCAGTTGGCGGGACAGCCAGAGCGGCTTGCAGGACGGCTGGTGGAGCGGAGTGACTCGTGGAATGGCAAGCGGAGCAGAGCAGAGCGAAGCCCCACGAAGGGACGGGGCAATCAGCTTCGAGCCACGTAAGGTGCCCCTTACCTCTCCCCTCCCCATTTCTGCCCAGACTGGGGGTGTGTGTGTGTAGCACTCTGCAGATGAACTTTTGAACTCTGGGTCTGGACTTTTGGGTTGTTGGACTTTTGGGACTTTGGGTGATTTTTGGGGTTGCTGGACTCAAGAACCAAAGGGAAAGGACATGGCCAATTTGCTGGGGTGGGTCTTTGCTCACAGTTTGGGTTATGAATCCTAGATGTGGTGTTTCCCCAACAAAATGCCGCATTGTTTCTCTCTGTCATTAAAAGGTTTTTGCTACACTCAGACTCTGTGCTTGCGAGAGGGGAAGTACTGCCTCTTAGAGGCGCCCGGGGGGGGGGGGGGATGATATATATTTGTCCCAGGTCACTGGGTGGGGGCTCGAGCCGGTTTTGCATTGTGTCATTGGAATGGAACCCCTAGATACTGAACCCGGCCCTTGTTGCTGCCAACTCTGACTGGCAGAAGGGTTACATCAAGATGCACTGCACATGTCCATTCCACAACCTTCCCATGTCCTCTTCTCTACTGGAGTCTGTCCAGTATGAAGGAACTGAAGGAGGTTGGGGTCTCTTATACCTACATGCTGTCACATGCTGTGGCGTGTGATGGCAGGGGGTGCTTGGGTTGGCCCAATGGATACTTCTGAGGGGAAAAAAAATGTTCAACAACTGTGCACGGGGCACACACGCCTACAGTGGAATGAACACGTGCAAGCATGGCCGGCTCTAGCTTTTTTGCCACTCCCAGCGGCTGAAGAAAAAAAAAAAACCCCGCCGGAGCTGCCAAAGCATAAAAAACGCTGTTAAAATGAGCCGCCCCAGGAATGGTCGGAATGTCACCCCTTCAGATGTGCCGCCCCAAGCACGAGCTTCCTTTGCTGGTGCCTGGAGCCAGCCCTGTGTGCAAGACATCTTGAAGAACAACAGTTACAGAAAGATGGGTAATTGTTTCTTAATTGTATGTTTTCACCAACCACTCTTTATCTTGGCTCTGAGCATTGCAACTGATCACTCTGAGTTTGCACCAAGGTAAACACACCCCATTGGTGTTTATTACTGTAATTAGATTTGGGAATTGTGCATTCTGCATTGTAATCATCCAGTCAGCTCTGCAAAAGCGCATTTCAAATATATCTAGGTACTCATTTGAACTAATGTTTAAACGTTCTCTTCTCCCCACACCTCCCGCAATAAATTATCAGGTAAAAAAGCAGTAGCTCCTACACTGCCATCTATCGAAAACATTTAACCTTACTTTGGAGAGAACCACCCCTTGGGGAGGGAAGGTACTTTGAGAACCTACCAGTAATGTCAGCAGACCACATTCTGCAAGCTGAACTCTGCACGTTGTCTCTCTCAGCTAAGTAACTGTTTGCTCTGGCCTACTCTCCGTCCTCTATTGCTCTGCTGTCAGTTTCACTCTTCCCTGCCCTCCCTGTGCCTTTCCATTCTTCGATCCACCTCTCCGCCTCTCTCTTTTTTCCCCTTCTTTCTTCCTGCTTCTGAGTTCCTGTTAAATCATTCCTCCTTGTGCCATTGCCTCTGGTCCATAATTACATTTTAAAAAAATTAAATGATAGGAATCATTAAGTTTTGGCATTGTTAACCTATGGGACTAGGGCAATGGTTCTCAAACTGTGGGTCAAGATCCTAAAGTAGGTCACAACCCCATTTTAATGGGGTCGACAGGGCTAGCTCAGACTTGTGGCCTGGGGCCGGGGCCAAAGCCGAAGCCCGAGCCCCATCGCCCGGGACCGAAGCCAAAGCCCAAGGGCTTCAGCCCTGGGTGGCAGGGCTCAGGTTACAGGCACCCTTCCTGGGGCTGAAGCCCTTCGGCTTTGGCCCCCCCGCCCAGGACAGTGGGGCTTGGGCTTTGGCCCTGTCACCCTGGGGCAGCTAGGCTCAGGCTTCGGTCTCCACTCCTGAGGTCATGTAATAATTTTTGTTGTCAGAAGGGGGTCGCAGTGCAATGAAGTTTGAGAAACCCCGATCTAGAGTATTTTAATACTGTTACTTGTATTCTCTCTCTCTCTCCCTCCCTTTCTCTCCCGTTGTTACACTTACTTATATTTTTCTTCAAATTAAATTGCATGCTCATTGGGGAAGGGTACATGTCATGCTGTCTACAGGACCAAGCACACTGGGGCAGCACTCCTGACAGGGGGTGCTGGACACTACTGTCAATAAATAATAATGATACTTGTCCACTGAAATGAGGACTGAAAACACCAACTCATTTCAAATAAGTTGCCAGACATATTTCAGTGAATAATTGATGTTCAGTCATTACCTGGACTGAATGCCACTGGCCTAGATTTGAATGCTAGAGGTAAAATTATCCTACTTTCAATACCAATCTCCTGAGCCAGAAAATCCCCTTAAAGCCATTAATAATTGAAAACATTACTGAGAACAAAGATACAGTGCAATACCACTATTTTCAGAATGTTAACATCTGTTTTAAAACTTACTTTGTAGGCATGAATGATAAACAGTATCTGTTTCACAACTCATACTCTAGACATTGTTTTCAGGACTTTAGTTCTATGGTTCCTTCATGAAATGTATTCATGCTGGCCCAGATGCTGAGGTACAATGAGGCTTCTTTCTACCACACTGAGGAGAGGTTCTGTCCCTAAACCTCTGCACAACCAGACACGAGAGAATCACTTCGGTGTAGGGGGAAACTCTTGTGGCATACAACCTGCATAGCAGCCGTTACACCATCCTTGCCCCTGCTGCCCACAAAGGAGGAGTGTCCAGAGCAAAGGGGGCATGACTGGGGCTTCCCTACAACCCACTGATCCCTGGCTGCCATATTGTTCATTGGACTTGCTAGCAGCTGGCATAACTCAGAGCAGCCTTCAGGTTACTGTAAGTTACAGTAGGGAACCAGCTTAGCAAGCAGCCAGCCCAGGATCTGGGAAATGCAAAGGCTACTTTTGCACCCACTATGGGGCTGCACCGAGGTTCTGGGCCAGTATCATGATCATTTTCTCATGAATGATGGCATGTTATGTAGAAAACTCTAAACTCATTTAATAATTTGATGGTCATATTTAAAATGTAGCTGATGGGGACATATTTTTTCCTGCTTTACTAAACTCTGTAGACTTACTCTAAAATTAGAAGACAAAAAGAATTGGTGATTCTATCAAAAGAAAACACACTTGTCCAATGACGTATTCTCATGAGGAAGCTCAGTAACCATTCCTGGTTAAAACTGTACTTGGATAACAACCAGGGTTTTACCATAAAGGATCTTTTGGAGAAAAATACTGAAATGCAATCAACACATTAAACTGTATCTTAAAATCTTTCTGAGAAACAAAGCCCAAAGGGCAATTATTGTATAAGAATGCTCTGTGTTATTGTGTGACGTGGTTCTTTTCCTTTTTCCATTTCTTCATTTTTCATGTTTCATTATAATGAGTTTGTATTAATGAAGTTAGCAGATTCTTTTCTTTATTCCCAGAACAGGCACAGGATGAGCAGCAATAGTGTAAGCTTTCCCCTGCACTGCCTATCCAATGTGCCTCAAACCTGACGCAAAGAGAGGAGAGGGTTGCAAGAAGTTGGCTGGAGGGAAAGAAAAAGAACAGGAGCATGTGGTTATGGAATAGACCTTGGTGAAATGTGTGGCTTAAATTTTTTTCACTGAAAAATGCTGATTTGGGATAACCAAGACATTTTGTGCATCTGAAGAAGTGAGTTTTTTACCTACGAAAGCTTATGCCCAAATAAATCTGTTAGTCTTTAAGGTGCCACCAGACTCCTCATGGTTTTTGTGAATTTGTGTCAATTTCAACAGATTTTCAATCAAAGAAAGAAGTGTCAAAACAGTTCATTTCTACATGAAACTTGTTGATATTTTGGGCTTGAAGCATAAATGGGCTTAGGTGTCTAACTCCAAGTTTTAGGCGCCATTCACAAAACTGAGAAGGAAGAGGAAGTGGTGATATCACCTCCCTCCACCCTTTATAACAAGTAGCCTAGTGATTAGGGCACTCACCTGAGATATAAAAGACCTAGGTTTCAGTCCTCACTAAGGAGCGGAGACTGGAACCCAGGTGTCCCACACCTTCCAGTTGAGTGTCCTAACCACCAAGCTAGAGTCATTTTTATTTTGTGCCTGGGCCAATGAATATTTAATAATTTATATGAAGTGGCACAGCTTCAACAGGAGAGACTGAGAGACCTATCACAGAATACCTTATAGCCTGATGGTTAAGAGGGCATGCAGTTGAGAGGGTGGAGACCTGGGTTTCAGTTCCTGCTCTAGAGTGGAGTTTCAAATGTGGGTCTTCATATTCCAGGTGAGTGCTCTAACCACTGGATAAATGGCATTTGCCTTTATTTAAAAAAAAAAAAAGTTGCCACAAATTAAAAAATTTAGTTTGGGGGTTGAATAAATTGTTTTGTTTTGAAAAAATTTTCACAAGCTTCAATTTGCGAAAATTCCAAAAATATTCTGTTTTAGATCAACGTAAAAAGATTTTATTTTATTATTGTTGTTTTTTGGAACTGTCAGCTAATGGAAAAAATCAGTTATTCACATAAATCTATTATGGAGAGTAGTTATGTGCACAATTTGCAGTTCTTTGAGTGCTTGTCCATATATATTCCACTCAGGTCTGCATGCGCCCCCTGTGATTGAGAATCTGAGTCTTTTGTCCAGCGGTGTCCAGTGTGGCCAAGCATGTGTTTTCATGCCCTGCACCAAAGACATACAGGGTAGAGCAGCCCAAATGTTATTCCATTGCTGCTCACCACCCATGGCTGCGAGACAGAACTACTTGTTGTCATTCTCATGAGCTTAGCTTTTTGTACCCTAGTGTATATATTCCTACTTTCACTCTTACTGTTGTAACCCCTCTGGGGTTTAGCGAGCATGGCCTCTTTAAATCTTTTTCCTAACGGGGGAGGGGAAGCAGTGAGAAAAAGGAGGGAAACTCCAGGGGATGGAGCTGGGGCTGGGGTGAGAGAAGAAAGTCTGCAGGCCCTCAGAAGAGAAAGAGAGAGAACCTGCCTGAAGCCCGAGAAGGACAGGGCGGCTGATCGGGGACACCCCAGGACAGGAGCCAGGAGGAGCACTGTGCCAGGGCGGCATTGTCTGAGAAGGACAGGCTGGAGCTAGACCCAGGAGCTGTATCACTGCTGCCCAGAGCTGCATGGGGCTGTGAGTACTGGGGCTTGTGACTCTGCACTGGGAACAAGGAGGGAGGCTGTAGCTAGTTAAGTGGGGAGGTGGTCGCTCTGTGTGGCTTTGCAGAGAGCAGCAGAAGAGGACACTGGAGGGGTTTGTTGGGGAAAGTTCACTGGCGCCGAAGATTGACCAGGAGCACCCAAGACTCACCCCTGGACTGGAACTTTGCTCAGGACTCCTGAACTCTGTGTGCAGACACATTGCTCAGTGTCTGCCCTTTCAGCTTGTGCTACCACTGGGCCTGTGGGGCCTTGGTTTGTATGCAACCCTGTTTTACTGCTCCCCTATATCTCCCCTTGTTGTTTTTACTTCTCTCATCCCTTTGTAAATAAATATTTCCCTTTCTTATATCCATTGTACTTTTCCTGTGGGTGTGTGTGTTCACTCTGGGGGGTTTGGAACAGGTGCCCCTGGGGTGGAAGGGACTTTCCCTGCTGCATTCTTGCGCGCGCTTTCTCTTGGCCAGAGCTGCCTGCAGAGCAGACTCCATCTTGGCCACGAGGGCGCTAAAGTTACACTTGGTGGCCCGTACGGGGACTTTGCAGTACACACACGCACACACCTACGTTGCGCACCCTGGGCTCTCCTTCACAGAGCAAAGAAACTCCTGAGTGACTTTCATCTCAGTTTAAAAAAAAAAAATGGAGAGGGGATTACTAGAAGACCTGTGCTGAGGGGCACGAATCCCAGTAACCAAAGCTTTGCTGGTGGCAGGGTTCCCAGAAGAGATGGAACCAAATGAAATTGAGGAGAGCCTGGAGGCACCTGAAATACTAGGGAGAGTGAAGGTCCACACCTGTATTTACAACCGCGAAGTGAAGGGCATAGTAGCACTATGTACTCACTAAGCAGATCTTGATAAAGTGCCCAAAAAGGTGCAAGTAGGAGGCACCCCCTGGACAATTCTGAGGGCAGAGCAGTCCCCTACTAGTGTGCCCAAGTCACTTGAGATGGATTCTTTAGTGCAGAAATTGCAAGCTCTGATGGTGGATGAGAAGTGGACAAGAGAGCAATTAATTTTGGCATTAGGAGGGGCTCCCACACCCGCAGCACCCAGCCTGGTGGAATGGGCCAAAGAGCTGGGAACCGCTCTCAAAGATGCATTGAAGCCAGCATATGAAAGTGCTCCATACAAGCGGTTACGTTCTTTTTCGGGGATGTCACCTGTACCCTCAGGGGAGGATGATTATGAGACCTGGAGAGATGTTACAGTGCCACTTTTCCAAGAGTAGGAATGCTGTGATGCGGAGAAGTGGAAACGTGTGCTTGAGAGTGTGAGGGGACCTGCCATGCGAATTGTCCGAGCCCTGAAAGACTCCCAACCAGCCGCCACAGTGCAAGACTATTTAACCACTCTTGAGAGTGTCTATGGTGCTACTGATAGCAGTGAAGACCTATATTATCGTTTCCACCATACGTATCAGGAGCTCCACAAACGATTGTCGGATTTTATCAGGAGACTAGAGGATTTGCTCCAGCAGGTAGTGCGGAAGGATGGGATCCCCATCCAGCGCATTGATTCCGCTAGGTTGGACCAGATCCTTCGGGGCACCCGACAAGATGGGCTGATGTTGTGGCGACTGCAGCTGAGGGAGCAGGCCTAAAACCCACCCCCATTCCACAAGCTCATTCGAGAGATATGTGAAGAGGAGGAGAGATTGTTGCAAGTGGACGCAATGGTGCAGCTGAAGAAGGCAGGGAGTCGCACCACTACAGTGCTTGAAGAAATGGAAGAGGCCCCATCAGTGGCAGCGGCACTGAGAGATTTGATCCGAGAAGTGGCCATGATGAAGGCTCAGGGACATCCTGTGCCATCCTCAAGAGGGAAGAGTAGTAGGAGGGGTGATAGCCAGCGAGAAGGTTTCTGTTACAACTGTGGGAGAGATGGTCACTATGCCTTGGACTGTCAAAACAAGACAGATCATGCAAGGGTATCTCAGAGATTGCAACAAACCATTAGAGAGCTTCAGGGAAACACCAACAGGGGAAGGAGCAACCCAAGACCCTGAAATTCCAAGGCTCCCCAGAAAAAACCACAAAAAGGGGTTACACATAATTTGGATGTATATAGGTGAGAGGGTGGAGTCAAGGATGACACCCAGATAATAGGCAGGCATGACTCGGAGGGTGATTATCCTATCAACATTGACAGATATTAGCAGAAGAATGGAGGGCTTGAGAAGGAAGCTTCCTTAACACAGTCCCTCACATCATCTAGACATTAACATGGACTTAAAGCTATTTTTAAAAAGATAATAGGTGAACAAGGGTATTGAATTTTTTAATTTGGTCTTGGCTCATGATGAATTTGAGAGAAAAAAGTTAGAGTACACTTAGACAAGAAATGTAAAGGACAAGGAAGTTGTTGGAAGAGGCTAAGCCAGCCGTACATAAACGCCTTCAGTCAAAACAGAAATTAACAAGGAGAGTCTATTCCTTTTCCATTTAAATTGGGTACCTATTAAACAAAACAAAACGGGCTTAAACAACTGAAATCAATTAGTATCAGGAAATCCTGCATTCTGATGGGCCTGACTTATGTACGCTCAAACTGGCAGGCAACAGTGAAGCCCCTCCTCATTAAGGGATTATTATAAACACGCCATTTGTCTCTGGATGGCTCTGTAGGTTTGAGAGTCTGTCTAGTTTTATTGGCAGATCTGAACTGTTGTCTTTCAACTTTATTACTCCCAGTGGTGTCTTAAATGTCAAAGAAAAATATTGCAAAATTGGACAAGCAATTATTTAGTTGTACAATGATTTCTAGTGCTTAGGGCAAAGAGGTTTTCTCTTGCTTCAGTCTCAGCTACAGTGAAGCTGTTGAAGGCTCTGATTAATCCTTAGTTCATGTTCTGTTTTCGATTTTTAAAGATACTCAGTGTTAGATTTGCAGACAGGAAATGAAAGGGGGAAATAGCAAATAGTGAAACAGTAGCTCAGGGATCGGCAACCTTTGGCACGGTGCCCGTCAGGGAAATCTGCAGGTGGGCCGGGACTGTTTGTTTACCTGCAGCGTCCACAGGTTCGGCCGATTGCAACTCCCACTGGCCGCAGTTCACCCTTCCATGCCAATGGGGGCTGCGGGGAGCAGCGACCAGCACATCCCTTGGCCCATGTCGCTTTCTGCAGCCCCCATTGGCCTGGAATGGTGAACTGCGGCCAGTGGGAGCTGCGATCATCCGAACCTGAGGACGCTGCAGGTAAACAAACCGTCCTGGCCTGCCAGCGGATTTCCCTGATGGGCACCGTGCCAAAGGATACTTACTAAGTTACCTCTTCTGCAAAGCGCTCTGAGATCTTCAGGTTAAAAGTGCTATAAAGCAGTTAGCTGTTGCTCTCTAAAGAGTTTTGGGAATGTGAAGGACACTGGACCTAATCAAACTGAATTCCAGATTACATTACTACTTGCCAATGGTTCTGCCCAATGTATAACCACAAACATAGGGAAAAAATTGCTGAAAGAAGAATCTCAGATATGAATGCACTATAGCTGTATGTATGCATGTGGAGGTTTCTTCTAATATTGCCTGCTTGTATGTGTTTCTACTGACATAATAGTCTGGAAGTCCTTGGGCCTCTAAAGATATGACTACACTGCAATTAAACATAAGAATGGCCATACTGGGTCACACCAGTGGTCCACCTAGCCCGTTATCCTGTCTTCTCACAGTGGTCTATTAGAGAGGAAGTGTAATCTAAATATTAGAGATGGGGATTCAGTATCAAGTTCACTCCTATGATAAATGGCCTTAGGCAAGTCACTTAATTTATCTGAGCTCATCTGTGAAATGGAGACAATACTTGTCTATCTTCCAGATAATTTGTGAGCTTTAATTATTAAATGTTGTAATGAACTACCTACTAAGTATGTGTACAACTACTCTCTCCTGAATGGAATCAGAACTGCTCAACTGTTGTCATAGGCCCTATGTCACTAGCAGCTGATGAAGATTCTTCTTAGCTGAAGTGATAGGTGGCCTGTGCTTCTAAAGTAGGTGAATCTGCTGTTGTGAATTTCTGATCAGCAGCAATATGCCAATCTCAAAGTCCTAGATGGCCACAAATTTGTCGTGTTGTTGTGTGTGTGTATATATACTGCTGTTTTATTATGTATTTATTCTTTCCCTCTGTCTACCCATAAATTGTGGAATTATTGAAACCATTGCCTTATTCTAAGAATTTCTTCTCTGAAAAGTAATCTTAAGCCAAATCAGAGATGCTAAAATATATTAGTCCACTGGGAAAGAAACTATCTGGTGTAAAATGTCTGACCTCTCTACAGAAGTTTGCTACTGGAATGAATTACCTGCAGCAATAAGCCAGATATTTTAAAAGTTACTTAAACTTCAGTTTAAGGAAAAATGTATGAATTTAGCTTAATGGGAATGCAATTAATACCCAGGATGTATCCTCTGGCTGGGTAGATTGGTCACTTTCTTTGTAATGTTGAGTAGCACTGAATTTAGCTTTAACTGTTCTGTTGCTGTATTATGGTAACTTCTTGAATGTTTAGTAAGCATTTTGTGGTATTTTTTTAATTATGCAATGTGCTACCTCGTCTCTCTACACTGCTACCTGGATCTGTATTTTCTCTGGTGTTTCAAGTGAAAGAGAGATGTGGAGTGAAAGGTGATCTTGTCTTTGTTTACATGGTTCATGTGTAGGGATCAGGGCCGGTGCAAGGAAGTTTCGTGCCCTAGGCGAAACTTCCTTGCACCAGCCCTGCGCCCCCCCCAGCTAACACCGCCCCCCCACGAGCCAGTCTCCCCCCGCCCCCCCGCAGCGGCTCCCCACCCCCCCTGCAGGCCGGCAGCTCAGCCCCCCACCAGCGGCAGCCTCCCCCCGCCCACGGTGCCTTCCCGGCTCAGCCATGGAGGTGGGAGGCAGCCGTGGCCAGCCGGCTCCTGGCTCAGCCGTGGAGGCGGGAGGCAGCTGTGGCCAGCGGCCCCCACCCCCGGCTCAGCCACGGCTCCCGGCGGCAGCCACAGCCAGAAGCCCTCCCGGCTCAGCCGTGGAGCCGGGAAGCGGGAGGCAGCCACGGCAAGCCACCCCCCAAATCCTGGTGCCCTAGGTGACCACCTAGGGTCACCTAGAGGGCGCGCTGGCCCTGGTAGGGATGAGAGAACGCTGTGTTGCTACAGGCTTTAGGAAAGTGTCCGAATGGAGGGAAATTGTTTGTTTCTCCAGGATTTTAGAACATTGATTTTGTTGATGACATCATTATAGAGGTTTGGTTTGGTTGTTTTTTCCTTCAAGTTCATCCTTTCTCTCCCCTTCTTTCAAATGAGCTTCAGTCTGATCTCTAAATTGTTACATGTACATGGGAGGCCCTGTTTTGGTTATGCAAACCTTAGGGCACCTGAAACATATATTCTCATACTCAAACCCAGCGTGGGCGGTGTTTTCCTACAGGTCTCTGATGTGTCCGCAAATGTCATTTACCACCTCAAATCTGAGGTTGGGGATACCAAAGCTTTAACCCTCCTCCTCCCACCCCCCCAGATTTGCTTAGGGGGAATTTTTGGTGTGTATGGTGTGCATATATGTTTGGGATGGAGGATTTACTTTATTTAGGGGAATGTCTCTTGGCTTTTTGCTGAAAAAAGATTAAAATGTTTAGAATGGTAAGACTATTTGAGTTTATTCATTCTTCCTGAGACTTTTTAATTGGGCTCATTTTATACAAAGCAAAATAAATGATAGTACTTAAAATGTTGATTGTATAAGGTGGACATGCAAATGCAGAGGCCACTTTTAAAAATGTGGTTCAACAGGTGAACTGTAATGCTTTTTACTGGACTTAAAACTCCTTTCATCCCTCACACTCATGTCTTTTCCGTTCCCAGTGAAATTAGGTGGGAGGAAGCATTATGTTGTCACCTCCTCTCCCCAGATGGTGGTGGCTCCCTGTGGCCTGATTGCCCCTCCTTCCATCCTCCTTCACAGCTAAAAAGAAGTGGTTGTTTCTCAAAGCCCAGTCCTCTTCCCCCCCACCCCTTCCTCCTCACGTTCCTTATAACTGAAGAGAAGTGGAATAGGTATCATTTTGAATTAAAACCAGGTAACCTTAAGAATATTTGTGAATAAAGGCAGAGTAACAATGAAAATATGTATATTTTATTTAATTTTTATTTTTAAAGAGGGACTCCTTTTATAAGTAGTTGAAAGAATACCAATATATACAACCAGTAACACGATGTGTAACACACTCTAGCTGAAGGTGTAACTGTAGCTCTGCCTCAAATACTGCACGGTAGAGTATAAATAATATGGGAGCAGAAAATGAACTCGTAAGTTACAGGTAAAGTTCAATGAGCAGTGACAGAAGTTATTTTTCTAGTTTTTAAATGCCAGAGAAAGGTGTCAATTGATCGTACCAAAGACTAAAATCCTATACAGAATCGGTCTGCACAGAATAGGTATGATATGTGCAGTGGCAAGGCAAATTTCCTCCATGTTACTTAGCCAATGTGCCTCAACCTTGCTCTGGAGAGACCATTCTTAAGGGTTAGGTAGGGTGTTCATTATCCATAACTTATTCAGTCTTGGTTGCCTCTACTGGGGTTGCCACTTGAGGAGGTAGTTTTTGTGATGTGTACACTTGTACCATTAGGAATTTGGACTGACAGCTACTAAATACATTTCACATGGGCAGCTGCTGGCTGTTTGTCAAGTTTATTTAAAGCATGAAAGAAAATGGCCCATGTGGTAACTCAGGGTTCATGCAGCTTCTAGTCTTGTTCTTTTTCACTAAGGTGTTCATATTCCTCCTTACATATAGTAGCTCATGGGAGATATATAATTTTATCACCAGATAATTGTGCATTTTTTCTCTGCAGCTACCTGCACAAGAACAAATACCTGAAAGTTATTGAAGAAGATGCATTTTTGGGAGTGCACAGTGGACCAACCCTGCTGTGAGTAGAAGAAAAGGGTGGAGAACGATTTTAAAGTGGTGTTCATTAGCACTGCACCATCCTCAGGACTATCAACAGAAAACAAGAGAGTGGGAGTGATATGCTTACACAATAACATTAACGATAAAAGCTGTTATTCTGGAACTGATTATATTACCTAGGTTTAATGCTCTGTGTTGCAAGAGACTTGGGTTTGGTTCTCACTCTTTCTTGGTCTTTTGTTTCTTGGGGTTTAGACAGTGGCAGATGTCCATAGCTTAACTATTCCTTTGGTTGATTAAAAGTCACCTGTAAAAAGGAAATAGTTGGGTTTGTGCCTTTTAGAAATAAATATATATATATATATATATATGCTACTCTATGATGATTAAAGAAGGGCTGAAAGAAGTTTTAGAAGTTAGTATTTTACATTAGAAATACAAATCCTCTTTACCTTGTTTCTCCTGAAAGACACTGTGTAACTGGAGAATTAGTAGGATTGTAGTAGCATAAGTAATAAGGAATGGAAACTGAGATAGGAAGGGATTTTTAGTCAACTCTTAAAATTATTTTGTTGCTGCTGCTGTTTTTGTAACTCCCTATTTAATCTGGCTCCCAGACCAGTTTTCTGGTCCTCCAAATAGACTACCATTAAAATCAAGGAAGACAAGGTTTGATATTCTTGCTATTTCTAAAGTAAAAAACAAACAGGAAAAAAGTTTGAAGAATGCATGACAGATTTTTTTCTGTACAAACGAATGGACACAACCCCAATTCTTTGTTTTCTCTACAGCTTAGGTTTAAGGAGAGGTATTGGTAGACGCAGAAGGGAGTCTGTCCAGTCCTTAATGTAGAGGATGGATGCTATCTTGGGGACAATGGTGGTGCTGAGAAATGTTGGAAGAATGAAAGAGGGTGCTGAGTTAAAACAAAACAAAACAAAAAACAGGTACTTCTGTAGCCTCTCATTTGCTTGCAGAAGATCCTGAAATTCCTTCCTCCGGGCATAGCAGCTGAATTGCAGGATTTAGCCTGTTGGTGATCATGGCAGTGATGCCAGCCACACAGATCACTCCAAATGAGGTTGCCAGATTCACTCTCTATCTGACAGGACAACTTGTGTGTCATATTCAGTGTCATTGCATCAAAATGATGTTTGGACTACCAGGTTACTTAAGGATGGATCATCAAGAATCTTCCCAACTAGACTAGGTAATTAAGGTTGTAGGAGGCATGATCTTCCTCTCTGAATGTGACTGATGCCAGAAAAAGGGGCACGGTAACAGCTTTGCAGCAAAATACTCCTGTCTGGTTAACCATAAAATGGTATTGACATATGTGGCCTCAATCCTGTATCAGAAGGTTTCTTGCTGGTGACCATGAGTTCAGAAAGGGAGGTGGAATATGGAACATGGAAATCAAGACAAAAAGCCAGAAAGCACATCAGTTTAAAAAATAAAACCTTCCAGATGTAGTTTAACACTTTTGGGTATTTATTCTTTAATATTAGTCTGTCTTACAGTAGAATTTGATTTTTGCCTCGGTACTGCAGTCTATTAAGTAGGGAGTCTCTCTATGTTGCTTATGTTGTTTCCCTCTTGTTGCTGACTGCTTATGGAACATAAAACCTATATTATAACTGAGAGCCAAAAGAGATCTTCCTTCATCTCAAATGGTAGAAGACTGTTTTTCTTAGCTGACATTCTTAAAGTCTATTCTCACCGCTGCAGTTTGCAATGGCAGTGTCTGTGCAGCTAGAGATCTATCCTTTTAAATGCATAAGGTTTCCCAAATACCTTTACAGGACAGAAGATTATTTACAAAATGGTTTCATTGACGGGGAAGGGAATATTAGGCAGAATATGTTGTGTGTATGTAATAGACATCTAAAAAGATATTGGTCTAATATGTTGACCTAAGTATGTCAAAATGCATAGTTATATAAACAATCAAATCACTGAGGCTGCAGATAGATAGTATTTTATAAATATCACATTAATGTAGAGTTGTGGTTACCAATAGTGGGAAAGTGAAATTCAGGGCATATAAAGAGACATTTCTTCTCCTCCTGTGTTTTCAGGTTAGATTTGTTCTCAAAGTGACTAGAAGTTGTCATAATCTTCTGTAGTCTATTGTGCTGACCCGCTAATCCACAGGAAACTGGCATGTGTTTTGAATCTTTCAATCAAATCAGCCAGCTTTCCATCTTCCTTTAGAAACTGTGCATGTGTGCAATAGACCGGTCATAATAACATTTCCACCAAAAGGTGGAGGTGGTGCTAAATAGACATTGCACAAGGAGGAACTGCTTCTCCAGGAAAGAAGACGGAGTCATGATAAGTCATCATAATTGTACGATCTGCTGTTTATTCCTAACCCATTTTCTTGTTTTAAAAGTTGACTGCATTTTTCTGTGATATGGTCCTTGGATTTGCTGGCATTGCACAGACTAACTACTTTGGGAATGCAGCATGTTCAGTCAAGTTTAATTTGTGAGTAACAACTTCAGGGCCTTCTGTAACCCTTACACAATTGGATCCCATCTGTTTATTTGTACTCCATCGTTTATCTGTATCTGGACCACATCCCCAGCAGCAAGCTATCTCACAGTGCCTCTCAGGAGGAGCATCTGTATGTGTGTGTACTGTATGTAGGATCTCAAAGGCAGGGAAGCAGCTGTCTGAGGCTCACAGCCAATGAGGCTGCTTCCCCACCTTCCAAATCCTATATTCCCTCTCCCCTTCACCCCCGCATACAGAGAAAGGGAAGATGATAGATCAAGACAGGCAATAAAATCCCCCATGCTCCTATTGCTGGTTTAAACACCCAAGCAATTTAGGAAACCTCTCCCGACTTCATTTCCATATCAGGTCAGGGAGGGAGGCAGCTGCTTCTGCAAAGTAAGTCAGTTTTCAGGGATAGGAGTAAGAGGCTCTGTTCTCTGAGAAATGCCAGTGTTTTGAGCCTTCCTTGTGATCTCAACTCCAAACGAAGAGTGAGTTTCACCCAGAGTAAAAAAAAAAAATCAAAATTGGATTGATCATTTTGATCAGATTTTGTAAAGTAAATCCAAATTCACCCACTGCCCATTCTCTTTAGAAAGAAGAGGTGCTTTGGAGGCGTCACTCCCCAAACTGCAAGGCTGCCAGCCCTGAGGAGGCTCCTTTTTCTGCCTGGTCTTGCGCACAAGCAAGACTAAGGAATATGAAAAACAAGGAATAATGTGTAACACGGCCTTCTTCTCTATGTAACAGGACCATTCTGCTAGTCACTAAATGGTACATAATTAGGAATAAACATCTTTCAAAACATCCAGTGGCTAGATTTTACATCTGTGACCCAATCTCTACAGAGTCATGAACTATGTCAATCCTATCTACTATATATTTATACTTTTTAATCTGATAGTACTGGCACAAATATAGTGTACAGCATGCAGAAATTAGAGTAAGGCACGTACGTACACAATTTTACTATTATGCATTCAGCCTTGTTTTCTCAGTTCCCCACTTGTTTAATGCTCATTATTACTAAATTTTACACCATGACGGTATGTCTAGTATTGAAAGGGAGGCTATCAATATACAGGTCTCCTTACATTTACAAAAACAATTATCCTTTACATTCAGTTCTGAACTGCTGACTTTTTAAAAAAAAAGAGTTTTTTGTATATGACAGAAGATTATAATTGAGGGGAAAGAATCACTGAGCAGCTGAATGTTACATTTAATACTCACCCTATATAAGGGTGATTTGGGGAACAGAATGTCTTGGTTTAATCATAAACCATTTATTCTGCATGTATCCATCTGAGGGTTTCCAACATTCTACAGCATTCACCCTAATGTACAAGATTCTATATAAAGCAAGTTAGTGCCATAGAAACATCACATGTGGCTGATGGAAAATCCATGGGAGAAAGAAGTATAAAACACCTAACAAGGCAGGGCTTTAAAACTGGTGTGGATTTTTTGTTTGCTTGGGTGGAGGGTTGTTTGTTTGATGGGGTTGTTTTTTGTTTGTTAGGGTTTTTGGCGGGTGGGTTGTAATGTCAGGCATAGGTTTGCATAGGAACAAATCACGGTAGAAGCCAAAGAGAATCAAAACCTCTATGAAAGCGTCTCAGCTCTGATAAAGCTCCCCATTCTGGACGTTCACCAGGCTGTTGTGTTTTTATCCCACACACTGAACCTGTGTGCTTTAAAGCTTTCCTGAGTCTGAGCAGAGTCCAGGCACTTTATTTTGCTATGGGGCACAGTGTCAGACTGGAGATTCTCTTTCTAGCACTCCCTTCCGAGGGCTAAGACAATGCAGTCCAACTGCCTGGGCCCTGATACTAATGTTGGCTCCCCAAGTTTCCCGTTGTTTAAGTGCATCCTTTCCCAGAACTCCAACCTTATGGGTGCTCTGGTTTACAGTTGTTTACAAGATTGTTTTCAGGGACATGATAGCTGAAGTAAGCAGACATAATTAAGATCCTGGATAGACGTCAGGATCGGCTTCAGCGGGCACAGTGTTCTGAGGATTCAGAGCAGGCTATGTAGCGGGGACAGAAGGCCAGTGAGGACCATTGGCGGCATGTGACCTCCAGAAGAGGAAAGAGTATGAGACAAGTCCATGTACCAGAAACGCATATTCAGATGAGCAACCGTTTTCATGTTCTCTCCACAGGTACTAGTGCAGAGAGTGGAGTGAATGATACCTCTGAGGGAACAGAGCAGAAGGAGACTCCACTGACTGGAAGGCATGAGATGCACAGTCCTAGAGATGGGGGTTCCACGACCACCACTCCCAAGAGGAGGAGGAGGGTGGTGGTGGTCGGGGACTCTCTCCTCAGGGGGACTGAGTCATCTATCTGCCGCCCTGATCAGGAACACCGAGAGGTGTGCTGCTTGCCAGGGGCTAGGATTCGTGATGTGACGGAGAGACTGCCGAGACTCATCAAGCCCTCAGATCGCTACCCCTTCCTGCTTCTCCACGTGGGCACCAATGATACTGCCAAGAATGACCTTGAGCGTATTACTGCAGACTACGTGGCTCTGGGAAGAAGGATAAAGGAGTTTGAGGCGCAAGTGGTGTTCTCGTCCATTCTCCCTGTGGCAGGAAAAGGCCGGGGTAGAGACTGTCGAATCGTGGAAGTCAACGAATGGCTACGCAGATGGTGTCGGAGAGAAGGGTTCGGATTCTTTGACCATGGGATGGTGTTCCAAGAAGGAGTGCTAGGCAGAGATGGGCTCCACCTGACGAAGAGAGGGAAGAGCATCTTTGGAAGCAGGCTGGCTAACCTAGTGAGGAGGGCTTTAAACTAGGTTCACCGGGGGAAGGAGACCAAAGCCCCGAGGTAAGTGGGGAAGTGGGATACCGGGAGGAAGCACAAGTAGGTGAGTGCAAGAGGGGAGGGCTCCTGCCCCACACTGGGACAGCAGGACGATCGGTGAGTTATCTTAAATGCCTATACACAAATGCAAGAAGCCTGGGGAACAAGCAGGGAGAACTGGAAGTCCTGGCACAGTCAAGGAATTATGATGTAATTGGAATAACAGAGACTTGGTGGGATAACTCACATGATTGGAGTACTGTCATGGATGGACATAAACTGTTCAGGAAGGATAGGCAGGGCAGAAAAGGTGGGGGAGTTGCGTTGTATGTAAGAGAGCAGTATGACTGCTCAGAGCTCCAGTATGAAACTGCAGAAAAACCTGAGAGTCTCTGGATTCAATTTAGAAGTGGGAGCAACAAGGGTAATGCCGTGGTGGGAGTCTGCTACAGACCACCAGACCAGGGGGATGAGGTGGATGAGGCTTTCTTCCAGCAACTAACAGAAGTTACTAGATCACAGGCCCTGGTTCTCATGGGTGACTTTAATCACCCCGATATCTGCTGGGAGAGCAATACAGCGGTCCACAGACAATCCAGGAAGTTTTTGGAAAGTGTAGGGGACAATTTCCTGGTGCAAGTGCTGGAGGAACCAACTAGGGGAAAAGCTCTTCTTGACCTGCTGCTCACAAACAGGGAGGAAATAGTAGAGGAAGCAATAGTGGATGGGAACCTGGGAGGCAGTGACCATGAGATGGTTGAGTTCAGGATCCTGACACAAGGAAGAAAGGAGAGCAGTAGAACAGAGACCCTGGACTTCAGAAAAGCAGATTTTGACTCCCTCAGGGAACTGATGGGCAAGGTCCCCTGGGAGAATAACATGAGGGGGAAAGGAGTCGAGGAAAGCTGGCTGTATTTTAAAGACTCCTTATTGAGGTTGCAGGAACAAACCATCCCGAGGTGTAGAAAGAAAAGTAAATATGGCAGGCGACCAGCTTGGCTTAACAGTGAAATCCTTGCTCGTCTTAAACACAAAAAAGCAGCTTACAAGAAGTGGAAGATTGGACAAATGACTAGGGAGGAGTATATAAATATTGTTCAGGCATGCAGGAGTGAAATTAGGAAGGCCAAATCACACTTGGAGTTGCAGCTAGCCGGAGATGTTAGGAGTAACAAGAAGGGTTTCTTCAGGTATGTGAGCAACAAGAAGAAAGTCAAGGAAAGTGTGGGCCCCTTGCTGAATGAGGGAGGGAACCTAGTGACAGAGGACGTGGAGAGAGCTAGTGTACTCAATGCTTTTTTTGCCTCTGTCTTCACAGACAAGGTCAGCTCCCAGGCGGCTGCACTCCGCAGCACGGTATGGGGAGGAGGTGACCAGCCCTCTGTGGAGAAAGAAGTAGTTCGGGACTATTTAGAAAAGCTGGACGAACACAAGTCCATGGGGCCGGATGCACTGCATCCGAGGGTGCTAAAGGAGTTGGCCGATGTGATTGCAGAGCCATTGGCCATTATCTTTGACAAATCATGGCAATCGGGGGAGGTCCCGGATGACTGGAAAAAAGCTAATGTAGTGCCCATCTTTAAAAAAGGGAAGAAGGAAGATCCGGGGAACTACAGGCCAGTCAGTCTCACCTCAGTCCCTGGAAAAATCATGGAACAGGTCCTCAAGGAATCAATTCTGAACCACTTAAAGGAGGGGAAAGTGATCAGGAACAGTCAGCATGGATTCACCAAGGGCAAGTCATGCCTGACTAACCTAATTGCCTTCTATGATGAGATAACTGGCTCTGTGGATGAGGGGAAAGCAGTGGATGTGCTATTTCTTGACTTTAGCAAAGTTTTTGATACAGTCTCCCACAGTGTTCTTGCCAGCAAGTTAAGGAAGTATGGGCTGGATGAATGGACGGTAAGGTGGATAGAAAACTGGCTGGATGGTCGTGCTCAACGGGTAGTGATCAATGGCTCCATGTCTAGTTGGCAGCCGGTATCAAGTGGAGTGCCCCAAGGGTCGGTGCTGGGGCCGGTTTTGTTCAATATCTTCATCAACGATCTGGAGGATGGTGTGGACTGCACCCTTAGCAAGTTTGCAGATGACACTAAACTGGGAGGAGTGGTTGATACGCTGGAGGGTAGGGACAGGATACAGAGGGACCTAGACAAATTAGAGGATTGGGCCAAAAGAAATCTGATGAGGTTCAACAAGGACAAGTGCAGAGTCCTGCACTTAGGACGCAAGAATCCCATGCACTGCTACAGACTAGGGACCGAATGGCTGGGCAGCAGTTCTGCAGAAAAGGACCTAGGGGTTACGGTGGACGAAAAGCTGAATATGAGTCAACAGTGTGCCCTTGTTGCCAAGAAGGCTAATGGCATTTTGGGCTGTATAAGTAGGGGCATTTCCAGCAGATCGAGGGACGTGATTATTCCCCTCTATTCGGCACTGGTGAGGCCTCATTTGGAGTACTGTGTCCAGTTTTGGGCCCCACGCTACAAGAAGGATGTGGATAAATTGGAAAGAGTCCAACGGAGGGCAACAAAAATGATTAGGGGGCTCGAGCACATGACTTATGAGGAGAGGCTGAGGGAACTGGGATTGTTTAGCCTGCAGAAGAGAAGAATGAGGGGGGATTTGATAGCTGCTTTCAACTACCTGAAAGGGGGTTCCAAAGAGGATGGATCTAGACTGTTCTCAGTGGTAGAAGATGACAGAACAAGGAGTAATGGTCTCAAGTTGCAGAGGGGGAGGTTTAGGTTGGATATTAGGAAAAACTTTTTCACTAGTAGGGTGGTGAAGCACTGGAATGGGTTACCTAGGGAGGTGGTGGAATCTCCTTCCTTAGATGTTTTTAAGGTCAGGCTTGACAAAGCCCTGGCTGGGATGATCTAATTGGGTTTGGTCCTGCTTTGAGCAGGGGGTTGGACTAGATGACCTCCTGAGGTCCCTTCCAACCCTGAGATTCTATGATTCTATGATTCTATGATTAAGTAAGTCAACATATAGCCACCGCAGTAATGGTTCACATCCATACTATACTCTTTCTGTCAGCAGATGTACCAGGAGCGCTTCCACCGACAAGTGGGGCATTGTGGGACACTGACAGCTGGAGCCCTGGAGCCCTGTGACTGACAGCCTCAGCTGTCAGCCCTGTGTGTGGCTTACAGCTGGAGCCATCCCTGCCCGGTGCTGACAGTCTGAGCTGTCAGTGCCAGGGTGGGGCAGGAGGGTTCAAGCTTCAGCCTCACCTGGGGCTGACAGCCAACAGGCAATGTAAGTAACGCATTGTCTACACAGACACTGTGTCACCCTAACTACATTGACCAAAGTGCTATGCCTCTCGCAGCGATGGAGTTAAGTTGATGTAGTGGGCGACTTACATCAGTGGGAGCACCATTGTAGTGTAGACACTTACATAGGTTGACGTAAGCTGCCTTATGTTGACCTAAATCTATAGTGTAGACCAGTTCTCTAACAATTACTCTTTACTTTAAATTGTACATGAGATGAAGAGAGCTATGTAAAAACAATAAAATGCTCACCACTCGTGAGGTTCAGTGGCCTGTGATGTGCGGGAGATTAGACTATAATCACAATGGTCCCTTCTGGCCTTGAAGTCTATAAATAAAGGGCAAAAATAGGGTGACTAAAATTGAGTATTTTTTCCATAGATTAGCAGTGTACCTGATGTGTAGATATAAACTAGATTTTAATGGAAACAAATGAAATAAGTAGCAGCAGTCTCATCTCACCGCCTATCTAGACATTGTCAGCAGTGTAAGTACCAATCACCTTCTAAAACATTTTTTTGTAGTAGTCTCTGAAACCAGGATTGAGCAGTAATGAAATAGGGCAAATCCCATCACCCTGCCTTCTGTATATCCTGTCAGGAAGATCACCCTAAATTTACTGTGAAAATTCTGTAATGTTAGCCTTCAGAATTAGATGTTTGACATAAGTTTACTGCTGGTGAAAGATGGTAGATTGACAGCCCTGGAGAGTGAAGATACCTGTTTATCCACAAAACAGGTACAGCATAAACAGTACAAGTTTCCCCACATTTCCTGGCCTTTTTGCTGCAACTCTGAACCTAGAAATAACACCTCTTGGTAATATGCACATGTGACGGAGTTCAGCAAAAACTGGTTTTATTCCACTGCTTATACACCAGATCCAGTATTTGCAGCAAAAGCAGCTTTGTGGTGAACCATAGCATTTTAGATAATGCAAACTATTTCAATGTTAATGTCTCTTTTATTATTTGATTAAAGTAAACTGTGAATCCCAGCTGTGTTTTAATCCCACAAAAATGTTTTGACATTTTCTAAGCTTCATCATGTGTAAAAATGTGCTTAAGGTTAGTGCAGGAAACAAAGTCTAATTTAAAGCAGATAGAAAGGCTGAGGAATAAAGAATGAAGGACTAATCTCCCTTATTAAATGAAAGGATTTATAAATTTAATTTGAGTTTGATGTTTTCCCACACCCCCTTCATTTTATGGTCAAATGGGAGGAAATTGTCCCACTCTACGTGGCAGTCTTGAGGCCTTAGCTGGACCACTGTGTCCAGTTCCGGGCACCACACTTTAGGAAAGATGTGGACAAATTGGAGAGGGTCCAGAGTAGAGCAACAAAAATGATAAAATGTTTAGAAAACCTGACCTATGAGGACAGGTTAAAAAAACTGGGCATGTTTAGTCTTGAGAAATGAAAACTCTGGGAGGAACCCGATAGTCTTCAAGTATGTTAAGGGCTGTTATAAATAGGACTATGATCGATTGTCCTCCATGTTCACTGAAAGTAGGACAAGAAATAATGTGCTTAAACTGCAGCCAGGGAGATTTAGGTTAGATATTAGGGAAACCTTTCTAACTATGAGGGTTACATTTTGGAATAGGCTTCCAAGAGAGGTTGCAGAATCCCAATCATTGGAGGTTTTTAAGAACAGGTTGACAAACACCTGTCAGGGGTGGTCTAGGTTTACTTGGGCTTGCCTCAGCACGGGGAACAGGACTTCATGATTTCTTGAGGTCTGTAACAGTGCAACGACTCACCCCTGCAGTGCCTCCTGTTGGTCGTCCTGGGAATTAGCTCTTTTGATCCAGAGCACCCTCTGCAGGCCTCGCTGCCATCGGCCCTCGTCCCCTCCCAGACCTCGGTGCCCCTCTGTCTGGGGTGCTGCCCCCTGGCACTACCCCTACTCTCTTTCTGGGTCTCCCCTCCCTGGGGAACCCCCACCCTCTATCCCCACCTTGCCTCAGTCTATGGGCTACTGCCAGTCACCATCTAGCCCCCTTTCACTGGGGCTAACTGCAGTCTGTCCAAGCCAGTCATCATAGGCAAGGGAGGGTTTGACCTGCTGTTTTTCCCTGCAACCCTTATACAAGGCCCTGCAGCCTGGGGGATTGCCAGCCTGGAGCTCCCCAGCTCCTCTGGCCTTTCCCCAGCCCTGCTTTACTCCAGTACCCTCAGGCTCCCAGACAGCTAGGTCCATCCCCCTCCTCAGCTAGAGGGAGACTGCCTGAGTGCCTGGCTCATAGCCGTCTGTTTGGGGCATGGCCCCAGCTGTGCCTGCTTCCCCAATCAGCCTGGGAGCTGCTTGCCCCCAGCCACAGCCCTCTCCTGGGCTGTTTTAAGCCCCTCAGGGCAGGAGCGGGTGACCACCCTGCTACAAGGTCCCTTCCAGCCCTATGTTTTTATGATTGTATATTGTTTGGGACTTCTAAAATCTCATTTTCTATTTTATTTACTTTTACTTCCTTGGCTTTTGGTATTCCAGTCTTCTCTTTTGCATTTGTGGTGATTTTTTTTAATGGCGATTCTTCTTACTTTGTTATAAGCATATCAAAATTAATGTATTCAGACATAATTACTTTCACAATTACCCTACACTCCCAAGCACCCAACAAAATTACATTATATTGGCTGGAAGTTTCAGTTTTTAGTAGAAAATTATTACTCCTTGGTTTGAAAACATATAATGGATGCTGAGATATATTGCCCTTAGCCACCGGGCATTATTCTCCCCACTTCCTGGCCCATCAATCATTATATTGTTCTTGGAGGCAGGGATCAGATCTAAAAGGGCCAGAAATCTCAAGTGTCTGCTTTCATGAGCTTTCCAGCCCAATTTTGCAGACTCCGGTTTAAGATTCCTATCTGCATCCAAAGCTTGGGATGCTTATATGTCTCTAGACTCCAAACCTTTTGAGGTTTCCCGTATCATTGCTCTCTCTCTCTCCTTCTCTCTCATTTTAAAACTAATATGACTATTTTCTTCATCTTTGTTGTCTGATTAACTTAATTCTATAATTTAATAACCTAACATTAAATCAATGTGTTTATCAGCAAGCACTGCCCTATTTCTTCAATCTCTCTGCTAGAGCTTTTCCCCACTCCTCTTATATTTTAGGTAGGGAAACCTGGTTAGTTACTTTGTGCAAAGTGACAAATGAGATTGCATGTTTCCCATTGAAATGTATGTTTCTCCTCTAGGAATCTCAAAAATAAACTTAGGCAATAATGTTTGTTTTCCTATGCAATGTTTTTCATTAATAGGCACCTCAGATTTTTATATATTGCTTTTTACAAACGTACTTTTTGTTTGTGTTTTCATTAGGTGTCCACTTTTATTGTGCTTTTCTCTTTCCATCTCTTATTTTCTTATACATTTCTGCAGCCTCTGGGGAGTACAGTGATTCTGTATTAGTTTTGTTGTTCTGTTTAAAAAAAAATTGGTGACCTTTGCATTTTGCCATGTTGCTTTGCAACATGTCTTTTCTAAAAGCTCATTATTAGTTCTTTACCTGTGAATTAGGGGACACAGTGCACAGAAAACACACTTTTGTTTACCTGCTTAGAATCATGTTCTTTGTTAATCAAACTCTTGAAATAGCAGCACTTGACATTTGCCATCTTTCTTAATATAATACAGGTTTAATATGAGCTGATGTTGAGCTTGTGAGGAACATTGCTATAGCTATGAGAGTATTTTCTCTTAAATTGGCATATGGGTCAAGAAGCACCACTAGAAGCTAGAGGAAAAATAGTAGAAGGAGAAACTTTGTGTGTTTAAATCGACATTTTTATTGATTTTTGTGTGTGTTTTGAACTATAAACCTTAAAAGCCTATTTTAAAAGGTTTGGGTGTTTTTGTCATTCATAGTTTGCCCAAGGAGATAGTAAAGTAATCAGTTTTAAAACCTTGAGGATGGAAAATGGTATACAGATGTGCTAAATGGAGCAGGGAGAAGATCATTTCCTACTCCAGGGATCGGCAACCTTTGGCACATGGCCCGTCAGGGAAATCCGCTGACGGGCCGGGATGTTTTGTTTACCTGCAGCATCTGCAGGTTCGGCTGGTCGCAGCTCCCACTGGCCTTGGTTCTCCGTTCCAGGCCAATCAGGGCTGCGGGAAGCGGTGGCCAGCACATCTCTCAGCCCATGCCGCTTCCCACAGCCCCCATTGGCCTGGATCCCTGTCCTACTCAAATTCAGATTATGGTTGTACCTAGCTAACTCTCATCAGCAACTGCAGCAAATGATGGCATCAATTCTGTAGATACTTCAGTATGCTCTTAACTTCATGTGCATGAATAGAGTCAAGTGTGTAAAGTTATGCGTGCG
Source organism: Macrochelys suwanniensis (assembly GCA_033296515.1). Taxonomy (NCBI): domain Eukaryota; kingdom Metazoa; phylum Chordata; order Testudines; family Chelydridae; genus Macrochelys; species Macrochelys suwanniensis. The sequence goes on along the minus strand of CM065781.1, from coordinate 36,921,219 downwards.
CTTAAAGCCTTTGCAAAATCAGGGCCTGTGTGAATTAGATGAGCAAATTATACTATTATATCTGCTTCTGTTTTCAATTGTCTCTCCAAAATGAGCACGTTCTCTCAGATATTAAATCTTTAAAGACCTTATTTTCAATTACAAAGGCAAGCTGGAGCACTGCTTCTGCTGCATGGCTTATGAGGAGCATAGCTGATGGCCACCAATGGCAATCACAACACTGTCTATGCAAAAATGTGTTTGAAATAGAAAAACAATTTTAAAATTACTAAAAAAGAGGCCACACTGACTCACTCTTTCAAAGTTGTAGCAATTTTTCAGGTTTGTAAACGGAAGAATAAATTAGGGAGATTTTATCATCTCAAGCAGCTTGTACCCAGTGTCTCTGTGCAATCATTAATTAAAATAAACAACAAAAAATAATGCCCTGGGCTCTGTGCCGGCAGTGATTCATTCATCCCAGTCACTGCATTTTCATTGGGCATTCATGCAGCCGGACAAGTTGTCTGGCATCGTGATGCTGGGTGCCCTCTGAATGCTGTTTGGTGATACCCAGTTGGCACCTTTCAAGTAGAATATGTGCAGGCAGCATACCAACTCCTGTCCTTACCTCCCTCATGTGTTGTTGGTTGTGTTTTAGTTGTGTTTTTTGTGCTGCGGCTTTCTGTGCAACTCCTAAAGTGCTTTGAAAATCTTAAATGTCTCACGCCAATCATTTCATTTGCTGAGGTTTTATTCTTTCTTTACGCAGTGATGTCTCCCGGACCAGCGTTGTTGCCCTTCCAACAAAAGGACTGGAAAACCTTAAAGAACTGATGGCTAAAAATACATGGACACTGAAGAAACTACCTCCTGTAAAGACTTTTCTTCATCTAATGCGAGCTGACCTGTCCTATCCAAGCCACTGCTGTGCTTTTAAGAACTGGAAGAAAACTAAAGGGTGAGTGTTAGCAACTTGGATTAGATCATAAATCATATAATTAAAGACGGGTTAATTGATATTTTAATATATAATAAATGATATAATAATTCTAGTTAATGGGTTTTGTAGCCATTTTTGAAATTATATAGTAGTGCAGAGGGACAGGTTTAAAATTAATAAAAAGAAATACTTTTTCACACAATACATAGTTAGCTTGTAGAACTCATTGCCAAGAGATATTTTTGAGGCCAAGAGTTGAGCAGGATTGAACACAGGATGAGATGTTTTTATAGATAACAACAATATCCAGAGTTGGTGTAGTAAGGATTTAAAAATAACCAAAAGTCTTGGAAGGGACATAAAACCTTGTGCTTCAGCCAGCCTCTAACTAAAAGAGTGAGGAGGACATTTTCTTTGTGGCCAGGTTATTCCATAATTATCTTCTGCAAGGTTGCTTGCCTGTTCTTCTGAAGCAACAGGTGCTGGCCACAGTTGGAGACAGGATACTGAAGTAGATGGACTGCAGGTCTGATCCAGTGTGGCAAAAACTATGTTCCTATAAGTAAAATTTAAACTTGATTGTAATTGGAGAGAGACTGTCATTGCAGAGTTCAAGTTTAGATTGAAATGCAAACTTCTCCAAAGTTCAGAGCCAAGGGTCTTGCTCAGGCCAATCTCTGATACATGAAAAGAAAATAATATCTATCTATAGAATTCCTAGGATACCTATCGTATTTAAACATTGGCGTAGATAGTATATTAATGGAATTCACAGTTGATATTCGGTCATGGAGGAGTTTCAACACCTTTGAGGGCAGAGAACTACCACAAAGGTATGTACAGAGATTAGAAACACAGGCAGAAAGAAACACAATGAGATTCTCCTTTGAGAAAAGCAGCTCCAGTACATCTGGTGAAAGTCTGAAAGACAGTGAATGGGACTGGGAGGGAGACAGCTGGGATGAGAAACACTGAAGGAAGCGTAGGGTGATAGCAGTCAGCAAATTCAATACACATTTGCAAAGTGTTATTGTAGTCAGAAAATTGCTAATGCTATTTGGGGCTACATAGAAGCATTGCATTGTGGAGCAAGGTAATAGAGCCTCATGTTTTTCGCAACTACAGAATAACCCAAATAAAACTAGAAACAACGTGTAAAATGAAAAAAACCCTGCAGCAGCAATCCCTGTGGCTCCTGTCCTGCAGGGCTCAGCCTGGCTCAGCTCGCTGGTTATTCTGACCTGGCACGTAAGATTGCAGCACCACTCAGATTTGGCCTGGCCTCTCCTCCATCATCATGACACGGGACAGCCAGACCAGATCTGAGTGAGTGTTGCAACCTGGAGCACAGGATCATATCACTATTCACTCAAATTGACCTAGCTGCCCCCTGTCAAGATGATGGAGGGGCAGCTGAGCCAAATCTGAGTGGCGCTGTGACCCCATGCACAAGGTTGCAATTCCTGGAGCAGGGAGCTGGACCCAGGACTGCAGGACAGGAGCTGTCACTGCAGGGTGAGTGCAGGTCCGGCTCTCTCTGCAACCTCTGCCCCCAAAGGCCTCTGACACCACCCCACCCTGGGGGCAGGACCTGACACCTCCCATACCCTCCATCCCGCATGGATAAAGCAAAATAAATAAAACTCTTGAAAAATAAAACAAAAAATTATAAAAACAAAAGAATTTCATGGGTCTCTAGTTATCGTTTCTCTGTGGCTACGCAGACCTCATATGGAGTATTGTGTTGAGCTCTGGGCACCATAGTGTCAGTAAACTGTGGAGGAAGAACTTGGAGGAAATATAGAGGAGAGCAACAAAAATGATTATGGGGCTGGAGAGAATTGATTTATGCAGAAAGAAGAAGAGAATACAATGCTGTGTGCATTGGTTAAACAATTATAAAGAGCAGATGTAAGAAATCTATGAATTTTTGAAGGATGTAATCCCTGAGGAGGAAGAGGAATTATTTATGGTGGCACAATCAGTAACCACTAAGAATAATTGAATGAAGTTAAGAAAGAAAAATGTAGGCCAAAATATCAGGAAAAACCTCCAGATAGTGTCGTGAAGTAGACTGTGGAATAGCAACTCCTGGAAGGGGTAGAGGCTCCGTCACTTGGGATTTTTAAGGAGAAAGATGGAATTGTTGTTGTAAGCATATCAAAGAAGTGAGAACTCAGATGCAGAGGATTGCAGCACTGTATATCGGTCTGCCAACATACAAAAAGCTCTGATGGGTATGCTCAAGATTCACCCCATGGTCTTTTTATTAACAAAAATGTGTCAGGACATCATTCTGGTTCGTAGATATTTTAATTCAGATATTAATGATTTAAAAGTGTTTCCCTTGCAATACCTGTTGTATACAAACGGAACTGCAAATTCCAGTGGTGATTTCACCCCTGTGCTCTTTCAGAATTCTGGAATACATGATGTGTAACCAGACCAGCAGTCACAGCTTTCGTAAGAAAAGATCCATCAGTACCTTCAATGGCCCTTTGTACCAAGACTATGCAGAAGAGGATGCAGACCACACTGACACAGTGTATGCTGAAAACTCCAAATTCAGGGATTTTCATGGCAACTCCCACTACTATATTTTTTTTGAAGCGCAGGGGGATGGAGATGTTGGGTTTGGCCAAGAGCTCAAGAACCCTCAGGAGGACAACATTCAGGGGTTTGACAGCCATTATGACTATACTGTCTGTGGTGGCAGTGAAGACATTGTGTGCACTCCAGAGCCTGATGAGTTTAATCCCTGTGAAGACATCATGGGCTATAAATTTCTAAGGATTGTGGTGTGGTTTGTGAACCTGCTGGCTATCGCGGGTAACGTTTTTGTCCTCTTCATCCTTCTCACCAGCCATTACAAGTTGACTGTCCCACGGTTTCTGATGTGCAACCTGGCTTTTGCTGATTTCTGCATGGGACTGTACCTTCTCCTGATTGCTTCAGTGGATCTCTACACTAGGTCAGAATACTACAACCATGCCATAGACTGGCAGACTGGGCCTGGCTGCAACACAGCTGGCTTTTTCACTGTCTTTGCCAGTGAGCTTTCTGTATACACACTGACTGTGATCACCCTGGAGCGCTGGTATGCCATCACCTTTGCTATGCGCCTGGACAGGAAGCTTCGCCTTCGGCATGCTTTGGTCATCATGCTGGGTGGTTGGCTCTCATGCTTTCTTCTCGCCCTCTTGCCACTGGTTGGAGTCAGCAGCTACATCAAAGTCAGTATCTGCCTGCCGATGGATACTGAAACACCGTTGGCTCAAGCCTACATTGTCTTTGTTTTAATGCTGAACATCATTGCCTTTATCATCATCTGCGCCTGCTACATAAAAATCTATATAACTGTGCGAAACCCTGAGTACAAGTCTGGAGACAAAGATACCAAAATTGCTAAAAGGATGGCTGTGTTGATTTTCACGGACTTCCTATGCATGGCACCTATCTCATTCTATGCTTTGTCTGCCATTATGAACAAGCCCTTGATAACCGTCAGTAATTCCAAGATCCTGCTAGTGCTGTTCTACCCACTCAATTCTTGTGCCAACCCGTTCCTCTATGCTATTTTCACCAAGGCTTTCCGAAGGGATGTCTTCATCCTGCTCAGCAAATTTGGCATATGTGAGCATCAGGCTCAAATCTACCGGGGCCAGACAGTCTCAGCCAAAAACAGCAGTGGTTCTTATGGCCAGAAAGGCAGTCGAGGGACAGGTCAGGACTACCATGACCCACATGATGACTATCACCCTGCAATTGCGATGCAAGAGCAAATCGTTGTGGAAGACTGTACGCTGACTGTGTTATAGCACCTGAAAGCATCACAGCTGCAGTGTGATCAGTCAGATGGCAATTTAGTGATCCAAAACAAAAAAAAATCCAGTGATAAGATATAATTTTTCCTAGGTGTTTTTGAGGAACATCTGTAGTGATTTTTCTTTTGAGTGAGCCATTCCCTTGAATCTCTAATCTTATACCATTGTCAGTGTAAGAGAGAAGGTGCCAGTTATGATGACAGTACTGGTAGCATATATGAAAACTCAGTATAAATCAGAAAGTGAATATATATATATATATATATATATATATATATATATATATATATATATATATATGAAATTTTAAACATGCATTCTTCTCTAATTGGCTAAAGGGAAAGGGAGGTAGCATAAATTTTGGGGATACTTGTACAAATAAAACAGGATTTTTAGATTTATAATTAAAGTGGAGTTAATAAAAAAATTAAAATTAGATAATGAATTTTTCAAGTTCTAGGTCAGATTAGTCAGGCTGGCTTGCTTGCTTTTTTTAAATAAAAATTATTTGTTTTTCTAATTGCCAGTTTTATGAACTGGGTTCTTTCTGCTCCTATTATCAGATTATCTGACTTTTTGAGGTGAGGTTAGGGGGAGATTTATTTTGAATTTCTTTTTGGAAACCTGTCTGTCCAAACTAATGGGTTCAGATTCCAATTTTACTGATGGCGATAGTTACTTGCTTTTGAAGCCGAAAGAAACTCAAATGAAATGTTTATACTAAAAATTAAGCAATTTACTTCCCCTAATGTTGGCTTTTATCTAGTCATCTGAGTATAGTATAAGTGTTTGGCACTTTAGGATATGTCTACACTGCAAAGTGAAGATGTGACTGTAGCACAGGTACATGTAGGCATGTGTGTTAGCTTTTATCTAGCCAGCATGGGTGATAATAGCAATGTAGACATGGTGGCATGGGCTTCAGTATGGACTAGCAAACCAGAGTAGAAGCCCTCCAGCGGTATGGGATAGGATAGTGTGATCATGACAGCCATTCCCTGATGTCTATTTGCAAGCCACAGTTCCTCACGTTGCACAGTGACTTTAAGGAGAATGTGCAAAAGGAGAAGTGGGTTTGTTCCTTTTGTTGCTTCTTTATGGCATACAGTCACACAGCAGCAAGAAAGGGTCATAGCTGCCAAGTATTTTGCAGCTCCACATGTGACATTTATAGCATGAAAAAGAATCGTCATTTTTTGCCACATGGTCCCACTACCACTGCTCAGGGTGTAGAGGTGTCATTTGGGAATGGTGGTGATGTTCTCACTGCTGAGGAATGTCACACAAGGAGCTACATAAAACTTCACCCCCCCATTTTCCACCCAAAAGGCAACTATTTCCTACTGCCACCCAAAAGTCAATTTACGTTGCCTACCTCCCCAGACATCCCGCTTTTAAAGGGACAGTCCCGTATTTAAGCCCTCCTGCAGGTGTCCTGACTTCTTCTTAAAAATGGGCAAATTGTCCCATATTTTCTGTTTTCCGCCCTCTTCCCCCACCCCTATCAGTACTGGCGGTCCTGCTTCTGGTTGGATCCCTGCTCGCCAGCCATCTGCCCACCAGCAGTGAGTGTGGGGGGGGGGGGGGGTCCAGTGGCCGACAATGGGGGTGGGTGTGCAAGGCTGGTGGTGGGGCAAACCTGCTGCGCGCGAGGCCGGCCGCTCCTCCTGCTGGTCCGACAGCGCAGCCCCTGCTGCGTGCCGGCTCTCGGCCAGCAGGGCCTCGGCTCCTGTCCTGTTTCTGGCCAGCACTGGCTGTGCGCTGTGAGCTGCAGTGGCTGGTGAGTGAGGACAGGTGCCAGGCGGCGGCTGGTTACATGTCGCCTCTGCTGCCCACCCATCAGCTTTTTACGTGCTCCCCCTCTTGCTGTCCTCTCCTGCTTTGCCCCTTCACCCCACCTAGCCCCACTGCTCCTCCATATCCCTCCCTTCCCCCCCCCACCCCCCGGCATGGCACTTCCCACTTCCAGCACTGTGCGGAGAACCAGCCCCTGGTCAGAGCGCTCAGCTCACCAACAGCCTGGCTGGCAGGCTCCTTCCTTCCCCCATTGCCTCTGGCTGGACTGGCGCCCTGGGAAAGCCCAGGACCCTCCAGCCTGGGGCGCTGACCAGGAGAAGCTGAGCCCTGCATATGCCAAAGCCCCACATAGCGCTGGCACTGGGAAGCCTCTCCGCCCCTCAGCTAAGCTCTGGAGTGGTGGCGAGATTCAATTTCCAGCCTCTTCGCACCCTGATCCTGCAGGCTGCACAGCAGCCCCCCGGGCAGGGGATTAGCACCTCCTTCACCCACCCCACCCTGAGTCCTGCCCCCAGGGAGTGAAGGGCTGCTCTGTCCCCTAAGCATGAGACCCTGTGTGCCCCCCCCCCAAAAAAAACACGTTGCATCGGGAAGACGCAGCGCCAGGTACCAGGAGGGCAGAGAGCACCGGGCAGTGAGGGTCGGGTTGGTCGGTCACACCCCCATGTGAGAAGTGTATGGGAATATATGTGTGTCATCTCTCCCCGTGTGAACCCTAAAGCCTTAAAGATAAGAAGGTAAATAAAAAAAATCCAACTACGCAGTATTTCTTTTTAACGGGCTCAGTCAACTTGATGTTAATTTGAACTTTTGTACTGCATAGTTCTGATTGATTGCTGTTGAACTCGCTTGAATACAAGTAATTTTACCAGCTGTCCCATATTCAGCATAGGGAAATATGGTCACTCTCCCCATGTGCCCTGCTGCTCTCACCCCTGTTCCATCTACTTTGTTAGGCACCAGGAAGTACTTGGGTGGGATTGGGGGCATGCAGGAAAAGGTGCTGGAATATTTATTGCCCTTTGCCCCATGTGGGGGAAGAAACAGCAGCAACCCCAGGAGGAGGGGAGCCCTGGAGAAGGACAGTGGCAAGCAGAGAAGATGTGGGAGAGGAACCTCCTTGTAGCAACACCCACCCTCCTAGCAGTGGGAGATGTTGAGGGCAATAGGGGAATTCCTTCACTGGGCAGGTGATGGGGAGGGAGAGCTGGAGGTTTGGCCCAGACTTTGATAGGCACAGCCCTTGGAAAGTTTCTGCCCCAGTAGTAAGGATTCCCATACCCATATTTGGGCATCACCCTGCCTTTAAAAGGAAAGGCTCACCACTCAGCTAGCCCAGTGTGGGAGTTGGCTGGACCAGCACAGCAGGAAGAGAAAGGTCAGCCTCCCTATATGTATTGGGAGGGCGGTGGCCCCTGTGGAGAACCTCAAAGAATGAAAATGGAGTAACAGGGAACTGCTGCTCCAAGAAGATGGGAGAGAACAAGGGCACCAGCCCTCCCTTCCTTCTGCAAGAAGACAACAAGGGTTAGTCTTTAGGGGGCTGGGGAGCAGGAGTAATTTGTGGGATGGGATAACTGAGGATGGGGGGTTGAAGCAGTGCAGGGAGTTGAAGGAGTCAGGGGGCAAGAGCTCTGGGTAATTTTGGGTGGATCAGGAACACAGTGGATGTGGTGCACTGGGGAACAGGGAAATGGAGTAGTTAAAGTACTGGATCATTTGGGGTCAGCAGTTGGCTCAAAGATTTGGATAAGGAGTCTTGCTCCCTTTCCACCAGAGAAAGCCAGCATGTACTGTGCATGTGCGATGTGGGGAGAAGCAGATGCTTATCTCCCTTCCCCTCAACTCATCCCCTTATTGTGTCACTAGCACATCTTTAAGGAAGAGGCTATACAGATTTTATCAGGGTGTATTTCCCATACACGGGCCTGCATGGGGGGTAAGCTCAAAGGTGTCTGAGAGAGAGGGTGGCTGGTGAGCAATAATAAAGACTGGAACAAAGGTAAGTGGTACCAGAAGATGCCTAATGATTCTGACAAATGACTGGGTTGCAAGCAACTAACTTGCTACTAGAATAGCAGCTTCAGTGTGTAGCTTAGAGGGGAGCAAAAGTAAGCCTGCCAGGAATCAAGTGGGGGGGGGCAGGGAGAGGAGAGTGGTGACTCTGGGGCGTGGGAGCCAGCAGGCTGACCGACCTATCCTGAGGCAGGAGGGGGACACCCCCGCACGCCAGCCCCCAGCTCTGCTCCGCACAGCAGTCTCCCCCAAAACAGCCCGCTCTGCCTGCCTATGGTTCTGTGATTTCCTTTGAGTTCTCCCCAGGGATCGTGAGCAGCTCCCTGACCTCTCCGTGCTGAGGAATGTCAATGCAGCACAGCAGACCCCCCCCCCCCCCCCCCAACACACACACACAGTCCCCGCAGCAGCAGTCTGCCTGCCCCTGTGCTCCTAGTGCATGGCAGAACAGGAGCATTCCACCATAATGATTTGCTCTTTGTTCCCTAAACAGAGCAGCATACTTACCTGTCAGATACTTCCTGGAGCTTTGAAAGGGGAGGGGCACATGCCTGCAGGGCAGCAGAGATCAAAACAGTGAGCAGAGTGGTCAGGGTAGGCATTGTGGGATACTGGTGGAAGCTAGTTATATTGACAAAACAAACATCGGTGTCTACCCTGACACTTTTGGCTTGTCTATACTACGAAGTTGTTGACAAAACTTTTGTCTTTCACGGGTACTTTAAAAAGCCTCCCCCGCCCCCTCCCTCCCTGCCCGTGAAAGACAAAAGTTTTTGCTGATGCAAGTGGCAGTGTGAACACAACATTGTCTGCAGGAGCACTCTCCTGCCTGCAAAGCTAACGCCGCTCGTGGAACAGGAAGTAGTTTGTCAGCAAAAGTGCCGACAACATACCGAAAAAGAGCGTTTACAAGGCTGTGCCTTGTCGCTAAAAGCTGGTGGTGCAGACAAGCTGTTTGTCGCTTTAATTTTGCTGCAACTTATGCTTCTCATTGAGGTGGTTTTATTTTGTTGGCTAAATAGCAGAGTTTTGCTGCCAAAAGTAGCTTTGTAGTGTGTATACCTCCCCAGCTTTTGCTGACAAAACTTTGTAGTGTAGACAAAGCTTGTGGCCCTGTGGGGGTGTCCTCAGGCATAGCGCTCACTGCTCGGGGGTACCACATGGGGGAAATCAGTGACCTTTTTCTCATTGGTCAGAACTGTTACAAAGCTACACAACTTGACAACTATACAAAAAGTGCAGATAAGGAGCTGTTTGGGAAAGGTGGGAGTTGCTAATATTGCCTTCTCCTTGCCACCAGCAAACTGACTAGTGCCACACTGTGCATTGTCATGTGCAAGTAGCTGGCGGTGGCACGAGAGCTGTCCTGACCTGCTCTTTGGGAAAACAGCAGAAGTTACTGAGCATATTGCTGCTGCTTTTATCCATTACTCCCTCTCCTGACATTTAGCTCCATCGAAGGCAGAAAAAGTGTGCAATGGTGATGTGGGACCAAAGGAGAATACTGTGACTGAGCCAGCTATGCTGCCAATGTTGAGAGGGATGGTATAATGACATGAGACATTGGTGGGATTTGGACCCAGATTTCCCATGGGCCACTGTGATCCATGTAATTGAAAGGTTACACCCATCCACAAATGGGAGAACAAAGGATGGTCTGTGCCCTCAGCTGGGTATTTTTAAAGTCAGTTTCCCCCCCCTCTGGGAATTTCTGTGGAATTTCTCTGAGGGATGGTAATTCACGCTAGCAGACAGAAGTAGGACACCTAACAGTGAAAGCAAGACAATAACAATGCAACTCAAATAGATAAGGGAAAGTTCCCACTACTGTGACTGTTCAGTTTTCAAGGAGCATTGCCACCGTTGCAATTATTCAGGTATAAAATTCTTACTCCAGTCCAGCCCCAGTAGTTTGGCTAATTCCATGATCATTGCTGCCTTGGCTGGCAGGCACAGTGACCTGAATTCACCAGCTTTGTGACGTACTCTCATAGAGGCAAAGAGGTCTTTGTAATGTTTTGCTCAAAACGCTGATGTAACTCCATGAAAACCAATAGTGCTGTAGCAGTGATGAATTTGGCTTCTTGTTTTGTTTTCGTTTTTACTCACTCCTACACCTGTTGGTTTCACTCAGGCTTGGAAACCAGAACTGCTGAAATACTGTAAGAAAGGTGGTTTATAGCTTCCTCCTTAGTCCTCTAATCCCCGGGCTTGCCCTGGCCTAATTTAGAGCAGCCTAAGTCTGTTTTATATTTTGGCTGTTTGTTAGTATAGTTCCCTGGGGAAAGTTCCACTGGGGACTTCTGAGTGCGAAATGTTCCAGCGACAGCTGAGAGCACCATGTGGATCAGGTAATGTGCAGCGGGCTATGCCAGCTTTACCCTACCTGGGAAATCCTCTAGGTAAGGGGATTCACCAGCTGACCTGTTAGGGCAGCTGTCTGTTCCCTTTGTGCAACCAAAGTGTCACAAAGGGTGTGGAGTTGGGTCCCAGACAACCCTTTGTGTGTGTGTATGTTTGTGCTTGTGTGTGTGTGTATTAACTAACTAGAAGATAAGACAATACAGTCCAAAGGGAAATACTACATATGTGTAATATATGGAGACTTTAGGTCTCATGTGGAATTGTAAAAATAAAAGAATGATCTCAAATCATATTCATCTTCAACAGGAAAAGGAAAACGGGGTGAACAGTTATTTTAAAATATATATAGATACCAAAGATCACTTTACTTAAACAAGATACATAACTTGTTCTACAGGAAAATACTGGTTCATTAAAGAGATCCCCATACAATACAGTTTGCGGGCTTGAAGACAGAAGTTCTGTTAGTCAATATAAATTTCTTTGCAATTACTAATATAGGGTACGTTTCTATGTCATTGATTTTTAGATCCCATTTCCTTCCTAATAAACATATATATAAAATGTCCTTCATATGGGATACCTGAAAAGTAGCTCATCCTAGAACCTATTTTTGTCCAGTGTAAGTGGCTCTGTGATACTGCCTTATTGTGTATGCAAAGTCTGGTGTTTCTGCTTTGTCTTTCTTGAATAAGGTGGGTGTAACTTGGTGAAAGATATTTAAAAGATAGAGGGGGATGTCTATGCTATAGATTTTAGATAAGAGCTTTCCAAAGATTGAATGTTGTAAAAGCTCATGCTATTTCAGATATCTTCCTCCATTCTACTTAGTTTGCTGATGTAGTCAAAACAACAAGGAGTCCCTGTGGCACCTTCAAGCCTAACAAATTTATTTGGGCATAAGCTTTCATGGGCTAAAAACCCACTTCATCAGATGCTCTTTTGCCATTTTTGGTTTAGTGTATGTACTGATTTGATGATTACTTTTTCAAATGTAACATAAGGTCTATTTCCTATACTGTACAATTTTCCTTAGTGGTGGTGTTTCTATGGGATTTTTATTATAAAAAGAGTGTTTGTTTCCCAATAAAATACTTTGTTCATAAATGATTGAGTGCATGGTGTCAAGGGCTAAGCAACTTTCTAATGAGTTGCTTAAGGGTATTTTTCTCTGTCAAAAAATCTTTAGACATCAATAAACCCTTTTGTCCCTATTCCTTATGTACATAACTTTCCCTTCCTATGGGGAGATTGGTAATATAATTATTATAGCCCTTACTGCTAAGGTTCACCAAACCTCTCAGGTACTAGTAGCTTGCCAGATGTACCATGGTTCGGAGGCAAGTGGTGCTGAAGGCACTTTAAATGGTTGGCCCCATAGGTATTAATCTGTCAGTTACCTCCCTTGCAACTTTTTGTTCTGTTCTCCCACGGACAGGTTCCTTGAAAGTTGTCTTACTGAGTATCTGATAAGTATTTGATACTTGTAGCTAGGTTGAATGCCTAGCTTGCTTTCCACTCTTGGTCATAAATTGTCAGTCTGTTTCTTCGGTTTCTACTCTCTCTAGTTCTCTTATCACCAACTGTGGCAACCCCAGGTTTTCTATACCCCGGGATCACATAACTGCTGCCACCACTAAATTTCTCATTTGGAAACGTTATATTGTGTCACCTCTCACTCTGCTCCTTCTGGGGACAGCATCCTGTCCCCAGAAGGATGCTGTCCCCAGAAGGAGGCTGCTTGCTGATAAATACGGTAGGTGCTTTGAACAGCTCCACTCCAAACTTAGTTAATGAACTCTTCCTTTATTGCTTACAAGTAAACCCATGAATGAATTCAGTTATTGTCCATCTTGAAGTGCCCTTTTTAGCTCCTTGCATGCAGGCAATTCTTATTACAGATCCCAGTTCAGATTTTCTTCTCAGAAGTTGCTTCCAGGGCCAGCTCCAGGCACCAGCTTTCAAGCAGGTGCTTGGGGCGGCATCGAGAATGGGGCAGCAGTCTGTGTCCCGCGGTGGCAATTCGGCAGCAGCTCCGCCGCCGTTCACACTGCGGCGGCAATTCGCCGGCGACTGCTTGGGACGGCAAGACTGTTAGAGCAGCCCCTGGTTGCTTCTCCTCTGAACTTGGCCTCAGTGCCACCTTCCTGGTAGTGTGGACTCCTACAGTCCCTGGATTAGTCTCTGGTGTCTTGAGAGTACAGGCCTGGCAACTTTATCAAGATCCCCCAATAAAACCACCTCTCACCAGCCTCAGCCCTCCCTTCTAATGGTTCTTGACCCACTACTGGCATTTGAACAAATATTCCATGGTGGCTCTTAGCAACTAAACAGGCCTTTCTTTACAGGGTCCTTGGATGTTAAATCATTGTGTCATGTTCAGTCACTGATTTTACTTCCCATAACCCCGTACATAAAATAACATTTAACTTTACGCATTACCTAACATTTGCCAAACTAATCCTTCCCCTCGTGGCTTCTGTGGCAACAATTTATGAATTCGAATGTCCGAGAAGTCTTGTTTTTTCTCTGATTCTGCACAGTGTTGAAACTTGCATTTTCAGACCATGTATCATCCCCTCCAGTGTGGCCACCAGTTTTTCACTTCACACACCAGAAATCTCTTCAGTCTTCCAACAAAAAAGAGCACATAGGACCAGTAGTGTAGCCAAGGGGGAGCGCCGCTCCCCCTGTGAGCAGAAGCGGCGCCTTAAAAAGGAAGCGGCGCCTTTTTTTAGCAGAGCCACCTTTTTTTAGCAGAGCCATGCCTTAATTAGCCTAGGGCTTATATATTTCCCCTCTCACACTCTACTACTGCTGCTCCCTGGCCCTCCTGTATCACAGTGCTAATAAAATTTGCAGATGACACAAAGTTGGGAGGTATTGTTGGTATGGAGGAGGACCAGAATATTATACAAGAAGATCTGGAGGACTATGAAAACTGGAGTAAAAGAAATGGGATGAAATTTAATAGTGCAAAGTGGAAGGTCACGCATTTAGGGACTAATAAGAATTTCTGCTATAAGCTGGGGACTTATCAATTGGATGCAACAGAGCAGGAGGAAGACCTGGGTGTATTGCTTGATCACAGGATGGCTATGAGCTGCCAATGTGCTGCAGCTGTGAAAAAGGCTAATGCAAGCCGAGGATGCATGAGGCAAGGTATTAGTACCATTATACAACGCACTGGTGAGACCTCATCTGAAATACCGTGGTCCTGGGCTCCCATATTAAAGAAAGATGAATTCAAACTGAAACAGGTGCAGAGAAGGGCTACTAGGATGATCAGAAAATGCAAAAACCTACCTTAGGAGAGTATACTCAAAGAGCTTGGCTTGTTTAGCCTAACCAAATGAAGGCTGAGGGAAGACATAATTACTCTCTATAAATATAACAGGAATAAATACCAGGGAGGGCAACACGTTAGTGAAGTTAAGCACCAGTGTGCACACACGAACCAATGATATAAACTGGCCCTCAAGTTTAGGCTTGAAATTAGATGAAGGTTTCTAACCATCAGCGGTGTGAAGTTCTGGAACAGCCTTCCAAGAAGGGTACTGTGGGGCGGGTACAGGGGGAGGGAGGGCAGGGTCTCGGGGCAGTGAGCGGGGAGGTGCCACGGCCTAGGTCAGGGGAGGCGTAGCCTGTCCTGGTCTTGGCTACCCATTGCCCATGCTGAGCTTGATGAATTTATGATGGACTACTATGATTGGACTGTCTACAATGTCATGTAGCTGCTGTGCAACAGCTATTAGCAAGTATCCCCCATGTTTGGTGATGGGCCACTAGCTAGGGAGGGCACTGAGTTACTACAGAGAATTATTTCCCCTGTGGCTGGCTGTTGGGACTTACTAAAATGCTCAGAGTACCACTGGCCACCATATTTGGGGTTCGGAAAAAATTTGGCATAGAGCCTGGAGGCATTTTGCTTTCCTTTGCAGCTTGGGGCATGAGGGTCATCACTTGGCGGTATAAAATAGAGTAAATGGTGGCTTCTCTGCAACTTGCTAGCTTTAAATCATGATTTGCGGGCTTCAGTAACTCACCCAAGGGTCTGTTACAGGAGTGGATGGGTGAGGTTCTGCACCCTGCAATGTGCAGGTGCTCAGACTATCTCATCATGATGGTCCCTTCTAGCCTAAAAGTCTGTGAGCATCTTGCAGCACAAAAAGAAGCTTTACTAGGAAGGTTAAAACTGTTTCATTGCCTACCTTTGTCTAGGCTTAGAGGTGTACTGTATGTCATAAACCATAATTCTCTATATTTGTGGGTTTAGTGTGTGTCTGACTAGGGCCTGCGCTTCCCCTAGGCAATCCCTGGTGGTTGCCTAGGGCGCCAAGATTTGGGCGGTGGCATTTCTCCGCCCTTGGCGGCATTTCAGCGGCGATTCCCCGGCGGCGAATCAGCAGCAAGAGGCTGCCTACACGCCACCGAGAACGCAGCTTCACAGGAGCTGCTGGCGCCGCTACTGAGAGGTGAGCTGCTGCGGGAGCTGCAACAGCGGGGGCTGCCGCAGGCTGCTATGGGCAGGGGGGTTAGCTGCCTCGGGCAGGGGGGTTTAGGCACCGTGGGTGGGCAACTGCCGCAGGCAGGGGGCTGGCTGCTGCGAGGGGGTTAGTTGCCACGGGTGGGGGGCTGGCTTCCACAGGGGGGTTAGTTGCCATGGGTGGGGGGCTGGCGAACTGCCATGGGGGTGGAGGGAGCTGCCGCAGGCGGCGTTAGCTGGGTGGGGGCACAAGGTGGAAGTTTCATCTAGGGCACGAAACTTCCTTGCACCAGCCCTGTGTCTGACATGTCCTTCTTTCACTCAAATGGCAGTCTACTTCATTCTTGTAGCTGTTAAATAGTTTTCTCAAAAAACGTATGTAGAATGGAATTATTAAAAATTGATGTTCTGAATTTGCAACATATTTTAAATTGTGTTTTATCCTCTGCCATTTTTGCTGAATAGCTATCATAACCCTAGGAAACTCTTGATTTTTCCAGCTTGTTCATGGCTTTGTAGGTCCTCGATTTAGTCCTGGAAACCAGGAAATTTAGCAGGAAAATTAATTGCTCTCTCTGTATAGTTCACCACTAGTCAGTGCTCTGTTGTGCTCCCCAGAAGACATGAGACTTATCTCTTCTATTTTTGTTTTTTCCTTCTTTGCTCCTAACTTGTTTTGGCTTCTTCCATTCAAGGCCATAGAATCTAAGACATTTGAGACGAGACCATGTATGATAGACAAAATGAGCTATTTCCTTACCAATATGGGGCTGCTTCCCCCACCCCAGTATATCAGCTAGTACTTAGTCTATTTAAATTTAAAATATCTCAAACAATGGTGCTTCTACCCTTCTTCAAGGAAACAAGCTCTTGTTTCACATTGCTCACCCTAAATTTTCCTTCAATTTCATCATATTGCTTTCCATCACATTAGTATGTCCTGGGCAGCTATCAAGGACAATTGACCACTGCTACCACCAATCCTGTGACTTGGTTAAGGTGTCAAGAACGAGTAAAAAACCCACATCAAACAAAAATGAATTATTCCATGTTCGCAGACAAGTGGACCAATCACCTCGCTGTCTCGCCTGGGATAAGCTCAAACTGAATTTGGTAAGTCCTCATTTGAAGAAATAGACTAGCTGTAAGCACATGCAGAACTGTGTGGTAGAAGTTGTCAGCAGGGAAGCTAGAAGGTTTTTGGCAGCTGAGCAAAGGGACATTTAGAGCTTGTGGCACCTAGCAAGCCCTCGGACGCAGTTTAAACCTGTTGAAGCAGTAGGTTACAAGGATTTTTTTTGCTGACATGATCAGCAGTGAACATTACTGCAAGTTAAATGGCCAGGTTTAGCTTTTAGAGTTAGCACCCCAAATGAATGTCTGAGCCCAAGGATGTTTGCAAACTCTACTCCCTGAGTGCTGTATCTTTATTGTCTCCATCCTTTGTCTATTTGAGGCAGGGGTCATCTCATCTTTCGTGGTTATATAGTGACTAGCACAATGGGGCCCTGAGCCTGATTTGGGCCTCGTGAGAGTACCATAATATAAACAGTAATAAAGCAGAGTTCAGGAACCGAGGGGTGGACAGGTGTCTCACAGTAAGAGCACAAGAAGCATCTCAGCTCCTTTCTCTGCTGATCTGACCTGTCTTACCTTCTGCTGACCAGAAACCACCTTCTTCCTGGTAAAGCAGCCACAGGAAAAATTGGCACTGTAACTATTTCCCAAATAAGATCCACCTTGGGCGAACAACTTTCCTAATCCTCAGCCTGCAAAATAGAAAAGCTTTTTAATCATGTATAAAGCACCTTTTGATGAGTCCCCGTTTAAAGCACTGTTACAGCAGCTCTTAACATCATCAGATTTCAAATAAAATAGGCAGGGGATTTTTTCCAGCACAGGTGACTTGTGAGGAGGCTTACTGAGTAGAAACAGGATCCCATGGAATACTTATGGCAGTGGAAAAAGGGAAATATAGTTTAATGGTCCTTAGGGACGAGGGTATTGCAGTCTGTGGTCAACCAAGGATGATGACAGCAGCCAGGCAGAACCAAGCATTTTTCTCTGTTAAAGCAAACATAGACTCATAGACTTTAAGGTCAGAAGGGACCATTATGATCATCTAGTCTGACCTCCTGCACAATGCAGGCCACAGAATCTCACCCACCCACTCCTGGAATAATCCTCTCACCTATGTCTCAGCTACTGAAGTCCTCAAATCATGGTTTAAAGACTTCAAGATGCAGAGAATCCTCCGGTAAGTGACCCGTGCCCCATGCTGCAAAGGAAGGCAAAAAACCTACAGGGCCTCTGCCAATCTACCCTGGAGGAAAATTCCTTCCCGACCCCAAATATGGCGATCAGCTGAACCCCGAGCATGTGGGCAAGACTCACCAGCCAGACACCCAGGAAAAAGTTCTCTGTAGTAACTTCTAACATCCCATCATTGACCATTGGTCCTATTTACCACTGATGGCAATTAATTGACCCTTGACTAAGATCATGTTATCCCATCAAACCATCCCCTCCATAAACGTATCTAGCTTAATCTTGAAGCCAGTTAGGTCTTTTGCCCCCACTGCTTCCCTTGGAAGGCTGTTCCAGAACTTCACTCCTCTGATGGTTAGAAACCTTCGTCTAATTTCAAGTCTAAACTTCCTGATGGCCAGTTTATATCCATTTGTTCTTGTGTCCACATTGGTACTGAGCTGAAATAATTCCTCTCCCTCCCTGGTATTTATCCCTCTGATATATTTAAAGAGAGCAATCATATCTCCCCTCAGCCTTCTTTTGGTTAGGGTAAACAAACCAAGCTCCTTGAGTCTCCTTTCATACGACAGGTTTTCCATTCCTCGGATCATCCTAGTGGCCCTTCTTTGTACCTGTTCCAGTTTGAATTCATCCTTCTTAAACATGGGAGACCAGAACTGCACACAGTATTCCAAATGAGGTCTCACCAATGCCTTGTATAACGGTACTAACACCTCCTTATCTCTACTAGAAATACCTCGCCTAATGCATCCCAAGACCGCATTAGCTTTTTTCACGGCCACATCACATTGGCGACTCATAGTCATCCTGTGATCAACCAGGACTCCGAGGTCCTTCTCCTCTTCCGTTACTTCCAACTGATGCGTCCCCAGCTTATAACTAAAATTCTTGTTATTAATCCCTAAATGCATAACCTTACACTTCTCACTATTAAATTTCATCCTATTACTATTAGTCCAGTTTACAAGGTCATCCAGATCTTCCTGTAGGATATCCCGATCCTTTTCTGAATTGGCAATACCTCCCAACTTTGTGTCATCTGCAAACTTTATTAGCACACTCCCACTTTTGGTGCCGAGGTCAGTAATAAAAAGATTAAATAAAATTGGTCCCAAAACTGAACCTTGAGGAACTCCACTAGTAACCTCCCTCCAACCTGACAGTTCACCTTTCAGTATGACCCGCTGTAGTCTCCCCTTTAACCAGTTCCTTATCCACCTCTCAATTTTCATATTGATCCCCATCTTTTCCAATTTAACCGATAATTCCTCATGTGGTACTGTATCAAATGCCTTACTGAAATCGAGGTAGATTAGATCCACTGCGTTTCCTTTATCTAAAAAATCTGTTACTTTCTCAAAGAAGTTTGTTTCTGTTAAAGTGTGCGGCCTGTAAGATAACAGCAGGTGGTTGTGTTGGTTTTGGGGCATTGGGTAGGAGGGTGAGTCTTAACCACTTGCTAGAAAAAGGATGGAGAGTAAATTTAAAAGAGTTCAGCAACTGAAATGAGAGATTTTTGCTGCATATTGCATTCATCCATCTTAAAAACAGCTGCTGGACTTTGTACCCAATTCCCCGTTCCCCCAATTTGTGGATGCAGAAAGGAGCTGAGGTTAAAATTAGGGCTTGGGGCTTATTAGGAGCATGTAAAAACAAACCAAATGCAAACTCATTTCTCTTCTTGCAGGACAATTTAAGGGTTAAGGGTCCTGGATGGTTCTTTGAAATCCTGCTGTGAAAGATGCTCATGAACTGTAGAGTCTGATGTAGACCAATCTCCACTTTTAAACATTAAAATGAAGCCTTGTTCCCTGTTGTTGGTTTGGGGGTAATTCTTGTGAGCTGATCAGGAATAGCGATGCCAAGGGATGCCAGCCAGCCTCTATGCTAAAGCCATTCAGTAATCAAGTGCTTACTGCCTCACAGTGAAACTGAACTGTCTGATGCAGGAGCCTAATTTGACTTACAAGCTACTAAGCACCTCTTTCTCTTCCCCCTCCAACAGTGACTTTGAAAACATGGCATCACACTGTGCATTGATGTAGGCTTGGTGGTGCTAGGACTCAGTCTCCAAAGGACCCTCATCATGCCCTGGAACAGAAGGCAGTTAAGTGGGCTCAGTCAATGACGCACACTGAGAGACCTCTTTACAAAAATCATAGATCCAGGATTCACATTGCTCAACTGTTCATATAAAAACTCCAAAACCAACAAATCTTCTGTTCCCCCTTTTCTCCAGCCATCTTCACTTACCCTACCCCTTCCAGCAAAAGCCTGGAGAGACAGCTAGTGCCCTGAACATGAGCAAACACAAGCTGTGTTATGCTGCTATGGGGAATGAATTCCAGCCAGCAGGACCCCTCAGAGCACAAGACCGCCAGTCCCTCAAGCCCCTGCTCTGACGTGAACTGCCACATTACCACACAAGGCAAATACACAGGACACAAACCATATTAGGGCTTTAGACATCAAATCCCCACTCCCATGGCACTGCATCCAAAAATGGAAATCAGTTCAAACTATGGTGCTCCTGTGGCATACATTCCCTTTGAGGAAAAATCTGCCAAGTGAGAAGACCATAGAGCACACTGCAGCAATCTGCTCTGGAGAGGAGAAATATGACAAATATGCTTCTTCCAGCCAGTTGTTGAGAAAAAGTGCTCATGGCCACAGCTACTACCAGGACAGCCCAAAGCAGCCACAAAGTCACAAACCAACAGGCACAAAAATGTCCATGTTGGGTTGAGTGAGTTACTGTGTAGTGGTGCCTCTACTGTGTCCTCCACAGTCAAAACTTGAGTGAGATGCTCATACAGTTGCCTATGAACACTCACCAAGCCAGCTCTTTGTGACCTCACCACTAAAGTTTGTATCAGGTCAGTTTTATTGAGACACCCAACGTTAGCTAGTTTCCGAGCCTAACCTATGGAGCAACCAACTCAAAAACCAATTCCCTTTCGCTGTTACAAGAGGTCATGAAGCTGCTCATTAGGATCAAAATAGGGTTATACAAATTTCATGCTGGCAGGGAGGCACACCGGAGCCGGAGGAAAAAAAAAACACTTTATGCCCTTGTGAGGCTTAAAACTGGCTAAGTTTATGGGTGTGGTTTACATTTCTCTGATGTTAGAGGGTGTTAGAGGCAGTGTGGCAGATACACAAGGCAAGCCTGGGGAGGGGGGCACATGGGAGTAAGTCTTTTCATGGATTGAATTACAAACCATGGTACTGCCAAACATACAATAGCAGGATTATACCCAGTCCCTAGACAACTAAGGTCATACATTCCAGTCTCTATGAGATACAACAACTGAGAGCAAATCCACAAAGGGGGAAAGTGGGAGAGACAGACACCCAAACTGCTCTATGAGTGTTAAAAACATTGTATTTGAGTAGTACAAGGACAGCTGCAATGCCCAGACTGACAGCTGGACCAACATTGCTGACG
This sequence comes from Macrochelys suwanniensis, assembly GCA_033296515.1. NCBI lineage: Eukaryota > Metazoa > Chordata > Testudines > Chelydridae > Macrochelys > Macrochelys suwanniensis. The sequence continues at coordinate 36,900,091 of CM065781.1, read as the reverse complement.
GCATTATTGGCTAGCGGAGCAACCAGAGAAAAGCAGACAATTTGCAAAAAGTTGCCAAACAAAATATTAGAAAATGAATATTGCTTATAATGATTCTGAGAGGGAACTGAAAATAGCTTATATCTTTCAAAACCTGGGTTTGTTGGCAACAAATGTGATGTTTGATTAAATGCTCTCGTCGGCTGGGAAATTGGAATCAGTCCCAAGATGGAAAGCTAAAGAGTCCCATACAATATTGGACTTTTTTTTAGTTAAAGAAATTTGACAGTGGGCAAGGCTTCTGGGAAAACATTCTGCTTGTGATATTTGAGCACTCTCTCTTAACCCGAGTTCTACTATCTGAGAAACATGCATTTAAGCTTAAATGCTCAGTCATTTTTTTCTTCTGGATTTTTCCTCTTCATGTGGTAAAATGAACACTCCAAACCCTTTCTGTTGGAACATAATTATTTTAAAACTCAGTGTTGTGAATTACTGGGCTTTTGTGTAGCACACGTGAATTTTCTAAGGACTCTTATGTTCTAAGGACAGATTGAAAGGGTGCTAAGCAGAGGAATTAATAGTTTTGGGGTTTTTTTAGTAGCATCTATGTAATAATTATAGCTAGACAGAAGCCCCATTAGGAAGCACAAGGAAAACAATTAGAGAGACATGGTAGGTGAGGGAATATCTTTTATTGGACCAACTTTCAATAGGGAGAGAGAGAAAGAGAGAGACATGCTGTTGAGCATACATGGGAAACTATGAGCTTGTCTATATTAAAGCGCTGCAGCCGCTATAGCACTTAGTGAAGCCTCTGTCCGTGCCAACTGGAGAGTTTCGCCTGTGGCATAGGTAACTCCACCTCCTCAAGAGGCTGTATAACTACATCGCTGATGCGGTGTGGATTTTCCACATCCCTGAGTGACAGTTATACCAACATAAGTTGGTAGCGTAGACCAAGTCTAACAGAGTGTCACTGCTAAATACAAGGTGGAACAGGTTGTTTACCATACATAGTTAACATATGTCAAGGGACCATGCAAGGTGAAGTGGCCAATTAACATCCTTCCATTCATAGGAGGGAAAGAAAGGACATGCAGGGGGTGGGTGGGTGTTATAGATTGTTGTAATAAGCCATAAATCCAGTGTGTCTATTCATTTCATGATTTTTAGTGTCTAGCAAAGTTATGAATTTAAGCTCCCAGGCTCATCATTGGAAGTGTTGTGCAGGTTTCCTTTGAGGCTGAGGACTGATAGGTCAGGTACAGAGTGATCACTGAAAGCGTCTCTCTCACCAACAGAAAAATTTACCTCATCCACCCTGTCTCTCTAATATCCTGGGAGCAACATGGCTACAACAAAACTCCATACAAGGAAAATAATTGGTAGATTTCTCTTCAATTGCCACAAAAATCAGAGCTGTAGTCAAGTTCACAGAGAAAATTAGGTAATACAACACACTAGGACAGTTTTATTCATCTTTCTTCTTCCACTTTTAGCACCAGCCTCTACCACAGTGAAGGATGAAAGGGACATTTTCAAAATCCAACTCACCAAAAAAGCTCACGTATTTCATCTTGCTACCAGCACCTTGGATTATTAAAACAAGTAGGATGATAGTTCTTCAGAGTACCTAGTGCTGGGTGTTGTTCTGATGCAGTCTGTAGGTACTCAGGATTGAAGCAGTTTACTACCCTGGATTTGGCAATCAGTTGAGATTGATAGGAAGATTCTATTGTCCTGTAATTCTGTCTCAACAGAGTTAGAGGAGTTTCACCCTGTCTTTGTTTCCATTTTCCTCTATCAGCACTCAAGTTTCCTCCCTCTCCCCATCTGGCACAGGTTGTTTGAAGACCAAGATCATTGTAGATGGTGGGCTGTTTGGGAGCTGATGACTACTTACATAAGTATAAGGATTAATAATTTTGCTTCTGTACTAGCATATTTTTCCTTACACAGAAACAGTCAGTAAAAATAAACTGAGCATATAATTTTAGTAGCATGAACCCTGTAGTCTCAGACCTAAAGTCCTTCTCTTTCAGAACATGAGAATCAAACATCTCAGATCAAGCTTACACACTGGAGCATAGATTGTTTTCCATCTTGTGAGACTGGGTTATTTTTATTATGGCTGATAATTATCTTCTCTTCTTCCTTCTCTTCTCTCAAAGGGAAAAAAGAACAAAGGGTTGATCCATGAAATAATGTTTAAAGCAGAAGCTGACTGGAGAGTTAGCCATTACAGAGCTACAGACTGTCCTGCAAGTGAAGGTCTTTACTGTTTAGATTTCACTTTCCTTTCCCTAGCTGCTTCACCATTGTAGCTCCTCAGTATCCTAGGCCTTTGGACATATAACAGCAACATTAACACTGTTATAGAGCAAGTAGTATAAATGACAGAAAAGATAACTAGATTCAGCAACAGGTGTCTTTCTAATTTGCAACATCCAGCAGGAAGACTTCAGGGAAAGAATGTTCCTTATTTATCATCTTTCTGCCACTTCCACAGTGTATCCAGTTGCTCTTGGAGATGGGCTGAACCAGATGGGTAAGTATTATTATCCCATGAAATCCCAAAGCATATTATCTCCTACATTACTTCAACCTTCTGCCTTTCAAATCAGCAACAGCACAGTGAGAATAAATGCCTAAGATGAGAGTCGGCAGCACAGGCATTTTGCGAAAAGTCACCTGGAAGAACAAAATGTGTGAATTTTAACAAACAGAGTATTTTACTTTTTCCCTGTGATTGTGCACGTAAGTGCAGCTGAGAAGGAAGAGTGCGGGAGGGTGGGTGGTAGAATGGGAAGAAAAACAAACTTTCACCATTATAAAATCTTATCCTTCCTTACAAGGAAAGGTATTTGTTCCAGCTTTCTAATAATTTGTCACCATTTTCTGCACTCTCAAATATTCAGCATACTTTTTTAAAATGTGGAGGCCAGAACCATACACTTCTACATACACTACATAGTAATGTTCTAGTGGCTTCACCAATGCTGTATACCTGTTTATACATCCAAGGATCATTAGCTCTTTTTTGCCAAAGCATTCCATTAGGTGCTCGTGTTCAGTTGCTTGTCCACTGTGACCAATAAATCCTTTTCGAAGTCATTGCTTTCCAGGATACAGTCCCCCATTCTATAGGTATTGGGTACATTCTTTGTTCCTAGATGTAATACTTAGGGCTGTCAATTAATTGACAGCCCTAACACACAAATTAACTCAAAAAAAATCAATCATGCTGAAAAAAATTAATCACAATCGCAGTTTTGATCGCACTGTTAAACAATAAAATACCAATTGAAATTTAAATATTTTGGATGTTTTTCTACTTTTTCAAATATACTGATTTCAATTACAACAGAGTACAACACAGTGTACAGTGCTCCCTTTATATTTTTTGATTACAAATATTTGCACTGTAAAAATGATAATTAGTATTTTTCAGTTCACCTCATACAAGTATTGTAGTGCGATCTCTTTATCATGAAAATGCAACTTATAAATGTAGATTTTTTTGTTACATAATTGCACTCAAAAACAAAACAATGTAAAACTTTAGAGCCTACAAGTCCACTCAGTCCTACTTCTTGTTCAGCCAGTTGCTAAGACAAACAAGTTTGTTTACATTTATGGGAGATAATGCTGCCCACTTCTTATTTAAAAAGTCACCAGAAAGTGAGAACAGGCTTTCGCATGGCACTTTTGTAGCCAGCACTGCAATGTATTTACGTGCCAGATATGCTTAACATTTGTATGCCCCTTCATGCTTTGGCCACCATTCCAGAGGACATGGTTCCATGCTGATGACGCTCGTTAAAAAAATGCGTTAATAAATTTTGTGACTGATCTCCTTGGGGGCGAATTGTATGTCTCCAGCTCTGTTTTACCGCATTCTGCCATAAATTTCATGTTATAGTAGTCTTGGATGATGACTCAGCACATGTTCATTTTAAGAACACTTTCTGCAGATTTGACAAAACTCAAGGCAAGTACCAATTGTGAGATTTCTAAAGATAGCTACAGCACTCAACCCAAGGTTTAAGAATCTGAAGTGCCTTCCAAAATCCAAGAGGGATGAGGTGTGGAGAATTCTTTCAGATGTATTAAAAGAGCCACACTCCAATGCAGAAACTACAGAACCTGAACCACCAAAAAAGAAAATCAACCTTGTACTGGTGGCATCTGACTCAGATTATGAAAATGAATGCGTCGGTCTGCACTGCTTTGGATTGTTATTGATCAGAACCTGTCACATCAGCCTGGATGCATGTCCTCTGGAATGGTGGATGAAGCATTGAAGGACATATGAATCTCTAGTACATCAGGCATGTAAATATCTTGCGATGCTGGCTGCAACAGTGCCATGCAAACGCCTGTTCTAACTTTCAGGTGACATTGTAAACAAGAAGCAGGCAGCATTATCACCTTCAAATGTAAACAAACTTGTTTGTCTGAGCGATTGGCTGGACAAGAAATAGGCCTGAGTGGACTTGTAGGCTCTACATTTTTACATTGTTTTATTTTTGAATGCGGTTATTTTTTTGTATATAATTCTACATTTGTAAGTTCAACTTTCATGATAAAGAGATTGCACTATAGTACTTGCATTAGGTGAATTGAAAAATACTATTTCTTTTGTTTTTTACAGTGCAAAAAATATTTGTAATCAAAAATAAAGTGAGCACTGTACACTTTGTATTCTGTATTGAAATTAATATATTTGAAAATGTAGAAAACATCCAAAATATTTAAATAAATGGTATTCCATTATTAACAGTGCGATTAATCGCACAATTCATTTTTTTAATCGCTGGAAGCCCTAGTAATACTGCTTTTGGAGTGGAGTCCTATCATCTAAAAATAAGCTTAATGATGCTGATACAAGATAACCATTAGCCTTAAAGAGACTTAGCCTTAGTCCTGGGCGAAATGTATGTCATCTAGTCAGGTTGGAAATACTGACTTCACTAGTGAAATGCATTTGCCAAAGCTCAATGCTTATGTTCAGAAAAAATGTTTGCATCCAAAGCTCATCTTGCATTTCCAGTTCTTCAGACTAAGTATCTAGGGGCTAGTCTACACTTACCCGCTGCGTCGGAGGCTTCGGATCGATCTTCTGGGTTCGATTTATCGCGTCTTATCTAGACGCGATAAATCGAACCAGGAAGTGCTCCCCCGTCGACGCCGGTAATCCTGCTCTGCGAACAGAGCAGGCGGAGTTGACAGGGGGAGCCCGCGCGCCGCCGTGTGGACCAGGGGTAAGTACTTTTAAGTTCGAAATAAGATACTTTGACTTCAGCTACATTATTCACGTAGCTGAAGTCGCGTATCTTACTTCGAACTTGGGGGCTAGTGTAGACCAGCCCTAGGTGTACGGGGCTATTTTATTAGCCTTTTTCCTTTGCTAAAGGTCGTGGTGTAAATCTTGCTTAGGTTACCAGCAAAAGACGACTTTGTGCTAAATCTGAACCTCCAACCTCAAAATGAAAGGCTGACTTCTCATAACATTGTGAGCTATGTTAAATGGAAGAGACTATGCAGCAAGTTCACCTCAGTGATTAAAAGGAAAACACTTGTTTTTCTTGCTTTGAATAAAATTCACTATATTATTAAAATACTTACAGAATCCTGTCCAAGTTAAAACAATTGTGTATGTGTAACTATTTAATGCATCAGAAAATAGTAAATAAAATGGCAAGCTTATTTTTTAAATAACATCTTTAATTAAAGTTTTTGCAAAGGCAAAATATTAAACTTAAAATAGGTCTTAGTACATCAAAATACTAAGTTCTCTAATTGTATTCCAAGCATGGCCTTTGAAACATAATATCCTGTATATCACAGAAGAGCAACCTTGATCTGCAATTGTACAGAATGAATTTTACAAACATAATAAATATATTTACCCCCTTACACATAACAGTATATGTACAACAACAGTTGACAATAGTAGCTCAGAACAGCAAAAAAGGACATTCCCCTTCCCCATATTTTTATTAGTACCCTACGCACGCTGGAACAAGTGAACATTGGATGGCTACACATGTAGCTAATCCAAAATAGTTCTTCCTGTTTAAAAAAGTTCCTTTTTGTCCTCAATATCCAATCCAAACTGAATTTAAAAAAGTGAACCACGAAAAAGAGTAGGCAACAGTAGCTTGATTTGCAGGAAAAAAGGCCTGGCTTGTACATATGCCCCAGGCACTCAGAATAATAGGAAACCAAGACTAAAGACACAAATGTAACAACATACAAGTTTCCCCATCTTTTGTAACCACTAAACTCAAAATCTGAAACAACTTTGAATTAAATCTTTATAAAAAATTGCAAAGCTGTATAAGGTGACCCAATAAAAATCCACAGTGTGCAGTACCCTAAAGCCACAGGTCTAATTCTTAAACATTTTATTGCATTCTGCAAAACAACAAAAAAGGAACTTTTTCAAATGGAAGACAAACTTCAAAGTGAACTCTAGTGAAAAGGGTCTCATTTTTCTCCTGCATTGGAATAACAAAATTTTATCCTGGTAGTGTTTTATGGTGACATCATTGCTTTTGGGTCTTGATGGATGATACAGTTACTTTCACAAAACAAAACTAAAACCTAGCAAAGTTTACTTGACTCTTACACTACATCAAAAGTAGAAAAAAGAAAAAAAAACATTGATACAAAACTGTTATATCACATTTAGTATGTTATTTGCTCTTTTCCAGCAACTATGCTTCAGAACCAAATCTAATCCCTTTGAGAATAAACCTGCGACCACAATCTTTGTACTTGTCATGATCTGTTGCTAGGAAAATTACTCAGGTCAAAAAGCAGCTTGTAATTACAATGCAGGAAAAAAGGTGGATGAAACCTCAGACATTTTGCTACTAACATTGGGGGTGGGAGAGAATAAAGTTATAAATTTTATTTAAATAGTCCAATATAAAGTTCCTTATGTGACTAAGTCTCTATTATCCCCTTAGCAGACAACTTATTTTTATTCCTTTTCAACTTTGATGTTTTTATTAAATGATTGCACACACTAAAAAGCCAATATAATTAGAGCTAAAATGTTTATTTATGATTGAAGCACTGCAGGCCATCTACTGTCTCAGGAATCCAATAGACCTCGAGTATCATCATGCTGACAAAGCAGGAATATCTGCAAATTGAGAAGGCACAAGACTCCCAACTTTGTCCAGTTGCTCTGTAAATTTCCATTAGCCCTGATGGTTAATATTTTAACCATGAGGTTATCGTCCCCATTTTTTCCATCTTAAAGTAAAAAAAGGTGCTCTGTTATCTGTGCAAATCTAAACATAAGCCCTCTTGAAACCGTTAATTGCCTTCATAATACTGAACTATTTAAATGAAAAATCTATTTTCTACTTTCAAGAAAAAAAATTAATAATTTAAAAACTATGAACATGGGAATCCCTTGCCCTCTGAAAGGAATGGAACCTAATGAAATGGTCTGTTCAATTACAACATTAAAACCATGATTAAAATTCAAGTACAATAATAAAATTAAGCAAACTACATTCTTACAGCAAGCTGCTACAATAAAATGAAATTAAAACATGCTTTCTGATTTAAAAAAGGAACACTTGACATAGCAATAAGAGCACAGTTTGGTATGTTTATATTTGACTGGCTTTCAGAAGATTTCACAGGTACTTGTATTAAAAGACCAAAACCCTCATCTGCCAAGCATACCATAATTAATTTGCAAGACACTGTGCATGTACAGATGGTTTCTAAACGTCCTTCAAGATAAACTAAATTTAAGTCATCTTTAAAGCTGTGGTATCCCTTACAATAAATAAAAAGAGGCTATGCAATGTCTGCTCTAAACATGTGGGTGAAGGACCCTAAATGTAAGAAGAGACTAAATATATTGTACAGTAATCTGGGTTCCAGTAGTATAAACAGGAATCTGTAGCTAAAGGGGTTTCATTGGTTCATTTGTGCAGCATACGGGATTTGTTCTAAGTCCATATTTAAGTAATCTGAAAGGCTATGAATCTACTCGTGATAGCCATCAACACTACTCGAAGATACACAAGAGAAGCAAGGGCAATAATTAGTTGATAAGTAATTGATTTCACTGTAATCACATATGCTTTAAAATTACAGTTGCACATTAAAAAAAAAACCCACAAAATTTCTGCTTTGTACAGAGAAAAAGAAAACACCACTCAGCGTGAGATACCTTGAAGTCCAGAGCCAAATTTGTATCCTAAATGATTACAGCATTAATTACCTATGAGTTAGTAACACCAGAAACTGAACTTTAATGACATTTACAATGTATGCAGACCAAGTGGTTTACTAATAAACATATGGCTCTACATGTGAATTAAGGACAATTTCGTTCTATTTAGTGACACCACAGGTGCAAAAACATATGTAACTGCTCAGATTTCTTCCTTGCAATGTGCGGTGAATTTCCTGTAAGCTACTGAGACTATGAATGCACTTGGAGGTCAGTAAAGAAAGACAGGTAAGAGTCAGAAGGCAGTTAATATACAGTGCTGATTTAATACACTTGTGATTTCGTTAAAAACCATTTTAAAAGTTTCATTTTGCAAGAACAAAAGCCAAGAAGTAGTGGGTAAAGTCTCTGCTTCTGCAGGTCTCCCTAATTTGAGTTAAATTTGCCTTCCTCTGCCTTCTTTTCATTGCTTTTCAGGTAGCTAGTAAGAACATTATTAAGTTGTAATGGGGAGCCACATAAAGCATGCTCATTCCTTCGTTGGAAATGTCTGATCTAGCATTCCAATTCCCTCTTCTCTGCTGCAGCAGGGACTCCATTCCTGAAAGCCTGAGTGCAAGCAGAACCACCACATGAAGAAAAGGTGTGTTTGCCCTTAACAGCAAAAGCCTTTTGCTATTTATGACATGTCATTTTCAGACAAGTGAAATTACATTAGGGTTTAGCATATGCGATGACCTAATTTTTGCATTACCAAGACACACACTATTTTAATTTTTGGCTTACATTACTCTAACAAAATAAACTATTTCCTCATTGATGCTTCTTTTAAAAAGAACAAAAACCACCAAAATTGCATGTCACCTGGAGATTTTAGACAGGTTACCTGCAACACAGCTTAACTTGTCAATAAGAATATACTTTAAAATTACAGGGTATTTTACAATTAAGCTCTGTTTCCTGATTAGCAGAACTTCAGCTAAGGTATAAATGGCGCTATATATATATATAACCTTCCCTTATCCAATTTAGTCATTCCCGTAGTATTTGTCCATCAGTATTCATGGATGCCTGGGCTGTAAATGTAGTAAGTGGTTGGAGGAATGCATACACTAAGAGATCAGAATACCTGGAGTTTTCATTTGCAAGGTCTCCAAGACACTGATCTTTTAAAGAAGTGAAGGAAAGCTACCCCTGAGCTCCATCAGGCAGAACCACTTCAGAGGCCAAGAATATATTTTAAAATAAAGTAAGTGGTTTGATTTTTCAGAAGGAGCTACAGGTGCTCAGCACTTTTGAAAAGAAGAGTCATTCATGTCAAATTGAAATGGTTTGAAAATATAAGTAATCATTTTACATTTTGTAACTGCTAGGAATGAGAATTTGTTTATGGGCGAAGAACTGAGAAAAAAATGTAGTTAAAATTATACATGACTATAGCAGAATTAAAAATATGTTATACAAGATCATTAAAATGTATCACCTTAATTCTTACTCTTCTGTACAAAGCCTGCACGCCGTTCAAACAATATTCTGACCACCCTCACTACGGAAGTGTTCAAAACAAAGATTTGTACACACATAAGCATTGTCAGACTAAGAGTATATCAAAAGGGAAGAGTTCCTTCAGTTCAGTGGAAGAAATTTTAAAACCTTAACCCAAGAGGAGGAAGGGGGAGACAAAGCCTTACATGCTAATTACCAGCTGCAGGTACCTGTATATAGAATTGATAATTAAGGTATCCCAGAAAATGCTAGCTGCTACAGTCCCATGGCTTGCCCACTTGAAGTAGTGTCTATGTTGCCACGCTCTACCTTTGTTGCGGTAGTTTTGTTCGTACTGTTCTTTTCTGATGTGCAGACATAAGTTTTGGTTGAAGTTTATGTCCAAGTCTCAACCTCTCTGATTTTTCTTTTTTTTTCCTAGTTTTTTGTTTTGTCTTAAAAACTTCACCATTCTGCATCACCAATGGCTTTGGAAAATACGTAATCTCTTCCATTGAGATTCATTATGCCATCTTTGAGGTGAAACTTCCACTTGTTTTTACTTCTATGGATCTAAAAAACAAAATATACATATTGAAATAGTACTCTGTATCAGAAACAAGTAGCAACTTCAGGACTAAATTGACAAGTTAGGAAAAGAAAATCCAGATGATGATTGGTCACTTAACGGATCATTATATATGTATGGAGATCTAAACCCAGGATCTGACATAAAAAACAACGTGTTATTGCACATCTGGCAGCATTTGTGGCTCATTTTCTAGCCAAGGGCAAGTTCCCACAGGAGCCATAAAAAACCCCCTGTATCCATAGTAATTGTGAAATCCAAGGCACATAACACATTTTATGGTAGAGAGAGGAAGGTAATTTAATCTTTATCCATCTCTAACATGAATGAATATCCTTTTCCTGTTGGAACTGGGAATATAGAAATCCATTTGGAAGCAGCACAATTCCAGCTTTTACACACTATATTGAAGAGGTGGGAGACAACTTATTTGACCAGCCCTGGATGAAAGAGGGGAATGAGGTTGCAATACAACTCTGACTCTTTACCTTCATTTGCTTAACCCCTGCTTCTGTGTACAACCCCTCTTGCTTGCTGATCTCTAGCAGGAAGATTAGAGGAAAGTGAAATAGGCCTAACACGAGGTTGGACCTTGCTTCTCTCTCCCCATGCCATACTGCTGCAGCTAAGGTCAGAAACACCTGAGCTGGATTTCTCTGGATGTAAAAGAGAGGGAGCCACCAGACCAGTGTTCTCTCCGAAGGGCCCTTAGCTTTGGAGGCTGCTTCTCAAATTGGTCCGAGTAGTCAGAGTTAACTGACCTCCAGGACACACTGCTAGACTTATTTATTTACTCAGGCTTTTTGAAGAGGAAGGGCCTTGATAGGAGCTGGTGTTTGTGGGGGAGAATAATTTTGTTCTGTGGTAAGGAGAGTTTTACAGTATAACCTGAGTTACTAACATCTCAGGAATAGAGGTTGTCCCTAACTCTGAAATGTTCCTAACTCTGAATAAAACATTATGGTTGTTCTTTTAGAAGTTTACAACTGAACACTGACTTAATACAGCTTTGAAATTTTACTATGAAGAAGAAAAATGCTGTTTTCTCTTTATTTTTTAGTAGTTTATGTTTAACATAACATGGGTGCCTGACTGGCCTTCGTGCCTTAGAAAAAAGTCTTTCCCTTAGTAAACAGTAACAACAACAAAGAGACACCTAAGGCAAAAGTAGTCTAAAATAAAAACAGAAAGAATTGAACTCTCCAACAAGAGAAACTATGGAAACCAGTAAGAAAAAAGGCTTTCAAAACGAGTCACTAAGTGAATTTAATTATCAGCAACTGAATCACATAAAAATGGAACAGCCGGCCATTCCTAGAATACAGTGAGAACAGTACAACGAAAAGAACTGATCATTCAATTTTGGCTGCAAGCTACATGAAGTATACATTTATTTCTTGTATACTTTGACTTGATTAATTAAATATGCCCACACAAGGGATATCTGGTATCTTGTAAAAATGGTATGTTCTACTGCCGGCCTATTTTCATTCCAGATAGTATTTAAGTGTACAGTCACTTGCCAAACTGTGCCATGCAAGTGGGCTTAGCCACATGCATCTTAAAAGGTAAAAATTACATCAATCACCCAACTAGCTAAACATACATAGTAATTTTAGGGATAAATAGGCTTTTCATCATCCATTCAAAATATTTTAGCCAACATAGTAAATGAGAGAACACCTGGACACACAATTTTCCTGATTTTTTCTTTGACAATAGTAATGTAAGAGAAAGTGTGTCAAGTTCTGTGCAGTGACCATCCAAGACCGCCAGAGTTTCTCTCTCATTCAAATAGCTTAACTTGTTACTATCCTCCACAAAAGGAAAGCGAAGTTCCACATTTTCAAAGAGTCCAGTGTTTGTTATTTGCCAGGTAGAGGAGCTTATTTTATTTGACAGACTTTCTGGTGGATTCTGTTAGAATGTTAACACAAGATTAGCCAAAAATCATTAAAGATGACAACTGAAGTGAAATACACCAGATTGAAATGTTAACATGTAAATTTGTGGAAACCTGCTTGGCCAAGTAATGGGGATTTGCATTCTAGTCTAATTAAGTGTGTCCCATCCTCTGAAGAATCTAATAAAGCTATCCAGACCAGTAGTTCACATGTAAAATTGTTAAACGGTGCAGTGCCAAAACTGGAACATATCTAGTAGAACCATACTGCTCAGAAGATTAAGCACTAACCTACTTCAACACACCAGAAAATATAGGAACAAAATTCAACCAGCCTATCTACCCTCATATTGAATCTGCAATTAGACCAGGGTCTAGGGTTTGGATGTAAATGAACATTACAACTTCAGGCGTTTTTCCTGTTTTTTTGGAAAGTCTAAACATGTTTTTTCATTCAAGTTTCAATTCTTTCCACTGTATAAAGAGCCTTTTTCATGTAATCAATAAACTGTGGTCCTATGAACCCAGTCTTCAGCCAAACAACAAAGGAGGGAAATCCACCTGAACATCTCACCAATTCTAGCCTGCAGTGAGTTTGGGGTTTTCTGCTTCTACATCTTTTGATTTTTTTCTTTTTATGTGCCCAATCTCATATTTCCAGCCCAGGGCTCTTAAAAAAAAAAGCTAGCCACTATATTGGAACCTAGCTACCTAGGGGAATGCTAGCTGAATGTAGAAAAGAAAGGCCGTGTTGTGATTTCCAAACCAGGGTTATAGCAGCCAAAGATTGTTCTCTTTGGATGGCTGTTTAGTCTCGTTTCAGTGGACAACTGTCCACATCATACAAAACCCGCAATATCTGGCATCAACTGACACTTTTGTTAGCAGTCTATGCAGACATACCAAGACTTGCCAACCCAAAAAAGTGATCCTTTTTCAGGCACACTGGTAAGATAGTGTGGAAGAAAAAAAGTTCAACCACTAATTTTAACTGAGCCTTGCTTCTAATAGTTTCAAGAAGCAAGTAGACATACAAGTTGGAGAGAATAGAAAACAGTTAGTTTCACATGTTAAAATATAATACAAAAACATTATACAATATCAGATCACACTAAATATTAAGATATTTATAGCCCCATGTGTATACACATTGAAATACAGCTTAAATTCATGATTTGATGGGGAGCAGAGAAAGAGTAACAAGGAAAAGTGACATTCATAAAAATTCTGTTTTTAAAGATTTTACCTTATCATACTGACACACGACAACATTCTCTGTATCAAACAGCTCTTGTCCTTCCTCATCACTCACATCATCTTCACTATTAAGGGGCTCCTAAAAGAAACATTTGCAAATAGTTTATCAAAAATTGACTCCCATCTATTAAGATTATAGATATTTTGATCATTTGCATGAAAATAAGCTCTGGTTATAACATGAATGAGGGGTTGAGTGCAGGGAGAATGAGGCTTTGAGGTAAAACTTGATGTGCCTGTCACGATTACAGGGCTAGCTTGACATCTGTCCCCTTTTTGGTCTCTCTATACTGCACCACCTCACTTGTCAGGTCTCTGCCTTTACCGATCTTTGATTGAAAGTTCGCAATTCTCCCACTCCCAGACTGTGCCTGAGCTACCGTATCCTACATACTAACTGTTCTTACCTAGTTGGTCTGATTGAGTTCGGGCACCTGCATTTTTTCCCTTTAGGAGACAGTGACCGGTGGTGACGATAGTGAGTAGACAGCCTTCTTAAACCAAAATAATTGTTTATTTCACCAACTGGAACAAAGCTTTTAAGAAATAAATAGCCTACATGCATGTTTATCTTGCCCCAAAGCTACCCATTCCCTGATGATAACCTAGGCAGGCCTAGCTCCTCCAGAGACCCCAGCAGATACCTGTGTCTCAGTCTGGCTCCCCGACAACAACCCCCCTGCTATAGTTCTTTTGTTCTTCTGTGTTTCTGGGCTTTAAGCCCTTCTGGTTAAAACAAGCCCTCTAGACTCAGCAGGAGATTATACAAGAGTCCTCAGAGCCAATGTTTCTGACATAGTCCCTTAACAATTGCAGTGTTTGCTGAAGGGTGGCTTATCTTGAACCATTCTTTTTCTTACTGCCTGTGTTAATCAGACAGATTCCTGGTCAGCTAAACCAATGTAGTCATACAATAAACACCCCAATAACCAGTACATTATACAGTATTCATAAATTATCCCAGGGCAGCTCCAAATGTTACTGTGCCCAAGTCCCATTTTCCAAAATGACTTTGCATTTGCCTATACTGAGAACGCTCCAGCGACGTTTGAAGAGGTTTTTATAATCATATGTAAACATGTATTTTAAATGCTACTTGATAAATCACTATTGAAAACATGAAACACCCTTTTCCTAAAGAAGTCTCATGTGCTCTCTCACCATAGCTTTCTCATTATATGGGTTAATTATAAGAGGCACTGAGGCAAGGCAAGTTTAAATCCCCATCAACCATATTAGCTCTTGATTAGCTGGTACAGTATTATTTTCAATCCAAGAAGGAAAACATGCTTCTTTGTACCAGAGGATGCCTACCTCCTCCACCCACACAGATGGTGGGTGTATTAAAGTGACCTATCTGATGCACAGAACTGGAAGTAGTTCCTTATAAAGCAGATTGATAACAGTGAAAAGAGAAGGCTAGTAGAGCAACATGATGCTGAGAAGATCTCTCGACTGCTGATGATTATATTTAATAAATTTTGTAGTATCAGTGAAATTCCAAAAGACTGGAACAATTCTAATATTTTGCCAGTATTCAAAAGAGGCAAGCAGGATAACCCAGGTAACTATACTCCAAGGAGCCTGATATGAATCCTGGGAATGGAAACGCTGATACAGGAGTCAACTGATAAAGAATGAAAAGACAGGAACATAATTCATGCCAATCAACAAGGACTTATGGAAAATAGGTCTTGTCAAATAAGGCTGATTTCATTCTTTGGTGAGATTACGATTATGGTTGACAGGGTGGATAAAAATCTATTATTTTTTAAATTGGATTTTTTTTTTAATTTAAATTGGATTTTTTGATAAAATGCTTTTTGAGGAAAAAAATGTATCTAAAGATGTTTTTAATTAAGATACATTGTAGCTCAAATACACTATATCTCATCATGGAATAGAGATTATAAATTCTAATTCTATAGTAGGAGACAATATATTCATGTAATGTTTAAGAAAAGTTTTGTAAATGAGTTCCAATAGATCATGGATTAGGACCCAACCTTATGGGGTTCCACAGGCTTCTGTATAGATTATTTAGGTTAATCTTTCTATCTACCCAATGGGACTCAGTGATCAGTCTAGACAATACCATCAGAGATGCAGTTCTCAAACTGTGGATTTGTATCTCCAAAGGTAACATGCTTGTGAACAGCAAAAATGTTTTAAAATAAATTAAATAAATAAATAAATAAATATATAACAGTGAGAAAAAACAGACCTCAACTCTCTGTGTACACAAATTTGCAGAGGAACAATAATCAATCCCTTACCTCTCTCTAAAAGTGCAAAGTTTCAAAAAGTTCAACAAATAGAAGATTGTTGGGGACAGAATAGATCTGGACAAGGAGAAGAAGTCTGGAGATAAATGTGAGAAGCGAGGGACATATGCTTCTTTTGTTAAAATATTGTATGTTTGCTGTTGAAGAAAAAAATCCAGACTACGTAACGTTGTTGTTTTAGTTAAATAAAACAATTTAAATGTCTGTCTGGTGATGTTCTCCTCCTAACACAGCTTGGCAATAAAATCCTCCAAATATTAATGATTAACCTGTTAAACTGGAGATAGTTCACCCCCTCAATGACTTCATAAATATCTGCTTCAATTACCTTTGGTAAATGAAATAACCAAACAATAAATCATTTTCAGATATAGCTGTAAAACTAATCTGCAAAATGTTCAACATAAATCACGGTTTAAAAATGTATAGTGTGTACCTTCTAAAAATGAAACCTACCTTTGAGTTGTGAAGAATATGTATTAAGGTTATTACAACCAACAAGAATGCACTTTTATGTAGAAAACCATGATTAAATGAGTCTTCCTGACTAGTGATTTAAATCGATTTGATTTAAATCAAATTCACCCTGATGGTTGATAAAGGTAATTGTAGATGTACTACAAACTTCTGTAAGGCATTTGACTTAGCACTGCATGACATTCTGATTTAAAAGTTAGCACTGTGCAATATTAATAGAGCACAAATTAAATGGATAAACAACCGGGCAAGTAAGAGTTCTCAAATAATAGCTGTCAATGGGAAATTACCAAGAGGAGGTAGTGGGGTTCAGCAGGCCCAATGCTATTTGACATTTTCATTAGTGATTTGAAAGTAAATATAAAGTTACTGCTGATAAACATAGTAGACAAAGATTGGCAGAGTGTTAAATAACGATGACTGGGCAATCACACAGTGCAATCTGGATCATTTGGTAAGCTGAATCCATTCAAACAAAATGTGTTTTATTAAAGACAGGTGCAAATTTATGCATTTAGGAATAAAGAATATAGGCTGTACCTGCAGAATGAGGGACTGTATCCTGGAAAGCAATGACTCTGAAAAGAATTTAGGGGTAACAGTGGACAAGCAACTGAGCACAAGCACCCAGTACAAAGCTGTGGCCAAAAGGGCTAATGCAATCCTTGGAGATATAAAGAGGGGAAAGCAGACGTGGGGAGGTGATTTTACCTCTGTATATGACAGCAATGAGACTGATACCGGAATGCTGCATAGTTGTGGAGTCCACTTTTTTTTAAAAGGATGTTGAAAAAGTGGATTGAGGCACAACCATTAAAGCAATTTGAGCTCAAGAGAAAATACCTTTAAATCTCCTGCCATATGAGCTCAATCTATTTAGTTTATCAAAAAGAAGAGTGAGAGGTGTCTTGATTTCAGCGCCTACGTACCTTCACAGAGAGAAAATAAAGGCTATTAAAGAGCTCTTATCTAGCAGACAAAGGCATAAAAAGAATTAACAGCTGAACGTTAAAGCCAAACAAATTCAAATTAGAAGTTAGGCAAAAGTTTTCAATAGCAATAGTGATTAACCAATTGAACAAGGGAAATGATTGAATCTCCATCTTTTGGCCTCTTCATATTAAGACTGGATGCCACTTGCAACTTGATTCTGGGCC
The DNA here is from genome assembly GCA_033296515.1 of Macrochelys suwanniensis. NCBI lineage: Eukaryota > Metazoa > Chordata > Testudines > Chelydridae > Macrochelys > Macrochelys suwanniensis. Next base: position 36,882,747 of record CM065781.1, on the reverse strand, counting down.
CTACTATTTCTTTTATAATGTCTTCATTGCTGAAGATGTTATGAAACCATTTGTAATAGTTTAAATAAATACACAGAAGTGCTACTTTGGTGCAGCAGCACTGCTGAGGCACATCTGATGAAGACGCTCTATGCCAGGGGTAGCCAACCTGTGGCTCCAGAGCCACATGCGGCTCTTCAGAAGTTAACATGTGGCTCCTTATATAGGTACCGACTCTGGGGCTGGAGCTACAGGCATCAACTTTCCAGTGTGCTTCAGGGTGCTCACTGCTCAACCCCTGGCTCTGCCCCCAACTCCACCTCTTCCCATGAGCCTGAAATGCCCTTGCTCCTACCCCTTCCCCTCCAAGCCTCCTGCACGCCGAGGGATGGGGAGGCACTGATCGGTGGGCCTGCCGGTGGCCAGGAGGCGCTGGGAGGGAGCTGATGGGGGGCTGCTGATGTATTACTGTGGCTCTTTGGTGACAGGAGAGAGCTCTCCCATCTGCATAATTATTCCATCTCCGTGAGAGGCAACTGCGCTTAGGTTGCTGTCACTTGAGTCACTTGGGGGGTGGGAGGTGGAAAGAGGAGGTGTGTGGCTTTTTCACACCCCATGAGTGACGTAGGTTGTATCAACATAAGCGGTAGTGCAGACCTGCACAAGATCACAGACACCCCCCCCCCCCCCCCCCCAAATCTATGAAATTAGCAATCTGGAGTTCCTAACTTGTACTGTGCTCTAACTACAATAAAGGATGTTATCTTAGTAATAACTCCCTATTTAAAGAAGTTTGCCTTTGGGTATTTGCCTCAAAATTATGGAAAGGTCAACATTAGAGTCTAAATAGTTCCTTATCGTTTAGAAGCATTTTATCAAATTTTACCTCTTCAACCTGGCCATCTTCACCTCCATCTTTTTCTTTGTCTTCCTCTTCATCATCATCATAATCTTCTTCCTCATCTTCTTCTTCTTCAGAAGATGTGTCTCCAGCTCCATCAACTTGGAGTACAAGTGGTGCTTGTGGTTGCGCCTGTTGCTGTGGTTGCTGCTGACCGGCAGCAGTAATCTGTGCTTGTGCCGGTGCAGGAGCTGCCACTGTTGTTGGTATGACCTGTGTTTTGTTCCCTGTAAATAGGATTTGCTGCGGCTGAATAATCACTCCTGTCTGCTGGGAGAGCCCTCCAGGGATAGGAGCCAAAACCTGACAAAAGGATTTTATATTAGCAATCGTGCATACACAATACTAACAGAACAATTACTTACCGAAAACATTTGAAACCTGTCACTTCTTTATACTACTTCAAGGAACACAGTCACAAACAGTTATCAGACACAGAAAAGAAAACAAAGATTTTTATAATTTCACTTTTAATTTTGTGATAACTTAAAAAAAAAAATTGGTAACACTGGATGCAGATCAGGTAGGAAGATCCCGCACAGAAGCCAAAGATATGGAATTTCTAAGGCATCAAATAATTTTTTTAAATCCCCATTTCTTTATGCAGCTCTCTGTCAATTTTTCAGAGCCATTATTGGCGTGCAATTCAAACAAAAGAACACATACCCTTGTACTTAAAAATGCAAACTACTGGAAAACCTTCCTAGTGGGTTAGTTTTAACTATGAGCCCACTTATTCAAAAGGTCACTCTTTACCTGCTGTATAACAGGAGCTTGTACACCACCAGGCTGCATCTGCGGTATAACCTGTTGCTGCAGAACCACTGGCTGCTGTTGCTGAATGATATACTGAGCTCCATTTGCAGTTCTAACAACTTGCAGGATCTGGCCTGCAATGAAAAATAGAACCACTTACAATGTAAAAATCCACATCTAAAATTATCATCTCTTTCAAAGTTGGTCGCCCAGAAAAAGACTGAGCATAATTAAGGTAGAAAGTTCATCTTACACTTCCACCAATAACAGGTTGAAAATTTTTATTAATACTTTAAACATGCCACATCTACAGCTTCAAAACAACAAGTCTTCAAAGCTCTGGACAGGACTGTCTTTAAAACCCAACTATATGTTTACAGGGGGCATAATGCAAGAGTAGTTTAGAAAAGAAACAGGCAGATTGCTAACAGGTGATACAAGGTCTCACGTGAGGCCAAAGATTAACTCACTAAAGCAGCACAGCAATCTTCTGAATATTCATTCTCTAGATATGAAGAGTGTATTTCATGTTTTTGCAAGGTCCCTGTTTAAAAGGACAGAAGCCAATAATATAGATATACACAGAGAAATTACGTTTTCTATCCTATTGTGTAGGCTTCTCTCTGCTGTTGCCGTATACCAGCATTGATTACATTTCGGTGTTGGAAAACTATGTTTTTCTTTTTAACAAAACATGTGAAAAGCCCAAGCATTTTTTCCACTGAGTCTACTAACTTCACTGACTGCACTAAAGGATAGCTAATTCTTTAATTTCTGTTCTCTGACCAGGCCAAGATGAGGCCAATAGAAGAACAACTCCTTCTACATGATTTTAGAAATTTGATAAAAATCCATTCCACTTTTTTTGTGGGTGGTGGTGAGGGAATAATATTTTTACCTTAAAAGATGATCAGTCGCACTGAGTAGAATACTGTTTTTTGCATATATGGCAAACAATACTGTAAAATATAGCTGTCTCTTTTGCTATTTTACAGTTTCCCAGTTTCACCACCTTTACTATGCTTGACAGAAAAACAGAGATACAAGGGAGATAAAATTTGCTGAACCATGACTGGGACGAACAAAAGGTATAAGAAGGCAGGTATGAGTGGCTTTTTATACTAGGCCTTCATCCCAAAAGAAAACAATTTCAAAAAATTCTTCTGCTCTGCATCTCCCACACAAAAGCACCATGACTGCGAGCACTAAAAGCTGTTTTGGACAGAAAACACGTTTTCACAATTTAGATTGGTCTTTTTACATGATAAAACTACTAGATTTGTTTTCGAACAAAAAAACAATGTGTTGTTTTCCCAGTCATTTTTACTTCCTGGCTGCCTTCGAGTTGTCCCTTGCAGACCTCATCAGGGCTGTTAGACAGCGTTGTGACATGTGAATATTCTAAGCTTACATTCTTAAATTTACTCCTAACATTTGGAGTAAGGAGACAGCTTTAGATTAAGGTAGATAGGGAGTGTGGCAATTTACTCCGAGGGCACTAAGGGGGAGAGGGAATGGGTAAAGAAGAGCTCAAGCCCTTGGTCCTTGACTGTTTTGGAATGGACTGCTAGGGCCTGCTGGGGTTCCATGTACCAGGAGTCAGAGGGGCAAATGTTCAGAGGAGGAGCAATTCAAACTCAGTATATACGTAAACTCTATATTTGGCTTTTAGTATAGTTACCTGCTGACCTTTTTAAAGGTGACTGAGGAAAATGCAAACTAACTGTTGTGACTGCCCTTCGAATAAATCCACAGCACAGCGGATGGATAGATAGGATCAATATTGCAATCTAAGTACAGGCAACCAGACTATCATGATGCCAAAACTGATGGGCTTTGCAAGTGGAGAACAAACTGAAGCAAAACATATTTAAATTGCTTTTCAGAAATATCTTTATGCTCCATAGATAAAAGCCTAGCAAGGACAGATTAGTACTCAGAGAAGTGGGGTAAGTTCCAGAGGCAGGGAAGAGTCCAACTCGCAAGTTTGAACTCCATTTGCACAAGTCTGTATATAATACATCCTCCAACTTCATTTATTTTTCTTTATAAAACATCAGCATCAACAGTGTGGTACCCTCAATTCACCCAGCAATATCGTCAATCTATCCAGCTACACACTCAGCCCGGCAGAAGAGTCTGTCCTATCTCGGGGACTCTCTTTTTGCCCCACCATCCCCACAAACATGATACAGTTCTGCGGCGATCTGGAAGCCTACTTTTGCCGTCTCTGACTCAAAGAATACTTTCAAGCTAACACTGAACAGCACACAGATACACAGATACCCTCCCACCAGCAGCACAAGAAGAAGAACTCCACATGGACTCATAGGCGCCGACTCCGTGGATGCTCCGGGGCTGGAGCATCCACAGGGAAAAATTGGTGGGTGCTGAGCACCCATCGGAAGCTCCCCACCGGCCCCTGCACCCAACTCACCTTCCGGGGTTCCCACCGGAGGGAGGCACCTCCCGCCAAAAAGCCACGGCTTTTTTTAGCCCAGCTGCCCGCCTCTCAGCTGTGCGGCGGGGGGGCTGCGGGGGAAAGCGCAGCGGGCAGTGCCTCGGGGGAGGGGTATGGGAAGGGGCGGGGCGGAGTTGGGGCGGGGCCGGGGCACAAGCACCCACTGACACCGATGAAAGTCGGCACCTATGCATGGACTCCTGCTGAGGGGCAAAATGACAGTCTGGACCTATACATAGAATGCTTCCGCCAACGTGCACAGGCAGAAATTGTGGAAAAACAACGTTGCCTGCCTCATAACCTAAGTCGTGCAGAACGCAATGCCGTCCACAGCCTCAGAAACAACCCTGACATTATAATCAAAGAGGCTGATAAAGGAGGTGCTGTTGTCATCATGAACAGGTCTGACTACCAAAAGGAGGCTGCCAGATAACACTCCAATACCAAATTCTACAGGCCACTCTCCTCAGACCCCACTGAGGAATACACTAAGAAACTGCACCATCTACTCAGGACATCCCCTACACTAACACAGGAACAAATCAACATACCCTTAGAGCCACGACTGGGGTTATTCTATCTACTACCCAAGATCCACAAACCTGGAAATCCTGGATGCCCCATCATCTCAGGCATTGGCACTCTCACTGAAGAACTGTCCAGATATGTGGACTCTCTACTCAGACCCTACGCCACCAGCACTCCCAGCTATCTCCGTGACACCACTGAATTCCTGAGAAAACTACAATGCATCGGTGATCTTCCAGAAAACACCATCCTAGCCACCAGGGATGTAGAGGCTCTCTACACAAACATCCCACACACACATGGAATACAAGCTGTCAGGAACAGTATCCCTGATGATGCCACAGCACAACTGGTTGCTGACCTCTGTGACTTTATCCTCACGCACAATTATTTCAAATTTGGTGACAATATATACCTCCAGACCAGTGGCACTGCTATGGGCACCCACATGGCCCCACAATATGCCAACATTTTTATGGCTGACCTGGAACAATGCTTCCTCAGCTCTCGTCCACCCCCGCCCCTTCTCTACCTACGCTAGCTACATTGATGACATCATCATCTGGACCCATGGGTCCCCTGGAAGAATTCCACCGCGATTTCAACAGCTTCCACCCCCACCATCAACCTCAGCCTGGACCAGTCTACACGGGAAGTCCACTTCCTAGACACCACGATGCAAATAAGTGATGGTCACGTTAACACCACCCTATACCGAAAACCCACCGACCGCTATGCCTACCTACATGCCTCCAGCTTCCATCCCGGACACACCACACTCGATGCCAACTCTGCCCACATATCTACACCAGGGACACCATCACAGGACCTAACCAGATCAGCCACACGATCACCGGTTCATTCACCTGCACATCCACCAATGTAATATACGCCATCATGTGCCAGCAATGTCCCTCTGCTATGTACATCGGCCAAACTGGACAGTCCTTACGCAAAAGGATAAATGGACACAAATCAGATATTAGGAATGGCAATATACAAAAACCTGTAGGAGAACAATTCAATCTCTCTGAACACACAATAGCAGATTTAAAGGTAGCCATCCTGCAGCAAAAAAACTTCAGGACCAGACTTCAAAGAGAAACTGCCGAGCTCCAGTTCATTAGCAAATTTGACACCATCAGCTCAGGATTAAACGAAGACTATGAATGGCTAGCCAACTACAAAAGCAGTTACTCCTCCCTTGGTGTTCACACCTCAACTGCTAGAAGAGGGCCTCATCCTCCCTGATTGAACTAACCTCGTTATCTCTAGCCTGACTCTTCCCTACATATTTATACCTGCTTCTGGACATTTCCACTGCATGCATCCGACGAAGTGGGTATTCACCCATGAAAGCTTATGCTCCAATATGTCTGTTAGTCTATAAGGTGTCACAGGACCCTTTGTCGCTTCTACAGATTCAGACTAACACGGCTACCCCTCTGACAGTTTGTCTGTTCACTTTCATCTTCCTTTCCCTTCTAATGCCACTTTCAGTTATTTAGGTTCTTGCATGTCCCTGATCCCCATATTATCTAACCTACTTTTCTTTCCATGTATTGTCTCTCTTTTTTTCTTTTCAGTTGGAGTGTTGTGTAATTCTCTTTTTCTCCATCTCTCCTTTCCGTGATACAGTCTCTCTTTATCCCCATCTCTGTGGTCTCTTTCTCTTTCATTACCCATGGCACAGTCCTACCACCTTATCCCTAATTCACAGAGCACATGCAATAGTCCCATGTCTCATCTCATTGCAGCTAAGAAGCCTTTAAAAATGGTCACCAGCTCTGTGCAATGGGTATAAAGTTGCAGACAAGACATACCCCCGCTTCAACTCTTCCACTTTCTTATCAGAAAGACGAAGGAGGAACTGAAGTGATTATCCAGATGACCCTCACCTCCATCATCTCCCGTTAAGAACGGGTTTAGCTCCCTGACTCCATCTACAGCATAAACTCAGTGGTCAGGATCTACACCTGGAAAGAACTGAACCTTGGGAGCACAAACTCCCTAGGAATCCGTGCCCTTCCACCCTCCCCATCCATTTGAGAAAACACTACAGGTACAACTGTGTGTCTGTCACGGAGGTCATGGATTCCATAACCTCCATGACTTCTGCAGCGGCCGGTGCTGGCTCAGGGGCTGCCCGAGCAGTTTGGGTGTGTGGGAGTGCGCTAGGGGCAGCACTTACCTCAGGGTGGGGGGCTCCCTGGCTCCCACCAGCATGTCCCTGTAACTCCTACGCAGAGCGACCAGGGGACTCTGCGTGCTGCCTGCGCCCACAGGTCCCACCCCCGCAGCTCCTATTGGCTGCGGTTCTTGGCCAATGGGAGCTGCGGAGTTGGCGCTTGTGGTGGGAGCAGTGCGCAGAGAGCCGCTGGCCACCCTCCCCGCCTAGGAGCTGCAGGGACATGCAGAGCTGGGTAGGGAGCCTGCCAGCCCTCCCTCCCAGTACCAGCGGGGGTCCCGGGCCGTGCGCCGCAGCCCTCCCAGGCCACCCCCCAAAACACCCATGGTGCTCCCGGACCGCCCCCACGCCCAAAATTTTTAGTTAGGGGTATATAGCAGAAGTCATGGACAGGTCACAGGCCATGAATTTTTGTTTACTGCCCGTGACCTGTCCATTACTTTTACTAAAAATACCTGTGACTAAAACGTAGTCTTAACTATAGGGCAGCACTTCATAGGTGGAGAAAGATTGCTGGCCATGACACAAATAATTTGTGATTAATCCTATGGTATACACTTGTCTTCCTGTAAAACTAAATGAGGAATTTTTTCCTTGTATTAATAAATAAATAAATAAATGGAGATATGCCAATCTCCTAGAACTGGAAGGACCTTTCAAGGTCATCAAGTCCAGTCCCCTGCCTTCACTAGCAGGACCAAGTACTATCCCCGGACAGATTTTTGCCCCAGATCCCTAAATGGCCCCCTTAAGGATTGAACTCACAACCCTGGGTTTAGCAGGCCAATGCTCAAACCACTGAGCTATCCCTCTCCCTATTAAGATCTGCAAGTTTCACCTCTGCTCTGAATCAGATTTCTACATTGTTATAAACCTCAACTTTACTATTTCAGACAAATTTCCATTAAACATAGCAGTTTTAAAGCCATCTCTTAATATAATGTTTATATTTTCAAATAGTAAACAGCTGAAAAAAATACCTTTCGAAGTGTATTAAATAAAAACTTTTAAAGTTTTATGTAATACATATACTTCAAGAACTGTATGGTAGACTCCCTTTACTACAAAACTCCTTCCTGATTTTTAAATGTTTCACATGAAATGTAATAAATTATAATGATTTGCTAATCAAATAACATTAAATGGATTATAGACAAGCTAAGATAATTACCTGAATTTGTAAGTATCTGCTGAACAGGAGTAACACCAGCAGGCAAAGCCAAGGTAGCTGCAGTGGCAGCCGCACTCTGAAAGATAAGAAACTGGTTTTTAACAGCTAGTATTACTGCCAATGCTTCGCATCACAGCACACTAGCTGAGGATTAAAGAATAAGCATCTGTTGTGGTGAAGTAGTACAAATGTACACAATCACCATAGCTTCTATGGATAATCAACATTTACTCATAAGCAAGTTTCCGTGATGTTAAAAAGAAGATGACTAATAGTATAACATGCATATATTAGCTATCATAGAAGTGAAATCTTTCTGATTTCTATTTGCCTGCTTTGATGGTCTCCCTTCATTCTATGTTCATCACAAGTCTGCTTTATTTCCAGGTTTGACAGAAAAGCTCTGGGAATACATTTTCTTCATCTGTGCTCCCTCTGCTGGCCAGCTGTTGAGTAGCGGAGCATAACTAATAAAATGTTATAACTAAATATAAACTATAACTATAAAATAACTAAAACAATGTTTTATGAGATAGGCATATCTCCATATATTGTTGTTAAAAAAAACTTCAAAAACAGACTCCAACGAGAAACTGCTGAATTGGAATTAACTTGCAAACTGGATACCATTAAATTAGGCTTGAATAAAGACTGGGAGTGGCTGGGTCATTACACAAACTGAAATCTATTTCCCCATGCTAGTTACTCACACCTTCTTGTCAACTGTTTGTAATAGGTCATCCTGATTATCACTACAAAAGTTTTTTTTCTCCTGCTGACAATAGCTCACCTTAATTGATTAGTCTCTTAGATTTGGCATGACAACCCCCATCTTTTCATGTTCTCTGTGTATATCTATATCTTCCTACTGTATGTTCCACTCCATGCATCTGATGAAGTGGGCTTTAGCCCACGAAAGCTTATGCTCAAATAAATTTGTTGTCTCTAAGGTGCAACAAGTACTCCTCGTTCTTTTTGTGGATACAGACTAACATGGCTACCACTCTGAAACTCTAATAAAATCATCCCAGTAGCTTCGCTGCTCTCTTTCTCTCTTCCCCCTCACCCCCAAACCAAAAACTGATCATTATCTAAATTATTTAAAAAAGCAAATGAGGGAGATTTTTAAAGTCAAAATTGGAGTTTGGCATCTACTGCCTTGATCTTTCTCTTAGAAAATAAGGCCTAAGTAGACAGTGTATATGATTCTTCTAATAAGTGATCTTATTTTAGTCTTAGAAAAACAGGATGTGAAATATTGTTAACAAACTAGGACTCTACTCCCAGCTCTCCAAGTTAAAGTTAACCAGCCTCTCTGAATACGTTATCTGACTAATAGAATAGAAAAAACCCCTCAAGGCTTAGTTAACTGTTCAAATCCTGGAATCATGCCAATATTAAGAGTAAAATAAAGTAAGTTCCTACAAGTTTCCTAGAGAACATCTGAGACAACATATCTGATCCAAGAAGTTTAATCATCTGATAATTGACACCATACTCAATGAATACAGTGAAATTATTTCTGTTTTCTAGACAAGATCATTTTGTAGAATACAATAAATAGGTCATGTGTGATCTTTTCCTGGACCATCTATGATAAGTTTAAGCTAAAACCAGTGGCAACAGAACTTGGAAGGGGGGGGGGGGGGGATGTTGTGGTTTGCAAGGGCCCTCACACTTTTCACTATGGCAGACCACGCCCCCCTTACGCTCTTCTTCCCCGAGGCCCTACACACACACACACACACACACCACCAGGCCAGCATAGAGCCCTGCCGGGGAGCCCTGGCAGACGCTCCATCTGGCTGGAGTGCAGGGGGGCTGAGAGCAGCCCCTAGCCTGTGTCCCCACTCCCTGCCCAGCCAAGGACAGGTGGAGGATCCACAACTCCTTGCCGGCTCCCCGCAGCTGCCTGCTTGGGTTGGGGGGGAAGAGGGGGAATCAAAGCCGCAGCTTAGCCATGGTAAGAGCCGCTGCGCAGGCGACTGTGAGGAGCTGCGGCACAGGCCCAGGGCAGGTGGAGGGTCTGCTGCGGCTCCCCACAGCTGCCTGCCCAGCTCTTATCATGGCCGGGCTGAAGCGCCGAGGGCCTCCCCACACCAGCCAAAGCCGGGTTGGGGAGACCTGCGCAAGCAGCTGTTGGGAGCCTGGGTCCTTCCATCTGCCCTGGGTGGACCCGGGGGGGTGGGGGTGGAGACACGTATTCCACAAAAATAAAAGCAACAGAGAAGTATTGGGATAAAGTTATAGTACAACCTTTTCTTGATGCCAAGAGAATTCTTGGAATTGATTGCAATGAAATGCATCCTAGCATTGAAACGTAAGTTCTGCAAGTGACTCTGGATTTGAAGTTATTTTTATTGCATCTAAAAGACAACCTGATTTGTAGAAAACTATGGACAAATTTGTTGTTATTCTTTAAGACTCTCTAAATCCAGAACTATTCCTCAACACAACAGGCCATGGCAGCTAGAGAGAGGCTTTATTTTAGGAGGCTGAATGACTACATTGGTGCAGTTAGCTAGCCTTGGGAAACAGCCAAGAAGCAGGTCAATGGCTAAAGGCATCAGCCCTGAGGAAGCTGAACTCAGATGATTGTCTGCATAAAGAATTAAGGCCTAAGAGCCTGCACCAATACCTTGCGTTCACTATTTTTAACAACTTAAACAAGCAACACAGGTGTGTGTTATACTAGATTTGATTTTACTGGGAAGCCAGACAATAATATAAAAACTAAACAGAACACACAGAGTTGTTATAACAAATTCATGACAGACACCTTTTGACCATTTAAACAAAAAGGATCAAATAGACATTAAGAACATTTGGGGATTATTTCAAAGTTTAAACTAAGTGACCAAAATGTATTCTGGGCCAAAAGCGAAGATGTTTGTGAAAGAAAGAGAGAATGGATGAAAAGCTTAAAATCTGCAAATTAACACATGGGTCCACTTGGGTTCGAACTGTAAATAGATCTCAAATGAACCTTTGGATTTTAGTCCATATGATCCCAGAGTCTCATCATAGTACAAAAGATAAAAATTAAATAATGACATCAGAACTAATTTCACCCATGTTGACTGTCAAAAACAGTTCCAACTAGCAGTCAAATGTCATTCCAAATGAAACTTTGGGCAGTTTGACAATTCTACCAAGCCCTACTATAGGTTTAAGTTTCAGCAGAATGTTAACAGCAATACCTGAAATGCTGGAGGATACTATTGCATTTTTCATGTTGATGAAAAATTAATGCGCAAAATGGATTTAAATTTTACTATTGGGTAAAATGCACATTTCTTGTTTTATGCAGTGTAGTTATAGCTGTGTCGGTCCCAGGATAGTAGACACACAAAAAGTTGGTCCAATAAAAGATATTACCTCACCAACCTTGTGTCTGTTTCTGGTTTGTAAGAAATCAGATCTCCCTTTACTGGCACACTGATGTAATTGCTAATCAGAACCTCTCGGAGGGTAACACTGAGTAGAAGCAGGCTAGTGCTTTTCTACTGTCCCTTTGCCCCACATCTTCTTACAAACAGGGGAAAGGACACTACTAAAGCATGTTCTAACTTTTTCTTGCCTTTAAAATAAACAAGCTGTGTCTCCTTGATCCATTCTCAGTACAGATTTAAGAGTTTTCTTTAGTCAAACATTTCTTTTACAAAGCCCTAATTGGACAGATTCCTTAAAGTAGTTTTTTGTTGTTTTTTTTTAAAAAAAGCTTCAGGCTGCACTCTGGGAAGAGCGTATGTTTAAATAGCTACACATACTTTCTTTTTACATTATAGTATTGGGCTCAACCAAATGAGAACTAGAGAAGAAACTCAGCAGGGTAAGCAGGAAAAATCCGGTTTCTGCTGCTATTCAGTGGAATTTACAAGGAAAGTGAGGCAGAAGTCAGTTTTAGTTTTCATTCAGCCTTTGGTTGTAACATGCTGTTTAGTCAGTGCATCTAGGATTTTGAAGAGAAGATCAGCAAACTATCTGACAGATGAGCAAATGAACTGCTGCTGCCTTAATTGTGCAACTTTATTTATTGAGCTTTTAAATTTACATCAAACTCCGGATGGATATTCTTTAGTATGGAGTTCTAAATCTAAATAAATAACTAAATTTAACTTGCACATATTGTGTTTTGGTTGTTTTGGGCTGCAGGACAACAGGTTTTTCCCCTAGCCTAAACTTGATGTCAAGCAAGAGACAAAGTTAGACTACAAAGACAAAATTGTAAGGAATGGATGAAAAGTTGTGAGGTTAGGATGAAAAGTTGTGAATTTACTTTTGCAATAATGAGCTGAAATAAATAATGACCAGAAAGGCAGATTCAAACCCCTATACAGTCAGTATCATTTTTAGGAGTTTATTATTTATAATATTTGAGGAATGTCATTCTTCATCTGGTAAATACAACATAAGACTTGCACCAGGGTAACAGTATTTTCCACATGTGAAGTCATCCCCTCCTGGGATTGTTGTCATACAGATTTGTATCAGTATTAGCTGACCCTCAAAAAATCTTAGTCTAACCCAGCGATATTCAGACTGAGGCTCGCAAACTGCAAGTGGCTCTTTAATGCGTCTCCTGTGGCTGTTTGCAGCACATGATATTAAAACACTGTGTAATTTAATTATTAACCAATTGCAGTTGATAAAATAATACTTGCTCAGTCATTTATCCAAGCCCTGGATAAATAGCTTTTGTGCTGTCAGCCTAGCAATCAGTGAGACAGAAGCCATCTTCTGCCAGTATCTCTTGGTTTGTTTTTTGGCATTTGAGATGACTCATATCAGACTTTTATCTTCATTATTTAAATAAATTACAGCATTGCATAAAGTTCTAATTCTGAGTCTTACCATGCCTGACGCATTCATGTGCTGTATCAGCTTTGAATCTGGCACAATAACCTGCTGCTGAGGTGCTACAAACGAAAGAAACAAAACATCAATTCTATATGATCTGGACAAAATAAGTTACAGGAAGGAGGTAAAGGACTAGCGATTCAAAGTATGTGGTTGTACCAGCTGTTCTTTACACTGAAATGTCTGCAGTCCACAGATATGCATGTTTCTACTGTAGTGATGACCTACATTAGAATCCCTGGAAGGTGACATGGCAATCCTAATTGGATCCACAGTGATTTGACCTCAGCAGCTTCCTTTAGCTTCCCTGCTCTTTCTGACATTGCTTCTTAAACCAAATCTTGTTTTAGATATTTAAATAAAATGGTATGACCCTGCAAATTTCAAGGAACATGAGGATAGGCCCACTATCCCAACATCCTCTGAGCAGAGTAAGTTGGCATTAATCTGTGATGACCTAGAATCTGAAAATGAGTTTCGAGCAACAGAAAGAACAGGCAACAGCAAGGACTAAAGAGATGGTTACAAGGCAACAAGTACATCATGAAATGTAAGTTCTCATCCAACCTTGTTTTGTCCTCAGGACTACTCTGGAAGTCAACCGTATTTAGAATCACAGCATTTTGTAAAGACTATACAAAGCGGAGTCTTCTGTTAATGAACTAAAGATACAGGGATGTGGACATTAAAAGATGAATGGATTTCAAATCTTATATTGTAAGTTCTTTGGCGGCAGGGACCATTTTTTTGTTCTCCATTTGTACAGCATTTATCACAATGGGGTCCTGGTCTATGACTGGGGCTCCTAAGAGTTGTCAAAATACAAATAAATAATAATTCTAGTGTGTGTCACGACTATAAGATAACACATTGTCGATTATCCTCATCAACTCATGCAGACATAGTATTAGGTTGGGTTTTTGTTTATGCAACAGGGGGGAGGGATAGCTCAGTGGTTTGAGCATTGGCTTGCTAAACCCAGGTTTGTGAGTTCAATCCTTGAGGGGGCCATTTAGGGATCTGGGGCAAAAATTGGGGCTTGGTCCTGCTTTGAGCAGGGGGTTGGACTAGATGACCTCCTAAGGTCCCTTCCAACCCTGATATTCTATGATTCTATGAACAGGAACTCAGTAAAATCAGAAAATGTTTGCTCCCCCTATGTAATGCTTAATCAAGAGTGTTTAGAAAATGCTTCCTTGGAATTCTTAAGGTAAAGTTTACAATGTGATAATTGTATTTAAAAAAGATTAATTGTATGGTTAAATTTGACAGTGCATCTTGAACCCATGCACTTACATACTGCATGAGCAGCTGGGGCCACAAGCTAGCCCTCACATTTTTGGGGGGGAGGTGGGGCACAGAACTAATTAGACATGTTTTTCATATTGGAACTACCAGATTATGTGTAATAAAATACTATCTGCATTCTCATCCCAGTCATTTTGAAAGAGACCTTTAGAGGTTTTGTATAATTTTTAAAATCCTGTTTCGCCCTACTTAATGAAACTCTCTCTTAATTGCACACGTACACTGATTTGTTATTGTAGGGCTACTGATGACTAGTGGACTGACATTTTCATTATAGAGAAAAAAAGACACTTGTTTTGGAAAAATAAGTTATGTGGGACTAGACAAATAATATATAAAAGAGAAGTTAGTAGACCCAAAGTTTGATCTACCAACCAGGACACCTTAAATTTGAAAGGTTCCTATTCTCCAGAATTTAATTTTTTCCATGCAAACCGCTGAAGCCATACAGAGTTTCATGTAGGCACGTTAGAGGATCAGTCTGACCTTGCTGGGATGCAGGAATAAGGACTTGTTGTGTCTGGGATTGCTGCTGCACAGTCTGCTGTGGTTGTGGATGATGATGATGATGGTGGTGGTGATGCTGCTGCTGCTGTTGCTGCTGCTGAACCTGCAACAAAAGTTGCTGTTCTTCTGAATGAAACCCATCTACAGCTTTGGACTGCATCAGCTTGTTCTCCCACAGCTGTGTTTGAGAGAAAGAAAATGTGATATCTATAGGTGTAATTTTAATGTTGTAGGATTGTAATTATTACAAATAATGCATTTCAAATTGGACCTTATTTATCCTGTACATTCTACTTCGTCACAAAATCTTTGGGCATATGTAGGTTGGGTATATGCCCCTCTCCTGAGGCACCACACAGCAACAGAAAAAATAAAATAGTCTAAGGGAATTATAATTCTAAATTTAACTTTCATGGACATTCCTTTCTTTTCCCACAGGTGAAAGATCATCCTTATAACTCCACATATCGGAAGGAGGGAGGCAGAGATAAAGCAGTACTCCTATCCTTCAGTTCCCATTCCCACTACCTCCATTTTAGTTTCCTCTCACCAGAAGCATGCAGTCTTCACCACACCTCTTTCAACATTTTTCTTTCTAGAATTTCTAAAGAGTGTCTCAAGGAAGATCGAATTATCTTCACCAGAAGCTCCCATTAGTGCAGAGGATCATGGTTTTATATAGCAATTTAACTGTTTCTATCACCATAGCATCTAAGCTTTGTCTCTCAGGCCTCTTGTTCTACCATCCCCTGCTTTTCACTGTTTCCTCCATTTCTGCTGTCCTTTTTTCTGTTTTGATGTCTCAGGGCTTGTCTTAGTCAGGAAAGTACTTGAGAAGGCATCAAGAAAAGCATCCAACAAAATATCCTTTATTCTGGTAGCAACCCCATGTCACAATTTGGGTTCACGGGACACAGTTTGCATTCTGGTGAAGTGATGGTCCCTCAACCTCTCCTCCTCAGATGTGTGCAATGCAATTTATCACATGCCATGTCAGAAAATGGGATATTTTTGCAAAGCAAAAGTCATTAGATTTGGAAAAGAGGAGCAACTCTACAATGAAACTTTTCAGCTTAAAAAGAGGAAAGAGAAAAGAAAAACATCCCCTATTCAGGATGAATTAAAAAAAGATGATTACAAATATTTGGATTTTTGTGTTTAAATTAAATGAAGATTTATTTTTAAATAAACCTATTTAACATTAAATTTGAAGTTATGATCACTTATTAGGCTTAAACATACTATAATTTATTAAAATAATTTAAATTAATTAAAAAATTCAAGCATTACATGTTTGTTGACAAGCTTTTTAGAAAAGTCAAACCCCAGAACTTGTGGAAGTCACTGGCTAAGCAGCTGGAACCAGAGTATGTTATGTGTTAAACCAATTTTTCACAATGATAGCCTTTTCTGCAGGTGCAGAGAGAATATCTTCTTCATTTCAGTTTATTCAACTAGTTCTGTTCAGTGACTAGTTCATTCAAAGTTAAGAAACAAAATGGGAATTAAAAAAGCAGGAAAACCTGTGTTCCTCTGCCAATCTATGAATAAAAAGTCAATATGATCGGATTAGCTCTAAACTCTTGAAAAACATGGTAACCAAAAGCAATTAATTAAAATTACTAACTACAGATAATACTTCCTTTGTTTAATAAAGCACTTATTTTTAAATGCAAAATGTTTTAATAAACGTTTTTATTATGTATTCAACACATTTAAGGGAGTTTTATTTAACCAATAAATAATATGTTAAAATGCTGGGTTTATGCATTTTTAATTTAATTTGAATTTTCATCCAAATATAGCTTGACATAAATCACAAATAAAAATTAATCATCTAGTATTTTACAAATGCATCATTCACATTTTCTAACATAATAAAATATGAAAAACCTAAGAACCTGAATAAATGCAAGATGAGCTATATATAACTGTGTAAATAAATGTGCATAGATACAGTGTATTCACCTGGTTAGCAAAAAGAAGCACCAAATCTAGCTTAAAAAGAGTATATTTAGTTGCATATCAACATGCTTTAATGGTTACCAACCATTAAGAATCAACTTTTCTTTAAGAAAAGAACCAAAAAGATTAAATGCAAAGCAAGATAAAAATGTATTATTTAACTCATTCCCATTTGCTGATTTAAATCATGATTAAAATCAGTAATTTCAATAATTCAGATTTAAATCAATTCACCTGACCCCTAAGTGAATCATCATGGAAAACTTTACCTCTTGGCTAGAGGACAATGAACACATGACCTTACCTTTTTAAAGAACTTAAAATCCCCCCAAAGCCCATATTGAAACATGATCCCTGTTGTAAACTCGATATAAGATGATGTGCAACAAATACAGCAAAGTGCATAATGTGGGAAGGTGGAGAAAAGAGCAAATTCACTGTACATGTAAGATGTACTTAGGAAGATTATACCATACATAGTGGCATCCCAACTCGTATATCAAGGTGATGAGTGCATTGCTTAGAATGAAAATTCATTATTTTTTACTACATGGAGCAGTAAGCACTATGTCATAGGCTGGTTAGTACATTATGGAGCTGTAAATACTCTGAGTCCAACTTACTGTTTTGAGTTCCAGAAGGACTTGTTCATCTACTCCTTCATCCAGAAAAACTTCTCGGACATCATTGATGACATCTTCAATTACGGACCTGTACAGTTTAGGCTTTAAAAAGTTATTAGTAAGGGTTGCTTGTTTCGTAAGAGACTTAATATTCTAGTATTAACGCACCTAAACAGATTTTTTTTTAAACTCCTCTGAAGGGATGCTTTCAAAAGGCCAGATACCATAACAACCCTTGAAGCCAGTCTCACTAGAAAGGTCAAAGATGGACAGAGCAAAGAGATGAACTACTCTCTCTTGCTCTCAAAGGTGTTACCGCCAATTCAAGGCTGAGGTACATTGGCAGGTCAATGGGAGGAAGTCCACATACCAC
This sequence comes from Macrochelys suwanniensis, assembly GCA_033296515.1. Classification (NCBI taxonomy): domain Eukaryota; kingdom Metazoa; phylum Chordata; order Testudines; family Chelydridae; genus Macrochelys; species Macrochelys suwanniensis. Next base: position 36,865,127 of record CM065781.1, on the reverse strand, counting down.
TAAGTGCACTGGCCTCTTTTCATTTACAGAATGAGCACAGCAGGCTCCAAACTGGCACCTTTATGAGTGCTAACTTCTAATTTTTTTAAGATAAACAAAAGTGTCTAAACTCTGAATGTATTTGCAACATCTGCTCAGCACAGTACTGTAAACAGGTTATACTAGCTACTAGAGAGGATCCCCGTCAAGGTATCCAGTACTACATAGTTTTGATTAATATTGGTCAGCTAGGATTTCTTTAATGTGATCAACGTTCAAACACACGAAAAAAACTCCCTGTGCAAGCTGAAGGCTAGCAGATGATACTGGATGTATAAAAACTTCTACTGCATTTACTGTTCTTTAAAAACAAAGGGGCAAACTGTTTTGAAAAACAGATTCCAATACTTTTAATTCATAAAGATCAAATACAAAGACAAATTTTAAAAAGATATACTAGGTTTGGTCACTTAAGATATGCAGGGGAAAAACTAGCAAAAGCTGTACTGAAGTTTTACAGCATGTTTCTTTACAACAAATGCATAATTCACCTATGGAGATCTAGTTTCAGATTATATTCAGTCTCAACCGACAAACGATCTAGTAAATCCCTCCCTGTCCATATCACAAAACTTCCACGTAAACAGTTTTTGCTTTGCAGATGTCTAGTAATGGAGACAAGAATGGTGCAAGTCAAAATTAAGTGAATATGGGAGAAGTTGCAGAGGAAGATTCTTCACCTAACTTCTTAAAGTGCTGCACAAGTGTCATTCTATCAACACTCAATTCTATCTTAAATTTCAGTCAATTAATCACTTTTCAATATTAAAATATATTGCTATAAACCAAGTAGCTGAAAAATGACAATCCACCATTCTGTTACTGCTATCTCTGCATAAAAGGTTTTGATCTGAAATACTGGGATAAGCTTGTCTTATTGCCCTGGGAGACCCAGTTTATAGCAAATGAGCTTAAAGCTCAGTGTTCCATCTCTGATACAGGCAATATGTACCAGAACACCTTCTAAAGTAATCTTCTCTACTTTTTTTTTTTTTTTTTAGGTTGAAGAGCCTTGTGTACTTATATGTTAGCCTTCAGCAAAGTATTAGTTAAATGTATGTGTGCAAATATTTGAAACGGGCCTTGAAAACTGTAGATAATTGTACAGCATTAGTGCTTTAGTTCTAAGCGGTGTACAATTTAAAATAAGTAAAAATGTCAAGCAGTGTTAATGGGATCTTGTGTTTACTTTGAGACTCAGTTCATAACAGATGGTAAGCAAGACATCCCATTTAATAATAATAATAAAAAATTAGATACACATTTTCTGCAATAAACTAACTGGACTCACCTTATGACAATCTGAGATGTGCTACTTGATCTATTCTGCACATCATTATTAAGTGTATTAGAGGTGTCAGTTTTTGGAAGATGACACTGGCACACTCCAGCAAACAGTTATGCACATGTGTAATTTTAAGCACATGAATAATCCCACTGAAGTCAATGGGACTACTGACACATCTGAAGTTAAAACATACATAACTGGTTGCAGAAATGGGGCAAAAATATCTTGTTCAGAGTGGACAAAATGAATAGCTGGTCCTATCAACAGAGTACTTTAAATAATCTCTGGTGATGACAACAAGAAAGCCCTAATATTTTAACCAGAATTTTCTCCCTCTCCCTGAGCTTAGTCCCCTAACAAGTCGGAAGAAGTTTTATAAATATAACCTTTGTAATGTTATGCGCTAAAACATCAATGCTCAGATATAGCCAGCAACTTCACAGCCCAATCCCTACTTGGGAATGTTTTAATATATATTTTCTTCCTTTACCATAAAGAATAGATAACTCTTCAAAAACTCTTAGGTTTTCCCCTGTATATTTGTCATGCACTTGACAGATGAATTTTTCAACATTGTACTAATGATTCAGAAAAATGCTCTGGACTCATCCAGGGTGTCCCCCCTACATACACCCGTAAGTACTGGAATTAGGTGTGCTGGTGGTGCTGCCGCACCCCTGCCTTGAAGTAGTAAAAACAACCCAAATACATGGTTTCTGCCTTCAGCACCCCCACTATAAAAATTGTTCCAGTACCACTGCATATACCCTGTTAACTGTCCAGCTCAGAAGAATGTAATTCCCTCTACAGCAGCAGTGACTTGTTTTAAGAGTTGTCCATACTGGGGCATTCAGGAACACCACAAAGTGTTTGTTCCCTTCAATACTTTAAACCTAAAGAGCAGGATATCCAGCACAGCCTCAACTTCTAACCCCATACAAAGCATAGAATATGAACTTAATTTCAAATCAGCAGTGTGTATGAAAATTAACACGTTACTTTTAGAAATCACGTCTACAGAGTTCTTAATTTTGATTTGTGTACATACACATGATTTACATTCCCAGATTTGAATTATATCTGAAAATTCCTTCCAAATACTGCTTGCTCACTCAGAAGTCAATCCTGGATATAGTATTACTGAACAGACCAGGACAGAATTTTACTCATCTGGAACCCTTTCTAACCTTTTTTGAATTTTCATGCTCAGTCAAAAAGATAATGGAAACATAACATTTGAACAGAAATATGTTTCCTTTCAGTTGTTCTTTCCAGTTCAGGTCCCAAATGTGATAAGTTTGTAAAGAACTTCTCTCATCCACATCCTTTTCTTTGACTATACATGTTAGGCATAATGCCAACTATAAAGATGCACGCATTCTCAAGAGAGGACCTAAGTTACATAAATTGACTAATCTGTATAAAATGGAAGAGATGGATTATAAAGCTCACAAAAAATGTATCTTTACCTCCAAATCAATGATCTGACTACTTTACCATAGTAATTTGCTGGAACAGCCAGCTGTCACCGCATTATTCATTATTTTTACACAGGTAACTAATGATTCAGACATATATATGTAAGTCCCACTACTTGACAAAGTTTGAGAAATCCAGACAATAAAGGAACATGGCTTGCAACAGAAACGTACAAGTTGGCAATTAAAATTAGAATGCTTTCACCCACTTTGTATTAATGAAAGTACCTCCCTTCTAATGTTTGTACTATAATGAATCTCAGCTATTTATAGGTGAATGCAGACCCAAAATACAAGAATAATAAACAAGTGTTTAACAAGCTCTGTTCTAATTGCTACATATAGATTAAGAAAAACTAACACCACTCAGATTTTCTCATTTACTTGTTTGGGTATGAGAAATGATGATATAACCACAACTTTATATGAAGGTTTACAAACTAGTGCTCCCTCTGCTGGGAATGAAACAAATTGATTGCAAGAGAAATGTTAACCCCTTTCTTCCCCCGCACTTTGTAACAGAAATTGATTTGAAAAGAAAGCTATAGATACACACACTACATTTTAGAATCCAAAGAACAAACACCACCAAATTGTTTTAAATGCTACAAGCCATTTGATCTTAAATTTCTTAAATTACTTTTTTACTTTAAAAGGATGCTCTTTAGTACACCTAAAATTTCTTTAACACGTATTTTTGCAACTAAGATTCCTATAACTGGAAGATTAGAAGTTTGTATACTTTGTGCAAATGACTGCATGTTGCGTATAGCTGCTTTCACAATTTCCCCTATATGAAAGGAAGTTGGTGAATTCATATCCCCTATCTGTGTGGCTCTTTTACTTAAGAACAGGAGAGAGAAATAACTTTTAAAATAAATAGTAAAATGTAATTGTAAAAAAAAAACCAAACCACTGGAACTGGCAGGTGGTGCATGGAGAGATGCAGTACTTGAAACTACATTTAAGTCTTTGGTTTTTGTTTTTTTGTTGTTGGTTTTTTTTAAATGACCAAGTTTTAAATTGGAGTCCTTTTATTACAAATTAGCTATAATAATCTACTATAAAATCCTTGCTTCTTTATGTAAGCCAAAATGTTGTATTTTCTCTTTAGCAAAAAGAAAACTGTTAGTGGTGATTTAATTACTGTGAAACATTTAAAAACTATTGTACAATAGTAGTTTAGGCCCCAAAACTGACACATTAAAGCTATAAACTGGTCATGTTCTTTGAGAATATTTCTGTTCACATTAGTATGCTAGCTAAGGTTAAAATATCTGGCTCTTTACCAGACTCAGACCTGAACTCCACAAAGTTAACTGCACCAGTGTCTAAACTATCTTTAGTGCTCAAGTCTTAAATGAAAAATAAAATCCTCCAGAGAACTTACCCTTTACTCCTTTTTAGCCTGCACCTCAATCAGATATATTGTAAGGTTTTATTTTGATTAATCTTTTATTGCTACAAACTGAATTTCCAGACATGGTTGTTTTCTAACAACTTTCAAAAGCCATGTTGTTTTAGTAGACAGGTGCAGCTAACTATCTTTGTACAACAGAGAATTCAAATTTTAGTGAGGCTTTGAAACACCAATATTTGCAAGCAGTTTAGAGATGCTTCAGAATAAATACCTTTTTTTTCTATACTGCTTCCAGCTTGTTATATAGTGAGATGAAACACCAGACATACTATATAACTGAAGTAGGCCTTTTTGTAACAAAATAAAAAAACCTGAAACTATGAGAGTACAGCCTGTGCTTTTTGAAGGGTCTGCTGACATTTATATTCAGATCCTCATGACACTGCATGCAGCTTACAGGACATATAATAAACTGCAATGTACAGAATTACTGACTAACTTTAAGTGATTGAAATCGAAATAATAAAAAAATACAAAAGGCAACAGAAATCACTTTACACTTATATAAGCCTGGTTCTGTTATGATATAAAGGGCTACCTGGCACTTAAAATTTGAAGCAACCAAATATTTTTAAATTTGCCTATAATACTGGTGTTGATATTACTTCCACAAAAATTATGAAAAACTTTTTTAAAAAATCTAGCCCTTCCTGGAGGGTATTTAGATGTCTGTAACATCAGCTTCATCACCTAGAACAGATATTTTAGTACTACAGAAATTCAGCCTACAATCTATGGCCAAAATTTAAACATTTTAACTATGTATAGCTTCACAGCTATAATCTGTCTACCCTTAAATACACTTTTGTAAAGTATCATAAAATAGGTATCCCACCTTCTCTCCATAAAATACTGGATACGAACTATTTTAGTTCAACTACCACTTTACCCCAGCAGAAAAGGCACTTAACAGGGCAGACATATTTATATACTAGTTATTTGTTGCACTGCTTTCAATATATAAGGACTCCAGAATACTTTCAAAACGGGGGCGGGGGATTGGTTGTCTTCCCCTAAGCAACACACACAAAAAGGAAAGAAAGCTATTTAATTCAGCAGATTATTAAATCAAAGAGGGGAACATCCCCCTAAATAAACTAACAGAGATAAGCAACCGCTACTTTACAATCGCGCAGCTCCAGCAATTGGGTTTAAGAGCAGCAGACTAGTGCAGAAGGGACTCTAGCTAACAGCTAAGCAGAAAAAGCAGGGACTGAGTGACAAAGAAACAGTGTCTGTCTCCCTTTCAGTCTCTGCCTCTGGTGCATGCACCTCCCAGCAGCTCTCTCCCTATTTAAAGGCTGATGTGGTGTTTAAATGGAGAGGCGGTGACGTGGGGCTGGAAAGCACCTTCCCATCCTGGCAGAGTCTATATTAGAGAGCGGCAATGGCTCTATATAAACAGGGCAGCCACAGGGAGGAGGAACACAAGGAGCAGGGAGACAGAAAGGCAGGGGAAGCCATGATGGATCTCACAGAGACACAAACAAGGGGGCCAAGCCTGCACCGTAACCGCCCGGACTCGGGGTTTGTCGGCAGCTTTTTGGGGGTAGGCTTGCGGATGGTTTATTCTTTTCAGAGGGGAAGGGAAAGAAGTGATCGGTGGGGCTTGGTGGCGACACAGATTTATGTGACTGCTTATTGCACACCTATGTGAGTACAAGTAAAACAAGCCACCTGAGAGTGCAGAAAGCACAAGGGGAAGGAAGGGGTGAGTTGTTCGGTTTTTTTTAATTATTTCCTTGCCAGTGGGAGAGGCTGGAGGGGGGTTTCTCCTCCGTCAGCCGAGTCTGCAGGGCTGGGACAAGTGCTTTTCAACCATCGCCTCCTTCTTATAAAGCTACATAAAATGGCTCCAGCAGTGCCAGGCTGGGTTCCACACATGCCACCAACCCGCCACCTCGCCCCGCTCCCCGGCGCGGGAAGCAGCGCCTGGCTTCCACAGCAGCAGCATCGCCGCTCGCCCCCTCCCCAGCCGTCCCCCAGCCTGATGGCGGAGCTACCTCGGGGCTCCTCGCTGGGAGAGACGCCGCCGCCGCCGCCTCCTCCCCCCCCACCCCGCGTCCCACCCCGGCGGGTCCCGGCACCTCTCCTCCCCGCCGGCTCGGGGCTGCGCTCGCCTCCACGGGAGCGTCAGCAGAAGTTGGCTCCTGGCTGGGGGCGCTGCCCCGGCCAGGCCGGCCGTTCCCAGCCAGGGATGGCGGGGGGCTCTGAGCCCCGCCTGTGTCGCCGCCCAGGGCCCCCCTTTCCCCCCGGCCCGGTCCTTACCACGGGGTTTGTGTTAGTCGAGCTCGCCATGTCCCGAGCCCCCCGGGACACCCCCACCGCGGCGGAGTCGCCCCTAAAACAATAAACCTGCCCGGCGCGTCCCCCCCGAGCCCCGCGCGTCCCGCCCCGGCACACGGGGAGCCCCGCGGCCTGGCCCGGCCTCGTTCGCCGGCCCTCGGGCTGCAGCCGCCGCCACCAGCCGCCCGCTCTGCCCGCTTCGCCCCTTTATATAGCAAGAGCCGAGCAGCTGCGCGAGCGGCCAGGGCGAGAGGGGGACGCGGGCGGGGGGAGAAGCGAGGCTGCGCGCGAGAGCGTGTGGGACAGAGCTCCGCCCGCCCGAGGTCACGTGTGAGGCTCGCTCCGCCGCCATGACACCTACTGAGGCGGAAGTGGCGGAGAGATCACGTTACATGCTCCCGCGCTCAGACCTACCGAGGCGGAAGGGAAGGTTCTCCTGCCCTCTTAGTGCCTCTGGCCGGTCAAGATGGAACTACCGGGGGATCCGGGACAGCTCCGCCCCCTATGATCTCCGGACACGCACAGCGATCCGGCCTGCCGTTGTCCGGGAGGCAGGAGGGGCCTGCAGCGAGCTCCCTGGCCGAGATGTCAGAACCCGGGGGCTGTACACAGTCCACCCCACTGGAGAATAGGGGCCTGTGACCGTGACACTGAATATTGATAGTATCATCTCTCACATCACAGTATATATTATAATCTGCCAACAGGTAGCAGCTGATCTATGGATCTAGCCCTGCTTGTCTGAGACCTGTGTCTCCATAGTGCTTAGGAACAACATACGAGAATGAGTGGAGGTAAATTAAAAAAAAAAAACTGATAAGAGGAACTACATTTTTACACAAGGCATAATTAACCCACCGAAGTAACTTCCGGAACATGTTATTGAAGCTATGAGCAAAACAAGATTTAAAAAGAGGTTAACGAGGCTATTCATTGTTACTCGATAGAGGATAACACTTTATAAAGGGATATAAACGTATGCCTTGTCTCATGTCTTATATTTAGGTTGTAAGATCTTTGGGCCAGGACCTATCTTTTTGCTCTTTGTTTGTACAATGGCGTCCTGGGCCATGACTAGTTCTCTTCAGTGCTACAGTTCTACAAATAATAAAAAATATTATCCTGGAATGGGGATACTGATCATGTCTTGAAATGTTTGGAGCATATAGTTGCTAACAGGATTAGTGAAAGAAATCTTAGACGTGGTCTATATCCCAAGGACTTGACAGTTTTATTACATATTGATTACAGTAACTTTAAGCATGTGAGAGAAGACTGGTGTCTCTCTTCCCATCGTCCACCACCACATATAGCCCCTCTCTTCCTACCATCATTTCCATCTCAACCTCCCCTTCCTAACCCCTTAAAACTTTAGAAGCCAGGTATGCACAAATAATGTTGGTAGAACCTGTCACCATCTGTTTTTCTTTGAGGGGCGGGATAGGAGCTATATATCAGTAAGCTGTTGCTCAAATGACCCCAAATGTAGACCAACCCACCCTACTCCATGCCCCCCAGAGTCACAGCACATTTCAAGACAATCCAGGCATGCATGCAGATTTTAGCATATGTAGAAGAAACATAATAAAAGTTTTCTCAATCTTAACTGTAGCAGAGCTAGTGCTCTGCTATAACTGTATGAAATTAATAACTAATTGTCCACTGCTTTATTGCATACAGATCCCCAACACAGGATGATCCTGAAAACACAGGAAGCTCAGAGATGTGAAGTGGCCCATTCATCTGAATGTGATGGTCTCTGCTGAATCAGAACAGTCCATGGAGATTAATACATCTTGAAACAATAGCTCTGAGATGTGTGAACTTCTCCCTTCATCTCAATGGGTGTCCCATCCCCATTCCTGAAAGCTTGAGAGCCTGGGATATACATCAAGCATGCCCACTCCCAACTCTTCATCCCTATCTCAGCATTGTGTTCTTGACATATGGCTCTCAGTATGCCTGTTCTGAGCTCCCCACCCAGGACAGGGCTTCCCCAGATCCCCACAGCCCCCCTCATTCTCCTCCAGTTCTGATCCAGCCCCCTCAGGTCTCCCTAACCCCCATCCAGCCTCCTTGAGTCTAGTTGTCAGCTCCCTCAGCCCCAATCCAGTCACCCCTCCTGCCCCCCTTTCCTGATCCACCTCTTTAGCCCTGTTTTAGGCCCCCACAAGCCCTCCCCCAGACCTTCTCTCAGTTCCCTCCAGCTCTGCTCCAACTCGCCCCCACTCCCCCCATCCCTGATCTAAATCCCTCAAGAGTGCTCCAACCCCCTTCTCCCACCCTCACCAACTCTGAGCCCACCCCCCAGCTCTACCTACTTCTGCTCCATCCTCCACACCCCAAACTCCCTCTCCCCCAATCCCTCCCAGTTCCCCCTGATCCTCCACTCCATGCAAATCAGCCAAAGCTTTTACCTTAAGCTGTGTCTCTAGGGGGGGGCTGTCTCTCCTGTCTGTACCACGTTCCTATGCCTTCTCCACACCCCCTTGCTGGCTTGTCTTAACCTTAATTAATTATAACTACAGCAGAGGCAGATTCCCTGCTATAATAGACAAGACACAACGGGAGAGAGGGGAAACAAGCACAGAGAGGTCATCTAACTTGCCCAAAGTCACATAACAGGTCAGTAGAGCTAGGAACAGAACTATTGCCACCTGAAACCCAGTCCAGTACCTATCCACTAGGAGGTTATAGTGCCTCTCAATATATAAGTTAACTATATGTGTCTAATGCACAGTGGTTTCTGGCTGCTAATCTACATTGGGATCTTTGTCTTGATTAAGTCACAAGATATCTCCATGCCTGCGTTTTTCCATCTGTAGAAAGAGTGTAATACAGAGGAGAAGAAGTTGTAATTCTTAACCAGCAATTATAACTTGGGATAAGTAGATTAAAAGTATGTTTTATTATGAACTGTCAATCTTGTTTCTTTGTTAATGTAAGATTAACATGGCAAAGTTAAACACAAAAAAGAGAGAAAATGAAAAAAGATTTTAACAGTTAATTGCCCATACTTTATTTTAATATGTACTCTGTATTAACAACTCTATCATATTAATATTATAGAGATAGTCTGTATTAACAACTTTATATTAACAACTTTATCATATTCATATGATAGTTAGGCCCAACTGCAAAGTGCAGATGTACGTAGAAGAAACACCCTTTAAACAAATGTTTTCTCAATCTTAACTGTAGCAGAGCTGGTGTTCCACTATAATTGTGTGTGAAATCATTATCCAATGAGAACCACATTTTCCAAAATTCAGGTGGTCCGAGTCAGGGTCTTAGTTTGACCCATTATGGCGACAGGAGCTAGCAGGTATGTTCAACTGGAGGTGATGGGGCCAAACAAATACTAATTAGTCAATGGAATGTGGAGGCAAATTAGTGTGGCTCAGATTGATGTCCTAATCTTTTTGTGTTTTTAGTTGTGTGTGTTTATAAGATATGATTTTTTTTTTCCACACCACTTCCCCAAGCAGCATGGTGTAAAAGTCAATGTACTTAGGTTTACACAGTGTCAGCATAGACACCACCTTACTTTCATCAACTGTTACTGGCTTCCAGGACCTGTCCCACAATGACCACTCTGGTCACCCCTGTGAACTCCACTGCCCAGAGACCTCTCCCCTTTAAAGCCTTGCAAATTTTTGAAATTCCTTTTCTTTGTTGCCCAGCTTGGCCCCCATCCATAGCCGCTGCTCCCACAGCTTCCATTGGCCATAATTCCTGGCCAATGGGAGCTGCAGAGCTGGTGCTCAGGGCAGGGACAGTGTGCAGAGCCCTCTGGCCGCCCCTAAGCCTCGGAGCTGGACGTGCCGCTGCTTCTGGGAGCTGCAGGGAGCCTACCTTAGCCCTGCTGCCGCTGACCGGACTTTTAGCGGCCCAGTCAGTGGTGCTCACCAGAGCTGCCATGGTCCCTTTTCGACCGGGCATTCCGATTGAAAGCCAGACGCCTGGCAATCCTAGCACCGTGCTACATCAATTCCAAGGGGAAATGAGAATGTAGTGCTTACAACTTTCTGGGCTCAAGGGGCACGAGTTCAGTATCCTAAGTTTCAATTTCTTTCGTGAATACACCGACAATGGTACCTTTCTGTGTTGTATCTGCAGCTACTGTGGTCTTGAGAGTCTCCCTCTCCATTCCCATGGAACATCTGAGCCATATGAAGAGGAGAAAGAGGACTCAGGATGACATGTTCCAGGAGATGCTGCAAGCCAGTGTTGCATTAGAGAATGACACCAGGGCCTGGAAGATGACCCTTGCAGACAGCATACAAAAGGCAAGAGTGGAGAGACGAAAGGCCCGGGAGTCCAAGCAGGAAAAGGAGAGGGAGATGCACCAGGACATAATAGGGCTTCTCAGGCAGCAAACAGAGATGCTGTGGACTCTGGTAGACCTGCACTCAAGAGTCCTGTGCTGGTCTCCCTCTGCAGCCCATAGACAACTCAATGTCTGGACCTTCCTACATCTCCCCTCAGCATTCCACATGGCATCAAGGGCCGCTGCACTACCTCTACCACTGCACCCCGGGGAACATTAAAGACAATCACAACTGCATATACACTGACCCGTGAAAGACATGGTTGATGTATGTGTACCTGAAATGGAAATGACTGTTCTTTCCTGTATGCGGGTCGGACTCACCCCTGCGGCACCTCCCGCTGGTAGTCGTTGGGAATTAGCTCATCCAGCTCCAGAGCACCCTCTGCAGGCTAGTGATCCGCCTGACCGCTCTGGCCCTGTGTCCCTCCCAAACACCAGTGCCCCTTTCTCTGGGGTGCTGCCCCCTGGCAATACCCCCACAGCCTTAATCACAGGGTCTACCCCTCTCAGGGGAACCCCCACCCACTATCCCTACATTGCCTCAGTATTAGGCTACTGCCAGTCCCCATCAAGCCCCCACTCACTGGGGCAGATTGCAGTGTCAGCCACTCATCACAGTCAAAGAGGGTTTGGACCTGCTGCCTCTGCCTACCTGTGGGCTGCCTCTGCAACCTCAGTACCTATTCTGGCCTTACCAGGCCTGCAGCCTGGGGTTTTCCTAGGCCAGAGCTCCCCAGCTCCCTTGGCCTTTCCCCAGCCCTGCCTCACCCCGGGTACCCTGCTTAGCTCCTTCAGCCAGGCTCTTCTCCCTCAATAGACAGAGAAAGACTATTTGCTCCAGGCCCACTGCCCTCTTATAAGGGCCAGCTGGGCCCTAATTAAGCTGGCCACACCTGTGGCTGCCATTCCAATCAGCCCAGCTTTCAGAGCTGCAGCCCTCTCCAGGGCTTCTTTAACCCCCTCAGGGCCGGAGCGGGGTAGCCACCCCACTACATTTCCCCTTAATAATTTCTGTTCCCTTAATTTATTATGGTTTCTAAAGTGCTAAATAGTTGTTTTATTTTCCTGGGTCATGTTACAGAATACAATTCTAGTTTTTGGAACATAATTCATCTTTATTAATTCACAACATGTGCTGACTTGTGCTGAGCAGGGCTGACATCAACAAATTTCCTGTTACTTTATTTTGTCACAGAACCCATAACATCAGTCTCAGACAGTATTAACAGGTGCATTGTCAATGTTATATTCCTACATGTAGCACTCACTGCAAGATTCATACTGGGCTGCAAAAGAGCAAGGCTTGGTAGAGCACACTATAGCAACACACACTACTCTGGCTCAATATTAAAATGTTCTTTCAAAGCCTCCCTGAGCTGTATAGCTCCACATTGAGCTCTTCTAATAAACCTTGTGTCTGGCTGTTCAAATTCAGCAGACAGCCCCTCCATCCCAGCAAAACTTTCCCCACTTTGCTTCACAGATATTATGCAGAACACAGCAGGCAGATATAACCATTGGGATATTTTTCTCATTGAAGTCAAATCTTTTGAGTAAACAATGCCAGCGACCTTTCAAATGACCAAAGGCACATTCAACTCTCATGCTGCACCTGCTGAGCTGGTAGTTGAATTGTTGCTTGGTGCTGTCAAGGTGGCCGGTGTACAGCTTCATGAGCCAGGGGTATGCTGGGGGGAAAGAAAGTCCCTGCTGGTCAGGAAAGAAAGTCCCTGCTTGCAGCTTTCTGAACAGTCCTGGGTTCTTAAAGATGTGCAAATCATGCACCTCCCTTGACCAGCCCACATTGATGTCGGTAATGCATCCATGGTGATCCACCAGCACTTGAATTACCATGGAAAAGTAGCCCATTCTGTTGATGTACTCTGTGGCAAGGTGGTCTGGTGGTAAAATAGGAATATGTGTACCATCTAGCACCCCATGTAGTTTGGGAACCCCATTGCTGAAAAACGATCCACTATAACCTGCACATTTCCCAGAGTCACAGTCCTGCATAGCAGCAGTTGATTAATGGCCGAGCACACTTCCAGGACAACCATCCCTGCAGTGGATTTCCCCACTCCAAATTGATTCTCGACTGACTGGTAACAGTCTGGCATTGCAAGTTTCCACAGTGCAATCGCCACTCGCTTTTCAGCTGTCAGTGTGGCTCTCATTTTGGTGACCCTATGCTGAAGCGTTGAGGCAAGTTTGGCATACAGATCCAGGAATATGGCCTTGTGTATTCAAAAGTTCTGCAGCCACTGCTTGTTATCCCAAACCTGCATTACATTGCAATCCCACCAGTCAGTGCTTGTCTCTTGGGCCCAGAACTGGCACTCCACTGTCTGCAGCTGCTCCGTGAATGCTGCCAACAACCTTGAATTGTTTCTTTCTATGGCCCACAGCAATCTAGCCTCCAAGAAATTGTCCTGTTCCCTATGGCTCCTCTTGCAGCTCTGCAACACTGCAGGATCAGATGCCCTGTGCTTGAAATGCTCATGACAATAGTGCAGAGCTGTGCAGGCTCCATGCTTCTGTCAGAGATGGTGGTCAGCAAGGAAGGACACACAGGTTTGCGAGAATTTTGAAGAGAGGCATAAAATATTATGGGATGCAGATGAAATTATGGGGTGGAGAACACTGTATTGTGGGAAGTTGAACGCATGCGCCCAGTCACCCCTGCATGACTCATTTCAGCCCCAGAAGGCATTGTGTAAACTTCCCACAACACCCTGTGCTGGATGGTGGTGAGTTGCACAGTGGGATAGTTACCCATGGTGCACTGCATTCTGCATTGATACAAGCGCTTCTGGTGAGGATGCGCACCGCCGGCACAAGGAGTATAGTGTGCACGTGCACAAGCAGTACAATAACTGTGATGACTGTATGTCAACATTATTTAGGTCGACATAATTTTGTAGTGTAGACATGGCATAAGTCAGAGTCTCCCTCTTAAATTATCTTCAACTTTAATTTCCCTTTTTTAAAAAAGCTTTATTTTCAGCTCTTTTACTCTCATTTGCCATCCTGCAAAAGTGAAGAATGGACAATAAATCTAGAGGGTTTATATAAACTCAGAGAAACCAATACCAAACCACAGGATCAGATTACAATGTTTAAAGAGCATCATCTTTCCATCGTATAGTGAAGTTACCCAATGAAGTCTGTGTGATGTTTTGAGGAACATGATATATTCCCTTAACTCTGGAAACTACTGTTAGATGCATTAAGAATAGCTAACATATTGATTGCTCATTTGGACAGCTGAATAAAGCAGCTGCTGGCTGAAACATCCTGGAGTAATCAGTGAAGACCATTTATCAGCATGCTGTTCAGCTCAAAATTCTCTCTCAGATCCACTGATGCAGGGTCTTGTGTGTGGTGAGAGTCTTAACTGATTTTTAAATGCAGTTATTTGATTACCTGGGCTCCTCATTGCTGGGGTTCATGGATCACAGCCAATGATGTTTTGCCTGTTGCCAGGACCCCATCATCAGTTGAACATTGTGGAATATCAGAACAGTTGGGAGGCTGAGGGTTTGACTAATCTTCTGTCACTTAAACAGCAATAAAGGCTGGGCAGTATCAGAATCTTAGTTTCTCCCCACTGCTATCTGGAAATCACATACAATAATTAGAATGATTGTTTATTTGTTTTATAGTAACCCCTAGAGGATCCATTATGTTAGCCACTGTACATGTACACAGTGAAAAGATGGTCACTGGCCCAAAAAGCAGGTCCTTCTTGCATTTTAGTTTGCATAATAGCAGGTGGTGTCTGCATTTGAGTGGTGGATCAATTGATTCTTGTTCAGATAGGGGGAAATCCTGAAGTTTTACTCAGAGTTTGACACAGTCTATACTTCAACAAAATTCCAAGTGATCCCTATTTTGCCTGAGTAAAAATGGAGTAAGGATTTCAGGACCCTATTCTGACACCCTTACTCATTCAGTCCTAATGAAATCAACATGCCTACTCATCTGAGTAAAGATGAACATGCAGGGAACTCCAGTTTAGGCCTTGGCTTGATGAGGGTTTAAAGTGTGATGTTAGCACATTTTAGCCAACATGTACTAACTAACAGTAATTTGCAGTGTTGTAGTTGTGTTGGTCCCAGCATATGAAAGAGACAAGGTAGGTGAGGTAATATCTTTTATTGGACCAACTTCTATTGGTAGAAGGGACAAGCTTTCAAGCTACACAGAGCTCTTCTTCAGGTCTGGGGAAGGAAGCAGTGTTTGAGCAGCTAAGCTAAATACAAATTGGGGCAGATTATTAAGCAGAAGGGGTAATGCATGTAGCCCTCAATTGCCCACTTCATTTTGAGTGATCACCTCCAACATGTTTAGCATATCTGGCCCATAAATACCTTGCAAAAGTGCCTGGCGAATGCCTGTCTTTCAGGTGACATTTTAAATAAGAAACAGGCAGCATTATCTCCCGTAAATCACAATGGAAACAAACCTGTTTGTCTTAGTGATTGGCTGAACAAGAAGTTGTGGGTGGAGTGGACTTGTAGGCTCTAAAATTTTTACATTGTTTTGTTTTTGAGTGGTTATATAACAAAAAAAAGTTGTAAGTTGACTTTCATGATAAACAGATCACACTACAGGACTTGTGATTGAAAAATACAATTTCTTTTGTTTATCTTTTTTACAGTGCAAATATTTTAATAAAAATAATATAAAGTAAGCACTGTACACTTGTATTCTGTGTTGTAATTGAAATCAATATATTTGAAAATTGTAGAAAAATATCCAAAATATTTTAATACATTTCGATTGGTATTCTATTATTAACAGTGCAATTAAAACTGCAATTAATCACGATTTTTTAAAATCATTTGACAGTCCTACTATAAACTTAGTTTGATGGAAGCTGTCTTACGTTGAAGTAATAATGTTTGCGTCTACAGTACCAGATCACTTCTGCTGACCTAACTCACCTGTTCCATTGAGTTAGTTACTCCACCCTGCGAGAGGTGTAGCACTTAATTCAGTGTTGACGGGTTGACAGAGAGGCAATGTAGATTCAGTGTGTTGTATAAGTCGACTGAATTGGCCTCCAGGAGGTGTCACACAATACTCCGCTGTGACCGCTCTGATGATCGTTTTCAACTCTGCTGCACAGCAGTCAGGTACACAAGAAATAGCCCCTCCCCTGTAAAAGCCCTGGGAACTTTTCAATTCCCATTTCCTGGTTGATCAGTGTGGAGAGCTCGCCAGCCCAGCTGATCATGGTGACTCAATGCCACAAACGTGCTCCAGCCTGGAGTACACAGGAGGAGCTGAATCTTATTGGTCTATGGGGAGAAGAGTGTGCAGGCACAGCTCCGATCCAGCTGTAGAAACATAGACATCTATGAAAAGATTGCATGGGGCATGGAGGAGAAGGGCTACACCCAGGACGCACAGCAGTGCTGTGTGAAAATCAAATATTGGCAGACTTACCAGAAGACAAGGGAGGCAAACTGTCATTCTGGTTCTCCACCATAGATATGCTGCTTCTACAATGAGCTGTATGCGATTCTTGGCAGCAACCCCACCATGACCCCCAAATGCAGCATGGATACCTCACAGGAGTCTGAGTCCTGGGCCACCTCAGGCAACAAAGAGGAGGAGATTTTGGACAAGGAAGAGGAGAAGAATGGGAGAGAGTCAAGAGGGGGATCCATTCTCCCTGAGAGCCAGGACTATTTTTAACCATGGAGCAGTCCAGCCAGTCGCAGGATAGCATCGTAGTCGAGTGTGATGCTGGGGAAGGTACCTCTGATGAGTATGCAATCCCAGTCAAACTGTAGGGGTTACATGCTCGTATATTTTATGTTTAATATGAACATAAAAAGTGAGATGCAATGGGTATCTGATTCCCAGTGGCCACTCCAGCTACGCAGAGGGTACCCCTCAGACAAGACTGTTTATGCGCACTGGGATGGACCAGGAATCCTCCATGGAGATCTTCAGGAAATTTGTATGAAGCCACTCTGGTGTCCTTTGCAGAAGATTTCTTATTTCTTCCACCATGGTAGGACACTTTCTCATGCCACTCTAGTATTAATTCTGGTGACATCATTGAGGTACACAGCGTAGCAGCATATGGACTAGGTCTGTACCCAGACACTTGCAGCATCTGCTCCCCTGCCACCTCTGTTACCCTCAAGAGACTGATATCACATAGGGTTACCTAGAGGAAATAGTGTAAGTTTTCATTACAAGTGCTTGTACCACAAACAATAGAGCATGTGATTCTCCCACCCATGGTGATTTCCGGGTCCCTCAACCATGGTTTCCCTAATATGCCTGTGGTTTGGGTGGCAGGGGACGGCATTGACCTAAGAATCTGTAATCCCAGGGCAACTGCTACCAGCAGTGTCAAGGGAAGGGGGAGAGGTTCTGTGTTCTCTGGTGGCCGCAAACTCTCCCCCACCACCACCCCAGAGCCACCTCTGCCACAGACCGCACTTTGGGAGGCTTAACACTGGTCCCCGGTCTCTGTGCAGCATCCATATTGCTAAGGGGAGGGGGCATTGTCCACCTTCCCACATGTACTTCTTGTGCAGGTTGCCCACAAGTTGCAGCACCAGGCCCATCACCCATGTCCCTGGGCCATACTCACCATGGCTGGAATGGCAAAACGGTTCATTGAATACCTAGGGATACTGATTATATTCCAGCTTGCACTTACTTCAGTGAAATAAGGGGAGTGATTTTTAAATAGCAATTTTTTAGTAGACCCAGGATATGCACTGACAATGGTTGCCTTGTGCTGTGCATGCCTTACAGTGGAAAGCTTGGCCTTCTGCTTATCCTCCACACTGGTGGAGATTAGAAAACAGAAAAAGAGAATGCACAATGACATGTTCAATGAGATATTGAACGCCTCTGGGACTCTATGTACTCTTTGGCAAGGTGGTCTGGCGCCCCACCGCAGTTAGGGAACCCCATCGTTGCAAAACCATCCACTATGTCCTGCACATTGCCCAGAGTCACTATTCTTCTTAGCAGAAGTCGATTAATGGTCCTGCACACTTGGATCACAACAGCGCCCATGGTGGGTTTACAAACTCCAGATTGCTACCGGTCAGTGGGGAATCAATCTGGCATTGCAAGCTTCCAAACAGCGATCACCACTCTCTTCTCCACTGTCAGAGCAGGTCTCATTTTAGTGTTGCTTTGCTTCAGGGTTGGGGAAAGCTCCTGGAAAGCAGCCTTTCACATTTGAAAGTTCTGCAGCCATTGCTCATCATCCCATAACTGCATAATGGTATGCTCCCACCGGTCAGTGCTTGTTTCTCAGGACCAGAAATGGCACTCCACTGTGTTCAGCTGCTGCATAACTGCCAGCAGCAACTGGGAATTGTTTTGTTCTATGGCTTGCAACAGGGCTGCTTGAAGGACATCACATGTTCCACGCTATGGCTCCTGTCTCGGCTCTGGAAATACTTCAGGATAAGGTGCAAGGTGTTTGTAGTGCTCACAACAAGAGTGCAGAGCTGAGCGGGGTCCTCACTTTTCGGGCTATGGTGTACGTGCAGCTAAGCCAGCCTTTTGAAAAAAAGGCGTGAAAAAGTATGGGTTGTTTGCCATTGATATCAGGGGAGGGAGGAAGTAACTGCATCATGGGAGGTTGAAGCTATGTTCCCATTCCCCCCACGACAATGTTTTGGTTCCATGAGGCATTGCAAGCCCTTCCCAAAAAACCCTGCTGCTAGTTGCACTGTGGGATAGCTACCCAGGGCACACTGCTCTCTGCATCGATGCAAGCACTGCTATGAGGACACACTCCACCGATACGAGCATGGTGTAGACCCGCCCAATCGACTTGATTACTGTGGCAGCTGGATGTTGACTTAAAATTATGAAGCTGATTTAACTTTGTAGTTTAGACATGCCCTAAGAGAGTGTAGAGGGAGTTACATCGGTGTTACAATCAACCAACCTTTTCCAGCTGAAATTCCCTTAAGATTTGTTTAGGTCCTGGTTATACTGGGGTTTTTGCCTAGGTGTAACTAAATCAGGGAAAATCTCCAGTGTAGATGTGCAGCACCAGTGTAAGTTATCAGGGTAAGTCACATTGGTGCAAGCCTTGTTTTACTTCTGTTCAGTGTCTCTACATTAGAGGTTTTTGGTGATGTTACAATGTAGTTACACCAGTAAAAAATTATCTAGTCTACGTATTTACTCAGGGCCTTCAGGTTTTTTCCATCTGTATAATTTATTTACTTCTACAGAGTTTCTCCTGATTTACACTAGCATCAGTGGGTGAAGTGCCTGGTTCTTACTTATTTAAATGTAACTTACACATCACCTTTGAATTTGGCCAAGTCACTGCCTAGTGTCTGCTACAAGGACCTTGCCAGATGAGGCAGGATTCCTCATGTGCTGAATCTAGACTAAAGTTTGTGATCCTGTCATCACTCAAGTGTAACTGATTTCCAGTTAACTCAAGTTAATTAAAATCTTTGAAAAAGCTAGTCTAGACATTCCATAATTGTGTGTGTTCTGGAATGCTTAGACCCACATTTACAAATGTGTTAGCCACACTACAAAGTGTTAGCTAATTGACTTATGATCTGCTAGAATTATTAGTTTCCCCAGGCATGCCTCCATATATAGAATCATAGAAGATTACGGTTGGAAAAGACCTCAGGAGGTCATCTAGTCCAGCCCCCTGCTCGAAACAGGACAAACCCCAACTAAATCACATCATCATAGGGTCTGATTCTCATTTACATTGCTCTGGCAGTGCAAAGAGACCTTAAAGGGGGCAGTAACTAAGAATAAGCCTGGAATGGGGGGCTTTCTGGCATAAGGGCTCTTTGTTAATCTTGCTCCTTGCCCCAGGATAGATTGTATGTCAGGGGCAGGCCAAGGAAGGGGAAAGAGAGAGCGAGCATGTGGTGAGAACATGCTGCATGCACACCACAGTATCACTATTCTATGCTTCCCAAGGCACACAGGAGACTCTGGGATGCAGATCATAAATCAGAGCAGCCTAAGTTACATTAAGGTCTGGGCAGGTACAGGCTGTTCCAAAATAATGGTAGTGCAAAGGCAGTCTAAAGTCACTTTTTATCTCCTCCCCCACAGGCTGCATGCTGGGCCTCCTGAACTTCTGTGAGCGGAGTTGAAAATCTTACCATAGTTTCCTTTCTTTTCAATAAATGCCTTGGCATTTGTCTGGCTGCAGGAACCTTGTCACCTGTATTGCCTTGATGTTCTGTTCAGCGGGAAATAACTCTGAGGCATTAGTAGTGACTTTACCTGAACTGCATTCATTTTCATCACCAAAACTGATATCCCAGGCAGCATCTAAATGGGTGTGTGTACACTGGGCCTGGCTTGGCTGCATTCAGTGTTTTAAATGGCTGGCTGCTAGAGGAGCTGAAGGTTAACATCTTATATGTGAAGCAGAAGAAGTTGCCTTTAAAACTGAAGGGATAATGTCTCTGCCTGCATCATTCAACCAGTTGTATGAAACCAGGGGTGGCCAAAGCATGGTCCCTTTGCCAAATGCTAAGGCCACCTGACTATGGAAGTGAGACTGGAGGACACAGCCATGTGACAATTGTGAAGAATCACAGAAAGAGTCACTTTCTTCCAATCCTGAATAAGAACCTTATTAGAATAAGCACAACAGAATTATTTTTCAAGGTACTGTACACACTCTTTCCACTTCACTGTAAAGCATCTGCCTAGAACTTTCCCCAGCACCCTCCTGCCTAGCTTTCTGCTACCAATTTAAAGAAACAATACACGTGTCCTTATAGACACAACATGTCCCAACATGCAAATCTCATCTTGATGTCAACAGAGACTGCTCTAAGGAGCAGAGACCTCCAAGGCCAATGAGCAGAGACATTCAGAGTAGGGTGACCAGACAGCAAGTGTGAAAAATCGGGACAGGGGGTGGAGGGTAATAGGAGCCTATATAAGAAAAAGACCCAAAAATCGGGACTGTCCCTATAAAATCGGGACATCTGGTCACCCTAATTCAGAGTAAAGAATGCAAAGGCCACTTTAAAGTCAGCTGGGGACCTTGCAGGGAAAATATGATCTTATGGCTAAAGGACACAGCTGAGAATCAGTAGATGTGGCATCAAGTCAGGACGCACACTTGTCAAAGAACAATTAGGAAAATGCAATCAGCTGTGATTTACCACCAATGTATCAAACTGACATATTTTGGGATTGTCTCGTTCAATTATCCCCAACTTTAAATAAAAATGAAACTCTTCTTTAGGCAGAAAATCATACACAAAAGATTTCTCTGCTAATAACAGGAAGCTAGTTACAACCTTCACCATGGCTTCATAACAATACCATTCTTTTTCCACACTAAAAAATGTCAGTTTTAGAATCTGGCCACAAGGTGGTGGGAGGAGATCTCACATGGATAGTTCAGAAACAAACCATTCCCAGTGAAGGAATGAATTTGTTTCTAATATATATTGTAGCATCCCTACCAGGCACTATAACCAAATGATCTCAACCATTTTATCTAATAAGGATAACCTTCTCATTATGGCTGTTAGTGTAACCCACATTTAATGCCCACTTTTGAAAATTTGGGCCCAGTTGACATTCAAGGTCTCACAGAGGACCAAATTCTGCATTAACTTATACTTCCTGAAACCCCATAAAGGAGTGAAAAGTCAGCTTAGAATTTGGCTCACTGAGTAAGTGGTAGGTTGAAGATTAGAATCCTAACTCCCAGTCTCATGCTTAGGAGCAATTCCTTGGTCCCCCAGGGTAACACACACAAAATAAAAACACATTTAAACTCTGTTACTTTAATTTGCTTTTCTCTTTGCTATTTAGTACTCAATCTCCAAACCCATACTATACAATACAGAGATAAGACCCCAGAATCTGGACACCCTCAAAGTTGGATCTGGGTCTAAGATATTTTTTAGGGCACCTATCACTGTAGCAACCGAGAATCAGTCTTGACTATGTGGCACAGGTCCAACTCCAATCATACTGGTATACAAATCCTCAAGTTTGTTGTAGTTTTTACCCTGAATTTTCACTTGCCTTGTCCTTCATTCTCAGCATCAATCCCTGAGTGACGGGCAGATTCTGCAGCTCCTCCAGTCACATTTTCCAGGGCACTCAGTGTCTGGCCTGGTCATAGGACTTTGTGAAACAATATCAAATTTCTCTGATGAGATTATAACCTCAAAGTATGCTGGCATGTTTTCCTCTCCTTTACTCCCCTGCCACAACAAACCCCCTACATCACTCTCTCAGAACAGCTTTCCTAACTACCATGCAAACTTGGGGTTCCAACATTTATTTTCTCCTCCTGTGAAAAGGATAGATAGCCGCCTGGAAAAAAATGTTATGCCTGCTTTCAGCAGTCTGAGTCAAACAAAACGTTTTCAAAGGTAGGGAGACAGACAGGTAGGAAGCCATATTTGTCCTGTTAAGATTAATTCACATTAAGGTTGAAAGTCAAAATTAGTTTTCTTGCCTGCAGTTTTGATTTCTCCTGCAGTGGATCTTCTGCTCTGGGCAGAAGTCAGAACCCATGGGTATTTCTGTCAAGTCTGGAGAGAGAATTCCTCTGTGTTATTTTATTTATTTTTTTAACCTGAGCACTCTCCCTGTTGGTATAGTTGACGAACTGATCGTGCCCTAACAAGCCTCTCTACCTCCATAGAGGCAAGTGGATGTTTCCTCTGTGAGAGAGGAATCTTTTGCAAGGGATTTCTTCTCCTCAAAAATTACTTCCCACTCTCTTATGCCTTTGGCAATTTTCAACCTCTCCCTCCAGTTTGACCTACAGCTGGAAAAGAGAGAGTCATCACAGAAGCTCTTTCGGGAGGGCTGTTGGCTCTGCTAGCCTAGCAGTATATCCCCAGCCCTTATGTCATTGGCTGAAGCAGTTGCGAGGCCCCTGAAGCACTAAAGGGCTCTGAACCCTCCTCCACATCCAGAAAAGGAATTTTGCGTTTGTGCATCCCAGTATTCCTGCAGTGCTTATCGCTCCATTTTAACATACCAGGGCATCTGCAGCCAATGGCATCGCTGCCTCCTGCTTTGCTGCACCACAGATTGGGATTGCGTAAGGCTATTTTTGCGCCTGATAATTGAAACCTTGCCAGCAATTACCACATTTAAACTTGGCAATGGCTATTGGAGACTTCTAGCAGTTTCCCTGACCAGTGTGGACAGTGATATTTTTCTGAAAATGATGCTAGTCAAATCATGCTAAGACAAATCTAGACACAGGACTGCATCTTGGACTTAACAGGGGTCCAAGACAAGATGCTGGAGCTTAGTTTTTGATCCTTTGCTGTTTTTTATCTTATTGAGAATCTTAAATAGCTGAGGCAGGTGATGAGGTCAGGATCCAGGGAACCAGGATTACCGATAGTGGTACAGCTTTTTTTGTCCTCCCTCGCCATCTATGGACTTCACTGCTCCACTCCAGTTGCATATAGGCTCCTGCCTGGCCACATGATGTGATGATGCTCTTGTATGAATATGTCCTGTAGGGTGATGTTTCAGCATGTCTTGACTGGCTATTGAAAGTTCTGTTACAGGGGCCTAGTAATCCCTGTGCTTCCCACTGCCTCATCTAAAACTGTCCACACATTTCTAATTGTGAGTCTCTCTCTCTCTCTTTTACTGCTGTTCCCATGTGCTACTAGGATGCCATGCTCACCTGTCCACGTCCAATGCCAACCATCTGACCCAAAACTACCACGTCCAACTGTCTTTGTAACTCTAAATAAATAAACTGCCATTCCAACTGCCATGGAACTTTCTGATTCCAACAGTCCATCTAGTTGCCTGCTAAAGGGACTTCACCTAATGGCTTGTTTGCTGCTTGAACGGCAGCTGTGCGGAATAGTTCCACATGTAATTCTATTGCACTACACTAGAAAATCATTGATTTCATTCCCCTCAGTTTTACCACAGCATACTTGGGGGAACTGGAAAGGATGATAGCAAATCAGCCTTGTGGCTGAACAGTCCTTGTGAAGGAAGACTAGTTTTCTTTGGCTTATAAAACAGCCAAGGTCTTTAGTCTGATGTAGGAAGTGCCTGGAGTGAGAGACAGCGAGGGGCACCAGCCCCAGTGACCTTGGCAGAAGCTGCAGCGCACTCAACTGATACGGCTTCTCCATGTTTGGAAACATCCCAAGAATTATGGCAGAGGCCTTTGTAAACAGGACTTTAACCTAAAATTACAGCCTCAAATGTTCTCATTAAGGCACTCCTCTCCTCCCGTGCCTTCCCTCCAGTCTTCCTCGTGTCACTTAAAAATGTGCTGGGGACTGGATAAGGCAGATGCTGCCCTCATGTTTATTCATGCCCTTGCTACTTATAGGGGCTAGAAATTCATGGAGCCCACTGTGTGGGAAATGGCAATCTGATATTAACTCATTTGCAGCTTCTAAATTAAGAGATGGAAAAGACCTACTTAGAGCAGGTCACCTGGTCCTGACTGCACCAACAAATGCAGGATTCTCCCATATGTTATATCATTACAGCTTTGTGCATCCATTAAAAGGCTCAAGTGATACATCTCCTAGCATTTCCCTTGGATACTATCCCACAGTCTAACCAATCTCACTGGTTATTCAGCTGAGATGTCCCCTCTTGTACCTCTCAAAACAGTTCTCCTAGAGGGAGCCCTTGGTTGATAGCCATGTGCTCAGAGCGGCAGGATATGGAGGATACAGGACACAACTTCAATTTCACGATCAAAATGTGAGGATTTTGTTTTGTGTTTACATTTATTTAACAACTTTCCCACAGTTCAAACAAAAATTATATCCCTCTCCAGAGCTGCTAAAAAACAACATCACAACATAATTAAACCACCTCTACAGAGCTAGCCAGTGTGTAGACTTTCTTATTTTACAAAACAAAAAGAGAGGAACATGTTACAAAATAATCAGATCAGTCCATCACAATAGTGCAAGAGGTTATGAATTGTGTGGCTGGATGAGGCAAAAGGAAGGTTAGGAACAACTTAAATTTTGTTGTCCCAGAAGGCTTCAAGGCTCACAGGTTGCTTTAGGCTAAATGGCAGCAGATGGTGTGTATTTCTTCAACAACTGATCAGTGACTTCCATTAATTCCTAGACTGATGAAAACCATGTAGGCTAAATCTGTAAAAGCTGACCTAGGCAGTGTCATCTATTAAAATCTGCCAACCCTTAGAATAAAGGTAACACATCAGGGCCAAGTGCCATTGTATGCTAAGTGCCACTGAAATCAATGAGAGTTTCCTGCAAGCAACTGACAGAGTAATTGAGCTCCAGAGATGGACATTACTGGTTCTGGTGCCCCTTCTTTCACTTTAAGGACCTTTTGCAATGAAATCAATCCTTTCATCAGTAGTGAGGTAATCAGGAGGGACTCTTGGCAGCTCGTGAATCAAGAGAACATATGGCTCCTCTAACTCTTGGACCGTCTTGTCAAGTAGGTATTCCAGCCAGCTCCCTTCCAGAAGATAATGTATGTCAGAATGACATATCTCAGCACAGATCAGATGACAATGCATGCAGTGAAGAGTCCTAAAATTTCCCCAGTCTTTAGTGGGGATTATTTTAATTTTAAATAATTTTCAAATGCAGCAGGTATCATCAATCTGTTGGAGTATTTTTCAGATGAATTTACCTTTTTTCCTTTGTTCTTAGCAAAATATCTAGAGTTATTAAATATAATATGTATCAGTAAGACGAGTTTAGCTTCAAGGGGAGGACTTTAGTCTCCAATCACTCTGATCAAATGTCTGTTTCTCTAAAATGTGGTGTGGATTTACCCCCAAAAAACGTTACCAACCACACTGCACCTCAAATACCACTACTCTCCAAAAATGAAACTGAAAAAGAAAACAGGCGTGTCAGAGTGGAAATAGCTTCAGGAAATAAATGTACAGGTGCACTGAAGGCACTTTTTTTGCATGTTGCACTCCAGAACTATAAGCACTTCAAAGGGAGATCAAAGGGCAGAGAGACCATGTCACCCACTAAGGGTGTACCTAATGGAAGGCATTTAAAGGGACCTCTTCCCAGAGGTGGAATAGTTATTCCTATCATACAAACCTCTTGCGTCTAAATCCTTTCTGCTGTTCTAAAGTCTGATGAAATTTTTGATTTTGCCCCCCCCACAACCAGAACTTTATCCTAATTACTGCTGTGTGCCCTGTGAATGGAGAACATAGTCCATGCATAACTGCACACTAGCAGAAAGAATGAGATAGAAAGACAGACTGCCATTGAGGAAAGCTGACACTGGCCACTCACCCAAGGACAGTGTAGTCCTCTGAAGGCACTAAAGGCCAGATGTTCAAGTGCTCAGGCCTCAGGCTAGATTTTAAAGAGTTCCCACCAATTTGCAACACTTATAGCCAGATTTTCAAAAGAGTCCAGCACCCAATGCTCTTTTGAAAATCTGGCCATTTATTCTGGTGCCTAATTGGGAGGCAAGTTACTTTGAAAATCTGGCCTTCATAGTTGGTGCTGAACTCTGAAAAATCCGACTGCATAAATATAAAAGTATCAAGGATGCTCTGCAGAAATCAAAAGGGGATTAAAATAGTTTTTCAAGAACAGACGACCCAATTTCATCCACTGAACTCCAATTGGCTTCTGAGGAACTACTCCTGAGTTACACTGGTACGAGTGAGATCAGAATCAGTCTTATTTTGAATTAAAGAGATTGAGAGAGAGAGAGAAATGAAGCAACAACAGAAACCTCTGAGTCTCCATCATCCCATTTGTTAGAATGGATCTGTCCTGTGGCTATACATGTTAAACTTTTTAAAATAAAATAGAGAAGGGGAACTGTGTTCGAGTTCCCTCTCTGTTCAAGGCCTGTCAAATCTTGTTGCTTAATTATTTCTTATATTTAACTGTCATTAGGATGCATTTCCAAATGTTCACAGGTTGGGAAAAACATGCAAAAGTTCATCTACTGATCTAAGCTAACCAAACCTCTTGGGTCTGCAAATCTGGGCTAGAAATTTAACAACAGCCTCTTTCACATGAGCTTTCCAATAGTTCCTCAATAACAGCCTGAGAACACATTCACTTCTTGTATTTTGTTACTTCTCTTTCTGGGCCTTACCAGAAACTAGGATGACTAGATAGCAAGTGTGAAAAATCGGGACGGGGGTGTGGGGTAATAGGCACCTATATAAGACAAAGCCCTGAATATCTGGACTGCCCCTATAAAATCGGGACATCTGGTCAGCCTACCAGAAACTGGTGTTCTAGAGGCAACAGTGAAAATAGAAAATAAGGGGAACAAAAGTTATCTAAACTTTTTTGAACAACAGTTTGTTTTGAGTTTTAGGAACAGTGGGAGGAAATTCTTATTTTATACAGAGATGGACCTGAGCCACAAATTCAAGTTCCTAGCCAGTCCATTGTAAAGGGTCAATCAAGACATTTGGATCTGGGTTCAGATTTTGAATCTTCCTCAACCCCAGCGTCAGGGGCTGTTTGAATGTTTCAGGCACATCTCTCTAACTTTATGCAACCCAATGTCATAAATACTTAGCACTTCAACAGTGCTTTTTATCCACAGCTCCCAAAATGCTTTACAAAGGTGGGTATGAGTGTTCCCATTTACAGATAGATCCTCCAAATACTTACTATGAAATGAAGTGCTTGGAGCTGTCCCTTGGGCTTCACTAGGACTACCTGCAGTTGAAAGCTCCATGCCCAGTAATAAGTCTTTGAAGGATCAGGCCCTGAATTATTTTTTAGAAATGTGCTTTTGCCATAGATGCTGTAGCCTTATTGTTGCCTAAAGAAAAAGATGAGCCTTTCTTTTTTCATTTTGATTTTAAAAGAACATCAGATTACTCTAGGCTTAAAATTTAGGTGCATATTAAAAATTGGGCCTTAGAAGGGGTCTTGTGATTTTAAACATTTTTTAATTAAAACAATTTTTAGTCCAAATGTAAATAATCCCGTGTGGCACTTGGAACCTGAACACAGCAACAATGTTCATGGAAAGTAACCAGGGACCAAAATGAAAGTCTATTTTCCATGACCCACACTGAGTGAAATGCAAAATGTAAAAAGCGCACAAATAATGAAAAATAAATTTAAAATTTTAAAAGTCTCTCTGTTTTAATGAATTAGCATGTTGTTAATAATACCATAAGGATTTTTTTAAATGTATGATATTTAAGTCAACAGTATCCCTTTAAAAAGATAAATGGTTTAACAAGTTACTATTCTTTTATCAAAAACTCTTACTTTTGGGCAGGGGAGCAAACAGGTCAGATACATAACTGTAAAAATTAGGTATTGTAAACATTTTACAACTCAACTGCAATGTGAATTGAGTGAGTGATTTTGCCTTCTACAGTCTGGTCTAGGGAAAAGTTAAGGGAGGGACTTGCTACTACTTTCAGCAAAGAGGTTTCTTTAGTTCACTGTGATAGAGGTGTTTTTAGAGGCTTTTAGTCCCAGTTAGTGTGTGATTTAAAAGATAATTGTGTCTACAGTACACACATTTGTTACACTGTAGGCTTTCTTGGAATAAGTATTACTGTTAGGATGGAACCTGAAAGCAACATTGTATTGTAAGACAGGAACACACAGCATTTACTTCTTATAATGCCTTCCAAAGTATCCCGAACACAAGATCCTCCTGTCCAAACAACATGAACTTGTAACCAGTCTACTTAACCATTCAGGGAAATGTTAAAATAAAATCTATTTCCCTCAGATATCTTTCTAGGCAGGAACGATCTAATCTAAGTAATGCCCCCTCTCTATCCCTGTGATATACTGCACACTCTCTATTACAAGCAGCTATCACATGTTCAGTGAAGCTAATGGCATAAACCTGACCAGCAAGTGAAAACCTTAAGAACAAATGAATTTTTCTCATGACTAGTCAAGATCCTATTAAAATGCGCATTACTTTAGTGTTCTGGTTTAGAGGATGAGATAAGAAAAAGTGATTGGGAAGAGTCAGATAATCAGCTATATTATTTGTTGTTTATTTCCTTAGTGTTCACTATGTTCTGGATGCTGGGAAATTTTTACTCTGTTGACTATTTCATAAAAGACCTTTTCATGCACCCCTTTTCCCCTTGCTGCTCCCCAGTTCCCCCAATGCTTAGCTCTCAAAAGGTTTTATTCTGCAGATCACAAGGAAAGGCTCTGCTGATGACCAAACCATCAGCTTACAAGAAAACATTCAGACTGTAAGCGAGGTCAGGGATGCTTTTGTTTTGGCTGCAGTTGTCGACATAACATACTTCAGTGCATAAAGGTAAATGGCGAAGAAGCAGAAAGGAAGGCAGGCTTGAATGTAGTGTAAAAGTCTTTCTGTCAATACACTGGATGAATTTAAAATGTTCCAGCAAATCCCTAAGCTCTTCTAAACAAACCTTCAACGAACCTCCTGCCAAAATACAGATCATAATGAGCCGGGAAACTCAAGACACAGTCACACTGGAGAGCATTTTTTTTTTTTTAAAGTACTGCTTTGTACTTCTTACATCAGAAGCTAGGTGTTGCAGTTCTCTTCAGCTGGGTCCGTTGACGTTACTGCTCCTCCCATGGGTCTTACATACAAATCTTCCTTCACTGCATGGCACATTCCTGGGGATTTTCAATTTCTGCTCCCTTCAGATTAAGATTCAAGTTCTTTTTCTGTTCTATTTCCACCTGACAAGAAAAAGGAAAGAAAAGAACAAGAAGTTCTAACCAGCTTCTGATTTTATGTTCTCCTCAGGACACAAACTTTTGGATTACCGCAGAGGCTGGGAAATTACTTGCCCTCAACCACAAGTTATAATTAGATATGGGCTGAGGAAGGGGCTCTGGATCTGTATTAGGTTTAGTACTGGGTTTTCAATTTCAGGTTTGAGGTCACATGAGCGCTAGAGTTTAGAGATTGAACAATGCTTTAATCTTTTGAGCAGATCTCAGTGGTTTCATCCAAACTGACAGCAATTTTGTACAATTTCTCACAACTTGGGATCAAAATGTCATGAAAAGAACTGTCCGTGAGTGACTTTGAATACAGTCAAACTGATACTGGTATCATCCCCCTTCTGGTTTTAGATCCAAACCCATAATCTAAAATTGCAGAAGCTGACTTTGATCATAAGATCTGAAGCCAAGCCTCCCTGAAATTCAAAGGGGTTTAGATTAGAGATTCTTGTTTTGATCATATCTGATATTATTAATTAATAATAGCAACTGTATTTCTAAATAGCACCAATCTACAACAGTATCCCAGAAATTTACAATGAAACATATACAGCTTAACACACTAAAAACCTTCGAAAGTAAAATAAAAACAGTTCAGCTCCATCTGTGTATAAACACTCAATCTCTGTATAGCAGAGGTGGGCAAACCACATCTGGCCCATGGGACCGTCCTGCCCAGCCCTTGAGCCCCCTCCCCTTGAGCCTCACCTCGCCGCGCCACCAGTGCTCTGGCCCGCTGCTTCTGCCGGTCAGCGCAGCAGGCTCTGGCCAGGCAGCGGGGCTGCGAGCGCCTGCTGTTCCGAGCGGCATGGTAAGGGGGCGGGGAGGGTTGGATAAGGGGCAGTCAGGGGACAGGGAGTGGTTGGATGGGGCGGAGGTTCTGGGGGAAGGGAAGCGTGGGGGGAGTTGGATAGGCATGGAAGTCCTGGGGGGCCTGTCAGGGGGCAGGGGTGTAGATAGGGGTCGGGGCAGTCAGGGGACAGGGAGCGGGGGGGATTGGATAGGGGGTAGGGTCCCAGGGGACGGTTAGGGGTGGGGGGTCCTGGGAGGGGGCAGATAGGGGGCAGGGGCCAGGCTGTTTGGGGAGGCACAGCCTTCCTTACCCAGCCCTCCATACAGTTTCGCAACTGCAATGTGGCCCTCAGGCCAAAAAGTTTGCCCACCCCTGCTGTGTAGTCATAAATAAAGTCAACATGCTGGGCTGAACACCCTTGGGAGAAGAAAGCCCTTTTAAAACATGTTTGAAAACCTAATTCTGTGGCACACCACAGCCTACTCTCTAAGTATTTCTGATTTACCAAACACTATAGAATCTGGGCACCATCAAAATGATGTAAAACAACAGTAAAGTCCTGGATGCCCAAGACTCTAGCTGTCCATTCCTTTAGGTTCTCAGAAGGAGTAATGATAGAGACCAGGAGCTTTCTACTCCGTCTTGTCTTATTACAGGCAGAGCTGGTAGCACCACCTTAGTTAAGATTGTCCAACATTTTCCATTATAGAACCCTGTTTTCAGCTGCTTGCAACTTTGCCTAAATGTAACCATTTTGTCTGAAATTTTACATGCCAAGTATCTGCCTCAGGTTGAATTTGTTTTAGAAAATTTCAGCAAAAATGGTTAATTTTTTTTCATTTCTGAAGACATGTTTATAGAAAAATATGTTGTTTTGCCCATATCAAAAAGTGTTACAGCCACTTAATTGGGAAGCTCTAGTCCCACCCTACTTTGAAACACAGACAAACACATTCTAACTCTATAGGTCAGTGGTTATGGTAGTTACCTGGGATGCAGAAAACCCAGGTTCAAATCCCTCCCAATCAGGCTATTGGTTATTCTGGAATCTCTCTTAGTTTTGACCAGAAATTCCATTCTGGACCCATGAAAACTCCCAGACAAAAGATTTGTCAAAACTGGTACGTTTCCACAGAAAGTTGTGGTTTTGACAAATCTGCCCCCTTCTCCCTCCCTACCCTCCAAAAGAAAAGAAAAGTGTTGAGAAATTCCTGACCAACTATACTTAGGTGCCAAAATACCTTCAAAAATCTGGCCTTTAGGAGCCTAAGTCTCATTGAAAGTCATTTCTAAAACAGGACTTAGGCATTTTTGAAGATTTTACCCTACATCTTTAGCTGGTGCAAACTGGTGTAGTTCCACTGAAACAAACAGAGGTACGCTGATTTATGCCAGCTCAGGCATTAGCCCATCACAATTTAAAAGTACTGAAATATTTTCTTTTGACTAGAATACCTGCAAAACTGCTGAAGCTAGAAAGAAAGGTGAGTACTACTCCTACAGAAAAGCATGAGGAAACCCTATGTCGCTCAACAGTTACTTGTTTGGCAGTGATGGATACAGGATTCAAAGTGTGATGAGTTAGGGTTGTCTAAGCACAGCCTGGGAGTCAAGAGTTCTGCTCCCACCTCTGACTCTGTGTCACCTTGATAAATCATCTCTTTCACCAGCATTAAATACGTCTAAATAAAAATGAATCATGCAATAGCTATGCTAGCCACAGTGATTGCTGGCTGCTCACTTTACCTTGTAACTATAGTGTGCTGAATAGTTGACCCATTTTCTGACATCAGTCTTGTCCTCTACAGAAATGGACCGAACAGTGGCTTTGGACGCTGAAGTGGTGGGCATGTCAAACTCCACATCGACATAGCGGACGAAACTGGAAGGCACTTCCCGGTCAGAGCCAAGCTCCAGGTGGCAAAAGAAGCAGTGAGGATGGCCAGAAGCTGGGAAGAGAGAGAAAATGAAACTTAAAGCTGTTATGAGTATTAACAAGGGCAACACCTAGGAAGAAGCATCTTAAAACGGGTAAACAGAGAATCTGCCTGAGTAAGTTATGAGGTCAAAATAGCTGCAGTGCAGCTGGAGCTTCCAGAGATGACTAAAGTAAACAAGCTGCAGGGATAATAGTTAATCATTCTAGACTGGCTTCAGTGAATGAGAATTCTGGGTCTAAACCAGTCACCACAGGGATCAGGAAGGAATTCTCCAACCTATTTCCATGTACGGCACTGGTGTACTGTGGGCAGTTTTTACTTCCTCTGATGCATCAGGTATTGGACACAGCCAAAGGCAGGATCTTGCAGTACACAGTCAAATGATGTCTTTCATCTGATGATCACATCGCCCTTTCAGCTAGATATTATAACGATTTTATAGATAGGAAAACAAAATTAAAAAAACTAAATGATTTCTTTAAGGTCACACTCAAGTCAGTGGCAAAGCTAGGAACAGAACCCAGGAATTCCAACTTCTAGTTCATTATTCCATCCCTGTACACAATACTCACTCCTTAAAAAGGGCAATGTAAGTGATAGTTTAAAATTGTAGTGATCTGCGAGCATTACATTTTGTTTGTTTTTTTGTCCCCTTTGCCCTGTTGGAAAGCAGTGCGGTCTAGTCAGAGCACAGGCTGACCATCAGGACATATGGCTTCTATTCCTGCCTGTCATCAACTAACTGTGACCTTGGGCAAGTCACTTAACCTCTTTGTGCCTCAATTTCCCATCTGCAAAACGAGGATAACATCTTTCAAAAGCACTTTGAGAACCTTGGCTGAAGGCTGTTAAATCGATTCTAAGCATGATTATTATCCTTACATTTGTCTAAGTAAAACAAATCCATGCATGACACAACAAGGCTCTGGCCACCTGGTTGTGCATGGTGATGTTTAATTTCTGACCATCCATTTTGCAATCACTACGGGGGCATTTGCCTTTTATACAGGTGATCAAGATGCACACTGAGAAGCTAAAAAGGAATGCAGGAGGTTGGGTTTGGGAAGTAAGAGTGGAAAGAAGCCTGCAAGCCCTCCACATGAAGCAGAATGGGAGTACCATATGTGATGGGCTTGCAGGATTGGGCCCTGGAAGACCAGCAGTTCAGACAAGTACCCAAACAATGAGCACACCCAGAGTTTATTCCAAAATATCCAGCCCCCTGAGCCTGCAAAGCAAGGCAGGGTATCTTCAAAGATAGTAATAACTCTTAGCACTGACAGGGTGAAAATCACCTCTGTGCAGAGAGCCAGCACTAGACAACACCTAAGCACCTCTAAGTCGCACTTCAGCCTTCAAAATAAAGCTTAAATGGGATTTATAGGCCTTGTGCAAGTTCCTCTTCAGAGGGGTGAATTTCATCCACAGAGCACTTGGTATTTTCAAAGCACTGCACAAACACTACTCAATCATGCACAAAGTCTTCCTAATGAAGTTTAAGGTAAATGCTGCTTCTGGTCAGGCTAGAAATATAATAATAATAATAATAATAATTAATGATAAATATTTTATATTGCCGGCTACAGGCTTCAGCAAGGTTGGGGTCCTATTGTGCTAAGGACTGTATAAACGTACAGTAACTACTGCACAAACAAGTTCTTCAGAATGCATTGGTGTTCCCATTTTCAGTTGGACGGGGGTGTGCAGAGACAAAAACCAATGAAGAACAAGGGAGTTAACTGAACTTTTACAGACTTCAAATATACCTAGACAGAAGTTTTGGGCCAAGGTTCAAGGACCCTTATCAGAATGGCTTTGCTCTTCCAGAATGGAAAAGCGACTGGAAGCAGGTTTCCAAGAAAACTTCAGTTGTCTAAATCCTGAGCACAAGATTTAAGGGCTGTGCCTTCTCCATGCATATTAAGTCAAGAGCCTATCAAAGACATGTTTCAGGAGAAGGAGGAAAAGGTTTAATTTAAAAGAGCACAAAGAACCCCCCAAAATGTTAAAATAATATGGTACTCATTTTTCCTTGTGTTGCAAAGAAAAGGAGAGTATGACTTTATTTTCTCCAATAAATGGACTTAACATAAATAAATAATTTAAACACCACTGCACTTTAATTCTGGCCTTTTGTCTTCCAAACACTTTGCAGACAATTTTTAAAAAGCATCTAAATGACTTAGGAGACTCTGGCTACATCTACACTGCAGCTGGGAGGTGTGATTCCCAGATCAGAGAGCTGTGCTTGTGTTAGCGTGCTAAAAATAGCAGTGTAGTTGTGGCAGCTTGGGCTAACTGCCTAAGTACCACCCTCTCCAAGATCCCAGGTATGTACTTGGATGGTGAGCCCGAACTGCTGCTTTTCCCACCATGGCCATGCTGCTACTTTTAGTGCACTAGCTTGAGCAGAGTAGTGCATATACATCTACCTGAGAGGGGAACTACACCTCCCAGTTGCAGTGTAGATGTAGCCTACGGGCATGTCTACATTGCAATCCACAGGTGTGACTGTAGCTAGTGTAGACATATCCAAACTAGCTCTGATCCAGATAGATCACAGCTAGTTCGAGTAACAGTGGCAGTGAAGCTGTGGCAGCATGACCGGCTGCACGAGATAGCCCCGCCTGTCTTGGACCCTGAGTACATACTCAAGTGCTGGTGCTGCCGCGGCTTCACTGCTATTGTTACTCGAGCTAACTTTGACAAACTAGCTCAGGTATATTTACACTGGCTCCAAACACACCTCCCTACTGCAGTGTAGACACATACCCTAAGTACCATTTTCAAAAATAATATGTAAATACATTTCAAAATCTGGGCCTTTTGTCACTTACGAGGCTAAGTCAAATGGACTTTTGAAAACCGGACTTAGATGCTTTGAAAATTGTACCCATTATCTATATTTAATCCGCAGACCACCACTGTGAAGTAAGGAAGTATTCCCCTGTTTGGGCTGGGGGAAACCGAGGCACAGAGAGGTTAAGGACCAAACTATGTCTGACTACAGCATGGATGTACAAGGGATGGGGACACAAGGAATCTTTCCCAACATTGTATATGTCATGGCTGGATACAATTACAGTCTCCCTTAAGCATAGAGACTGTATTCTCCTAGAACCTCTGTCAGCAGAAACCCCAGAAAGGGGGACTAACGTGGATAGGAGGCAGCATTATATTCACACCTCTAATGGCCAGTGGAGCTGTCCGGCCAGAGAGAGCAGAGCATGCTGAACCATCTGGAGGGATAGTGTAATAGGTACATTACCCCTGGGCACAAGGGAGCTCCTTGAGGCGCAATCCATTCTGGAGCTACCTTGGAGTGTGGGGCTTGCGGAAGTGTATGGTTGTGCACCAACTGCAATGCAGACCTGTAACTGAGTCCTGTGTGACTTGCCAAAGGCCACAGAGAAAATGACAGTGTCAGAGCTGGTACATGAAGTCAGGAATCCTGGATCCTGATCCTGTGTTTAGAAACAGTTAAAGTTTGTCAAAACAGAGTCTTGTAATAGGAAATGTCAAACAACCTAAATAATAGGTGGTGCAACTAGTCCCACCTATAATACAAAAAAACTCAGACACTGCGTAACATCATGAGAATGAAACTAAACACTGAACCTACTTGTCTGGCA
Organism: Macrochelys suwanniensis; assembly: GCA_033296515.1. NCBI lineage: Eukaryota > Metazoa > Chordata > Testudines > Chelydridae > Macrochelys > Macrochelys suwanniensis. Next base: position 36,829,211 of record CM065781.1, on the reverse strand, counting down.
ACACAGGACAAATAAGCAAGGCCTTTAACTATCACAACAATGTTTATTTATTTGAACTGACTTTTCTGATTGTTTATAGAGTTCCACTGATGCACTTGAGACAAAACACACATGATCCCTGCTGTGAAAAACCTGCAATCTAAGGGCCTCAGCCAACTCCCACCAACCAAAGTCAATGGTAAAACTCCCACTGACTTCAAAGAGAGCAGGATCAGTCCCTAAATTAGTCTAAATTATGTTGGTTTACACATAACATGACCCCATGAACTGTAGTCAGTTGAACCCTGAACAACTGAACTAAGCTATAAATCATGCAGGGAAGGTGTAATTTATTTAATCAATTCTAGTAGTAGTGATGAGTAACAACAGTTCATGCAAATTTCACTGTACACATCATTCAAACATTTACTGTGGTGCCCACTCAAATGTCTGGCACTTATATAAGTGAAATGTCTGTGACTGCAAAAAATACACACGGTTATGATGACATATACGGAACCCATACAGTCATTAATTGACCAGGGGTCACAAAATATAACTTCATTATACTTTATTTCCCCCGCCACACCCAATCAGACCCCTCAGCCTGAAAGACAGATAAAGTGCATAGTAAAACCGAGACAGATTCATCCTCTTCTGGGCTTCCTGCCTCCCTGAGGCACGAACATCTCATTCTCACATTCGGTGACTCAACATAAAGTCCATGTTGAAAATTATCTGTGTTTCAGAAATGGGCTTGAGCTGCCATGTTTGGAAGGGACCTCGTTCTAAACTGTCCCCGAAGTTCATTGGTGGTGAGATCTAAGGTTTTAATTTCGCCCACTTTACAGGAAGGGCCAGCCAGAATGCTTGGGAATGGATCCATAGCCAAACTGCTCCACAGTTCAGGATATCTAGATCCAAGATTCTGGTTTGGGTCACACCTCTGCTTTGTTTGTACAGCTTTTTCCCACTATCATGAAGCCTCTGTATCGGTATTTTTTTAACACTCTTTTGTTCCACTGCCTAGAGGGTAAACACACATGCTAGTTCTCTTGTACTGTATCACATCCAGTTGTGACTGAGGCTCCGCTGGGCCTATAAACAGACTTCCTTTATCAGCCAGTGTCAACATGTTCATTGTGAATCAGAGAAGAGCAACAGAGTTTACCAAACTGTTCTGGGAAGAAGCTCAGCAACATATTCTGTAGAATCCTGCCATTAATTGCCTCCAAGAGAAAAACACAGGCTAAATACATGGATTGTTTGATTCAGTCATATGCTTTTGAATTTGTAGCCACAAGCAAACGGCCCAGATGCTTTCGCAGATGGCCCTAGTAGCAGGTTGTAAAGCTGGAGAACATAGGGCCTGTTCATATCAGGAACCACAAAGACAAGAAGTCAGGATAAGGCAGTGAAGCTACAGGAATAATTCCTAGAGACTGGTGCTTGGATTTTATGATCTGCAAGTGAGCACTGGGTTAAATGGTTTAGGACTTGGTTACCTGAGCGACCCACCCTTCTCCCCCTCCAATACCACCTTCAGTGGCAGTCAGTAAGGACAGGCAACTAGATCCCTCTTAATTTAAAATGGAGGGGGCTGCTGCACAGTATTTTCCATGGGGGTCCTTGAAAATGGAATTTGCTCTCCCTTTTTGGTCTACCAGAGCCTGGATTTGTCAATATTCGGGGCATGCAGCAATTGCAAAGCCCACCCTTTGATAAGGGCTGACGTTTGTGGGTGGCTAGATGGGTGCGTCCCTATTATTGTATTTTGGGTGACTATTGTGGGTGGCTTCATTCAGGCAGCTGTCTGAGTATTTTTTTAAAAATCTGTTGTATATTCTGAGCATCTAGAGCCACGGGATAAGTGTTGTCAAGAAATATAAATAGTCCCTGAGAGGCAGGGATGGATTCAAACTATACTAGGCCTGCCTTCACCAATACTTTAGGATTCCCTCCCATGGATATTGTGGCCATGTCATAATGCTTGCTCCCCTTTCCTTTCCCTCAAATCACACTGTGACCTGACAGGAGGGGTTGTTTGCAGACAGGGCACCCCTCTTCCTCCCAGGTGTATCAGATAGTCAGTTAGCACCCATGTGTCGCTACTGCTCAGTACTGTGTGGGAAGACTCTCCAACAGCAAGGACTGCATCTCAGCTTCATTCTCCCCTGCTGGGAGGCAGATGTAAGGTCACAGACAGAGACAAGGACAAAGAACTGGAGACTTGGGTTAACATTTCACATGATGTGAAAGTGGGTAAGAGAGCATCACTAATGGTTTGAGCAGGCAAAAGAGTCAAGAATTCTGGAATCTGTGAGCAATTCTGCTAATGACATGCTGTGTGAATTTAGACAAGTCATTTAAGGTTATGTCTACACCAAGGATCGGCAACCTTTGGCATGCGGCCCACCAGGGTAAGTCCCCTGGCGGGCTGGGCAAATCCCCTGGCAGGCCGGGCCGGTTTGTTTACCTGCTGCGTCCGCAGGTTCGGACGATCGCAGGTCCCACTGGCTGCAGTTCGCCGTTCCAATGGGGGGTGCGGGAAGTGGCGCGGGCCGATGGATGTGCTGGCCGCCACTTACCACAGCCCCAATTGGCCTGGAGCGGCGAACCGCGGCCAGTGGGAGCTGCGATTGGCCGAACCTGCGGATGCGGCAGGTAAACAAACCAGCCCGGCCCACCAGGGACTTACCTTGGTGGGCCGCGGGCCAAAGGTTGCCGATCCCTGGTCTCCACTTTGAGCTGGAGGTGTAAATTCCAGCTCAAGGACACATACCCGGGCTAATGACTGAGCTAGTGCACTAAAAATAGAGCATAGTTGTGGTGGGGTGAGGGATAGCAGCCCTGAGTACTTGCCTAACAACTTGGATGTTTATGTACTGGGGCAGGTAGCCCCTCCTACTGCCAGGACTACACTCTATTTTTAGCATTCTAGCTTGATCAGAGCTATCAGGGGTATGTCACCTTGAGCTGGAAATTGCACCTTCCATCTTGAAGCGCAAACATATGCTTAATCTCTGTGGGCTTCAGTTTTCCCCGCTGTAATGTCTGTAAAGTACACTGAGATCCTCAGATGGATGGTGCCAGAGAAGAATAGTTGTCACTGAACTTCATCCCCTGACCTGAGGAGTCACGCACAGTGGGATTTTCCTAGCAAGCACATAATTATTTGTGTTTAGGGTCAGTCTGATCGTATGGCTTTTTGAAGGCATGCTGCTATTGACATGAGATTAGTCTTTCATCCTAAAAAGTGTTTCTTTTTATTCCCCCTACTCTTTGCTTCTAGTCTCTCCTCCAAAGTAAACTCTCCAAGCCTCATTTGTTGTCAGACTGATGTCTCTCTAGGTTTGTACTCTGTGGTGGATCCCTTATTGAGCTAAAAAGTGATCCAAAAGGTGAGAAGCACCTGGGTTCAATGCTTTCCTTCCCTCCTGCCAAATGAGAACAAATGTTCTCAGAAAGGACCAGCTCTGGAGCATCATTGAACTTTTCTTGTAGGGAAAAAATACAGGCAGGAACCTGCCCAGTGAGGCAGGTACAGGAACAAGTCAGTGTTTTAAATGGCATTTATGCAAAGAACTGCATTAGCCAAGGGCATGTGAACCAGAAAGGGTAATTCACTATAAACAGAAAGTAAACTAGATTGGTCAGATTTCATTGCCCAAGCTGGGTGAAGGGCAGAAAGTGAATAAATGGTAATGGTGGTAAAAAGTAAATTAGATTTCACAGATTACTTGAATGTTAATAATTAAAGGTATAACTATAAAAATGCAGGACAGATTTTTAAGTTATATGATTTACCTTGACAGTGTCCCTTTAAATGTTAAATCATGTCTTAGTCCCTGTCCACACTAGTTGAAAGATGTAACCACAAGTTGTTGCTTGGAATACTTTTAGCTTGTAAGTTCTACACAGTGCCCTATGTCCACACACAACCTCCATACCTTGTATGTGTATGAGCTCTGGTTGCAACACATGCCGTGAGATTTTTGTCTCAGGTCTTGCTGAATCAGTGCAATTTACAACATTGTGGATAGGAAGTTGCAAGAGCTGGAGCTACAGTGATTCAGCTGGTTCCCCTGATATCACAATACAGTGCCTTATATTTGGAAGTTACCCAAAAAGTACCTGTTCTCAGAAACAGTGTAGTGCATTATGGGAAAGCTTAGGCAAGAGTCCCAGAATGCACTGACAAAAACATGGTTGGAAGGCATATTTGCATGTGGCTACACTCAAATGGTTTTGTCAAAAACAGTGTTTCTTTGTGAGACACATTAAACCACTGTTAGGATGAGTAAGTCAACCAGCCAATTCATGCAATTGATGCCCCTTTGAACCTTCCAAAAGGACAATGGTTTATCCACTGTACCATGTAACTCCAATGTCCCCCAGCCCCCAAAATATACCTTTCCTTTACGTTTATCCACTGAGACACAGTACTCTCTACTTACCTGAGTTTTTGTCAGGCAGTCGGTTTATCCTCCATACAATGGAATTAAAGGCATGCTCATATTTGGCAGTTCCCAAAGTTACTCTCATTACTGGCTCAGAACCAGACACGCTGGTTGATCCAAAACTGGCACCCTTGTTCACCTTGGCTTTCAAAGACTTTTCTCCCAGGACACTTTCCCTGCGGAAGTTTTTCACCCACTCATTTGGCACTGGGTAGCGGACCATCACGTTTTCACAGGGGACCTGAGTTAGAGGGTCGCGGTTGGAGGAGAATCCAGTGGACATCATCAGCCAGCTCTGGACCTCCACTTCAGCACCTTTGACAGTGGCTGCTGTTCTCAGAGTGAAAGGCAAAGTCTTCTCAGTAAACACAGTCCTGAACCGCATCAGCTCGAATCGGCAGGCATCCAAGGGATTAAACTGGATAACGTGGGAGCTGTTAAACATTTCCTCGTCCACACATGAATGGAACCGGCAGTTATACAACTTAATCCACTTAGTGGTAGTGGTGGGCATAATATCCTGCCGTGCAACGATTTCATTCCCTTTTATAAGTATGTCATTAAGGCCCAGTCTGCATTCTGCAAGGCCAGAAAGGAAGCTGAGAACATGTACATGTGTTAACACACTGTGCTGGAGAATCCTATTGTCTCCTCTGGCCAAGATGCCATGAAACTTATCCTTGATATCAACAGTGATTTCTTCCTCTTGATAGTTTAATCCTACTGTGCTCAGATCTGTTGATGAGGCTGGCAAGTCCATTAGTATATCCTGAACTGCGCTGATGAAACTAAGGAAATCTTCATAATCAGTAGTGCCTAGCTTTATCACTTGTTCCCTTTCTGCTGCATGGCTGATTGCTGGTTTAGGCTGATACTTCCTTTTCTCCTTGTAGATGGTGCGGTCTATCCGCACGCTGTGTATCCTTCCATTCTCATCATAGTTTTGGAGCTTGGGCTCTGAAATCTCATGACTGATCTCAAGTTTGAATTCCTTGAAGGGCTTCTCCAGTCCCTTCTCATAAAAAAGCTGTAGATACCCGCTCGCAGTCAGCTTGACGTAAATTGGCCCCCAATGCCTAGATGACATGATGTTCTTCTTCTCTGGTATCCTGAGCATCATTGGCCAGCCATCCTTGGGCTGAGATGGGGCCAAGTTCAACAATGTGCCATCCACCTCAAATGGCATTAGGGGGTCATCATCAGGTAGAGTTGGGCTGCTCAGGTGATCTGGATCCCCAATCCGGAGCTGCTTGAGCTGCTCGACAGCATCTGTGTGGGTTAAGTTTTTGCTTGACTCATCAAAGCTGATGGTGTCAGGTTCTTGGTAGAGGATAATAAGGGAGTCTCTTTGGCTTTGGTCTGGAGCGCCGGAGAGAGAGGAGCTGTGGGAACGCCTATCTCGTTCCTCTAAGAATGAGCTGAATGGGTTGATGGGTGAGGGTTGGACATCCCTAAGAGACTCATCCAGGAAGGGGTTAGTAGCACTCCAGGGGGGTGTTCCAACAGAAGGCAGCCTATTTAAGGAGGAAAGATCTAGCTTTTGAACTTTAGTGAGGTCCACCAATGTGCTCCTGGGGCGCTCCCTCTTCTTAAAGGATGCAGCAAGGTTACAGTTCACATCTGCAGTCTGCGTTGCTACTGGTGGGGTGTCTGGTTTCAAGGGAGAAAGATTCTGTAGGGAAGCAGAGCTGACTTCATTGTCATCGAAAGTCACCCAGCTGGGGAAACGAGCTGTGGTTGGGGTAGGAGAGTGCCCATTCAAGGAGGTGCTGTTCAGCTGCCAGTTGACAGCCTCCATATCTACCTCTTCATCTTCCTGGAAAGACGAGGAATTGTCTTTAAAGAGAGAGAAAGAGAGAGAAAAGGGAAATTTCAGTCCATTAGTCTGAAACCAACTAGTTCTTTTCTCTAAAGGAGAAACTTTGTGGGCACCGTAGTTTGCATGTACAAAATGGGCTAATTCACATGCTGTGCAAGGGAACTGCTCGAACAACGTGGCTGAAAGGCCGAAGAGTCTGATAAGAGTTACTGAGGGACCCAGTCCCAGTCACCTCCAAAGGGACAGAGAAACAAAGGTAGAAAGAAGCAGCAGGAGACAAATGAAGAAAAGAGGAATGATAGCAGGGATTGTACCTTCCTCCTCTCTCCCAAACAAAACAAAACCTAAAAGGAGAAAACAAAAACCTACCATATTGCAGTCATTTTCTCTGTAATTTTTTTCTTTGTAGCTTTCTTCTTTACTCCCTCTCTCCTTTCATTCCTTCTCTCCTTTTTCCTCTTTTGTTCCTTCTCTTCCTCCTTTCTCTCTTGTTCCTTCTCTTTCTGTTCTTTCCCTTCTGCTCCCTCTCCCCCATGTGCTTTTGGGTTGTTGAATCCAATGGGAAGAGGGAGTGAAAGTGGTGGAAGGTCTTTTTTCTGCCACTCCCACTCCATCTCCATATGCTTTGGCTGCTCTATTGCTGTTAGCATTAAAGCAATGGGGAAAGAGCATAAGAACTGGAAAAGGTGCCTGAATGACATTCATTGCACAGGAGACATTCAACAAGGCTGTTTACTTGGCCTGCCCTGTGGAGAATTATCAGTCAGCCCTAAGAGGTCTGTGAAATGCTTCTCAGGGAAGCTATGAACTAATGATGTAGGAATGGTTAAAGAAAGGCATATTTCAGGCCTGTATTGTGCAAGCTTTCCCCTCTAGCACGCCATGCTTGACCTGTAACAGCTTCTATTCTTCTAGACCTGGGCTCCCCATACACAGCTCTGCCAATGCACTTCAGTCCTAACCTGCACTACCCACTGCTATTCCAGTCCTGGATGTTCCCAAGTAGAGGCTCCCAGTGGTGGTTTATATATACAGAACACACACAACTGGGAATGTTCTGAGGCTGAAGCGTTTAATCTCCATTGGCTTGGAGAGTAGGATCACAGAAAATGCTCCCAAAGATGGGCATCCTGTCTGGAATTATAATCTGCTGCTGCACCATGGGCTCACCATACTTAACATACAGAAATGTCAACATCCTTACCTCTTAAATTTGCATCAAAATGCAGATTATGTACTTTGCAAAACTCATCACTCTGAAGTGCAAGAAAAGAGACTTTTAAAACCACACTTAAGTGCCGCCTATGTTTGCACTCTGAGCAACTTCTGTGTCACATCTGCTTACTGCATAGACAAAAGCAAGCATTTAAAGTGCTGTCATCCCCTTGGAGGAGAGAGCTTGATTCCCATCTGCCTCATCCACATCAGCAAAATCTGAGAGCTAAATTCAGATTTCAACTGTTGTCTACTAAACTGAACACAGAAGTCAGGAGACCTGGGTTTTAGTTCTGGCACTGCGACTATGTGACCCTGGGTCACTTCACATTTCTGGGCCTCCGTTACACCATCGGTACAAAGGGATAATGACACTTACCCAACCTTGTAAAATGCTTTAAGATCTGCATCTAGAACACATTATAGCATTATTATTATGATCAGTGGTGATTGTGTATGAAGAAAAAAGAATCCAACTTTTCAGATCCCAGTTTAATAATAAAATTATAATACAATGTTTTTCTTCTGTATATCTTGAAGTGCTTTATAAAAGAAAGAGTCACTATCTCAGTTAATCAGGAGATTTCCTCCTCACCCTGCACACTCAACCAGGTCTTAGTCTTAGCTTTGCACATAAGATGCAACTCTTGTTCAAATCCTAACCACAGTTCCTGCTCCTGGGAGGGGTGGTAGGTCCTGCATGCTCCCTCAATAAGCTTCCACCCCAGGTCTATACATGGATTTTGGGGGAAAGAGTGACTTTCACTTCCACACCCTTCCCCCAAACCAGCGCCAAAGCATTTTTTTTTTTAAATTACCAAGTACAAAACTGTTCCTCAGTGGGAAATGGCCTTCTGCTCTTAAGTCCCCATCCCCACACTGCTAAACCTCTCTGTAAGTAGCTTCTCTCCTCAGTGGCCAGCCAGCAAGCATATAGCTGCTTGGAGAAAGAGCAAGGGGAATATAAAGATGTAGTGAAGAGGCTTACAATTTTCCAGTAATCTTGGACATAGAATTTCTTGCTTCTTTTATGACTGGTGACATTTACACACAAACAGGGTCTTTGTTTCTTATGAGCTCACCTGGTCCTGAGGCTTATTTCCCATCTAAGGTCATAATTCATCCTTTGTGGTATCACAGCCATCAACTTGCAGAAACCAACTGTGATGCCACAGAGGATTAGGACTTCAGGTGGGTGGAGAGTAGTAGACGAACAGAGATCCTGATTTCATATGGAAGAAATACAGGCAGCACTCCCACTAAAAAGAACATCTGTCAGAGTTTTCCCACTGGGTATAAGCAGGCCTTTTTAAAAACAAAGCTGCTTTTGTGATACAGGAGCCTAAAAATGTAGCCAACGTTTTTTTTTTAAAAAAATGGTAGTTTTATAACTTTGTGACTTGATTGTTTATTTTATTTTTAGGAGAAAACCAGAGCAAATTAATATTTGATTCCAGTCATCTGTAAAGAGATCACATCATGGAGCTGGGAGGCAATAGGCCGTCTTTATCCTACACTGAAATCAAATTAAATACAGTGTTCAGTTGCCAAACTGGAGGGAGTTCAGAGAAGAATAATGAATATTGTTTAAGGGCTGGAAGAATTAAACTGATGAGGAGAGCTAAACAGGCGTAGCTTGGCTAATAAGGACTAAAGGGTGGGAGAATATTATCACTGTTTACAAATATTTGAAGGATGGGCCAGGGAGATAAAACATGGGCCAGGGAGAGAAATTATTTAGCTTGGTCTCTACGGTTGTAACTAAGTAGAGGGGGATAATATTAAGGAAAAGATAAAGTAGGATAAATATCAGGAAAAGCTTTCTGAGAACTAAATGTGCTAGCCTGTAGAACAGACTCCCAAGGGAAGTGGTGTAGAAGCTCCAGTACATGGGCCATGTACAATTAGACTAGAGTTACTAGACCAGGCCTGCACAACATGCGGCCCAGGGGCCGCATGCAGCCCGTGTGGGCTCACTGTGCAGCCCACGGGGGAGTGAGTAGGTGGGCTCACTGTGCGGCCCGTGCGGGGGGGGGGGGGGGGTGAGTAGGTAAGGGTTGCAGCTGTCTGGAGGTGCCTACCTTCCACGCCTTCCTCATTCACACCTCATTCATTCAACAGGGCAGTTGAATACAAACTGGGGGGAAGATCTTATTCTACTTCTAGCAAAAAGACATTTTTCTTTTACCTTAATTATACTACCTTAAGGGCCCGCTATAACATATTACCAAGGTTCAATACAAAGTCATATAAAAGTTATACAAAAATGCATAATGCAGAGTTTTATCTACAACTGCATTGATTATTGTGTGCAGTAATATAGTGACCCCTGGGGGGGTGAAGAGGGGTGTGATGGTGGGGCCGAGCGGGGAGGAGGCGGGTCCAATTTTACTGCTGTGATCTGGTCACCCTATGCGCGCTGTTTCTCTCCCCCTCTACAGGCTTTCACACCCCAGCGCTGGGGAAGAAGGGGTTGTTTCCGCGGGGCCGGCGGCGCTGCGGGGGGGCGTGTTTCCACGGGGCTGGGAGGTTTCGGCCCTCAGCTGTTTTCTTTGGAGTAATATGGCCCTCGCCGCTTTACGAGTTGTGCAGGCCTGCACTAGACCAATATATTGTGGGGAACAACCTTGAACAGGCCAAGGGATGGGGTAGTTGGGACTGAATGGGATTGTCGCCATTTCTAATTTAGATGAATTTATGAATCAGTGTGACCATTTTTAAACACAAAGGGAATTTTTTCATTCCAAGTTACAAAACATCAGCATTTCTAAATTGAAAGTGAGAGAGACCCTTCAATACAGCGACACTTTGAGAGGTGTGGCTAAAGGAGTATCCTATTCGCTGAATAGATAAGAGCAGCACTTTACCACCCCGCAGGAATAGCTGTATTTGATTTAAGCACGTTAATATTTCCACTGCACAAAATATATCAAGACTTGCTGACAGAGAGCAGAAGACCTGACAGAGAATGAATCCATAATAAGAAGGGTTAATTAGAAAATAAAAATAAATAGAAAAATAAAAAGCCGTCAAAATAAAGCAATCAAGCCCCTTTGTCTCTCTTGCTTTATGTGCTCTGTTTCTGCAAATCAAATGACTTTTATAGGTATATCTTTAGCCAAAATTAAAATGTATTTTAACTGCTTGAATTCCCTTGCCAGAAGGCATCCTGCCATAGCTCCAGCCCAGTTGCCAAATATTGCCAGATACATCCAGGTAGAACATCCTTGCCATGGCTCTGAAAATCTGGGCAGTCGAGGGGAAAGCCTCTACTGTGCTATTAACTGTCCAGATAGAGGGCACTTGCTGTATTGCTGCACCTTCCATGAATTTCTTACTGTTGCACTGACTCTACAAGGTCAGCAAATAGCAGCAGCAAAAGGTTTCACATTTCAGCATTATAAACTAAGAACGGTACTAAACAATAAAGCAGGTGGCAAATGGAACATCGTGCTGTGTCCCCCAAGCCTCTTATAATTCACTACATGGGAATGGAGTCGTTGATTTGCTTTATTGCTTCATTTAATTTTTCTCTATTTAATTTTTTTTTGGCCTGAACACTTCTTTTAGAAGCCACAGAGTGTCATATTACCTCTACCTGGGAAAAATAGCTGCCAGGCTGCTGCTTGAGGAATAGATGCCTTGTAAGCTCTTCACGGATTTGGTAGCACTAGTGTCACAGAGGTAGGAAGAAGCTCTTGAAGGCATTGAATCCCTTGAAATGAAGAGAGTTCCAAATAGGATTATTGTTCTGAAAAATGGATTCAGTGTAAAAGCTTGGGTTTTCATTGCATATAACAAACAATTTAAGTGCCAGTACCATACACAAGGGAACTATACACTGCTTTGGAAAACTTGGATTGCAATATATGCTTCTCATGGATGCCTTGAACACTGATGCTGGGTTTGGAGATCACTTAGGCTTAGTCTACAGTAGAAAAGGTTTCCTGGTATAGCTATGCCAGTTCCTCAAACAAAATAAGCTACACTGGGAAAAGCACTTTTTTGTTTTTGCTGATATAACTATGCCTATTCTAGGGCTTTTGCCAGTCTAGAAATGTTGCAAAACAAACAAAAAAATCACACGCTTAACTGACATTATTACATTGAGGAAAAAATCTAGTGTAAATCTGGCTTTAGTGAATCAACCCAGTATTGAGGAAGCCAGTTACAAAGGTGACAGCTTCTATTTACCTATAAGCAATGACAGGAAACAAAAAAGCACAGATAAAGAGGAGCTGGGTGAAATCTAGCATTAGATTGTTGGGCATTTGTTTGAGTTTGGCCTAAGAACATAAGAATTTCCATACTTGGATCAGACTGACAGTGGCCAGTATCAGAGGTTCAGTGAGAGTGTACAGAACAGGGCAGTTGGAATGAGCCACGCCTGTCTTCCTCTCCCAGCTTCTGGCAGTCAAGAGGTTTAGGGTTGCTCTGACCATGGGGTTAACATCCCTGGCCATCTTGGCTAATAGCTACTGATGGACCTATCCTCCATGAACTTATCTAGTTCTTTTTTGAACGCTGTTATACTTTTGGCAATCACATCTCATGGTAATGAGTTCCACAGGTTAATCTGGTATTGTGTGGAAAAAGTGCTTCCTCTTGTTTGTATTAAACCTGCTGCCTATTAATTTCATTGGGTGACCCCTGGTTTTTGTATTGTGGAAAAGGGTACACAACACTTCTCAATTCATTTTTTTCCATACCATTCATGATTTTATAGACCTCTATCATATCCCTCCTTAATTGTCGCTTTTCTAAGCAGAAGAGTCCTAATCTTTAGTCTCTCCTCATATGGAAGCTGTTCCATATCCACGATCATCTTTGTTGCCCTTCTCTGAACCTTTTCCAGTTCCACTATATCATTTTTGAGATGGGGCAACCAGAAGTGAACACAGTATTAAAGGCGTGGATGCACCATGGATTTATATAGTGGCATTATGATATTTTCTGGCAGGGATTATCTTTTCATGTGCTGCATGTAGAGTTTATAGATAGTTATTTCCCTGGGTAACCTTTTTCAGATCAAAGTCCCATGTACTAATATGATCTGTGAGCGTGCCCAGCTATTCACTCCGGTAGGTGATCTGGAAGTTCTGTAAACTTCCAAATGGAGGCAGCACAGTTTAGTGCCAGAAGTGCCCAACCTGTGTGCTGCAAGCAATTGATTTTGTACAGAGGACCCAACCCCAAGGAGTAGAGCTCCCTCTATGCTCATTGACATCACTGGTCAAGGTGCCAACAAAGTCAGCAAAAGCCACAACCCACCCTTCAGAGTCCTATGGGTTTTTTATACGTTCATGGAAAGCTACTGTGCGGTTGACAGTCCTGTTTCAGTAGTCTTAACTCAATGTTATTTAAAAACAAGGCAACCTTGAAAAATCTCAGTATATATTATGCCTTTACAGCTTTGAAACATATCATTTCTTAAACAGTCTAGGAACATATCAACACAAATCTAGTTCCCAAAACAAAATTCAAACCAGGTTTCCCGCATGGATTGGTTAAGTGGTTTTAAGCCATTCCCCCAAACTCCTGGGTGATAATCAACAGGCCTTAAATCTCCTACAGTTTCTCTCCTAGAAGTAGGTGAGGTCAGCATTGTCACAACAGGAGAGCCACGCAGCAGCAGCAGGTCTGTAGCTTTGGAGTTGGAGCAGGCCTAGTACTTCTACTCTGGGTAAATGACTGGCAGGGGTATCTCTGCAGCATCTTAAATGCTGTCCCTCTCCCCATGCCCTGTCCTGTATAGTGGAACCACACCAGTTCTGGTGCGTCAGGGAACTTCTGAAGCCATGTAAGGGTTGCGGCAGAATTGCTCCTTATAAAATAGTCATGTGGATACAGGATTTGCTATTCCTGGGGTTTTAGGACTGCTGCAATCTAGCAATGGGATATTGACCCAAAGCTTAATTATATTTGGTCTCCAGTTTAGAGTCTACTGTGCTGGGTGATGTCTTACATTTAAAATGAAATGAAGCAATCCTCGTGGAAGTTAGTGCTCAATTCACTGAATGTAAATGAAATTCATCTGTATTTGAAACAGGTCTGATGTTAATCTGGAAAAGCCATTAGGCAATTTTACTTCTATCGATAATTATTATGATTAATTCACATTAATCCACATATTGGAACTTTACTTAAGTAATCATTAGCTCACTGCAGGGAATGGACTCTTCAGTATTTCAGATTAAAATTGCTGCAGGTTTGTTATGAAACTACACTGTGCTTAACCAGGCCACTAATGTAGGTGCCTAAAGTTGTGCACCCAAGTTAGAACAATTTAGCTTCAGGTCTAGGAAAGGTATTCCGAGTGTCACAGCTACAGACCTGAAGAAGAGCTCCGTGTGGCTCAAAAACTTGTCTCTCTCACCAACAGAAGTAGGTCCAATAAAAGATATTACCTCACCTACTTTCGCTCTCTTACCTATGGGATAGGCAGCCAGAACATTTATAGAAATAATAATGTATAGTATACGTCTAAAATAATCTTCATGATGCGGTGTGTTCTTCAGATTGCAGAGGGGCTCAGGTTCAGATGGAAGTCACTTTGACTCAGTCACGCAAGGCATAGAGCTACTTCTTTGTTCTTTTTCTCTGTCTGCTCAAACATTCAGGTCTAATGGGTGTCAAAGCCTACAGAACGCAGGCCACGGTGTTTGTTTGATTTTCCCAACATACTCTAGCCAGTCCCAAATTGGGTCTTGGTCTTCTTACCTGACATAGTGTCTGCTGGTTTCTGCTACCAGAAAAGAGAAGGGAAGTGCTTCCCAACAGCTAGACCTCATCTCTGATTCAGAATTACAACTTGACCTTGTCTTCAGTAGACCAACATCAGATTGCCCTAGGGAGTGGTCACAGCTGCAGGCCTGAAACAACATTACAACCAACCAACCACCCACATCTGATAGTAACAGAGATTCTTTCCTTTTTTTCCTCGTCTTCTGCCTTTCTGGTGCTTGTGTTTTGTCTGTGTTCTGCTGGGGATACTGATTTAACAAAATCAAAGGTTTGTGAATGAACAGAACACAATTTGATTACAACCCGGTGAATATTTCCATGGTTAAAGAAAAGGTTTCAGAACGCAAAGCTGGTTTTGTAATTTATAGTTTTCCTGAACATCTAAGTTTAATAATGCTGAATAGTTTCATTATGTTGTGCTTATTGAGAAGGTAAGCCTTGGGCCATGATAAAGAACCACAAATTCAGCAATAACCATGGAGTGCACAAAGTAACATTTCAATAACCCATAAACCACGATATTCACCTTGTCCCCTTGTTGATCCTCATCTCAAGTTGCTGCTGGGAGCATGCTCTGGGCATAAGGGTAATGGACTGGATGCAGGAATTAATAGACACAAAGCTCTATGGCCTGTGCTATGCAAGAGGTCAGATGAGGTCCTTACTGGCCTTAAAAAAATGTCATTTATAAAATACAAAATCCAGCAAACTAGAACTCTAAAAGATTTTTATATTTAGCAAATTTACTTTCCAAATACATTTCATAATGCATTTTGTACAAATGTATGGAAGTTGCACTAATGTTCTCAAAATGGATTATAGTGAAACAGAAACATCCAACCAAGCCAAAAAAAACCAAACCCACCAAATTAAAATAATTAATTTATTGGTCAATGGCTAATCAACCAATGCAAATGATGCAGCAAAGACACACAAACTACTTTGAAATATAATTCTGAAGAACAGTCAGTTTGAGACTGCAGCAAAAGATCAAGATACATGGCAAGGAGAGTCTCAATTAACCCTTTAATCCAATTTACTATTTTAATTACATATTCCAAATGAGACTGGGGGCTTGTCTATTAGTGCATTAGTCCGCACCAGGGAGGTGTAAATTCTAGCATGCACTAGCGTGTCACCCACTAACTGGCCGATACGGACTCTGGTGGCATGCACTGAAAGATTCCTAGTGTGTGTTAATATAGTCCCATTTCAAATGTACTACATTAAAACACACATTTTTAGAGCGCACCAGCAAGGTCCACATGGGCCAGATGGGGCAGTTAGTGCACAGTAGAATTTATATCCCTCTGGTGCACATTAATGCACTGTGTACACAAGCCCATAGTTCACCCAGTTCAGGGACAAGGTGGTTAATGCTTTTAAAAGATTCCTAGATTTTCAGGCAATAAGGAAACATTATGAACATCTAGTGTGACCTCTTGCATAACACACATCATGGATTTTCACCCAGTGATTTCTGTAGCTAGCACATTAACTTGTGGTTGAAATACTGGTAGAATTTCTCTCTCAAGCATAAGTATTCAAGTCAAGTGCCACAACAGGGACAAGATTGTGTAATAATAAATAGTGTGATTTCTTTTGGACCTGTAAGTGACACCAACTATTGCAAAGCAGCTTTCCCTCTTTTCTCCATCTAGACTCCTGCATGCACTAGAACTCCATCTCAGGTGTACAGCTTTGCAGAACTGTCTGTCCGTTAATCTGGCTAGTTACTAGTTTCTCTTTGTATCAGAGGGGTAGCCGTGTTAGTCTGGATCTGTAGAAGCTAGAAAGAGTCCTGTGGCACCTTATAGACTAACAGACGTATTGGAGCATAAGCTTTCATGGGTGAATACCCACTTCGTTGGATGCATGCAGTGGAAACGCATCCGACGAAGTGGGTATTCACCCACGAAAGCTTATGCTCCAATACGTCTGTTAGTCTATAAGGTGCCACAGGACTCTTTGTCACTTCTAGTTTCTCTTTATTAATCTTGCGATGTGAGTGATCAGTTCACAGGCTGCCATATTTACCTAGAGTGCACAGTATCCAGTTTGTTCTGTAGATCAACTCAGTGCGTTTCTATAAACTGGCCAGAAGGTGGTACATTAAGACCAATGTAACAATGAAATTTTCAAGATTATTGCAAAAACATTTATATTGTACTGTAAATGTACACTGCAATTTATAGAACATAGGTAAGGCCCAATCCCTGCCCAAAGAATTTACAATCTAAGTTACCTAACACACTTTCCACTCAGGTTATGCCATACAACTGGGGCTCACTTAGCCCAGTTATAAACACTGTCAAGTTACTTGCACCCAATTCTAAACAACTGACTTCATCCTTCAAATCAAATGTATTCTGCCTGGTGGTGACTAATTTGGTTTAGAATATTTCCAGCAGTCTAAAATATTTCCAGTAGCCCAAAATATTTCCAGCAGCCCAATCCACTAAATGAGACACCCACAACAGTTTGCAATCACAAAGGCAACTGCTGACAACTGACCTGTCCCAGGTATGGCTTAGACTGCTGCCAGGTGAGTGATGGCAAGAGAATTCAAGCTCCCAATGGGCTATTATGCTAAGGCCTTGTCTATACTAGCACTTTTCTCATTGTTGACCTAGCCCCAGTGCAGCCCCACCAGGGGAAGTGACAGCGTGAGCACTGGATGTTTTTATCTCTGTGTGGTGGTGGCAGCAGGTTTTGTAAGGGCAGGGGATGGATGCAGGATCAGAAGAAACCCTGACTAGAGGCAGGGGAACATTCCTGGCAGGGAGGTAGAAGGGCAGAGAAAGTGCCCAGAGGGAAGAAAGGTGGGAGCGGAAGTAGGGTGAGCAGGGGCCGTGCGCTTTGGGAAGGGAGAAGCCCTGCATATGCCCCTCCCCCAGCCATAACTGGGAATCATCTCTCTCTGTTTGAACAGGTCGAGGGATGGCAGAATAGTAGAGATCATCTGCCCTAGCTCCCTCTAGCCAGAAGCCTTAGTCTGGAGTTGTCCCTGGGGATTCAGACAGCAGCAGAGGTCTGGGCAGCAGGCAGCACTCTGTGCTGGCACAATCCTCTCTTTCCTCTGAGCCAAGAAGAAAGAAAAATACATAAATGGGCCTTGATGGAAGAAGAGCCAACTGTCCACTGCTGCTCCCTGCAGACACATAAGTTACAGCTTAAAAGTCCTGATCAGTCTGGATATCTGGACTGCTGAGCCCAGGTCTGAATGGCATTCCCATATGTCCTCGCTTTGCAGTGATCCTGCAGGTAGTTTGGAGGAAGAGGAGGATACTCTCCATTGACCTGTGGGTGTCTCTCCCAACCAGGGCCTCCTGTGAGTGCAGGATCTGCAGCCTGTCACTGAGCAAAAGCCTTCCTGGGGCTTTCACACTGTGTGGGCAGAAAGCTGCTCTGAGGGAACATGACTGATAGGGACTGAGAGAAGAAGAGAAAAAGCAAAGCAAAGCCCTCCTATCCTCATCTCTATGGTGCTGTCTTAGCATGGCATCAGCTGTACCTCAGGGTGGACATTAATTAGTGATAGATATCTTTCACACTGCTGCATCTACACTGGCAAGAGTGGGACCTGTAATTTAACACAGGTGGAAGCTGTCAAGGTACAGGGCTAGCTGCACCTCTGTCTCCTTCCTGGTTTCTCTGAGGACACCCCCTCAGGTGTCAAGCCTCATGCCTTTACCTCTCCTGGGACAGAATTCCACAATTCTCCCACTCAGACTAGCCCGTGAATCCACTGTGCTTGGGAACAAAGCATTTAGAGAGACACATGTCTAGCTGACCTAAAGGCCCTGATGGTAACCTAGGCAGGCCTAGGATTGCCAGGTGTCCGTTTTTCGACCGGAAAGTCCAGTGGAAAAGGGGACCAGACAGTGTCCAGTCACCAGTACAGGAGCAACTGCAATCAGGCTCCCAGCTGAGAGGGCAGGAAGAACAGCAGCTGCTGCTGGAGCCTGGAAGAGCTGCTCTCTGCTCAGGGACAGAAGTGACTGACTGGCTCCCAGACCCAGCTCCAGCCTCTCCGGCAGAGAGATGGGTACCAGTGCTGCCACCACTTGGGAGGGGGGAATCCTTTGTGCCCCCCACTCCCACCCCACTGTGCTCCTGCCCCAGCCCCTCGCTCTAGCGACAACCTCACCCCCACCCCGCTGTGCTCCAGCCCCTTACTCCAGGCTTACTGACCCCCATCTCCAGCCCCGCTGTGCCCTGGCCCCTTGCTCCAGGGTGACCAACTCCCATCCCCTATTGTGCCCTGGCCCCTCACTCTGGGGACCAACTCCGCCCCACAGTCCCCATTCTGCTGTGCCCCCACCCTGGCTCAGGTGTTTTTACCACTATGTCATCCAACTCTGCTCTAAGCAAGCCTGCACAAACAGAGGTTTTAAAACCTGCACCAAGTCTGCACTACAGCTTCAGCTGTTACTATTATAATAATATAAACTATTATCAGTGGAGCACAGGTGCTGAATTACAGGTCTTAATATTTTGCTACAGTAGACAAGACCCTTGTAGGGCATGGGAACAAGGAAGTGCTGATGAGTGCAAAAGCTGCTCCTGTTCCTAACAGAGGAGGAAGCAAAAGAAAATGCCAAGTAATTCAGGGAGGAAGGAGGTCTCTGTGACTGCAGCCACTCCAAGAAGGGGAAAAGGAGATAAACATGGATGACAGATGTTACAATTCTTGCATTAAAACAGCTGATCCAAACAGGTTATATATTATCAAGGCAAATGAAGAATGCAGGATGCCTTTTTGCAGGGACTTTGGACTTAGCTCATATCCACAAAGAGCTTAATATCCACCTCCTCTCTGAGTCTAATCAGCAATAGATATGAGGTTCACTGCTCCCTTCTGGCTGCTGCCTTAGCGGGTACTTTAACAGCAGACATCAGGAGAAAGTTTAGGCCATACAGGAATATTCTGGAGTTTGGGAGAATGTTACAGCAATCATTAATGCTACATCAAGAAGTTTCAGGGAGCTCATGCTTCCAGCTCATGAGACTAAAACAACTGTCGCTAATTCTTTAAAAAAAAGAGTAAAAACAACCTACACATGGATATCCAGCCCCCATTAAAGGATCTGATACCAACACACTTGGGGCAGCTTCCATTTGCAGACTGTAGTTCTACGAGGTTCCTCTTTCACAGACATGAATGTAGCTCATCTATATCAGAATCTTTGAAGAAACGCACAGGGGACTGATTATAAGTTACAGAGATTTCCATTGCCAGGCGCTCCATTAAAATACAAACTATGTGGCAATGATCAAAAATTGTCCCCATCCAATGTCTGTTTGGTGGCCAGCGCAAAATGAGAGGATGGTCTCAATTACTTTCCTGCTGGGGAGGTTTCTGCATCACAAAAAGCAGGGCTGGCTCCAGGCACCAGCCAACCAAGCATGTGCTTGGGATGGCACCTGGAGGGGGGCGGCGCGGAGGTTTTTTTTTTGTTTTTTTTTTAAATTAATTTTTTTTTAATTTAAAAAACAAAACAAAAAACACTCTTCCCAGCGCCCCGGCCGGGGGAGCAGGGAGGCGGGCATGCCGCGCTCCCCGCCGGTGCCCCGGCCGGGAGAGCAGGGCCGCGGGCGTGCAGCGCTCCTCGCTGGCGCCCCAGCCGGGGGAGCGGGGCAGCCGGCAGCTTTTTTGCCGGGGGCGGCAAAAAAGCCAGAGCCGGCCCTGACAAAAAGCCACCATCACCACAACTGTTCCCTTCCTCTAGATGGCAATGCCAGCAAAGAGGCCAGAGATTGAGTGGGCCATCTGCCTCTTACTCCCTAAGAGCACAAGGCACCCTAGCAGTGAGAGGAGTGCAGGGGAAGTTGTGTTGCTGTGGTCAACTGTCTATGCTGTACCTGTTCTGTGGATAAAGAGAAAATTCCGTCCCCAGGATTGTCAAAAAGGCTGGCACAAGCGCTAATAAAAAATTCTCTTTGACTGCTGAGGCTCAGTCAATCATTTAGCATTTGAAAGAATTACACAGCTGCACTTCAGTTTGGAGGGAGGAGGCAGAGCCATAGAAAAGGTAGCATTTCATGTTTGATGACAGACACTGACAATTGAGATTTATATGTTTATATGCACACAGTCCTTGGTAAAACATTTTAATCCTGGAGTCCAGAGCTTCAGATGAAGGGAAAGGGGGGAAAGAACAAACATTTCTATTTTCAAACCTGCAGCAAACCTTCATGCAGCACATGCCTGACACTTACTGGCTCCCTACAGCACTTTAAAATAGTAATACTGACTTCCTGCTTCCTGAACCCAGGGCATTTCCAAGGATTAAGTTTTATCTCATACAGTCAGTGGCTCAAATTCTATCTGCTAAATATGACTGTGTGTCCACGCACACAAGAGAGGTCTGAGGGACGGGGATGTGTGTTAGTTCTTTGGGCAACGAAAACACTTAAAGGATGGTCTCTCCTTTCACAGCTGTGAAATAATCATCTCATATTTATAAAGTACCTTTCAACCCAAGGAACCCAAAGTAACTTACAAGGTAGACCACTGCTCAGTGGCTCTTTCTGTTAAAACAACTACAGAAGCTGTTTCCCAATGTCTAGCTTAAGTCTCTGTGTGCACTAGAACTTTAGCTAAGTTTGTAACTAAATTAGTGATGTGGTTGGCTCTAAATATGGTTTGGGTCCATATTCAACATAGTTAATACTTGATTAGTAATCAAAGCAGCTAACAGCATTTCAATTTTGCTAGGCTGGCATGCCTTTGTTTTCCTGTAACTGGCCCCATAAGCATTTTCCCCCAAGTGTAGAAGAATCCCTTAACTATGCTTCTGCAAACAGCGTGGCCATTCCTTTCTCCCATGCACTCTCTATGCAGTAGGACATCTCCAAGGACCAGGGACCTCTAGGGTGTTGGGAAAATAAGTTAATGTTTGTGATGTGCTCAGTATTATGGTGATGGGGGCCTTACTAGAGCCTTGCTTCCACAATGACTAGAGGGAGTTGACATTTGCCTCAAATTCTTTCAGGAGCTTTGTAGTACACGGCACAAGGGTTAAGTGATTGGTTGGAGATGGGGGTGAGAAAGGAAAGAGGAAAGCTTGGAGGGAATGATCTATATCAGGGATCAGGAACGTTTGGTACGCAACCCGCCAGGTAAGCCCCCTGGCGGGCCGGGCCGGTTTGTTTACCTGCCGCGTCCGCAGGTTTGGCCGATCGCAGCTCCCACTGGCCGCGGTTTGCCGCTCCAGGCCAATGGGGGCTGCGGGAAGCGCAGGGCCAGCTCCAGCTTTTTGGCCGCCCTAAGCAGCGAAGCAAAAAAAAAAAAAAAGGAAAAAGAAAACCCCAAGTCGTGCTGCCGAAGTGCTGCCGCCGAAGTGCTGCCGAAGAAAGAAGGGGACTAAAGGAGCTGCCACCAAAGGTCCGCTGAAGAAAGAAGGGGGCCGAAGGAGCTGCCACCGACATGCCGCCGAAGAAAGAAAGAAGCTGAGAGCTGCCAAAGACCAAAGGGGCTGGAGTGCCGCCCCAAGAACGGACGGAGTGCCGCCCCTTAAGATTTGCCGTCCCAGGCACCTGCTTCCTTGGCTGGTGCCTGGAGCCGGCCCTGTGGAAGCGGTGCGGGCCAAGAGATGTTTCTTTATTAGGTTTCTTTATTAAGCTTAGTTTGCGTGTTTGTTTTATTGGCTCAGGAATCTGCTTTGATCTGTTTGCTATCCCTTATAATGACTTAAAATCTATCTTGTGTAGTTAATAAACTTGTTTTTGTTTTCTCTAAACCCAGTTTGTGGAATCCATAACTGGGCAAAAGCTGTGCCTATCTTCCTCCACACTGGGGGAGGGAGCGAATTTCATGAGCTTACGCTGTAGTTTTCTGTGCAGTGTAAGACAATATAATTTTGGGTTTACACTCCAGAGGGTGTGCGCACTTGAGTGCTGGGCAATTCCTTAGCTGAAAGCCTTCCCATGCAATACTGATTTCAGTGTGTGTCTTTCTGCAGCTGGGTGTGTCCCTACATGTGTGCATGCTAGAGGAGGGTTGAGGACCTGGCTCAGCGGGGCAGTGTAAGGGAGCCCAGCCTGGTGGAACGGGCAGACTCGGTGGTACCCCAGTACATCAGGTAGCATCCCGAAGGTGGGGGGGGGGGGTCAGCCATCACAGGGTGTATTAGCCATCCTTCATTCAGGCAAAACAGGAGGAGGCAGTGTGGCCTAGTGGATACAGTAATGGATTGGGACTTTGGAGACCTCGGTTTTGTTCCTGGGTGACCTGGTGCCAGTCATGTCACTGCTCTGTGGCTCAGTTTTCCCATCTGTAAAATGGAGATAATGATACTGACTTTCCTTGCTAAGTGCTTTGAGCTCTACTGATAAATTAGGTATTTTATTATCTTTAAGACGCAATTAAGATCCTTTATGGAGTAACATAGCTGAGACAACAGAAGCCACCACTCAAGACTGCCAGACTGAGAAGAAGCTAAGCTATGCAAGCTGGGCGGTTTCTCCGAGCACGGGTTGTAAACGCAGGGGATGGGGCACTGATTGGTTAAAGCTGTGTGTCTGTAACCAGAAAGCATGAGAAAGCCAGAAATACAGTCTTGAGCGTGGCCCTGAGAGGGAGAAGAGACAGAGCTCCTTGAGGCCCAGGACTGGCCGGAAAGCAGGCTTGAAAACTGCAAGCAAGGAATTTGTCCTGCTGTTGTTTGTTCCTGCTGTGTTCATGGAAACGGGACTTTGTACATTCTTTGTAAACAAACAGGACTGCATCAAAGAAATCCCTGACTTGTATCATCCATTTCTCCACCTAATGGAAGAATCCCATCACGGCCCAGAATATTGGCTAATATGCTAAAGCCAAAAGACGCAACAATACTCTCCTTAATAAATCACTTTGAGACCTATGGATGAAAAGTTCTAAGTATCATTTAGCAATAGCAGAACTTCCTCTGAACTCACATCACAGCAATTACAAAGACTACCTAGACTGGCAAGATTCTCTCTGCATTTACACAGTATCTCAGTGTCCCAGGATTCCTTGTGCTGACTAAAACAATAACCTGCTGGATGCAAGATTCACTACAGATAATTGGAGGGCATGTCTTTCACCATTTCTTACCACGGACGGAATTACCAGGTAGCAGTCTGGTTAAGCTGAATACAGACAAGATGATTATGAGTGGCAGCCTGCAAGACACATACAGTGCAACCAGTATTGTTTATTCCACAGCACGCCCTAATCAAGCAACATTAACAACAGGCTTATTGTCATGGAAATTGTGAGCTGAAGTATTGATTACAGACCTGGTCTTATCTGAATCTGTTTGCCTTGTCCATAATTAACTGATGGACCAAAATGAAGAGTTGGCAATATTGTAACAAACCAGAGCTGAACAAAAGGTTATCATTAATAAATTATTCTGCATTATTTAAATGGGAACAGTCGTGTTTACTAGCTTGTCTACCTCTGATCTTGATGGAAGGAGAGAGCACAAGACTGGAACAAAGAAAGGGTTTGGAGTGAGTGTGTGTATGACCTAGAGGAAAAAGCAGAATGGAGCGACTTCGTTGCCCTTGTTGAAGTAATAGGGGAGGGAAGAGAATTGGTTTGGTAGTCTAGGCAGAGATTTTGGAATTTTTCCAAGATTTTTACCTTAGAGAGCAGGCTTGCCCTCTACGTCTAGTATTGATTATATAAGGATGGGCGTGGCTGTTTGCACCCTTTCTTACAGAACCCACACCTGGGAGATGCAGGTATTCACCCAGATAGGAATGGGTGAATAAAATAAGTCATAGGAGGTTGCTCATAGAACCCAATTAAGGAAAGCTCTGCACAGAGTGAGAATTACTAGAGAAACCCCAACTGAGAAACAGCTAGACTTCTCAGTAGTACACCAAGATTTTCAGAAATAAATGCCTAGATCTAATAGATACTGGAATATATTCTCATTGTATCAGTATAAATACAAGATTCTATTTTATCTGCTTATACCTGTTTTTCCTGACTCTCTTTCTAAGCCCATTTAAGAGTTGTTCCTAGTTTTTGTATTGTTGTCTTTTCCCAGGATGTGGATATTAAAGCTCCAGTTACATTTCAGCACTGTCTTGAGCAAGATTTACTAGGGGACCATGGACTAAGAAGAATAAAATTCCCACCAGTAGCACCAGTTCAGCCTTAATCATTATTTGTATTATGCTAAGAGCCTCCTACCAAAAGTTGGGCTGTACTGTCCTAAGCAGAGTACAAATAGAGTGAGAGAGAATCACTGACCTGAAGAGCTTACAGCGTAAATAATCCGCACTAGTAGGAGTTGTAGTGTAGACACAACTTTGATGGAGTCTGGTATTTTTTCCATTGTGCCTATTAAAACAGCAGTGTTAACTGACACTGTGGTAAAAATGCTAGAAGTTTACAAGTTCTTTGCTGCAGTCCGTGTTCTGTATCTCTTTCCACACAGGGAAATTATAGCCCTGGTCTGAAAGCATTTTCAGCTACACTGAAAGTGTTCCCGACAGCACGCCTGTGCCAGTGACCATGGATAGGACACAATTGTTTTTTTTTAAATGTCCTGAGAATGTTGTTTCCCCCAATCACTATTTTATAAAGGTTTACCCTGCTCATCCTGGCCAGCAAAGTAGTGCTGAAGATGGTTTCAGAACACGGCCCGTTTCCCAGACAGATGGAGCTGCACCTGCTTGCTTTCCAAATGCAGATGATGAAAATGTTTCTGAGGGTAACTGGGGTCCAAGTGAATTTGTGGGTGTCATACTCAAAATGAGCACGAGTTGACTGCCTGGCTTTAAAGAGCAGTTTTGGGTATGTCTACACTGCAATTAGAAACCCTGTGAGGTGGGAGGGTCCCAGAGCTCAGGCTGCAGCCCGAGTCCAAACGTCTACACTGTAATTAAAGAGCCCCTTAGTGTGAGCCCCACAAGCCCAAGTCAGCTGGCATGGGCCAACTGTGAGTGTTTAATTGCAGTTTAGATGACTTATTATCCCATAACACTATCTCACTTCTCATCCCTAGTCATTGGGATGTTTGCAAAAAAGACACAGAAGGTCAGGATGACAGATGACAGGAGCTTGCTTGTTTCTGGTGCATCACCCAGACTGATTAGGCCAGTCATTCGTTTGCTCCTGGCTTTGAACTCCTCTAGCACAGCCATTTTTTTCAAGCACACGAACAGAGCAGGCCCCGTCATAAAAGCCCAGCTGCTATCCAACTGCTCACAATTGCAGGAAATCAACAGAACCAAATATTGGGCTGTTATCTTCCTTCTGTCATTTAGAGTTTTGTTTTTTCCTATATATGTGTGTGTGGAGTCGCCACAGCACACAGGGTTATTAGGGGTCACTCTACAGAAGCAGCCATTCAGGAACAATCCAGCAAGCCACTGCTTCCTCTCTCTCACTCATCTTTCACATTGGCTGAGTGGGAAAGCATTTACAAAGGACAGATAGGCACAAACCTCAGTATGAAATGAGAAGCTGATCCATGATGGTGCCACGTAGCCAAGGATGAAGGACGGAAATAGGTGACCCGTGACACAATAAAAAATATTTTTAATTACCCTGGGATTGTGTGGCAAGTTGAGAGGAAATCCAGGCTTCCTTCCTCTCCTCTCAGCACAAACATTGTCACATTTCCATCAGGCATGGAGACCTTGACACACCTTACAGTTTTGGTTTCTGCCTGTGGTCTAAACACATGATGTATGATGCCAAAATACCCAGGATCCCTTTTGCTAGACCGTTGTTGTGTATATCAGTTCTGATTTCTGCTCTTTTTTTATTCTCACCTTCCTCCACCCAAGCTTTGGTCTTGGTCCCCTACAATCTTCTGGGTCTTCCCCTTCCCCCGCAAATGATGATCTGCACTCTGGGCAAAGAGACAGGAATTCACCTAGCAGTTTCATTCAACAGTCCATTTGCGAAATGGTAACAGGAGCAGAGAACACTAAAATAGCCTTGTGGGGGAATTAAACAGGAGGCCTGAACATCAGCCAGGTCAGGCTGATATGAGCATTAAGTCAGCTTATTGCCATGTATAAGAGGTGAGGAGTGAAATCTGCAACCTGAAGGGAGTTGATAAAAGGATGAAAACTTCTGTCATTGAATATCTTTTATAGGTCACTACTAGGGAGGTAGAATACGGGAGAGGATGGAACAATGCTCCGTTGCATTATAGCAGTGGTTCCCAAACTTTAACAACCTGTGAACCCCTTTCAATAAAATGTCAAGTCTCGCGAACCCCCTCCTAAAATGAATATTTCCAGGGATTTTCTCCTTTACCCGAGTATAAATTATAAAAGCAGTGATCTTGGAAATATAAAATTTGTTTTATGACATGGTTATTACACACTATTTATTATTAATAATTACAGTATTTTTATTACATCATGAAAATGGCAACACTCTTCCAAGATCTCTTTTGTAGCTTGTATCACTTTGAATAAGCCTATTATAAGACAAGGCTCCCATGTTTCATCAAAGAGTATAAGATGTGAAACAGCATGAAGATATTTAAGAAGCCAACTCATAGAGTTCCTCCTACATAAGCATTCAGGTCTTGTGCATTGTTTGTCTAGACTGCTCGTTACAACAAAACTTAAACTTGTACTTCATAATAATTTTAAAAACAATACTAGCTGCCTATTTAATTTTAAAAACAACAAAAAATATCCACCTCCCTTTCCATTTCTTATAAGGAGTCTCCTCAGTGTGATAGATATGCATGCTTTGATCTGCTTAGCTCTTGGAAGTCCAGGGCTGCTGGCCCCATGCTGCCCGGGGTCCCTAGGGACAGCTCTGTCCGCCATTAGGGAATTTTTTCCCGAGAACCCCCTGTAACATTTCGCGAACCCCAGTTTGGGAACCACTGCATTATAGCAATGCCTACATTGAGTGTGACAGACACCCACATGGAAAGGAATGTTTGGGTTATTGAGGGAAGAGAAAGAGATAAAAAACATAGCATATTTAGCACATATATAGGATAAGAGTGCACAGAGATGGAAAAGATCTATCATCTTCACGGTGCAGGATGACAGAATTACAAGAGAGGGAAGTAAATACATCAAGGAAGAGGTTGTGCTAATAAACCTTTCCCTCTTACCTAATATGGAAAGTGGTTTCTTTAATGTTCTGTAGCCCTCCCCCACTCTGATGGACATCTAAGAGCAACTTGCTGGCTGGCTGAAAGAAGAGATAGTAGAGGACAGAATGTGAATGGCATGAAAGACAACAAACAGGGACCAGCAGCTGCCTCTGTCCTGTAAACAAAGCACAACTTTTCTAAAGGGCCATGTGGGATTTAGCAGCAGAGTCTTGGAAGAACTGAAGTCTTCGAAAGGAAACATCAGTTTCAGGAAACAGTAGTTTGCAGAACTGAAGAGTGAGGGGGGATCTGATTTAGTCTGCAGAAGAGAAGAGTGAGGGGGGATCTGATAGCAGCCTTCAACTACCTGAACGGGGGTTCCAAAGAGGATGGAGCTAGGCTGTTCTCAGTGGTGGCGGATGACAGAACAAGGAGCAATGGTCTCAAGTTTCAGTGGGGGCGGTCTAGGTTGGATATTAGGAAAAACTATTTCACTAGGAGGGTGGTGAAGTACTGGAATGGGTTACCTAGGGAGGTGGTGGAAACTCCATCCTTAGAGGTTTTTAAGGTCCAGCTTGACAAAACCCTGGCTGGGATGATTTAGTTGGGGTTGGTCCTGCTTTGAGAAGGGGGTTGGACTAGTTGACCTCCTGAGGTCTCTTCCAACCCTAGTCTTCTATTATTCTATGATCAATCATTAGAGAAGTGAGGGAATTCCAGATGACAAGATATTAAAAGGACTGGGACTATTCAGCTTAGAAAGAAGAATAAAGGCAGAACAAAATTAATGAAAAAGTCAGTTGTGCATTTCTCTTTATCCATACAAAAATATCAAAAGGACATTCAGGAATGAAACAGGCAACAACCATTGAACAGGTAAAAGGAAGTGCTTGTTAAAACAATGTCTAATGAAGCTGTGGAACTCACTGTTGCAGGATATTACTGATGGAAATCGAAAGGTTCTGAAGAGGATAAGGCTTCTATGAACAAGAATAGCATCTGCAGTTACATTGACTAGGGCAGGGATCAGCAACTTTTGGCCTGCAGCCCGCCAGGGTAAGCTCCCAGGCAGGCCAGGTCAGTTTGTTTACCTGCTGCATCCGCAGGTTCGGCCAATTGCAGCTCCCACTGACCTCTCCAGGCCAATGGAGGATGCGGGGAGCGGCGCGGGGCAAGGGATGTGCTGGCCGCCACTTCCCGCAGCCCCCATTGGCCTGGAGAGGTGAACCACGGCCAGTGGGAGCTGCGATCGGCCGAACCTGCGGACGCGGCAGGTAAACAAACCGGCCCAGCTCGCCGGGGGCTTACCCGGAGGGCCCCGTGCCAAAGGTTGCTGATCCCTGGACTAGGGCAACAATAGAGTCTCATGTTTCAGTGTATAAGATGATCACAGGTTGGGGACAAGAAATTTCTCCCATGAAGTAATATTGCACAATGTCTCAGTACATTATGGAGGTGATTTTTCTCCCTCTTTTGACTCTGAGATATTCAGGTATAGACAAGCAGCCAGAAACAGAGACCATGTTAAACTGAACCATTAGGAAGGTCTGAACTGGGTATTCCTAGAATGCTGTTCCCAGAAGGGACTTCTTACAGGATATGAGCATGCAGTGTAATCTTTGACCTCTAGAGTTGTGACTCCAGGAGTTCATAGGTTCACAGTGGACACCTCTGTGACAATAAGGTCAAAAGAAGGAACGTGGAAAGGCCAGCCAAGTGGACATGGCACATATTCTTCACATAAAGCTTTGAATTAAACATTTAATTTAGGAGTAACATTTCACATATCATTTGCTGATGGATGTGCTTATTCCCCTCCTGAATTCATCAAGCCAGATTCTGCCCTCACTTACTCTGGTTCAACTCCACCTAGGTCACTGGGGCAATGGTAGGTGTAATTAAGATGTATATCTGTTTGTGTCAAGGAAGTAGACTGCACTGGAGACAAGTGTGTAAGAATTTTAGTGCTCCTGAAAGGCTGACAGCCCTGGAGATTAAGTTCTTACTTATCCACTGACAGACACAGGATGTTTCTCCCCAATTGCCCCTTCACTGTGCTTTATCCCTGACCTGAAGGAACAACTTTGAGGAATACGAGCTACCTTCTTAGTACATACCTCATTCTGTGCTTGGCCTCTCTGTTGGGACCGAATAAAGCTGCCCATTAGAACCATCTTGGGTGATGTTTTTTTGTGATGTAGACACTGGTCCAACATGAATTGGACTGAGACCCAGCAAACTCATTTAACATAAGCCTCTGAACAGCCATCAGATGGCAACGACTTGACTTGAATGGTTACCTAAAGATGAAAGACTAAGCCACCCATTAACAAATCCAATCAACCAGTCCTCTCATGTACAATCTCATTCCCATGAGGCATCAGTAGGTAATTAGCAAGCCCCTGCAAAACCAACCACCCTCCCTCCCCGCCTCATGAGGAGTCTGAACTCTTTCGCCCATCTCTCCCCTACAATTAAAACAAATTAAGGGAGATCCCCCTTTAAACCTCCCCATTACATTTAGCCCCTGCTTTGTGTTGGGCTCTTTGTCTTGGGGAAGCTGCTTCATGGAAAGCTCATGGGAAGACAATTGTCCTGCAGACAATAAAGCTGTCTGCAAACCAGGCATTTCTGAACAGAGGCAACAACAGCTCAGACAGAAGAATTTTCAACCTGTTGCTATAGCAGCAGGGTGAATGTGATTCACTAGCAACATTATTGCAGCCACTGCTATGGGGTGGTGGTGAGTGAACATGTCCATTCCAAATGCTACACTGCCTAGCCCACAGGCTGTGCACAGCTCTTAAGGAGCAGGCCGAAGTGTTAACCCTTTACTGCACATTACCAGCAAAGCGCAGCAGAAGCTGGTGGGGTTGTTACAGAACTGGTTTGGAACCCCCTTCCTTTTGGGTCCATCAGAAGCAATCAAATAAAAAAAGGGGAGAAAATTCAAAGTGTTCTCAGAATTGCCAGGTTTCCAGATGGATTAAAAATGCGCCGTAGTTGCTGAACACTTTTAATGTAAAGTCACAATTAAAATAGCATGTTCTGTCTCTTTCCTCTGTGCAGTATTCTTCAGTGTTAATGACAAGTCAATTCAATTACCCAAGTTAACATTTCCCAAACATAAATATAGCCCACACTGGCATGCCAGGCAAATTCAGGCCGTTCAGCAGGAGGCAGAGATCCACTGGAATTTAATGAACCTGGCCCTGGGTGCAGTGTCTCAAGCAGTGCATGCAGGCATGGCGCACACAGCGTGATAAAATTTTGAAGGCCAGAAAGGACCATTGTGGTCATCCAGTCTGATGTGCGTAAATATACACTCTAGACTTTCAGCAAGTAGTTCCTGTATCAAGCCCATAACTTCTGGTTGAGCTACAGCATAATCTTTTAAAAAGATATCCAACCTTAATATAGATGCTCTTAGAGGACGAAAAGAACTTAGATCAGCGGTCTCCAACCCTTTTATGCACAAGATCACTTTCTGAATTTAAGTGCAACTCAGAATCTACCCCGCCCCTTCCCTAAGACCCCGCTCCGCTCACTCCATCCCCCCTCCTCCGTCACTCGCTCCCCCCCACCCTCACTCACTTTCAGCGGGTTGGGGCTCGGGAGAGGGGTGCTGGCTCTGGGCTGGGACCGAGGGGTTCGGCGTGTGGGAGGGGTCTCCAGGCTGAGCCTAGGGCAGGGGGTTGGGGTGCAGGAGGGAGTGAGGGTGCAAGCTCTGGGAGGGAGTTTGGGTGCAGGAGGGGGTTCCAGGCTGGGGCAGAGTGTTGGGGTGCAGGAGGGGATATGGGGTGCTGGCTCTGGGAGGGGGCTCAGGGCTAGAGGTTGGGGTGCGGAAGGGGTGTGGGCTCCCGTTGGGCAGCACTTACCTCGGGCGGCTCCTGGTTGGCGGCTCAGTGGGGCTAAGGCAGGTTCCCAACCTGCCCCAGCTCCAGGCCACTCCTGGAAGTGGCCAGCACACCCCTGTGGCCTCTGGGGGGTGGGGGAGACACATGGCTCTGCACGCTGTTCCTGCCTGCAAGCACTGCCCCCACAGCCTCAATTGGCCACAGTTCCCTGTTCCCGGCCAATGGGAGCTGCAGGGCTGGTGCTTGCAGGCAGGAGCATCATGCGTGGAGACCCCTACCTCCTTCCCTCCCCCTCCCCCCCCGCAGGGGCCACAGGGGTGTGCTGTCCACTTCCAGGAGTGGCATGGGCTGGGGCAGGCCAGGAGCCTGCCTTAGCCCTGCTACCCCCCAACTTTTAGCGACCGGAGATCACGATCAACTGGCAGATGCTCCAGGATCAACCAGTCAATCACAATCTACGGGTTGGTGACCACCTACTTAGATCAACAGTACTTGTTTTACTTTCCACCACTGGTCAGTCTGATCCTCGTTTACTCTAAATCTATGGTTCATAAAAGGTGGAAGGAGCAACTTCCAGCAGAAGCAAACATAGCTCCCACCTCAGACAGGGGAAGGGTTCTTTTTGGTTCAACTGAAAGAACTAGAGTTCTGGTTCAAGCCTATCTATCTACACAAATGGTCTGAAAACTCGGTTCAGAAAAACACAACAAAGTTTGGAAGTTTCTCTAAACCTTTTAGGTCTAGAAATCCCTGTGGAAACCTCACAAGAATAGACTCGTTCATGAGAGTTCCAGCACTTCAGACCAGGGCAGAAATACTGCTGGATCAGCATTCCTGACATTTCAGTGTTTCTCTCTCTGGTCCCAGCTGGAACCTGTACATGCTGCAGCAGCTGCAAACCAGGCAATAAAGCAAAGATAACTGAACAGTTTCCAGCTTCTTAAAAGATCTGGGGTTCAGTTTAAATTTGGGGAGGAGAAAGTTCAGTTGGTTCCTTTCGCTACATTGGTTTTCCCATTTCCTATCAAGGGACCACCTGGAAAAAGGATTGCTGTATTTGCCAACAGGTGGCCAGATGTCAGAGCAGAGTTAATCACTTAGTAGAGACCACAGGCACTGACTTTTGTTTTTGCCAGCAGGTGCTCCTCTTCACCCTGTGTGAGCGGCGGGTAGGGCCTTGGGGGGAAGAGGCTGAACGGGGTGGGGCTTCAGGGGAAAGAGGCCGAGCAGGGGGCGGGGCCTCGGGACGGAGCACAGGCAGAGCAGTGGGTGGGGCCACAAAAGATTAATCCAGCCCTGCAGGTGCTGAGTACCCCCTATTTTTTTAGTGGATACTTGCGCCTCGGAGCACCCACGGAGTTGGAGCCTATGGTAGACACTCCTTAGGTAGTTTGGTTCTGTGCATCCTGCATGCTACTGCAGATGGGATATAAAGCAAGGCCCTCATATTCTGTAGCAGTAACTTTTCTGGGCGAGACAAAAAGGAGCCTCTAACCTTGGATCACATCAGTAGGAGCTGTGTTCAGCTGGAAGTAACTTTGCAGATCTCATGGTCGTTAAATGTACTTTACTGTGAACAATATATATAGTAGTACTGTACGAATACAGTGATATGGGTACATGCTTCTTTCCATACTAAGGAGAATCACATTAAACCTACGCTTGAATATGAACACAAAGGTTTCATTTCCCATTGGCATATTTATAGTTCACAACAGGTTTGTAAAACAATTATTTCAGAATGTGAATAACCAACAGTGACCACTAATATAAGGGCATCAGAACTGCCAAAGCTACTACAATGTCAATATGTGAATAATACCTGAACATGGCTCAAGCGGGGAGAGATGGACCATACAGCTTGTGGGGAAAGTTAAGATTTGTACTATTAAAATATTAGGCCACCTAGAAGTCAAGAATATGGTCTTGAATACAGCGATGTTGTCAGGAGATCTGTGTCCACAGATTCTGGACAGTGGGCAAAGCAAGAGGATGCAAAACAGATAGCACCTCATGCTGTGAACACCAAGAAGGGTTCAAATAGATGCTCAAACTGTTTTTCCTTTGCATGATCCACTTAGGACAATGAATTCAGGACCTCCAGAGTTAGAACCACGACTCTCTACAGTTTAAGCTTATATACATTTAAGCTTATAATTGTGTATGTGTATTATATATTTATAGATATTCACATTTGATTTAAAAATTTAATCCAGAATTTTCAAAAATGTCAACACCACCTAAATTTAGGCCCCAATATTCATATTCAGACACCTATGTGTACACCTACGTATGGATATAAGTGGCTAAATTTAACCACGTATGTTTGAAAATTTTGGTTTTAGCCAGGAAACTCATTCACACTGAGGACCACATTCACATGATAGGTCTCAAAACATAATTGTAAACAGGGAATCATCATGAAGTGGGTGCATTACTAGTGCAGTCCCACAGGGATCAGTTCTTGGCCCTATGCCACTTAACATTTTTAGCAATGACCTGGAAGAAAACATAAAATCGTTACCAATAAAGTCTACAGATGACACAAAGATGGGGGGAATGGTAAATAATGAGGACAGGTCACTGATATAGAGCAATCAGGATTGCGTGGTAAACTGGGCACAAGCAAACAGTATGCATTTCAATACAGCCTAATATAAAGTCTTACATCTAGGAACAAAATAAATGTAGGCTAGAAAGACAGGATGAGAGATTCTAAGTGGAAAACAGTGACTGTGAAAAATACTTTGGGGCGCAGGTATTTGTGGACAATCAGAGAAACATGATGCCCAGTGCAACACTGGTTAAAAGGGCTAATGTGATCCTAGGATATATAAACAGGGAATATGAGGTAGGAAGATTATATTACCTCTGTATTTGGCACTGATGTGATCCTTATTGAAACACCGTGTCCAGTTCTAGTGTACACGATTCAAAACTGGATAGGGTTCAGAGAAGTGCCACCAGAATGATTAAAGGATTGGAAAATATGCCTTAAAGTGAAAGTCACAAGGAGCTCAATCAATTTAGTTTATCAAAGAGAAGGTTAAGAGGTGACTTGATCACAGTCTATATGTATCTACATTGGGAACAGGAATTTGATAACAGAGGGCTCTTCCCTGTAGCAGACAAAGATATAACAAAACCCAATGGCTGGAGGTTAAGCTAGTCAAATTCAGAGTGAAAATAAGGCACAAATTTTTAATAGTGAGGGTAAGTAATCATTGGAACAATTCACCAAGGGTTATGGTGGATTTTCCATTACTGGCAATTTTTAAATCAACACTGCATATTTTTCTAAAAGATATGCTCTCATTCAAAACAGGAATTAATTTAGGGAATTCCTATGGTCTGTGTTTTACAGGTCAGACTGAATGATCACAATCATTGAAGATCAGGGTTGGAAGAGACCTCAGGAGGTCATCTAGTCCAACCCCTTGCTCAAAGCAGGACCAATGCCAACTAAATCATCCCAGCCAGGCCTTAAAAACCTCTAAGGATGGAGATTCCACCACCTCCCTAGGTAACCCATTCCAGTGCTTCACCACCCTCCTAGTGAAATAGTGTTTCCTAATATCCAACCTAGACCTCCCGACTGCAACCTGAGACCATTGCTCTTTGTTCTGTCATCTGCCACCACTGAGAACAGCCTAGCTCCATCCTCTTTGGAACCTTCCTCCCCCCTCTCCCCTCCGCCCTTCCTTTCAAGTAGTTGAAGGCTGCTATCAAATCCCCCCTCACTCTTCTCTTCTGCAGACTAAATAAGCCCAGCTCCCTCAGCCAATGGTCCCTTCCAGTCTTAAAAATCAGCGAATCTATGGTAAATTTTAAAATGTTTCAAGTCCAGCCATTTGAAATTCCTGTGCACAAAAAAACTAGCTTCAATTATTGTATAAAAACAGAAACAATTTTCCACCCCCAAACTTGGTTAACTCAAAAATTGCTGGATGGATTTTGCTGCAACTTCCCTGTAAAAATTCACCACTGTGCCAAATCCACGCATGGAAAGTTGCTGCTGAATTAAGAATTTTTGAGAGTTATAAGGAAGTGAAAGCCTGGATGGTGTTCATTAGGCACAGAATCATCGATATTTGTGTGAATTTCTTCACCCATCCTCATGTCTAGAAATGCACTGCACAGATATTTTATGCTCTTAAATATAATCAGGTTGCAATTCAACCCACTGTTTAAAAATAACATGCATGTAAAAAAAAGTAGCCAATATCAAATTATCTTCCCCATAGGACTTGCCTTTAACAGACCTTTGCTTTCTGCATTTCAGGACCCCATCCCAAAAGTTCTGGTTGTTTGTAAATTCAGTTATTTACTCCTGCACACACCAATGCAATGAATTTCTTATGTTTAGAACAAATGTTGAAACAAAGAAATCGCCAAACAATGCAGCACTTGATTAATCGGAATTGCTCACTCACCCACTGAATTTCTACAAAGAACTCCTCTGAGCTGTTAATCTCATGGCAAAACTTGTTTAGAAACCTCTGCCTCTTTCCTGAAGAAACCCTGTAACGTTTCTAGATGGTATTACACACAGATTTCCATTCTCCCCTCAACAATACATGGAGCAAATTAATACATTCATTTTTGTTTGTTTCAGTTTCCTCATCTCACACTGCAGAGAAGCAGCTAAAAGCTTTTATCGGGCAAGGTACAATCCCATCTACTTTGCCTTATGATAGGGTCCCTCATCAGAAAAGAAATCACCTCCCACAACAAACAGTTAATGCATCAACCTTCTCCCCCCCCCACCCCCCATCATCATTCTCTTAATTTTTAAACTGAGACATCCGTAATAGTGCAAGAGAGACATTATAAAAATAGCAACAGGCAAAACAGCATTTCAGCCTGGGAAAACACTGCAAGCTGATGTCATTATACAGGCTGCTCCTTCCACAAACACGGTATCAAAAGCTTTCCAACTGGCTTCTGTAGGGCCAAAGGGCAATCCTGCCTCATCCCACCAGTTTCACAGCATCAGCCTCTCTCTCTCCTTTCCCAAGTCAATACTATCCGGTTACAAGTTCACACAGCCTTCAGCAGCTAAGACATTTCTTCCAACTGCTCCCTCTCTCTGCAAATCAACTGGCTTTTTAAAAATCTGTCCGTTCATCTCTCCACGTTAGTGACCCCATCATTGTAGTCCTTTCTCCCACGGCAGCTTCTGTATCCCCCGGAATTAAAACAAAACAGAAACAGATCACTCCGATGAACTTTCTCCTCTCATTTGTTGCACTTACCCGGGGGAAGGAGGGGAGCTGGGGGAGGGCAGAGCACTTAAGTTCAGCAAGTTCTTCTATGCCAACCCACGGCTTTCAGACTCGCCGGCGTGTGTGTGTGTCTGTGCGTGTGAGAGATACAGAGGCTGCGTCCGTGTGGGAGTTGTGTAGGAAGGTATGCACTTTGCATGCTTGAGCAGGACCCGTGGCTGTTTGCATGCCTGCCAATCGGCCCGTCTTGTTCGTGTGGGAAGGGCAGATAGGAAAAAATGTGCAGGTTACTTTGCGATCAGGCACACCCAGAAAGACAAGGGGCGGGAGATCGGCAGAGAGGGGGCAGGGAACAGGCAGAGAGTTTGGCAGGAGCGGGGGCGGTTGGAGACTTCACGTTAGTCGGATATTTGTTAAGTGAAGCTTTTATTTATTTGAATGGGGAAAATAAATACACCTCCTTGTTTTGGAGCAAGAAGCATTTCAACTGATCACCTTGCGCTAGAGCCCAGCAGCCTCCTCCCAATGCCAGCAGCTGAATCTCTTCCTGAAGTTAACTCTTCACATACCAACCCTGTTGCCTGATACATTCTTCTTCCCCTCCCAAGTGAACTAGTTTGAATTTATTTCCAGACCAGGCAAAACAGGAATCAACGTTTTAAATTCACACTATTCATCACACTTTCAAAAATCCATCCCTCTCTATTGTTTCTCTCCCTGATGGAATTTATAAACATTCCCTAGTCCCTTTCAAGCTAAAGGACATGTGTACTGGGGAAAGATAGCTTGCTGCCATTTAACTGTACCTAGAATGAAACAGAACATAATGCCTTTGATGCAAAACATGCCCCTGATCATTCCAAATCTCCCATCACATGATGTCCCCCTGAAACAGTCTGGATATAAAATCCAATTTAGTATAAAAGCTCAAGACCATGGGGACAAAACCTCTGTCAGTGTCCCGGGAGAAAAACCAGCATCATTCCATTCACTTAACATTTCAAAGGCTACTGAGGGTTTCCCCACTTCCCCACTCATTATGGAGAGACAGAATGTACTGAGCTTGAAGCATCAGGAAAGATAACAGAGATTTCAAGACAAGAGCTATTTGGAAGCCTTTAAAGCCATGTAGGAAAGTGCCTGGCTTGCAAAGATCTCACTGATTTTCCACTTTCCGCTGACACAGTCAAGTTGTCAAAAAAGTGAAAGAATTTTAAATGAATTTGTTGTACTCATGGGAAGTGGAATTAGGGTCTGGACAGTGCAGACTGACCAAATGTGGAAACCACAAGGAAAGACAGCTGTTCTGGTGGCGGGAACTGCCTGGAGGTTTTTAAAAAAAAAAATTTTTAATGGGGGGCGGGGGGGGGGGGGCCGCGGGGAGCCCGGTGTGCCGCAGGGAAGAGCTCCGCAGGCCGCATGGGAAGAGCTTCGCGGTTTCTGGGAGGGACTGGGGAGGAGCGGGAAGCCGTGCGCACAGGGGAGGAGGTGGAGAAGGGGCGGGGCCTAATGGAAGGGGTGGAGTGGGGGCGGGGGCGGGGCAGCGAGGGGGCGGGGTCAGTGATGCGGCCCTCGGGCCAATGCACTAGTCCTCATGCGGCCCTCGTGGTAATTTGAGATTGAGACCCCTGTTCTAGCATGACATGTGCCATTTAAACTAAATTAATTTATTTTATTTTGGGGAAGTTCCATGGCCTGTGTTACACAGGAGGTCTGATTAGATGATCACAATTGTCCCTTCTGGCCTTAGAATTCATGAATTTATTAATCTAGATTTCTTTCCCCAGTCCACTAGCTTGAATGTATATTATTATGAGATGTGTGGACTCAAGCTCAAATTTCAATATAATATTCTCAGCAACAATAGCAATAAGAACACTAATACTTTGCAATACTTTGCACCTTCCATTCAGGGAGCTCAAGATTCTTTACAAACATTAATTAACCCTCTGAGGTAGGGAAGTATAACTATCAGTTTTTACATATGGTGAAATTAAAGCAGAGAGAGGTTAAAACCAACGTTTTCAAAGGTGTTTATGAATTTTGGGAGTCCAATTTGAGACACCTTACAGCCCAATTTGTAGAGGTGTTGAGCATCTTCAGCTCCCACCAATTTCAGTTCTGCACCTTTGAAAAATCAAGCTCTTGGTTTCTCAAATTGGGCAATCAAAAACTGAGGCACCTAGAAATAGTCTTTTGAAAATTTGAGCCTAAGTGACTTGGCCAGGATTACACAGTGAGTCAGTAGCAGAGCTGGGATTTACATTTCCTAACTCTCAGGTCTGCCTCTTAACCACAAGACCCCTTCTTATGCACACCTCTTCTAAGTCCCTTCTCCCCTGCATTTCCCTCAGCAATCACTTTCAGTAGCAGACTGGATTTTCTCTACCCATAAGTGCTAGAAGAAAAACAGCCTCCTATATAACAGAGACTGTAACCTGCTTGTGGCAGGTTGAGGTCAGGGCAGAACAAGGTGGAGGATCAACCAGAGGACAAATTGCTTAAACAAAACTTTTACAGCCAAGTGCGTGACTTAAACCTACCCTGTCGCTGGGAAGGATGAAAATTCCAGCCTGAGGCCCTGACTTGCTAAACAAACGTGACTGATCCATTTCTCACTCTCTCCACCCTTCACCCCCCTCCATCCCCTGCCCAACCCTCTACCCACCCACAGAAAGCCTTTTGACAGAATTTTCTGCCTGTTGTCACTGGTTCCCATCTTTATGGCTGAGACAGCAAAGCAAGGGGGCCAGAGAGATGAGATCAGCTTCCCCAAGCCTCTTTCCTTTGTTTCTTGTCCCCAATTAGAGCTCATAATTAATTTGTCCATTGAGACTAAGCCAGCCAGCCAGGCACCCGCCCCCCCCCCCCCCCCAGTTAGGTGCAGGGATGTCACTGACAGGCACTGGCAAACTCACTTCACAGGAAGCAGAGATTTTCACCCAGATAGTATTAACCCTTTCACCCCTTGAAGAGGAGACGTTTGTTACAAATTTTAGAAGTACACAATTGGAGATGAAGGAGAGCTATTGGGTATCTAGTCCACCCCCCTACGGGCCAGCACAGGATTGGTCTATATGTTCCCTAATGCTTTGTCAGATCTAGTTTTAAATATCCTTGGTGATGGAGCTTTCACCACTTCCCTTGGGAGACTACTCCACAGCCTAGTGGGTTCTCAGTAGCAGGAAAGGTTTGCTGAGAGTTTCCTTGGGCTCTCCAAATTTTCATAAACTAATTCCCAACCTAGCATCCTCCATGCTCCATCAGAATGCCCTCATTCTCATTCATACCTGATTTATGCCCTGCTCACAATTCTTCATGTTACAACCACCATCCTTGCAGAAGAGGAGACCTGGACCACCCTCCATTTAGAGGCTATGAACACTGCTTCTTGATCAACTTACGTAGAGGTTTGCTCTTAAGCAATATCAGGCACTCTCCATGGTCACTGCTGAATTAAGGGCTCGTCTACATGGTGAGTTAGTGCACTGCACAGCAAGCCAGGTGTGAATCTACAAGAAATAAGCTTGGAATCTTGTTTAGCCAGTTTGAAGAGAATAATGGGAAAGGAAGATGCATCACCTAGACTGCAATTTCATGTTTTGTTTTGATACTAGGTAAAATAATTGGTGTGTTTCTTTAACTTCAATTTGGAGATGACTTTTTATCAAAGGCTAATATATAGTCTAACATGATATAGTGGGAACACATGCCCCTTGTAATTGTGTCACCCTGATCGAAAGAGAGATGAACTATATCTGGACAAAAGTTTCTGCAAGAATGCTAATGCTAGTGGCTGAGAGAAAGTAAATTTCTTCCCTGGACCACAGCTGACCCCTTTACACCAATGAGAGATGAGATTTTGGCCCACTACTTGTCCCTGCTCTCTTATAGTACATAGGTAAAAGTAATGTGAGTGACAACCATAGACACAGAGGCTGTGGTATCAGTTCATAAAGAGATGCTACAGAGAGACCACAGGTTACTGAGACGGCACAGTGAATAGGATGGCCCAGGTACCATCCTCAACTTCCACTGATTTTCATGGGACTGGGGATTTACTGGCTAAATCACATGCTGCTGAATCACCTGACTGATGCTCAAAGTGAGTGACATTTAGAGTTGTAGTTACACACCAGAAGACCCCAAGGCCTTCTCCTGCCCCAGGAAACAAGCTCCTGAACTGCTAATTGCAGTTAGGACTATAGAGACCAAACAAAAGCTTTTCAGATCTCAGGAATTACAGTTGATTCATCCAGGACATGGTTTGAAAGGATAGGGACAAATCAATCCCCCAGCCCGGAAAGATGAACAGTTTAATA
Source organism: Macrochelys suwanniensis (assembly GCA_033296515.1). Taxonomy (NCBI): domain Eukaryota; kingdom Metazoa; phylum Chordata; order Testudines; family Chelydridae; genus Macrochelys; species Macrochelys suwanniensis. The sequence continues at coordinate 36,788,529 of CM065781.1, read as the reverse complement.
AAGACTTGTTCAGTCAAGCTTATTAACAAAGTGTTCCCCAGCTCTTGAGAAGGAGGGGAAGTTCTGTTTTTTTAGGAAGGACATAGTGGATGATAATTTCAAACCCAGACTACGTTTGATGCACTTTAAAATTCATAAGCAGGTTAACCAATTTGTCTAGAGATGAAAGAGTCATCATAAAATTGATTGATATAGGAATCCCTTGTGTTCCAAAGCTTTCACAAAGCTGCAGCCCCTCCTGTGCTACTAGTTCAATACAGATACTTCTGCAGCAGAAGCTACGGGGTGACGTGTTATTTATTTTAAAGGCTTTTCTATGGCGCACATCAGCATGGCATCAGAGCAGCTCACAAAGATGAATGACTATCCTCACAATAGTCTTGAAGGCTAGGGAATTATTATCATTCCCATTTTACAGATGGGGAACTGAGAAACAGAGAGGTTAAATGATCTGCCCATCATCACAAAGGAAGTCTGTGGCAGAGCAGGAAACAATTTGAATCTCAGTCCAGTGCCTTAACCCTCTTGAAAGTTAATTCTCCCCCTTCATCAGAATCCGCATATTAAGCAAACATTGACCTCCATTCCCATCGCATTATAGGGATGTCAACTTGAAAGTCAATTCAAAATTTGAAAGAGCAGTCATATATGACACTTATGAGTTAGAACCACCTCCCCCCCCCAGCAATTTTTGTGCATTCATAATCACATTTTTCTGTCTTTTAATGTGCTTGTCTTCTCTGTTGTCATGCTACAGACTGACACAAAGAGGCGAAACTGACTGACCACACACAAAGTACTCTCAAACGCACCAAGTAAACATACTCAGTTATAGTACGTAAAGTTTTCCAGACAGATATGTGATTTCAAGTTGATAGTGTCCATCTCAAAACAAAAGCCACAGGCATGTAGATGATGTTTGGCATTCTCAGCTCTTTCAGGAGGTGGTAGTAAAATTGTGAAGATTATCTACCTTTCCATGACTTCAATGGATTAAGATTAGAAATGGTACAATAGATCACTCTAGGTTTTAATTTCAGCGTTGCTAAATTTTTTGTGCAATTTCAGCAATCTTAGTAATATTCTCTGGGCCGGGCTGAAGGAGCTCTGTGAAGCACTTTAATCACAACATTTAGGGCCTGATTCTGAGCTCAATTACATCCAATATAATTCCATTGACTTCAATAGAGTTACTCCGAATTCACACTAGTTTCAGTGGGGTTAGAATCATGCCATTAGGGTTTGTAGAACGGAAGGTTTGGTAGCAGAAATGATTTCATGGTTTAAAATATAAGAAAAGACGATTATTATTACTTATTTTTAAATGTAAAACAGTGTTCTCCTGCAGTGCTGGAAACCCAAACACAACAATCAAATTGTTTTAGGCTAGAGCAGGGAACAGCAATGTTTGGCATGTGGCCCGCCAGGGGAAGCCCAATGGTGGGCCGGGCCAGTTTATTTACCTGCCGGGTCCGCAGGTTCGGCCGATCGTAGCTCCCACTGGCCGTGGTTTGCCACTCCAGTCCAATGGGGGCCGCGGGAAGCAGCGGCCAGCACATCCCTCGGCCCGCACTGCTTCCCGCAGCCTCCATTGACCTGGAGCGGCGAAGAACCTCAGCCAGTGGGAGCTGCGATCGGCTGAACCTGTGGACGCAGCAGATAAACCGGCCCGGCCCATCAGGGGGCTTACCCTGGCGCCACGTGCCAAACGTTGCTGATTCCTGGGCTAGAGCACGAAAACTAGAGAGTGAGACTGACTAAAAAATTGCCAGCCTAATTGCATCCTTCAGTGAAGTGCAAAAATATATCACGAGTGGTGAAAATTAAATTACATTTTTGTACACTTTCCATTTCTGTAGCAAAAGTAGTTTTATTAATATAAACAGCATGTAGGGTTTTTATCTTGATAGTATCCCTTTAATTCAGGGATCGGCAACCTTTGGCACACGGGAAGCGGCGCAGGCTGAGGGATGTGCTGGCCGCTGCTTCCCGCAGCCCCCATTGGCCTGGAACGGCAAACCGCGGCCAGTGGGAACTGCGATCAGCCGAACCTGCGGATGCAGCAGGTAAACAAACCAGCCCGGCCTGCCACGGGGCTTACCCTGGCGGGCCACGTGCCAAACGTTGCTGATCCCTGATCTAGGGAATGGTCAGTTCCATCACCCTGCACTACTAGAGGTCAGAAAGTCTAAGCCGGCAACATGGTTATCCTTTAGGGAGCAGATGGTGACTCTTTACATCACCCTGCTGCAGTCTCTCAAGCCATTCTGAACTGGAGAGATGGTCCCTTGTTATTTTGTGGGGTGGGGAGCAGGAATGCGATACCTCAGAAAGGAAATAAAAATGAGAGGATAGAGACAAACTTGAGGTGGGGGAGAAAGGAACTTCTCAGGCAAAATTAGGAATTCTTAAAATACAGTTAGTTAGTGGATATTAAGTGTTTTAACAGGTGAATAAAGATTTCTTTAACCAGGACATCTTTGCATTATAGGTAAACAGTGGAGCTTCAATCAAGCACTACAGTACAATAAGCCATCCTGTAGGACCCTAGAAATCCAGGTGAACCACAGATATGCTTTTATACAGTACCCACCAAGATGGTGCTTCAGGGCAGCTTGTGCAATAGACAGGCTTTGGGACTGTCCTGATAATTTAACAGCATAACCTTAGAGTATGTAGTAAATGTTTGCAGCCAGTGGTTTGGGAGGAACACAAGTGATCTTATCAACATACATTATGGCTTCTTGCACCCTAAAGGATCCCAAAGCACTTTACAGATGTTACTAATTGAATCACAAACAGATCGCTACACCCACTACCGAAATGCAGCCACCTCTGGGACAGAATGCAGGAGCTGTTTAACAGTACATGCAATAGCACAAGACAGCGAGTGAAAAACACATTTCCCCTCAATTCAAATGAAACTACCAGGACTTTTAGGAAGAGAGTATCCTATGCAACTATCTGAAATGGAATTTCACTGGGAAGCCATTGCTTAGAACCCTTATTCTCCAAAAAGCACCATGTGATCTTTAAAAGCCACCATGCTCACAACCTCGGTTTTACGGCTCCTCTGTAGGGCAGATGGACAAGCATGATCTCAGCTGTCACAATGCCATTTGCTGCATCCACTTCAGCACACCGTGAAACAAGAATGTATCCTACCTGTCCACACTCTTATTCCCTTGTCTCTCATTTCCTCCCTGTGCTGAAGCAGAAATCAAAAGGCATCTGTGCTGAGATTTCCAGGTGCTTGCCAGAAAGATTGCACGGAATCTGGTCACATGCCATCTGACATGGAATCCTCTTTTAAGCTGGGGTTAATCTTAAACACCTTCCCTCACTGAAGAAGGCCTCCAACAGCTTCCCTCCCTCCCACTTTGTGAGGAATGTGTCAGTTCAAACTGACCTGATTTTCTTTTTACCAGCACAGGCAGGGAGCTATTGGCTGAGTGTGGCACCCCCTTCCTTCCCCTCCTCACACCTGTTTGTTCCATTAGTTCAGCCTTTGGTTGTTTAGATATGCAAGACAAACTGGTTTTGTTCTGTGGATGCAGCTGGACTGTCAATCATGGCACTACACAGAACAAACCCTCCCTCCGTCCCCCAGCACTTCTCTCCCTTCCTTCCCTTCCCTCCACCAGCAGAAAATAGCCTACAGGAAGGAGGGAGGACAGGGCTGGGGACAACGGGCGTTCATAATGGCAACCTGTTTGATACAGGATACAGTGACTTGTTGTAAGTACATCTTGCAGGAGGTGCAATGATCAACGCACCAGCAGGTCTGTGTTAGGGATAGTCTCAAAAAGCTAGCTGAGTTCTGCATCATTGCTGCTTCGCTGAGCAGTTGTAATGTAAGCTACACAGAGCCCTAAGTTAGTACACGCAAGGAAAGAGTGCATTATGGAATCCACAGAGGATGGCATTTCAGCTTCTAGCTCTCTTGGTGCATGGAGTGCCTGCTATAAGAGATTCACACTAAAGTAAACAAAGAGGCTTTGTCTATATTTCCCCTCATAAAATTATAGCTATATTTCCCCTATATAAAATTATATAATGGAACAGCAATGCTAATGTACAGGGGCTGTTGGTGTGTTTTAACCACCATACCATTTGACCCTGCTCCGTGGTTATTAAAATACTCGTTTGCACTTCCATCATTGCCACAACACCGCTGTCTACCAATGTGTCTCACCTTTGACCTGCCAAAAACCACCTACAGGGGAGTTCAGTCCTCATGGTCCACTCTCTTCCTGGACACTCATGCGACTATTGCAAGACAGGAAATCAGGGTATTTCCAGGATGTTTAATACATGCTGGGTATAGGCAAGATGAGGACACAAAATGTAAAGAGGAGTTAAAAAAAAGACTCTGAGATCTACTGAGACCTGCAATTTCAAACTGAACTGTGGCAGGCTGAAGGAGAGTCCGATCAGCAGGGAGTAAACCTGAGCGAGCCATGTACAGAGACAGGCAAGTTCATTGTGCTGCTGGCATCCTCTTAGCTAAGCGTGGCATGCTCCCTGGTTTCAGATAGGGCATTTAATGTTGTTTAACTAGGTAGCGTCAATGGCTGGGGTCAATGGCTGCCTTTCCTGGGAAGGGTGTCCGGCTGACAGAGGAAATGGTGGAGGTTGCGGGTTCAACTACAGTGGCTGCTGGGGAGATGTACCAACCTGGCTTTAAGATATTCACAGAAAGAGGTAAGAAAATCCAAAGCAACTGCATCTGTGGACTAAAATGCCTGCTCATGAGACTAAGAATTCAAAAGGTTTGCAGGAAAATCTTCAGGTCTCCAAGGATACAGGAAAGTTCACACTAATAATGTGTTGCTGGAGGCAACCAAGCCTGTACAAACAAATCAATCCAAGGGGAGGAGGAGAGATGGGTTAATGAGAGCAAAGCCTCCAACAGAGCCCCCTACCTCTTTTGTGTAAATTTTCCCAACCAGATCCTAATTCTGCTAGAGAATGCCCTGATACAGAGAAAGTGCTGCAAAGCATCCTGGGGGAACCTAATGTCCCACTTTCAGAGCCAACACTCTGTACAATACAGGGAGAGCTCTGCCTTGCCCTGCAGTGAAGCTAATATGCAGGCTGGTATGTCAAACAAACACCCTTCAGTTGTCTGCTCTATTTTGCTGGCCCATAAACCTGGAACCACCTTGGTACCCCTGTGGACTGGCATTCACCTCTCTTCATTCAAATTTTTCCTGAAGAGTAATTCCGAACATGAAGCACACAAATGTGTGACAATTCACTGCCCCATAGGTATCCTTGTGACTTTTGCACTGAATGAGCATTCAGCCAGTAGGCTTTCCAGTGCGTGGAACCGTGGTTCCCTATAGGTTTTAATGAACAAAGCCAAGCACACTGCTGCTACGTAATAACACTAATTTTATTTCCGTTTTCTTCATGCTCTCTCTTCATGCTACATATTCCTTGTGAGAGCAGTGCACTCACAACTGCAGATAACTCTGTGCTGATCCCATAACAAATTCCCATAAAATAGGATTTATATTAAATTGGGACACTGCTCCTTTAAAAAGTGATTGTGGAAAATGGACTATATAAAAATGGTCCTGGCTATTCTGCATATCTACTCCCTGTGTGACTGAGTTGCATTTACACACAACATTCATTTTTTACTACTGCCAGCCCCACAGAGCCAAAACAGCTATGGGAGAACTAAGGGTCACACATGAACAGCACCTTAGATAATGATCACAACACCTAACCTTAGGCCACCAACTTTGTACGTTCTGTCCTATATTACCATGTCTGCTTTGATAGTGCCACTGTCCTTCTAGTGTTCTAGTTTCCAGCTTCTTGCACTTAGTATGGAACACAGAAAATACCCAAATGTTAATTATCTGTATTTATGCCACTCACACTTGTATTAAACTATATCACTGCTCCAAAATCAGCTTCAGGACATTTCAGGAAATTATAGCAGTGAATCTTGTAATTTCCATTCCATTACTGAGCCTCCACCTGTGATAACTATCTTCAAACCTGAGGGCTGGAGCCAATAGGTGTCTGTACATGCACCAACCTACTCAAACTTTATCCAAAGATCAGATTTCAATCAACAAGAAGATTCCTACACGAGATTACACCCAGGGAGGTTAGAATCTTTCTGTCTGAATACAGTGATTTATTTTTATTTTGAGTGCCACTGAGTCTGTGTGTACGCGCAAGCACACACGTGAATAGAATGAAAAGGGAAACCAAGTCTAAAATCATTCCTGACCACCATGCACACTAGGGAGGCTATAGAAATAAATAGCAATGAAGGTAATACAAAATGTGAGTGACACAGATACATTCCTTTCCCCAATCAGGGATTGAACTCCAAACCTCATCATATTAATTAGGTTCCTCTTATTCTCTTGAATCCTCCTGAGAGAGCTCGATGAAAGTTCATGGAAGTACTCTGCTATCCTCTCCCAAAGATTTCTAGGCATGGCAATCTTATTTTTTCCTCAATGGTAAGACACTTTCTCATGCCAGTCCATGATAACTCTGCTCTCTGTGCCTTTGTTACCCTCAGGAGTGAGATAAAATCCCATCATCTATGGAAAATGGTGCCAGTATTCAGTGAGATTGTCCTATACTCATAGTTTGATGCAACTGAGCAATTCCCCTCTCATTTCCCTCGCCCCTGGCAGGCCATACTATCCCTGGCTGGCACTTTGAGTGATGCCGTGCACAAGCACTCCCAAGCAGAAGTGTCAATAGGCATGTCTTGTTTAAATCTTTAGGGGGAGCAAGGTAAGGGAGTTCTGAATCTTAATTTTCACTTTCTGCTGTGACTGTACTGACAAGAAAAAGAACAGGATTACTTGTGGCACCTTGGGGTATGTCTACACTACGAGAGTAGTTCAAATTTACTTAAACCGAACTTGTGAAACCGATATTACAAAGTCGAACGTGTGAATCCACACTAAGCACAGTAATTCGAGTTTGAGAGTCCACACTAACGGGGCAAGTGTCGACATTGCAAGCGGTGCACTGTGGGTAGCTATCCTACAGTTCCTGCAGTCCCTGCTGCCCATTGGAATTCTGGGTCGAGCCCCCAATGCCTGCTGGGGCAAAAAATGTGTCGAGGGTGGTTTTGGGTAACTGTCGTCATTCAACCCTCACTCCCGCCCGCCCTCCGTGAAAGCGCCGGCGGGCAATCAGTTCGCGCCCTTTTCTGGTGATTGACAGCGCGGACGCCACAGGACCGCGAGCATGGAGCCCTCTGCGATCATCGCTGCTGTTCTGTCCATTGTCAACACCTCGCGCCTTATCGTCCACCTTTTCCAGAGGCAGATGCTGATAAATCGGGCGAGGAGGCAATGGAAGCGCCATGAGGACATTGACTCTGAGATGGGCACACACCTCTCAGAAACCACAGGACCCCGCACCCTGGACATCATGGTGGCAATGGGTCATGTTGATCCTGTGGAACGGCGATTCTGGGACTGGGAAACAAGCACTGACTGGTGGGACCGCATAGTGCTGCAGGTCTGGGATGAATCCCAGTGGCTGCGAAACTTTCGGATGCGTAAGGGCACTTTCCTGGAACTTTGTGAGTTGCTGTCCCCTGCCCTGAAGCGCCAGGACACCCGGATGCGAGCAGCCCTGACTGTCCAGAAGCGAGTGGCCATAGCCCTCTGGAAGCTTGCAACGCCTGACAGCTACCGGTCAGTCGTGAATCAATTTGGAGTGGGCAAGTCTACCGTGGGGGTTGCTGTGATGCAAGTAGCCAATGCAATCGTTGAGCTACTGCTCTCAAAGGTAGTGACCCTGAGAAACGTGCAGGTGATCATAGATGGCTTCACTGCGATGGGATTCCCAAACTGCGGTGGGGCTATTGATGGAACTCACATCTCTATCCTGGGACCGGACCACCAGGGCAGCCAGTACATTAACCGAAAGGGCTACTTTTCTATGGTGCTGCAAGCACTGGTGGACCATAAAGGACGTTTTACCAACATCAACGTCGGATGGCCGGGCAAGGTTCATGACGCTCGCGTTTTCAGGAACTCTGGTCTCTTTAGACGGCTGCAGGAAGGTATTTACTTCCCGGACCACAAAATAACTGTTGGGGATGTGGAGATGCCTATAGTGATCCTCGGGGACCCAGCCTACCCGCTAATGCCCTGGCTCATGAAGCCATACACAGGCGCCCTGGACAGTGAAAAGGAGCTCTTCAACTACCATCTGAGCAAGTGCAGAATGGTGGTGGAGTGTGCTTTTGGACGTCTGAAGGGGAGATGGAGAAGCTTATTGACTCGCTCTGATCTCAGCCAAACCAATATCCCCATTGTGATTGCAGCTTGCTGTGTGCTCCACAATCTCTGTGAGAGCAAGGGGGAGACGTTTATGGCGGGGTGGGAGGTTGAGGCAAATCGCCTGGCTGCTGATTACGCACAGCCAGACACCCAGGCGATTAGAAGAGCACAGCGGGACGCGCTGCGCATCCGGGAAGCTTTGAAAGCTAGCTTCCAGAGTGAGCAGGGTAATCTGTGACTATTACCTTTGTGTAAGCAGAACCTGAACCTGCCTATGTTTATTTACCCAGTTAATGTTGCCTATCCTCTCCAAGTACAAAACCCCTTCCCCCGCTTCCTACACTGCTTTTAAAAATAAAATAAATGCAACGTTGTTCATTAAAACCGTCTTCTTTATTAAGGATTTCTCGGTAAGGGGTTGAAACTGGGACGCATGCTGTGGTTGGGGAGCGGGTGGAGTGATGGAAAGGACGCTTCCAAACTCGGGGAATGACAGGCTCCTGCTCCTAGAGCAGTCCGCAGTGATGGACTGCTTGTTTCAGCGGAGCCTGCCACCCCTCCTTTTTGGAACTCTGTGGAGGGGGGCCTATGTGACTCTGTGGCCGGGGATGGCGGTTACAGATCCCCTACTGCGTGGCTCTGTCGTGCAGGCTACTGACCACTGCATAAGATCTGTAACCGCCCTCCCCCACCACAAACTCACAGAGCCCCCCCATACAGAACATGAAAACCACCTCCCAGAATGACCACGGTGCCTAGTGAATGCAATGTGAGTGTGACGTTCTGGTGAACCTGCCCCCCTGTCTGTACCCTGGTAAAGGCGCCTATCGTCTCCAATTACTAACCCCCTTCCCCCCCTTCAAGCACACCATCCTTTAAAAGGAAATCAAGGAAACAGTACTTAACAGAAAATTAATTTTTATTAAGGACAGCACAGTTATGGGATGAAACTTTGACGGGGGCTAGGGTGGGGTTCGGTTGGAGGGAAGGAAAGGACCCATCAAATCTTGGGGAATGAGAGCCTTCTGCTACTTGAGCAGTCCGCAGGGGTGGAGTGATTATTTCCACGGCCCCTGCCGCTCCTCCTTCTTGGGACTTTGGGTGAGGGGGGGATGGGACTTTGTGGCGCGGGAGGGCGGTTAGAAATCAAATTGAGCGGGGCTCTTTCGTCCTGCCTCCGGTCCTGCAGAACATCTACAAGGCGCCGGAGCGTGTCCGTTTGCTCCCTCAATAGTCCCAGCAGCGTCTGAGTAGCCTGCTGGTCTTCCTGCCACCACCTGTCCTCACAAGCTTCAGTCCTCTGCTCCCGTTCGCTGAATGCTCGCCGGTACTGAGAGATGTCCTCTCTCCGCTGTGCCACCTCATTTCGGGAACAGACCATCAGTTCCGAGAACATGTCGTCCCGAGTTCTTTTTTTGCGCCGCCTGATCTGCGCCAGCCTCTGGGAGGGGGATGCACGGGTAGTGTGGGAGACACTCGCAGCTGTGGGATGGGAGAAAGGGAGTGAATTCCTCACAAAGATACATTTTTGCGAACAATGAATATACTCTTTCCCTGTGAACAAGACCATGCACACTACCTATCACATGTGCACTCAGTACAAGGTCAAATTTTCTATCTTTATATTGAGTGCCTGGGGTCTTGGTGTACAGATCACACAAGCGGGGCCGGACAATGGAATTCAGCTATCAGGAGGCCATGGTAAGCTGTAGACTTTTGGCTGCTGAAAGCTTACTTTACAGCAGCGCCCTCCTTTCATGTTCCAAGCACAGCTCCTAGCGGTGGCCATTCCTGCTGCCAGCAAACCGATCAGCTTGAACGGTTCACCTCCCCGCCCCCAGCGCATGGCTGTGCTTGGGAAAGATCCCTGCCTGCTGCCTGCGAACTGCTCAGCATGAACGGTTTGCCTCCCCGCCCCCACCGCGTGGCTGGTTCCGGGAAAGATCCCTGCCTGCTGCCCGCGAACCGCTCAGCATGAATGGTTCGCCTCCCCGCCCCCACCGTGTGGCTGGAAACCGCCGGGTAGAGTTATTTAAAGGCACAGGCAATCAGTCCCCATACTAAAATACCCCTAATTCAAACCAGGGCACCATGACTGATATCACTCTGATGAGGATTACGGAGACAGAGAAAGACCGTATGCTGCGTGAATGCCAGCAAACACCAGGGCCGTATGCCGCCATGCTTTGCAAGGCAATGATACCGGAGTACCTGATACTAGCCTGGCGCGGAAAAGTTTCCTACCATGGAGGAGACAATAAGGCCACTCTCCCCGGGAACCTGATGCAAAGGCTTTCACAGTACCTCCAGGAGAGCTTCATGGAGATGTCCGATGAGGATTTCTCCTCTATCCCCAGACATATTGACAGACTTTTCGAGTAGCTGCACTGGCAACGACTAAAAACTAAAGTGCCTAGGGCAAACTAAGCAATAAAAACCCATTGCTAACATACCATGCCTATTCTATTCAAAATAAATGTTTAAAACACTCACCTACTGATCCTTCCCGATTCCTGGTCAAGGTTACTGCCTTGGGAGGGTTGGTAGGGGATCTCAGGGTGATGAAGAGATCCTGGCTGTCGGGGAAATAGGCGTTGAAAGCGCTGTCGACTGCCTCGTCCTCCTCATCTCCTTCCTCATCTTCACCATCCGCGAAAACCTCCGACAAAGTGGCCGTAGATAAGACCCCATCGTCGGAGTCCACGGACACTGGTGGGGTAGTGGTGGCAGCACCACCGAGCATAGCATGCAGTGCCTTGTAAAAACGGCATGTGTGTGGCTGGGATCCGGAGCGTCTGTCTGACTCCTTGGTCTTCTGGTACGCCTGTCGCAGCTCCTTGATTTTCACGCGGCACTGCGTTGCATCCCGGCTGTATCCTCTCTCCGTCATTGCCTTGGATATTTGCTCATAAATTTTTGCATTCCGTCTTTTGGATCGGAGCTCAGATAGGACGGATTCATCTCCCCACACAGCGATCAGATCCAACACTTCACGATCAGTCCACGCTGGAGCCCTCCTTCTATTCTGGGACTGCATGGTAACCTCTGCTGGAGAGCTCTGCATCGTTGCCAGTGCTGCTGAGCTGGCCACGATGTCCAAACAGGAAATGAGATTCAAACTGGCCAGGCAGGAAAAGGAATTCAAATTTTCCCGGGGCTTTTCCTGTGTGGCTGGTCAGAGCATCTGAGCTCGGACTGCTGACCAGAGTGTCCACAGAGTGGTGCACTGTGGGATAGCTCCCGGAGCTATTAGCATCGAATTCCATCCACAGTAACCTGAATTCAACATGGCCATGTCGAATTTAGCGCTACTCCCCTCATCGGGGAGGAGTACAGAAATCGAATTAAAGAGCCCTTTATGTCAAAATAAATAGCTTCGTTGTGTGGACGGGTGCAGGGTTAATTCGCGTGAATGCTGCTAAATTCGACATAAAGTCCTAGTGTAGACCAGGCCTTAGAGACTAACGAATTTATTTCAGCATAAGCTTTCGTGGGCTACAGTCCCACTTCATCGGATGCATAGAATGGAACATACAGTAAGATATTTATACATTCAGAGAAAGGTACTTCCACCTTTTCATGTTTCTCTGAATATATAAATATCTTCTTACTGTATGTTCCATTCTATGCATCCGATGAAGTGGGACAGTAGCCCACGAAAGCTTATGCTGAAATAAATTTGTTAGTCTCTAAGGTGCCACAAGTAATCCTGTTCTTTTTGCTGACACAGACTAACACGGCTGCTACTCTGAATAATGACAACGGCATCGCTGTGTGTTTTAGCTGCAGCTGTTGCCATTGTGGCCGCTCCACACCCGCGAAATCCCTGAGCCAGAGAAGGAGGAGAAAGAAGAGGACTTGGGATGACATGTTCAATGAGATCCTGCAAGCCAGTGCTGCACTGGACCATTAGCACAGTGCCTGGAGGATGAACATTGTGGAAAGAATGGAGAAGGAAAGCGCAGAGAAGAGAAGGGCCCAAGAGTCCCAGCAGGAAAAGGAAAGGGAGATGCACCGGGACATAATGAGACTTCTCAGGCAGCAAACCCAGATGCTGCAGACACTTGTGGATCCTACAGGTTCAATAATCCCGGGCTTGCCTTCCTCTGCAATCCATGGAAAACTCTATTGCAGCACATCTCTACAACACCTACCCTCCACAACATTCCATGTGGCATCAGGGACCACTGCCTTCCGTCTACCACTCCACCCACGGGGACATTAAAGACAACCACAGCTTTATATACACTGACCTGTGAATGCCACAGTTGGTGTATGTGTAAATAAAATTGACATGAATTTTTGTGCCCCTTCATAAGTTCTGTTCTATTAAGTTATTCATGTATTTGCTTTAAAATGCATGGATTTTTGTTTTCCCTGATTTTGTTACAGAATAAAATTATATTATTTGGAACAAAATTCATCTTTATTAGTCCACAACATATGCTGCAAAGTGCCTAGCAGTTCTGAAAGCACCCCCTTAGCTGATATTGTACAGTGTGCCTCTACACATAGGATCAGTGACACAGTGTAATAATCATAAATGTACAGCAAGCACTGCAAAATTAATAGGTGCATTGACAGTGTTATATTCATACATGTACACCAAGAACCATTTTATTCCTAATAGGCCCCAAAACAGCAGGGCCGGGTAGAGTACAGTACATCACAACATTATACTGTGGCTCACTGTTAAAGTGCTCTTTGAAAGCCACCTTGAGCTGTATAGTTCCACATTGAGCTCTTCTAATAAATCTCTTGTCTGGCTGTTCAAACTCAGCAGGCAGCCACTCCACGTCTGCCCTCCACCCTGGCAGCAACTTTTCCCCCTTTGCTTCACAGATAGTATGCAGGACACAGCAGGAAGCTATAACCACTGGAATATTTTTCTCACTGAGATCCAATCTTGTGAGTAAACAATGCCAGTGTCCCTTCAATCCACCAAAAGCACATTCAACTGTAATTCTGCACCTGCTGAGCCAGTATCTGAATCTTTCCATGGGGCTGTCGAACGGCTTCATGAGCCAGGGGAATAAAGGGTAAGCTGGGTCACCTGGTATCGCTGGTGGCATTTCAACCTTCCCACTGGCAATCCACCAGTCAGGAAAGAAAATCCCGGTTTGTAGCTTTCTGAATAGTCCTGTGTTCTTAAAGATTCAAACATCAAGCACCTTCCCTGATGGGCCCACATTGATGTGGGTGAAGCACCCCCGTGATCCACCAAAGCTTGCATAACCATAGAAAATTAGCCATTTCTATTGATGTACTCTGTGGCAAAGTGGTCTGGTGCCAAAATAGGGATGTGTGTGCCGTCTATTGCTCCACCACAGTTTGGGAACCACACTATAGCAAATCCATCCACTGTGTCCTGCATATTGCTGAGAATCACAGTCCTGTGTAGCAGGAGGCAATTAACAGACCTGCACACTTGCATCAGAACAGCCCCCACAGTGGATTTTCAAACTTCAAAATGATTTCCCATAAACCAGCAGCAACCTGGCATTACACGTTTCCACAGTGCGATTGCCTCTCACTTCTCCACGGTCATGGTGTCCCTGCACTGGAAGGTTGGTGTGAGCTTGGCACACAGATTCGGGAATGTGGCCTTGTGCATCCGAAAATTCTATAGCCATTGCTCATCATCTCAAGCTGGCATTGGGATGCAATCTCACCAATCAGTGCTCTTTTCTCAGGCTCTTTTCCCATGCTTCTGTCAGAGATGGTGGACAGTGAGGAGGGCCATATAGGTTTGTGGGATTTAGAAAAGAGGCATGAAAATTATGGGATATAGATGACATTGTGGGATGGAGACTGTTGCACACTGGGAAGCTGACCCCATGCTCCCAGTCACCCCTGCACAACTCATTTCAACCCCACCATGCATTGCCAAAACTTCACAAAAGACAGTGCACTGAATGGTGGCTGATTGCACACTGGGATAGTAGGGTTGCCAATTTTGGTTCTACATAAACCTGGAGGTTTCATCACATGTCATAGTCTTTAAAGATTAACCCTTAATTCCTGGAGTCTCCAGGACAATCCTGGAGGTTTGGCAACCTTATGGGAAACCTACCCATGGTGCACTGCCCTGTGCATTGATACAAGCACTCCTGGTGAGTATGCGCACCGCTGACACAAGGAGTGAAATATGCATGCACACAAGCAGTGTACTAACTGTGGTTGGTTTATGCCCATGTAACTTGCATCGACCAAAGTTTGTAGTGTGGTCATGGCCTTGTTCAGGAACAAAAGTCAGATGCAGGTTCACCTAGCCTTTTAGGGCAGGTTCTCTCTTTCAGCATGCATCAAGAGGCAGGATGAAGCTGAATAGGCTGTTCTCTCCACCAATCACAAAACTGATACAAATTTACTCAACTCTGGGGAATACATGGATACAGGACTTTCTCACTCATTTTTCCTGTGCTATTGATATTTTATTTTCAAAGCAGATTTAACCATAGTATTTCTCACACATACACATAAATCTCTGGGCCAAATTCATCTTTGGTTTCATGGCACTGAAGTTACTGAAAACCTGAAGCTAGGAACAAATTTAAATCCCTATATACATGTGAGAAGGGTTTTCTTTTTCTTCCCTGCCTTCACCACTGAGCTCTGCACTGGGAACAGAACAATCACAGTTCATCTGAAGTCAAAAGACTCACCAAACCCAACAATGAGCTCTCCTGAGATGGGAAAGACAAACATGGGAGGAGAAGGCTGTGCCCTTGCATCTCAGAAATAGCTCCTGCTGGAGGACAATGGCAAGCTAAACCAATGTAAGCCAAGTTTAAACCCGAGCAAGAGTGTCTACACACAAAGTTAACCACTTTCACAAACCTGCTTTAACATCACACCATTAGTTAAAACAGTGCACACACTTCTGTGTTTACACATGTCTGCAAGGGGTAAAGGAGTTCAGAGCCTCTCTTCACTAGGGGCCAGATGTCTAAAAGAGTTCAGCTGCCATCTAGGCACCAAAATCAGTAGCCAGATGTTCAGAAGAGCTCAGCATGGCAGCATGAACTCTTTTGACAATCTGGCCATAAGTGTCACAATGGGAGCTCCTGGGTACTGAGCACTGCTGACAAAATTGTAAGTGGCCAAATTGGAGCCAGTACGCTCTGCATAGGAGCCGACTTCCATTGGCTCTAGTGGGTGCGTCGGGGGCGGGGCCCCGCAACGTCGGCCGGCGTCGGGGGCGAAGGTAAGTGCTCCGGTCACGGGCGCGGGGCTGGCGGGGAGCTGCCGGTGGGTGCTGAGCACCCACCAATTTTTCCCCGTGGGTGCTCCAGCCCCGGAGCACCCACGGAGTCAGCGCCTATGCGCTCTGGCCTTGATTGTGCGTACTGAGCACTTGAAAATCTGGCCCAAAGCTCACTGGAAAATTTTAATCTAGTGACTACTTCAAATCCAGGTTGGTTTACACAGCACCATTAGGTGGCTTATGTGAGTTGGGAATCTCAGTTCAGCTGACAGGTGTCCATGTCACAAAATCCAGTATCTCAATTGTCAGTCTGAGAGGCCAAGAGCTGCATGAATAAAGCAAACTGAACTTCCCCGCCCCCTTAGTGGCAGTTCCTGCATAGCAGGGCTGAGTCATATTTAGGGAGGGCAGCACTGGAGAAGCTCACTCTGTTGCTGGCCATCCTATATATGCTATGGGGCTAAGTAGAGGATTTTGTACTCAGGGCTGTCAACCCAGCCACCACTAAAGTCACATCATTGGGGGGGCGGGGGGGGTAGATCTTGTGGAAAGAGCAGGCATGATCTTGAAGTTCAGGCTATAATGGATGGAAAGTACTTAACAACCCTGCACCATAACCCGCAATATTTGGGCCCAATTAAGGAACAAAGGATTCAGGAATCCAGAAAAAAATGACAGTCAGAAAATCAGGAGAAGCCTCTAAACTCCAAGTGGCATAAAGGAATGAATTGTCAGTGTGGGAGAAGCCAAAGATTTTGCCTAGATGATCCCCTCATTTTTCCGTCTTTTATATGAAATCTGCTTCCTGTTTTCCCCCTGTAGCCCAATGAAAAGCTCGGTTTAAAAATGATCTTCTAAACCTCTCATCATTGGTGCACAGCATTCCTCAATTTACCCATATAATCCCTTCAGCTTTTCCCAGGCTTTAGGTAATACCACATTAAGGTAGAAACAAGGCAATTCTCACATTTTGGAGTGAGAACTTTCCCTGAGTTTGCTGTGTGACCCTGCCTGTCTTTGGGGTGAATTGGGGCACACCATGCCCATACACATTTAGGATAATATACCCCTAACTGCCAGAGCATATGAAATGAGTACAGCTAACAGCAGCTTGTCCTACTGCTGAAACCTCACTGATTTCCCCGCCACTCCAGATCCATACCATAAACAAAAGCACCTCTCCCATGTCATTTATTCATCCCGGGAGACCAGCTATTTGCCAGAATTGCAGGGTCAGGTTCTATGTGGCACAGATATCTATCTCCAAAGGGAACTCATTGTGTCATATAGTAAGACGAACCTTCCTGATGTAGCACTTGAGGAGAATTTACTTTTGCATTGTCCTTGCCTCCTGTCCATCACACAGCTATGTGCTGCCAAGAGCTAAACCTCAGAGACCAGACCCCCCTGCTGATGTTGCTCCTTAACTTTTCCACACCCTGGTATTTAACGAAAGGGCGTGATCCTGGGAGGTGCTTGGTGTTCTTTACTCCCAGAGACTTCACTGGGGCTAGGAGGGAACTCAGCACCTTACAGGATGGGACCCAAACACAGATGTTGTCCTTCAATACAGCAGTTAGATCCAGCCACTGCAGGTATAATACCAAGAATTTCTATCCTCAGTTACGCTGGAGACTGAAACCCTTCTGTCGGGCTGAAAATCCCCACCTGAACTCCTCCTGCTTCTCACAGAAGATTGTGGCTTTCTGCAGTGCATTACAGAGCATAACAGAGCAAATGAAGCCAAGGTAAATATGCCAGAGCCTGAGAGCTATAATAATTACAAACACAAATAGAGGGCTTTGCCTAGCCTTGCCTAGATCACCTCAGTGGCATGAGATGAATTACAGAGCATCTCCCCACAACTGTTCTCTTGAGGTATTGCCCATGATACTAATCAGCTCTGTGTTCTTGGGGAACTAGGGTGCAGTATCTAGCTTGTCTGGCTCATGAAACATCCCCCCCCCCCCCCCCGCAATCTCTGCTTGAACCAAAACCAATTAGAGAAAAGACTTGCAGAGAGCAGTGAAGGGTGTTGGGAGACACACCTAGACCCCTCCTCACAAGGGTGACAAGATTAAGGCATCTCTATTTGCATACAGAATGGAGAACAGAGGCCACTCCACTACCCTCATCTGCATGAAAGATGGGACAGGGAGACATCTCCATTAGCATACAGAATGGAGAACAGAGAACGGCACTGAACTCTGAGACCAGAAAAGCAGGGAAGCACTGCATCATGGGGGATCTCTGCTCCAGATGTTAATGAACCTACACCTGCACATACCCAGCTCAGCAGTTATCAGACCAATTCTAGTAATGAATCCTTGATTGATATCCAAAATACTGAAGCAGCCTAATTGCATTGTGAGCTCCCTGGAAGAAAACACCACTCATAGCCAAGAGTGATCAGCTCCTATTGCCTAAAGAAAACCCTTGAGTCATCAGTTTACCCATAACCAAATCTAGTGTTCCCCCTTGAACCATTGTTGTTTCTCTACAAAAACCCCTATCTATGCCCAAGTAAGTGTTCTGATGCATGGACCCAAACTCTGCATCAGTTCCACTGGGACTCCATCTCCTGACTGATCGTGCTGGGGACTCTGCCTGTCTCCAGCACGCAGGACCCTAGGTCCTGCAGGATAGCTCCATTGGGAGGGGACTTGCAGAAGGGAGAAGTAGAGCTCCATTTGAACACACAAGTGACACAAGCAGTACAGAATTACTAGAATTACAGAACCCCCCTCTCCCCAGAAGAGTAACCCTATAAATGAGTATATGCCAAAGTAACGGGCACATCTGCTAACACCCACAGAAAGGAGAGGTCAGCAGCTCAGTCCCATGACTGGGGATGGAATGCTGTTCACTTTCCCCTCAGTTGCTGTGACTTTACTGAAAAGTCAGTGAACAGGCATGAAGAGAGAGGCTAGAAGGGGGTAGGAAGAAGTGGGATTCAAAAGATAAAGGATATCAACAATTAGCTTTACTGGGAAAAGAAAAAAAGAGCAAAGAAGTGAGCCCAAAATTCCCAGTAGCCCCGTGGTTGAGGCCCTTATTTGAATTGTCAAGAGACCCAGGTCCAGAGACGCTTGATCTGCCTGAGTCTGAAAAACAACTAGCTTTATGTCCAAAATGTAAATTTTTATAATCCAAAAGGCTTTACAAAATATAATCCTGTAACAAATCCACAGCCACCTAGGATGTCATGTTTGTCACTATGCTGCAGAGCATGGGCATTAGGAACTTGATGGCGGCAATGGGTATAGAACTCAACCTCTGCCACATGAGCAGAAATAGACTCTCCCCTAGCTCTGGGCAATATAGGGCCAATGACTCAAAGCTGAACAGTTTTGATTTCACAGTGAAGGGGGCACTGGCACAGGCAGGCACAGAAACACACACAGAAGTACATTACAGTGTGACCAGAAATATTATTTTCCTCCCTCTGTTAAAACAAAAACACTTTTTATTTAAACATTCCCATGCAGTACTGGAAATCTGACCCAGTAGGCTTGTGCTATCACCTGTGAACCGGAAAGCAAACCTGACATAAGCATAAATAAATCACAGTATTGCCAACCCCAACAGGGCAAAAATCATGAGTCAGACTCCCCAAATCATTATATATTGTGGAGAAGCTGGACGCTCTGTACCATCAAGCAGCCAGTGAGAGCCCTGCACCGGGGACTAGAGCCACCTCACTCACCATTACCTTTAGCAGCCAAACTAGTAATCTCATTAAAAAAACAGACATATCCAAGGTCACACAGGAAATCTGTGACAGAGCTAGCAACAGTTTAACCTCAGCCTCTCACTCTCTCTTCTCACATGCAGATATGGAATATTTTGATAATGAAGACAAGCAGCTACTTCAGAAAGAATAAATATTTTCATTGTATTGGTAACACAGATCATAGAATATCAGGGTTGGAAGGGACCGTAGAAGGTCATCTAGTCCAACCCCCTGCTCAAAGCAGGACCAATCCCCAATTTTTGCCCCAGATCCCTAAATGGCCCCCTCAAGGATTGAACTCACAACCCTGGGTTTAGCAGGCCAATGCTCAAACCACTGAGCTATCCCTCCCCCCAAGATGTCTTGTGTTACTTCTTCTGAGAAGTACAGAACTAATAACAAGAACTCCCAAGTTCTCCCCTTTGCTCATTCAGACAATTAAATAGAACAGTGGCAAGTTGTGGGGCTGCCAGTCATTTTACCAGCAACAGTTACATCTTCACAAATGTTACTTAATGTTTAAAACCATTTTGTGTCTCATTATACATTGCCAACCCGCTATTCCTTTGCAGGACAATTTGCCCAAGGCGTGTCCAACCACTGTAGGCTGAAACCAGACCCTTATTGACAAAGACCAACACAAAATAAATGGCTTCCCTCAGCCAGAGTTCATACAAACAAATGGAGTAAGGCTTCCAGCAGCTAGAGTCTTCAACATTAAGCACACCTTCTGCACTCAGAACCTTTCAGTGCTCTCTTATCCAGAGCTAGGCTGCTTCCTTTCTGTTCAACTCCTGTAGTACCATCCCCAGCCCCATTTACAGAAGTAAATGTATAGAAAGAAAGAAAGAAATCCAGGAAATCAGCTTGTGCAAGCTTGATAGCTTGTGAAAAAGCTCTTGAATCCCATCCAGTTAACTAGAGATAGGCCTGAGCCAAGCACACCTGAACTTTGAGGACATTTGGATATGCATCTGAACTTAATGGCTCGCTCCCATCTCTGTAGTGGGCCAAACCAAAATTGTAGATCCAAATGGTGGTGAAGTTTGTTCTGGCTCTGCAGCCAGACTCTATACTTCAGTTTTGAACAGATCCAAACCAGGTGAGTTTGGTTGAGACTGTGAAGAGACAGAAATAGTAAGAAGTGCTGTTTGTCTTACCAGCTGAGTCTGCTGCAGAAGCCCCACCACTGGTTAGGTCCTCAGTATTTATCGACTGCAAATCTGTGTAGGAGGGAGCAATGCTTTGGCTGCTGGTGTCCTCTGAGTTGGTTGTCCAGCTGCTCTCTGAGGCAAGGGGTTGTCTCTCAGAATAATCTGAGGAGGCAGAAGTCCAGCAGGGTGCTCTTGATGGAAGGGCTGGATGTGTGAAACAAACAGAAATTTAGTGAGCTGGATGAGACAGAGTTGCAGGAGGGCAGATTTGATGGGGGAGGGGAACATGAGTGGCACTAAACATCTTTGGGATAGAGGAGCATGATAGCCCAGTGGTTTATTATTAGCATAGGAGGGGAAGGCTTTGTAACAGCAGGTTATTACTCATTAACCCTTTAACCTCTGGAGAGCCATGTTCAATTCCTGGTTTAGATCACAATTGTCAGCCTGGACCTCATTTGTTCACATGGCTTGGTATAATTCAGCATGACTGACTGGCTCTGCCTGAGAGACAAGCAGAAGTAGAATAACAAGTCGTCAAGAGTGAGGTGCACTGGCACAATGTCAAGGTGCCGACGACTGGAACAGCAGGGTATGCTGCAGATCAGGATTGTATTACCCTAGCATAGCTCTTGTGGGGAAGCTTGTAGTAGGCCTGGCTCTAGAAGTCCCTGGGTTTCCTTTCCCTCATTGTTTTTAGAATTAAAAGAGTCTTGCCAGTTTTAAAAAGGTAAAACTTCCCAAAGCGTGACACTAACATGGGGAGTTGAACCTGTGATTAACCATAAACCTCAGGCTGAAGAATTCTAGCATTATCATTGGCTACTACCGTGACTATTTAACAGAAAAAAATGGGTGTGCACTGATATAGTGAATATGCTTTGGCCACAGCCTAGCTTTCTTTCCTCAGGATTTATTGTTTAATGTGCCCAGAAATAAGAACATAAGGATGGCCGTACTGGGTCAGACCAAAGGTCCATCCAGCCCAGTATCCTGTTCACTGACAATGGCCAATGCCAGGTGCCCTGGAGAGAGTGGACCTAACAGGTAATGCTCAAGTGATCTCTCGCCTGCCATCCATCACCCCCCTCTGACAAACAGAGGCTAAGGACACCATTCCTTACCCATCCTGGTTAATAGCCATTAATGGACTTCATCTCCATGAATTTATCCAGTTCTCTTTTAAACCCTGTTATAGTCCTAGCCTTCACAGCCTCCTCAGGCAAGGAGTTCCACAGGTTGACTGTGCGCTGTGTGAAGAAGAACTTCCTTTTATTTGTTTTAAACCTGCTGCCCACTAATTTCATTGGGTGGCCCCTAGTTCTTCTATTATGGGAACAAGTAAATAACTTTTCCTTATTCACTTCCTCCACACCACTCATAATTTTATATACCTCTATCATATCCCCCCCTTAGTCTCCTCTTTTCCAAGCTAAAAAGTCCTAGCCTCTTTAATCTCTCCTCATATGGGACCCGTTCCAGACCCCTAATCATTTTAGTTGCCCTTCTCTGAACCTTTTCTAATGTCAGTATATCCTTTTTGGGATGAGGAGACCACATTTGTATGCAGTATTCAAGATGTGGGCGCACCATGGATTTGTATAAGGGCAATAAGATATTCTCCGTCTTATTCTCTATCCCTTTTTTAATGATTCCTAACATCCTGTTTGCTTTTTTGACTGCCGCTGCACACTGCATGCACGTCTTCAGAGAACTATCCACGATGACTCCAAGATCTTTTTCCTGATTAGTTGTAGCTAAATTAGCCCCCATCATATTGTATGTATAGTTGGGGTTATTTTTTCCAATGTGAAAAAAATGAGACCTAGAGGGCCAAATCTTGGTCTCGCTCCATCAAACACTTACAGATACATGAGCTGAACAATTCTTTAGCTTCACTGTAGTTCCTTGCCTTTTGCTGAAATGCGGCTTTGTAATTTCTTACTGGGGGCCTGCATCACAGCAAATATCCCTACACGGAATCATAGAATCATGGAAATGTAGGGCTGGAAGGGTCTCTTGCCAATTTGTCCACATCTTTCCACATCTTGTCCACATCTTTCCTGCGCTCTGAAGTGCACATAGCACTCCAGCTAAGGCCTCACCCGTGCAGAATAGAGCATGACAATTACCTCCCGTGTCTTACATACAACACTTTTGTTAGTATACCCCAGAATGACATTAGCCTTATTCTTAACTGCATCACATTGTTGATTCATATTCAGTTTGTGATCTACTATAACCCCAAGATCCTTTTCAGCAGTACTACTACCTAGCCAGTTATTCCCAATTTTGTAGTTATGCATTTCACTTCTCCTTCCTAAGTGAAGTACTTTGCACTTCATTGAATTTCATTTTGTTGAATTCAGACCAATTCTCCAGTTTGTCATGGTCATTTTGAATTCTAATCTCCTCCTCCAAAGTGCTTGCAACCCCTTCCAGCTCTGTGTCATCTGCAAATTTTATAAGCATACTCTCCACTCCATTATTCAAGTCATTAATGAAAATATGGAATAGTATCAGAACCAGGACTGACCCCTGCAAACCCTACTAGATACGCTCTCCCAGTTTGACAACGAACCATGACATCTGCTACAATAAGAACAGCACCTGGATAACACCATGACTGGCACTTTATTAACATGTACATAGAGTTACATGAGAAGCAGGAAAATGGTGACTATCTGCCCCCTTTCTCTAACAAGAAAGACTGCAAATATTGCAAAGGTATGCTAAATTAGAGTACTGACCCTTCATAAACATAGCTCCCATTTCCTCAGATGTCAGAGTTACATAGTTATTTTTATAATACCTATTGTGATTCAATTGGCTATTGTGTATCATTAGTGCCTTCTGATGGATGGAATCAGAATTGCTCAACTGTGTGTCACAGACCTTATACTGCTGAGGGCTGGAGGATATTTTCCTGTAGATCAAGCAACTCGGCGTTGTGATTTTGGAGGATCCAAACCAAGTTCTATTCCTGCTGTTGCTGGTAAATTCTGTGTCCATGTCATATAACAATGCAGTTCCTACACGGCCAATTTATGTAATTAACCATTCTCTTTCAGTGCTACCCACTCAAAATCACCAGCCAGATTTGGCTAGTGCAACATGAAAATTACACAGATTATAAAAATAAAACTGACCTGATGATACAACCCAGAAATGGCCCATATTCCTGATCTAGTTCAGATGCAGCCCCAGATAGTAGAGGTATCACAATCTCAGCTGATTGCACTAGATTTTTGCTCATTTGGGGTCAACTTGTATCAGCTTGCCAGATTTCAGTGCCAAATACTAGCCCCAGCCTAAACCTGATCTAGAGATGACTGCATCCTCATTAACTCACCTTTAGTGAAAATGCATTGTACATGTTTTGTTTTGTCCACAGTACTGTTAGAGCAGTTAGAGCAACAGGACACAGACAGTTTTAATCTAAATCTTATTTGTGGGGTATGGAGAACCTCCAAATTCATACAAGCCTAGAGCTGCATCTGAAAGAGATAATGAGAATGCTGGGAGAAACTTGACTCAAGGTATAGAGATTCATTAGCAACGTACATAACTACAAATGCTAATGCTTATTTTTGTATTGCATGGGTATCCACAAAGATCTAACCTTTCTAAATCCTGACCTGCATACTTTGGGCTTGGCATAAAACGTGCTCTAAATTCCCTGGGGTATGATTCTCTTATTTGGTTGTTACAAAGACATCATCAAGAATATGGAGGGGATGCCCTCGGAATATTGCATACTCCTCCAGGGATAGAGATTGACACAGAAGATGCATCGTTACTTACAACAGAACTGAATACTTTGGCCTAGGCCAGCCCATCTTTCATCAGCTCAAAAAGTTTTCTTTATTGCATTATATTCTCATTTCTTAATTAGGATCACCTATTGCTTCTGATTTTAATCTTAATCTTGGCCCAGCTGCTGCTTTTCAAGTTATTACATCTATATTCATTACATAGAGAAGATAAAAGGCTGACAGTAACATGTTGGCTATAACCCCGATTGCTAATCAATATGAAATTTAGGGTACCCTAATACCTACACTCAGGAATTTGTTGTGTAATCTCTGAACCATAGGTTATGCCCTCATCCCATAGTGTACATTCAGCTGTCATTAGATTCCATTCATTTGCTGGCATGTTGGAAGATATGGCAAAGGAGGATCTATCTGTATATTTCTAGTCTCCAGAAGATTAGTCATAATGGGTACGCTGGGACTGAATCTCATGAAGAGAATACATCTTGAGGCATATATAAACTATCCAAACTGTGCAACAACCTCATCATTTTAAGGGTGCATATATATCATACATACCTATAGCTATACCTACACCATTGCCCTCTAGTGGACAGACTCCAATCTACTTGTGGGTATGCAAGTCAACCTGTTGGGCTGGGCTACTAGACTGGTACCCAACTGGATCAAAATCTGTGGTTGTGGAGCAGAGAGTCAGGGGGTCTATTCCCCATTGCACATGACTGGCTGACAAGCATTGTGTTTAAGTTACATCGCAACAAAATCATTGCAGTTGTGCGATCGCTAAATCTGCTTGGCTAATGGGTAGAGATGAAGCCTTTTAAAATAGGAAGCTGCTCAGAAATGAAAGGTGAGAAGTGTATGGTTATAACCTCTGAGTTCCCTTAGCAATTGATTAGACGTGACATGAAGTGTCTAGGAAACCAGACTTAAAACTTCATCTAAAATTGTTTTGACACACACAGTATCAGTCAGTCATAGCATACAGGCTTTTAGGAGTGGTCTCCATACGTGGCCTGGACAACTGACATGAAAGGAGCTTTGCTAAGTGTAGTTTGTATATTAGTCATCTTCTGAAATCAATCATTTTATTCAAATACCTTAGAGATAAATCAACAGTAAAAAAAAAAAGGACTCAGAGGTATGAAATAAATTAATTTTGATTAATGCAGAAAGATGCAACATTAAATAATTCAAGTATGGCCAACTTGTTACATTCAGTATTTTACAGAATCAGGACTTGTCTAAACAGGGAAATTGACCAGAATAGTTATTGAGGAATAAGCTATTCCACAACAGCTATTTCAGAATCCTTACCATGTGAATAAAGTGATTTTATTGCAAAATAATTACTTCTCTTAGGAAGCACACTAATTATTCCAGTAAAGAAACTTTTATTCCATAATAGTGTGTCCACATGGGGAGTTATTCCAGAATAGCCATTGCAAAATAGCTTATTCCCCATGCAGAGAAGCCCTTCGTCTGGTCCCTCATCATTAAAACTTAGAACGGAAAAAGGCATACGTTATTTTAGCTAACGATCCACTCTAGACTATATGGGTTAAACATCAATTCAAACAACTATTATGTATTGATCTGAAAATACAAAACATGTTTAGCTTTTCACTTCTGAGGCTTCAACTTGTTTCGACTCTACGGACGTTCTGCTGCTCTCACACTTCTCATAATCACTGACACAGGGATCCAAAATGAGCTAGTCTTTCCTTGAAATCAGACTCTTAGCCCTGGTCTACACTACGAGTTTAGGTCGAATTTATTAGCGTTATTTCGATTGATCCGTGCACCCGTCCACACGACGAAGCCCTTAACATCGACTTCTAGGGCTCTTAAAATCGATCTCGCCACTCCACCCCCAACGAGGGGATTAGCGCTTAAATCGATATTGCCGAATCGATGTAGGCTAGTGAGGACGCAATTCGACAGTATTGGCCTCCTGGATCTATCCCACAGTGCAACATTTGACCGCTCTGGACAGCAGTCTGAGCTCCAATGCTCCGCCCAGGTAGACAGGAAAAGCCCCGCGAACTTTTGAATTTCATTTCCTGTTTGGCCAGCGTGGTGAGCTGCAGGTGAGCGCAGATCTCATCAGCAGAGGTGACCATGATGGAGTCCCAGAACCGAAGACGAGCTCCAGCATGGACCGATGTTGAAGTACGCGATCTGATCGCTGTATGGGGAGACGAAACCGTGCTAGCAGAGCTACGGTCCAAAAGAAGAAACGCCAATACATATGCCAAAGTCTCCAAGGGCATGCAGGACAGAGGCTACAACAGGGACGCGCAACAGTGCCGCGTGAAAATTAAGGAGCTCAGGCAAGCCTACCAAAAAACCAGAGATGCAAACAAACGCTCTGGGTCAGAGCCCCAGACATGCCACTTCTATGATGAGCTGCATGCCATTCAAGGAGGTGCAGCCAGCACTGACCCACCCATGTGGTATGACTCCGTATGTGGATCATCAGAAACCACAGAGGAGCATGATGATGATAATGATGCTGAAAATAGCGCCCAGACACAGCAAGGAAGTGGAGAAGCCCTTTTCCCCGACAGCCAGGAACTCTTTGTCACCCTGGAGCCAGTACCCTACGAACCCACCCAAGGCGTGCTCGATGCAGGAGAAGGGACCTCTGGTGCCTCTGGTGAGTGTACCTCTGTTAATTAATACATGTTTTATAAGCAAGCGTGTTTAATGATCAATTCGCGGCCAGTACAGCTACAGCTACTGGAAAACTCTGTTAACATGTTCGGGGATGGAGCAGAAATCCTCCGGGGACATCTCCAGAAAGATCTCCTGGATGTACTCCCAAAGCCTGTGCAAAAGGTTTCTGGGGAGGGCAGCCTTATCCTGTGCTCCGTGGTAACACACTCTACCACGCCAGGCCAGTAGCACGTAGTCTGGAATCATTGCTTTGCAAAGCATGGCGGCGTATGGTCCCGGTGTTTGCTGGCATTCAAGCAACATCCGTTCTTTATCTGTCTGTGTTATCCTCAGAAGAGTGATATCATTCATGGTCACCTGGTTGAAATAGGGGAATTTTATTAAGGGGATATTCAGAGGGGCTCCATCCCTGCTGGGCTGTTTGCCTGTGGCTGAACGGAAATCTTCCCCGCTGTGACCCACGCGGTGGGGGGAGGGGGAACAGCGAACATCTTGGATGTGTGTCTCTGTGTGTGTGGGGGGGTGTCGATTAGGTTCGCGCTGCACGTTAACCCGAAAACCGCCGCCCCTCCCTTTTCAATTGCCAACCAGTTTTAAATTGCCAGCCCAAAGGCTGTTTGTTATGGGAAATGAGGGGGTTGCTGTTTGAAAACATTCCCACCTGTTATGAAGGTTAAAGAAGCCTATAGACTGTGGCTTACCATGGCTGCCTGCAAGCCGAATTCTGTTGCCCGCCGGACCAACTTGTTGCTTGTGTGATCTCTCACACCAAACCGGCAGACCCTCAATATAACAGGCAAAGTGCAACCTTGGACCAAATGCATATGTGATATGTAATGTTTGGAGCATTGTTCTCTAATATGTGTCTTTTAAACTACTCCTCTCCCGTTTGTTTCCTCCCGCAGCTGCAAATGTTTCAACGCCACCCCTTTCATCACCGTCCCAGAGGCTAGCGAAGATTAGAAGTAAAAAAAAAAGGAATCGAGACGATATGTTCTCAGAACTCATGGAATCCTCCCACACTGAAGCTGCCCAGCAGAATGCGTGGAGGCAGACACTGTCGGAGTCCAGGAAGGCAGAATTTGATCGTGCGGACAGGTGGCATGCTGAAGAGAATGACTGGCGGGATGAAGAGAGTAGGTGGCGTCAGCGTGCAGAGAGAAGGCAGGATGCAATTCTGAGGCTACTGGAGGATCAAACGGAAATCCTCCGGCTTATGGCTGAGGAAAGGCGTAGGGTTCAGGAAAGGCCGCCTGAGCCCAGACCGCCGCTACAGCCCCTGTGTAACCAACAGCCCTCCTTCCCGAGTCCCATAACCTCATCCCCGAGACGCCCAAGAACGCGTTTGGGCGGCCTCCGTGCACCCAACCACTCAAGTCAAGAGAACAGTCCAAGCAAGAAAGGGCTGGCATTCAATAAGTTTTAAAGTGCTGTGTGTCCTTGTCCTTCCCTCATCCCCTCCTCCACCACCCATCCTGGTGCTTCCCTTCCTCCACCAGCTATCCCGGGAGACTGTGGCAGTTAGCCCCATAGTTCCCCCTCTTTGTTTTACGAATTAATAAAGAATGCATGATTTTTAAGCAACAATGACTTTATTTCCTCTGCGAGCGGTGATCGAGGGGGGGAGGGCAGGGCGGTTTGGGTAAAGGGAAGTAGAGTGAATGAAGGGGCGGGGCTTTTCATTACAGGGGAAAAACAGAACTTTCACACAGCATCCTGGCCATTCATGAAACTGGTTTTCAAAGCTTCCCTGATGCGCAACGCACCCTGCTGTACTCTTGTAATAGCCCTGGTGTCTGGCTGCGCATAACCAGTGGCCAGGCGATTTGCCTCAACCTCCCACCCCGCCATAAACGTCTCCCCCTTACTCTCACAGATATTGTGGAGCGCACAGCAAGCAGTAATAATAATGGGAATATTGTTTTCGCTGAGATCTAACCTAGTCAATAAACTTCGCCAGCGAGCTTTTAAACGACCAAATGCACATTCCACCACCATTCTGCACTTGCTCAGCCTATAGTTGAAAAGGTCCTGACTACTGTCCAGGCTACCTGTGTATGGCTTCATGAGCCATGGCATTAAGGGGTAGGCTGGGTCCCCAAGGATAACTATAGGCATCTCAACATCCCCAACGGTTATTTTCTGGTCTGGGAAGAAAGTCCCTTGCTGCAGCAGCCGAAACAGACCAGAGTTCCTGAAGATGCGAGCGTCATGTACCTTTCCCGGCCATCCCACGTTGATGTTGGTGAAACGTCCCTTGTGATCCACCAGTGCTTGCAGCACTATTGAAAAGTAACCCTTTCGGTTTATGTACTCGCTGGCTTGGTGGTCCGGTGCAAGATAGGGATATGGGTTCCGTCTATCGCCCCACCGCAGTTCGGGAACCCCATTGCTGCAAAGCCATCCAGTATGAGCTGCACATTTCCCAGACTCACAACCCTTGGTACCAGCAGCTTGGTGATCGCCCTGGCTACTTCCATCACAACAGCCCCCACTGTAGATTTTCCCACTCCGAATTGATTCGCGACTGACCGGTAGCTGTCTGGCGTTGCAAGCTTCCACAGGGCTATCGCCAGTCGCTTCTGTACTGTGAGGGCTGCTCTCATCTTGGTGTCCTGGCGCTTCAGGGCAGGGGAAAGCAACTCACAAAGTTCCATGAAAGTGCCCTTACGCATGCAAAAGTTTCGCAGCCACTGGGATTCATCCCAGACCTGCAGCACTATGTGGTCCCACCAGTCTGTGCTTGTTTCCCGGGCCCAGAATCGGCGTTCCACTGTATCAACAAGCCCCATTAACACCATGATGTCCACCTTGCGGGGGGGCCTTTTTTGAGAGAGGTCTGTGTCCATGTCCTCATCACTGTCCTCAGGGCGCTGCTGTCGCCTCCTCGCCTGCTGTAGCTGTAGCAGCTCCTGGTTCTCGTTCTGCATATACTCCTGGACAATGCGCGTGGTGTTCATAACGGCGAGAACAGCCGCGGTGATCTGATCGTGCTCCATGCTTTCCCTGGTATGCAGTTTGCAGGACAGCAGAGTGGCAGCAGAAGCAGCGGGTGGATAACAATGGAGTCAGCAATATGGCGCCCATATGAAAAAAGGCGCGAAAGGATTTTTTGCTCCCCCCTCAGTTGCTTTCACGGAGGGAGGGGGGAGCAAGGGTTAGGCTCATTTCCTTCTAGCTGCAGATGGTACAATATGCGGTGAGCAAGGAGGCGCCTTCCCTTCTAGCAGCAGATGGTACAATATGCTTGATATCCATCATCAGCTCCTGGCCCCCTCAAGGATTGAACTCGCAACCCCGGGTTTAGCGGGCCAACGCTCAGACCACTGAGCTATCCCTCCGCCCGTGTTCCAGGCAGTACTGAATCTCCCTTAAACAAAACGTAAAAAAGAGAATGACCAGAGTCACTCTGGTCACTCCCATTTATGTCCAAGCGCCCCCGGCCAGCCACACCATAGGCCGCCGGCCAGGAGCACACGAATACCAATCATATTGTACAATCTGCTGCGAGAAGGAAAGGAGCTTCTGCTGTATGGTCCCGCGACCACAACCATTTATGGCATATTGCACCATCTGCAGCTAGAAGGCAAGGAGCTCCTGCTGTGTAGTCCCGCGACTACCAGCCTCAGGCGGAATGGCCCCCTCAAGGATTGAACTCGCAACCCCGGGTTTAGCGGGCCAACGCTCAGAACGCTGAGCTATCCCTCTGCCCGTATTATAGTGTGACTGAATCCCCACTAGACCTAATGTCCAGGCGTACGCTGGAGATGTACGGTAATTGTGAGCTGAGCAGGCTTCCGTAGCAAACACGGAAACCCCAGAAAAAAGGCGCGAAAAATATTGCTTTCACGGAGGGAGGGATGACATGTACCCAGAACCACCAGCGACAATGTTTTCTGCCCCATCAGGGTTTGGGATCGCAACCCAGAATCCCAATGGGCGGCGGAGACTGCGGGAACTGTGGGATAGCTACCCGCAATGCAATGCTCCGAAAGTCGATGCTAGCCCCGCTACTGTGGACACAGTCAATCGACCTCATGGTCTTAACGCTCTTTAGTGGGGACACACACAATCGATTCCATAAATTTGGGTTTTAAAATATCGACTTCTATAAATTCGACCTAATTCTGTAGTATAGACGTACCCTTATAATATCATGAGGTGTAATGCTGAGATCTGTCAGCTGTGCGAATTCTCAGCAATTTGCTTGTGTTTCAAGGCAATTGACAGAATTGCCCCGCTAATGCACTTCATCCTGTATCACGCCTAGGGTACTGACAGTCCATTATTTCTGCACTCAGAGACGTAGATTTTTTTTTCCTG
Organism: Macrochelys suwanniensis; assembly: GCA_033296515.1. Taxonomy (NCBI): domain Eukaryota; kingdom Metazoa; phylum Chordata; order Testudines; family Chelydridae; genus Macrochelys; species Macrochelys suwanniensis. Next base: position 36,757,375 of record CM065781.1, on the reverse strand, counting down.
ATACGTATATTCTATCTTGGTTTCCCAAGGCACCTTTCTTAGTAAATTGAGTTGGTTTTTTTACAAGCAGTTGAAGAGGCTTAAGGATTCATCCAGCTCTAATTTCTATGCTACACTGAATTCAAGAGTGAAGCTCATGGCAATGATACATCTAACTGGGAACCTGCTAGCTGAGGCCTGTTAAATGACAAATGTAATTGTTCTGATTATTTACACATCACATTTCTGTGATGAGGGTTTGGGTGGTTCTACTGTTGTGCCTTGCCACTTCCTCAGTACCAATATAATGGGCTATGCTAGCCTCATACTAATGATGAGGGAAAAAAATCAAATTCTCTGTTTCCACCAAAAGGAGGAAATAGGAAAAAAACAAAACAGAATGTGCTACTTGTTAAAGATTTCTGTGTCATTGCATAAAATGTACTGTCTTCCCAGGGAGAAATCCACCTGACGTGGTTGCTGTTGGTCATCTATGGATGGATTAGAAAAAGCAAAAAAGTATTTTGACAGCATAGAGATCACGAGCGTTTGCCTGGTGTTGTGGCATGGCCAGATTCGTTCAGTAGGATTTTTTTTTGACAGTTTGTCAAATAAAGACCTTTATTATGAGGCTCACATTATGTTCATCTTTCCTTTTCCTGTTTCCATTTCCTCACCTCACATTTAAATTTCTCATTCCTGCTTTCAACACCCTTAATGACTCTGCCCTGTCTGTACTATGGAGCCTCCTCTCTTTGACTCCCCTGAACGTCTTGTGCACCACACCAATGATGCCCGTCTCTATGACCATTTCTTTCTCCCACCCCAGTCTCTATGCATTTTCCCACCCTCAGATCAGTGCACTGGATACCTTCCCAGCATGTCAAGCCTCTACCATCATTTATTTTGAATCCTTTTTACAAATCCACTTCTTCCAGGATAGCCATAGAATGTGAATTTAATACTATTCTTCAAATGCCAGTCTTTTAGACTGCAAGCACCTCAGGACAGGGACTCTCTCTGGGTAGACTGAACAGGGCCAAGCACATTGTCAGAGCTAAACAAATACAAAATAATAATATAGCACTGCAAAAATCTGTGACTGAGATAGCATTTCCCTTTCCCATGGCCTGTGCTGCCCTTGCTCTAGAGGTCCTTAAAATGCCATTTTGCAAGCAGTTCTCAAAACACATTCTCAGCCAATCAGCTATGCAGCCACCCAAGTGCAAAAAAAAAAAAAGATGGAATATTTTGTAACAGTGCCACAGCACCGAAAAAAAACCATGGTCAGGGTGCTGAGCCTGCAGGACACTGCTCCCCACAGCTGGTTACACAGGAAAGAGATTTCAAACAGTCTTTTCACACCAGTCTGCGACTGATATTCTACATTTAAGTCAGGGAAGTTTCTGATACTCTCCCAAGCTGTAACCAGCCACTCACTATTGTTCCTATCTGAGCCGCTAATTACAAGAAACTCTAATAAGGCCATCACCGTAGAATCTACTGAAGGCACCATATACACAGCTAAGAGTTGCAGCAAACTCTACCTGCATTAGGATCTTGCCTTTCCATTCTGCCTGTAATTGCCATTCCAACTAAGGTATCACTAGACGGTGGTCACCCTGGAAGGTCACCGGCCAGTCTACCACTCTTTTATGGGGGCTGAATCTATATAAAAAGAAGTGACTTGCACATGAGCTCCCAGTGGCATGACTGGAGTTAAAAGATAGTCCACCAGGTTAGAGAGCCATCTCCCAAGAAATGTCCTGCCCTCTCCCCGATCCCCATCGCTGCACTTCAGAGACTGCCTCCTGCAGTGTTCCTGCTGCCTATAGTAAGACACAGAAGGGGACTGGGTCTAGCCCATGTTTAAAGGTTCTAAAGATCATAGACTCATAGACTCATAGACTTTAAGGTCAGAAGGGACCATTATGATCATCTAGTCTGACCTCCTGCACAATGCAGGCCACAGAATCTCACCCACCCACTCCTGGAATAATCCTCTCACCTATGTCTCAGCTATTGAAGTCCTCAAATCATGGTTTAAAGACTTCAAGATGCAGAGAATCCTCCGGTAAGTGACCCGTGCCCCATGCTGCAGAGGAAGGCAAAAAAACCTCCAGGGCCTCTGCCAATCTACCCTGGAGGAAAATTCCTTCCCGACCCCAAATATGGCGATCAGCTGAACCCCGAGCATGTGGGCAAGACTCACCAGCCAGACACCCAGGAAAAAGTTCTCTGTAGTAACTTCTAACATCCCATCATTGACCATTGGTCCTATTTACCACTGATGGCAATTAATTGACCTTTGACTAAGATCATGTTATCCCATCAAACCATCCCTTCCATAAACGTATCTAGCTTAATCTTGAAGCCAGTTAGGTCTTTTGCCCCCACTGCTTCCCTTGGAAGGCTGTTCCAGAACTTCACTCCTCTGATGGTTAGAAACCTTCGTCTAATTTCAAGTCTAAACTTCCTGATGGCCAGTTTATATCCATTTGTTCTTGTGTCCACATTGGTACTGAGCTGAAATAATTTCTCTCCCTCCCTGGTATTTATCCCTCTGATATATTTAAAGAGAGCAATCATATCTCCCCTCAGCCTTCTTTTGGTTAAGGTAAACAAACCAAGCTCCTTGAGTCTCCTTTCATACGACAGGTTTTCCATTCCTCGGATCATCCTAGTGGCCCTTCTTTGTACCTGTTCCAGTTTGAATTCATCCTTCTTAAACATGGGAGACCAGAACTGCACACAGTATTCCAAATGAGGTCTTACCAATGCCTTGTATAACGGTACTAACACCTCCTTATCTCTACTAGAAATACCTCGCCTAATGCATCCCAAGACCGCATTAGCTTTTTTCACGGCCACATCACATTGGCGACTCATAGTCATCCTGTGATCAACCAGGACTCCGAGGTCCTTCTCCTCTTCCGTTACTTCCAACTGATGCGTCCCCAGCTTATAACTAAAATTCTTGTTATTAATCCCTAAATGCATAACCTTACACTTCTCACTATTAAATTTCATCCTATTACTATTACTCCAGTTTACAAGGTCATCCAGATCTTCCTGTAGGATATCCCGATCCTTTTCTGAATTGGCAATACCTCCCAACTTTGTGTCATCTGCAAACTTTATTAGCACACTCCCACTTTTGGTGCCGAGGTCAGTAATAAAAAGATTAAATAAAATTGGTCCCAAAACTGAACCTTGAGGAACTCCACTAGTAACCTCCACTAGAACCACCGCCTTGAAGTGGATGATGAATAGAAGCAGAAGGGCAATGTGCTCCCTCTGGTTAGCTCCCCTTTGGAGGTGGGCTGTGGACTGATGGACCAACTGCAGTTTCTGAATGGCCATCATAGTCAAAGCAAGTTAGGGTACATTGCAACAATTCAGCATGAAGGTGACAAAAGCACAGCTCACTTAGGCTAGGTCCATACGCTGGAGGAAAAGGTGCAGTCTCCTGTCCAACCAAGATTAAAAGCAGAATCCAGGAGCAGCAATTAGCTGAGCAGGGGTCCGAGGCTGTGCACAGGTGCCCTGCTGAAGCACAGGTGCCCTGAAGAGGAGAAAGGCCGAGATCTTGCCAATTGCTCAAAATGTTTTTAATATTCTTAGTTGCCCATCTGCATTCTTTGCCATTTTGTCCATGCAGCACTGGACCGCATGGAGAAGATGGGAAACGCCAGGTCCCAGCAACATTTCAACATTTTCTCTTTACCACAGCACTCATTGCAGCCCAACAAATGGAAGCATCCTGAGAGATGGAGAGAACTACGAGTAGCAGATTCTCTTTTCCCTTCTAATCACCTTTTCTTGTGAAAAGCCAAATAGCTTGTGTGCCTCAAACAGGTTGTGTTGGCCCTGTATAGCAGGCCACAGGCCCAGCCCAGCCAGTTCCAAGCTTCAGCTCAGAACAGTAGAGCTTCACCTCTCAGATTTCCCAGCCTTGGTGGGAGCTGTAGGCTTGCCTGCAGTGTTCACTAGGAAGAGGGACAGGGCTGTAAAAGAGCTTCAGGGAGAGACCAGGAGCTTCACTGCTTCTCCTAGCTCAGGGCACTCGGAGTAGACAATCCAGAAAGGAGCAGAAACCTGGGAATAGGCATAAAGAAAAGGAAAGGTCTTCCCTCTCTTGGGAGGAAGACTAGGGGTGATGCTAGTACAGAGCACAAAGATGGACAGAGCTGGGGGAATGTAAAAAGCAGCCCTGGGGAAAGCAAAGCAGGGACAGTGTCAGGTTGGCATAGAAAGCCTCAGGGCTGGAGCGTTTGTTAGACAGGGCACGAGCTCCCTTCATGACTCAGAGACGCGACCTAGAAGTGGTGTGATTATACATCAAGGAGGATTTTGTGAACCCTGTAACCAAGGGGAGGGGTTGCACAGACTCTGGAGAGAAGGACTAAGGGTTTGTCCACACGGCACGGCAAAGCACTCTAGAGGGGTGTGATGTGTAAAGCGCTCTAACCTGCTGCATTCTGACTGCCCGTGGAGACCCTGCTAGCACGTACTAAAAGGTACCTAGTTTGCATTAACATAGACCGGTTTGAAACAGGACTATGTTAACATGAACTAGGTACCTTCTAGTTTGCACCAGCAGGGTCTACAAAGGGCAGTTACAGTGCAGCACATTAGAGTGCTCTACATTTCACACCCCTCAAATGGCCTGTACCATGCCATGTAGCCAAGCCCTACATGACTGAGTGAGTGTCTTCCTTCCTCTTCCCATTATTTAAACAGAGGCAGACAGGAGGCACCATTGCCAAAAATACACACATGGAAAGTGGGGCAGGGAGAAACAGGCCACATGGGCTAGAACAGCCACACAAAACTTTATACCTTGTTATAGCTCCTCCCCCCTTCAGAGGACTGTGTCATTTGATGTGAAGATTTTATACATTCAGAAGGCTAGAAGTCAATGGAGCTATAATGAATTACACCAGCTAAGGATCTAGCTTACAGTCTTAGATGCAAACTTTAAAAGAAATCAATGAGAACTTATGACAAAAACGAAACACTTATTATCCAGAGTTGTGCTTTGTTTCTGCTGCTTTGGTGCTTCCTCAGACATTAAGTGCAGCACTAGGAAGATAGCAGTGAGTACTGATGGAAACTAACTTGTCTTAGAGTTCTGTCAAGAACTGGCATATTATTAACTTCTACTTTCCACGCTGCTGGACTGCAAACACGACTGAAATCTTCTCCATGCCCAGAGCCTCTAGATTAGAATTGACATAGGATCATATCTTCATTGCGAAAGGCAAGCCCTCTTTAAAACCAGTTCTAAAAGCATCCCAGAACAGTCATGCCCAGCAGTTCCCTCTCCCCCAGGAAAGCCTATGTCAACACAGCCAAACCTTTATCTGCCTTTCATACTACACTGATTCAGTGCTTGGCACATGAGTATTTGATGTGGCGAGAACGGTGGAGTTGTGCATAAACACAGAGTCCAGTGGCACAGACTACAGAACCAAGGACACGGGCCCATTCTGAGTGGCAGAGATATCCTTCGCAGATCTCTCTTCATGCACACAGCAACAGGAGCAGCCAGATTCTCACACGGACCCCAGCTCCACTCGGCGAGATCTGGGCAGGGATCTAGCAGCAAGTGCAACAGGGAAGTCACCTCTAAAACAAGGGACTAAAATCACATTAAAGCTCAGTTGCCCAAAAGTAGGCACCTGTGCCAATCAGTCCTGCCTTCAAATTGGGGAGAGGGGGAGGGAAAAAGGAGAGGAGTGTGCTCACATCCAGATAATGGCAGAAAGCAGAAAACGTGTCTCTCCCAACCTTGGGGAGGGGAAAGACAGAATATGGTGTTTGCGGGAATGGCATCTCAGAGCCGGACAAAGCTGTTTATTACTCCTCTGCCAAGTGTGATTCTGGCTTCCAGAACAACTTTGGAGATTTCCCCTTGCAGAATAGGTGGGGATAAGGCACCTTACAGAGGGGAAGCAGTAGTCAGGTGAGGATATGGTGGGGTGGGGGGCACATGGGTGACACGGTACTGCCAAGCCTGAACTACGTGGGGTCACTGAGCAATGGGACAGTTTGAAATGATAGCGTGTTTGCGGTTCATGGCCCAGTGTCATGTGGTGTGAAGTACAAGCTGAATTATGCTGACAGAGCTCCCCAACTCTCAGCTCTGACTTGGGGCATACCACAGGGTTATCCACCCCTTCTTGAAAGATAGGAAAGCTCCATCCACTGTTCACCGAACTCTCTGTACCACATATGCTCCATTTACGGACCTGTTCTCTGCTGTCATCCCCCCACTCCATGGGACTGAACATTCCAGCCTAATTGGCTCAGCAGAGCAGTTTGAGGTGGGTGATGGGAGAAAATGTCACACCCCAAGTCTTGGATCATGGAGCAGTGTCGGGATGGACAAGCCCTTGGTTTTTCTGAACCAGCATTAGAACAAGTGGCCATTTATGGTCCCTTATCAGCATTTCAGACAGCTAACTGGTCCATAACAGAGTGTAGTGACCTACATGAGTTGCCCTCTCCCCCTGATACTGCCTAGGAAAGGAACAATTGGCAGAAGCAATTCAGTGACTGGGATGATGCATCAGGGAAAACAACAAAAGCAGCAGCCCCAGGGCCATCCCTACCCATAGACAAACTAGGCAGCTGTGTGCTGCTCCAGCCCCTGCTCCGTCTCTTCCCCATAGCCTCTGCCCCAGCCCCGCCTCTTCCCACCCCTGCTCTGCCCCAGCCCCACCCCCAAAGCCCCCGCCCCTGTTCTGCCTCAGCCCTACCCCCACTTCCCTGAGGACTGCAGCAGGGGTAGGGCCCGTACTCATCAGCGGTGGTAAGTGGAGCGATCCGGCCCCAGCCCGCTCCGCGCTGCTGGCTCCCAGCTGTGCTGCTGGTGAGTGCCGGGGGGAGGGGGGCGGTTCCCCTCACCCTCCAAGCCCCAAGGCTGGGAGCCAGGGGAGCAGAGCAGAGTGGGCTGGGGCTGGGTCACTCCACTTCCCGCTGCCCCATGAGTGTGGGGTCGGGCCTGCCCTGCACTCACCGGGCAGCAGGAAGTGAAGCAACCTGGCCCCAATCCGCTCCACTCCGCCAGTGAGTGCTGGGGGTGGTTTCCTCCCTGCCCCCCAAGCCTGCTCCTGCCCTCCTGTGGAGGCCTGGGGCCAGTCATCCCCCCTGCAGAGGCCTTCCCCCCCCCTGTGGGGGAGGCTGCGTAGGGCACCAAAATGGCTACGGATGGCCCTGAGCAGCCCCATCATGAAGAAAAGGGTGGACATCTAGGTCACCAGTATGAATGTAGCCCAAAATTTATCAGACAGCTGTTCGGTTGCCTACTGCACAGGAGTTGGTAAAGTCTTATTCCATTTTCCAGTGGACAGGCATCCTTATCACTAAAACCACCACTGCCATTGTTCTCCGCCTTCCCTTCCCTGGCTCCCCCACCCCAACCACCTTGTTGGAAGTCTCAATGGAGAAGCCAAGGATTAGATAGCCCATGGAGACTTAATTTACCCTTTCACCCTTCACTCATTTCCCCCTTCATCTTCTGTGCTGCTGTTGATAAACCCACAGGCTAATCTTAGCTCAGCCTTGACCTATCATGTATCAAATGGCCAGTTTCTCTCCCAAAGGTGTTATCAAAAAGAGAATGTAGTTGACACAGCGGGGAGGGACACAGATGAGGCCCTGCTTGAAACTGTGCTAGTATCAACTGTGTTTAATCTCAAATATGACTTGCACAGTTTCAGCTAAAGAGAGCTGAAGGAAGGGTAAAAAGAAAATCTGCTATTTGTGCAGACCCTTGCTGCCGCCTGCTGTATTATTATAATAGACCTTTGCATGAAGCTTCCCCACCTGTTTGTGTGTGAGCTGGTAAAGTGCTAGTCCATGGCACATCTTCGAATTGAACCCAGGTACTGATAGATGAAGATAGATCAGGTTTGGGACACACATGGTTCCCAAGCAGAGATACTGATGCAGAGTCCACCCCGGGCTTGTCCACGTCATCACTCAGCTCAGTGTGTGAGAGGTCCTGAAACTCTCCATCCACATTACGGTTGTCTTCTGAGGAAGTGTCGGAGGAGGAAAAACACCTTTCCAGAGGCTCTTCAGTGCCACCTAAAGTAGAGACAAAAAATACAGAAATGTCAGTGCCAAATTTTGCACTGGCATATGAAATCTTACAGGGGATGGGATGGGATGGGTGGCTGAGAAGGGAGAAGGTATTGGCTGCTTGTGGTTGACCTTAGATTCCCTGCTCGGGTCAACCATGATTTAACAAGTTAGCTAACACATTTTTTAAACACTTCTGTGATGAGGTGGAGTGGCCTCCCACTGAGCCAGAGGGGAAGGAGCCAACTGTTAAACCAGGCTGGGCGCAGCCAAAGCGGGCTTGCCCCACCTACCAGAAGTCAAGGGGTGGGACAGGAAGTATAAAGGCTGAAGCCTGTAGCTCAGTTGGGAGAAAGTGGCTGGAGGAGACAGACGCCTCCTGCCTGCTCCCAGAGTTAGAGCCTGAGGAGAGCCCTTACAGTGCTGAAGACTGGCCAGAGCTGCTGCCGACTGACCTGGACCCTGAGGAGTGGCGGGGTTGGCCGCTGGATACCTGCCCAGAGGAGATGGAGGACACCCCTGGACCTACGTACACCCCAAGGGGAAGGTAGGAAGTGGCCCAGAGACGGCCAACTCCAGTCTGGCTGTATGGCTACTTAAACGTGGTTGGTGTGTTGCAGCTGGATTCCCTGCTGACCCAGTGGTGGGATGCCTTGCCACTGTTAGGGCCCTGGGCTGGGATGTGGTGGAGTCAGGTAAGCCCATATCCCCCTACCATGTCACCCCTGGGGTGGCAGCCTCCCCACTTAGGACAAGAGACCTGCGTTTGTCTGCCTAACCCAAGATGTCAGGCAATGGACTGCCTATTTCTCTGCCTCGCCTCCAAGGCCAGAAAAGCACCCCTGCCTGAACCCCAGATAGTATGGTGCTCACCCCTGCCTGAGCCCCTAGGCTGACAACTGCTCTGTCCTAACTGTGGGCCAGAGTCCCATAACTGTTGGTGCTTCGCCCTGCCTGAGGGCCTGCTATTGCCCCTTCCTAAGGGCCAGACCTTGCAGACAGCTCATTTGCTATGTTCCACCTAAGGGCTAGAGCCTTAGACTATTTAATCTGCTGCTAATTCCCTGACTATGGGCAGAGCCCCATGACGTAGTGAGGTGGAGTGGCCTCCCACTGAGCCAGAGTGGGAGAAGCCACCACTAAACTACTACAACTACCTATTTTCCTGCGCTAGACAGGGCTGGTGCGTGCATGAACGAGGGGACAATGAGGGGACACAGCATATACAGGTTTCACAGCATAGTAACCATTTGTTGGTCACCCACTAATGGACGCCTTGAAAGAAACAAAGCTCCTGCCATCAGAGCAGCTTTTCTATCTCGCTCCAGCTGACGTCCAGACTCCTCTGAAAAGCTGATTGTCTCCTCTGAAATAACCCTTTATAAATAACAGCATAAGCATAGAAAAATCAAAAATGTTCGCTATATTAGCTATCGCAACTCAAGCACTTGGGGAGTTTTTTTTTTTATCCCATTTTTGCAGGAAAGGAATTATATGTAACTTGTACTGACTGGTTGCTAATGATGAGAGGCAACTTTAGTTTCTGCTCTTGGACCTGAGGGTTCATGCTAGGGGGAGAATCACCAGGAGTGGGATAGAGAGATTTAGTGCAGCTACCACTAGTTTATAATTTCTTACAAAGACCTGTAGCAGTCTCTGCTGAGCTTGTCACTAACTATAGATGAGCAGCCTTCACCCCCTTTTAATCTCACACCAGGCCTAGTTTTGCCCTTAGTTATAATAGGTGAAACATCCCATGTGGTCAGTGGGAACTGTGTAACTGAGGCCGAACTGGGCCCAATGAAAGGGCATTTATAAAACATTTCTCTTTATACATAACATTTGATATTTTTACCCAGATCTCTCCGTCATGCAGGGGAAGCAGGAAGTAACTTGGCCTCCTCTGTTCCCACTTGGAAGGCAGGTCTCATGAGATCAAACCTGTGTCAGTAGATGGGCCAGCTTAATTTTTAAAAGTCTTAAAGTGCTCTAAAGGAATCCGAGGGAACTTACCCTGCAAAGTAACCGGCACGAGCAGTTCCTCATTGAAGGAGACCCACTCTGATTTGTGGGAAGCAATGACATTTGCCAACGACATCATGCTCGGGACAGGCTGCTCATCTTCACCCAGTGCTTGTGGGAAAGGCCAGGAGCGGTCAATGCCAGTCAGTGGAGAGCAGCACCTCCTTGGCACTTCCTGGCTTTTTCCTTTCACATTAGAAATTCTGTTGAGAGTCAAGAAAGGGTGTAATTAGGTCTCTCAAAGTTTAAAAAAAACAACAACCCTAAAGAAATTAACTGAAAAAATAAGCCCCAGCATTTTAATAATAAAGGCTACTAACACATTTCACAAACTACATACACAGTTCCACCAAAATGCAGCCACCTCTGGGGGTCAGAACAGTACCTATGCTGTATGTGGAGGAGGAATAAGTTTGGCCAAAGGTATTGTGACAAACCCCTACTCTTAAGAAAAAAGCAGCATGGGGTCTCTAAACAGCGCTGTATGTGATTTTATTTTTTAAAAGGTTTTCATCTTAAAATGGTCCCATGCAGCAAGTGGAATGGAGCCTTCAACTTGGATAGCATTTTCTTCCATAGGGCTTAGAGAGTCACATGACACCTATGTATTATCTCTGTTTTCCAGAGGTTTGTGAATTCACTCCGTACCTGTCTTAGGTTTTTATGAAGCTCCTGTTTCTGTGACATCTAAGCCCTGTAGAAATATGAATAAGCATGAATTTAGCTTGGCTTCTCAACTGACTGAATATGGTTTCCTAGCTATCTGGTAAAGCTGCAGTGGAGCATGAGGTTTGGGATCCGGAATGTGTCTACATAAGCCTTGTAAATCACCATGATGCTGGATGTCATGGAATTGCTTGTTAATAAAGAGGAAGTCCCCTTGTTTATAAAACCAAGGCCAACCAATCAGGAAACAGCGTCAACACCATGTGACCTAGATGATTAGTAATATGACACAAATAGTGAATCCTCACAGAAACAAGTTCATACCCAAACATTGGTTAAAATTTGTTTGCACAAAATGATTCATTTGACCACACTGATAACAAGAAGCAAATATGTAAAAGAGTCACCCATTTGTAGATAATTTAAAAAGGGGAGGGGAAAATGGTCAAGGTTCTCAGATAAATGATTCACAACAAATAACCTGACTGGCTCTAGTTGCAGCCAATACATTTGAAACATTGCCTTTTCCATTTTCCACAAAAGTCATGATGATTTAGGGGCACGTCACCCAATGTCTCACCTCTCATCTTGTGTGTGTTCAAAGACTTTGTCACCTATACATATACTCATGCTTATCCAACAACAACAACTCCGCTAGAGCTCTGAGAAATTTGGATAACTCTTGCTGAAAGTCAAATAAAATAGGCTATAATTTTTTTGCCTGCTCAAGATAATATAATTTACCTTCACTGTGCCATGCAAAATAGTGCAGTTGATGGGGGTGGAGGGAGAATGGAAGGAATATTATGTCCTAGAAATTCCTCAAAATACCATGGGCCCAAGCCACAGATCCAAACATTTCCCAAAAGTTCTGGGCCCATCTCCAACATATTGCACTGAAACAAAGGCAGCCATTATTCATTGTATCTCCCTTATATGTTTTTTAATTCTGCTATAATATTTGCAATGTATCCATATCTTAAATATCCTACAGCTCTAGTACAACAGAAAGAGGTCATATAGCATTCCTTATGTTTAACAAGAGACAGAACTCAGTAATAATAAATTTTAAGTTGATTTTTTAAATTCTGTCTATCTTAGGTACTTATATGGCCTCCATCACCAAAGTATCTGAGCACCTCACATTCTTTAATGCAATTGTCCTCACAATGCCCCTGTTAGGTAGGGTACTATGCCCATTTTACAGATGGGGAATTTAGGCCTGGTCTACACTGGGACGTGGGGGTGTTGACCTAAGAATAGCGTAGCTGAAGTCGACGTATTTTAGGTTGGCTTACCTGGCCGTCCTCACAGTGGCGAGTCGACCGCTGCCACTCCCCCGTCAACTCCGCTTCCGCCTCTCACGGAGGTGGAGTTCTGGAGTCGACGGGGAGCGCACTTGGGGATCGATTTATCGCGTCTACACTAGATGCGATAAATCGATCCCCGATAGATCGATCACTACCCAATCTGGCGGGTAGTGAAGACGTACCCTTAGGCACAGAGAGGTGAGGTGACTTGCCCAAGGTCACACACAAAATCTGTGGAAGAGGAGGGTCCCCATGCACCAGGCTAGTAAGGCCACTCACTCAAATTTGGCCTGGCCGGCCCACCCATCATCATGACAGAGGAGTGGCTGGGCCAAATCTGACCGGTGCTGAGCCCCCATGCCTTGAGGAGGGAGCTGAGCCCAGCAAGCCCTGGAGGACAGGAGCTGTCAAGATGGTCTGCAGGGTGCACTTATTTAGTGCTTATTACATTAATGTGTCTATATTGTGGGTAAGTAGTAAGACAGATGTTTTTTACCCTAAAGCTACTTACTGGGTCATGACAGGTTATCAAGGTTTACAAATGGGTCCTGAGCCCAACAAGGTTGAGAACCAGTGCACTAGATCTAACTTTTGTTTTGGGTTTGTATAGTATATAGTTTGTATAGTGCCTAGCACAGCAGGTTTCTACATGCTACAATAATCCAAATAAATAACAATAATAATATGCTAATTCCATTTTTATCCACAAGGGCAGCAAATAAGGCCTGTATAGAAGAGCTGAAAACTCAGAAGAGCAACCTCTCAGTCACAGAATGGTCAGCCCAGTCCCTGGTCACGGTGGGAATTGACGAGCCCAAGCTTATTGCCTACCTGCTGTAGACTGAAAACAGCTCCCTATAACAGAAGTCCAACTCAAAAATATAAGGCTTCCCACAAAAGGAGTAAGGCTCCCTACAGTCCAGAGTCTTCGTTTGTAATTATAGCTTCTACATCCAGAGCCTTTCAGTGCTCTCTTATGTAAGCAAGGCTGCTCCCCTTTCAGCTCAACACCCACACCCTCTCTTTCCTTATGCAGCTCCCTCTCTCCTGACATGGAAACAGCTGCAGCTGAGCCCAGATCTATTCTCTGCTCCCCACCCCACCAGTGGCAAGGTCTCTTCATTCCCGTAGTGAGGGCAGACACCTCTTGCCCCCTCTTCCCACCAACCCCACAATGGGCTCTCTTATGAGAAAACCGCGGACAGTGCTAAACAAAGAGGTAAACTGGTGGGGTGTGTGTGGGGAAATCAGATGTTTAGGGTCACAGGGTCTCTGGTTTCCCTCGGAGAGAGGGAGGGAGAGGATGACTTTGATATTTTGCTTTCCCCATCTGACCTGTTAAGCTTTTCGCTTTTGGCTTGTTTAAATATCTGTAATTGGAGTCTTTCTAAATAACAGAACACTGACCTCTCCCTATTCTCACTGAGAAAGTCCTGAAGGAACCCTGAAATGACAGGAAATGAACAAACAAAACAATTTATCTGGCTCTTAACACACTTGGAGCCCACAAGAACACATTTTTCAAGAGTCCATGGAAGACCTCTGGAAGGAGGCAGGAAGATCAGTTTACCATGGCTTTTCTCAGCAGTCCCTCCCTGCTGTCCACACACACGTACACAGCCCCAAAGGAGAACTGAAGAAGGTTGAAGTTTTAAAGTGCTATGCTGGAGGCTTGACTTTTTGTTCCCCATTGCTGCACTGCCACAGTACCCCTCAAATGATTCTCAAATCTGGAACCGGGGAATGACCTGTACTCAAGGTCTGCGGTGGTGGTGGTCACATGAGAAATTTCTAAGAAAGAGAGACGTAAAGCAGAGTGGTCCCCTGAATCGTTGAGTCAGGGGCTCTGCACCTGGAAAGCTATAGAGCAGCTATTGCAGCTTAAAACAGATGGCAAGAAACTAGCAATTTCTGGGAGGGAATCTTTACAGTGTACTGAGAGGCCTTGAAATGCACCACAGGGCACATGTTCCAGTTATAGGGCTCTGGTACTATTGGGACTTTCTGCACAGTTTCTAGTTTGTTTGGTAAATGATGCAGAGACTGCTGTTTTGTTATTCTGACTAATGCCATTGACTTCTCTGGGAAAAATAAGATTTAACTATTTGAAAATCAGATTGAATGGACTGTAACATCTGGGGGCTTTCTGGTTTGGAGGTGATCTGGGGATGTGAGTGTGTCTATCTGTGGTGGGGAGAAAAAGATGCAAAGCAGAAATTTAAAGGCTGCTCCAGACAATACAGCTGCTGAACGAAACACTTGCTCCCTTTGATCAATGCCCACAGCTTTGAATTATGGGGTATGGGAGGGTGATTATATTTGTGCTGATTACTTGGAAAAGACAACACAGCATTACCTTTACCACCATCCTTCCACATCGAGAAGCCTCCTGTAAAAAGAACAGCCATGTGTAGAGGAGCCCCTAAGAAGCCATGCATTCAGCTAGCAGGGAGGTGCAGTGGGTCCCAGGACAGAGCCTGTGCATGTATCTTGGGGATCCATTTGGTTTGGGGGCAGAATCATCACCCATTTCTCAGGAGGGAAAACACTCCTACCCCGGAAATGATGAAGGAGACATTGTTCAAGGGAATCTTTGCACTTTCCTCCCCCACTCCAGAGCTCTTCTACAGATATTTCTCTGGAAAGGGATTCTGTGTGTTTAGGAGTGGTAGAGGAACAAATGGATCCTAGCTGTCCCACAGTGGACTCTAATTAAAGCAAGACAGCTATTTCATACAGCCCTAGTACTAGGAGATGGAGACACACCTTTTAGCACAACTAGTTCCCTAGGCAATTCCCTACATATAGTTAGGGAATTAGTGGAAATGCTTCAGGGGTTCTGTTATTTGAATGAGCCTCTTGTAGAGTGTTCTTGAAAAAAAACTTTCACATTTAATGTAATACTTGGTCCTCAGAATGTGTTCAGGTTCTACAGGGGCAGGAGCAGGACAAAAACAGAGGTTACACAGTGGCAGACAGTCCTCAGTATTGGCTCCCAGTGCACTGCTTTGACCATGAGTCAACACTGCTCTAGGAGTTCTTTAGCTTCTTAAGTTTCTCTCTGTTATCATTTATGGGACACACAAAGCAGTTGCAATATCAAGTGGGAACATTTAAGTAAATGCATAAAGTTTAATGGTTATTCCCAGCTCTGCCAGAGATTTCATATGCAACCTTGGGGAAATCAATTTACATACCCCATGCCTCAGTTTCCCAATATGTATATGTACCACACCTAGCACAATGAAGGTCTGATTTTTTGGGACTTCTAGACACCATTGTGACACAAATAAAAAAAAATCAATAATAATATTCCATAGCACTTATGAGACACTTTACGTTTTTAGATCATTAACCATTTAATTAGTGATGAGAGGACAAAGCCATTCCAGGCATGGATCCTCATTATATCTAACCTGTAGTCAATAGAAACAGCTGAGCTCTGCTGATAGTTGCCATTTAGAATTATTGGCTTGGGCTTTCCCACTTGGACCCACGTCAATGGACTCTGGGGTTGTGGAGACAGAACCTATTGTATCACATGCAGCATCAAGTCAGATAAGTATTTTTTATTTTATCTGCACTGTGTACTTAAAAGAGACAGATGCAGTCAAGGAGTTTAGGATTCAAACTTAGGCTTTGTTTTTCAAATGTAATGTTAATAGAAAGGTTTTCTGTTAAATTTTAAAACAAAATAATAGTAAATGTATTGTCTTATAAGGGGGCCTGTGCTACAGAGTACCCACAATCTGTAGATGGCATTCAAATACACAAAAAAATTTTAATAATTCCCCTGCATTGCTGGATACCCTAAAGTAAAGGCTTTGAGCTAGTGTAGGAGACCCAGAAAGTGAAACGAACTAGAAACTGAAAGGTAAACTGACTAGGTAAGTTTCACTGTCTCAAGATGAGTGAAATGCAAAAAAGTAAACAAACTGCAGTAATAGTAAAAAGGGAATTGGATTCTGACCTTCTTTTTGCAGTAATAATCCAAAATGTTAGTAACACCAGTGATGACTCCAGGAAAAACATAATTTTTATCTTGCCTGTGTCCTCCTAATAAACCTTTGCAGATGAAACAGTTCTAGCGTAATTGTGTGAACCATGAAGCAGTAGCTCCCTCAGACAATTGTCCAAGTGAGCCTGAGCTCCTCTCTCATCGGCCCGCAGCAGGAGCCAACAACCAACTGAGCACATCACCTCCTCCTAATTAAACAAGCTCCATGCTGGAAATTTACACTAAAATTCAATACAATCCCCCTGCCCCCTCCCCACCAACTGTATCAACTGGGCAAGACAAAAGTGATGCAGTGGGGAGTGAAACAGAAATCGGAAGAAATAAAGTTTGAGAGAAAACAAGAAAAAATGGAGCTAGAGGTTCTGATTATTATTTAGCCTGTGGTAGCACTAAAAGGCTGTATTCAGGATTGGGGTGTCATTGTGCTAGGCACATACAAATGCCTAGCTAGGCACTGCTCCTGCTCTGAAAAGCTTAAAATCTAAGTCTACAAGTGATATATGTAGGAGAGGCGAGAAGACTATAATATGTACAATTGTTCTAATGTTGTATTCATGACTTATTGTTTCAATAAATACCTAACTTAATTACAGCTAACTGCCCCTCACCCAATTGCTGGTCAGACCAATTCTTCAGGGCATTCTCTAGCTTTACCCATTATCCGATTCACATGTGCACTGCATTGTTACATGAATTTCCCTACTTTGAGCCCTGGCCTTAGAGGTACAGTCTCCATGCAATGCAACTCCCATGAGTCTGAAAGCAAGTGATGTGCAGCGAAGACGTAAGGCAAAATGTAAACAGAACTGAAGTCATTTGCAAAACTCCCACTGACTTCATTGGGAGCAGGAGCAGGCTGTACCCCCTTCAGTTTGCCATGTAGCTAACACCACTACTAAGAATGTTGTAACGTCTTTAAATTGCTGCACAAACATGAGTTAATCCTCTCAACACCTGGCTGAGATAGGCCAATTTGGTTATACCCACACAGGAGAAGTGATTTGTCCAGTGTCACACAGCAAGTCAGTTGCAGAGCCAGGATTAGAGCCCTGGAGTTTGATTCTCAGGACTGTACTTATTCCTCCAGACCACAGGAAAATCTTTTCAATTAAACCTCACATGGGAGCTCGAGTTCAGAATCTTTCCATCTCACTGAGTGACAGTAAAAAGACAGTCTTCAGGTGCCATGTGGATAAGAGAGTGATAAATAAGAGTTTCCCTCAGGGTTACCTGTGTGAAAGCTAAGATAAAAAAGGTCAGCAGCTGCTGTTCCCCCAACCCATAACATCACATCTATCTGCCCCTGAAACACCTCTATTTCTGACAAGAGATGCAGCCAAAGGATCTCTCCTGAAAACGGTATCAGTAATATTTAGAAAATTCAGGAGGCAAGAGCCTGTCTCTATATGCCTCTAGCCGCGACTGCATCTGAAAAAAACTGTGTTCAGTTGTGGGTGCCTAATTACTAAAGAGAAGCACATTAGATGGTGTTCAGAGAGCTGGAGAGATTAATAGAGGAAGAAAGATGGTAGCCCCCATCCTGTATTTTTTATGCTCCCAAAACTCTATGAGCAAGGACTTCAGCCTGGGTCTTAAAAGAGCAACACTACATAGAAGGAGTAGGGGAGAATAAACAGTCCCCAAACATTTGAAGCTCCAAGGATGGAGACAAATTATTTTGGGTGATTCAAAGGGGTATAACTAGGTGTAATGAAATAAAACCAAGGGAAAATATAGGATGAATGTCACGACAAATAATTCCTGACAGTGAGATGTGTTCTGCTCCCAGGCTCCCCAGGGAAGTGGCAGAAACATGCGTGAGACATTTAAAGTGTGATTCTGCTCTGAAACCGTTTCTGTAAGAATGACTCATGGTGGGGGGGGGCGGGGATGTCCCTGTTTATTGCTTCCCAGTGCTCATTCCAAATGTAATGTAGTAATGCAGTTAAGTAACAGGAGACAAGTGAAAAAGATAATTTCCCAAACTGCCAGCCCTGCAGACTCAGCCTGAAATGGGATAATTGAGCTAGGTTCTATCTTTCTCATGATAATCACACTCTGTAGGCCAAATGCTGGCCTCGCTTTTCAGAGTAATACCGTGCTTTAGAACTAGACTGGAACACCAGAAGAAATACAGCAGGAAACTATCAACTGCATTGATGGGGTGAGGGGAGAATGGACTAAGTTTGTTCACAGAAATGGGCTGTTAAATATCACTTCACTATGCCAGAGATAGGAAAAAATAAATAAAACAACAACTTGTGGTATATACTAAGGTTAGGCTGCAGACCGCACCTACGTAAGGTCCTGAATTCTACAGGCCTAGATTAATTTTGAATCCTTTGTATAGAGAAACTAGGGAAATTGCTGTTCTACGTGAAAATTCTGTGTTTCACGAGAAGTTAGTAGTAGGCAACCAGCAGTCTGAGTACACTGAGACCATGAGGTGTGGTTAGTAACCTCCACTTATCAGAGGACAGGCAGCATATTCATCTCTGCCACTTCCTTGTTCTCTCAAGGCCACCATGAGCCACAATTCTACATCTGTTTCCAGACCCAAGGCTTCTAGATATCATTGTTACAAGCTGCACACATCTTCCCTGCCCTGCACCCACTTTGAATTGAGAGAATCTAACTTGTCCTGCTAGGATGGTGAATTAATTGCAGAGCTGGGAGTCAGTTGCTGCATGTCTGGACACAACTGCACTGGTAAACTGTAAACAGCTCTATTAACTGGGAAGGCAGCTGGCTTTACAAAAGGATTGCTTGGAGCCTTTCCTATAAAACGCAAGGAAAACAAAGTTATAAGACATCCAGGGCCAAATTTTTCAAAAGCAGCCTCTAATTGAATACTTGAGTTTGGGCATCTGTTTTTTGAAAATCTCCAAATAGTTTGATGTCTCTGCAAACTCTGAAAATTTTACATCCTGTGTTTTAGGGTACGTCAGCACAGCAAAGCCCCACCCCACCCCCACCATCACCATCCCATGGCAGCAAGTCTCAGAGTTCAACTGACTTGGGCTCGTGCTACAGGGCTAAAAATAGCAGTGTAGGTGATTGTTCCCACTCAGGCTGGAGCTCCGGCTCTAAAACCCAGAAAGGGGAGGGGCTTAGGTAGGGTGACCAGATGTCCCGATTTTATCAGTCCCGATATTTGGGGCTTTGTCTTACACAGGTTCCTATTACCCCCCTGCCCTCTGTCCCGATTTTTCACACTTGCTATCTGGTCACCCAGTGTTAGGTTATGTCTACACTGCAATTAGACACCCACGGCTGGTCTGTGCCACCTGACACAGGCTCATGGGGCATGGGCTGAGGGCCCTTTAATTGTGGTGTAGACATTCAGGCTCAGGCTGCAGCCCAAACTCTGGGACTCTCCCACGTCACAGGGTCCTAGGGTCTAGGCTCCAGCCCAAGCCTGGATGTCCACACCACAATTAAACAGCCTCTTAGCATGAGCCCCACAAACCGAAGTCAGGGTTTTTAATTGCAGTGCAGACATACCCTGAGAGCCCAAGTTCCAGCCCAGATGGGAATGTCTACACTGCTATTTTTAGTTCCGTAGCATGACCCTGAGTCAATTGACCTGGGCTCTAAGACTCACTGCTGTGCGGGGGGCAGGGGGGAGATGTACTCTAAGTATAGAAAGTCTGTGTGAAATGAAGGTTAGCTTTAGAGCCCCAAAATTATCCTCAGACAAACTTAACCAGACGTGTTCCATTTGCTAAACCCTACTAAACTACTCCTGTATTTTGCTTGCCCCCATGGTGATTACCAAGGTCTCTCTCCTGTTTAACATGCTACCTTCTCTCCCCTGATCTATTCAGTGAGGTAAGACGACAATGCATGATGTACCGTAGTTACTCACCACAGAATTGTCTGCATGTCAGACACTAGATGGTGGCATCATTAAATAAAGCTGGCAGCAGGAGAATGCAGATCAGAAAGCAAGAAGCATCTTTATGCTTACAAATTTCTTAGTAACCAGCAGTAATAAGACAGGAAATGGGAAAATGAACATGATGGACTCATAAATGTTTGCCAGAATGTGGCTGTGGTTGTTAAAGAGATGCATCTTTCCAGTCTAAAATTTCCCTGCTTTTATAACTAGAATGCAGTGCTGCTCTGTCAGCCACTAACATTCTGGCACCTCATTTACATCTCAAAAGAAACTACTGCCTTTTGGTTTTCTAAAGCTAGGATTACGCATTGAATTTGCAGCTGAAACAGCAAACAGGGAAGACAGCACAATTCCTCCCACACTCCAAGACTGGCTTCACTTACACAAGCCGAATCAGGAGCTGTATCTTTTGAATACTAGTAAAGTTCATGCTATCGTTATGGTGGAGGCCAGGCACCACTTTAGCTATAGGCAAACAAGGCAGTTGCCTAGGGTGGCAAATTTGACCCAGCTGGCTCTCCATCTTTACAAAGGCACAGCCATTGAGTGAATGGCATTGTGACCTGCCCATGGGTTATACCACCACACACATTTGGCCCAGCTGGCCCTCTGCCATGATGGAGGGACAGCCAAGTCAAATCTCCCACCCTAGGCCTATGAGGAGGGGAAGGCACACTGAAGTTTTGCCTGTGGCACAGATTGTCTGGAGCAGTTCCTTTGCTGGGGGTTGGGTTAAACTTTGTTGAACTAAGTGGGTGTAACAGTTGTCCTTCATTCAGGCTAAATGTAAGAAGCAGTTAAGCTCCTGTTGGAGTAACATAGCTAAGCCAATAGGAGCCACCACCTAAAACACCAGCCATATGCAAGGTCTGTCAGGAGCAGAGCTATGTGGGTAGAGGGGTTTCACTAGGACAGGGATCGGCAATCTTTAGCACGCGGCCCGCCAGGGTAAGCCCCCTGGCGGGCCGGGCTGGTTTGTTTACCTGCCGCGTCCACAGGTTCGGCCGATCGCAGCTCCCACTGGCCACGGTTCACGGTCCATGCCAATGGGGGCTGCGGGAAGCGGTGGCCAGCACATCCCTTGGCCCGCGCCACTTCCCCAGCCCCCATTGGCCTGGTGTGGCAAACCGTGGCCAGTGGGAGCTGCAATCAGCTGAACCTGCGGACACGGCAGGTAAACAAACTGCCTGGCCCACCACGGGGCTTACCCTGGCGGGCCGCATGCCGAAGGTTGCTGATCTCTGCACTAGGAGATGAATGAAAATGTAGAGGTCTGGGTATTGATTTGGTGGAGCTGTGCATGAGCAGATAAAGGGACAAGAAACACCACAGAAGCAGACTGTAAGGGGCTGGGACCTAGGTAGTCTGGCCTAGCAGTCACAGCTGCGCTGGAGTCTACACGTCAAGGACAGCTGCAAGATGACAGTCCGTGAGCAGGGGTGGGAGGAATTGCCAGAGCCAAGCTCAACAGACCTGAGATCAAATGTTGTACCAGGCTGGAATCAGAAAGCCAGAGTCAGAGTCAAGCTGCTGTCAGAACCTGGAGATCAGAAGACAAGCTGTGCTTGGGAGTTACAGCAGGTCAGAAATCTATGTGTAGGGACCCTACCAAATTTATGGTCCATTTTGGTAAATTTCACTGTCATAGGATTTCAAAAATCTTAAATTTCACAGTTTCAGATATTTAAATCTGAAATTTCACAGTGTTATAACCATGGGGGTCCTGACCCAAACAGGAGTTGGGTGGGGGTTGCAAGGCTATTGTAGGGGGGTCATGGTATTGCCATTCTTACCTCTGCACTGCTGCTGGCAGCGGCACTGCCTTCAGAGATGGGCGGCTGGAGAGCGGCTGCTGCTGGCCGCTGCTGGCCGGGTGTCCAGCTCTGAAGGCAGCGCCACCGCCAGCAGCAGTGCAGAAGTGAGGGTGGCATGGTATGGTATTGCCACCCTTACTTCTGCACAGCCGCTGGAGGTGGGTCCGATCCAGCCCCAGGAGTGGCCTGTGCAGGGGAAGATGAAGTCCCGTCCCTCTTCAGCTCTGCCAGGACGAGCAGCTGGAGCCCGGCACACAGTAGGAGCCCCCAGCCAGGGCACCCCCAGCCCTGCTCCTCCCCAGTGCTCAGGAGCTAAGGGGCCTTGGACTAGCTGGGTATGTTTGTTGGGGGGTGACCATAGCACACACACCCCTGACCATGTCACCCTGGGCAGTCACCCACATCACCCACACATAAAGCCAGCCCTGCCCTCCCTAAAAATGATGACCCCTCCATACCATGCCACCCTCACTTCTGCACTGCTGCTGGTGGCAGTGCTGCCTTCAGAGCTGGGTGCCAGGCCACCAGCCACTGCTCGCTGGCCGCCCAGCTCTGAAGGCAGCACAGAAATAAGGGTGGCAATACCGGGACCCCTCTACAATAGCCAGATTTCATGGGGGAGACCAGATTTCATGGTCTGTGACGCATTTTTCAGCTCATGAATTTAGTAGGGCCCTATCTATGTGGGTGCCCAGACAACTTGCTGGGACGCCCTCTAGGATTAAATAGTGTACTTGGGGCCTTTTGGGTGGTACATCCTGCTGTGCTCAAACTCCACAGTATTCCCTGCATGGGGCTCCGTCTACTCTCCTGGTGGCAATGTGGGCCTGTCAGCCCTTCTAGGCTCTACAACTCTGGCTTCTAGTCCCATCGATCCTTATACAGCCAGAGAAGGCAGCAGAAAACCTCGGACAGCTAGAAACTCACTTGTAGCATGATCCTGTGTTAAAGCTAAGAGAGCTTTTTGGGTAGAGTTCTGGCTGTAAAAGGAGGCTTAGAATATTGAGCAAGGAAACCATATCCTAGTTGAATCCAACAGTTAGATTGTATCTACACACAGCTTTTAACCCATGTTAACATCTTCCTAGAGAAACTGCATTTAAACAGGAGTCTTGCTAGAAGGAAGCTAAAATCATTTGCAAACTGTGTGCAATTGGGGCTGTAGAAAGTGGAATGGTCTCCCAAGGGAATTAGTGGATGCCCCATTGCTTGAATTGTTTAAAGCTAGATAGGATAAAACCACTAGAAATTGTACTGCAGAGAACAAGCCTGCCCTGACAGAGGGAATGACTGGAAGACCTAATTGGTCTTTCCCCACCCTTTAGTATCTGGGAGAGCCAAGTATGATTATGCAATTTAGTATGATGCTCAGACAGTGCCACAATCCAGGGGAAATCTAAAAATAACTTGTTTATTTTTACTCTCTATTTTAGATAGCCTAAATACAGAAAGATCAGGCTGGATGGTGGTGTGGGTTTAGCCTGACCGCCACCATTTCAAGGGAATAAAGAGCAACTGTATGAAAAAGATGGGGCAAAGTTTGCTTTTAAAGGGTCAGCCTCATGGGAAATATTTTATTTGCAGTTAAAAAAAATCAAAATCAAATTCACACACAGTAGAAAACAAAAAACACACACATTTTATCACTGTTGTATGATCATTTGCGTGATTATTGTGGTAACCTGACAAAGTGAATATGGTGGACATGAGGCTGCATGGGTGTTAGTAACAAAGGGAAATGTTTCCAAAAAAGGCTATTGTGGACACACGGTTGCCAGATCCTCAGTTGGGAAGAAGGTGTAAAATTTCCTAGTACACTGGAGGCAGAAGGCAGAATTTTTTGCCATTGATTCTATCTGGTCTCCTGGCCTAAGTGGTGAGTAGAACAGGACCCAAAGACTTTCATTGCTTTGATGAATAGGGACAGACACCTTTGATGGAAGGGGAGAACAGTGTCCAAGCTACTTCTAAACATTTCCCCTTTCTGACCCTTACCATTTTGGTCTTACTCTTGTTCAGTCTGAGCCAGCTGCTCTTTACCATGTGCTGATCTCCTTTAAGGCATTGTGAGATCTTTGCAATGGTGTTGGTTGTGGCTGTGGGAAGGGGGTATATGTACTGGGTGTTATTGGTGCACCATTGGCAGAGGAACCCATGGTGTCTTACCACCTACCAACATGCTCTCATGTAGATATTGGAGAGAGGAGGGGAATGGTGGCAGCACAGATCGCTATGAGACTATACAACTGAGAGTTTTGGGGGAAAGTGGATCAGTTGCCTATTACCATGCTCTGGCTCCTGTCGGGAGAGGAATGACTGGAGCCCAGGTAGTGCTGCACCACCTACATCACATGAGAGGGTCAGCAGCTCTGTTCCCTCTAAGCTGTGCACGTGTGCGCATGCACACAGATCCTAAACCCCACGCGCACAGCGAAACACCGTGCGCACAAAAATTTGCACAGAAGCACAACAATTTGCACAGAAGAATTTTTTTGCGCACATGGCCTGTCAAAAATTAGAGGGAACATTGGTCAACAGCACTAAGTGCTCAGCTCTGTCAAACGCTGCAGGGAGGTTAAATAGCATAAGCATTGAGATGTGGCTTCCACCCACTGCCAGGAGGAGCGTGTCTTTTAGTCCCGTGAGGGATATATCTCCATGCTGGAGCCCAACTGTGAAGCATCCAGGATGCTGGCAAATGCCACTTGGTGCTAGAGCTCAGTGGTCAGTACCCTTATACATTCAGGTTCATCTGTACATTCAGCTGTCAGTCCTGATCTTTGGTTGTTTAGGGGGTGGTGCAGGGAGAGCATGCTGGTAAGCATTGTGCCAATCCGTTCTTTTAAAATCATACTATTAAGTTTTGTCCATGGTCTGAAAGATCAGCACGTGTCATAAGATGAAATGAACAACAATAACAGAGTAGGGGATGTTGGTCAGTTGCTCCCATCACAGGGCATTATTGCTGAAGTAGATAGTTGCTGTTCAGGAGAGGACCAGAAGTGGAACAGGAGCGGGTGCTTTGCTGGTAAGGTGCCCTCACAGAAGGGAGTAGGCCCTTGGTTAGGAGGGCTGTTGCAAGTCACAGAAAGACATGGATAGGAGAAGCCTCTGACGACCCCGTCTTATGCTTGGCTCGAGCCAAGTGCTATGAAAGTTCTCCGCGTACGTGCACACACACACACACAGCACCCACAAAATCTTCTAAAACTCAAACTACCCCTCCCCCCACCCCAACTTCTTGCAGGAGAAGGGGAAAATTCACGTTTTCAAACAAGATCCAAGACTGCAACTTCATCTTTTAAAATTCCACATTTTGAAAATACGGAAAAAGCCTACTGACCAACCCCTCCATATCAGTTTCCGTACTTGGAGGACTTGAAGTTACCAGAGGAAAAGGAAAGTGGTTGTGGTGAAAGCACTTTGCAACTCCCTGCGTCACAGAGAATTTATTCAACCTTCACTTGCCTTGAGAAAGAAAACCTGCTGCCTTCTATTATTACTAAAGCTGTGCAGTCATCGATTTCCAATGGCAGACACACAATTAGTTGTTTATTCAATAGGATAAACTGATAAAAATGCATTTAGCAGTAATTTGGGCATTCTGAATGCCTAGTAATAAAATACTTTGTATTTATACTGCACTTTTTATCTGATGCTATCAAAGCACTTTACAAAGGGGGGTGTCATTATACCCATTTACAGATCAGGAAACTGAGGCACTGAGTGGGGAAGGCCACATGACAAGTCAGTGGCAGAGTCCTGGATAGAACCCAGCTCTCCCGATTCCCAGTCCCTTAGATAACAGAACATACTCCTTCCAAATGGCTGGACATGAACGCCATTCTAGACTATAGTTTTAGGAGCTGAGAGGCCATATTTAACTGGAAAGTTCATTTCCCTTAATTCAAATCTAAGACCTCGGAGCTGACTTATGCCATGAGTGCTGTATTCTCTCTCCACTGTAGTGGAGACATAATTTTAACTTTGATTTTATGATGTTAAGGAAAGGCTCAGTTGGCCTTGAAGATTCCTTGAACTCTTATTGCAGGAAAGGAGCAGACCCATTCTCCCTTAACGCCTATTTCATTTCAGTAATCAGCGTTACGTATACAGAGCTACTTGTGCGCTAGGCAATTACACATGTGTGAAGGCAAAGTGCCTTCCCTGAAAATCTTAGTATTTGAAGAGCTTCTATACATCAGTCATGGGGAAAAGTTTTTGAAAGCACCTAAATCCAACTGACTTTCAATGAGATTTAGGCTCCCAAGTGCCTAAGTCACATTTGAAAATGGGACTTTGGCTAAGTTGCCAAGGCACTTTTGAAAATTTTACCATGGACTCCTCAACTTCTGAGAGCCTGACAGAGAGGCAGAGAAGCAAAGAGCAGAAATATTTAAGTTACAAATTTATTTTCCTACTACTTCATCCACCTTGTTGATCTGGATGTTTATTCCTGGACATGCTACCCTCAAGGTAGCAACAAAGACAGGGAGAAACAATGTGTGTCAGTAGTTAGAGCAGTGGGCTGAGATTCAGGAATCTGGGGTTTTATTCCCATCCCTGCCACTGACTCACTGTTTCACCAGCAATCATACATCTGACTCCAGCATATTTCATGCAGACACAAACAAAAATATTTAAGACACCATCCAAAATCAGCAGATTACAACACTGAGCAGTCTCAGTTTCAATTCCTTTAACTCTGACAAGGTTTCTGAAGACAAAGAATTAAAAGTTCAGGGTTGGCGCCTGTTTCAATGTGGTGGAAGAGCTTATTCCAGCTGCTTGAGCAGCAATCCAAAAAGCCTGTGCCTCTCTCAATCACTTTTAGCTCCAGGCACTTTCAATTGAATGAAGGGTGTCTTTGCAATCTGCTTTGCAAAAAAAAGTGAATATAAATAGGCTGGTGCCAAACTCTGAACACACATATATACAGTGTGGTAGACCAAGGCAGCTGCCTCTATTCAGAGACTTGGCCAATTAAGTCAAATTGGAGAGGTCACAATGATGGGTCTGTGGTTAAGAGAAAAAAAAGTACAAACCTGCTGAGTGTATCTTGCAACAGTTCCATCCTCTGCAGTGATACCCCAGATGCTTTGACTGTGAATTGACAACAACCCCAACCAACAGGGTCTCTTCCCAGCCAGCCCCCATTCATGCAGCTTACTGTACAGTGATTTGGAAAGGAGGTCTGGGAGCGTTTGTCTGAAATGGTTTGAATGCACCCAAGACCTGAGGAGGAGACATTTTCAGGGAGGTATTTCAGTTGCAATATATTGCAAACGACAGGGCAGAGGAAAAGTATAAGTAAAATCTCTTGATGGTATCTTTCAGGGTCAGCAATCCTTGAGAGCAGATAGTCAAACACCATGGCCCAGTTCTTTCCCAGTATAACTCCACTGAAGCCAATATGTTGGTAGTGAACTGTGCTTTGGAGTTTGACCAGCTCAAGTTCCGGTTCTGTAGTTGGTAACATTTCTTCTCCTCCATAACGCTTAGCAGCGCAGTTTCCACATGCCTCAGTCATCCACATACCACAAAACCACCATGCAGTACTGTAAAAGCGGTACCTTCTGCTCATGAGAGGGCCATGGTTCAGTTAGATGGAGAACACAATTATTACATAATCCTCCCACCTCAAAAATAAATTGAAGATGTTCTTTCAACTCAGAGTTAATGCTGACAGCTGGGAAAACCCAGTCTGGAGCCCACAGGCGGACGGACTCTGTTGCCATAAATACCAGTTAGAACTTTGCATTAAATGAAAAGAGTGACTTCCAGCTGAGACACTCTGAGCACAGCTCCTACCCACTCAGTAAAAGGGAGGTTTCTCTCCAACTCACCAGGCAGGTCTGCTGTTCACAGACCACAAGAGACCTGTTTTGAGATTCAGCTGCAGAGTCCACTGCTTGCTCTGGGGGGAAAATGAGGATGGCTGCATACTCCTACAGCCCCTTTCCAGGATCTTAAAGCACAGGGGCCAATTTTATCCTAGGTGACAGGCAAAGGAGTTACACTGGGGTGTACACTGAGTTACATTTGGCCCAATCACTTTACCGAGCCACTATCTTGCCACTCTTTGGTCAGATGCAGCCATTGAGTTTCCCTCTTCACTGGGGTGTTGGTTTAGTTTAGCCCCTGGCCCAAACGAACAAAAACTCTCCCCTTCTGGTGTAAACAAAGGGGAGTGAAACAAAGTTCAACAAAAACAAAAAGCAAAAACAAAACAAAACATCACTACCCTTTCACCCCTTTGGTGCAGGGCTCACCCCTCTTGGTCCAAGGCTTCCAAGTAATCTTTTACCAAAAAAACCCCACCTGTCCTCTGTCTCTTCTCCAATCTGCTTCTTGGCCTCTTCCCTGGTCACTTCTGACTGCTTTCCACAGTCCCTTTCAGGCCCCGTCTCCAGATTCTACTGCCAGTCTTGTCTACTCCTGGTCTGCCAGTTGCTCACGGAAGTGGCACATGAGAACACCCACAACCAAACTTGAGTTGGACAGAGTGGCATGCCACTTTGAAGCTATCAGTAGGTCTTCAGTTTGCACTTTACATCTTCAAAGTCAATACCAGATGATAGAACACCTCTTACTCTGCAGGAATTGAACAACATTGACTACTCAGCACCGGTTTTGCCTCAAAGCTAAGACATTTGGGACAAAGTGCTGCACTGAAGTAATAGGACAACAAATCAAACTGTCCACCCTACTTGCTCCCTTAGGATCAATACAAATGTAAGCTGGGAAAAAAAAGAAATCAAACTTACTGTTTATAACATCTTATGCTGACTGTTAGAAATGCCACTGCAGTAGAATGGTGAAGCCCCAATACACCACCCTAGGAAAACGATTGCAAATTTTCAGGAACTCTTCACTGGGGAAAAAATGGCTAACTCAAAGATGAGGATCTTGTAGTGGTGATCTAAATATGTAACTACCTTTCATTAATTACACCCTCAAGAAACCAATGCTTAAGAGGCCTACATGTCTCAACACCAGGGGTGGGCAAACTTTTTGGCCTGAGGGCCACATCAGGATTGTGAAACTGTATGGAGGGCCGGGTAGGGAAGGCTGTGCCTCCCCAAACAGTCTGGCCCCCATCCCCTATCCACCCCCTCCCATTTCCCGCCCCCTGACTGCCCCCCTCAGAACCCCCAACCCATCCAACTCCCCCTGCTCTTTGTCCCCTGACCGCCTGCTCCAGGGACCCCCTCCCCTAACCGTCCCCCAGGACTTCACCACCTATCCAACACCCACCCCCGCTCCCTGTCCCCTGACTGCCCGAACCCCTACTCACACCCCCGCCCCTAACCGCCCCCCAGACCCCATGCCCTACCTAACCCCCACTGCCCCTTGACTGCCCTGCCCCCTATCCACACCCCTGCCTCATGACAGGCCTCCTGGGACTCCCACGCCTATCCAACCCCCCTGCTCCCCGCCCCCCCAGAACCTCTGCCCCCTGCTCACTGTCCCCTGACTGCCCCCCCCCGGACCCCCTGCCCCCTTATCTAACCCCCCCCCCCACTCCCCAGCCCCTTACCATGCCGCTCAGAGCAGCAGGAGCTTGCAACCCTGGAGCCAGCCATGCCGCTGTGCTGCCCAGCAGGAGCAGTGGGCCAGAGCGCTGGCCGCGTGGCGAGCTGGGGCTGCGGGGGAGGAGGGACAGCAGGGGAGGGGCTGGGGGCTAGCTTCCCCAGCCGGGAGCTCAAGGGCTGGGCAGGACGGTCCTGCGGGCCATAGTTTGCCCACCTCTGCTCAACACCCTTGCTTTCCTACTAATAATTTTTGGTATATTAACAAAGCACTATTACAGTTCATAACTAATCAGTAAGGGATCCATGTGATAACGTCTTGTCTAATCACAATATCTTTTTAATCTTCCATCCTGTTCTTCCTCTACTCTTCCTGTTTTTTTTCTGTAAAAATATATTGAGAGCAACAATAAATTTATCATTAAAAAATACAAGTAAATGCCTTGCTCCAGAGGTCACACAGTCCCAGAGTGAGGAACTCAGGAATCCTGATGCCCAGTCCCCAGATCTAACTACTAGACTGAACTCTTTCAATTTGATGTAATATGAGAGTTCTCTCCCAGGGTTGTTAGACTGACCTTGTCACTCAATTCACTTTGTTTATATATTTTAAAAAGACCATTAGTGCATGATCCTCAACTACTGAAATCAATGGGAGCTTTACAGCCCCTAGCTAGAGGCATAAGTCTTCAGAGTGGACACCAGGGGTGAAATCCTGGCCCCACTGAGTTCAATAGCAAAATTCCCATTGTCTTTAGTGGGGCTATGACTTCACCCCTAATGTTCACACTTTTCCAGGAAGATTCCATGCTACACCCCAAAATGCAAACACAAAAGCTTCCATCTCTGTTTCCCAGGATGCTGATGTATTTGGTCACACATATAGGTCAACATATGAAGGCCTGAAGACAGAACACATACCCACTGGGTACACTGCTTCTGTATAGTTAACAGATCCACTTAAATGGGCCTGTCAAAAGGCTGTCCCTCCTGTGGAACTTACAGTCCTCTACTGAACCTTTTGGGCAGCTTGTCCATGAGAAGATGGGGTAGTTGGCAAAGCACAGTCATGACACAGACTGTCAGATGACATGCAGTGTAAAGAAATTAAAGGACCAAAATCTGTTTTTGCCACAAATACTTTATGACCCTTTTTATTACACAACAAAAATCATAAAAGCAACTTTCAGAGACTCTTAATCAATACATGAATAATTAATAGTAACTTGGCATTTATATAGCACCTTCTAGCTGAAGACCTCAAAGCAATTTAAAGATTAAGACGACAAGTCCCACCATGAAAGCTGGTTGGGAATTTTTTCTAAAAAATGGGTGGTCTGAACATGGCAGTTTGTCAAAACTGACATATCATTTTTGACTAATCAAACTGATAATCCAAACTGCTAGAGACTGATCTCTGTTAAACCTAATGACCCAATTTCTGCATGCCATTTCCTATCCAAACCTAGAAAGTGAAAGCAGCATTTTGAGATACCCAGCATTAATATTGCATGCATATTATTTCTCATGCTTTGTAGAAGCCAGATTTCATACAGCATCAGATCTGAAAAGCAAGGGATCTAAACAGAATGTATTTAACCCACCCACTGTCTGTATTTAACTCACCCACAATCTGTATTGCCCACGCATGGGAAGATTATCAGCCATTAGGTCTTAACAACAAGTTAGTCAACCAAGTAGCAGACATGGGTTTTGGTCACAAATGAGATGAGTTTATTCTCCTTTATCAAGTGCCCATGGGGCATTTATCCAAATCACCACCCAATTGGGTACTAACACCACCCTGTATTTTACAGAAGCATAGCACTGGAATAACAGGAGGTACTGGAGATAAGGACTGAGGTACATTGGCAAAAGCTCTGGACTAGGGTGACCAGATGTCCCGATTTTATAGGGACAGTCCCGATTTTTGGGTCTTTTTCTTATATAGGCTCCTATTACCCCCCACCCCCTGTTCTGATTTTTCACACTTGCTGTCTGGTCACCCTACTCTGGACAGACCAAGGACTCAAACAACTGATGGTGCTGCAAATCAGGATTGAGGTGTACAGGCACACTTGCAAGAGAAAACTTGACCAACTCTTGTTGTCATTAAGCTTAATTACCAAGGTTTTATTTTGTGTGCACTAACATTCATCAACTGAAAAATAAAGTTAAAAGCTAGCTGTAATCACTGTAGTTGTGCATTTGCCAGCTGCATTCCTGTATCTAGGTAGTTCCTCATGTTGAGGGCTGCTGCCACAACGCTACCTTGAAGGAGACTGACCTGTTAGTGGGGATTGCAATGCTGTTCCACCTACTTACTATTGCTGTGGTTTTTTAATTTGTGATCTCCATGGGAATATCATGAAACCCTTTTAATATTATTTAGAAATGGATATAAATGAAATCACTGTAACTGGCACAGGCCAAAAGTGTTGCTATGACAGGTTATTAAATATAACCAGGGAAACCATACCTATAAAGGTCACACTTGTGCAAATTTGCTAGTGTAGAAATAACCCAGCCACTTGGAAACTAAACTAATTTGGGGCATTTTATATGCCCTGTATATGGCATAACCCAGCATCGTTTATCTCAATATAGAGTAAATATATTGAGGACATAATACTGATTACTTGATAATATTGGAACAAGCTCTAGAACTCACAAAAGCATTTGTGAAGCTCAAAAGTTCTGTGTATATATAGTGGAAGACGTGCATTTTAGGGAGCAGGAGAAAGAAATACCATGCAACCAACCAAATGCCATGATTAGTGAATTATCATTTTGCAAACAACCTATCATTTGAAAATTATTTGCCCACTCCATTATGTATTAAAAGCCTACATTTACACTAAATTTACTTGGTCCTGCCTCAGCACAGGGGGCTAGACTTGATGACTCCTCAAAGTTCCTTCCAGCCCTATATTTGTATAATTCTATGATTAGCAGAAGTTAGGAATGATTCATAGATGAATCATGAGCCAAAAAAAAAAATGCCTGCATTTGCTAAATTTTTGCCTCAACAAATACCATTTACCATCATTAATAAAAATGCCCTCAAACTAGTTCCATGAAAGTTATTTCATGGGATAATTTCCATTCAAAAGTCTGACTGGTGTTAAGAAGAGGGGAAATACAAAGTATTTTCTGATCCAGTCATATGGTCACATTCTAGCTTTTGGAAAAAAACTAAATGGAAAAAAACACAGCAGGCTTAGTACAAATAAGACTCTGCTAACAAAATTAAACAAGGGGAAGCAACCAGAAAGGGAGGGGTCATAGGACAAATTAAAAGTAAAATAATCAGAAAGAGTCAACATGTGAAAATGCAACTTTAGTGTGAAACTGACATTAACGTGGGGACTTGGGGGCAGTGGAATGGACAATGTAAAGATTTTGCCCTCTGGACAGACATATACACACCCATATGAGAGAAATTTCAAATACTTCAGGCATCAGGCAACTTAAAGTTGAAAAATTAGAAATATAGAATTTCCATGTGTGTCTATGTGTGTGTGTAACGTATACACTCACGGAAATTCTGCATTTCTAATTTTTTCAACTTTTAGTTGCCTGATGCCTGAAGTATTTTAAATATCCTGTAGTAACATCAGGATCTTAGCAATTCCTGTCAGTAAGTAACAATCTTACTGGCAGGAAATCATTAAAATACATTTCTCTGGAATCACGAAGGAAACCGTCCGTCCCCCACCCCACATGAATAATTGCACAGAGCAGCTGAAAAGGAGGTGGATGGGAGCAACTTCCACATATCGTTATAAGTAACTCATTAACCCTTCCCTCCACACTGTACAATAAACCCCTGGTGTTTATACAAAAGAGATAACATACACTATATTGTTGTAAGATAAGAGCTCATTTGGTAGCTCAAGGGTTGCTAGTCTGCATGTAAATAACAATCATCCTGTACAGGTATCAAAAGGGTATAAGAGGTTAAGGAATGGTCAAAAAGAGTATAGCTAGGAGTAATGGCATGAAATTGAGCCAGGGAGATTTAGGCTGGCTATTGGGAAAAACGTAGGTCTATTAGATTGTGAGGAGTCTCCAAGGGAAGCTGTGGAAGCCCTGTCATTTGAGTGACACACAATGTATAAAACGCTGGAGGGAGCAGTCTTGCCCTGGCCTCAGGATAACGGGATGATTTTAAAAGATCTCGCTCATCTCTAATTTCTAGGATTCCTTTACATGTCTCCACTCCAACATGACTGTAAATCGGATCCCTGCTCTCTCCCCCGCCTCTTGCCCATCAAGCGACTTTAAAAGAATGAGGTGTAATAGCTGCTCTTTGTTTAGGGGGAGAAGTCTCCACCCTTTTTACATTTTTTTCCCCATAGAGCCGAGCGTATTCCCCGGGCAATTTGCTAGGCGAGGACAACACGCAGTGCATTCTATACTAAAAGATAGTAACAAACGCACCTTGCTAGGCTATAACAATGATCCATGGTTGTGTATTGTAAAGAGCTGCTGTTGCTGCTGTGTGTGTGTGTGTATTGTAAAGAGCTGCTGCTGCGCGTGTGTTGTAAAGAGCTGCTCTGTATGTGTGTGGTAAATGATACACTGCCGAGAGTGCTAGGAGGTCAGCAGTGAACAGTGGTTTCGGAGGAGGGCTCGGTGGAGTTACGATTGTCCAGGGAGAGACGCCTTCCCACTCACCCCCTTCCCAGTCTCCACCTGCCCTGCCTGCTCCAGGGCACTTTCTGTGGCTAAAGCCAGAGACACACTGGGGGGGAGGAGAGGTCACATTACCTTGGAAACCGCCTAGAGAGTCCTCAGTCACCGCAAGCAGAGCAGGGGAATGGGCGAATCAAAGAGCCAGCAGCAGCGGGAGGAAAGTTGAGCAGCGGGCTCTCAGGTCAGCAGCGGCAGCAACAACCCAGAGAGGGAGGCACAGAGCCGCTGCCCCTGAGCGGTCCCCTAGTGAGGCTCCAGCTCTCTCCTCCTCCCCTCCCCTTCAGAGGAAGGGAGCTTCGCAAGAGCACAGCCTGATTGGGCAGCATCCTGAGCCTGAGGAGGAGAGGCAGGGAAAATGGGGATTGGCTGGAGGGGGGGGGTGTCCCCTCCCCTCTCTCACCCAACACTGTGATGCTGCTGGGCAGGCTCTGGTGACCAGTTCTCACCTCTGGGTTCGCTGCTCCACCCCTGACGGTCGGTGAGCTCCTGGATTTGCACTGAGCAGGTCTCAGATCTCACCCTGTTTATCAAGTTTCTTCTAATGCAGGCATGGAATGTACAGGACCTTACCTGGAGAAGTCGGGGTGGGGGAGGGGCGGGAAGAAGGGGGGCAGGTAGTAAATTTACAGGTAAATGGCAAAGCCTTTCTATAGGTCGTAAAATAATATAGCGTTTAAACCAACTCCAGATTCCTTGTTCACATCCCTCCCCCGTCACTATTTGAGTCTTCAATATAAAAAGAAGTTACATGTGTTAGTAAAATATTGGAGCTAAAAATACCACTTAACATTATGGTTGGGACACAAGCAGGTGGCTAAAAGCGAGTGAGTCAGTGTTTAAATGACACTGTCAAGGGATTTGGAATCAGATTTTTATTCCCTCGCTCATAATATTATTAACCTGTTGGTTTTTTTAAACCCTACACTTTGGATCCGAAAGTTGTTTTCCTACAACCCTCACCATATGGGCTCAGATTCAGTCACATACACACTGGTTACTGCAAAATTGCTCCTGAATGTTTGACTGTCTGGCCCAGTGGTGCGTAACCTGCAGCCCATCAGGGTAATCTGATTGCGGACTGCAAGACATTTTGCTGACAGTGACTGTCCGCAGGCACAGCCCCCAGAGTTCCCAGTGGTCGCGGTTCGCCGTTCCTGGCCAATGGGAGCTGCGGGAAGCGGTGGAATGGAGGTTGCCCACCACTGGTCTGGCCTATTTCACTTAAAGGTCAAATTCTACACCATGGAAATCAATGGGACTTTTAATGTTAACTTCAACGAGAGCAGGATCAGACCCATAAAGTCATCTTCCAACAGATGATCCCAGAGGACTTTATGACTATGCAGCCTTCTTGATGTAAGCTTTCTCTTTTTGCATTTGTACAGTGCCTTGTACTATCATAAACAAGTAATCAGAACAACCAAATGCCTGGGATGGAGGGAGTATTCTCATATTTTATAGCTGGGAAACTGAGGCACAAATGTTACATGACTTACCCAAGACCATGCCAAGCAGTGGCAGAGCCAGAAAGAGAACCCAGAAGTGCTGAGTCCTGATGCTGTGCTGTATCCATGAGTCCATCTCTCTCTCAGAAGAGACATAAAACATGAGAGCAAAAGGAGACAGTGATGGAACAGTGTGATTGTGTATATTTGGATCATTTGCTAATGTCACAGCTGCTCTCTGATCTCTTTCCTGAATCTCACCGATTCTTTGTCCCTTTCCAAATGTGGTCCCAAACCAACATCAGCTATATTTCCTGTTGGCCTGTCCCCTCACATCCCCCCTTGCTGTTTCTTCCTAATAGTGACCTTTCACTCTTATCAGATTTTCTCACCTAATCTCAACTCTTCTAACATTTCCATCACTATCACACAAATGAAAAGCACAACATAAGAGCACCATTATTATTACTAAAGCCAGGTGAGACAACTTCAGTACTTCTGGCTTCTCCTGCCTTGTCTCTGTGTCCTTCACAGAAATTGTCAAAGCCGCCTGGGGCTTCCTGTGTCTATAGTATTGACAGATACTACCATCCCCCACTAATTACATGTATATAAAAAATAAAAATCAAGAAAAATTTCCTTTGCATGAAAAGAATGAGCCAACTAGTGGCAATGAGGGGTTGTTACACTGCTCAGTTGCATAACAGTTTAAAGGTATGTGAGGGCTCCAGCAATGTACATCTGTGCTTTCTTAGGAGAGGAAGAGGAATACCAGTTGACAAAACTAATGCCGGGTTTATACATTGCCCAAAGGTCACGAAAGATTTAGGGTTCTAGTTTAACACTATAGATGGATACAAGATCTTCTTTGCAGACAT
Organism: Macrochelys suwanniensis; assembly: GCA_033296515.1. NCBI lineage: Eukaryota > Metazoa > Chordata > Testudines > Chelydridae > Macrochelys > Macrochelys suwanniensis. Next base: position 36,721,021 of record CM065781.1, on the reverse strand, counting down.
TCCTACAGCGTTTTCTGATCATTCAGTTTGACAACTGGGATTGCATTTCCAGAGGAACCTCCTAAATTTGTGCCTGCAAAATCTGTGCAAGCACTTATGCACAGTTACTTATTTTGCACGTGTAGATGCTTATTTTCAAATGCAGAATTAGGCCCCAAACCCACAAGGTGTAGTGAGCCTCCTACAAGGTGCTGGATTCCCTCAGTTCCCATTGGCTTCCCTAGGAGATGTGTGCTCAGCACGGTCATGATCAGGCACTTAGGAGACCCACTGAGAAGATTCCTTTCATTTATACATGATATGCAAGAGTCAGATTTTCCATGTAAGCTTAATTTTCCCTGCAAGTGCCCCTTTCAGCATCCTTGCCATAAGACGTAGCCCTCTTGCTCTTGTTGGGCAATCCAGCTCAGGTCACAGAACAGCAAATAACTGATGAATCTTAAATGTTTATCCACACATGAACAGCAATTCCCATGTGTGGTTCTAGTCAGCACAAGATGTGCAAGCACAGAATAAAACAAGGGACTCCAATTATAGAGTGACATTTAAAAAATTGAGAGGACAAGGCCTGAATCAATGAAGGGACTTAGGTATTGCAACTCTGAGCATTGCAATACTTAACTTTTAGGCCCCTTGAAAAAATCACTGGAATCCACAAGTCTGGGTTAGGCACATAGGTTCCCTGTCCAATGCATGGGGAGAGAAACACACCCAAGAATGGGATCTACAAAAGCCAGCAGGGAGCCTCCTAAATTAGCCAACAGAAGATACTGATGAGAGGTGGGTGTCGTAAGCCCCGCTCCCTCAGAGAATTAGGCACCTCAGGCTGAGTTGAAGGAAAGTATCTATCTCTGCTTGCAAGCCACAGCTGGGAACCCCTCTCCTGGAGTCAGGTGCCCGTGGGGTGTAAGCTGTCTCTTGCAAGAATGCTTTAGGCACCTGCCTAACTCCACATGATGGGGTAGTGGGGAGGACAATGACTCCTTTACAACCTTTAGCCCAATGGTTAGGGTACTCATCCAGGATGTGGGGACCCCAGTTCAATTCCCCCCTCTGCCCAATGTAGAGAAAAGATTTGAACAGGAGTCTCCCTGCTGTCAGTTCCCTAACCACTGCACTATAGTGTCACTCTCTAGCTCAATTAACATTTAATTATTTTATACAAAGTGGAATGTCTTCAACAAAAGAGACTGAGGGAGCCCCACATCAGACTATCCCATAGTCCAGTTGCTATAGACAACTCACTGAAGAGATGGAAAACCCCTGTTCAAATCCCTTCCCATCAGGCAGTGGGGTAATTAAACCAGGGTCTCTGGCATTCCAGGCGAGTATCCTAACTGCCAGGCTAAAGGTAATAAGGGAGCCAGTCTCTCCCTCTGGCTGTTTTGTGTGCAGTTACCAGTTAGGCATGTTCTGGGCACAGCTGCTGGATCAGGCCCCATCTGTGAGCTGGCCAGGGCAACACCCATCTTCAGCTGGTATGAGGATTGTGCGGGGGCTTAGACATCAGATACATGTCCGGACTCCTAGAGTGAGGCATGGTGCATATGCAGAGGCAGAAATCTAGGTGCCTAGGAAACTTGTACATAGAAAGTTTAGGTGCCTACAGGGTTAGGCAGCAGCTGAGTGGGGTTTTGTGGCTCATGATAGTGCCTACATCTGGGACACAGGCACCTAAATCTGGGGTCTGGGTGCATAAATACTTTTGTGGATTTGGACCCAAACCTTTTTGTTTTTATTCAGACTACAGCTTGGTTCCTTGATTCCTCAGTCTTGCCTGTGCCTTATGTGGCACTCCATTGAGCAATACATGAAGCATTTCTTTGATCTCAGCATGTGCACATCATCCCATAGTTAAGCAAACCCAGTTACCACACCACTTCCAGAGTGGCATAAAATTCAAAATGGTAACTCCCCACATGGCACCCCATATTCCAATACTTTACCTAGTACATTCATTGCTAGCTACAAATATACAGATATCTTAAAGGCTAGGTGCCAGATCCTAGGTGGTGCATATGCTCCTAACTCCATTTAAATCAGTATGCTACAATGATTTACACCAGGTGAGCATCCAGCCCTGGGTTTCTCAATGGCTTAGAATAATTGAGCATTGCCTGCAAGGCAATTAATTTATCTCCTTCTCACCTAAACAAAAATTCTAGGGAAAAGAATAACTCATTTTATGTTCCTTCAGCTCTAACACTTTGGGTAAAGAGTGGCCCCAGTGACGTCAATGATAGCATTGTCATGGAGTTCAATGGGGGCTGGATTTCACTCTCTCTCTGTAAGACAGGCCTGCACAACTCGTAAAGCAGCGAGGAACATATTAGTCCAAAGAAAACAGCTGAGGGCCGAAACCTCCCGGCCACGCGGAAACAGGCCCCCTCCCCAGCGCCGCCCGCCCCGTGGAAACAACCCCTCCTTCCCCAGCGCTGGGGTGTGGAAGCCTGTAGAGGGGGAAAGAAACAGCGTGCTTAGGGTGACCACATCACAGCAGTAAAATAGGACCCGCCTCCTCCCCGCTCGGCCCCACCATCACACCCCTCTTCACCCCCCCAGGGGTCACTATATTACTGCACACAACAGTCAATCAATGCAGTTGTACATAAATCTCTGCATTATGCATTTTTGTATAACTTTTATATGACTTTGTATTGAACCTTGGTAATATGTTATAGCGGACCCCTAAGGTAGTATAATTGAAGTAAAAGAAAAATGTCTTTTTGCTAGAAGTAGAATAAGATCTTCCCCCCAGTTTGTATTCAACTGCCCTGTTGAATGAATGAGGTGTGAATGAGGAAGGCTTGGAAGGCAGGGACCTCCAGACAGCTGCAACCCTTGGAGAGGGGATGGGAACCAGACCAAGGACAATCAAACTTGTCAAGTGGGCTGAGTAGAGAAGAGCAGACATACTGACGGTTAGAAGCAAGCACCTTTCTTTGGGAACACCCTCTTTGCAGCATTGAGACAACCCCCAGCCCAGAGACAAGCACCCCCAGTATACAGCCTCGCCGCCACTGCCCAGCCAGCTCATCATCCCCCCCACCCCACCCCTCAGCTCGCCTCCTCAGCACCCCCCGCTGCCCGCTCACCTCCTCAGCCCCCACCGCCGCTGGCTCACCTGCTGCCCTGCCACTGCCCGCCCACTCAGCTCATCATCCCCCCACCCCGGCTTGCCCCCTCAGCACCCCCTGCTGCCCGCTCGCCTCCTCAGCCCCCCCCCCCCCCGCCGCTGGCTCACCTACTGCCCTGCCACTGCCCACCCACTCAGATCGTCATCCCCCACCCCGCCCGGCTTGCCTACTCACCCCCCACCGCCCCCTCAGCCCCCCCGCCGCCACTGCCGGCTCCCCCCGCCATCAGCTCACCTGCCTGCCCGCTGCTGGCCTCTTACCTTCTGCTGCTGCCCCCGCCCCTTGCCGCTGGCTCACCCTCACTCCCTAGCCTGCCACTGGCCTCTTCACCAGCCCGCCGACCAGCCAGCTGTTGGCTTGCCCCACCCCGCCGCTTGCCTACTCACCCCCCACGGGCCGCACAGTGAGCCCACCTACTCCCCCCCCCCCCCCCCCATGGGCCGCACAGTGAGCCCACGCGGGCCGCATGTTGTGCAGGCCTGCTGTAAGACTAAGGACTTGCCTTCACTGCAAAGTTATAACGTCAGTGCTGCCCCTCACTGGAGTACCATCCACACACAAAACCCTTTAATTTAAGCCTGTGGTGCTTTTAACCTGAATTGGCTGGCCTATCAAAGGGTATTGGCTAAGCTTAAAATAGAAACATAGAATCATAGAATATTAGGGTTGGAAGAGGCCTCAGGAGGTCATCTAGTCCAATCCCCTGCTCAAAGCAGGACCAACACCAACTAAATCATCCCAGCCAGGGCTTTGTCCAGCTGGGTGAGGCTAGGGTGACCAGATGTCTTGATTTTATAGGGACAGTCCTGACTTTGGGGTCTTTTTCTTATATAGGCTCCTATTACCCCCCACCCAGTGTCCCGATTGTTCACATTTGCTGTCTGGTCACCCCAGGTGAGGCTGACTGGTCTGTAGTTCCCTGGGTTCTCTTTCCTCCCTTTTTAAAAGATGGGCACTATATTTGCCTTTTTCCAATTGTCTGGGACCTTCTCCAATTGCCACGAATTTTCAAAGATAGTGGCCAATGGCTCTGCAGTCAACTCCCTCAGCACTCTTGGATGCATTAGATCTGGACTCATGGACTTGTGCATATCCAGCTTTTCTAAATAGCTTGAATTAGCACAACTCACCAGCTGCTCACGCAACTACTCTGCAGTGTGGAAGCAGGCTAGCTCCACTTGAGTGCTTGTCAGTCCTCGAATGCCTTTCCACAGTTCCCCCTGTGTGCGCAGATGAGACAGACAAGTTCTCCCCCCATGCACTGGGAAAGAATTCAGAGTGGCTCAGCTGACTGCCTCACAAATAATCCCCCCCAGAAGTCTTGGTTCTACACATGAGGGAACGCAGTACCAGCATGGTTTAATTTCGCTGTGTGGTCATTCTTACTCAAGCTAGGCTAACTCAAGAGAGGTGACACTCGAGTGTCACTAATGCCAGTTTATTTTGAAGTGGAGACATGCCCAAGTAGGATTCCCTTCCATCCTTTCAAGCCGCAGGTATTGGGGGAGAGGGAGCGGGGGGGTGGGGGAGTCATGCTGACTAGAAAATCCAGAGAATTCAGTTTCAAAATTGTTTCTTCTTGTGTGCAACACTAGATTAAGAGATATGTCATGTTGTCAAAGGCACTGAAAAGGGGTTTAGGAAACTAAAATCTGAAGGAAATTATACCAACAATGTCAAGATACATAAGTCTGCCACCTGCAATAAATATGTACAAATGGACTACTTTAATGATACTTAGACTTTCCTATTTGTGGCTAACTGGGAACATAATTTGGTTAGAACTAATCTTTGTAGTGCCCCTACTAGCACACACCAAAAGAGATCCTTTTTCATTGCCTATCAGACTACTTCACTATTAGAAAGTTCTATTCCCAACTACTATTCTTCTATTCAGATTTAAGAGATACTCAGACTATTTATTCCTGCTCTTGTCCTGCTGGGTTGTGACACTGGCTGGAATGGCATATAGCTAACTTTTTTGGAAAAAATAAAAATGAGCAGTCACCCTTAGGATTTTTAAACCCATCTTTTCACAGAGAACTTGTCTCCAAAATTACCTTAAATTACTGGACCATTCATTAAAATTCTGACTGAGGAAAGTGCAAAAGTGAAGCTTACAGTTAACTACGTGTTTAAATACTGGTCTGAATAGGGACTGACTTCAGTACGTGAGGATGAGTTTCCCTGAACTAAGGACTAAGCAAATAAACTAAATACGGTATACGAAATATGGTTTGCCCATTCTGAATATTTGTGATTGAAGAATAAAGACCATTTTCACACTGCTGTTTTCTGAACTAGGACAACAAAGAAGTGTGCAAGCTAATATTGCATATTGACCATGGCACATTGTTCTGTTCCTGTGATATTTCTAGTTGATCAGCATTCTAAGTTTTATTTAATACATGGTTAGAGTATCTCAGCTGACTCTGTGAGTGGGTATTGGCTGCACTATTCAAAAAGACCAAAAGATCTAAATATCCCCTTCTGTAATCTAATCTGAAAATATATAAACACTGCCTTTCTTCATCTAATTTGTCTGTTTAAATTGATTAGGGTTTTTTTAATATGAAAACTTCATTACAAAGGTTATACTAATAATTCAGACTATTTTGGGAGGCCCTAGGATTTTCTGTTTCATTCCAATCCAAAATGTGGGTGGTTCTCAAACAAATCCCACTGTATACTTAATTGAATTAGATCAGTTCGCACAGTGGAATGTTTCACCATATTGAACAAAGTGAGGTGTTGTGGTAGCAGTGGGGTGTCTGCCTCCCAGGAGAATGATAATTTAACCCTTTGGAGACTACACATTAAGGTTGCGATTCAGCAAAGCACATGCATAACTTTAAGTGTGTGAGCAGTCCCACAGAAGTGAATGTAATTAATGTTACACATGTGCTTAAGTACCTTGCTGAATTGGGGCCAGAATTATCTACACCAGGGATCGGCAAACTTTGGCCCGCGGCCCGCCAGGGTAAGCCCCATGGTGGGCCGGGCCGGTTTGTTTACCTGCCGCGTCCACAGGTTCGGCTGATTGCAGCTCCCACTGGCCTCGGTTCGCCGCTCCAGGCTGGAATAGCAGAGGGAGGGAGGGATGGAGGCAGGTGTGTGTGTGTTAGAATTCACATTCCCAGCCATCCTGCACCCTACCCACCTAGAATCCAGTTACTCAGGCTTTATGCAGCAGAGGTAAATTTCACCTCTAGTGTGCAGTGCCCAGCACCCATTACTTCAGTGGGAATTGAGGACATCAACAAGTCATAGGCTTGAGTCATTAGTTATCTGCCAATTTGTACAATGCCAGTGCTGCAAGGTTAATTTCATTGAAAAAGTCAGGGAGAATTAAAGGCTTGGCAAATATGCTTGACTATATCATTTGAAATCCATCTTTTCTCCAGCTGCCAGAAATACAATATTCACTTGTACTGTTTTCTGTATTGAAACATGGAACAATAACATTTCAAAGGAGCAAGAAAGATTGATGAAGAACCCAAGTGTTTAGCTAGGACCTTTCACAGTTCCTGTGTTCCAAGGGGCTTTATAGAAGAGCTACTAGTAAGATACTGGAAGTGTAATGAATAGAACTGTTGTGAAGGGAACTCTGTTTTCTGTTTGTGAAATAATCATGTTTTCTCCAAATGTATTCATTATTCAGAAGTATTTGCTGAATGGTTTGCTTGTACAATTTTCACCAAATGGATAATTTACAAAATGTTTGCTTTGACTATAAAACTATAAGGCAGTCACAGTCCATAGGGATGAGCATAAATACACAGGCAGACCAAATTTATCTGTGAATACTTGCTACTCACGGTGTGTGGTGGGTCACCTAAATTACACATGTGATCTGTGATCGGATTATAGTAATTTTTGGAGCAGAAAAATTGTGAAATGACAATTAATGAACAACAAATAGGAAGCTTCTGTTACAAGCATCTAAGTGAATCACTGAAGTTTTAGGGTCCCAACTCTAGCACAACAAATAATAATAAAACAGAGAGAATCCACCATGTTTATCTGTAAAACAATGTAACTGTTTTTTGTATCACTGCACCCGCTCTTGCACTGAATGCTTAAGGCAAACACAGCAGGCAATAGTAGCTTACACACAGACTGAGCCAGCAGAATCTGTTTTTAATTGAGAGAAGGAAGATTGACCAAGACACTGGAAAATTCTCATGGTTTTTTGTTTTTTTAAAAGTTCCATGAGTTCTTTAAACTTCCACCCGGATGCACTCCTCCACCACCCTGAATTTGACAGACAATTAGGCAGCCCATAGGAACCCCACCTCGCCTGTCTGGTTAGCAGAGTGGCAGAAAAATCCAACACAGCTGCATATAGTGAGATCACATTTATGTCACTATCTGGATTCTCTCATTTTAGCCACCTCCCTCCTGTGCAACCTTTCCCCTAATTATCAGAGTTAAAGGGACAAAAATCAGTTTAGGCCCAAAATTATTTTAAGAAACTTTAAAAGAAAAGGGATCAAAACCCCCAAAACTCACCCGACTATGGACAAATGACTTTTCAGAATTCACTTCCAGTGGCTCTGGAACACTTTTTACAGTGAGGGTGCTGAAAGCCAGTGGTCCCCAAACTTTTTACTTTGTACCCCCCTTGCCCGTGTCTGTGCCCCCTCCCCAGAGTTGTGGCCAGGACAGGGTGAGGGGATGCGGGCAGAGGTAAGGGGGCTGAGGCTGGAATCACAGCTAGGGCCAGGAGCAGAGTCCCGGACGTGGCTCCTGCAGCTAGGACCCCGGGCGTGGGGCCAGTAGCAGAGCCCTGGGGACAGGTCCTGCAGACAGGACCCTGGGTGTGGGGCCGGGCGCTGGTGGCAGCCGGAACCCTGGGCATGGGAGCAGAGCCCCGGGTGCGTGGCTGGCAGCACCATGACCCTGGGTGTGGGGTTGGTGGCTGGGACGCCCCACAAAACCTGGGGGCACTGCAGCACCCCCCACATCCTTAGTTCCCACATCTATGTTCACTACAAAACAGTGTTTTTGTGGATGTAATCCTTCCCATGTGGGGAGCTTCAGTCTAACAGACTTGGCTGATGAAATACAAAGTGAGAACCAGAGAATGAAACTGAAGTACAAACTGAAAATGAACCTAACCAAACACATTTCTATGGCCTGCTCTGAGGGCAAAGGAAAAAAGTAATCAAACAGCATCAACAGTGAGATAATTAACCATTGGAACAACTTACCCAGGGTTATTGTGGATTTTCTTTGACTTGAAGTCTTTAAATCAAGTTTGAATGTCTTTCCCAGAGATATGCTTTCACTGAACCAGCCGCTATGGGTTTGAAGCAAGAATCATTTGGTGAAATTCTCTGGCCTGAGTTATACAGGAGGTCAGATTAGATGATTGCAATAATCCTTTATAATCTTAAAATCTATGACTATGAAATGTTAATTAGATTTTTTTAAATGTTAATTTTCAATAATCTAAAGGTGCTTTTAGCAATATGGGTAAGATTTTTATTTAAAATAGATTGGCAGAGACCCTGGGGGTTTTCCATCTTCCTCTGCAGTGTGGAGCATGGGTCACATGCTAGTTTGAACTAAAGTAAATGGTGGATTCTCTGTAACTTTAAGTCTTTAACTCAAGATTTGAGGACTTCAGTAACTCAGACACCAATTACAGACCTACTACAGGACTGGGTGGGTGAGGTTCTGTGGTCTGCAATGTGTAGGAAGTAAGGCTAGATCAGTGATTCTCAACCTATTTACCATTGTGGGGCCTCATATGTAGCTCTCTGTGTTATATGGGCTGCATCCACGCAATATATATACTACCTGTATGGCCCTGAGAATGTCACATGGGCCACAGCTGTGTGCTGATTGGGTGGCAGGTTGAGAATTTCTGGACTAGATTATCACAATGGTCACTTCTGGTTTTACAATCTATGAATCTATATGTGATTTTAATCTTAAAAGGGTCCTTTCAAAACCAGAGTGATAAAGACATACTTAAAAAACCCCACCTAGAATGCATAATTAACCTATGGAATTCATTACCAGTAGATAGCAAGTGTAAGAGCAAAGTGGGTTTCAAACCAGGATTGGGCAATTATGTGAAGTGAGAACACCTGTAGCATGAAGGTAGATACCCCAAATCAAATGTAAGTATGCTCTCATTGTCTGTATAACTGTGTGATTTTTTTTCTGAATCTCCATTCTAGTTTAATGAGTCTGACAAGAGGCATATGACATTTTGACCTATTTTAATGAGAAGTAGCATCAACACTCAGAAAATTTGTGCTGAGTTAGGAATTGCCACACAGGATCAGGCTAGTGATCCATCTAGTCCATGATCCTGTCTCTGACAATGGCTAGTATCAAATATTCCAGAGGCAGGTGAAAGAAACTGAGTAGTGGACAGTTATGGAAAAATCTGTAGGAAAAGCTGCTTCCTAGCACTAATCAATTAGAGTCCAATATAGGATTTTCAGTAACCATTATTATCCACAGGTCCTCTACTTCACCTGCTGTGTTTCCCATAGGTGAGGTCTGACATTCCACAGAAGTCAATGAGAAAACAGTGTTGCAACAGCCTTCTGACTGGAGTATTTAGCAGGATGTAGAGATGTTTTACCTAAATGTTTAGGAGTGTGGCAGGGGCATTATGTGTAGATGTTGAAACAGCTGTGAGAGCAGAGAAAGGTTGCAAGAACACAGTGAAGGAGCATTTCACTGTACCAATATTGAGAGAGGGAGAGAGAAGAGACAAAGAGTGAAGATCAGTTTAGGCAGAGGGAGGGTTCATTAGAAAGGATGGAAGAGGAAGCAAAGGGGTTGCAGGAAGTAAACAAAGCTTATTTCAGGGCATAAAAAGGGAAGGGTTTTTAAGTGATTGTTGTTCGAATTAACTTTGGTTAAAGGGACAGCTCAACTTGAAAGCTACTTATTTTCAAATACAGGTTAACAATGGCATCAGGTACTGTGGCTGTCCTGGAGTCCCCTGCCCTTTTTTGTAAATTTATAATCATTTAAAGAAACTCTCCCCCAGTTGTGTGTGAAAGATCCCCACACAGACAAACAAGGGTCAGTGTTTATTTATAGCTTGTGTATAGATAGTTTCACTCTTTCTCTTAGTGCTATGAAATTCACAAATTAAACCAATTGAAAAAGAGGGAAAATCTACCATGCAAATTTTCTTTAAAACTATGTGGGCTCAAGTCTTTTGAGACCTAAATAGAATTCTTAAAGTGTCTGAAAGTTAGGTATCTGAGGCCCTCTCCTGGTTGAATACACAACTACATCTTGGACTCATCCCACTTTCATAGCCAGAGGCATAAAAGGTGACAAGAGCTGGGGGAAAATGGACGCACACCTTGCTCCTGCCCCAACATCTGCCTCCAATATAAGCTATAAACACACAGTATGTTCTGAGAATTTTCAGAAAATGAAGCTAGTGCAGAATGCACCCAGCTACTTATTAAGTGATGTGTCACACAGTCAACACATGACATCATATAGTTTGGGATCTGTCAGTGACTGCCCAAAAGTCTCTGGCTGGAGTTCAAGATGTTGGTTTTAAGTAACCTATAAATCCCTAAGTTGCTGGAGGCCCAATTACAGAGCTACCACTCACTGCCCAAAGAATACTGTTTATGTGCAGAAAATAATCTTCATGCATAGCATTTCTATGTCTAGTTCTGTATGCAATGAAAACAATTTAGTATAGGCATATACAAGTTAAATATGCTTAAACACTGAGCACTGAAATGATTGCCATGGATTCCTGATAGGCTTGCAAGGTCAGCATAAAATGCCCATGGGCTCCTGAAGAACTTAAAGTTAATTTACATGCATTTCAGCATATGAAATGTTGTGCAGGAGGCTCCTGGTCCTCCTTTCCACTGATAAAACTAAGGTTGGGGTCTCTGAAGAAGCTGGAAGCTCCCACAGGGATGGAGTTTGGAAAACTAAACAAACCTAGGCCAGGGGAGGATATTTCAAACTGCAGAATTTGTTAAATAGACACAAATTGGCAAGGGGAAGGACTGCAGCTATTCAACGCAAAATATTTTAAAGTATATTTCTATGCATAAATCTTTGTCTTTTGATCATCAAGTATTGATGGGGATAAACTTGTATTTTCAATATCTGACTTACGTACATGACAGTGAATGTTATGAAAGACATCAGCGTCTAGTAAGCTGTGTGCCAAGAACATCCTAAGAGTCCCTGTCCTCCAGATTTCACAGCCCTTCCCTAAGTGTACATCACTCCTGAGTTACTGTAGCACTCACTGAAAAGCTCATCAGTTTTATTCTGCATCCTCAGATGGTGGAACCATCCTCCTCAGAGCTTGGGTGCCTTTTAGGCTAAAATGGTTTTATCTGAAGATCCCTTCCAAAGCTCATTTGAGGCTTCTAATCAAGTTTGAAATTCAAAATTCCCATAAGGGTTTGAATTCCAGAAGTACTGCCGTACTCTTCCCTGGCATTTGCCCAGGTGCTAGAAAAATGATCTAATATTAAGAAGCCAGACTTAGCCAAATAAGAGGGCAGGCAGCTGGCTGCCACAGCCTTCTCTGAGTGCTACTCCACAAATAGCCAGTTCAAAGCCACAATGACCTCACCAAAGCAGCCTTCTGCTCCCACAAAGGTGCACATGGCTGCTTTTAAAACAAGTGGTTATGTCTTCCTCAGCTGCTAATGCCATTCTCTCCCACTCAGGCTGGCCTAAAATGTGAGCTGAGTCCCTTGGAGAACTATTGGTTCCTTTGCTCAGCGTGAGGGTAAGGAGCAACTCCAGGAAATGGTAGTCAGGGAAAAGCTCCTGTAACTTCTACCAAGAGACTCTCCTAAGTTAAATTTCCCTTCCAGAGGCTTGTAATTCCTCCAAGAAAAATCCCCTGGATTCTTAAGGCCCTGGTTGTTTTTTGGGTTTGTGGGAGGCGGGGGTGTTTCTAGGAGAAAATAAAATCACATCACTTTCTTAGGAAGGAAATAAAAAGGGGAAGATTGGAAACTGGTTGATAACTGGCCAAATTGTCAAGATCAGTAAATCTCTTGAGCAAATGATACATTCAAGTCTCCTTCAAACCTGCTGCTATGCTGAAGGCATTAACAGTCTTCACCAGTAATAAACCCTGCACTTCCTTATGGGCCTTAACTAACTAGGAGGGACATGGGTTAGATGCACAGCTGATAGCTCAAAATACTAACACCTTGGTGAGCAACACAGGATGAAACTCAAGCAAAAAAGACCTGTGTTTGTCTGTCTTCCCTCCCATCACCCCCCAGCATGTTGCTGTGCTTCCATGGAGCTGGAGAATTCAGCCTGCATCCGACCAGTAATAGGAAGGACTTTAAGTGGCAACCAAACTGAACTAGTGGAGTTACCATACCCAGAACCCAAGACAAACCAGCTAAGATTTTCCAGATATTATGATGAAGGCTTGGCCTCCTGTATAACCATGGCATAACACATCAAGAGATCCTTGTGGAACAATTGATCAGATTTGCCCTGAGACATCCAGCAGTAGCTCTTTAGCTAACTTTCCACTTGGTTTGTTTAGCACAGATCTCTAAACCAAGGTGGCCTGTGAAGATGAAGCCATAGAAGATGACACCTGTCTACATGCCAAAAATATCCCACAGCAGTGAGTCTCAGAGCCTGGGTCTACAAACTCAGGTTTGTGGTACAGTGCGAAAACTAAGTGTGTAGATGCTCAGGCTCAGGAACCCACCCTCTTCCCTGGGCTTCAGAGCCCGAGTATAGAACTCATAGAATATCAGGGTTGGAAGGGACCTTAGGAGGTCATCTAGTCCAACCCCCTGCTCAAAGCAGGGCCAATCCCCAATTTTTGCCCCAGATCCCTAAATGGCCCCCTCAAGGATTGAACTCACAACCCTGGGTTTAGCAGGCCAATGCTCAAACCACTGAGCTATCCCTCCCCCCTCTACATGACTATTTTTAGCATCATAGTGCAAGCCTGAGGCTGTAGAGCTGGGCTCTGAGACTCTTTACTGCATTTTTTTATTTTTATGTTTTTTGCCATGTAGACATACCCCTAGAGGCCAAAACATCAATGGTAGAAGACAAGACTGCTCTAGGGTCCAGTTTCCAGGGAGATTATGAACAGTCAAAGCTCCAACTACATTCAGCTGAAGTTGCAAGTGCTTGCACTTCTGAAAGTCAGGCCCATGCAGTCCTAGTAAGTGACACACAGAGTGAAATGTTGAAGGAACAAGATCACACCAGAGATCTGTCTCAGCCTCCCAACAGCTGTTTCCATTGCTCAGGAGTGGGTAGCTCCAGAAGAATCCATTCCTGCTTTTCCCCAACCTTATCTGTTCCTGCTTCCAGGAGGTGAGGATAGGATCCAATCTTGATTATCTTAGTGGGGAGGTCTCATGAACTCATGCTTAAGTCCAGGATGCTTCATTTTTTATATATTGGGAGGAGGAAACATTCTGCTCTCTGCTAAAGTCCATCTGGGAGAGGTTTACTTCAAGGTACATTTCACTACGGAGCCCAAAATACAGCCATGGAAGTAATGCCATTCTTCTTTTCTATCCACAGGGGAAAAAACCCCACTAGTGATTATTTCAGTTGGGTCACTCTTTGGCTCGTTTCACACACATAATAGGACAGAAACCCCTTCCCTGACATTTTCCAAGCAAAAACCTTCAGCAGATTAAAAATTATGGATTTGATTTTCAGTTTTTTTCCTTCTCCATCATTAATCTCATTTCTAATGCTCCAATACCCTTGATTAAATCCTTAGCAGGGCCGGTGTTAGACTCGCTGGGGCCCAGGGAAGAAACTAAGCAGTGGGCCCCCACCTTCCCTCCCAGGACTGAGGGCTGAAGCCTAAGCCAGCTGGCATCACCCCTTGCCCCCCCAAATGTTCCTCCAAGCCCCCATAGGCTTTGAAAACTGCTGCTTTAGTGAGATTTATTTCCACTTTTAGAGATTAAATTACTGTAATGGTCATGTTACATTTACCCACAATGACTCTGTATATAGGATGCAACCTGGCTTTGCAGGGCCCTGGGCAAGTGCCCTGCTTACTACCCCTCTAAAGCCGGATCTGATCCTTAGTAAATTTTATTTCCAAGACTTTTGTTCCCTGGGATTACATCTGTTCCCTATGTTATAAATATATTAAGTATTCTTTATTCAAATTCATGATTAAGTATCACTTTCTGAATATTTATGACCATTTCATATCCCTGACCTGTATTAAAGCTATTGGTTTGGAGGTGGACAGAGAAGATTATGAAAGGAACTTGCTGTCACTTGATATAAAGAATACTTAATTTTCTGTTGCTTTAGAGATCCCACAGAGGATGTGCATGTTTCAGTGTGTTGTGAATTTGAAGCTTATGTTTTGAAACAGAACTCTGGTCTCATACTTAAGTAATTAAAGCAACTGACAACAAGGGAGGATGGTAGGGCTAAGAACCAAGGGACAGCACCAGTTACACTTGCCTTTCACCCAGGGCCAGCTCCAGGCACCAGCGCAGCAAGTGCGTGCCTGGGGCGGCAAGCCGCAGGGGTGGCCTGCCAGTCGCTGAGGGCTGGTCCACACTAGGCGGGGGGTCGATCTAAGATACGCAACTTCAGCTACAAGAATAGCGTCGCTGAAGTCGACGTATCTTAGATCGAATTAAAATTACTTACCTCGGGTCCACGCGGCACAGGATTGCTCCGTCGACTCCGCTTACTCATCACGCCGAGCTGGAGTTCCGGAGTCGACGGGGAGCACTTCTGGGATCGATTTATCGCATCTAGATGAGACGCGATAAATCGATCCCCAGAAGATCGATCTCTACCCACTGAATTGGGCGGGTAGTGTAGACAAGCCCTGAGAGGGCAGCAGTGAGGCAGCCTTCGGGGGCACGCCTGTGGGAGGTCCCGCGGCAATTCGGTGGTGGGGACATCAAAGGCAGAGCACCCGCAGAAATGCCACCGAATCCGTGTCACCAGGGACCACCCGCAGGTGCGCCGCCGAAGGCCGCCTGACTGCTGTGCTTGGGGCAGCAAAACACAGAGAGCTACTGCTGCTTTCACCAGCAAGGTTTAGTGGTCATTTTATAGCATTGTAATCTGCATACTAAAGGCTCTCTTCTCCCATGTCAGAATATGATAATTTCCCCTTCATCACAATGTGAGTGATTCAATAGCCTGTGTGCACAAACAATGGAAAAAGCAAGGAGCCAGTTTGATCATGTATCTGTTCTACAGCAAGATGTTCCCTTACTTGTTAGTCAAAACAAAAGGAGATTGGAATTTAAAAGAGGGTTTGCATTTCTGGCAACTCCAAGACTGTATGATTCATTCACAGACCCAACAGGTCTGCATGAGGGATATCCCACTAAGGGTGGTTTTGTTTTCAAAGGAAGATAAAGGATATAGTCTACTGCACTAGAAATGAGTACTAATACTCATTTGAGAGTAGTTCTGCAGCATTTTGTGCACTTGACACTGGTTTAATCAATTTAATTAAGAAATGTTTCATTTTTGTTTTAGTCTGGATAGAAATACTACAGAAAATGTTGCCCAATTCAACTTGTACCAGCTATTTAAAAGTAGCATTTGACTAGAGAACATCTGTTTTAGTTTCCATTTTACTTACAAAATGTCTATTTAAGAAAGACCAACAATTTAATACCAGAGGGTCAAATGCAGCCCTACCATACCAAATGCAGAACACTAACCGTGCTTTCCAGAGACATCTCAGTGTTCTTAGAAAGGTAGGTAAGCGTTGCCACAGTTTCTAGGCTCTCTGCCCCTGTGATAGCTCCCGGTCTTCTCTATGCCCCACTCAAATCTCAGGCCTCGAGCAGTCACCGGGGCAAGGTGAAATCCTATGATTTTTCCACTTTGACTGGACCTCAGGCTGCAGTCCCCAGGTACTAATCACAATTACCTCAGCAGACCATGTTACGTTCAGTATCTGCAGTTCTGATCCCTCCAGGAGCTGTGACAAGTGGTAATCCAGTCACTTTGCTTTACCAAGGTTACCTGATAGTTTATTTAGAATCAAAATATTTTAGAGAAAAAAGATCTTAAACTACAGTCTACGTGTATGCCTATCTTTCACCTTTTCCTGAAAGCTGGGGAAGGCCGCAACTGTGTCAGACACTCCCACAGGACCTGTGTCTATCTTCCATGTTAGTCTGTTTTCCTCAGAGAGAGCTCTTTCCCTTCTTCCTTCCTTAATAGCTTAGTGTCTCCAGGCTCTCAGCCTTGACAAAACGTGTAACTTTGGGATGGAGCCTGGAAGTCACCTTCACCAGTAACCATAGGTGACACGTTGGGGTGGGGGGGAGCATACAGGGTCAAGTACCCTCCCAGATAACCCTGCTGAGAGGGACGACAAGGGGCTCTGTCCTCCTGCTGTGCCAGTGCCCCCAGCATGCTCAGCCCGTCCCTGGCAGCCGGGCCTGGGAGGAGAGTGGAGGGGGTCGGACCAGCTGCTTCTCACGCTGGCTGCTCTGGGTCGCTGCTTCATGCACTGTGGTGGCTGTATCTGAGAGCCAGGCTAGGGAGACAGCGGGGGTGGGCCAACCCCTGCTGGGGCCCGGCTGCCAGGGACAGGGGCCAAGTGAGCCAGAACCCCGCCTCTCCCAAGCATGTTTCCTGCTTGCTCGGACCCTGTCTTCAGCAGCCAGGCTCGGATGGCGGGTGGCCTGCTGCCGCCATCTCCCCAGCCTGGCTCTTGCAGGCAGCTGCTGCATGAGAAGTGGCTCCGTCCTGCTCCCTGCCTGGGCCCAGCTGCTAAGAAGAGCAGCCAAACATGCTAGGGGGGCAGGCACGGAGGGCAGGCACAGGAGAAGGAGAGAGCCTTCTCCCCTTTAGACTGCCCCCCCCCGCCCCAGTATGGGGAGACACAAGTCATCTATGCCAGTAACAGCTTGGCCATCGTCTTTTAACTGTCTCCTGACCCCTCAGTGTTACACAGCAGCTCCATGACTGCAACAAGCATTATTGCCATTTTAAATATTGGAGAACAGAGGCACAGAAATGAAGCAATATGCCATAGACTTGGTATATGGACTTGTGCAGATCTGGCATTACAACCCTGGTTTCCCAATTCCCAGTGCCTCCCTGAATTAGAAGCCAGGGCTGACGTTTCGGCAGCGACGATTCGGCAGAAAGAAAAGTGGCCGCAGAAACGCCACCGAGAACGCAGCTTCAGAGGAGCTGCTGCCGAAGCGTCGCTGAGTATGGCGGAGGAGCGCTGCCGCCTAGGGCGGCAAAAACCCTGGCGCTGCTACTGGCAGATGCAATGCCTTTGTATGTCCAGGGCAGCATTTGGAATTAAAATACAAAGAAGCAGGACTTTATATATAGTTTTAACCTATGGTTAGAACCCTTTGTTATCAGAACCACAGTATCTTACAGCATACAGAGGTGGTAACTTTATTTCACAGGATTAAAGATACAGTACAAAATGAATCTGTACATCTTTCTATTAACATAATTTGTTTACACAATTATATTACACTTTACCAGCCTTTATACTGCATTTCCTTAAATACAAAATAAATTTTAAAAATCCCTACAATACCCTCTTAACAGCTGCAGCTGATAAAGACAAAAAGGACTTTTGCCAGTAGCCCTTGTCCGCCCTTATGCACTTGTAGTAGTTCTCAAGACATACTAAGCCTTTTCATTGTTGTATATTTGTGAATATTTTCTGGAATCCAAACATAAATATCAGCTTATGGTTGCCTGTTTAAAAAGGAAAGGATTGGTGAAGTTGAGCTTTCCTCCTGTAATAACAATGTGCCAAACTTAATTTGTACACTGATGGCAACAGGATTGGTACTAAATATTTTTGAACACTATAAATGCTCTGACAGTACATTTAACCTTCTTGAAAAGTCACATGGAAAGACAGGTTGATGAATTTTACTTCAGCAAGTTTATCACAACAGCCAAAGTCTCATGGAAAACTTTTAAAAGTTTCACTTTTAATGTTTTGAAAAAACAATCTAAGGACATTTGTATTAATGCAAGTCATAGGGTGAAATATTTCCAAACAAATGAATAATGACAACTGATATAAGCAGACCCTTGGACAATCACCACCAAGGAAAAGGCAGATGACAGAATCCTAAATTCTCAACTTTGCAGTTAAATCAACTATTTAAGAGTTTTGTTTTCAAATTACAAGCAACATTTTTAAATTGACAGGTACATAATGTTAGTGATTTGGGGTCACTGGAATAAAATTCTCTCCTCAGATCTTCATCTTCCTAATTTCTTTCCACATGTAGAACTCCCACTGATGGCATTTGGGTGCTCTACTGTTCAGTACAGTAAACACTGGGAAGATCAGATAGGTAAAGTTTGCACTTAAAATGCTGCCGGGGAGTGGGAGAGGGAGGGTGTCTATAAAATTATTTCACTCAAAACACACTGCGGTTCACATTCAGAAACCCTGTTCTCATTCAAGCTTCCAGAATAAAGAATGAGAGAAAAGAAATATAGGGGAAAATAAACCAAGGAGAATTTAGTGTTAGTAGATTTTTAACCAAATACAATCTCAAATTATCACTTATTTCTTATTTTCTTCAATTAGGCAGGTGCATACTCAACTTTAGCAACATAACGTCACTGAATTAGAAACAGAATTTGAATGCACGGCCACACCAAGTGATCAACTGAATGAAAATTTTATTTTAAACCCAATCCCCCTTCAAACTGCTCTTGCACACAACTAGAAAGACAAGGTGTGCCACTAAAAATGAAAAGATGCTCTATAAAACCAAATACCAGCAAGCTAATTAAAAACCCACTCCTACTTATTTAGGAAATTGAAAGAACCGATTGATAAACTCTGTGCACAACCTGAAATAACTCAATATTACTAAGTCTTACTTTTGTAAGAAGCAAAAATATGCTGTAAAGTTTGGAGCAGAACAGTAAGGGATTGTCAGAAAAACTAAACCACGTTGTAGGCAGCTGACCTAGAAAATCTACTCATATTTCTTTAATCCCTGAGTTAGTTTGATGTTATTCATATTAAACTAGTTTCTGCTATTATCACTTCATTCAAATGGATACCATTTGACAAGATTAAGCGATGGTCAACAGTAGGGGAAAACTTCCTTATTGCTTATGTTGTATTTCTCAAAAGGCAATTCTATAAAACAAAAAAATGTTTTGATGATATATTTCCTTCTGTTGATTTCTTTAATGTAAAATGTTTCAGCTCTGTGCAAAGCCAGCTACGAAAGACTGCTGTTATAAACCATTTGGTGGGAATGAATTCCCACATAGCTAGCATTAAGCTATTAGAATTTAGCTCTTAGATTATAACATTCAAAACCTTTTAAATCAAAATTAAGATGAGCAAATGGTAGAATTGTTAAAAAACCAAAATGGATACACAACAAATTCAGTGGTGGTGAATTGGAAAATGTTTCCCATCCAGCCTTTAACTACCTCATGCTGAGCTAGAGAGATCTACAAAATGAAGGGAAGAGGTAAAATACCGCAGAGGGAAAAGGTTTGGAAGTTCACTGACTTTTTTTTTTAAAATAATGCAGTTACTGGACTGCTGTACATTTAATCAGACCATGTAGAAATTCAATACTGTTCCCTCTCAAACAGAATTGAAACATCCCCCTGCCCCAGAATGCAACTTCCATGAAGACCTAGTGAGATTCTGACTCCACGCTCTTGGAGTATCTAAAAGTTTTTTCTGTATTCATAATACTGCAGTAAGCCACAAAATTTTAGCTTCCAGAAAAGAATATTTAGCTCTTCTCCCAAAATGCAACAAGTTAACTGCAAAGAGACCTTGCCCATCCAACTCTTTATAATACATTATGTACAAAAGTACAAGATCTAACAGTTTCGAAGCCTTTTCATACAGGCTGGTTCTTACTTAAATGCCGATCTACTGAACACAATTTTGCCTTTAAAAAGGAAGCAGTTAACTCTTTAAATGCACAATGTGTGATCTAGAGGAAGCATCAGAGTCTTGAATATTCAAATTTCATTTTACTTTAAAATAGTGTATCCGCAGGGCATAGCGTTAATATGGAAACAAATATCCATATCTGCTACTGAGAAAAAGGAGTACAGATTTCTGCCTTCTTCCCCCAGAAAGCTATTCTCCCATATTTACTTCGTGCATTTAGCTTCCAAATGGTTATGATCAGTTAAAACAACTATCAAGAATTTTACAAAACAAGAACCTTGAGTTTATGGGTCAGATTCTCCAGCCTAGGGTGGCACCTTTGCACTGCTCTGGTGACACGAAGGAGCCATAACCCATTAGAACCACCTCCACTCTGGATTCCCCCATCAGGGGAGTCCTCAGATGCTATAGCTAGATGCTCCTGTGTTCCAGTGAAGGTCTGTTAACAGCTGGCACTTTTCCAAGCAGTTCTTAGGCTGCTCTGAAGTGAAGCAATGCTGATGAAAATCCAGCTCCAAGAGTAAGGACCTGGAATTCATCGCTTTGTACCCCCTTCATTTAGATGTGCCCAGCAGATACAGGCAGATTCTCTGCTGTACCCACTATGTATGTAGCAAGATATGTAGATTTTAGCTGCATAAAGACCTTGTGATACAGGTCATTTCCACTGTACTTACCGACTGGATCGCTGAAGTTGTAAGATTAGCTGGAGAAACACGAAAGTCCCACCTTTTAATAAAAGAAACACTAGAAAAATAGTTTACCTATAACTGAGCTGAGAAGGCTTCTGGCTATGTCCCCCCATCAGAGTCTTTTCTTAACACTAATTCTTGCTGCATTCTACAGTTAGCCACTCTCTCAGCTTACTATAGAGACAAGAATAAAAAATAAAGCAGGAAGACTAACAAATTGCCCTTGTGCTAAGAAATCCCACAAGTTGCACAGAGGCTACAAGAAAATATTCACCACTTTTCCAAATGTTTGTGGAGGACATTCTGTGGAGGATTTGTTAAATCATTCTTTTATTTTACAAAAGCAATCTAATCGCTATTCGCCTTCTGGAATAGAGATTGGCCATTAGCAAAAAAGTATGCTGCAAGGAAAAAACAAAACCCCAAAAGTGCAAATCACAGAGAACAAGAAGTTTGCTCACTAGTTACAGATTTTGCTTTTGTTTTTGCTTCTTCTGAATGGAACATCCAGGTTAAAACATCAAAGGTAAATAATGAGACTACGTGAACTGTGAAACTATTATTAAAGAATAATTAAAATAAGGTCTGTAGGAATACTTGGGATGCAGATAAGAAAAAAAATTCTCTCCGTTCTAGAGGATCTCTTTTTGCTCAGAAGAGCAGAGTTCAGGTTTTTAGCCTTCCAACATTTTTTCTTTCTACATGGGCCAGCTCCTATTAGCCAATGTTTTCCCACGCACTTTAAGAGATGATGAAAAAGGACTTTGAATAAAGAGAAATTGGATATAGCAGGCATCACTTTTGTAGTAGCACACTTGTGTTTCACGAAAAAAGCCATTGTGTTATTCCATTGGCACTGAAATAACATTCAAATCAGTCTAGAAAAAGTTACTTATCCCTGAAAAAAGGCATCATTCTAAGCAGCTTTCAGAATTTTATGCTTCATTGAGCCTCTTTTGGGGGGAAAAGGACCATTGATCTGTTCTAAATCACAATGAAAATTGTTTCTGCTGGAGAATACAGTTCTTTTCATTGAGATTCCTGTTGCTGCTATTGTGGCGGCTGATGTTGTTGTGGAGGTTCTTGTTGGGGCACAGCTGGCCGCAGCCCCGCCGGTCTGGGGATAGCTTGATGTTGCCTCTGTCTGTAAGCTATAACTGTTCCTAGGAGCAAAGCGATGATAGTCATAAGGTAAAGGTCCCACTCAGGTCCCAACAGCTGGTCCATGTCAAGATGTGACAATATCTCTCTGATCTAAAAAACAAAAACAACTCACCATTATGTTCTTCTGGCTGCATGAGTCATAGCAGTTTCAGACATCTTTAATTCTGGGGAAAGCCACCTGCATTTTTTATTTTTAGCAGTTTTCTTTTAATACCAATATTTGTCATTACAGATTAACCAAAATCAAGCTCCAGTTTCAACAGCTACAACAGAAAATGCTATGCACTATAAAATCAACACCTGCAACTTCTTCTTATGTATTTACATATCTTTCATGTGAGTAAAGCCTTTAACCCACCAGTCTTAAGCCTGAGGCAAGAATAACCCACGCTGTCACATTAACTTGTAGAATCTGTTCTGCTCCTCCTTCAGACTGAAGTTTTTTTCCTATCATATTTTCTTTCTTGGAGCTCAAGACTTAACATCTGCACGAAAACTACAGGAAAAGAATTTTGCAGTAGTTCAGGTATCATTTGCTTATTTTCTGATGAATGCTGAAGTTTTTTTTTTCTTTTTTCTTTTCATTCGCTGGAGCCTGACAAATATCCTGAACAAAAGTGCAGAAGTAGAAACCAGAAGTGGAGAAACAGAAGGGGATGATGGTCTTACGCTTATGGCACTGACCCAGGTTTCAGGGAACTGAATCCATGCCTCCTCCTACTCTGCCCAGACTTCCTGTTTGATCATCAGCAAGTCAATTAATCTCTCTCTGCCTCAGCTCCCTTTCTGCAAAATGGGTATTATCATTGCTCTCACCCATTGCCTGTCCTTAGGGGTGTTGAGGAAACACATTAAATTAATGAACATCGGAGGCAATCAGATAATATGGTGATGGGGGCCATATAAGTACCCAGACAAACATGTCTTTAATGCCCATCACTAAGCACTATGTGGAGACCCTGTTGAGAGAACAGCACAATAATCGTATTGATAATAGTTTCTGACTGGGGTGGGGTGGAATTGTTATGGTTGCATAGAAGGGAATGCAAATACAGTATGATGAAGCCACAAAGAAGGAAAGCAAATAAACACTTGCATGCTGTTCCTGGGATGATAAGCTTAATCCTGGGGAAACCTGCTCACATATGTAAGTTATCAAGTTTTGGGCCAGGAAAGTTCTCCTGAAGGGAGTATTAGCACAGCGTCTAGAACACTGATTGGGGGATTCATTATTAGGATAAAACGAGTATATCCCACACAGTTTCCTGCAACTGCAGAGGTAGGAAAGGCATTGTTTTCCATTGTTTTCCCTTTTTTTTTGTGAAACAGAAGAAAACAAGAGTGCAGAAAAGCTTATCCTAAAAGGTACGGAGTTTGGAGTGGGGATGTGATGCTTTGCTTCCATTTCTAAGGAGGTTCCAGAGTTAGGAATAAGGATTCCTTGCCATCACTCTTAAGTGTCTGCATTACTTACATTGGTTTCTTGTACATACTGCAAGGAGTAGACAATCCCGAGTTTACAGAGTGCTAGGAAGACAGGAACTTGAGCATCTGGGCTGGCTTCAGCTGCCATGTCATAGAAGCGTTTTGCAAGGTGAATATCCTGTAATTAATACATAATGCACTGAAATCTATTTCCAAAGAAACCCAAACAAAATTAAGGTATTTAAGCTGGCAGTTACCTCAGGGCCAAGAGCTTCTGATACCAAAAGGAGTTTTTATACTTTGCCTGTTTGCCAGAGAAGAGCCAATAATGCCCATTCATTAAAAAAAACCACACTTTTCAAAGGAAGAATCATTTTGTGGCCAACTTTCTTTCATTAAGATCTGTTCTACCCCACCTCCTTCTGTTTTAGGCCATGTATTTGCATTCACATCCATGCTAGGTTGTGATTCACATTTTATCTGTGTGAGAATAAAACTGTTGAACTGATGTAAGAGTGGCTG
The DNA here is from genome assembly GCA_033296515.1 of Macrochelys suwanniensis. Lineage (NCBI taxonomy): Eukaryota > Metazoa > Chordata > Testudines > Chelydridae > Macrochelys > Macrochelys suwanniensis. The sequence continues at coordinate 36,697,175 of CM065781.1, read as the reverse complement.
TTCAATCAATGTATTTTAATACACACAGAACTTTGCAAAGCAGTAGAGAAGCCTTCATTCTAAAACACCCTTCTGCAGACACTCCTATAGCATTCTGGCCACATACATTAGAGAATATCAACCAACCAATCAAGCCCCAGTATTTTAGGCCTCATTGAATCCATTTTAGAATGCAACCCTAGCTATGCAGATGCTACCAAGTGACTCCATAATCTTTCTGCTTGCTGCTATATGACTAAATCTTAATTTATATCGGCGTTTTAAGAAATACAAAAAAAATCATATATACACCTTGTGCGGATGGGTTATGTTAGCTATTTTACTGTTGGTTGTTTTATTTCAATAAAAGAAAGGTTGAGAGAATGCTTAGAAATCTCCCCTAGCAAGCTTTTTGTTCAAGGTGATAGGGAACACTTCCCTTTTCACACTTGTGCTATACTAGCAGTAATAAGGTAAATGAAGTTAGCCATAAAGTTTGTTAGTGCTTTTAGTTAGAATCATAGCTGTTGTGTTCAGTTTATACACTGCTTTATACGCATTTTGTATTTCCATTTCCTTCTGCTGTTTTATGAAGGAGAATGTTTAGTGAGTTTGTTCCTTACACAAAATATTTGCTATAAATTTGCTAGGTGCAAACTCAATTTTGAACATTAATGACACCCAGTACCTGTTGAAAGCACACCCCCGCCATCAAGTCTCTTTTTGAGAAAGAAGCTTTTATCAAAAGAGAGAAACTAATGCAACATGGCAAACTCATTTTTCTCAAATATTAAACCAATGCAATAAAAATAGTTCTTCTCAATCCACTCTCCATCCCCTGAAAAACTTCCGTTTTTAAATCCATAATCAAGCATTTCATTTGGCACAAATTCTAGAAATATTGATGTTAACACCATTTATTTATTTATTTTTACAAACACTTCAAAAATTGAGAACTACTGAAATCTGGAAGCACTTGTTTAAATAAAAAAGCATGAGTTGACTAACTAGTGAAAGTGAAAACAGGGTATTACTCATATCCTTACTTACTGTAAATACAAACTTGGGCTTTCCTTTAAACTTTGTAAATTGCTGTGTTTTCTTATTGCAAGAGTCTTATTTCTAATTTCCTATTATAATTCTTTAATGCTACTTTAATGTGAGTAATGATCCATATTTTCTTTAATACTTAAGAAGCTGCCTGAAATTCTCTCTCTCTCCCCCCACTCCCTAGAGGCAAATAAAGATTGTTAAAAGACTGTTAAGGTTGCAAAGCCAAGCAATCAAATTTTAGGAAATGCCAGAATTAAGGCTGCCTACGCAATTTTTGGAAATGTAGATGCTAAAATTTAATAACTCTACAGAGCATATAGTAACGATTTTTGAAAGGCTTATAACATTGCCAAATTTGAATAGATTTTCACAGAGATGGCAAAAGGCACATTTCTGATTTCAAGTCCCTGTTCCAAAGCATGGGGACCTGAAAGCTTTTCAAATAAAAGGTTGTGTGATTTTTTTTAAATGAGCAAAAACATTTTCCTAGCCTCATTCTTGCTGACCCATTTGGCTGAAATTTTCCACAAAGTATTCAGCCTGAGGCAGATACCCAGCATGCAAAATTTCTTCCCAAACGGTTAAAGTTTAGCAAAAAGTTACAAGCAATTGAAAACAGGGTCTTATAATGGGAAATATTGGGCCACTTTCATAACAGGTGTTGCTACCTGCTCTGCCTATTATTATTATATAATAGGCCCCCCCACACATACACATTAAGAGAATAAAGTTTCAAACGCAAATACTTTAAAATTATGAAGTGACAGATTTACAGTTGCCTATTGCAACCATAATTCTGCCTCCTTGTGTAACCAACCTATGCACTGAATATGGTAGAGGATCTGTGGAAAAGCAGTATATTACCGTGCAATTAAAGATACATAATGCATACACACAAGGTGGCAGAATGAAGATAGCCTAGGCAATCGCAAATCTGGCATTTCTTAACTTTCAATGGCTTGACTTGCCAACCTAAATAAGGTTTTTACATGCAATTTCCTGGCTTTTTGTGTGTACATTAAGGAAAGGTAACAAAAATTTTTACAGCTGGAACAATCTGCACTCCACCCCCTCTCCCATCATCACAGTTTGAATCCTGAATCTTCAGCATTGCATCACAGACTTCTATCATTTGAGTTATAGGACTAATCACACTAGCTCACAACAGGACAAGGCCGCTATCAAAGGGGGAATTTTTTGGGGAGGGGGTTATGGGTCTATGGAGCCATGTGCTAGTTCCAAGAGGTGGAAGAGGGGGAATCTGGCTTGGCTCCTTTCTTCCCCCCCTGCAGAGGTGGGGGCCCCCCTGCCTCACGTAATGTTCCCACAGCGGGAGACAGGACTATTAAGGACATGTGCTGGGTCCATGGCCTGGCTCCTTGCCACCCAGGTGTTCTGTATATTGTCTGCTGCTGCTTTGGCAACAGCAGGGGTCCAGCAGTTTCATGATGAATTATCTTGGCATGCTGCCAAAAAATTTCTGAGGAACCCAAGAAAGAGAAGAGAAATAGAGCTTTTTTTAAAAAAGTTTTCTCCCTGAGAAATTTGAATGAATTTCATTGGGGGCGGGAGGGTACAAAACAAAAGAAAACCAAAAAACCGAAAGCACATTTGCCTAAGTGTATGCTGGATTTCAAAGACCTGCTGCAAAGGAGGTGAGAGATAAATAAATAAAGGTCTCAAGAATCCTTTCTAGATGGAAAGTAATAGGCAACACACAGAGACAGGTTGCTACTAAATGCCCCTATAATAATGTATGGGAGTTCTGAGCAGTTCTTACATGTACATATATTCTTCACCACGCATTACACAAAAGAGTGAGAGAATAGGGTTGAGGTTTACTAGACCAAAACATGTACCTTATTCATGCTTTCCAGGTTCCTTTAGATCCTAAAAGTGATTCACAAGTGGTGAGGAACAGTGTTTCCTCAGGAACTAAATGTGTTGGCTTCTCTTTAAAGGAGTGTGGTTTGGGGACAGAATCATAGCTTAGTACAATGTGAAATCACAGCTAATATCACAAGACAGTAAAGGCAACTATTTTGTTGTTTAAGAATAAGGATGCATAAAACCGGACAGGCAATCTCCAGAGCACCTGAACATGACCTCTGAGTGGAAGGACAATCTTGGGGTTAAAGCACTGGATGGGGACTCTGGGCTGAGATTTTAAAGACGTCTAAAGGATTTGCACACCCAATTCCCTCTTCCTAAATCCCTCAGGAAGCTTTGGCAGTGTTAGCCCAGGAGATTTAGGTTCAATTCCTGTCTCTGCCACAGACATCTTGCAACTTTGCGGAAAGTCACTCTTCTCTGTGTCTCAGTTCCCCATCTGCAAAATAGAGATAAATGATATTTCCTGCCTTCCACCTTTGTCAGTCTGGTCTATTTAGGCTTGTATATAGTGACTACCACAGTAGGGACCGATCTCAGTTGGGGCTTCTAGGGATTATTGCAATACAAATATATTAATAAATAAATAATACTTTGAATAAAACTAATAACTCATATCAAGCTGTGCTCACCTGTTTGATGCCCAGTCCTTTCTCATGCATGTACCCCAGGTTAAACATGGCTTGGGCACTATGCTGTTGCTCTGATGCCAGTCGGTAGTGAATAAATGCAGTTTCATAATCAACATCGGTACCAAAGCCATAGAAATGGTAATCACCAAGCTTAATTCTAGCAACAGTGTAACCTAATTAGAGGAAAGACAGTACAAGTACAAGAGACGAGTGAGATATGCAAGGTGTTCCTCTAGTTTCATTTTAAGATGCACTGATGATTTCTAGAAAAGCATTTTGTTTCAGTATGTCTTGTACATATCATTTGCTTTATTTTTCTTCTTGCACAATGAAAACACAGAATCTTTTATTTCCAAGGTGTTCATAAGAGTATCAGCAGCTGAACTGTCCTGCTTTCATGTAAGTGTTCAAAGTAATAAAATGATGAAGGGTTCCATATTCACAGCAGTATTAGCAAAATAACTGCAGTTTAAGACTGACTGAGGCCTCTGGGAAAGCTATAAAACATGTTCGGGTGTCTTGCATAATGGTTTGGCTACTATTTTATTTGCCAATTTTTTACCTTGCATATTTTACCTTACAATGTCTTTATATTGGCTAATTTAAAAATATACTCCCACCCCCGCCTGCTCAGAAAAGAGACACTTTTACAGTTTCAGCTTTTTCAAAAAATAATTGCCAAATGGGTTGGTGTGTTAGTCCTTTTCATACATCAATTTTTCCATATTTCCAATGTTTTGTTGGAGCCAACACTGTAGATCTGTGCCACATGCCCAAAGACTTTTGGTATGTCTACACTATAAACGCTATGGCAGCACAGGTGCAGCTACATTGCTGTACCGCTGTAGCATAGAAACTTCCTACAGCAACACAAGGATTTTTTCCATTGCTGTAGTAAATGCACCTCTTCCAGAGCTGCTACCCAAGGCAATGGAATTCTTTCGTCAACCTAGCTGCATCTACCATGAAGGTTAGGTTGACCTAACTACATTGAACAGGGTGTGAACATTTTTCACAGCCCCATGTAACTAGGTCAACTTAAGTTTTAGGTATAAAGCAGGGTTTTTTTTTTTGGCAATTCCTTAGGCCCTGTTTACATTGCAAACTTGGCCCTGTTTAACCCATTGGTGGCCAATTGCTGATATAACTGCACCAGTGCAAACCCCTCGTTTAGAACAGGCAAGTTGCAATTTGCAGTGGTGGAGCTTACCCCTGCTTTAATCAGGATATGCCCTATCAACACAAATCATACCCTGACTTGTCTACACCAGGCATTTGCAACTACACTAGTGGTTGGCCACTGATCGCTGTAATGGGGGCACACTGCCAAGGAGGCAAGGTCTCAGTGGTCAAATAGTAGTGTATTGTTTACAACAATGGATAGCAAAATTGCAGCGGGTACTTGCAGCTAGTCTTAAACAAGTCAAAGTTGAGACAGATCATTTGACACTGTCCCTTCAACGTTCAGCTGTTTAAGCCCTATGTATAATTTCACACTTTGCATTGCCAGTTTGAATGGTAACTGAAGCTATTATCCAGAAAAATAATGTAGGTTTATACATTTATACAAGGCCTTTCACCTGAAGGATTCCTAGATGCCTCGTGCACTGCAAACTAAGATATCATCATATGCAGTGTAGTTGTAGCTGTGTCAGTCCCAGGATATTGGAGAGACAAGGTGGGTGAGGTAATATCTTTTACTGGAGATCGAAAGCTTGTCTCTCTCACCAACAGAAGTTGGTCCGATAAAAGATATTTACCTCACCCACCTTGTCTCTATGATACCACTGAAATACACCTATCTCTGGGTTGAAGGGAATCAGGTAAGCACTACAGAGCATACCTGATCTGGAGAGGAAAGTTTCCCAACCACACACAGGTAAACCTCTACTCTTATGAAAGGAGCCATGGGACAGTCAGTAGCTCCATTGTGCAGAGCCTCAGTTTATAAGGACCTATTCCAGAGATCATCATCACAGTTAACTGCATGGCATTCTAGCTTGGAAGGATGAAAGGCTGAATCAAGCCTGTAGGGATTTAAATCTGGAATTCCAGCGAGCCTATGCAGTTCAGTGTCAGCGCTTAGAACATTAAATTATGTCCTTCAAGGATCAGTTCAGAGACAGTTAAGCTAACATATGCTTGGGAGGATGTGCCATCTGCAAGAATCTTAAATATTTGACATTTTCCTTCTCACCCAGTCTCTCTGTAACAGCACCAGGACTTACTTTAGTCTTGGCCAGTGGCCAGCAAAACAGCTTTTCAAAAAATAAATCTGTTCTCTGAGTCATAGGAAAACATGACCCCCAAGAGATGTGCTCCAAACCAGTGAGCTATTGTTTGCACTCAAATCAAGGACTATCAAACAGATTTGAGACAGACTAAAAAAACTGTCTGATTATTGTCAAAGTAATTATAAATCCTTGAAAGTAGTGATTTAGAAGGGAAATCACTGGGAGCAGTAGCCATGCTAGTAGGAAAGCCTATAAGGTAGGCAGCAAGTGTAAGACTGCAGAGCTGAAAGTCACTGAATCTCTTCTAATCCCCAGAAGACTCAAGTAGTATGTAAGCTAATTCTCATATTGAAAACTGGATAAAGAGTAAGTCCTGGACAGACAGCAGAATACTTCAGTCAAGGAATGACCCAGAAAGTAACGGTCTGTTGATACTACACTTGTTTTATTCCAAAGGAGAGAGTAACTTACTTAATAAAGTTAATATCCTGTAGATAATAAACTAGACCAGGTGCTCAAAGTGAAATTGTCACCATTGAACTGTGACTCACCTTGGGAGGCTGCTCTATTCCAATGCAGCAAGGCTTGGGGATAAGTCTCATTCTCTCCTACGATGCTGGCTTCTTCTGTAGGAAACAAAGGAAGTAATTAAGTCAAGCAGGAACAGGGCACAGAACCTCCATACTGTCTTCCTGATTACGTGCATGTCAGTGTCTATGTTCACCATTTACAAAAACCTTTGTGGAGCTGGATTAAATGGCTGTGCCTCAGAGATCATGGGTCAGATTCTGACCTTTGGTTCTTTCTTCTCTGTGCTGCACTTGTAGTGCAAAGGGTACAGAATTTTGGGTGGTGTAAAGCTGGTGTAGCTACCTCTATGCCTCTCATTCTATACCCTGTTGTAGGTTCCCATGTGGACCAGAAGTACAAAGGGGCAATCCACATATGGCGCAACATTCCCTAGATTTCTCTAGCTGGAGTAATTTAGAGCAGCCTGCTCTAAGTTACACCCATGGCCAGTTCAGTCTTTGGATCAGGGAAGCAGAAATATGCCACATCCCAGGTCCTATGCTGAACACATCTCATCTGGATTTGGTGATCTTGCCCACCGTGCTCAGCAAACAGCACTTACATGCTGCTAGGACCCACTTCACCAGGCACACCGAACTGATTAGCGCATAACTATATCCATTGCTTCACAGACAATAAAACTATGCTTCTCTGTAACCATGTGTGTCCATATAAAAAATAAAGCATATTCCTCTAGAATTTTACCAACTGATGTACCAAGAATGTTAACTATAGTTCATAAGTTATGATATAAATATTTTACAGAAACTATTAAAACACTCTAAAATCCTTATGAACTCCTCCTGCCCAAACTATAATAAAGTTTCATTATGCACTTCAGAATGCCATAAGCAATGGTGAAAATTAGGCTTTATCAGCAGCCTATTCATGTTACAGTATGGGATAGGCAATTGCTTAGACTTTCTGTGCTCTGCAAGTTATCAACTCAACTAAACCTGCCCTTTTTAAAGCTGTAGTAGCACTATGCCATTCCTTTCCAGAATGGATTGCAAGTTAGAAAACATATGACATGGTACAATATAAAGTTTATTTCTCTTGTAGACAATTTGTGCTGCAGATAACAGCTACCGTTACTCTAATGGGGACTGGAATAGTTTGTGATACAGCCCAAAATTTTTAGGAACCAGATTTTCCAGCGCACTTAGCACCTTTAATGAGGCCAGATTATCACAATTTTAACTCCCATGTAGGCATCCAATACAGATTATTGTTTCAAGAGCTCAGCACTCAGCAACTCCCAGTTTTCAATGGAAGCAGGGCAGATTTGAAAATCTGGCCTTAAAAAGCCGTTTTTTGAACACAGGAGTTGAACAATTCTAGTTATTTTAACTCTGGGTACAAGTTTCAAAAGTGTGTAACCTACAAGCATGGTCGAAGGGATAGGCTCTAAGTAGTTAAGAAAAATTACACACAGTGTGCAGTGCTAGAATCCATTTCAGAAATGTGTGGAAGTTTTAGGCTTTTATTGACACAGTGTCACACATAAAGGGATTGCTGTGGAAGAGCTGCATAGGTCACGAGATTAATATTCCATTTCAAATTCTTTCAACTCTAAAGTATTGGTTTCAAATTTGAAATATTATGTGGCAGCAATTGATATCCTATGTAAAATGAATTAGTGTCAGTCTAGTCCCCAATGGACATGTGATCACTTCTTAAGAGTGACACCACAGATGGCAGTCTCAGAGTCCGTGGAAACTTGCTTTCTTACTCTTAGAGGTGAAGTCTTCCAGACTGAGACATACTGACAGAACAAGCTTCCAAAATGCCCTGCCACTGTTGTACCCTTTCTGGATATTAAAGCCATCAAGGTGCTCAGCGTGGCACCTTTTAGCATAATTAAAAACAAAACTATGAAGTTTACTAGAAGTCAACAGGTTGACTTACTTAGTAAGGTAATTACACAAAGCCCATAGCAGTTGTATTTTTGAGATCCGCGCAAAACATAAATGCTGGGTTCCTGCACTTTTCAAAAAAATGTAGACATTTATCAGAAACACGTATCACTGTACTTCTAATATGTTCTGATAACCCTGCTGTATTGCAACAGACTCTACTCTGGTCACCCATTTTTAGTGAAGCCTGATTTAATTACTAAGCAGTTCTTTCAAGTCTAACGAAAGAGCTCAGCTGCCCAGCTAGCTATTTGTCATTCTTTCTAGTTGAGAATAAGAGGGTAACAACTCTTCACCAAGAAGTAAAGCACTAGGCCTCACTGTCCCACCCTCTCCTTCTGTAACACAGGTATGTCAGACTTCAAATGTTCATTAACACTCAGACTAGAAAAATATCCATACAGGGCAAAAGAAACAGAATCAATAACTTCTGAATATAGGAGGCAGTCAGGATGGGGGAGAATTCTTGCTTTCCAAGAAATCTTATGAGTTCAGACTAGCTATTTAATCCTAGGTATGCCTTGCTTGATGATGCACTGCATGTTAAATGGACAGTTACTACTAACCCACAATGAGCTATTGTTTGACAGAAGCTAGCACAGCCCCTTACTCTGATCAAGTATAAAGGCAGCATTGCTCTGTGCCACTTCGTAGCCTTGTTCTGCCAACAGGAGATATTGAACCACAGCAGCATTTGAATCACCATCTTTATAGCTATTGTAGGCAGTCATGAGTCTCTCGGACCAGCGCCCTCGTTCACATACGTTCTTAAATAACTGTAGGGGGGAAAAAAAACACACAATTATCAGGAGCTTCTTCAGAAATTTATTCTTTAAAGGATATGAAGAGGTATGTCTTAGACAGACTTTGAAACAGTTTATTTAAATGGACAGTAAGGGTTCTGGAAACAGAAAGAAACATGGAGGAAGGACCTAAGTGGCTTCATAGTCTAATAGCACATCCTTAACAATGGAAGTACAGCAAGAATACAACAGCCTCAAAACAAACCGGTAAAACACTAGGTTGCTTTGAGTACAACTCTAGATCCAAAAGACAGTCTCTGTTGTAGGAGATCCATACCTCAGCCAGTAGGAAGAATAACTGGCTAACCCAAGCAAAGTGAATACGTATCCCAGGCAAGACAACACCGGGAAAAACGAGGTTACCAGTTTTCTTGTTTCTTTTAAAAAAGCTGTTTAGAATTCAAAATTGTCTGTATTGCATGTGTTTGTGCACAGGGCCCATTTGTGCACATTCCACAATATCTGTGGCACAATCCACGTTACTTCAGAACCTCAGCTTAAAAAAAGTTTCTAGTTCTCCATTACAAAGATAATTTTGAAGCCCTCCCCAGCTGGAGAACTTAAGTTTCAAAATAAATAGGGACTACCGTCTTGGTTGTATCGTTTGCTTTCATATTAAAAATCCTCCCCTCCCCACCTGCTTTCCTCCCCGCCTTAATTTAAGTGAAGCTATTGCAACACTTCCAGTCTGCCACAGAATCTAGGAACCTTAGAATCATAGAATATCAGGAGGTCATCTAGTTCAACCCCCTGCTCAAAGCAGTACCAATCCCCAAATAAATCATCCCAGCCAGGGCTTTGTCAAGCCTGACCTTAAAAACCTCTAAGGAAGGATTCTACCACCTCCCTAGGTAACCCATTCCAGTGCTTCACCATCCTCCTAGTGAAAAAGTTATTCCTAATATCCAACCTAAACCTCCCCCACTGCAATTTGGTACCACTGAGAACAGTCTAGATTCATCCTCTTTGGAACCCCCTTTCAGGTAGTTGAAAGCAGCTATCAAATCCCTCCTCACTCTTCTTTTCTGCAGACTAAATAATCCCAGTTCACTTAGCCTCGCCTCGTAAATCATGTGCTCCAGCCCCCTAATCATTTTTGTTGCCCTCCGCTGGACTCTTTCCAATTTTTCCACATCCTTCTTGTAGTGTGGGGCCCAAAACTGGACACAGTACTCCAGATGAGGCCTCACCAATGCCGAATAGAGGGGGATGATCACGTCCCTTGATCTGCTGGCAATGCTCCTACTTATACAGGCCAAAATGCCGTTAGCCTTCTTGGCAACAAGGGCACACTGTTGACTTATATCCAGCTTCTCGTCCACTGTAACCCCTAGGTCCTTTTCTGCAGAACTGCTGCCTAGCCATTTGGTCTCTAGTCTGTAGAAGTGCATGGGATTCTTCCGTCCTAAGTGCAGGACTCTGCACTTGTCCTTATTGAACCTCATCAGATTTCTTTTGGCCCAATCCTCTAATTTATATAGGTCCTTCTATATCCTATCCCTACCCTCCAGCGTATCTACCACTCCTCCCAGTTTAGCGTCATCTGCAAACTTGCTGAGGGTGCAATCCACGCCATCCTCGAGATAATTAATGAAGATATTGAACAAAACTGGCCCCAGGACTGACCCTTGGGGCACTCCATTTGATACTGGCTGCCAACTAGACATGGAGCCATTGATCACTACCTGTTGAGCCCGATGATCTAGCCAGCTTTCTATCCACCTTACAGTCCATTCATCCAGCCCATACTTCTTTAACTTGCTGGAAAGAATATTGTGGGAGACCATATCAAAAGCTTTGCTAAAGTCAAGGAATAACATGTTCACTGCTTTCCCCTCATCCACAGAGCCAGTTATCTCATCATAGAAGGCAATTAGGTTAGTCAGGCATGACTTGCCCTTGGTGAATCCATGCTGACTGTTCCTGATCACTTTCCTCTCCTTTAAGTGCTTCAAAATGGTTTCCTTGAGGACCTGTTCCATGATTTTTCCAGGAACTAAGGTGAGGCTGACTGGCCTGTGGTTCCCCGGATCCTCCTCCTTCCCTTTTTAAAAGATGGGCACTACATTAGCCTTTTTCCAGTCATCCAGGACCTCCCGCGATTGCCGCGAGTTTTCAAAGATAATGGCAATGGCTCTGCAATCACATCCGCCAACTCCTTTAGCACCCTCGGATGCAGCGCATCTGGCCCCATGGACTTTTGCTCGTCCAGCTTTTCTAAATAGTCCTGAACCACTTCTTTCTTGACAGAGGGCTGGTTACCTCCTCCCCATACTGTGCAGCCCAGTGCAGTAGTCTGGGAGCTGACTATGTTCGTGAAGACCTTGCCATGGAATATATAGGTGCTTGTTCATTTATCAAATTATACTGTGAAATAGGGTCCAAACTCAACAGGAAAAATTCAACGCTAGTAGGGACTGGGGGAAGTGTACATTTCCACTGATTTCAACTGAGTTGCAGCCTACTTACACAGTCAGTAAATTTCCCTCAGTTTCACAAATTAGTAGAACTGGATGGGAAACCATTTTCCTGTCCCAAGAACGTTTAAGAATTTGAAAATTTTTCTGTCCTGTATGGGGACAAATTCAAAATCTTGAAGATTTTCACAAACTGTCTGAAAAAAAAATTGGTTGGAATCAATTGAAACATTGTTTCAATTTTCACCTATTTTTTTTAATTCACTTAATTTAAAAAAAAAAAAAAAAAAATCAAAAAAACCCCTGGAATTTTTATTTCAGAAGAATCAAGACAAGATGTTTTCAATTTTTTTCAGAACAAAACTGATCATTTCTCATGAACAGTTTTGTTTTGACAAATCAGCATTTTCCACAAAAATAACCTCATCAAAAAATTCCTGACCAGCTCTACAAATTAGCTTGGGTTGTAAGTTCATGAAGAGAGGTCCTCACCTCAACAGCCGTATGACAGGAGCGCATCACCCCGGTGCCAGTGGCATGCATCTGTGCCAGGTTATAGAAAGCCAGAATATGACCACCCTGGGAGGCCAAATTAAAATATTTCAAAGCCTGTTTATAGTCTCTCTTCACTCCAATGCCATCTACAAAGAAAGAAGCCACACCAGAGGTCAACACTATTCACAGATTGCAAATGAATACCCCACAAAGGCAGAATTACAACCAAAATGAAGGATATAATATTTGTGTTTTTAATTTAAACAATTAAGTAACAGTAGCTGAAGGCAATTTGTTAAGAAAAATGTCGTCAGGTAAGGTCCAAGTATTCAAACTGAAGGAACATGAAGATTATTTTACTAGATTTTGTGCTAGGTTGTCTAAATTCCTGTGATGAATATACAGTACTGACTCATATATGTTAAACACACTCCTACTGTCCCAGCGCCATCTCGTGAATACTTAATGCAACAACATTCTGAAGCCACTTACTGTAATACATTGAGCCCAACTGAAGCTGTCCATCTACCCATCCTTGTTCTGCAGCCTTCTGGAAATACTTTAATGCCAGTTCATAATTCTGCAGGAAGACAGGTTGAGTCATTATAGAACCTAGCAAGGTGGCACACTAAGGAGATATATCCTCATCAAAATGAGGATAGATTTGCATGAATGTATGGGCTGGTCTACACTAGCCCCCAAGTTCGAAGTAAGATACGCGACTTCAGCTACGTGAATAACGTAGCTGAAGTCGAAGTATCTTATTTCGAACTTAAAAGTACTTACCCCTGGTCCACACAGCGGCGCGCAGGCTCCCCCGTCAACTCCGCCTGCTCTGTTCGCAGAGCAGGATTACCAGCGTCGACGGGGGAGCACTTCCTGGTTCGATTTATCACGTCTAGACAAGACGCGATAAATCGAACCCAGAAGATCGATCCGAAGCCTCCGACGCAGCGGGTAAGTGTAGACTAGCCCTATCTGTGCATCAAGAATGGATTATATGCCCATAAATTTGTATAAGATATGTTTTTGCTGACAACAGGATAATAAATACGTTAATGCTTCTTGTCCAGCTATGTAGAAGAGTCACACATAAAACACAAAGAAGAGTTCTGTTGAGTAAAACAACAATGTGATGCAGTTGTGAAAAAAGCTACTATTATTTTTTGTGGGGTGTATTAACAGGAGTGTTGCATGTAAGAGATGGGAGGTAACTGTCCTGCTCTACCTGGGACTGGTGAGGCCTCAGCTGGAGTGTGTGGCCAGTTCTGAGAGCCATATTTTAAGAAAGATGTGGACAAACTGGATAGAGTTCAGAGGAGAGCTACAAAAAGGTTCAGAAAACTTGATCTATGAGGAAAGGTTAAAACAACTGGGCATGTTCAGTCCTGAGAAAAGAAAAGCGAGGGGAAACTTGATAATGGTCTTCAAATTGTTAACGGCTGTTATGGAGAAGATGGGGATCAATTGTTCTCTATGTCAACTAAAGGCAGGACAAGAAGTATTTCACGTAGTCTGCAGCAAGGGAGATTTAGATTAAGTATTAGGAAAAACTTTCTAACTATAAGGGTAGTTAAATTCTGGACTAGGCTTCCAAGGCAGTTTTGGAATCCCTGGTACTAAAGGTTTCGAAGAACAGGCTAGATAGACAAACACCTGTTGAGACGGACTAGGTATACTAGGGTCCTGCCTCAGTGCAGGGGACTGAACTAGATGACCCTTACAGTCCATTCCAGCACTATGTTTCTACGATTTTTAAGTACTCTTCGGAGTAGACTATTCTCTAGCACTTCTTGTAAAGTTTAAAAAATGGGGCTATTAACTCAGTCTTTTAGGACACCCAAGAAATCACTAAATACTTTACAGGTTCTCCAACAAACCTCTGTTTCAAAAACCTATGCCAGTAGCTATAGGAGAGGTATGCATAAAGCTTTGATACTACAACGGCTAATTGCAGTGCTGTGCATAGAAATAATTAGTTTGTTTAGCTAAATGGAATGGACACGTTGTACTGTTTCAGGAGAAAACGGCTCTAGAACCTCTTAGCTGCATTATTTAGCTTTGAAATAGTTCAGCTCAACTACAGACACCTTGAATTTTGAATTTATCTTTTTGCAAAGCTGAACACCTAGAGCTCCAGGAGGTATATCTTGCACATGGGATCACTAGCAAGGCAAGTGATGTAAGCATTTGTCCCTGCAGATTTCCATAAAAATCTATGCATAGACTTGCGTGTCCTTGAACCAAGAAATAAATAGGAATAGTTCAGAGCTACGTCTAATTGCAAGACAAAATAAAGCTGGATTTTAAAAGTATTTTATAGTATGTTTTGTATTTTAAGAATTATTTCAGTTCTGTGACTAGTAACATCTTTAATAGGCATTGGGTGTTCACGTTATTTGAAAATATCAGGGTATTACGTTTCTCAGTATTGGAGTTTTACTTTCATGACTTGAACAACTAACTTGAACCATAGGATTTGAGAAACTAAAAAATGATTACCTATGAAGGAAAAGTCAGCAAATAAGATTATGTAACCTAAACACTTATACCTCTCTTCTACCAACCAGGTATTCTAGAAATTGACTGTTTTTTCCACTAGGTGATCAGGACTGAAAAGATACTATTCAGACTTACCACTGGAACTCCTCTTCCATATAGATAAGCCATTCCTAGCCCACTCTGTCCAACTGGATTACCCTGACAACAAAGGAAAAAACACTTGAGGAAAAAACGCGGGGGGGGACGGGGGGGGGACGGACGACGACGACGTGGCTACAAGTTTTACCAAAGTCTTTAATATGTCCTTTAATGTCCTCTAGGATAGCTGCTGCTGAAGATTAACAGATTTTCATAAACTCTAAAATGTCACTGTCCCTATTTAAGCCCTATGGTGCTAGCCTCTCCTTGGCGCCTATTGTGCTACCCTTATTCTGTTACCACTCCACTGATTTCAGTAGAAAACTAGGGTGTACCCAACACCAGAAGTGAGAACCTATGCTATGCCTCTCAGAGACATAGCACAGAACTTGCAGGCCAAAGGGGAGGTGGCACTAAAATAGCTTTCAGCCACGTGTGCTCCTGAGTCTGGGCTGTTCTGAGGGCTAGAGGGGCCTGTGGTGTAGCAAATAGCCTTGGGGCTCTACGTTATGACAACCTCTCTGGAATGGTCAATTTATGGCCTGCCGCACTGCCTAGAATCTCTACAGCACTGTGTGCTATGGCTCTTCCCCTGACACCCACCTCCATACACCAGGGCTTGTGAGTGTTCCTCTGAAGACAGCTTTACACAGCGGTCTTCCACAGTGCATGCACTGGGGGGAATCTCCCCCAACCAGGGCTGTTAGGATCCTGTTACGCTGGGTAAAAAGCGCTGGAGTGGTATAAAAGGTCTGGAAAGGGGGTGAGAACTCACCTCAGGTATCTTGACAAATTCAAGCAGTAATCAAGTTGCTAATGTTAGTTATCTTGCAGGGCATGGAAGAGCAAGAAAAGTACTAGTACTTCATCCCCAAACCCAAAGAACGGCACTCTGACCACATTTTATACACACACTGTATATTTCTTTCCCAGAAGGCTACTTCTGCCTAAAGCTAATCTTCCCATAAAATAAAAATTTTAAATGCTCAAGCTTCTTTCATATTTAAAAAACTCAGTGAGATAATCTGAACATATTATCAAAGGAAATGAAAGCATATGGTGCATGGACAAGAGAAACAAACTGCCACCCATGGTAGAACACAGTGTCAGTTTAATTTACAGCTATGCTATACAACCATTTAGGAGAGTAAGTGAAGACCGAAAACACACACACACACACACACCCCCACCCACCCACCCCCCACCCGGGGAAATTTAGAGATGGGATTTAAACATCTAAAACAGAATAAATAGTTGCAGGTCATAAGAGAATTGTTGCACCTGTTGCATTGAGCAGACTCCACAAAGCACTGTGGTCAGGAGCTTAATTTTAGGTCTTATGAAACAGTCTATGTTTGTAAAGTTTTTTACATATGAATTTTTAGCTATTTAAGTTACAAAAAATGAACTCAAAAGGAGACTTTTGTGAACCAATCACTATCTACCTTTCAGCAGATATGGCCTTTATATTTCTAACTCATGAGTTAAAAAACAAACAAACAAACAAACAAACAAAAAACCCCATACCATATCAGCAGCTTTCTTGAAATACTGAAGAGCAGTCTCATTGCTCTGGGGTATGATATCACTTCCTTCCGAATACATCTGGGAGACAAAAGCACAACTAATAGTTAATTAAGAAAGGGGGATAGTTTAGTTTTAAGTGGGAGAAGTGAAGAATCTCAACTAACTTTCCATGTGGAATTCATGTCCATTTCTTTTACTGGCTGTCATTGAAAATATACAAAAAATTTCTATTGTGTGAAAATTTTAACATGTATAGCAAAGAAAAGATGTGTTTTTAGATTAAGGCTACATAGTGGTCTTTAAAAAATACAAGAAAAACACATCTATGAAAAGAAATGGCTCTTTAACCAGTGAGATGATGTTGATTAGGAGGCTTTGTTATGGGAAACTATTGCATTTCATCAAAAGGCATTCTGGAAAAATGTTGAGCTTTCATATTGCTCCATTAACAGTAGTGAATACCATACACACATAGACCTAATATGCTGAAAAGGCTTAGGAGTCAATAAGGCAGGGCTAGAATTCTTATATTACTGTGGCTGCTCAGGGAGACAGATTACTGTGAAGTTTCTTGCACCTTCCTCTAAAGCATTAGGACTTGAAGAGCTCCATGTAGCTAAAAAGTGTCCCTCTTTCACCAACAGAAGTTGGTCCAATAAGAGACAAGCTCACCCTCCTTGTTGCTCTAAAGAGGCTTTGTTTGTTTTAAAATGAATGCCTAATTGAGGATCTTAAGTCTTTAATTAGGCAACTAAATAATCATC
Source organism: Macrochelys suwanniensis (assembly GCA_033296515.1). Lineage (NCBI taxonomy): Eukaryota > Metazoa > Chordata > Testudines > Chelydridae > Macrochelys > Macrochelys suwanniensis. The sequence continues at coordinate 36,680,255 of CM065781.1, read as the reverse complement.
CCGGTTTTCAAAATTGGAGAATACCCAGCAATGGAAAATACTTGTGTCTTACCTTTCCTAGAAAGGCCATGGCATGTGAGTTACCAGCATTAGCTGCTTGATTGAAGTATTCAAATGCTCTCTGTGAGAAAGAGTCCAACAGTATTTTAGTCAATAAAAGCATTTCCTCTCCATAAACAATCGTGTTTGTAGATTCTATATTACACTCCATTGTTAACAGGTATATTACCAAATATTGCTTGTGATGTACAGTAAAGGTTCTAACATGAAGATGAACATCCCTTGGCATGCCATGAGTTAGCAAGAGGGGTCAGAAATAATGCCATTCCTTTCAATGTACAAAGAAGCTTCATATCAACCTGTTTTAGAAGATGAATTCTAGGAACTTGCATAAGGTAAATCCACTCTAGAATTACAACTCTTTTTCCATGATCCATTTTGAGAGCACTGCCCCCAGGTGCATTTTTTTTCACCGCCATAGAAAAGGCTACACACAATGTCTGAGGACAACCTGCCATAAATGAAACCTACCTGGTCTTCCTCTATCTCCAGAATGGCTCTCTCTTTTTAAGCACAGAATGGCCAAAATTCTAACCAAGATTTTAACACTAAGTTGAGTGTCACTATTGGGAAACAGGAGCTGTTTAATTAATCATTCAGTGGACAAACTGAATTAATTAAATATACATAATAGTAGATTTCCCCCACATAATTTGCATACCTAGACCAGCAGTCACTCTGGGCCTGGCATACCCCCAAAATTCAGGAAAGCGATGCCTCATTTTTCCAGTTGTGAGCAGTTTATGGAGCTGAGCCCTACTAGCTTAGCCTAACTCATCCCAAAAAACTTAATTGCAGGGACATGTGTGTCTATAGGATGTTTTCCAGTCTGGGTAGATATTTAGATCTGATTTTGTACTATTCTGAGCTGAATACCCAGGATTGTTTGATGTCAATAGGGAAAGCTCATTTAAGTCGGCTAAATTTAAAGTTCAGTTTGACCAAAACTAGCTGCTGGCTCTAAGAGGCCTCCTTGGTTTTAAATTCTTGATTGATACTTGAGAGGCGAGTGGGAACATTTTATCACTCTGGCAGTCACAAAACTCCATGTTAGGTATTTCAAATTGCCTCCATCTTCAGTGCAGACTCTGTGGCTGTCCCCAGTCTGAACGATACATATGGATCAAAAACAATGCTGAACAAAGGATGTTTTTGTTTGTTTTAAGTTGATTTAAAGACAACTGCAGAGTTCATTCACCCTCTTGTTGGGAATTAGTCTGGAATAATCATCTTCATGACATGCCCACTCTGAGTCTGTGGGTTACACGAGCTATTCACTTACTATCACATAAGCTTTTTAAAAATTCTGCCTGACTTTGCAGCAAGTCAATTTCTTCCTATTGCATAAGCCAACCCAGCACTGAGCTGGGAATTGTGAACACCTGGCAGTACTGAAAGCCACACATCCATTTGCTGCTTATTCAGCCATGAAAGAGTATATTTATTGTATGGCAACAATTCTTGTAAACAACACGGGCCAGATTCTAATTTCAAATCTACGCATCAGCACACCATGAAAAACCTCTTATGCATGCAAAAGCTCAGTCACAGATATGCAATGAAGTCTGTTGTCTCTTATGTACAGGAATCTTGCGCCATGTATTTTGACTTCCTCTCCAATGTTTTCAACTAACGTGGAGCAGGGAGAGAATCTGGTCCTTCTACCAATCAGAATAGTGCATACAACTAGCTAAGAAAATCAGTCACAATTGCTGTATCAAGCCAACATTTAGACAACTGTTTTAGTTTTTCAGGAGGACTAGACAATTTACTCTCTTGTAAATCATTATATTTATCACTAGGGCATAAATGCCAGCAATGATGTAAAATGGGTACCTGGTGATTTTGCTCCACTCCTCTTCCTCCATGTAAATGTAACTGCCCAAGGCCAACCTGAAAAATAAAACGAAAACTTAAAGCATTGTGTGTCCCTGTATACAAAACATTATACACAAGCAATACAATTACAAATTGAATAAATTAATCACATGCATAGCAAACAGCATACCAAATTGTTTATTAGAGATAAAGATGAAAGGAAATAAGCTTGAAAACAAAATTATTCTGCTTCAGTAGCCACCACAGTTTGAGGCAAAAGGGTGACTAAAGCAAATGAATTGGCTCCCCCAGGTTTAAGATCCTTGTTACGATATAAAAAAAGATTGAACATCTGTGAATTTGTTATAATTTTTTAAAACTAGGGTATCTTCTCAATTCTTTATTTATCTTTATCTATATCTCTCAGTTCTTTCTGATTCCTTCCGTTAATGTGGATTAAATGTAGTGGAAGGGAGTCATGTTTACACTCTGCAGACAGCAAAATCCTCTACCCAGAGAACAGATACAATGTGGGCAGTGGCAGGCCAAGCTTCCTCCACCTGGCCCTACCAGTGTGCCCCAAACCTGATTTGGAAAGGCTATTTTATTTTCAATGGCCTCTCTGCTGAGATTGCTAACAAAAGAGCCAATTAATGACAGTTGTGATGTGGACACTTGTGCACTGGTAACTTGACTGAAAACAATTAGTTTTACATGCAATGGATTATTTGCCATCAGTGACCACACAGCAGTATAAGGAATTGAGTATTTCCATATATTTAAAAGAATTAAACTACAGCATCTCAGATAACACTGCAAGATCACTGCTGGCAAACACTTACTTTAAATGACTACTGCACATTTCTTCATGACAGCTTTTGAACTCCACCAAAGACCCTTTGGCTTCTACTTAACCGTGTCACTACTGCCATACATGTTGTTAGTTCAAAGGCCACTCCAGTATGGTGCCATGTTTATTCCTTAGGGTGAACATTTCTAATGTAACTTTAGTACTACGTAGAATTCTATTGGGTTCTACGGAACAGAGGCAGAGAACAGCAACACAGGGGGATGGAGAACATTCATGGTTGCAGAAGACAGTTCTTCTAATTAAATCTAGCCACCTTACAACCACAGACAAAATACCTAACTATGGTGATATTGGTCTCTCCAAGGCCCTCAGCAGTCCTCTACTCCTCTGTCCTGAAGGCCCTGCACTGTGACAGTCCTTCTGGCCAAGACTCCCTCCAGAACAGCCAATTCTGCTCCTAAACTGGCCAGAGGAGTTGGAGTGTTGCTAAGCGTTCTCCTCCCCAGGGTGTGAGGAAAGCAACCATTAGAATGTTGATCAAAGGAGGAATTTTATTTTCCAAGCACACACACCAAAAAAAAATAAAAATTTTGTTTGTCAATTTTTATTGGTGGAATTTTTAAGTTTGAAAACCCAAACTGTTTTTTGGTTTCTCAACAAATACCTGAAACTTTTAATAAAACAAAAATATAATCAGAAAGCTATCTTCCATCAAAAGAAGTTTCAGTGAAAAATTTCTCTTCAGCTCTAGTAACCAAGTTGGTCTGGGAGCAAGAGAAAAAACTGGATTCTTGAGAGCTTAACACATTTGCAGCTGCTCCAACAGCCTTTGGAAGAGTCCCACCCCATTGTGTTACACTGATCATACCTGTGCTTGTACATCTCCTTTCTCTGCTAGAAACTGGTAATATTGAATCAAATCTTCCTCCAGCATCCCACTGGCCATTCCTGGATTTTCCACTTCATCTGCCAGGCGAATTCTCTGCACAACTGTGCCTCCTGTCAGAGATATATCGCTAGCCACTGGCAACAAGAAGATGAGAAGAACAAGGAAAGCAACATGAAGTTAACATACTAAGACATATAAAGTAAGCCATTTGCAGACAACTTTCAACTGAGCGCTATGTGTTTGGCACACCACCAAAAAGACTGGTTTTAATTGAACTCAAATATCCACCCAAATCCCATAAACTGGGCAAATAAGCCTGTATATTAGAGTAAGTACTTCTCAAGAACCAACTAGTTATGCTATGATTTTGTGTATTGTAGGCGGGTGATAAAGGGGAGTAGACAGTTTTGGTTGTAACTCTGCCGTACATGGATGGTGCACAGTGCAAGACAGTTTAGGTTCCACAACCAACATTAACTCTGAATTTCCAAAATTCAGAAGATGTTTTTGAAATAAATACAAAAACCTATTAAGTTTTTCTAGAAAAATCAGGAAAACAACAGTTGTTTTTAATTTAGAAGATTAATCCTGCCTGGGAATATCAATTTGTGAAGTACTCTGGCATCCCTCAGAATTAAAAGTTTAAATTTAAAGATTATACATGGAAGAAGTTATCATAAATTGGTCTACAATATCTGTAAGAGCTAACCTACCAGTGTGTTCAAATAATGGAAGTATAAGAATATAAAATTCTAAATATTTTGAACTATGTCCAGACAAATATTGTAGGCAATTCTAAATCTGCTCCTTTGTTAATATGAATTTTTTTTTACCATGATTAGCCACAAGTCGATAGTGAGTGAGAGCAGATTCACAACTCTGAAGGACTCCTATCCCACCCCAGTACCGGTAACCCTGAAAAGATACAAAAGCAAGGAACCATCAGTTGTTATACAGCCACTTATTGGACATTTATGCAGTTAAATAGCAGGATGCACTTGTGTGACTTTCATCAATTTTTCACAGCAGAAGAAATGCTTAAGATTAGACGTATTGTTAAATACAAGGTCAGAAGGATTTTTGGAATGTCAGCCAAGTTACTCCTAACATAAATGAATAGGGCCCTACCAAATTCATGGTCCATTTTGGTCAACTTCATGGTCATAGGATTTTAAAAATTGTAAATTTCATGATTTTACCTATTTAAATCTGACATTGTAATTGTAGGGGTCCTGAACCAAAATGGAGTTGTGTGTGGTGGGGTGAGGGTTGCAAGGTTATTGTAGGGGGGTTGCAGTACTGCTAACCGCACTTTTGCGCTGATGCTGGTGGTGGTGCTGCCCTCAGAGCCGGGCAGCTGGAGAGCCCAGCTCTGAAGGCAGAGTCGCCACCAGCAGCAGCTCAGAAGAAAGGATGGCATGATATGATATTGCCACCCTTACTTCTGCACTCCTGCCTGCAGAGCTGGGCCATCAGTCAGCAGCCGGCACTCTCTGGCCCCCTAGCTCTGAAGGCAGTGCAGAAGTAAGGGTGGCAATTCTGCAATCCCCCTAAAATAACCTTGTGGCACCTCTGCAACTCCCTTTTGGGCAGGACCCCCAATTTGAGAAACGCTGGTGTCCCCCATGAAATCTGTATAGTACAGGGTAAAAAGCACACAGAAGACAAGTTTTCATGGGGGGAGACCAGATTTCACGGTGCATGATGCATTTTTCATGGCTGTGAATTTGGCAGGGCCCTACAAATGAATGCAAGAGTAGTGAATGAGCCTTGTGTTTTAAATCAAACAAAACAACTAAACAAATTTTGATGCCTCAGGAGCAACAATTTAACACAGTCTCCTTAAAGACTTTGCATCTTATATACCATATTCTATTTGTGTGTTTTATATGTGTTGTTGGAGAAAAACAAGATCTTGCTTTGGTTTTTAAGGGCTTGAGTCTCCTCTCATTCATACCAGTGTAATTCTGGAGTAACTCCATTGAAATCCCTGGAGATAAATAAGGACAAAACAGTTGTGAAAGGAGACTCAAGCCCTAAGCGTTAGCTTTCACCTTCTGTGGAAAGTTTCTGTATTAAAGTAATGGAATGGGTAGGCAATAAGAAGCACTGTATACACATGCTCTAGTGTTTAAAAACTGAGCCCCTACACTTTTAGGAGAATATAAAACATTCATGATCTTAATAATCGAGATATAAAATTAGATAAAAAAGGAGCATTTCTATTAACTTTAGTTCTATGAATTAGCTATGAAATCTCACTTACTAAAATCATGTGCGCTATCAGATTTCCTCCAAGAGCTCCAAAAGTGTAATAAACCAGGGCCTAAAATAAGAATAGAAGATATTTAATCATTTGCATCTGAAGTGAAATAAAAGCAAAAGTGAACATCTGACAGAGTTACCTTAGCTTGACTGGAATTGACACCAAGACCAGATGCATACAGAAATCCAAGAGCCTGAAATTAAAAATACAAGACAAGGAATATTTGGAAGTTTTAGGATTAGGTTTGTAGACTAGGAACAAAAAAAAGTAAATATGTTTAAAATGTCAAGAAAAAGGACTTGTCACAGTTTAGAGACCTATACTGCTATGAAGTTGCAGTGACCTGGAAAACACAACAGGTACGTAAGTACATATAAGCAGACCAAAAAGTCCACTTTATTTGGGTAACCCCCATGTCTAATTCAGCTGCAACATGTTTTATTTTTAAATATAAAGTACATGATTTCTCCAAGGTCAAGTAGGCTACTGTGGATTTCTCTTATGTTCTAGAAGAGGCAGTGCTGTCTTAGTATCCACTGGAGTGTAGGGCTGCAAGCCAAAGACTCAAGAGATCTAATAATGACTGACAAACTTGCTGAGTTGCCTTAAGCAAGCACCTTAACCTTAATCTTATGCCTCAGTTCCCTCATTAGTAAAACAGAAATAATTTCTCTCTCACATGGAGTGTTTTGCAAGGATTACTTAATTTTCAATGCTCTATACAAAAAATTAAGTTCTATACAGAGAAGGAGCTGCTAGCAGGGTGTTCTCCAAGAGGGCTCTGGGACTGTGGAACTTTCTCCCCATCTTGTTTCAAAATAGCCCAGAGTTGATGGATTTTCAAGTACTGTACGCTGCAAAATCTATTTGACATAAATCTGGCCCGGGCAGAGTTTGAGTGTATATTCCTGGGGGAAGGTGTGTTGCTTTAATTTACTGGCTGGCCGGCTGGGCTAATTCATTATTTGTATATGATCAGTTTTGCTGTTGGATAATAATCATTTGCGATGGTAAATCTAATCAGTTATGACACCTAGAACTTTCTGAAGAAAAAACAAAAATAAGTATTGCTCTAGCTCTGCCACCTGGTACAGCTGTGTGGGCCACCAGAGAGAGAACACAGAAGATATATTTGTGTGTGACACTGTAAGAGCTAACTTCCACTGTTTGACATGTTAGGATAATCAAGAGACTTCACCTACACTGAACAGTTAATATAATTCCACCAAAACCAGAAGTCTGTTGTAGCCACACCAGCTGATCAGTTATTGGTGATGGCTGCATACAGTACTTTATTTCAGAAGTAACACAGCTATGGGCAAGTCATGAATCGTGCATCAGTCCTGATCCGGACCTCACTGCCTGAAATTGTGGAGACAGGACCTCAGAGCGTTTGTCTATAGTACTGTTTTTAACTACAGTTAATTGATAGCCAACAGGTTTATAAATACTAATCTACAGACACTTGTAACCACAATCAAACATTTGTGTCCTGGAATGAAGACTAGTATGCAATTCCACTTAAAAACCTCTAGTGTAGATGTATGGTAGTGATGGTACTGCAGTATGAATACCGCTAGGTGAATAAGGGGCCTATGCACTAGCTCTCTCCCTCAAGAATTCTTTGTTGTATACAGTCTTTAGTAACTGAAAAAAGATACAACGGTTCCTGCTGATATTTCCAGTACTCAGCAGCCCTACACTGCAACAGTCACTGAAAAAGTTCTATTGCTTGTCATTTGCTCTCAAGATATTTAGAGCTGCTAACCACATTGATAACAAATTCAGTGAGGCTGACTGCTAGCTCTGAAAAACCTACTGTGTTCGTGCCAGGGCTGGGGAGTAAGAGAAGGGGAACAGTACTCATTTAGACAACCATTCAAACAGTAGTCGTACCCTTTAGACAAGTTACAAACAAATCTCAGTGATGCTAACAAGCCTTTGAAACACCTCCATTTGTATGATAGAACATGGACATTAAGAGAATGAACTTCACAGTATGCTCCAAGATTCCTTTATTTTCCCAGGAGGAGGGTTTGAATTAGGTCAGGCCTGCACAACTCATAAAGTGGCGAGGAACATATTAGTCCAAAGAAAACAGCTGAGGGCCGAAACCTCCCGGCCCCGCGGAAACAGGCCCCCCCCCCCCCCAGCACCGCCCGCCCCGCGGAAACAACCCCTCCTTCCCCAGTGCTGGGGTGTGGAAGCCTGTAGAGGGGGAAAGAAACAGCGTGCATAGGGTGACCACATCACAGCAATAAAATAGGACCCGCCTCCTCCCCGCTCGGCCCCACCATCACACCCCTCTTCACCCCCCCAGGGGTCACTATATTACTGCACACAACAGTCAATCAATGCAGTTATAGATAAATCTCTGCATTATGCATTTTTGTATAACTTTTATATGACTTTGTATTGAACCTTGGTAATATGTTATAGCGGACCCCTAAGGTAGTATAATTAAGGTAAAAGAAAAATGTCTTTTTGCTAGAAGTAGAATAAGATCTTCCCCCCCCTTTGTATTCAACTGCCCTGTTGAATGAATGAGGTGTGAATGAGGAAGGCTTGGAAGGCAGGGACCTCCAGACAGCGGCAACCCTTGGAGAGGGGATGGGAACCAGACCAAGGACAATCAAACTTGTCAAGTGGGCTGAGTAGAGAAGAGCAGACATACTGACGGTTAGAAGCAAGCACCTTTCTTTGGGAACACCCTCTTTGCAGCATTGGGACAACCCCCAGGCCAGAGACAAGCAGCAAAAAGGACCAACGGACACAGTCCCAGATTTTAAATCTGGGAGATTTGCCCCCCTCCAGCCACCGACTCGCCGCCTCATCTCCCCCCCCCCCCCCCCCCCCCGCCCCAGTATAAAGCCTCGACGCCACTGCCTGCCCACTCGGCTCGTCATCCCCCACCCCGCCCGGCTCGCCTCCTCACCCCCCGCCACCCGCTTACCTCCTCAGCCCCCCCCCCCCCCGCAGCTGCCACCGCCGGCTCGCCAGCTCCCCCCACTGTCAGCTCACCTGCCTGACCGCTGCTGGCCTCTTACCTTCTGCTCCTGTCCCTTGCCGCTGGCTCACCCTCACTCCCCAGCCTGCCACTGGCCTCTTCACCAGCCTGCCCACCCGCCGGCCGGCCAGCCAGCTGTTGGCTTGCCCCACCCCGCCGCTTGCCTACTCACCCCCCCCGCGGGCCGCACAGTGAGCCCACGTGGGCCGCATGTTGTGCAGGCCTGAATTAGGTTATGGAGTGGAGTGAGGGAGTTTACTTGAATGGGGCAGGAGATCTTTGAAGTAATACTTTACTAGTCATATGTTTAGACTGTATAATGCCTCTAGACTAACATAGGCATTTTTATAACAAAAAAAAAAATCCCACTTAATGTGATTAGCATATGCACATGGTTATATTTATAGGAATAACTGCATTCCATTCCATTACCAGAAGTTTGTATATTTTTAGAAAAGACATTTCAACAAAAATGACAAAACTATTTTTCAGCCTCCTACTTAGAGTGGGTGCTTCAATGATATTAAGACATGTATGAGGAAGTTGAAGTGGACCGAGGCAACAAGAGAAATCAAGAGAGAGAAGTGTGAGGGGGAAAAAACATCTCAGACTAAAGTCTAAAGTGTCAGGATGAGGCTTTCCTTCAGAATCAGATATCTGTATTTTGCATAAAGTGTATGTGTAAATATTTAATGAAAATTCTGTGTTGATACCTACAGCCTTTGAAACCAAAAGTCAACAATTCTAGGAAATTTAAAACATGTATGTTTGTGACTAAAAGGACAATTATGTTTCATCCAACAGTTGTCAAATTCCCAGTGGAGCCTACATAACCTTGAAAGAGCTTAACTATCAACAGTTATCTTTATGGAAATCCCATAGCCAAACAAACAGCACTGGGCCATTGATTCAGAAGTTTAAAAGATATTTGTTTGGCTAGAGAGTCTTCAAATTGTATCTGCCTGTATCTTCCTGACCTACAGCCAAGCTGGTAGTTAGTTAAAGTGATGAGCAGACCACACCTCACTACTTACACGCAGGTTTAAAAAAAATAAAAAAAAATTAAAAAAAAAGATTTCCTTCTAAACGCCATTAAGTCAAAACATCAGTTCTAGATATCAGATTGATTTATTTAAGAGAAAAAAGGGTGCTGGAGAGTTAAGTCCTGTTTATCCACAGAACATTTATAGCCCAAGGAAAAGCAGAGCCAGCTTCCCCCATCAACGTTCCTCATCCCATTCTACAGGTGAGAAGGGAGGTCAGTCTTCGTGGCCCATCCAGCACTTGGCCATTGCTGAAGCTGACAACATGAATGCTAAACAAAGCTCCTTTCAGAGCAGTGTCCTTCTACTGTAATCTGCCTATGCCCCCTTGGGAGCTGAGCCGTGGCTGGGAGCCATGGCTGGGGCCAGGCACCGGCAGCTGAGGCTGGAAGTGGAGCTGTGGCTGGATCGGGCTGAGCTGGGGGAAGAGTGGGACTGGGTGGTGCTCCTTCTGACCCCCATGGGGACTGGCCCAGGCCCCACTGCGTCCCCCCAAATATTCCTCTGCACGCCCCCTAGATAGGCATTTCCCACAGTTTGGGGACGACTGCTTTAGAGCATACATACCGTTTGCCCTTTAGGAGATCCCTCCTCAGTCAGTTTCTCAAACAGCTCTTTAGCAGACTGGATGTTTTGCTTCAGGTAATCCCCAAACAATAGAGCATAAGATACTTTCTCCATTGCCTTGGTATGGTTCATGTCAGCTGCTTTCAGAAGATACTGATATGCTCTTAAAGAAGAATGTAATTAAAGGTTTAGTCACCTTTAAACAAACAAAACAAGTTCCATCAGTAAAACTAAAAGGTACAGAGGAAACTTTTCACTGCCTCATTCTGTTCTAATTGTCATTCTATATCCACCACTATCTAATTTGCAGGCATTTTCCTTTTTAAACACAGTATAATATTCAAAACCTCACATGATTAAACCACCACAAATTAAGAGAATATCCATGGGTGCACAATCCTCCACATACATGCATTGTTAACATATAAATTAATATTATTCATGAGCCTTTTTAACAGTTCACAGAGTCAGACACCTGCTCACTACAGAGGGTTTTTTTCTGTTGTTGTTCTGGTAATGGAAGACACCAGACACAGGTTCTAGTGACAAAAATAAAGTTACAATCACCACTGCTTTTTAATGGTTTCATAAATCACAAGGAAAAAATGGAGGGCATCAACTCGACTATCTTGATTCACTTCAATATTAAATCAATTTAAACTAAAAGCACCAACGGATTCCATACAAATACTGGGCTAAAATGATTACGTAGTTGTTACTGTTGTAACGAAGTGACCAGATTAACCATGAGAAGTTTTTGGGAAAAGGCTTTTTTGCTAAATTAGTTTAGTTGATTTTGCAAGATCCATGGCTGAAATACAGACAAAAGGTCTCTTCACTGTGATCCCCAAAAGGTACCATTTAAACAGGTAAATATATACAAAAAATTGTTTTGTATACTTTAATCTGTGTAAGATATTAAACTACCCTGAAGAGTTTAAAGGAAATTTCGCCTCACTTCTTCCTTTTTCCTTATTTGTTTGCTTTCCAATTTCTTTCCTATTCTCTGGACTTCTTCTTTTCTCCCCTGTAAATACGTCTTTATGCTTCATGCTCCATGTTGGTTTCTTTCTCACCACTCTCTTGTAGTCTTATGTTTAATATCCTTAGAAAGGTGAGTACAGTGACTTGAAACTGTAAGACCACCACTACTAATTCCTATAATATTTAAATCACAAAAGGTAGGATGATCTTGCAGCTAAGGTACTGGACTGGAATCAGATTTTCAGAGTCCAAATCCTGGCTTTGTCAAAGATTTCCTGCATGACCTTGGATAAATCACTTAGTCTCTTGTGCCTCATTCCCATGTGTAATGTGGGAATAATGCTTCCTTTCTCCCACTCTGTCTTGCCCACACTAAACTTTTGGAGGCCTTTGTCTATGTAGTGTGCGTTAGTACAAGAGGCCCTGATCTCAAATGTGGCCTCTAGATGTTACTGTAAATACTATAAATCATGTGTAAGTCGGAACTACCTGACATTGCTGCTGAAGGAGAAATTGTCATGAGCAGACTTGACGTGGTAACTAGATTTACTAGATGGATGGAGCACAAAGAAACCAGACTGACCAGAATGAGAGTTTCATCTCACCCTTGCTCTTCCTTGGTTTCTTCTTTTCCATTTATCTATTTACGTTATACAAAACTAAATTGTAGTACCTGAGTTAATTAGTTAGAACAGAAAATATAATCAGTACTTTGCAGTTATATATAGTGCTTTAATGGTAACCAAGCAACAGTAGAGAAGATCCTACTGAATCTTGTTAATCTAATCTTTGAAGAAGTCAGTGAGAACCTGAGTTGAAAGGGAAAAAGATTTGAGGGGAGTCAAAGGTGCCAAACAGGCAATGGGTATGTCAAATGTCAGTGAATCCAGATTTGAGTTTTTAGAGTCCGTATCAGGGCAGCTGTTACATCCTGCAGGGGCTGTCTTAAGATATTCTTCTCTGTTGCTGAAGTAGGTACCACATGTTACAACAAAAAAATTTCTACAGTTCATGCTCTCAGTATAGGTTAGGTATAGAGAGGGACAGGAATTTTCTGAAAAAGTCTTTTTTTGATTTTTAACTCAGAAAATGCTGATTTGTCAAAAACTTTTCATGTAAATATATTAGCTTCAATGAAACCACAGACAAGTGCTTAAGGACTCACCAGGCAGAGCATGGACTTGGACCTGGGTCTCCCACATCTCATGTCAGCACCCTAACCACTGGACTATTGGCTACTCAGGTTGTTACGGGGTGGGTCTCATTTTTCATTTAAGATTTCAAAAGGTCTTAGGTTTGTCCTGCTATAGCAGGGGTGGGCAAACTTTTTGTTCCTGAGGGCCGCACTGGGTTTCGGAAATTGTATAGAGAGCCGGTTAGGGAAGGGGGTCGTGGCTCGGCCCCACCTCCTATCTGTGCCCCCTTCCCCCCCCGCCGGGACTCCTGCCCCATCCAACACCCCCATTCCCTGACGGCCTCCCCAGGACCCCTGCCCCATCCACACCCTCCCACTCCCTGTCCCCTGACCGCCCCTGGAACCCCCGTCCCTGACTGCCCCCTGCCTACCCATCCAACCCCTCCTCTCATTCCTGATGGCCCCCCCGGGACCCCTGCCCCATCCACCCACTCCTTCTCCCTGTCCCCTGACTGCCCCTGGAACCCCTGTCCATGACTACCCCATCCAACCCTCCCTTTCCCTCCTGACTGCCCCCCCCCCCCCCCCCCCCGGAACCCCTGCCCCATCCAACCACTCCTTCTCCCTGTCCCGACTGCTCCTGGAACCCCTGCCCCTGACTACCCCATCCAACCCTCCCTCTCCCTTCTGACTGCCCACCCCCCCGGGACCCCTGCCCCATCCCCCTCTCCCCCCCCACTCCCTGTCCCCTGACTGCCGCCTGCCGCCCCATCCAACCCCTCCTCTCATTCCTGACTGCCTCCATTCAACCCCCGTTTCCCACCCTCTGACCGCCCCAACCCCTATCCACACCCCCACTCCCGACCACCACCCCGAACTCCCCTGCCCTCTATCCAACCCCCCCTACTCCCCGCCCCCTTACCGCGCTGCCTGGAGCACCGGTAGCTGGAGGCGCTACTGCCGCGCCGCCCGGCTGGAGCTGGGCCACACCGCCACCGTGCAGCACAGAGCACCAGGTCAAGCCGGGCTCTGCAGCTGCACTGCACCAGGAGCTCCCAGCCCTGCCGCCCAGAGCACTGCGCTGGTGGAGGGGCATGCTGAGGCTGCGGGGGAGTGGAGAACAGCAGGGGAGGGGCTGGAGGTAGCCTCCCTGGGCCGGATGTGGCCCGCAGGCTGTAGTTTGCACACCCCTGTGCTATAGGATGGATTTTTTTTTTTTTAAATCCTGGAAATTTTGTGTGTGAAAAAAACAGATTCCTCCTGCCTAGCTCTTGTTACATGGCTAGAGAAAAAGAATGGTTGTTGTGCTGAAGTAGAGAATTGCACTGCTTAGCAGCACAATGAACATTGTTAAAATTATCTGCACACATGCCATGCTGGAAAAACTCTGGCTACTTTTTGTGAATCTACTCAAAGAAAGCGGTCCTGAGTTTCTGCTCCCGTGAATGTTCTCCAATTGCCATTTATTCTCAATGCCACATGACTGATTTATATAAAATTAAATCTATATAACTTCTAGTATCACTCAAGTCTAAAACCCAGTGTCTCATTAAGCTGTGTCCTGGTTACAAGACATCATACCAAACCAAGTCATCCATTTCTCCCAAGAAAGACCTATGTTAATGTTCAAGAATAGACTTACTCTTTCTTCTGTGCCTTTTTACTGCTCTCGTTAAGGATTTTCATCCCAGTCTGGTAAACATCCTCTGCTTCCTGCATCTGTCTTCTCTTATTAGACTGCTCTTCAGCTAAAAAAAGAAAAAAAGATAAGTGGTTTAATCAAATGCAAGAGGCTGGTCTCTTAAGTGTCTGTTTTTGCTGGTCTTCATGGCAGATTCTTCCTTGGCCACATGATTAGGCGCTACCAAATTCACTGCCATGAAAAACGCGTCATGGACCGTGAAATCTGGTGTCCTCCCATGAAATCTCGTCTTGTGTGTGCTTTTACCCTCTACTATATGGATTTCACCGGGGAGACCAGCATTTCTCAAATTGGGGGTCCTGACCCAAAAGGGAGTTTCAGGGGGGTTGTGAGGTTATTTTAGGGGGGGGTTGTGATATTGCCATCTTTACTTCTGCACTGCCTTCAGAGCTGGGTGGCTGAAGAGCGGCGGCTGTTGGCCAGGCACCCAGCTCTGAAGGCAGCATCCCATCAGCCACAGCAGAAAATAAGCATGGCAATACCATACCATGCCACTCTTACTTCTGCGCTGCTGCCTTTAGAGCTGGGCGGACGGAGGACGGTGGCTGCTGACTGAGGGCCCAACTCTGCAGGCAGCAGCCTAGAAGTAAGGTTGGCAATACCATATCATGCCATTCTTACTTCTGCACTGCTGCTGGCAGTAGTTCTGCCTTTAGAGCTGGGTTCCCACCCAGCTGCCCAGCTCTGAAGGTAGCGCCGCTGCCAGCAGCGGCGCAGAAGGGTAGCAGTACTGCAACCCTCGCTACAATAACCTTGAGATCCGTCCATAACTCCTGTTTGGGTCAGGACCCCTACAAATTACAACACCGTGATATTTCAGATTTAAATAGGTGACATCATGACATTTACGATTTTAAAAATCCTATGACAGTGAAATTGACCAAAATGGGCCGTGAATTTGGTAGGGCCCTACACATGATCTTGCAAGACAAGATAAAGAGGTTGTGGTGGCAATGAGGGAGAAAGTTGTCTCAATGGGTGTTGGGTTTTTATAGCCACCCTTTTTTGTGTGTTTGCCTAGTCTTTCATTTATTTTGCTATCACCATGCTGCTCAAACCATCCCCCCGGAAAAAAGAGATAAAATATCCTCAAACACATATACTTTGGCTTCCTTTCTGCAAGAGACAAACGGGTCATATTTGTGCAGCAAGTCACCGACTTCAGTGGGAAGTATATAGTGAATTCCCCATGTAACTCTCCAGTTGTACCCATTAAGGCCACTTTCAGTTTCCATGAGCCCAGGAAATGGGAGTACCACATGATAGTGTGGGAACAGGCATCTATGTCACCAGGATGGCTCTCCCCTTCCCATTACTTCTACTGTGCAAACCTTGTTTATAGAGACACTTGCCCACAAGGGATAAGGAGACCATTAAGCTCAGTCAATTTTCTTTGATGAAAGAAAACAGAAATGTATCTGGCTACTTACTTTCACAGAAGCCCCACTTTTGATCTCTCTTGTAATCATAGGTTGTTGCACACCAAAGCCTGCCATCTTCCCTCCCATCAGCAGTACATTCTACATACTCCTTCTCCAGGAACAGGAAGGGGAAGTGGCAGGGTTCACTGTCTGCAGTGCCTCCGATGGCTGTCAAAACTGAAAAAAACACCAAAGCCACCCCCCCCCCCCCCCAGGAATGAGATCTCTCTCATGATTTCTCCTCAAGTTAAAGTCTATCTCCACACACACTTAGCAAACAAACTGTTCACCACCACGGGGGACTGTTCCCTGTACACCAGGTTTCTGAGTTTTATTAAGAAACTCATTAAGCTGCAGTTTCATTATTCATGCCACACTATAAAGAAGGGAAATAAAAAAGGGACATATTTGACAAATAGGAGTCACATTTTAATGTTATCCTTACTATATTATTAGCGGTTTTAGTTTATTAAAAGTGTTAATATATCAAAGCTAGAATTTGAAAATCTAATTTACTTTTCAGTGCCCATATACTACTTGCTCCTGTATTGCACTTTATTCAGCTAAGGCAATGAAAAAGACTGATTAGATTGACATTTGGTTATAGGAAGTTGACTTGTTGGTTCTCATGCATTAACTTGCGTAATACTGCAGTTTGAGTCTCTAACATTATAGGGAAATATTTAGATCTAAATCTCACTGAATTTTTATGGATTTTTTAAAAATGGAGGACATTCTATTAGTTTTCATAAAAGCTTCTCATTTTATAAGCATTGCCAACTTTCACAATTTAATCACGAGTCTCATGATTTGGTATTGTCATTAAAGCCCCAGCTCCTGGAGGCATGTGAATAAAAGATACTCTCAACTTTACTTTAAACAAAAACATAAATTTCTAGTCCTCAGGGTTACAGAGAAAAAGCTTGAAAACATGACCCCCTGAAGGCTCAAAAACTAGAAAGCCATAAAACACTTTACATTTTGGGGGTTTTTTAAAAGTGAGCCCAACTTATGATTTTTGAATGCTTGGTGGTGTCAATAATATTTTAAAAATCTATTATTTTATAGGTTTTGCTTAAGTCTCCTTTATAAAAAAAATAAAGTTGTTTACATACAAGTCTTCTTCTAGAATTACTAGGAACACTGCTATGCTGGACAATTCCAAAGATTTCATTTTTGGGAAGACAATGACAGGTGAGCAAGTTAGTTGCTTGCCCAACGGTACACACTAACTAGTGGCAGAATGATTTTTCTTCAGAATATGCACACAGTTATTGCCAGCTCCAGCAATTATGGCACAGGGGCTTGGCACAACAGTCATGAGTAACTGCCAATCCTGGAGTAGTCTGCAGAATTAAACTGACTATGTGTATATTCTATTGTCACCTGCTCAAGTATTGAACTTAAAAGATGTCCACAATCAGTGACCAAACAAACTCAGCACCTTGGCATCAGCCCTGTCGAGAACTTGGATTTTGTCTGTATTGCAGTTATTGTTTTGCAAGGCCTGACAATTTTTCCATGTAAAGAGGAAATTTTAAAGTTACTTTTTTAGTGTCTCCCCCTTTTAACCACGTTAATCAAAAAGCTATGGAAGAATATTCATTCACATTTTATAAGAATCCTAAATTTACTTAGCATTATTCCCCCTAAGCTGGTTTCACATAACACTATGCTAAAGTCTATGAAGTTAGAAAGGTCTTTAAGTACTGGTGACATGGCATAGTAATGAAGGGGGAAAAAATTAAGTCAGCTTAGGGTTGCACCTGCTGAGTCAATGTAGTGTAAAACTGAAACTCTGGTAAAGAACTTCTCTCTCTCAAAGTTGCATAAATAGACAAATGATGGTTTGATATGGACCAATAGCAATGAACACTTTCCCCTCCTCCACTCATCAGATCACCTTGTAACTCAACAGCTTTTTTTACAGGCCAAGACTAGAGTTCAATGAATATATGATTTGCCATGCCAGATCAAACTACTGGATTCATCAAGTCTGATTCCTGGCCTCTAGCAGTGGAAAATACTGGATGCTTTAGAGGCAGGCAAACAACAAACACATAAAATGCACCAAGTAAATCACTTTAGATGGTGGCATTAGTTTACAACTGCCTCTCTCGCACCCTATTGAATAGGTATGATATTAGCAGTCAAACGTTCAGCTCGCCATATCCCATTTCTTTCCCCCACCACCTTCTTGTTTTTATTTTAAATTCAGGCACAGTATTTGTTTCTCCCACGAACAGTTGCACCTAAAACAATGCAAGATGCTACAGTCCATACACTGTGATAGTGCTGTTACAGGAGAAAAATGGAACCATGAACTTTGTATGAGAAGCAAGTATAAGATGAAGTTATTTATAAACTTATAAATATTAAGATATCAGGTATGAGTCAATAAGCATATTTACTCAGGTGACAATCTAAGCAGCTACACACAGTCTAGTCTGGGATTCAGCTATCTAGCTATAGTAGGAAATGGTCCAGGCAACAAGCTGAGGAATTTTTACAGATCAGATTTGAACAATGTGAAGACAAAGCCCTTTCATGGCATCATGATGGGAAGATATAAAGTATCTTAATAAAATTTCACCTTCAATTAAGAGGCCTGGCTGACTAAACATGATGCTTGCATCTGAAGGCTAGCAACAGTTGCTCATACTACTAAAAATGTCTTTTTACTCACTTTTCCACTTCATTAATATCTTTCATCTCTGTACAATGTCATACTCACTTACAGCAACATATACAAATACAAAATACTCTACACTTTTCTTGTGCATTAGCAAGAGGCTACTGATGTTTTATAGGAAGTCACTTTTTTTTTAAAGTTTATAATGCTGGTGGAAGTTAGCAGATGTTATTAGAGGTAGTTCTGCACAATTACTGCTTCCTTTCACCACACTAATCTGCATTTGTGAAAAGGCATATGAAAAGAACTGCTAGAGACAAAGTGTTCAGTAAAATATTAAGTTACCACGCAATCACCATTTTCCATAAGGTTAGAGTAAAAGTTAATTTACTCTGGCCACATTAAAAATGTTGTTTCCTTTTTATGTACATCAGCCTACGTCAGGGATACCCAAATGCCAACTGCAAGGATATTAAATCAGATGATCTCTAACTTTTCATTATGAGTTAAAAAGCAATTCCTACTCAGCTTCCCTGGATGATCTGAGCACAACCAGGAATGGTTATGTGTATTTTTATTTGAACAGTTACTCTAGTTTATATGAAATAAGGTACTGCCCTAAGGCTCCTGAAAAGTTGTCAATGCACAAAGTTGCCTCAGTGTCAAAGTTTGCTTCCACTCTCCTCAATTTAACTCAAACCTGTATACAATCAACTACCAGAACAAGATGACCACTTACAGTCTTTCCCCTCTTCTCCATATGACAGAGCTATAATCAGGCCAAAAAAGTGACTACTTCTGGGGTGAGAAAAGCTTTAGATCATAATCTATACTTCAAAGTAAGAAGATATGCATCATGTTCATGTTAGAATTTCAAGATTTGGATTGTTCTTTCCGTTCACAAGTTGTTATAAAAAAAATATATATTAAAAAAATAAAAAAGGAGTAAGGCACTCTAACTTGAGAGCGAATTTTCTTATGATGTGCAATCAACAGAAACTATGGAAAACATTTTAAAATGCATCTGAAGTAAATGATATAGGTATTAGCCAACATTACGGTAGGGAAAATTAAGGCTGCAATGACCATTGCATTCTGAAACCCTCTATTCAGTTAGACAATAGAGACAAATGAAGATTATTTCTGGATCCTGCTAATCTCTCAAATTTTTCTAGATTGATTTTGCTTCTTGCTGTTGGTTCATGAAGCCTGCAGAATTCAAGCAAAGTTACCTGGTTTCAGCATTTCGACATCTTCCAAGTTCTTATTTAATAGGTTTGACATTTCAAGAGAGTTAAGCTCCTCCGACATGCTCTCTTTCTCCTCTTCTTGGCTCCTAAAGCTCTCTTCATCTTCAGTGTGAGAGTCTGATTCCTCTGACTCAAGGAAGATCTGACCTGCTACAACACGGGTTCCTGTGGAGCGGTCCCCCACCTGTTCTTCTGAAGGCAAGGAAGTCTAGAGAAGAAGAGAGCAGAATTTAGGAGTCTAGTCCTCTCACTGACTACTACTATTCAATTTCTACCCCCTTTTTAGTTTATGAAGCCTACCAGGAAACTGAACTTAATGTGTTACGTCTCACTTTTGCGCTTAAGATAAATGTGTTGAATTGTTCCTTTCAGCCCCTATTCCCCACTTCCCCTTTAAGTCTTAAAAAAAACAACACACCACCTCTTTCTACAATGGAGATGTCCCAAAACTCTCTCACAAAATTGGTTGCTTTTCATTCATGCAGATAGTGTGCACATCACTTCAGCTTATGTGAAAAATGGAGCTTCATTTGTGCTGATTCAGAATGACCTGTTTAAAGCTAAGGCACTCAACTACAGTCTTGGAAGTATAGCAGAAGGGGAGAGTAGTTCCCTTTGTACTTAGAAAAAACTATCACAAGTCACAGGAAAGTCAAATTTAGACACATGGACCCAAGTGTTTAGTGGAGAGCTGACTGTATAAGGCTCTCTAAACGGGAAACTTTTGTCCTAATGTCAAACAGCTAAGTAGACTGAAATTTCTCCTTACATGGGTAATGCTTTTCCTGTACTGTCTTGTCTTCCACCACCAGTTCTTGACTCCATGTCTGAGGTATTCCATCTGAATTGTAACAGGCTTTTCTATTACACTTAATTGAAAACTTTCTAAGGGACTTCATTTGCGCCTCATCAGTTTTGTAATATTAGTGCTCCCAACAAAGTTTCAAGTCTATCACCCTTTGACCACAATTCTTACTTTCCTCTCTCGTAAAAATCTCCCATTATAATATTAGTGAAAAATTAGAAGGCGAGTTGTCTACCATTTAGAGCAAAGAACTAGAATTGAAGATTGATGGGTTTTAGCCCTAATACAGCCAAATAAGGAGGGAGAAAGGAGTGGGGAAAAAAACCCTACCCCACCTAGTCTCTTTGCCTAAGTTTCCTCACCTGTAAGACAGGTATATCACCTACCTCACAGATATACTGTAAGGCTAAACTTGTGTTTGCTAAAGCATTCTGATAAGTTTTGATGAAAGGTGCTACAAGAATGCACCATAAGGGAAAACGACCTTACCTCTGCACTAAACCAGATCTCCTTATGTTTAAGGCTGTGAGTTTGTCACGGAGGTCACAGAAGTCATGGATTCTGTGACTTTCCTGGACCTCCGTGACTTCTGCAGCGGCCGGTGCAGCTGGCCCAGGGGCTGCCTGAACAGGTCGAGCAGCTCATGGGCCAGCTGCACTGGCCACTGCTGGGGCAGTCTCAGGCAACCGACCCCCTCCCCCAGCCCCAGCAAGAGTTCGGGTGCGTGTGGGAGGGGGCTCAGGGCTGGGGTGTGGGATGGGGTGAGGGCTCTGGGAGGCACTTACCTTGGGGGGGCTCCCTGGAAGTGGCAACATGTCCCTCCCTCAGCTCCTAGATCTGTGCGCTGTCTCTCTGCCCCTGCAGCTCTCATTGGCCACGGTTCCTGGCCAATGGGACCTGCGGAGCCGGCACTTGGGGTGGGGGCAGCACGCGGAGCTATGAGCTGAGGGAGGGACATGTTGCTGCTTCCGGGGAACCTGAGGAAGCGGGTAGGAAGCCTGCCAGCTCCCACCCCACCACCAGCAAGGGTCCCAGGCCATGCGTCCTCCTTTCCCCCTCAGATTTAGGCAGGGGTATATAGTAAGGCATGGGCGGGTCATAGGACATTAATTTTTGTTTACTGCCTGTGACCCATCCATGACTTTTACTAAAAATACCTGTGACTAAAACGTAGCCTTACATATGCTACAGTTTTAATGACTAATACTTCCGTAGATCTTTATTAGTATTACTTAACTAAACCCTCAATGCATGAGGTAACAAATATTTTTTTTTCAAAGAGGTGAGCTGAAGCTCAGAGATATTAAGTGACTTGGCCAAGGCGATACAGCAAGTTAGTGGCAGTTTCTAAACAGACTCCATTGAGTTCTGATTTTCAGACCCTTGCTCTAGTCCAGTGGTTCTCAAAGTTTTGTACTGGTGACCCCTTTCACACAGCAAGCCTCTGAGCGCAAAGCCCCCACCTTATAAATTAAAAACACTTTTTTATATATTTAACACCATTATAAATGCTGGAGGCAAAGTGGGGTTTGGGTGGAGGCTGACAGCTCGCCACCCCCCATGTAATAACCCCTGCTCTAGTAGTCCCACAAAGAGGGAGAAGAAAATGGAACGCGTCATTTGGTGAGACTTATTGCTTACCTTTGATTCTAATGACTCATCCTGACTTCCTTCTTCATCTGTAAAGAATTTTAAAAATTAGTTCAGAAGCTATTTTAACGTGTGTTATTGCCTAAATAAAAAGCAATACATTTAGCTAGAACAAAACAATATTGCTTAGCATTACTCTTTTGAGATATACTAGAGCTCTAGAGTTCACTAATACATCTAAAAGGCATTTAAATTAGAATTGCTAAGAAGCATCAAGTTTTAAGTTGCCAACCAGAGAGTTTAATTATCAAAAGGCATTGACCTGGAAAGCCATGTTAGCACCTTTTTAGCTAGATATATTTAAACATGGTTCTTGGTAGAAAGGTGCCTATGTGCTTTATCAGGCCAGCATATTCAAAGCCTCAGAGTGGAGATTTATTCATTCAAATAGAACAATGTCAAGTTATCAGGCCAGGTGCAGGGCACTAGACCATTATGTTGCCATACAAAAATCCAAACTTTGTTCTTTGCTTGCAGGCTGGAACTGTCAAAGCCTGTTCAACCCTGGGGAAAGAGGCATTTGTTAGACTCTAAGTCAGCAGAAGTACAAGGAACTCTAGAACACACAGGTCAGTTGCATAGTCCTGTTTGTTTTTGTGATCTCAGATACGAGGGAAATAGAATTTTTCCATAGACCTATTTTTAGCAGCTTCAAATGTGTTTTGTAGACGCCTGTATTTCTCATATTGATTTTCCCTAGGTCCTTAATAGTTGACGCACTCACTCTATTGTAAACAACTTTTCTTATTTTTTTTGTTTGCACTAGTCTCCTTGACCAAGAGTCTTGAGTTGTCACACATGATGTGGGACCTTCCCAAGTATGAGAGGAGACCTGAGCATTGTATCATACCTAAACATAAAATACAACTTGCACAAGCAAAAATACAAGATAACCCCCCAAAATATAGCAGTATGTTAAAACACTGAATATTTCACCTAAACCAAGAGTCAGGACAAATAGGGTTAAAGCTACTTGTCTTTCCTTAACTCACCTTACTATGTCCAGATTATGCATTGCAGAGCCTTAGAACAGGAAATCTAATGTACTGCAGAAGAGATGGAACAGGCTGAGTTCAGAGAGACAAACCTTACGCTCATCAATTTAGGTATGCTTTATATAAAATAATAGCTATTCAATACCTTGAACACAAAATTCTATTTGAAGTGCTAAGTATTATATTAGCCACTTAAGGGCTGCTATATATACAGTATGTGGAATAAAGCACATTTCTGCTATTAACTTATACACATTGCCTTTAAAGCAAAGATGTGCTGATGGAAAACCAACAGAAGGCCATCACATTCTGCTGCAGCAAAGGGGCTGAATACATGCCGATTTTCTATCCCTAACAGCTCTGAAACAAGTGATGGAAACTGCGATGAACATGACATTTAATTGACTTCACAGCTCTGACGATTCTTCTGACATCATCTGGGAACCACTACAGTTTATTGCCATGCAATAATAGCCAGTGTTAGAAGTCAGCTACTAGAAGTTGCTGTCCTTGACCTCTTTCACTTATCTTTCATGACAGGAAGTCAGACTAAGTACCAGGGTTCATTCCTGAACCACTCAGGCCTTGCCCTGATTCAATAATGGCAGTGGGACATTATTAAGGTACCTTAAAATTTAAGAAAGGAGCAATGCTAGCTGTATTTTCCATTTTGAAGCAGCCTATGCTTTTCAACTCAGAATCTCACAAACTGCAATTACTTCTTCCACTACTGGAGTGCTTGCATGAACCCAAGCACCTTCATGGTGACATGCAACAAATGTGCAGTTTTACTATGCGCTTCTAAATATCAGTTAGTTAAGAAAGTGAAGAATCCAATATCTGTTTTGCAAATGTAGGGGAAATTAGGAAGCAGAATGTAATTAGCAGTTGGAGTTTAGGTAGGACACTCAGATTAACATCTTCACTTTCCAAGGTGGTATAGTTTAGGTGATGTCTACACTAGTCATTTTACAGTAGAGCAACTGTACTGATGTAGCTGAGCTGCTGTAAGAATACTTGTGTAGCCACTCTATGCTGAAGGGAGGGAGCTTTCCCACCAAATTAGCACTGTGCACACTATCACTTATGCCAGCGAAATTTATGTCGCTCAGGGGTGCGTTTTTACACCACCCCGCCCCCCGAGCAATAATAGATTTTGATGACATAAGTGGTAGTGATTGTAGACATGGCCCTAGTGTTCTAAATACAGACTTGCAGACAGGAATCCTGTTCCATCATGCATTTTAATCCTGACTTTGACAACCTCTATGTCCTTGGGAAAATCACTTATCTCCATTTTACAGATGTGGAAGAAACTGAAATAGGAAGGTCAAGTTACAATACAATGGGATTAGCTGCTTGTAAAGCACTCTGAAGATAACAACAATACTATTTAATGCTTCACAAGTACAAGGATATTTTTAATGTCCACAACTGGTTAGGACATCAGCTTTAGGTGTCATCTGCAGATTAACTGTAATAATCAAATAGCAGCTAATATGTTCCTAAAAGAAAGATTTTAAAATAGCATTGGTAGCCCTTCATTGCTAATTGGCATTGTAAATTGTAGCAATATATATATTCATAGGTTCCAAAGCAGAAAGGTACCATTGTGGTCATATAGTCCGACCTACTGTACACAACACAGGCCATAGAACTTCCCTAAAACAATTCCTAGAATTCTATCTTGATTGAAAAATTGTCAGTGATGGAGAATCCACCACAACCCTTGGCAAGTTGTTCCAATGGTTAATTGCCCTCATTGTCAAAAATGTACATCTTATTTCCAGTCTGAATTTGTCTAGCTTCAGCTTCCAGCCACTGGATCATGTTATACCTTTCTCTGCTAGATTGAAGAGCTCATTACTAAATATTTGTTCTCCATGTAGGTACTTGTAGATTGTAATCAAGTCACTCCTTAACCCTTTTTAATTAAGCTAAATAGATGGAGCTCCTTGGGTCTATCCCTATAAGGCATGTTTTCTAATCCTTTAACTATTCTAATGGCTCTTCTCTGAACCCTCTCCAATTTATCAACATCTTTCTTGAATTGTGGGCACCAGAACCGGACACGGTATTGGAACAGCAGTTGCATCAGTGCCAGATACAGAAGTAAACTAACCTCTCCACTCCTACATGATCCCCCTGTTTATGCATCTGAGGATTCCATTAGCTCTTTTGGCCATAGCATCATATTGGGAGTTCATGTTCAGCTGATTATCCACCAAGCCCCTCAAATCTTTTTCAGAGTCACTACTTCCCAGGATAGAATTTCTATCCTGTAAGTATGGCCTACATTATTTGTTCCGAGAAGTATACACTTAGCTATATTAAAAACACACTGTTTGCTTGCACCTAGTTTACCATACAAACCGGATTGCTCTGAATCAATGTCCTGTCCTCTTCATTATTTACCACTCCCCCAATGTGTGTGTCATCTGCAAACTTGATCAGTGATGATTTTATGTTTTCTTCCAGGTCATTGATAAAAATTGTAAATAGCAGAGGGCCAAGAAATGATCTTTGCGGAATCCCACGGGAAGTACACCCTCTTGATGACGATTCCTCATTTACGTGCCATGTTAATTTTATACTGTTCTCATTTTTTAATTAAAATGCCATGTGTTATCAAGTCAAACACCTTACAGAAGTCAACATTATTACTTTTATTAACTAAACTCAATCTCAAAAAATATCAAGTTAGTTTGACCGGACCTATTTTCCATAAATCTATATTGATTAATTACATTACCCTCCTTTAGTTCTTTAATTAATCAAGGGACTTTATTAATTGTATGGCAAAATCATACAAAAGCGAAGTCACATACAGAACAAAATACCAATAGTCTAATAGGGTGTATTTCCCTCCATACACATATGAAACTGCCCATGAATAACAATTACACGTATATAGGGACACAAATGCAAAATTAAGGTGGGAAGGGTGAGGGGAATTAGCAGTACAAACCAGGACTAAATTTGTTTTGTTTTTGTCTCAAAAGCAAAACAACTGAACTGTTTCATTGCAGTTGCATCATGTAGTTTCTCTCAGAAGGAACCAGCTCTAAATTAACAGGCTGCAGGTATAACATAGTTAAGAGGCTGTTACACAGATGTTCTTTTCAAACCAGACTGCTAAAAAAGGGAAAAACAACTTTAATTTATTTAGCTGTACTGGGCCCTTAAATGATTGTCCAGTTAAATTAGGTAGACTCCCTTGCAGTGAACTGGATAATGCAAACAGCAAAGGGATCATTTATAGACCTACAGTTCTTAACACAGAACTGCTGAACAGTATATGGACATTACAGTTATAATTAAAAGCACGCCTACTTTGAGACACAATTAAAAACGATCTTTTGGAGGTGTTAATGAGGGGCTAGTGGTAGGTCGCTGTTGGAAATAAGAGGGAATTATTAACCAATGTTTGCCCATTGAATAGAATCACAGACATTATAATGTTTATGCACTTGCCAAACAGTGATTAGAACTAATTGTTCATTTGCTTTTCTAAATGCAAATCCAAGCTCAGAAAAAGTGGGTCACTTACCATTTGCTGGATCTGTTTGAAGGGTTGCCTAGTGCTATAGATGCTAGTTCTGAAAGGGCTGATTGGAAATTAATCCTACCATTTTTAAGTAAATGGAGGGATAGTGGAGATTATTAAAAGGTAACAAGCCGACAATACAAGACAAACACAACATTTTAGTTAGAAATTTACTGCAAAATTTCTTCATCAGCCCTGAACCTTCTTGGCCCCAAATTAAATTCTACCTACTTAAGTATGTGGCATTTCATCAGGATTAATTACTTGTTTTGCCACTTCTTTTAAGCATTCACACGCTCAAGTCAACCCAACCTATTAATGATGAATAAAGAGGACTGGTAGTACACACTATCCACATTAGAAGTATCTCTAGGAACAAGGGCTGGGTAAGACATTTTTAGTATTTTGTGTGAGGAACCAGAAATTAGGAAAAAAGTTGTGCAGTGTGGGCCACCTGAGGGTAGATCACCATCAAAGGTCAGACAGGTTTAGCCCAGACTCTGGGAGAAAAAAAAAAACGGACAACTCAGGTGTCAATGTGCAACGCTGTGGAGGACTCAGCAACAGCAGAGAAATTCTGCTAGATTTAGTCTAGAAAAGTGTTAAAATTACAGGCTAAGACAGCTATTCATGCTTTGGAAATAGCCAGAGATCTGGCCAGAGTAGTGCCATCAGGAATCTCCCAAAAGCCTCATGAATGGCCCAACTTAACTCTGAGAATTAAGTTTTTCCATCCAGATTTTTGTAAGTGCTCCAAATTCTGAACAATACCACACAACCCAACCAATGCCCAAGATATTTTAGTAATGGACCATCAGTGCAGGGCTTTGTGTGTTTTTATAACTAGGGAACATTTCCTTCATTTTTTAGGGGGTAACTGACTGTCTACACTTTGGAACAGAATTTGGCCTTTACTCATTTAAGGGGGGAAAAAAAAAAAGATAAACAAATATGAAACATTAAAAAAATGACTGTCCTCACATGGATAAATTCTTCTGACTATGCCAAATTTTGACACAAAACGCACTTCAGGTAAGAGACACCTGAACCAAGTTCATACACAATGCCATGCATATTACAGCCAATCACAAGACATGCAGTGATTGAGTAACTGTCACTTCAGGCTGTTGCCTCAGCAAGATTAGTTTCAATTTGTCCTACTCAGTTATTTGTCCCACCACTATTTCATTAGTGCACTGCAAAGATTGTAGTCAGTTAGTATTAGTCCTCTTATAGCAACATTCAAGGTTCCTTCAAACTTCTTTCCAACTACTGGCTGAACTTTTCCAAAGCTACCTTTACAGCAGTCCCCTTCTACAAATTACGATCTGGGGCTTAGACTACAAGGGAACTTTGAGGGAATATTTATTTTTGTACGAACAGACTTCAGCATACTATTTCCCATTCAAGTCAGCCAGTACAAGCACAGCATAACAGCAGCAGCAGCAGCAGCAGCAAGAACACCTCCTCTATCATAAAGGATGGAAAATACCTCTTCCTGGAGGTGTGGGGGGAGACCGAGAGAAAAGGAGAGGGGAGAGAAAAAGAGAAACAAAAATCCCACAAACAAACCAGGAATCAAACTTGCATCTTCAGCATAACTAGAGCAGGACAAAGCCTCAAATCAGATCAGCAATAGTTATATGCAACAACAAAAGAATAAAAGGATAAAATTTTAGGCTACAGTTATTTGGTTATGAGATTTTAGTGAAAAGGAATGAAGCAGGAAAAAACATTATTCTGATGGCTGACAGATACCAGAACACCTTGAAGTACAACTGAAACATTTCCAATATGTAACAATAGCAAATGATGTGAAACCTGAACTTGTGTGTGTAAACACAAACAGAAAATAAATAAAATAAAAAACCTCTTCCCATAAGCCCATGGTTATATTAAACCTTCATAATTAAGAATCAGATTTCTTTTATCCCTGCTTAACCCATCTAAATGTTCTCACTGGAGAACTGTCAACATATTACATAGAAAGAATGTGATTAAAAACGAATGGTAGCACTTTTGGATAGCATTAGCAAGTACAATACTGTGACTGATGTGGTGGGTAAAAATCAACAACCAGAACTGTACATGAGGGTCTGCAGAAACATCTCTAGACTAAGCAATTTCCGCATTTGTATTTTACAGACTTTTTTGGAAGCCACTTATGAAGACAAAATAATGAAATATCAGGCCTTCTCTTAGTACTTTCACAATCCGGGAACTGATTTGTTGCAGGAAGATCAGTAATACTTGGTCATAATTTATTTCTGACTCTTTGAGACACGAAATAAACCAACACATCAACACAAGTAAGTATCATACTCCATAAACATACCTAGAAGAAACCAAAGAAGTTAATAAAGGAGGGAAAGATTTGGAACAGTCTTTTTCAGGACCCCACTAAATAACCGTTTAGATATCTCCAAACCAGATTTCCATACCCAATGCAGATTAAACAAAAACAAGCCTCTCTCTACAGTGCTGCTGGACAATCATCCAATAGCAGGGGGGAGTCCAACACCACCAGAGATTGCAAACTCTGCTAACAAGTGGTGTGTACAAAACCTCAACCAAAATGGTAGATGTAATCCTTGCCACATCTTTCAGTTGCTTCCCCCAATTTACCAGCATCTCATCAATTTTATATGGATTGAGCTTCAAGAGAGTCCTCATCTAAATCACAATCTCCATCAAACAAATTTACATCTTATTCTATAAACAGATGGTGAGGCTCATTCATTTGAGGCCTAACACTTTTCTTGGCTTAACAGCAAGCATGAAAGTCTCTAATAAATTACTGATTTGAGCAAAGTTTAAGATTTTCATTAAATTAAGATTTCAAACTAGGATTGTGAGTCTTAGTTACAAAGCCAAAAACAGTACTTGATAAGCTATGTACCCAAACAGAAACCTTATCAAAAACTCTTGAATCCAGGCAATTAAATTGTAGGTTCAAGAATTTGAGGTTTCTCAGAAATCATTTTTCCACATCCCAGATGATTTAGGATTAGCCTCCAGAAGTTATGGGTGAGTACTTAGGAATTCAAATATCCACTTGGGAGGCCTGTTACAAGTGTAAAACAACTGAATTAGTATTCAATATCAAGCCTCTAGGCTTGTACCGGACCCTGTCAAAGAACGTTTCAGGTACCAATAGGCCTATTATTGCAGGATATCAGAGAATCCAATAAAAATAATCACAAGCCAGAACTAGTTCACAAAATAACCTTCTAAAGCAAATGCTAGTTAAGAAATGCCTTTCCAGGATCACAGAGGCTGCCAAAAATAATTATGGTACATTTAAAGCTATATCTGGATCTTAACATGATCACCATTCCAATTTTTAGCCATAGCAACCCCTTAGCAATACCTAACAAACCAAATATATATTACCTATGTATTTTATTACAGATGTTTGTACCTAACTTAAGCATCTGAAAATTTGGTGACAGCATCAAACTCTGCAATACATAATACACAGGTGAATAGGTGTTCCAAGCCACCCCTCTGTGCTGATCCACAGATTATATGAGTTGTTACAGACCTCAGCTACAGAGCCTTGGCTCTTTAGCTGTTCATGCTCTTAGCTCTGGTGGTCCCCAGATCAATCCCCAGTATTTCAGCCAAGAGGACGGCCAACATGTATACATTGTGCCACGTGTTTTAAATGTACCCTATTGTTGAGGATATTCATCATACCTTCAATATACTCACGATTTAATTTTGTATAAAAAAAACCCTTGAGTACTAGGTTCAAAGTTCATCTACCAGGATATCACACTCAGAGAACACAGCCCTGTCAAAAAAATTACATGCTGCATACCAGCCATGCCAATCATATGCACTTAAATATCTGGCATTGTACAACTGACTGATTTATAAGTGGTGGGATGAGACCAGTTTTCATTTTTAATTTCTTTATAAGCACTCTGAGAAGTGGTAGATAGCAAGTGTATTGGGTAAGTGGGGTTATGTTATCTTTTTGGCTTCAGAGTGCTAGATGCTTCTGTGCTACACTTTGGGAAACACGCAGGTGGCCAATTATGTTATCTACAAAAGCTGTGACAACAGTATTTGAGATCCAAGCTGTCCTTGAACAAGGCAACCTTAATTTTTAACCCTCTAGCTGGTAGCATATGCAAAAGACAAAAAGTCTAGGACTTGTTTACCAAAAACCTATCAGACTGACTATGAGGTCATCTTCTTGAGTGATACCTTCCAAGATCACAAATCTTTCAAAAAGCCCGTGTTTTGAGGGATCTTTTCCCCAAAAAGTTCAGGGTTAAGCTGTCTCTGCTTATGTCTACACTATGGTCATTACAGTAGCACAGCTGTACTGCTACAACTCTGCCGGTGTAAGGTCTCCCACGTAACTGCTCTATGCCGGCATAACTAAACCACCCCTAACAAATGACAGTAGCTATGTCGGCAGGAGATTGTCTGCTGGCGACATAGCACTGTCCACACTGGTGCTTTTGTCGGTCGGGGTGTGTGTTTTTTTACCCCCCTGACCAACAAATTTTTATCGACAAAAGTGTTATTGTATACATAGCCTCTGTAGCCAGCTAACATCCTTTCAAGCATCCGTCTGTAAAAACACGGGATGTTTGTATGGACTGGAGGCTGAGAGAATGTGAAAGAGAGACAAATTAAACAATGTAATTAACAAGAACTAAGTATTTGGAATGACACAACTTAGCATTGTGGATGTATTATGCACACTGACAACACTAGAGATGTTTTATTAACAGAAGAAACTCCAGCACTGCTTACTCACTAAGGACATGTGTAAATTAGGGGAAAGGGTATTTTTATTAAAAAATATATATTAACACATTTTGGTTACAAGGTGTTTAAAAACGTTGGCACCCAGTGTAGACAATGCTTAACACCTTCCAGGATCCCCCTTAACAGCACTCCGCTAACGTGCTTAAAAAATAAAATCACCTTTTTTTCTACTCTATGCAAGACCTAACAGATTTGGGGCAGTTGATGTGTTAACTCAAGCATGATATTTTTCAGTCCTTCCCTAAAATAGTTTATCAAAACAGGCAAGTCCCTCACCAGCAGCAGACCACAGTAGAAGGCTAGAAGGTGTTGACATGTGTTCCCACCTGACCCCACACCACAAGTCAGGTCAGCCACCTTACTGTTACCCACCCGCCTTCCCCTCACCATCTGAACACCCCATCCATCCTGCTGTCATCTATACCCCAACACCCGCTCCGCACCTTACCCCAGACCACAACCACCCTGCTGTCCCCCATCCTCCCACCACACTCTCCCCACCTGATCCTACACCACCCCGCGGTCACATCCTCCGCCTCCTGATACGCCCTCCCCACACCACCCATCCACCGCACTACCACCCGTCCCCGCAATCCCACCATCCCATCCTCACTCAACCCCACACCGCACCGAACGCTGGATCAGCCACCCCGCTATCTCCCGTCCCGCCCCCCATCCCGACGCTTCCTCTCACCGCGCCCGTTCCCGGGTCGCTGAGCCACGAGTCCCCCAAAGCCTCACGCGCTACCACCACCCCACTGCCCCCATCCCCGCGCCACCCCCAGCTCTCCCCCAAGGCCGGCACCCCGCGCTGCCATCCTGGAGGGGCGGCTACCCCACGCGCAGGGAGGTGAGCCCCTTGCCCCGCCCGGGAGAGGGACGGGGGGGGGGGGGGTTACGCCCTCGGGGCGCTAGATACTGACCAGCGGTGACTAGGCCACAACTCAACAGCGCCGCGGCGCAGAGTAGCAACGCCAGCCGCTTCCGCAGGTCCATCGCAGGGCTCCAGTGAGGCGACAACGCCGCCGAGGAGCCCCAAGTCCGGCTTCCCCACCCCGCCCACCTGCCTCGAGGGGGCCAATCACACCACACCAGCTCTACGACAAAAACCAATTACTGTGGGCCGTTTACAGCGCGGGCGGCCCATTGGACGATGGCTTCTCCGACATGGCCCACTCGGATTGGCTGAGAACATTATTTACTGACGGATACCTTCGCCCGGCCAACCGAACCTCCAGAAGGGAAACGCAACCCCGACAGCGCCGGCCCAGCGAGTTCAAATGTCCGGACTACAATACCCAGAATGCATTACGGGCCTATCACCACAATACCCACAAGGCATGGCGAAGAGTGCGCCGTACGCCCGCTGAGGCGGCCAGTGTTAGCCAGTTGTTGGGAGTCAGGCTGTAATTCACCCTTAACCGTGGGATGGAACAGATTTGTGCTCCCTCAGCTGGCGGTGGGTCCCCAATCGCCCTGTGTTATAAGCCACGTCCCTTGTTTAAACAGAAAATTGCCTGTCCCCTACTAAACCTTCAGCACTGGACGCCTTTTATCCCGCGTTTCAACAGCAGGGGGCCAGTACTCACGGGTGTCTCATCTTTCCCCTCCACTCTCCTCCCCTCTGACCCTGGCCCTTCAGTGCTTCGGCGGGAAAGCTGTCATAGCTGCCAATTTTGGTTGGATATCAGGTTGCATCACATGACAATCTTTAATTAAAGATTACTCTTTAATAGCTGGACAATCCTGGAGGGTTGGCAACCTGACCAGATGAGGTAGCGCTCAAAGGCCAGGGCTGGAAGGGGAGTGGAAAGATACACCCTCTGAGTACTGGACCATTGCTGGAAAGGGTCTCTGCTGACTCCAGCCCTTAAGTACGGCAATCCTATCTGCTTTCCCTGTGTCAGTATTCCCGGCTTGCAGTCTCTGCCAACGTCCCCAGCAGGATGCACGGTGCTGCAGCAGGCAAAGACCAGTAACTGCAGTCTCCAACTTGGCTCCATGCACCTTTGCCTAACCTGAACAGGAGTTGCAGTGGCTCTGGCCCAGCAACTGAGGTCCTGAGTTCTCTGCTACAGCCAGAGCTGGAGAGAGAGAAACCCTGGGAAACATGGGCGTGGGGAAAGGGTCTTGCCTCCAGAGGTTCAAGTCAAAATTGAGGTCATCTGAGGTCTGTCCCGTGTTTTTTAAATACAATGTTGGCAACCGTACTGGGAAAGACCCTCAAAGGGCAACACCAGAGCTAATGCTAACCTGCACCCCCTCCATCCCCAGTTCCTGAGGAGTGGAGACCAACCACCAAGCTCCCTTGCGAAGCTGATCAGGAAACTCTTTGTAGAAAATTCTTCCCATTTTATTTAAATCTCCAGATTTGGTTAGAATTACAAAATTTGAAAACTCCCAGCCAGCCATAACACTGAATAGAAAACATGGTGCTGGTAGCGAATTGTGAACCTCTTGTCAAAATGTCCCTCACTTTCTTGCAGAAATTTTGAAATTTAATCAGAAATTGAAAAGTGTTGACCACTTCTACTGCTAGCAAACCCAATGGGAATTAGTATTTCCTAGACTCATACTTTGTGCTATCATATCTATGCAGAGGGGGCGAACAGCAGCCACATAGCTCCTGAAAAGTAGGGAAGGGCTATTTCAATTCAGCTGGGAAACAGAATGTGCTGATGCATCTGCCAAGAAAGCTTATTCTTGGAAGATTTGGACATGAGCCGATGAGTAGGGAGGGACTAAATTGCAAAGGACCTTATGGTAAAGACTAGAAAATTGAATTTGATACGATGAAGAAGAGGGAGCTAGTCCGGAGACTCAAAGAGTGTGGAGAGTGACATAATCAGGAGAGGCGCCATTTCAAATTTTGGTAGGTGGGGAAATTTTAACTGTGATTTCAGGGGCTACTTAGGCACATGAAAACTCTAGGTTTTTTGTAGATAACTTAGAAATTAGCTGATTAGTATCTAATTACTATATAAAGAAAGAAAAATACATAGAAACACCAAAGCCATATTTTAAGTTTATATGTAAATTTAGAACAATCAGGAGATAATACAGCAAGATATTCCCAATCCCAAGCCTTGAGGGATCATAAGAACGACCATACTGGGTCAGACCAATGGTCCATCTAGCCTAGTATCCTGTCTTCAAACAGTGGCCAATGCCAGGTGCTTCAGAGGGAATGAACAGAACAGGCAATCAAGTGATCCATCCCCTGTTGTCCACTGCCAGGTTCTTGCAAACAGAGGCTAGGGATACTCAGAGCATGGCACTGCAACCCTGCCCATCTTGGCTAATAGTCATTGAGGGACCTATCCTACATGAATTTATCTAATTCTTTTTTTAACCCTGTGATAGTTTTGGCCTTCACAACATTGCCTGGCAAAGAGTTTTACAGGTTGACTGAGGGTTGTGTGAAAAAGTACTTCCCTTTGTTTGTTTGAAACCTGCTGCCTATTAATTTCATTGGGTGACCCCTAGTTCTTGTGTTATGTGAAGGAGTAAATAACATTTCCTTATTTACTTTCTCCATGCCAGACAAGATTTTATAGACCAACGTCAGGGTGGGGTGGGGGAACGTCAAGCAACACCTCAGCTGCTGCACCACTGCTGCAACTGACTGACAGTTGCCACTGTTTGCTCTGCTGTCACTGCCTGCTATTGGCTGCTGTGCCATCATTCACTCTGCTGCCACTGTCTTTGCTGCAATGTCATATTCTGTGGTTCCACCACTTAACCCAGCTCTCAGTGATTTCATAGGGTAGTGGAGAACCTCACTGGTAGTGCAGACTGAATAGCCTCTTTCACTGCAGCACTATCCCGCACCAGATCTAAAGATCAGCGCCTGGTTATCGGCAATTTCAGCTCTAGTGAACATTGAACAAAACAAGGATTCTCAACTGAGTCTAATTATCTCTGTCTTTAAAAAATGGTGAGGGGTGGGTCAAATGGTGTCAGACTACTTAGGCAGCAGCCATACCAGGTAGAAACCCCTATGCCCACGCCCTTCTCATCGCCACTGGGAATTGGCATCTCTACCCCCTGCTTAGCGAGTGAGCTTCAGTTTAGGGGGAACCCTCAATCAGGGCAGGCTAAGTACAGTTCTGCTGCCCCTTACTCATACAATAAGGATAACAACATTTCATTAGCCTTCACTCTATACTAAAGTGATTTGTTACCCAACACCATCCAAAACTGATCACTTTGGCAGAGAAGCTCCCTCTGCTGAATACCTAGGCAGAGCAGCCGTGTCTATGCAAGCACAGTCTGTTCCTGAAGGCTTTTCTCCCAGCTCAAGATATCAGGGGAGAGCTCATTTGGACCCTGTTTACACTTATAACGTGGAATACAGATTTAATAAGTGAGATTAATGCATACAGCAACTCTCAAGCATTTCATAAAGCCCAGACACTAAACCCATTTTTATCAATCTAATACCTATCTTAACAATACTAACACAGGTAAGCCAGACTTGTTTCCAGCTATGCATTTGTCTGTGTTCAGTGAAGCTGAGGGGTCTTGGCATAGTTTGCCAGTGTCACAAGGTTAAAAGTCATATGTATTTTTAAAAATACTTCCTTCTTTTGTTACTAAAAACAGTCAAAGAAAAATCTAACTTGCTTTCATTTTTAAAACTTTTTTCACATTTCCATCAACTTTGAAAATGACAATTGACATGTCATTCTAGATTTTATTTGTGTGCATATGACATTATTGTTTGTATGTATTACCGTAGTGTCTAGGAGCCCTAGTGATGCACCAGGATCCCATTGTGCTTGGCACAGTACAAACACAGACCAAAAATATGGGCCCTGTCTCAAAGAGCTTACAATCTAGGTTCTTGTTGCTTTCATTTTTGTTTATAGTTTATTTCCTCTTAATTTCTCTTTCTCTCCTTCATGCATTAGCACAATCCTGCAATGGTAGGGCTGAGGACATTGCAGAAGAATATTGATTTCTTCTTTTACAAATTTCTATTGGAATAATAACAAATAGAAACACTTTCTATTGGCCTTAGATATAGGGACAGTTTAAAAAAAAATTAAAATCTAAATTTTGGGCTAAAAGTTTTCCTGATAGTTATCTCTTCAACAGCTTTGATATTGTACAGTGGGAGTTTTGCTTTGAACATCAAAAGGAACGGCTGTCTCCCTAACATAAAATGATTAGAAGAACAAAAGATAATGCCCTTAATGAAGGCTTAATCAAAATGGATAAACGAAGCTTAAAAGTAAGCAAATTACTTTGAAAGAAAATAAAACCTATCTAAATGACAAAGTGTTTGGTTGATTAGAATTGAACAGAGCTATGGGTTATTTAGCTATCGACAGCAGAATCCAAAATGGAGTTGTGTGAAGAAAAAAAGTAATTAAATAACTTTCAAACATTAATTATAGGGAAGAAAAGGCCTGTGGCGCAGTGTGAGCTACAGAAGTCAAGATATCTCAACAGGAGGACTGGCCCCCATGTTTTGATGTAAGATTCATTATGAAGTGATACTCTTCCTGCAGCAAGGTCACCTGCAGTGTCTTATATGCTCTGTGTCTTCTTGGGGTCTGGGTAGAAAGTTCACGTGGTATAATGTCCTGTAGGTTTGTTGGTTTCTCTGGAATATTTCAAACACCCACTTTACTTTTTTGTAACTTATTTTCTTTTTGTTGCTCTTAGGGGATGTGGAATGAATTTTTGTGCATATAAAAGCAAGCAACTCTTCAGTCAGAAATATAGTAGTGTGGGCGAGTGCCCCTGCTTTCTGACATAGGGCTATATTTTCAAGAACTCAGCATTCTCAATTGGGGCCAGAGTTTCATAGTTACTCAGCACCCGAAATATCTGGCCTAAACAGGAGCTGAATTCTTATGGATTTCTGATCTCGGCTGTGGGTTCTGAGCACTTCTAAAAATTATGGCCTCAGCACTGCTATTCCAGCTCAGTCTCGATGCATCAATGCACCTCTGTTATTTTAACCCTGACATCTTCAGCTTGTTCCACAAATGACCCTTAATCCTGACCTGCAACAGTCCCTGCTATCCTATTCTTGGACCTCTTGTGAACAGAGAGGACTAATCAAACTGAATTGTGGAGTGATGATTGCTGAAAGTGATGCCAGATATGTTAAGACTAGCAAGCACGTTTTCATTTGTCAGTATGTATGAGCCAAGATCTCCAGCTATGTAATTATACATGATCTCCACCTGCCTTAGGTACAAAACATGGTGTGACACTCCAGCACCCCACATTAATCATAATGGTGTGATTATATGATTATGACATAATAATGATGCATCTTGTACAAGATATGACTTGTGAGGTGTCGATGGAAAAGTTATGATTTGCTGAATATGATTATCCTATTTGTGTGCATGTATCATTTTTGTATCTGAAGTTATGGATATTGACTATGTATTTGTATTTCAAATGTGCTTACTCTGGGGAACACCCACAACTAGCCTTTCAGGTACAACAATGAAGAAGCCAGACAGTGCTGATGGCCCATCAACAATGACAATGGAAGATCTTAGCCTTCCTGTGAATGTTTCAGCCAGCCTATGAGTAATGGCTACTATGACTCAGCAAGGCATGCAAGGGAATATGACCAGACTACATGACACTGAACTCCATTTTGGTACCAGTATTTTTCCACAGACTGGACTGGGAACTGAGTTTGGCAAAGGGTTCCCATCATTTTGTAAAACTATATAAGGTGAGGAGTGACATCATCTCTTGGCCTCACTCCCCAAACAAGAAAACTCCTGGAAACATCTGAGGAACAAACACTGAACTGTGGGAAGTGCTGGTCCCAGGCTAAAGAGATTTCTAGCCTGCCTGTGGAAACATCAAGTGCACTTGATGTTTGTATCATCAGTCAGGGTGAGAAATTGCTAATTCAAATCCAATCCATCTAGTTTGTTAGGCTTAGTTTGTGTTTTTGTTTATTTGCTAGGTAATCTGCTTTGATCTGTTTTCTATCACTTAAAATCTATCTTTCTGTAGTTAGTAAACTTGTTTTGTGTGTTATGTTTTGAATGAAGAGTCTGGAAAAATCTCAGCTCTGTGTACAAAGGCTGTTGCATATCTTTCCCACATTGAGGGAGAAGCAAATATATTAATGAGCTTGCATTGTACAGATCCCTGTGCAGTGCAAGATTGTATAATTCTGGGTTTATACTCCAGCGAGGGTGCAAGGCTGCGGGAGCTGGGAAATTGGCTGTCTGTCCTTGAGTGGCTTAGGTAAAGCACTCAGGTAGCTCGGTTGGGTGTGTGGCAGCACCTGCTGTCATGTTGGGTGCTAACAGGGCCTGGAGAGGCTAGCTGAATCACCAGAAAAGCAGTGTGAGAGGGGCCTGCCCAGCTGGGGGGTTAGGTGGCACAGCGGGTCCCATGGCTCCCACAGTACACCCCAGGGGTAACAACCCATCACAAATGGTGTAACTGGATTTTTGCAAGCCTCTTTGTGACTTTTATACATGGCAGAGAAGTTATGCCTGTGCTGCAGGGCAGGTTGTGGCATAAGTGAGTGCAGGGGGGCAGGCGTAGTGGCTGAGACATGGTGGCAGAGACCACCTGCACTGAAAGCCAGCGATCCAGGGGCTGTCTTCTTGAAAGCCTGACCTCTATAACAGGTTCTGCCTTCTCCCAGATCAGCACTGCTGCAGGAAGGCAGAGCCACATAGAGCCTGAGATCTGTCATTCACTTCTCTGTATCTGAAAGTGGAGGTTAGGGCCTTATTTCAAGTACATTTTTATTTGAATATATTTTTATTATATGTTTACTGTTCTTCCTGGAGTATATGCTATTCATTTGGTTTTACATTTCCATCTCGTTTCCAACCTGAAAGCTATGAAGCTTGTGATTTTAATTTGTCTTTGAGGGGAAAAGGAAGTCCCTTGAGTCATTCTTTTGTTTTGTGCCCCATCTGAAAATCTCAAGGCCAGTAATATTTTCAGAAACAGAATTTCAGGCAATCCAACAAGTTTTCTTTATTAGATGTCTGGTTACAAGTGGTTGATTAAATAGGTACCCAAAAAAGCACAGAGGAGCTAATTAGCCTAGGTTTATTTTCATGAAGGTAGCAGCTCCAAGAGGGATCCAGGAGCTGTTTATTATGGAGCATCACTCTCAGCTTTCATTAGCTTCACTGGTTTCTGCAAATCAACTCTCTCTAATATTAAAGGAACAACAACAATAAAAGAGAGGGAAAAGTGTTCAATAGTCTCAGACTGTAGTGGATTTAAGACCTGACTGCACACTAAATCTTATTATGTCACAGGTGCATACTATAACACAGTAATGCCTTCCTTGCATTACATGATCTGATCTTCCTTGCATAGATAGCTTAGCACTATGTATTACAGCCCTGGCCTTTACAATGTTTGGGTAACAGAACTGTGGCCACATTTGTCACATAGGCAGGATTTTCAAGAGCACTCACACAGTGGCTTAAGAGCATGTCCATGATATGAAGAACTTTATGGTGCTGGCAGAGATAGAGCCCAATTCCTCCTATTCCAAAGCAAAAATCCATACCTCTTAAGCTAAAGGAGACTCCCAATAAACCAGTATCATATAGGCCTTTATGACACTGTTGAGCAGTTCTGATACCACTGTCTCCTACTAGATGGTAATACACATCATCCAGTTTTCCATATCTGTAATATGGTTCAATAACATAGTTATAACACAAGTTCTTACCCATCCAAACAAACAAGACCAAACCATATTACAACATAGTTGCAGCAGTAATGCCTTATGATGAAATCCCCACAGCATACTAACATTTACTGGATGTTTGGAGAGCATCTTAGTCATTTTCCAAACTATGCTAGGAAGAATATGTTTAAACATGATTGCATCCAACTGTAGGATCTGAGAGCAACTAGAAAGCCAAATAATCATTTGTCTGAAATGCTTGGTGGATGGAGAGAGAGACAGGCTCATTAGAGAGTTAGGGGCAAGATGAAAAGTTGTTCAGAGCATGCCTAGTAGCTCAGGCCAGCCCAAAAACAAAGCCAGAGGAGGTGCTGCTTCCCTTATACCCCTAAGTTAGAGCACTCCCTGATGATGTAAGAGATGCAGGTTCAAATCCCCCCTGTGCCTGACTCAAAGCAAGAATCTGAACTCAGGTCTCTTATCTTCCAGGTGAGTGCCTTAGCCCCTGGTCTTTGGCCCTCTTGATGCTTTGTATGAAATATTTAACTATTAATAGGAGTAAGGATTGGAACCCCACTTTCCTACATCCTCGGAGAGTACCTTAATTGCTAAGCTATAGAGAGTCACTAATTCTTTGGCCCACCAAATGATTTATGGAATAATTTGTCCAAAGCGAATTTTGTGTTACTGGTTGGTTTATGCCCTGCTGCATAAAGGGCTTTAACCCAAATTCAGTTTTTACCCAGTGTAAAGTTACAGTGGGTGTTCTTATGCATATACATGTGTAATCCTTTTTTAAAAATCCAATTACGCTTTTGGACTTAATGCTATCTTGTGGCAGCAAGTTCCACACTAAGTTTTTCAACAACAAAGCACAGATAAAGAAAAAGGACCTGCCCTCTGACTTAGGTGCCAGTGATACTGCAGGACATACCTCATATTATGTGCAATACCCAGTGTAACTATTTTGGATGTCATGATGGATAATGATCACGGGACTGGAATTAGGTGGTTGCCTATGGGCCAATGATCATGATATGATTACATTTAGTATGGACAAACAGGATAGTCCCAACCAGTAGCATATCTATTTGGTGCTTCAAAAAGGCTAAATTTCCCTAAAATGAGGAAAAATTTAGACAGAAAAATGTGAATGTAAAAATTGCAAGTTAACAAGAAATTAGATGACCAAAAATCCACAGTCAAGAGAGGAGAAGTGAGGGCTTCACTGAAACAGAAAAAAGGGGACTCAGACAGCAAATATAAATGAGACGTTATGAAGTGTAGATAATTGATAAGGGAAGCTAAAGACATCAAGGAAAAATCCATGGCTGGTGAAACTAAGGACAATGAGTTTAAATATATTAGGAACAACGAACAGCAAACAATGGTATAGGTCCATTACGAGAGAGAGAGAAAATTGTTAATGCAGGGGGGAAAAAAAGGCACAGGTGTTCAATAAATACTTCTAGTTTTGGAAAAAAGCAGAATCACACAAACACTGAACTACTTTCCAATCTGTTAGTAACCGAGGATGACGTTAAACTGCATATCTCAGGAATAAACATTTTTAAAATCAGTATACTTTAGTAATTTTAACCCAAAAGTTCTAGATGAGTTGGCAAAGGAGATCACTGAGCTCTG
Source organism: Macrochelys suwanniensis (assembly GCA_033296515.1). Taxonomy (NCBI): domain Eukaryota; kingdom Metazoa; phylum Chordata; order Testudines; family Chelydridae; genus Macrochelys; species Macrochelys suwanniensis. Next base: position 36,638,585 of record CM065781.1, on the reverse strand, counting down.
AATGTTAATTTTGTAATAAATATTGGAATACTAGGATAATCCCAGAAGATGGGAAAAGTGCCAATGTCTCAGGAGAAAATGTTTTATTTGAATTTTTTTTTAAAATTAGTCTTACTGTATACACGTGTAAAAGCATTATCACATTTGGAGTTAGTAGGGCTTGCCAGTGCAGCTCCCCCAGGCAAAATACTAACCCCTTGTTCTAACTGTACTGATCTGTTGATCTTGCAAGCCACCCCAGAGAAAGGAAAATGGTTTGCTTTTCACGTTCTTGAGGCTCGACAGGGACCTGATCGGATGAGTAAGGGGCAATTGGCTCTGAAAAGTGTTCCATCCAATCCCCTATGGCAAGAAGGATGTTAGCTGTGACATGGAGCCTTGAAGCTGACTGAGATACAGAGGACTCCATAGATGCAATAAAAAGTAGATAGTAAGAATACAATAGTGACTTATTTAAGAATGCTGGAGCAATATTAAATTGCTGCTAAATCTTGTCAAAAATGTATTTATTGATTTAAATATAATGGCCAAAACTCCCATACAGCAACAAGGTCAAGCAAGGCCTCAAGAAATTCATCATTCCCACTGACAACTGGGAAAATCCTGCCCACAATTGTTCAAGTTTGGAGATGAGAGTTAAGACTGGTGCAAACACTGCAGAGAGAGAGCCACCAGAGAGCCCAGAGTGAAGCCTGCTAGTGAGCCAGGAAGCCGTGTATGCACCAACTTCATTCTGGTGAGCGGACCTGTAGCACTGCTGCTCGTGCATCTGGCTCTTTTCCCATACCACTGCTAAGCACCACTAGTAGACTGACTTTGTTGCGCCTCCTTTCATCTGTCAAGATGTTGGACAGCCATATACATACATTACCTGTGCAGCTCCCATTGTTGGGGACAGAGGAGACACACACCCACCCCTAATGAGATGGTGGCCAGAGTTGCTGCACTCCATTATTAAGACCTGCTCCCAAACCCACTGAAGTCAATGGAAGGACTCCCATTGACTTTGATGGGTTTTGGATTAGGTCCTTATCTGGTAGCTATTGTACTTCTCCTAACCCAGAACTGGCATGCTTTGTTGCCCACCCACTTCCTTCACGCAATGATTATGTGGAGACATAGGTGCTGGAAATAGGGGTGCTGGGGGTGCTGCTGCACCCCCTGGCTTGAAGTGGTTATCATATACAGGGTTTACAGTTTGCTTAGTGGCTCTCAGCACCCCTGTTACACTAAGATTTGAAATGCCAGTTTGTTACCTACAATAGCACTTTCAATTCCCTTAAAAGGGGTAACTAGGTTGTTGTCTGCCCTAAAAGAATTGCCAGAGTATTACCAGGGTGTTGGTCTCTGACCTACAGAGGACTCCTCAGAACAAGCTAGTCTTGCTAACTCCTGAAAGGACATGGATACAGCCTTCCGGTCAAGAATAGACACTAGCAGTAATTCTTGGGGTGGGGGTGGGTGGGGGGGGTGGAACAAACCCCACAAGAATTATTTATTTGATGAATGGTTACAGTGTATTTTAGACAGGCAAGAAAGAATACATCAGAGTCAAATGCAATGGAATTACAATTGAAAATTAAAACAGCACGGTAAAATAAAAAAGGCACAGATTACATAGGCCATTTAACATATACAGAAAATACAGTAGTTTCAATGTAACAAAATATATAGAGATCCCATATATCCAGAGAAGCGATAAAGTTCTGTGGCACCTTATAGACTAACAGACATATTGGAGCATAAGCTTTCGTGGGTGAATACCCACTTCTTCAGATGCATGCAGTGGAAAAAACATATCCAGAGAGACTCTTGATCCTAATGTTACAATTTAACTCCGCACTTAATACATCGTGGCATGAATGGCCTCTATATACACATACAAGAAATAAATTGTAGTATTACAGATTGAGACATTTACTTAGTACTTAAAATTAAATATTTAAATTAAACAGTAACAATACTTAATATCAATTATTCATATTAATATTTACATTAACATCCTGTGAGGGTTGGCCAAACAGTCAGAGAATGCATAGGGGAGATCTCACTTAAACACAAACATCCAGGTTTATTGACAGGCAAAAACCACACATTCCTTACAAAATAGGTAGGAAGAAAAATCAAACTTACACAGATACCAAAATCCCTCTGACTCTCAGAATGGGCCTTCTGTTCTGTCACAGCAAGCTGATGTGACGAGCTTGTCCAGAAGTTTGTGGCTTCTACAACTGCTTCCCACCAACTCTGTTGTCCAGAAGGTAGCTTGCTGGAAGGCAGTTGCTCATTGCCGCAGCAACCCTTTAGAATTCTGTGGTTGCTGCTTCTTTTCTAGGTGGCTGCTTTTCAGGTAGCTTCTTCTTTGCAGGTGTCTTGCAGCTTCTGCTCTTCTTTAAGCCCCAAACCCACTACAAGTTCAGCCTGCTTGCTGTCCTCTTATATACTGGTTGCTCTCTCATAGGCTGCTCCTCTCAGCCAATCAGCTGCTAGCTTTCTAGCTCTGCTCCAGGATGTCATCTGGTCACATGTACCTACATGTGCTTTGTCTGTCCCTCTTTTAGGGTGTAATCTTTAAGCTTCTTCTAGTCACATGTACCTACATGTGCTCGTTTGTCCCTCTCTTATGACATCTTCTGTAAGCTCCACCTCCTGATGCCATTTTGGATTCTAGGATCTTGTTGAGTCATTCCCCATTTCTACATCACCCTTATATCTGCCATCTTGGTCAGCCATATTTAATTTTCTAAATTTAAACTAACATTAATTTCTACTTAATAAGAGCCTCATTCCTGAAACTAACTGCTGCTTTATGCAAACCAAAGTGTCCTGATACTGTCATCACTCTTTTTATGTCCAATTGAGATAAATGAATTTTTCAGCAATTTAAACCCTTTCTGAGGTTTTTCTGCAAGCCTCTTTTTAGATACTGTAAGATGTCTCAGAGCATTCAAGTCAAAATCTCTTGTACCACCCCTACTATAAAAATTGTTCCAGCAACCCAGTGAGGAGATCTTTGTTCCTTCCTCACATTTTCATTTTGTTCCTCACATGTGAAACCTTTCCCTGTTTCTCTCCCCAGACTTGGTTCTCTTCCCTACAGACTGACCAACCACCTAATAAAAGGTGTTAATGGATCTCATCAGTAAAGGATTGTCTTGGAGCTGGCTTCAAAAGTAAAGACAATACTAAGGCCCTGTATGATTGAAGGCTCCAAGGTCCTGAGCTGATTTATCAACTCACAGGCTGGCCTCATATCTTCCTCCAGTAGCGGGGAAGACTGAATAGGAAGTGTTACTACCTGATTTCATCAAACCTTCCAATAGTTGGGACAGGATTCTTGCTGAGGGACTCACAATTCATAAGGCCACTCTGATCATAGTATTGCTGTTACTAGTAACATTAAAGCTTGCGGAGAGAGCATGGATATTTTGATCGCCACAGACATTTTACTGATTACACTACCTACCTGAAAATGAGTAGTTCAAGCCTCATTAGCATATATACATTGATAATTTTCACATGGGTGTAGTTTGAGTGGGAGGGCATGGGAGTATTGTCCCTCCCCCGAAACTGCAAGCCTCGGACTGGCGTGGAATTTGCCCCCCGCCCAGTGCAGTTCCATTGGCCTGACTGGTGTTGCCACTGCAAATACAGAAGACAAACTATGCCATGGTTTTACATATGCCAATATCTACCTAGCATACCCCTTAGCACCCTAGAATTTCCCGTGGAAGAGATATTTCATCCCTTGACTTGACCAGCTCCAGTTTTGAGTAAAGCTGGCTGGAAAATCTACATGAAAATAGTGTCAACAAAAACAGAAAAAAAACTTTGCAGAGGTATCACCAATACCCACCACCTCTGCCCATCTTTTTTGGGTCTAGAACTAGTCTACCTCACAGGAGCGTTAGGATGTATAAAGCACCTTTCTCCCTTGGAATTTAAATGTTTCATAAAGTTATTTAGAGCTGTCCCCTCCCCCCAATCAAACCAATTCTAAGGGTAGTTCAGGTAAACTTGATTAACATGTCCCTTCATCCTGTTACCCATGGGCGGTGGGTGAACCATGGGCTTCGGGAGGCTATTCCCTGGCTGGCCTGCCTCTTTTGCCCAGGGACCTGCCTCTCCCACCCACAATGGAGCCCAGACCCAAGCGTCCATGCCCCCCCAACCCTGGAGTACTTGGCGGGTGGGCGGACGGGCAGGCAGCATGGTGCCCAGGATGAGCCCTGGAGTGGCGGGCAGGCAGGCAGCTGAGCGGTGGGTGCACAGCCAGCTGAGTGTGGTCCCCAGCATGGTGGGTGGGTAGTGCAGCCCCCTGACCCTGGAGCGCCGGGCAGCACATCCTCCATCCCGGGTGGGCGGGCTGAGCACCAGCTCCAGCCACCTGGAGTCCCTGGCTGTAGGCTGGCCCTCACTAGCCCCAGCCTGGGGCAAGGGCGTCGGAGCCCTCCCAAAAATGGGATGGGGGGCAGGGGTCCTGCCTAAGGTGGAGGTGAAAGCAGCCCCCTGCCTTTGTCCTAGGCCTCCTGTCCAGGGCAGGTGGATGGACCCAGGCTCCCTGGAGCTGCCTGTGCAGCTCTCCCTGACCTAGCTCTGGCAGGAGAGGAGGCCTCAAAGCCACAGCCCAGCCATGATAAGAGTCAGGCGGGCAGCTGTGGGGCCACTCTCAGCCCCCCCGCACCCAGGGCAGGTGGAGGGTCCACCGTGGCTCCTCACAGCTGCACGTGCTCCCCGGCCGGGCTCTACGCTGGCCGGGCGTGAGGCTTGGGGGAAAGATGAGAGGAAGGGGGCAGGGTCCGCCCTAACAAAAAGTGGACGGGCCAGGCCCATCCACTTTCAAAGAGTGGGAGGGCTATGGCCCCCTGGCCACCCAGTTCCGGCGCCACTGGCCTGGGGCCCTGGCCACATGGGGAGGAAGAGCCACAGCAGAGCGCGATGGGAAGCAGGGGACCTGGAGGTGGAGTGTGGGTGGTGCCATGCAGGCAGTTTGGGTAGGCTCAGCCTTCCCCTGCCTTTGATACCCACCACCCATGCTGTTGCCATATGATTTTTGTACTTAATATACAATAGCCCATCACTAATTACTCACAAGCTACCTTTTTTCTTCCTCAGGGTAATAAGCGACCGGCAGGGAAGAGCTGTGTTCCACTTCATGACATGGGATTTCACTTAGCATTTTGGACATGGAGGGAGAAGAGATGCAGATAACTGTAGGCTGCAAAACAGATTTATGGAGGCATTTTAAAGTGACCTAATAGTGTATATGTGGGAGTCATAAAGAGGCCATCTGCTGGCACTAACATGAAGCTTGTGTGCATGAATATACTGAATTGACAGGTATGTGAGAGAAAGAGGTAGAGCGTAGCTATTTTTATAGTCCAGTGCCTCTCTTTTCTGCAGACATCAATGTGTCCTGCCTAGGGTATGTCAGATCCCTGATACAGCACAACATTCTTTATCATTTTATTTTATACGTTGTATTTATCTCCCCTCCTTCTCCCGCTGAGCTGCAGAAAGGAGCTGGCTTGACAGTCCTGGTTACTGAGGTGATCTAATTATAATCAGCTTTTCAAATGTATAAGTAGGAGAAGAAGGGAGGTGTTATTACTTTTCTATATGAGATTAGTGAGATGATTGCTGGGATACTGTGTCCAGTCCCGAGGTCCACACTTCAAAAAGGATGTTGAAAAATTGGAAAGGGTTTCAAAGAGTAACCAGAATGATTTGATGTCTGGAAACCCCATCTTCCAGTTACCGACTTAAGAAGCTCAATCCATTTAGCTTATCCAAGGGAAGGTTAAGGGGTGACTTGATTGAGATCCATAAGTATCTTGTGATGTTCCCCTCTGGTGTTATTTGGACCGGTGATCTCCTAGGTCACTCCAATCCTCGACTCTGGGAGCCAGCCTTACCCTGCTCTGCTTTGAAAATCCCTACTCCTGGGCTGCTGATGCACAAACTCTAGCATGTAAGCTGCTTGGATTGTGCAACCAAATGACACTATCCAGTATCTCCAATCCCAGACAGAACCCTAGGAACCTCCAGCTTGTAGTGTCCAGTTATGCCTGCTGGATGCTGCAAGCTTATATGAGTTTGTAAATTTAACAAAGAAATTGATATATACCAGGCTTGTTATCCCAAGGGGAGTTTCTGACATCCTTCAAACCAAATGCACTGCTTCAGGTAGAATAAACAAACACATTTATTAACTACAAAGATAGATTTTACGTGATTATAAGTCAAAGCACAACAAGTCAGATTTGATTAAATAAAATAAAAGCAAAACACATTCTGAGCTGATCTTAACACTTTCAGTACCCTAACAAACTTAGATGCTTCTCACCACAGACTGACTGATTGCCCTTCAGACAGGCTTTCCCCTTTGATCAGCACTTCAGTCGTTTGGTGGTGATGGTGTCTGTAGATGTAGGTGGGAGAGAGAGAGCGCATGGCAAATGTCTCTCCCTTTTATCATGTTCTTTCTTCAATCTTGGCTTTGCCCCACCTTCAGAATCAGGTGAGCATTACCTCATCATAGTCCCAAACTGACCAAAGGAAGGGGGGTTACTCACTCGAGAGTCCAACAAATCCTTTGTTGCTGCCTAGACCTGTGTCCTTTGTTCCTGTGAGGCTGCGCTAGGTTTGTCCTATACATGCCCTGATGAGGTGTGAACTTCCCCTCTGCTCTTGGAGAGTTTTTGCCTGGGCTTGTTTTAATCCATGAGGACACATTTTCAGCCGCATAACTATAGACATGAAATTACAACCTATAACATTACTATAACAACAATGCTCAGTGCATCATGAGCCTTCCGAAGACACCCGACATGACAAACTTTGCATTGGGTACCACACATTAATATTATAAGGATGAACATGGAGGTTCTGGGTGTTCCAAGGTACAGAATGTCACATATCTACATGAAGAGGAGATTTCTAATAGTAGAGGGCTTCTTAATTCATCAGCCAAAGGCATAATAAGATTCAATGGCTGGAAATTCAAGCTAGACAAATTTAGACTAGAAATAACTTGGACATTTTAACCATGAGCGTGATTAGCCATCACATTCACCTAGGGATGTGGTGGATTATCCACCACTTAAAAATTTTAAAAATAAAATTGAATGTCTTTCTAAAAAGATATGGTCTAGCTCAATCAGAAGTTATGGGATTGATGCAAGAATTACTGGGTGAAATTCTATGGCCTGTGTTATATAGGAAATCAGAATAGATTGTCATAATAGTCCCTTCTGCCTTAAAGTCCATGATCAGGTATCTAGTACAGATGTCAGCAGTAGTGTAAGCTTCTTCTACACTTCCTTGCTTCATGTATCTCAAACTTGACCTGAAAGCACCACTTCAGGGTCAGAGGGTAGTTGGGTCTCTATTACTAAGTCATTCTTGGCCTCTTTGCTGACATTACCAACCTGTGAATGAATTATGGTGGTGTTTTTGTGGACATCTGTCTTCTGCAATGGATGGAGACTTCTCCAACTCACTTCACAGCCAGCAGATGGTAATAACTTTTGGTTATTACCTTCTTGGACCAAATTAGAATGTGTGACCTAGAGGTAAAAGGCTTTGGGGCCTATTGTAATCCCCTAAAACCACTTTCGGAGTTCCCTCTCTTTGACATGGTTTTGTTTTTCTTCTACCTTTTGAAGTATTTCTATCACACATTTTTTATTCATAAATTTATCATAGAAGAGAGCCAGTTATCTTTGGTGAGGTTTCCAGCAGAAAATAATGAAATCTACAGACTGTTACATTGTGGCCTTCCGGGAAAAAAGGCTTCTTGATGCTGTTGGGTTGGTTGTGCTCACTTGCCTGCAATCTCCCTTGTCTCTGAGTTGTTTGAGAAGCATCGGCTATGTCTATTTGGCAAATGTCCTTTCCAGGAAAATATACAACAAAAGCAAAAGAAAGGTTTGTTCAGCAACAGTCAAGAATCAACACAAAGATGGTTTGTTTTAGTTAGCGACAGGAAACATTCATGTGCTGTCCACCAATTCAAGCCTCCTGAAACTCCAGGATCAGTACGAGGAAGCAGGGGGAAGCAATAGTGCTAGAAGAGATCTGCTGGAGGTGATGGCATACAGCACAATGGTTGAGTGTGCAGTTCAAAATGGCTTGACATGCATCCCAAAATCACAATGATGCTTAGTGCAGAGGCATCACAAAAGCTGAGAGATAAGTAATTCTATATACAAATCTGGTGAGACTGCTTCTGGAACATTGTGCAACTCCGGTAATCTCAGTACCAGAAAAATGTTGATTAAATAGAAATAATTTGGAGAAGACCAACCCAAAACATTAAGCGGCTGGAGGAATGGACTTATGGGGAACAAATAAAATGAAAAAAAAAGAAGCAATTTTTTAATTACAAGAAGCATGCCCTAGTAGTTAAAGCACTGAAACAGAAACTCAGAAGCCTTGCTTTTCTAGTCACAACTCTGCCTCAGTCTGTGTCTATAAATATAGGTCGATTCTGTACCTCAGTTGCCTGCAAATTTGTGCCCAAGAAGTTGCAATGTACGATTGCTAGGAAAGGAACAAATTCCCCTGTTTTTTGTGCCTTAAGGAAAAGACCTTGCTGCTTTTTGTGTCAATAATTTAACAAGCAAACTTCCATCCTCCTGGAGCTGCTGGCATAGTGGATAAAACTAAATGTCCTCTCCCTTTAGACTGCAGGGACCAATTTCTACAGTCCAGCTAATACATTAAAATCTAATCAGATCTTATCACAGCCCCCTAATGGACACAGACTGTATCACTGAGTGACCACATTAGCTTGCAGGCACAGAGCAAACTACAGTCTCCACTGTTAATGACTCCCTTCCCCCTCTAGCAACATTTCTCAACTTTTATTGAGATTGCAATTTTATTCCAAAAGTAATTTACAGTTGCAAAACTTGGTTAGATGCAAAATGTAGTTGTGGTGATGAATATAGTGATAGAACTTGTGTAAATGGAAACAAGCACATCAGCTCCTTGTAATTCCTCTGTCCTTGGTGGACAAATTACACCAGGAATGAATTGAACTCCTGTAGTGCAGGCTAGTTTAAGCAAATCTAGGTTGGGTTCCAAAGATGTTTGATCAGGGGCTCTCTGGATGCAGATTCAGTAAGTGGCCTTCTCCAAATTTCCCTGATGTGCAAGCTGGGCAGCAGAGGAAGAGCTAGTCCGCTCTGAGGGAGAGAGGCAACAGAAAATTTATCAAGAACTGGCAGGTGTGTTTCTGTACAGGGAATAGGACACAAGTTTCCTGTTAAACAAAGTCAGAGGGAACCTGAGAAGTGCCTCATTCTTGGCAGTGATAAAAAGGGAGACACCATGTAAGTTGTTATCACTCCTGAGCTGTCAGTTAGCAATCAACAGGAAGCACCAAATAGCACTGGAGCATGTAGATTTAAAATTTTATTAAAGTTAATGTTTAAAATCAAATTTACACAAGTTAAGAAGGAAGGTCCTGTACATCTGGGGTCGGGCTTGGGTTATGGGGGTTTGCAAGTATCAGTTACAAGGTTCACGAGGTACATACATATCACATAACCAGCATAGATCCAGATTGGGGTGTGGGACTTTTTAAAGCATCAGTGGATAAATGGGCTCGGGTACGCCACCCATGGAATGTATTAAGAGTCCAAGTCAGTAGTGGTGTAGACAATAAGTACATGCGTGGGGAGCGTCCGTTGGTTCATCAGGGAAGGGAGGAAGTGGGTTAGTTCCCTGATCGGCACTCTCAGTTACTCGATCTGGTACTGGTGGTGTCCTGTGATGTGTTACACATCACTCTAGCCCTTTGTCTTGTCCCTGGTGGAGTGCAGCCCTAGCCTTTGTAGCTGTAGGTCTGGTAGACCAGTGGCTCTCAACCTTTCCAGACTACTGAACCCCTTTCAGAAGTCTTATTTGTCTTGCGTATCCCCAAGTGTCACCTCACTTAAAAACTACTTGCAAAATCAGACACTTATTTTTGTCACAGCACACTATTACTGAAAAATTGCTTATTTTCTCATTTTTACCATATAATTATAAAACAAATCAATTGGAATATAAATATTATACTTACATTTCAGTGTATAGAGCAGTATAAACAAGTAATCATCTGTATGAAATTTTAGTTTGTACTGACTTTGCTAGTGCTTTTTTTGTTGTCTGTTGTAAAACTAGGCAGCTATGTAGATGAGTTGATGTACACCCTTGAAGACCTCTGCATATCCCTAGGGGTACACATATCCCTGGTTGAGAACCACTGTGGTAGACTATTTGAATTGGTCCTGCCTGTTACCTACAACCCCTGGTACAAACTGGCTTTACCTGCATTTGTGGATGTCACTAAGCATCAACTGTAACTTACACAACTTTAAGTGAGGAAAAGCTCAGAGAGATGAAAAGAAGACCAAAGCAAATTAAATCAGACAAGTAAGTAACACATGAGGATGGCTTTAGGGTTAAATGGGACCTGGACTCAACAATGCTTTCCTTCTGCCTAACTTCAGGGCTCCATAGACTCTTTCTCCTAATACTCAGCACAGAATCCATCCTGGAGCAAGGGCCCAGAATTGCAGCTCAGGAGCAATGTGGATAGGTACAGCTGTGTGAGGGAGGCCCAGGGCTGAAATAGCAATGGGTATTGCTGTTCAGGATTGAGGAACATCAGCAGAGCTGTGATGCTGAAGAGGAAGTGTGATTGACTGAATAAAGAGAACAGGTGTTTGAGAACATGCTTGTGAAATTCGACTTGTGATACAGCTGTGTTCCTGCCCCTTTTGTTAGTGTTCTGTGAACATGTGTGTGTTTGGTTTCTATTTATAGGAGTGCCATTATTTGTCTAAATATCCATATTTAAGACCAATGAAGAACATTTATTATTTGACATCCATTGTTCACCTGTTGGAAAATGTCAGTCATCTGGGCAGGGGAAAAGAGAAAATATCACATGACTTAGGCAATCACACAACAAACAATCACAGTGCTGATTTTATGCATGGTTCATAGGGTGCAATTTGTTCAGATATATGATTCAACCATTATAAATAATGAATAATGCTGGGAAAGTAACCACTTGTTGGATAATTTTGAATAGGAAATAAGATTAAATGTATCAAATAATTTTTTTTTTTTTTTACAAATAGTTCACCTGTGTCTCATGGGGGTCCAAGCCTGGAATTGTAGGATTGAGGAATGGGAAAGCTGGGGGTCAGAACTGAGGTGTAGTGGTAGATAAGTGTTGGACTCAGCCCAGAATGAGAATACTGGAGATGTGTTGCAAGTCTGGCTTAAGGTGCATCTACAGGGATCTGTTTGGGGGCCCAGATAACTGCTTTTTCAGTAAAGTATTTCAATCAATTGTGCATCTGCCTTATAGTAATTTCCTCTGGACCACATTTCCCTAGTTTGCTTGTGAGAATGTCATGTGGGACTGTGTCAAAAACTTTACAAAAATTAAGGTATAACATCTAAGGTATAACAACAACCCCACCCATTCGGCCAGTAACCCTGTCAGTGAATAATTATTGGAAAATACCACCCTCTTCCCTAGCCATTATTATGAAAACAAAAGGGAAATGTAAAAGGAGAGTCACCCTGTTTTCAGAGGCTCTTTTCCTCTAAGGATTCTTTATTGATGTGGTAGTCTGCCTTCTTCCCCTCCATCTCCTCTTATTCTAGCTTTCATTGTTCCAGGATCCCCACTCATTTGTTTTATTTTCCAATCACCTTTTATCTTTTTCCTTCTGTCTCTTCCTTCTCTGTTTTCCCCTATCCCACCTTTTCTTTCTTCCTACATCATCCCAGAACTGACCCAGAAAGGGATGTCAGAAAAGCCCCATGTGCTTTCCCTCCTCTCCCCCTCATGACCACTTTTAGCATCAGTGTACTGTGCACGCACCAGTGCTGAGGAGCAGCCCCTAATGCAGGGGTCTCAAACATGCAGCCCGTGGGTCACATGCGGCCCGCGGAGCTCTTCCCTGCGACCCGCCAGGCTCCCCACGCCCCACCCCAATTTTTTTTTTTACCCCCAGGCAGTTCCCACCACCAGAACAGCTGTCTGGCGGCTTTGCGGTTTCTGGGAGGGAGTGGGGAGGAGTGGGAAGCCGTGTGCACAGGGGAGGAGGTGGAGAAGGGGCGGGGCCTAATGGAAGGGTTAGAGTGGGGGCAGGGCCAGGGGTAGCGAGGGGGACGGGTCAGTGATGCAGCCCTCGGGCCAATGCACTAGTCCTCATGCGGCCCTCGTGGTAATTTGAGTTTGAGACCCCTGCCCTAATGGGTGATTAGCCAGGAGAGGCACAGGGGTGAGCATCACTTGCCTCAGTAGGAGAGGGTGGAAGGTATGGATGGTGCCACCTGCTTTCTTTTTGCTCTTATCTGATCACAGCCATCCTGTTTCCATACCCAGAGAGCCCCCTCAGGCAAAAAAAAGACATTCAGACACTACAAGTATTCAGAGAAACAAACAAGCAAGGCCAACACAGATAGCAATAAGAGATGATTTACTGGCTCAAAGGCCTTTAAGTCAAATCTATTCAGGATAAGATGGTGGAGTACTAACCTAAAGCCATTAAATTACCATTGTTTCCCAGAGGATCAGAGTGGTGGTAAAATAAGAGCCTGAGAACAGGTCAGTAAGCTCTCTCAAGAGCAGAAGCAGCATGTACACTCTTCTTTAAAGTGTATTACTGTCTTGTCGCTACCTCTATACTGAGCTGAACCAAAAACCTGGATCTGAACCTCCACTGAAACTTTGGTGATGGAGAGGCTAGAAATTCAGAGCCAAATTTCTGCAGATTGGGACCATGTCTATTATTTTTATTTATATTTCTTAGCAGCACATTTAGTGGAAGGTGGCAGATTGACAGTCCCAGAGAATGACATCTTGTATTTACCTACAGAGCATATAAAAGATCGTAACTGGCGGAGTGCATTAAAGGGAAGGAAGGGTGTTCACCTTCCTCTGAATTATCTGGTATTAGCCACAGCTGGAGGCAGGATATCAGACTTAGTAGACTTAATGGTTTGATCACGTACAGCAGCAACTCCTGTTTCTTGTTCCCCCGCCTCCCAAATCTGTAGACATTTTTGTTTCTGTTTTCTATTACACTTGACCCTCTTCTTACATCTTAATACTAGAAAATATTACACACAGGAAGGATCATGCTAACGTATTTATTAGCTTATTAAAGCAAAGGCTTATTAAAGCTTATTAAAAGCTGTTGCCCCAAGTTTTATAGAAAACCCACAAAATCCTTTCAAACTTCATTGTAGGAGTCCAGCATCTTTTGATTAGTGACAGCTACAGAGAAAGAATGTCCATCTAATCTTAATGTTAATACATCTCTGTTAGCCAAATAATCAGACCCCTTGGCATACTGGAATTTCAGTCTTATTCCTACAGAACATCCCTTCAAATGAACAGAATCATGAGGATGAGACATGAGTCCACATTAACTGGACCTAGTTTCTGGTACAATGATCAACACAGCAGCAAAAGTGCAATGTTCTGAGCAAATATGATTGACCCACCATCTTGGAAAGTCACCTTGTGGCCTGACATGGCATTTCAGCTAAACTCTACCTCATTCTCCTCTGCAGGACTTCTGTGGTCTGATAACTGTGGTGAGTTGCTTCTCCCACAAGGTCACACTATAGTTCCACCCCTTCCAGGGTATTAGGGTCCCAAACACTGAATATCCAACAAAATAATGGCAATCAGCACAATATCATCCACTCCTCTTGGGTTCCTTTTCAGTCTCAGTCTTCTTCCAGGGCAATGGCTCACAGGGCTGCCCCCGGTAGTCCCTCAGTAAAACTAAAACATTTGATGAAACTACACACTAAGCAACTTGCACCTAACGTACCGGGCTACCTCCCTGGAGCCTTGCCTCTTTTTCAAGGCCCACTATAGAAGCTAACTTCACTTCTCTCTATCTGGTTCCTCTCAGGTCCTTCCCACACTGCGTTGAACTCCTTCCTTTTAACTCTTCCCTGAGCCTGGTACAACCATCAGGTGTATCAAGATGGGGCTAATACAGCTCTCAATGGCTAGTTAACCCCTTCATGGCCAGAGAGGAGTTTATACACCACATCACACGAAGGCTTTAGAAAACCCAAACAAGAGACTTCTTCCAGAGAATCCAGCCTTGGTTTATATTCAACCCAGTGCATTCTGGGCCAAGACTTTGGCATTTCAGCATGTATACAGTGATGCAGACATGATCAGTACTTCTTATAGTTCTGTATCTAATCATCAACTCTTGGGGCCTTGATTTAAAGAACTGCCAGTCAGTGCAACCACCACAAATAGTTCCACAATCATGACACTTATGTGATTAGACCTAGCCTTGAAAGTTACCCTTCCATTAAGATGAATTAAATAAATATGCTCCTCTCTTGGTCCTGTGGTTTCAGTCTCTCTACAGAGTCAACCAGACAACAATGTATCACTTTATGCTGTGAAAGGTGATCTTCACAAATGGAAGGGCTACAGGTTGCATTTTTATGAAAAGGGAGCATGTATTCTGCAGACATCAAGAGAAACAAATCTAATTTGCTGTGGGAATTCTTAAACGTTTGGCATTTGAGATTTTTTCCCCCACTGGGTTAAAGCTCTCTCACAACAGTAGCATTTGCACAGGTGGATTGCTACTAGTTTGATGTAGTCCTTTTGTTGTTGTTACCATCTGGTCACTGTCCAATGGCCCACAATATATGAAAAGAGTTTGGTGGGGAGCTCAGAACAGGTGTCAGCATAGAACCCCCCCATCATTACAATTGTTGGCAGGCTCAGCAAGGATGCCACAGACTGACAGGGTCCTGGAGGCTCAGCTGCTCTCTTGTCCCCAAAAGGGGCAGCTTGCAAGTCAGGGTTGAGGGGTGTTGCCATTGGGAGAAGGATGGCGACTTAGCAGGAAGCTTGCACTACTGGTGCTTGTGTTGTGCATACACAGAGGATATCCGTTTCCATGGCTGTTAATGAGGCACCTTTCACTAGCAATGCATGATCTGAATAGTGAATAACGAAGTAAACTTTGCAGAAGACAAAATTCCTGTGAAAGAAACAATTCACTTTGGGTGGGGGTGTGAATTTAATTTGCATTTACTAGTTGGTAGGTGACCCTTGCTCCTTCCAATACGCCCTTCCAGGTTGTATGTTGGATCTCAGGGCAAGGTATGCCTGAACCAAACCTCAGGATCTGGACATC
This sequence comes from Macrochelys suwanniensis, assembly GCA_033296515.1. Classification (NCBI taxonomy): domain Eukaryota; kingdom Metazoa; phylum Chordata; order Testudines; family Chelydridae; genus Macrochelys; species Macrochelys suwanniensis. The sequence goes on along the minus strand of CM065781.1, from coordinate 36,623,382 downwards.
TCAAACTTTGGGGAAAATTCAGATCAGGATCTGAACTTTATGGCTCAGGCCCTTCCCAAATATGCAGCTGGACAATGTAGGTTCAGCACTAGAGTGCATTGTATTGTTTTTCCTCTTAGAGAACAATCCCTCCCAGCCTCTGGAGGGATTTCCTGCTCAATTTATTAAGGTGTAGGCCTGGCTTGACATAAGTAACTCACTTCATTTCTTGGTGTGCATGACTGGGAAGGTGAATGGAAGGTTAAGTTGTAAATAGGGGCTTGGCAAACAATATACTGGTGTCAGGACATGTGTGCTAGCTAAGGTAAGCAGCAACACCTTGATGCTATGGACTATGGACAAGATAAACCTGGAATGTAAAGATCAGGTTCCATGTGAACAGCACATGGGCATAACACACTGTACAGGGATTGGTTCCTGCAAAGTAACCAATCCAATCCAAAAATGTGATTTAATGTATAGCAAATGCAATTTAATGTGTAAACTTATATAAAGGAAGAGGTTGTCTGTGTAACTTTGGATGTGTAGTATGCCCTAAACCCACCCCCGACGCTTGAGTCTGATCAATAAAGGAACCCGAGTGATGAAATCCAGAATCGAACTGAGTGTTTTGGATCCCAGAGAACTGGATGAGGTGTTCTCCCAGAACTGAAGAAGGTGTTCTGGATAAACTGAGTGGAAATGGTTTTAGAGGGAATCCCAACAGTAGGATAAATCTTATTCCTATGAATTAATCTGACCCACCACAAGGTAACAGTGGAAATGCTCTTTGTCCACTAGATGGCACTGTGGTATCAACATTGAACTTTCTGTGACTTGAAAGTGGCTGGTACAACATAGCAGAGAATGCTTTGGAGACTACATTTTACAGGCAATTCAGATACAATAAAATCTAATAGAGGAGGGTGGTTGCTAGAGAGAGAAGGATAGCCTTGTGGTAAAAGCACTGAACCGCTGACTCTGACTCTGACTCTGAAGAGTTAGGTTCAGCTCCTGGATCTGCACAGACTTTCCTGCCTGATTCTAGACAACTTGCTCAGAGAAAATTTTCAAAAAGTGGCTATTGATTTTGGGTGCCCAGCTTCAGACACCTTGGACTTGACTAATTTCACGGAAGCTGAGCACCTTTGATTTCAATGTGAGCTGCAAGTATTCAGCACCTCTGAAAATAATGACCAAGTTGGGTGCCCAAAATCAGTGGCCAGTTTTGAAAATATTGACTTTAACTGCTCTGGCTTCAGTTCCCCATGCATGAAATGGAATCTGTAATACTTGTCTACCTCACTGGGGTAGCCTGATAATAAAATCACAATGACTGGAAGGTGCTCAGATATTACACCAATGGGGCTATTTAAGCGTCTAGACAGATAAATGCAGGAGACCGAGAGACGGGAGACAGGGTAGGATTAATTTCTTCAGTAGAAAGAACAATATGTCCTATAATCTAGGTTTCATGTTGCAGCATCCTTGTGAATAATTTGCAACACAAGGCAGTGAAATAACAGCTATTTTCTATGGAGTGCAGATACATTTGGGTATTTAATGGTTGGGGCACCTCGTGATGAGGGACAAAGAAAGGTATATTTTTGGAAAGCTGATTTGGACCTAGAGATGGTATTAGAGAATAGAGTTAGCATGGTTTGTCCTCATCTGTGAGGAGGGGCCTAGTGTAGTCGTGGCCTTTTTAGAAAGGTGTATCCGTAGTTGGCTGGTTCAGTTGAGTTATCCTACAGCACTCCTCTGCAACAGGCAGAACTTTTACCAGGACTGGGTAGGTAACGGTAATTTGGTTTCTTAGTAGTTTTTCACAAACCTTTAACATGTTTTTTTTAATCCATGGGAGTTTTGTGTTAACTTCTGAATTCCAAGAAATCCCAAATGTCAAAGCAAAGCTCAGCCCCCGTCTCCACATTCTCTTGATTTGGCGTTGAAAACATTGGACCACTGAGTTTAGTGTGTTTTCCATCCAAAGCCATAACACAGTTCTGACACTATTGGAGGACTAAAACAACTGTCCTGATTTTCAGAGATGCTGAGTACTCACAGCTGCCAGTAAAGTTAAAGGGAATTACAGGGGCCCAGCCCCTCTGAAAATGATGACATTTATTTCTGTCTAGATATGGGGTTAGATGTCTAACTGTAGGCCACACAAATTTGAAAAAATTTCACTGTAATCTCCTGGTGGCTCAGTTTCCCCATCTGTAAAATGGAGATAATAGTACTCATTGAGATAAGATTAATTTGTAAAGGGCTTTGAGATCCTTTGATGAAAAGTGATATGTACATGGGAAGTATTAATTATTGCTTTTATAAAATCTTGAACTCATTTAAAAGCACTATAAAACAGCTAAACTTTCTCCCTATTCCAGGTTGACATTAACCCATTTGTACTCTTACAAACAGGGCAAAGTATGATTTTTAAAAAACGGTCCTTAACAAATACAATACATTTCATGTTGTTTATGTGCATTACAAGCAACAGATGCCTCTCCTGGTGTCTTTTAAAGCTGCTAAAAATAGTCTCAAAGTTTGAGCTGAAATTAATGAGACAAAATTTTCCATGATGGAAAATATCAGGGTAGGAGGCATTGCAACAATTAGCATTGTGCCAACAAAGGCATCTCCCTTGGGGGAATTGGTAATGGGATAAACTAGAGTCTTTAATTATGGGTCACTGGTTTGAATTCGGCTCTGGGTTTTAGTGATCAGAAATTAGTATCATGTGATGATTGTTTGGAGGCTTACATGAAATGAGTTATGGTCTCAGGACAGTATGACTGCATTGTTAATTATCTATAAACATTGCTTCTGTTGTGCTGTTTAATTGGGTTTGTATGAACAGCAACCATTTCCTTTTTCTCTTTTCTGTGAATATAAAATAAAATAATAATTTGAAAAAATCTACCTCCACGGTTGGCACCTCGTTATCAGTCTTAGCAGAAAGGAGAAGGGCTGAATGGGTGATAGAGACTTCATTGCCTTTTTACTGAGACAGTAGATACCACACAGCACAGAATTAAGATTTAGGATTCGATCCTGCAGGGTGCTGAGTATTCTGCCCTCAATCCAGCAAAGCACTTAAGCGTCTGCTTAACTTTGAATACAAGTAGTCTCATTGAGGTCAATGTGATTACTCTTGTGCTTAAAGTGAAGCACATGGTGCACTGGGTTGGGTTTGGAGTGTTCGGCACCTTCAAGGAATAAGCCCAATAAGTGAGGGTAACCTTGCACTATCGTTGCCTGGGCTGTATCTTTTCTGAGGATGATTAAAATTCTTCAGCCTTGTGACCCAAGACAGGATTTCAGCGCTAGTCTATTGTTATTAACAACGATCTCATTTCTTTTTTAGCACCAATATGCTCAGCACAGTACAGTTTACAAATAGAAAGAAGTTCACTGCCCCAAAGACCTTTACACCATAAAATCTAGACACACACTAGATCTAGACAAGATACATTGGGACATCCAGGGATAAGAAAATTTTTTGCCCTTTTGTTCTTCTTCCTTAAAGTTACAGCACACTCACTTCTCTTGGGCATTGTAGAACAAGTGGGTTTTGAGGAAGAATTTGAATGAGGATTAGTTGGCAAACTGGGACTAGGAAATCATGGAAGGTGTAAAAAGCTAATGTACTATCCCACTGCACCATCTAGCTTCCAGTGGCCTCTATTCACTGTAACGGGGATCGGCAACCTTTGGCACATGGCCCACCAGGGTAAGCCCCCTGGCGGGCCGGGCCGGTTTGTTTACCTGCCACGTCTGCAGGTTCAGCTGAACGCAGCTCCCACTGGCCGTGGTTCACCGCTCCAGGCCAATAGGGGCTGCGGGAAGCGGCGCGGGCCGAGGGCGTGTGCTGGCCGCTGCTTCCCGCAGCCACCATTGGCCTGGAACAGTGAACTGCAGCCAGTGGGAGCTGCAATCGGCTGAACCTGCGGATGCGGCAGGGTAAACAAACTGGCCCAGCCCGCCAGGGGGCTTACCTTGGTGGGCAGCGTGCCAAAGATTGCTGATCCCTGCACTATAACATCTGAAAGTGACTTCCAAGAATCGATGACTTAAGACTTATTAGACACCCCAGTGACCGACAGATCATTATCCTCATTTTACAGGGGGAAACTGAGGTGTGAATAAGTTAGGTGTCTTGTGCAAGATCACAGAGTAAATCAGTGTTAGTGGTGGGAATAGAACTCAGGTCTCTAAATAGAGCTAAATTCTAGAGCTTTAGCTACCCACCCATGATAGTAAAAATAGTATGTCCACCATCTTTCTTTGTCAAAGGCACAATACTACATAGAAAGAACTTCAGAATACAAGCATTTGGCACCATGATGTCTAATGTAAGATATCTATAGAGTTACTGCACCAGGGATCTCTGAGGTGGAGAGATTGGTAATGCTCAGATTCGCCACATCAGGGGTAGTTGAATTCCTCTTGATCTCTCTCAAATGTCTTGTTTTCCTTCTACCATATCAGATGGTCATTTTATTACTGCAACTTTCATTCAGCAGTGAATTTGAGTAAATTCAGAATAACAGTATTTAGCATTATTAATATGAAAAATTTCCCCATCTTTTGTTTTACCACCTAAGGTCTGAATGATATTCAGAAACACCACTAGTTTTACAGAAGGTAGAAGAACATCAAAACAACAAGCAGTCCTTCATGATTTGCCATTTATCCCTAGCTCTGCTGAGTATGTATTATATATTCTGCTGAATTACATTGCTCAGAGGAGTCTCTCAACTTGACGGGGGTCAACTTTCAGCAGGCCTCCTTTAAGGGCCTGATCCCAAACCCATTGAAGTTGGTGGGAGTCTTTCCATTGGAGTCTTTGGATCACACCCTAAATGTGCTTGCATGTTATTAGGTTTGTATGTATAAATCCTGCAAAAAAAAAATCACATGTGCACGTTCAGCGACCTATTCTGGGTGTGCAAATGTGTTCAGGCATTTTACAGGTGCAGCTAAGGATGCCCACTGGAACTGTGATCTTCATTTCTAAACACGAATTTCTGTGGAAAAGTGTTGTAGTAGCTCTGATCAAGAAATATTGCTGAGCCAGACCCAATTCTCTTACCAGTTCTAACTTGAATCTGTTAGTGGATTCGGGAGCGCTAAGAATTATTACTTTCTAGCCAGTCTCACATGTTGATTTGATTCATCTCCCATTAGGAGCTTTCCATCAGATCACATCACAGTCATTTTGTATTAGGGTTCTTTTAGTTAATGGGATATGAAAAATAAGGAAAATTTATATCAGCGGCTGACATAATCTACTGGTAAATGTGAACGCTACATGACATGAAGCTCTCACAATGTATCAGCACAAACACAGTTCTCCCTCTCTCTTGCTGCTTCTTTTTGCTGTATTAACAATCTGATGTGGAAAAACTCCATTGCCAGAAAGTGGGCAAAAAGCCCCATTTTCACAGCTACAGTAGGATGCAATAAGAGAGCTATATATTTGCAGCTGTCAGGTCTTCTTCTTGTTGTGTCCTCATGTTGCTTCCCATCACATCCTTGCACATATGATTGCCAGATCATTGCACTCTGCTTAGTTACTGGAAGAATATTCATGCTCAAGCAGCTGGCATAGCAGTTTACTTCATCTTTTGAGGCTCTCTCCCACCATCACAGATATTGGGACCAGTGATGTAGCCCCACTTGATCATCGCATCTCCAGAGCGGCCAACTCCAGTGCGGAGTCGATTCAGGCAGTGCCAGGTAGTCAGATTTGATCTGCATCTGGTGTGGGTCCCAGAGTGCACAGGCTGCAAGGTTATTCTCATGTTTGCCATGAATGAGCCCTTGTCTGTTTGGGGGACAATGTTAGGAGTTTAACGGTGGCAAGAAAACTTTGTTGTCGACTCAGCATCAGTGTTATATCATATAGCGGATGTCTTCGATCTATCCATTGCCTTGTGTGCTCTACTCTGTTAGCAACTTCCCAGCATACATCAGGAGGAGCAATGCCTGTTGTCAGGTTCCAACCAGGGAGATTAGAAAATTACAGACCTAGCAATGTTTAAGGGCCTTTTCACAAATTTTGCTGTTTTCTGCCGAATCCTGAAAGTCTTATTAAAAAGAAAGTCTGGAGCCCTTTGCATCACCCATGCGCTGCTTCCCCTTAACTTCTCAGCCGGGGAGGAAAGTGCCTTAAGCCGTGATAGCAGCAGGAGTGTGAACTCTCCTGTTCGTCTTAATGAGCACAAACTCTGCTTGGGACCATTTAACTGCTAGTGTTATTAAATCACAGTGGTAAGGGCAATTTCATCTCTGGCAGAACTCCACTGCTTTCTCTTGTTCCTGCTGATCAGTACAGTTGGGGGGGGAATGGCAGTAAATCTCTGTTTATAGCAAATTTCTGTTGTGTATTTTGCAATTTTCTACAGTACATGGTCTGATCCTTCGTTCCCTACTCGGGCAAAACTTTCAGTGAAGACTGGGAGATTTGGTTAAATAAGGAGTAGAGAATCCAACTCATGTCATTTGGTAAGATTTCTGAAAAACGTTATGCGAAAATTTATTAGAAAGACAGTTATACACTTTCAGCCGGGTCTAGTGAAGTTGCAGCACAACTACTGATAGGTGGTGAACCCTCTCCACTCCTGTTGGTTTCAGTGGGAATTGATGCTCAGCCCATTGTAGGAATGGGTACTGTGGAAAAGGAAAATCCCTCTCAGGTTCCTCAATTTCTTTCCCACCATGTCCCTGGGTGTGTGTCTTGAAATCAAAGTAAGTTAAAAAAACTGTTATGCAATCCTGTCCCTGGGGTCCTATATGTCACAAACAGAATCTTCCAGGGGGCTAGGGCAGAGAGATGTTTTGTATCTGGCTTAATAAAAACTAGGTTTGCTGTGGAAAATCACATGAGAGTGAGATGGGAGTCAGAGGGTGGTGAGAAGCGATGAGCAGACGTGACAAAATTAGTTTTGTCTGTCCAACACTGGAGAGTACATGCAAAAATTTTCTACCACTGTCTTTGCTTGAAAATAAGGTTGGGAAAATGGCTTCAAAAGATAATCCAGGAACATTTCAGTGACTCCTAAGTCAAATTTTGCTTTGGTATATTCACTTTCATGAACATGAGTGGGAGCACAAGTTTTTTTTGCACTAATATTTGGGGAGACGGAATTTCAGGCCTGTAGCTGAGGTTGTTTAATCAAGAAAAAAAGAGCAGTAGAAGTAGTATAGAAAGGTTAGATTATACAGTCAGGTAATGGAAACAACAGCATGTCACTTAGTTGACCAATCACACAGCTCTGATTGTGCTTCTCAAATATGCTGAGTCAGAATGCCAGAAGCTCACACTTATTTGAACAAAATGTTTGGTCAGACAACTGCAAGTAGCAAACAAATCTGTAATAATCATACACTGTTTGTGGATAGCGTGCGAATAGGAAAAGAGCTACAATTGGGGATTAAATTGTTCATTGTGAATTGCTCACCTAGCTCTTCTGGAAAGTGATCTCCTATATTAGTGTTTGGCGTCATCTGAGATAAATCAAAACAGTCTTGCTGCGTGCCATTGGATGGCTTCTAGTCACATTCTATTAAGCTTACCACAAGCATGCACCTTCTTGTCCATGGCAGTACAGGATTATTTTATTATGTTCTCTCTCTTTCCTCAGATTCTGAGTCAAGTTAACCACCCCTGTAATACAGTGGTTGAACATTTTTAGTATAATTAAAAATGTCAATTTCTGCCTTTCTTCCTAATAGTTACACTGAGGAAATTATTTTTCATAAGCCTCCCAGTTTTCCTGTAGTAATCTTTTATTCCAGGAGCCTCTTTTTGTTCTTGGCTTCACATCTGATGGGGAAATTTCACGAGGTGATCATTCCTGAGAGCATGGCTAGCGGCAAAATAGAAGTAATTAACTACCGTTGCACAGGGTTTTGTGCCCACTAGCATTGTTATTATTTCTACTGCAGTTGTGGGCAGAAGCTCAAATCAGGATTGGGTCTGTTACGCCAGGTACTGTACAAAAATACAGGAATTGTGGCCCCTGCCCCAAGAGCTTCCAGTCTAAGAAAAGTGCCATATGCAAGGTGGAGGAGAAAGGTAAAATAAAATATAGACAATTTGATATAGCTATATTCATATGTAATTAAAATATTATGAATACATAAAACATGTGCCAGTTATCCCCTCTTGCCTTCAGTCTAGCCATCATTCATTGGCAGATTTCTTACAGGGGAATAAGATTATTTGTTCATGTAGCTTGAATGAAGATCTGAAGAACAATGTACTTCAGTGGGACTTAAGCACTACTTAAAGAGAAGCACATGCTTAAACACTTTGCTGCATATGAGGTTGTTTCTAAGGATTATGCAGCATGTGAAGAAAATAAAACTAGGGCTCCTCTATTGATGATTTGAAACTGTTTTTATTCATTTTTCTGGGCTTGCGATTTGTACTCCTCAATCCTATTGCTGAACATTCATGCAGCAGAAAAACAGTCACTGAGATAAATTCAGTGATTCACCTTTGAGAAAAGAGACAAGAACATTCATTGAAAATACATTGGAGATTAATTTGTCTGGGGAGTTAGATACACTTCTCCCTCACTCTGCACTACATTTTTACTCCACAGAGCATTAATTTCCAGATGGATGGTTAGATCTATTAGCCTATGGAATAGTCTCCCAAGGGAAAGAATGGAAGCCTCAACTTCTGGGATATTTAGAACTAGATTGGATAAAGACCTGAAGAATTAATGTTAGTTCTGTTTTTAAAAAATGTACCATTCCAGCAAATAGACTCCAGGAACAATCCTGTGTTGGGCAGGTGGGAGGAAGATAAAGAGATAAATGACTTAGGCCTTTTCTACCTTTAATTGATATGACCCAAAGGAAATTCATTAGGATTAATGCTAAATGTCCTGAGCTTTCTTTTGGGGAGGGTTGGGCTAGAGAGGGTGGGGCATCCTACCACATTTACCTTTGGCCTTTCACTTTCTGGATAGAATTTAGTCTCCTGACTACACTGAACTCAGAATCATTCCAATCAGAATCAGCAGCAGCCCTGCTAAAGGATGAGAGTGAGGTGGAACTAGAAGTCTTATGGGAGGGCCCGAGTGTCCCATGAGGATTTCGCACCTTACCCACAAAGCTGCTTCCCTGTAACTTCTCTCTTCAAAGCCCCCTCTGCCACCCTCCTCCCCACCATAAGCAGTACTTGGGGGAATGATGTCCCACAAAGCCTCTCACTCTAAAATTCAGTGTCTGAAGGCATACTACTGACCTCTGGGATAAGGGGTGCACAGGAGACAGGGACAGCTTTATGGGATAAGCAATGACCCAGGTAAAAACATTCACCTGCTTTATCCAGAGGAGAGTCTATGTTCAAGTGCATTTTACATCCTTTCCAGTACTGTTATTCAGGAGGCAAGCACAATGCAGACAAACAATTCTGGTCACCTTCCACTTTTCTGCCAGGATGAGCTTCAGTTGTCATCTGAAGGAAACCACAGTATTTAATGAGGAGAGATGATTAGTAAAGGAGCAGAAGAGAGAACAGACTCCTTAAGGAACAGACTTTTTGTTCTGTGTTTGTACAGCCCCTGACAAAAAGAAGTACTGGTTTCCATCTAGGGCTTCAAGGCTCTATGATAATACTAATAAATAATCATTAATAATAGTCAATCAAGTCCAAAAGGTGTGATTTTGATGAATCGCTAAGGTATATGTTGTTGTCCAGCTATTTTGAGGTATTCTCTTTTTCTCCCTGTAGCCATCTCTGCAATCCATCCATAACATAACTAGATAGTAATCCAAATTACAGAAGAGAATTTATTCTCACTCTCCTAAAATGGAAGGACAAGAAGCAACAGCCTGAAACCAAGGAATGGAAAATTTAATTCAGACAACAAGAAAACATTCTGAATGAATTGAGACAATGGAACAGGCTCCCCAGTGGAGGTGGTTGTGGTATCATCAGTGCAGAGAATAGATTCAAAAAGAAGTTAGAAAACTTCTAAAACTTCTAACAGGAATGACATAGGGAATGGTCCTGCAAAATTCAGCCTCTGATTGGACATGTGTTTGTGCATATTGTCAAAAACAACATCACAATATCCTGTTTGTCTGTCCATCATCTAGAGATGGTCAGATATTGAAAAACCTGATTCATAAATATTTTTGCCAATCTGAGAGCTAGGTTTGTGCATGCCAAAGATTACAAAAACAGAGACATCGATATCTCAGCAAATAAAAGTGCTGAGTTGCTAGGATTCCTTATTTTCAAGTATTTAGCTGATCACCAAAACATTTGTGAAAATGTTTGCAAATCCTGAAAGGTTCACAAATCTTAGCACAAAAGAATATTCTCCTGCAAATTCTTTGTTATTCTCAGACACATAGGAAAATGGGAATTGCCCCATTGATCAGATCAGTGGTGCATCTGGTCTCCAGTATCTTAGAGTGTCCAGATACTTCAGAGGAAGATGCAATAAACTCCATACTGGATAAATAAGTAATAAAGCACTCTTAAGGGAAATGGTCAATTCTACAAAAGCTGCCACAAAATAGAGCAATTTCTTAGCACAAGATAAAACAGTTCTAGAGATTAATTCTGTGTTGTTGTTTTCTAGTTTAAAAGGAGTTATTCAATCAGGGAGCAGAAACAATACCATGTGACTTAGGGGACTATCACACACCATGAATTGTGGTTAATAGTGGCAAATATTAAAATCGAACAGTTCACAAACAGTCCTTAAGGCTGAAAATTGTTCATCATCCAAGCTATTTGGTGAATAATTATAAATAATAGATCCACTTGCAGGAATCAGGATTAGTTGCAGACAGTTCACAGATGAGAAAAGGCGACATTCACAAGGAATATTATTTACAATTAATAAATAATTTGCCTTGATCTCTAGCCTTCCTGTAATGTGTGTAAACTTCTTCCTCGACTGAATGGAATGCCAGGCCTGATTAAGTGTGTTAACATAACTCTCAAGGGACTCAAAGTAATAGCACACAAGTGACAGTATTTCCTCCTCTAAAGTATGTATTTCATCCTGTTTCCCTCTAGTGACTGCTGAAGGTCTTAGTCCCAGTATTACCCACCCAGCATAACTGTTTCATGGGCGACACCAGATAACACTTACTATGTATCTGCCTTCCTGTATTCTGATTAATTTGGTACAATAATGAAAGCAGCCTCCTACCTCTTGCTCCATCTGGTTAAAAGCTGCTTCAGTTTTACAAAGTCAGTTGGTGAGATTTTGTTTATTGTTTAATAAAAGCAATTAGCCAGCCCAAAAAAGCTAATGGCTTTTTATGTCAAAATATGCTGAAAACATCTGCTAAGCGGGATGTTGGCAACCTATACGCTGCCTGTCCCTGGCATATGCACAGCCAGGCACAACAGCACAAAAAACCATGACAGGAGTAGCATGCTTGTCCCCCTCTCATCCCCCAGTGAAACTGATTTTAGGAATTTTTCTTGTATAAAAAAACCTTAGAAAAAATTCACAGATCCTTTTATTAGTCAGGGATCTAATCAGGTATTGGAATCTGAATGCCTCAGTGTGCTGTCCTCCTCTGGCCACTGTCCATGCAACCCAACTGCAATCATAGAATCATAGAATCATAGAATCTCAGGGTTGGAAGGGACCTCAGGAGGTCATCTAGTCCAACCCCCTGCTCAAAGCAGGACCAACCCCAACTAGATCATCCCAGCCTGACCTTAAAAACCTCTAAGGAAGGAGATTCCACCACCTCCCTAGGTAACCCATTCCAGTGCTTCACCACCCTACTAGTGAACAAGTTTTTCCTAATATCCAACCTAAACCTCCCCCTCTGCAGCTTGAGACCATTACTCCTTGTTCTGTCATCTTCTACCACTGAGAACAGTCTAGATCCATCCTCTTTGGAACCCCCTTTTAGGTAGTTGAAAGCAGCTATCAAATCCCCCCTCACTCTTCTCTTCTGCAGGCTAAACAATCCCAGTTCCCTCAGCCTCTCCTCATAAGTCATGTGCTCCAGCCCCCTAATCATTTTTGTTGCCCTCCGTTGGACTCTTTCCAATTTATCCACATCCTTCTTGTAGTGTGGGGCCCAAAACTGGACACAGTACTCCAAATGAGGCCTCACCAGTGCCGAATAGAGGGGAATAATCACGTCCCTCGATCTGCTGGAAATGCCCCTACTTATACAGCCCAAAATGCCGTTAGCCTTCTTGGCAACAAGGGCACACTGTTGACTCATATTCAGCTTTTCGTCCACTGTAACCCCTAGGTCCTTTTCTGCAGAACTGCTGCCCAGCCATTCGGTCCCTAGTCTGTAGCAGTGCATGGGATTCTTCCGTCCTAAGTGCAGGACTCTGCACTTGTCCTTGTTGAACCTCATCAGATTTCTTTTGGCCCAATCCTCTAATTTGTCTAGGTCCCTCTGTATCCTGTCCCTACCCTCCAGCGTATCAACCATTCCTCCCAGTTTAGTGTCATCTGCAAACTTGCTAAGGGTGCAGTCCACACCATCCTCCAGATCGTTGATGAAGATATTGAACAAAACCGGCCCCAGCACCGACCCTTGGGGCACTCCACTTGATACCGGCTGCCAACTAGACATGGAGCCATTGATCACTACCCGTTGAGCGCGACCATCCAGCCAGTTTTCTATCCACCTTACCGTCCATTCATCCAGCCCATACTTCTTTAACTTGCTGGCAAGAACACTGTGGGAGACTGTATCAAAAGCTTTGCTAAAGTCAAGAAATAGCACATCCACTGCTTTCCCCTCATCCACAGAGCCAGTTATCTCATCATAGAAGGCAATTAGGTTAGTCAGGCATGACTTGCCCTTGGTGAATCCATGCTGACTGTTCCTGATCACTTTCCCCTCCTTTAAGTGGTTCAGAATTGATTCCTTGAGGACCTGTTCCATGATTTTTCCAGGGACTGAGGTGAGACTGACTGGCCTGTAGTTCCCCGGATCTTCCTTCTTCCCTTTTTTAAAGATGGGCACTACATTAGCTTTTTTCCAGTCATCCGGGACCTCCCCCAATTGCCATGATTTGTCAAAGATAATGGCCAATGGCTCTGCAATCACATCGGCCAACTCCTTTAGCACCCTTGGATGCAGTGCATCCGGCCCCATGGACTTGTGCTCGTCCAGCTTTTCTAAATAGTCCCGAACTACTTCTTTCTCCACAGAGGGCTGGTCACCTCCTCCCCATATCATGCTGCGGAGTGCAGCCGCCTGGGAGCTGACCTTGTCTGTGAAGACAGAGGCAAAAAAAGCCTTGAGTACACTAACTTTCTCCACATCCTCTGTCACTAGGTTCCCTCCCTCATTCAGCAAGGGGCCCACACTTTCTTTGACTTTCTTCTTGTTGCTCACATACCTGAAGAAACCCTTCTTGTTACTCCTAACATCTCCGGCTAGCTGCAACTCCAAGTGTGATTTGGCCTTCCTAATTTCACTCCTGCATGCCTGAACAATATTTTTATACTCCTCCCTGGTCATTTGTCCAATGCTGACAACTAACCCAAAGAGATAGACTGGGGTGCTCCCCAAACCCTGTTTGGTTTTGGCGCCATCATGTTGGAAGAAATCTCCAACTACCATTTTCTCAATTTCCATCTGACCCATCAAAAAAAATGTTTTGAGAGGAAATGCTCCATCACCTATACACTATCCCATATGCTACTGCAGTGGATATTTCTGCACTAAAGGATAATCTCATTAATGCACAGGATAGCTTAGGAAAATGCAATTCAACAGCAAGATTTTTGTGTCTATGGGTATGTCTACACTGGAACTGGAAGTGTAATTTCCAATGGAGGTGTAATTTCCAGCTAGCGCATTAAAAATAGCAGGGTAGCTATGGTGGCCCAGTGAGGTGGGCTAGCTGCCTCAAGTACAATCCGATCTGAAACCTTGGGTTTTGTACTTGGGTAGGTAGCTGCTCCTGCCACTCTGGATACATGTCTAGTTTTAGCATGGGTATATTCCCCTGAGCTGAAAATACCACCAGCTTCACTGTAGACATACCCTATGATTTTGATATGTAGCTTACATGGGTGCTTAGATTTTGCATTTGTGTCTGTTTCCATTCTATACTTTGTGCTATACTGGATGAAATATGGCAAACCTGGTCAAGTTGCTATGATCAGATCATCATCGAGTGGCTGTGTCCTAAAAGGGAGATAAATTCAAACAAGAGAAGGGTAAAGGAGAAGAGGAGCGGGAATTGGGGAAAGTGAGAGATGGAATGCAGGGGAGAGAAATGGGATGATGAATCCTAAGGCATGAAAGGGAGGGAGGCAAGAAGAAGGAGAGATGAGGAAAAGGGAGAGAAGAGGGAAAAGAGAGGGTGGATGATGTTGAACTACTGTACTGCTGATGCCACAAACTCCACACTTTTCTCTGGTATCAGCTTCTCCTTTCTTATATTATATACCTAACACATTTCATCACAAAGAATCCTAACATTAATCATTACCAAGGCTTGTGCTGGGTTCTCCATCACTGACAATTTTTAAAACGAGACTCGATGTTGTTCTAAAAATATGCTCTAGGAGTTACTTTGGGGAAGTTCTATGGCCCTGTGTTACACAGGGGGTCAGACTAGATGATCACAATGGTCCCTTCCGGCCTTAGAATCTATGAATTACTTCATCCCCCACTGAAATGGTCTGTTGATCATTTTTATAAGGTGCCTATCACTTTGGTATTGAAATGCCGAACAAAAGTATGAAGAAGCATCAGAGTCCAGAGCAAGTGGCATTTTCTCCTTCAATACTATTGGATTGCAGGGGGTGTATGTGCCTGGATTTCTATACAGTCTGGCTGCTGTGATAATGTGTGTGTCCAGGAGCCAGCATGACCCCAAGGCTTTGCAGTGTGGTCAATACTGAGGTCTGGGTAATGGCCAGTCGCTCCAAGTGTTTTCCCTATTCTCATGTATGCCTTGACCTGGCACTCCGACAGGAGAAGTAATCAGGGTGAAAGGAAGAATGAAGGAGTTAATACAAAAAAGAGTAAGTCATTAAGCAAATGTGCCAGGCTCCACACTTTGCAGAGATGCCACAAGTAACCTCCCATCTTAACATTCTCCACAGGCTGGCCATGTTTACGGTTTTCCTGTCATGAACTCACCGGCCAATTAAAATAATAATCAGTCAGCAGAGCAGAGCACCACAGACAAGCTTGAGATGGAGGTTTATTTACTTCCCTGGCGTACATTTTTTTTTAAGGAGACATGAAAGGAGCAAGCCATTCCATCTCAGCAGAAGAAAGGTGCAGCCATGCGTCCCTTGAAGGAGAATGGCTTGTCACTGTACAGATGCTGCTCAGAACTGAAAAACTTTTCCTCTCACTTACAAAGTCTTTTAAAAAATAATCATAATAATCCTAATAAAATCCCAAGCAAGGGCTAAACCAACATCCAAGTATTGGATTTTTGAAGCTGGGATATAAGAATAAAACCCTGAAGACAGCAATAAAACATGAGAGAAAAGCAGTTTCCCTTCCACTGCACAGCCCTCCTCCTCCAGAAAATCCTTTTGTGTGTGTGAACAGCAACAGAACTGAAGCTGGATTCCATGGAGAGACACAAAATGAGGGGGCTGGGCCTCCCACCTGTCATGAGAACGTGAACATCTCTGCAAATGATCTGTCAGGCCTGATCATCTGTCAAATCTGCACCTCTTGGAATGGAGACCACAGGAAGAAGTGGCAGCAACAGCAGGACTTTGAATTGGGATCTCTCCGGGTGTCAACCTTAGTAGCAAAGCCAAATTTCTTGCAGGCCTGGGATTTGCAGGCCACTGCTTCTCTCTGGCTGGAGATTTCAACAGCTTTGTTTTACAAGTTCTCGGATTTAAAAAGAAAAGAAAAATGCAGCAACATTTGGCAGAGCTCAAAGTGTACAAGCTTCCTCATTCTGTTCAAGCAGAGTTCCAGGCCTCCTGAACTTGGAATAACTGGTCCCATCCAGATGTGATTGGTTAAATCTTTGCTTCTGAATGAATTTGGGTGCAGATTAAGAGGTCTGGAGGCTGAGAGTCTTTTCTTTATTCATAATCCAGCTACACCCTGAGCAGTGGCCGTGCAAGTCCCCCGAGGTATCCTAGTCAACGTGCCTCTAGCCTTTGCCTGGAAGAGAAGTGACACCAGTATCCTGTCTATGCTACAGCTGCTAATGAGGGCTCTGATCCTGCAGCGAACCCCATGAGGACAGATCCCTGGAGCTGCCCAGGATCCTGTTGACTTCATTGGGTCTCCAGCTGGGCACAGTGTTTTGCCATCGTGGTCATTGCAAGATCAGGGCCCTAGTTTGCAACTTGGCAACATGGTATGGTTCCAAACATGGTTTGTGTCTACATACAAAGTAATTACTATTAAATAGGTTGTTGTATTCTATTTTCTGCAGCAGAGGGGACTGCCCGCTAGGCTGCCAGTGCTACAACATCACAAGCACAATGTTACTTAGGCAGCATTAATGGGTAGTTAAGTCTCCATGACTCATTCATTCCCTGGCATCTCTAAGAGACTACACAAAGGGGCCAATTTTAACAGTGTTAACACATTTTATAATGTCCAAGTGTATCAATTTGGCAGGAGATTACTATTCAGAGGAACTGTTCTAATGATCCCTCCACAGTCAAAGGTATTTTGCCCCCACTGCTAATTTAGCTCATTTCATCTTAGAAATTCACTGCTCTGGCTCAGATAACTTCAGCCACTCGATCACTGTGCTGTTATTAAATAGCTACATGCTAATGGGGTCAGATGAATTTGTAAGCGTCATGTTATCAAAGACCAGCTGAGCAATCAAAACAGAGGTTAAAACAAGAAATTTAAGACCAAATTCTGTCTTGCTGGCCACGGCCATTTCTTCTTTTAAAAACAGTTGAAGGAAATTTTATTGTCAATGAAAGGTCAGTAGACAGCTCTGGGGACTAATGCCCCTCTGTTTATCCACAGTACAGGGGTAAGTTTCTCAGCTGTCCTGGAGGACCCATATCTAGGGGTAAAAAAGTAGGAACTGCAAAGGAGAAGCCTCTGCAGTACTGCCAAGATCAATTGTTCAAAAATTATGAGTCTGGCTCCCCGCCAAAATCAGGAGATTGGCTTAAAAATAATGAGATTTTTAAAATATATATATAAATGTTGGTTTCTTTTAATTTGCTTTCTGAGCCTTTGGGGTGTACCTGCTCCCATTTTCAAGATTTTTCTCTGCAACAATGAGGGCTAGAAATTTACTTTTTTTAAAATGAAAGCTGAGATTCTCGTGTAATATCAATATTCCAGCACCTGGAGCTTTAAGAAATCACCCAAACGCCTGAGACTCACAATAAAAATCACAAGATTTGGCAACGATGAACCAGTTCTCCAGCATGGTGTTACGTTGCTGGGGGAGGGGGCCATCTCTTTTTCACCTGAGATGTAAGATGAAAGCCTTGACCAGTTTTGGTCATTAAATGTCCCAAGGCATTTGCCCAAGAGTAAGCATGTTTAACCCAAGTGTTCTGGCCTATCTTGCTAAACTCCTCCTGAGATTTCAAATGGTTACAGCATTCATCCCCTCCTTCTGTCCTAAAGTGTTTCATAGTGTTGCTTTGTGCTGTTGTTTTCCAGCCAAGAGGTTGCTGCATTGCAGTGTTGGGTGAAGTGACTCCTGTATATATACAGGTTGTAAAACATGTTGAGATCCTTTGGGATGAAAGTGGCTATAAAATACGTGAGATTGTTATTATTAAATATCTTATCTTTCTGGAGGCTCTGTAGATCGTATTTTTCCTCCATAGATTTCCCACCAATTTATCTGCAGTTTTTCTAGTGCCCTTTAAACTAAAGTTCCTATTTGAAATAACCTTTCAGATGCAGGATAAGTGTGTTACTACAGCAAGCCCTCCTGCTGATGGAGCTGTGTGTCTAATTCTCGGAAGGGCTGGGGAAGCACTTTGGGTTTGCCAGTTCTTGGTCTTTTCATGTAGTCTTATGGGAGATCCTGATTATTCTTAGTCCCAGCTCAAAGGGAAAGAGAAATATGGTCTATTAAAAAAAAATTGCAGTTGAATTATTTATTACATTCAGTTACAAACCTTTGTTTGATGCTTTTGTATTTTAAAACATATGTGAACATAATGCAGTTGCTTTTAAGAGGGGGTTGGAAAATAAGTAGTAAGGTAACCGGCATCCACTAATGACAGTGACACACATATGCACACGCATGCACACATGCACACACTCTCTCTCTCTCTCTCTCTCTCTCTCCATAAAAACACTAAAGAATGTTCAGGTTGCAAAATGAAGTGCTCAAAAGTAAGAAAATGCCAAAGTCAGACCTGTCTGTATAACCTTAACTTTGCCCCTTTTTGCACATGCATTACAAGATAGTCTTTAATCACAAAGTCTATTGTTAATGCAAGATCACTGTCCCATTGTGGTAGGGAGTGCTCAGCAAATGAGGCAGCTGTTTGATATTTGGGATGGATCCTCCACTGGTGGAAATTGGCAAGCTTCCATTGATGTCAGTGGCACTGACTTACACCAGCTGAGGGTCTGGCCTATATTTTTATTCTCATCATTCAATTTGTGGCCCTCTGCTTTGCATACTGCATAGCATCCAATCTCTACGCTGGATGAAGGATGAGTCCTGCTGAAGGAACTGAGAACCCCAGCAGGGCCTCCTGCCCACACAGGGCACGAAGCCCTGCTCAGAGAATCACAGAAATCAGAGTCAGTGAACACTGAACATGACATCTTGAGCCATGGAACTTAACATTGCACCTTGTGCTGTGGGACTGTGGCAGGGGAGTGAGGGGAAGGGGAGGGGATTTTTTCACAGGAACTCATTGGTATTCAATGGAATTCATCCTGCAGGGCTGGAAACCCCTGGCAGGACAGGTGAAATTTCTAGGTTCCAGGAGTGGTGTTCATCTTCTGCGGGACTGAACAGGATTATTCCGTGTGCAGATAGGCCTGAGCCACATTTGGATCAAGCTCTGGATTTCAAGATCAAAGTCTGAGATATTCAGCTCCAGAGTTTGAATTTAACCCATTAGACAAATAGGAGCTAGCTGAGAAATTCAGATCCAGGTTTGGGTTTTGATTCTAACCCTCCACCCCAAATGTTCAAATCTGGGATTTTGGTTCAGGCCCATTCCCTATAGCCTATTTTCTTGGGCTTTGTCCACTTCTGCTTGAAATGTCCCAATCAATGGAGTGTCACTGCTACACTTGGAGATTAGAAAGTGTGGGGGATGCAAACTTTGTTGTTTTAGTTTAATTCTAATTTGAATTCCGGTGGACTGGGTGGAGGAAATCAATTTATGATTCAACGGCCTTTAAGGTGGTTCAGCAACGTGCTGTGGGGCACAGAGAGCATGACAATGCACGGAAGATGTCCTGGTCACCCACTGCAGCTAAGGAAGTCCCCAGACATAACAATTCTTTGTGCCACTGGAATCTGGCTTCCACAGCCAAGAGAGTGGGACTGCCCCCGTGCAACAGCTTTCTCACTTAAAAATTTCCTGCACAGGTTTTCTCGCAGCTCTCATCCCATTAACAAAAGTTCTTAACCAACACAACATCCATCTTGCCACCAAACTGAAGATCTACAGTGCAGTTGTTCTAACATCTCTCCTGTATGGATCTGAGACGTGGACTCTTTATAGAAGTCACATTAAACAGCTTGAGCAATTTCACATGCGCTCTCGCCGCTCAATAATGAGCATTCTCTGGCAGTTCAGAGTGACCAATATTAAGGTCCTTGAGAGAGCAAACACAACCAGCATTGAGGCAATGTTATTGAGAGCACAACTTCGGTGGACCAGGCATGTCATCAGAATGGAAGACCACTGTCTCCCAAACCAGATCTTGTATGGGGAGCTGAGTCAGGGCAAAAGAAAGAAGGGTCGTCCATATAAGCGCTTCAAAGATAATCTGAAGAGCAGTCTCCAGTGGGCTGTTATCAGTCCCAAAGAATTGAGCAAATGGCTCAGAACAGGACTCACTGGCAGTCTCTGACAAGATCAGCATGTGACAAGTTTGAGCGGGATCAACAAAATTATCTCCAGGCTGCATGTGAAAGGCGCCACAGAGCTGCATCATCAAACATCATAGATACAGACTTCCCATGCCCTCAGTATGGCCGACAATGTGCATCAGGTTTTGGACTGCAGAGTCATATGTGTAGCCATATATGAGAACTGTGACAATATTGTCAACGTCGTCGGCGATGGACTACCAACTGAAAGTGAAAAGGGGAGTTAGGGAGGCAGGATGTATTTACTTAAATTATATATTTTTCTTTACTTTCTCTGAATGGTGTAGGAGGTCACCATTAAACACCTACCACACTTCATATACAAGATGGCTACATTCAGTGTTAAGTGATTCTTATCCATCCATCCACCACCCATGCTCTTTAGAATCTCTTGATGTGAAAGCTGCTGTTAAGATAATATTAACAGGAAAATATTAGATTTATTATTATCCATTTTGGACCTGCCCTCTTCCCTGCAACAAGATGTGACATGTTTGACATGAGCAGAGTAATTCATTTTCTCTATCTCTAGATTTCATACACAGCCTCACCATATTTTGGTCCTTCCTGTCCTCAATGGCTCAGCTGCTTCCAGTTTTACTTCAGCTGCCTTGATTATTCTTCCTGATATGTCTGTTGATGAGATGCTTGGCTTCTTTCAGTTACCTCTGTCACTTTCATAAATGTAGGTGCCTTTGAGGTGTCTAATTAAAGTCACAGGGAAACCGCAAAAAATGCTGCCAGTCACAGCACTTGCCCGGCTGCCATCCTTGATTGCTGCTCTTAGCCCTTTATCACTGGTTTCCCTCCCTGCATGATTATCCAGCTTGAGCTGATGTCCTGTCCTGCGTCCTTAGAAGAGTGGCAGCTCCTTTTTTCTTGGGTTAGTCACACATTCCCCAAGAACCCCCCACAGCGTAGATTGAGTTTATTCCTATAAACTGCAATGTTACAATCCCCTGTCAGCAGCCCTTTCTCAGTTAAATCAGGTGTTAGTCTGAGAGATTTTACTGATCTCAACTGCTGCACTATCACATGGGAAGAAACGGCTTAGATACCTCAGAGACCCGCCTAATGCACCATTAGGGATTGATAGGTTAAATCCAACACTTTCTAATAGAGTCATAAACATATTAACATATAGATTGGGCAAAATCCCGAAGAACATACTCAGTCAATCTTTTCTTAGTGAAAAATCCCATTGACATGAATTGGTTGAGTAAAAAATGAGTAAAGACTTCACAATTGGGTCCCACTGTTTGTAAGTGTTTGGTGATCTTTCAAGATGAAGATGCTCTATAAAGTTTGTGATGTATGTGGATAGGAGACTACGATGCCTTTCTTTTCTGCATGGTTATAGTTCAAAGAACACAGAGACAGTGGCCATTTTGTTCTCTGAGCTGTAGCCTGGTCACTGAGGAGATGTGCATGTTATGCCCTCCTAAGAGGACTTTACTCCTTGTTGGCCATTTCCCCTAATCTAAACTGAAGTAAAAGTCATTCATGCAAAGTATATGGCTGGTGTCTGAGTATAGGAAATACATCAGAGATGGGTCTGAATCCAAACCCCTCTGGGGCTCAGAGGGGCGGGGCCTAGACTATTCAGTTTGACACTTCTTTATGTGGGAAAAGGATCGTGCCCTAACTATAATAAAAAGGGAATAAAACTAAATGCATTCACCTCGTAATCACTTTTCCTGGTCCCTTCCAGCCAGACTGTGTGACAATGGCAGAATCCCAGCTTCCTCACAGATACATTGTGCCAGGGCTATGATGGTCAGCCAGTAACTGACTGCTCAAAAAGTGCCATCTTTAGCCTAGTGAGCTGACAGATCCACAGTTCAGCTGAAGTGGACACACTTCACAGTCTATCTGCAGCCTGTTGTCAGTGTTTGCACATTTCCCTTCATGCCTGGGAGTTAATGGGAACACAAGCTGTAACATGCAAAACACATTTGGACTCATAAAATATGAATAATCCCACCTGGCAGGGGCACATTCTCTTAATTTGTATTTCAGGCTCATTTCCGTGCCATTTATCCAAGGCCCAGGCCTGAATTCCATTGGCTAAAGGTAACCAGGGGAATAATTTGCGTTTTAAAAACTGGAAAAAAAAAAAAAAAAGATGTCAGAATTGTCCTGTCCTGGCTGACCTCCTCAATGTGCACAGAAATATGACAGCACCTCCTTAGCTCCCCAGTAACATCCCCATAGCGAAACATCCCTTCCCGAAATGAGCCAGCTAGGTCTGTCTGTATTGTCTGCCATAGAGTTAGATTGTGCCCTAGGTATTGCCACATGCATTAGAAGGGGCTGCAGCTGAAGTCCCCAAGAGAAACCCAGCCATAATTCCTGTTTTGGGCACTGGTGTGGCAACTACACTACCCTTAAAAAGGGAGTGGCACACTAATCCCTCCTGGCCCAGCTGGCTCTGTGCTTCACAGCAGGTGGAGTAACAAAGCAGGCATAGGGGGAGCAGGGTCTACACTCATCATTCACATTCTGACCAGCACCTCACCGTAGCGCAAAGTGACGTAGTGACTCTTTTTGGGCAGCGCTTGGCCAGAATTTGGTAGACTGTAAGCTGCCTGGGATTCAAAAAAAAAAAAAAAAAAAGAGGAAAAGGGGAGAAAGTGCCCTGTAGTATACCTGTAAAATGCTGTGTACATTTGCAGCATTATACAAGTTAATTTTTTAAATGTAATACAATGCCAGAAGTTTATATGCAGAATTTAAACTCCTTCCCTGCCTGGAGAATGTCTGTGAGCAGATGGGGGTTTCTCTGTTATTTCAATTTATTCATCCAATATCTTTGTGCATGTTTTACTTTGTGTACTGATTGCAAATCTCCAGATGTTACAGGGTGTTCTTAGATGAGTTTGGTCTAAGTAAGTCACATGGCATTGATTCTTGGTTGAGTGAGAGCATATACACTTGTGTGAATACTTGTGTATGCAAATGAATTGTTTCCACCAATATTCCTGCCTGTGATTTTGAAATTCACTGTCTGTGAATATTTGTACCCATAGATCTAGATCCCAACACCTCTCCTTGTCCGTCTCTGTACCAACATTTGTACTGCACCATGTCTAATCAACTTTATTCAGCTGTTTTTCTTGCACATTCACCACTAGGTGACAGTATAGCAACATCACTACAGAACCAGGGAGAATAAAGGTTTGGTTTTGAAGCTTACATTGCAGTTACAGTGACAATATATTAATTATAGTAACTACTTACTTACATAGATGTAGCCAAGTTAAACAAGGTACAGGAGGGGTTTAATTTCTACCCACAGAGACCCAATAGTGGGATTTCAGTAATGCCTGCGTCCTGTTTAGCTTGGCCATCACAGAGACTAACCTTTCACTGCTTGGCTGCTTTTGTAGCTCTCACACCTCTGTACAACAAACAAGAATCATTAAGATGTAAAAGCATGTCCCATGATCCCCGGGTCTGTGAAAGTGATGCATCCTAAATGGTCCTCAAGGTCTCAGAAAATCCAGCAACTGATCTTAAGAGCACACTCAGAAAAGCATAGCAAAGCACCACTTTAATTAAAAGAGACTCTTTATTAACTGCTAACTGTATAGAATCTATGACACACAGCTAAGCAGTTCTGATTCTGTGCAGCAGAAGTCAGTAGCACCTACATGCACAAGGTGCCTCAAAGTACTTATTTGAGTGGAGTTCGATGCTCCATGAAAATAGTCTCCCTGTTTTTTTGCTGATTCTGCTCTGGTCCCAATTAACTAAATGATGCTTACAAACTGCAGCAGTGCATTGGAGTGTGCACAGACCTTTACCACCTTTTTTTCGGGGGGGGGGGGGGGAGGGAAATTGGTCCTATACAGTGAAGAGGTTGTAATGATATTTATATAATGCCTTCTGCCCCAAAGGATCACTTTGCAATTTACAAATATAATCATTCAGTACCACTAAAATGCAACTACCTCTGGTGTGGCTGTTGGGAAAATTTTGGCCAAGGACATAAAAGCAAAATCTGACTTATGAAAAGTGCTTTGGGATGTTTCATGTCCCCCAGAGAAGACAGGACATTTGTTTTAACACTTTCCTTTGAAAAGCCCTACCACAAAGCAAACGGCATGTTTAGCTGCCTCAGAAAGCTGAAAGGCTGATGCAGTCCGGCCAACATCTGACACTGAGTCCAGGAGTCTAATTGTGTCAAATCTGATGATTAGACCCCTAGGTCATCTCTTCTGGCCTCTTAATTAAAGCAATCAGACATAAGCCTGATAGCAGAACAGTCATGGGGAAACATTTCCAGCTGAGATTGGAAATTAGGGGAGAATGGATGGTATGAAGCTATAGAGAAGCAATTCCAGATGGCAGGAGCTGCAGAAGAGATAGCTCTTGCAATAATAATGGTAAAACCGTGGCCATGTCTACACTAAAGGAACTATAGCGGCATAACAACCAAGGCCGGCTCCAGGCACCAGCTTTCCAAGCTGGTGTTTGGAGCGGCAGGCAAGAATGGGGTGGCAGTCCAAGTCCTGCGGTGGCAATTCGGCGGCAGGTCCGCTCTTCCCGCCGCTGAATTGCCGCCGCGGGACTCGGACTGCCGCCCCATTCTCACCTGCCACGGCGGCAATGGGGCGGCAGGTCCACCGCTCTTACCTTGCCGCCGCGGACTCGGACTGCCTGCGTCGGGGGCGGGGCCCCGCTACATCTGCCTGCATTGGGGGCGGGGCCGCATCGACTGCGTGGGGCGGCAAAATTGAGAGAGCCGCTCCTGATAACAACAGTGCTGTAATTATGCTTGCATAACCCCATAGTGTAGAAGCAACCTACAGTGATGGAAGGGGCTTTTCTGTTGCTTCAGGAACACCAGGGGTTAGGTCAGTATAGCTCTGGTGCTTGGGGGGAAGGGTGAGAGGAGAGGGGGTTTCACACCCCTGAAGGCAGTCACTATGACAACCTAAATTCCATGTGTAGACCAGGCCTGTGTGAAGCTTGGGATGGAGAAGAGAGGTATATGTGTGTGTACAGAGTAGATATCCAGAGAGAAAATCGTTCCAATCTATGGAGAATCTGAACATGTTAAAGATTCACTTTACTCACAAGAGGCTGCTTCTTCTATGCCTTTCACCTTATTATTTTATCTAATCTAATCTACCTACCTACAGAGCTCTGCTGCTAACTCCTCTAGTGTCTCTCTTCTTGTGGAAAGGCAGGAGTTTAATGGCTCTTCTTGCCATGCTTGCTTTCTTACCAGAAATAAATAAAGGCACTTGACCTGTACTCATGGTGAGGCAATTTTCTGCATAATGTAGGAGCTAAGCTAAGAAAAATATTTGCTTTTCTGATGACACAGAATAATGTTTAGAATTGGCTGAAAAACTATCCTCCACATGTTTTCTATAGCACCCTTCACCCCAGCTTCTATGGACTGTGTTGACGTCAGGGTTGAAGTGTCTTTTCCCCAATCTCCTTCTCTTGCTTTTCCTTGCCACCATACTGCCTCTCCTCTTTCTCGCTAGCCACCTTTCTCTTTATCTCTCCTGGCCCTGTCCATCTTTTCTCTCCTTAGCTCACTCAGATGCACACACATTCAAACACAGGTTCTGAAGGAGGAAACAAATCAACGGACAATGAAAAGAAAAACAAGCCAAGAGGTGGGCTACTAGGTGGACAAAAGGGGCAATCCTACTGTTTTTTGGAAAGGAAAGACATGACCCCAACAGGGATGGTGGGGGTGAGTGATGCTTTCCTAACCACTGGGTTTTGAAAAGCACTTGGCTTTGGAAAATCTGGTTCTAGATCTGTGTTTTGTGGTTAGCTCATGTCTCTCTAGTGGATTGAACTGTGAAGCTGCCTCAGAACCCCCCAACTCTGAAAAAAGGTTGGATCTGTATCCAAACTTTGTAGCTTGTCCCATCTCTACTTTCCAGTAACTGAACTTGGGCTGATGTCTGAAGTTGGGCCAAGTTTCAAAACTGAGCTTGTTTATGGTTTCAGGTGGAAACTCAGCAAAACTTTGGCTGAGATTTGTTTTAGGTTTAGGGTTCATTCAAACCTAGAACCAATATTGCTAACATCAACCATTCAAAAATCATGAGTCAGACCCCCTAAAATTGGCATGAGATTTAAAAAAGAAAGAAAGATTTGTGTTCTTCTTATTTGCCTTCTGTTTTTTGAGTCTTTCCAATGCACCCAGGTCACATTTTGAAACTTTTCTCTGACACCACAAGGGCTAGAAATTTACTCTTAAAAATTAAATCTGAGATTCTCATGTATTCACATAACTCTGGGAGCTGGGGCTTCAAAAAGACACCAAATACTGTGAGACTCAGGATAGAATCTCAAAAGTTGATAACAGAGCAAAACTCAATTTGAGAGAATCCCACATGAATGAAACCAAAATCCTAGCTTCTCCCTGAACTCCAGAAAACTAAAACTGCTGAACTCTGCATAGCCCTGTACTTCATAACAGACCAGGGTTAAAATCATCCCTGATGTAAATCTAATGAAATCTGTAGATTTACTCTAGATTTATACTGGTGTCACTAATAGAAGAATTTGCCCCACCGAATAATCACCACTGTTTGAACTGCTATTGCTGCCTGTTTTACAAGGTGTTTTAATCTCATTGTAATGATGAAACTGACAAACTAGAACTAGAGAATAAGTCTGCTCTTCATGAGGGTCTTTTTCTTTCCTTCTCCAGTGAGATGAATAATATACTTGCTTGTAACTCACACATAATTTTAGCTACCCAGAAATGAAACATCATGTACTGCAATTTTCTCTTTGCTGCTCTCTGCTTTAACAGGGGGCATTTTAAATTCTGTTCAGTTATTGAAGAACCAATATCTCAGGATCACACAAGCAGATAGAAGTCTAGAATTTGGAGCAGTGTTTTAAATAAGAGGGAAATTTCTGTGAATGGAAAGTAACAGTAATCTCCAGCTGCCCAACTTGATAAGCACATTACAGGGATGGCATGTTCTCTAGTAGGAACAACAAAATGCTGGGCCGTAGGAGGGTGTTTAAATTCAAAGGAACGCAGTGAAAGACAGATGCTGGTTTTTTGTTTTAAAAGTGGATTTAGGGCTGGAGAAAAGGGCAGTATGGAAAGTGGCAAGAAATGAAGGTTTTTCTTAATTTACAGAACAAGTAACAGCAAGAGCAGCGGTAGTACAAGCTTCCCCCATGGTTCCCCAATAAATGCACCTCACATCTAGAGCTAGAGGGAGCTCTGTTGTCTTTATGCTCATTCAGTTCTTGGCATCCTTGCCACTAGGAATTGGACTGAGACCACTTATGCCTTTTAGAGGGGTCATAGCACAGCCATCAAGCCGAACGACTTTCACATCTGGGCCAGATATGAACCAATGTCCCTGCAGTCAGAGACTCTGTCACTCATTAACAATCACTCGAATCATGTAAATCCCTTAGCCACATGCTGCCTTTGATTCGACTGATCTTGGGTAAAAATAAATGATTAGAAAAAAGAAAGGTGTAAAAAGAGAGACATACAGTCATTCACAAATAAGTAACCAGCTTCGTTTCTTAATGTGCAGCTGGTTCATCCAAACTACTCTGGTGTGGATGGAATGCATATTCTTGCAGAATGCAAGTATAATTCACCCTTTCTGCATGTCTGTTGAAAAGCTGTACACACTCAGGTGTCCTAGGAGTGTTTCAGCCATACTATAACCTCGGCACATCTGATTCCACTTCTCACCACTGATGCTCAGCAAAGAGAGGATAATAGTGGGTCTTGGCATAATCATAGAGTTGAAGGCCAGAAGGGTCCAGCAGATCATCCAGTCTGAACTCTTGTATATCACAGGCCTCCAACACCCCCGCACACTAAAGCCAAAAACTGAAATTAGATCAAAATATTACAGCCCACAGGAAACTAAACTATTATGTGATACAGGCAAAGCTTAGGAGGGAGCGAGGTGCACCAATGCCCCAGGCCTGCACTGGCAGGGAATTCATTAAATGAGGGCTTGACTACACTTAAAACACTACAGCAGCATAGCTGCGCTGCTGTAACAGTTCATTGTAGTGACACTACCTACCCCGATGGGCGGGGTTCTATTGTCAGTTTAGGTAATCCACCTTCCCAAGAGGTGTCTACATGGTGTCTCTCCGAGAGGTAGCACTGCTTACATGAGGACTTAGGTCATCTTAACAACATCACTCAGGAGGGTGGCTTTTTCACACCCCTGACTTATGTAGTTAAAATGACCTAATTTTCTAGTGTAGAGCAGGCCTGAGATATACCCAGATAATCCCAACAAGTGACCCACACCCCATGCTGAGAGTAAGGTAAAAAACCTCAGTGTCACTGCCCGTCTGACCTGGGGGAAAATTCCTTCCTGACTGCACTTATGGTGATCAGTTAAACCCTGAGTACATGAGCAAGAACCAGCCCTCCAGTCACCTGAGAGACAGGCTGCTTGGCACCACCTCAGAGCACGGCCCACTCACCCAGTGTCCCATCTCCAGCTGTGTCCCTCCCTTATGCTTCAGAGGTTGGAGATAGATGGACAAACAAACAAGGCCTCATAATACATTGGATGGGGGAAAAAATCACTTCCTGTCCCCTGCAGGTGATTGGCAGGGACTGGCTGAAGCCCTTAAACGTGAGTAATTGACGTGTATTTCTGTAATTAACATTCCTGCTAAATTTGTAGGTCATACATTTGAGGAAGCTTCAGGCTTTCTGCTGAGATTTACAAGGCTTGTTAACTTCTTCTGTGCTGGAAATACCAACAAAATACCAACAAAAGAGACACTCTTTGCAGTATTTTGCCCATTTCTTCTTTCAAATGTTTCCTTCAACACCCATCTCTTTCATATCCCTGTCTGCTTCCAAGTCAACATTTTTTTGGATACCAACACATTTCTTTTTCTGTTTGGTCCTATTCTTATTTTATTGAAGCTAGGTCACCCAACACTAGTAATGAACTCATTGGATTATCATAATTCTCACAGCTACAATAAAAATTGGCACTACCTTTAAATTCAAGGATCTCAAAGCATTTTACAAATATTAATCAAATAAGTAAGCATCTTGACAACTCCTATGAAGTGCAAATTTTTATTATCCCCATTTTATGGATGGGGAAACTGAGGTACAGAACTATTAAATGATTTGCTCAAGGTCACACAGTGAGTTAGAGCTGGGAACAAAATCTAGTTCTCCTGTGTTGCAGTCCTGGGTTGACCATAAGAGCACCCATGCCCTTCCCACTTGTATACAGTCTATTCATCCTGTTTGTTATATATTTCCAAATTCCCCTAATAGAATTATTTTATGCAAATTGTTAGAAAAAACATAAATTAAATATTTTCTCCTCATCTGCATTCCTGTATATCTAACTGATTCTGAACTGAAGGGTTCATGTATCAAACCTACACCTTGTGAAACTCGGGTTGTCTTCACAGCTGGTTCATGCAAATATCTTCTTTGGTCCCAGCTCAAGTGGTTTCTTTGAGTCTTGTTGTGAGCTTCAGATCCAAACAGTTTAAAAATACCAAAGCAAAACAAGGCTGAGACCAAAGTGTTTTACCCAGACTTGCAATGAAATAGCGTCAAAGCACCAACTTTGCATAATAAAAGAGCCACGATCCTGTTGAAACTGGACACAGGCCTGTGCACTTTTTGATGAACATGGTCCGAGTCTTGAGTTTGTGCAGGAAACATGAAAGCAGGTGAGTTCTGTGTAGTTCAAGGTTTTTCCACAGTCAGTTCACATGGTTCTATTAACATCAAGGAATTGCCAAGGAGCATGAGAGCTGCTTTCAAGAAGCCATCTGGGATAGAGCTGTCAGTGATCATTGATTATAACAAATATCTCCCAACTTCTTGTGGCTGACAGAGCCCTGGGTGAAATGCTACTTGGCTGACACAGCTGGAGCCCAAACAATCCACAGAATTAATCAGCATCTGGAAATATTAACAATTCAGGCTGAGGAAAAACAGGTGACTATGTCTGATGGAAGTTCACTAGCTAGAGAGCAGCTCAAAGGTTACCCACTGACTTGAGAGTTATACACATATAAACTTGTCTCGGGCATTATACTGAGCCATTAACATGCAGCTTGAGTGGCACTGAGATGTCATCAGGACCCCTGAGATGTATTTCCTCATTGCCAAGTTAGCTTTTCCTTTTATTGTTTTATGTAAAAACCAATATGTATTAAAAAGAAAATGCAGCAGGAGTTAAATTCATAGGTGACGTAAGTGTTGGTGTCATTTACACATCAGTACACTGGAATAAATCGTAGCCTGCTGTAAAGAATATGCCAAAGGGGCAGAATGGCTGGGTTGCAATAAGACAGGCAACAAGAGAGTGTAAGTAAGGGAGTTGTTGCTATATGTTTATCTTGCATCATAACTTTTGCTGTTACAACCCTGTCCTTCCACTCTGCTTGTGTGTAAATTTAACCACTCTGCTGAGGTGTAATTTACACAGCCATTTATGTTACCTCTTAATTTAGCCCCCAAACACCCGGCTCCTTTCAGCTCCTTTTTATAATACTTCGGGACAACTGCGCCGTGTGGAACATGGGATTGAAGGCAGTGTAGGGATCTTTTCCTAACCCCTGCAGTGAGCAGTTTATTCCATGAAGCAGGAGGTTGGACCATCGTGTGAGTTAACCTGTAGAGCCAAAAGAATGCACCCCAATCTTCCCTTTCAATTGAGTGGTGTGTGTGACTGAGCTAACAGAACAACTCCCCATCACCCCTCCCCAATCACAGTTTCCTGTTTGGATTTAACCTTTCACTTGGATTTAGCCTTTCATCTGTGATAGATAGATTATTTGGTTTCTGATTGATTTCAGTTTGGATGAGCTTTAAAGAAATCTTTGCCACTGGCAAATGAACCTTCTCTGCCAAAACACAAATGTATTTTGCATGCCTGGCAGTCCACGAGAAAGAGAGAGAGGAAAAGGAAGCGCTTCATCTCCACACTTACCCTTCCACTGTCATTTTTTTTTAAGTTAAAAAACTCCAATCCAAATCTGCAATCAATTTACGATCTAATGTCATATAATTATTGTGCTGTGCACGTGAGCAATTGATCATCCTGGATTAGCTAATAACATGGTAAAACCATGTTGCACACGCTGCCAAAACATCTGATCAGTGCTCTAACAGATGCACTTTCTTCCTAAACTCTGGTTACTGCTGGAAAAGAGGTTGTAAAAATGACACCGTCTTACTCAAAAGTCAGTGGAATTAATGGTACCCTGGCTTGTATTTTTGCACCTTTGTTTATGCCTTTTCAAAGTGGGTGTAAAACACCATCATACTTAACTTATCCCTATGGCAGCATTTGACACTCACTTTGCACAGTGTAAATGATGACACGAGGTGTTAGGCAAGGGACAATCAGGCCCAGAGTTTGGTCCCTGTTTTGTCTCAGGGTACTGATCTGCTGCTTTATTCAAACAGTTCTCTACCACTGTTAGCAGTAAAGACCCAGGACAGCCACAGGCCAGTAAGCTGGGTTCTGTTATGCCCTCTGGATAATCAGCAAAACAGTCAGGTAAATTCTGCTCGAGGAATCTTTATTACTAGTGATGATGGGAGAGACAGGAGGGGCAGACGTGGATTTTCAGATCCCAGGTTGAGTTAGAAAAATTATTGTGTGAGTTGTAAACTCAGCAAATTTGAGCTGGAATCACTGAAAGAGAATAAAGTATGGAACCCCTCATAGTTCTTTGAGAGTCACTTTTTTGATCCTGGGCCAGACTGAGTGCTGGCACCAAGCAGCACAGGTGCTGGCAGCAGAAAGTCCACTGGGAGGGAGGTTGCAGTGGCAATCCATTTCCAAAGTGGATTAGTGATGGCCCATTCGTTTAAACATAAAGGGAAAAGGGAAGTGCTTGCACAGCTGTCACAGCACGGACACCTGGGAATCTAGTGCTCTACAGTTACACTTGGTTCACATTCATGGTTTCTTTGCTGTCAACTTCCCTGCACAAATCTACCAGAACAGCAATGTTCCCAACTTAAAAGGAGGCAGGATCCTTGCCCAAGGAAGTAAGTGGTAAGAGGACAGTGGGTCAAGATTGGCAACATGCAAAGCACTGTAAAAATCTTTTTTTCTATGTGATGTGTGTTGTCCCACTCTGTCTGTAGTAAGTCATTGACAAGAAGGATCTCTCAGTACCTGCCCACCTTTTGCTTATGTAACCCTTCTGCCAGGATGAGTTGACAGCAGCAAGGGCCAGGTTCAGTACATAGGAGTTCCCTTCTCAACAATGCAATGCAAAACCGGCTCAAGCCCCCACCCAGTAACCTGGGAAAATCTTATACACACCCCTGGGCGCCTCAAAGAGGCAATACTTCCCCTCTCGCAAGCACAGAGCCTCAGTGTAACAGAAATCTTTAATAGCAGCAGGTAAACGATACCAGCCTTAAATTGGGAAAACACCGCAACTAGGATCTATAAGCCAAACTGTGAGCAAGACCCACCCCAGCCAATTGGGCCATGCCCCGTCCCTTGGGTTCTTGAGTCCAGCAACCCAAACGTCACCCAAAGTCCCCAAAAGTCCACGAACCCAAAAGTCCAGTCCCAGAGTTCAAAAGTTCATCTGCAGGGTGCTACACGCCACCCGCCTGGGCAGCAATGGGAAGGGGCGGGGGGTAAGGGGCACCTTACGTGGCGTGAAGATGATTGCCTCACCCCTCCGTGGGGCTTCACTCTGCTCCGCCAGCCGTCTCACTGGCCGCTCTGCTCCGCCAGCTGTCCCGCAAGCCGCTACCGCTGTCCCCACGAACTGCTCTGTCCCACCAACAGCGCCGCTCCACCAGCCGTCCTGCAAGCTGCTCCAACTGCAACCACGAACTGCTCCGCTCTGCCAGCAGCACCACTCCGACTGTCCTCACGAACTGCTCTGCTTTGCCAGCAGCACCACACCATCAGCTGTCTTGCCAACTGCTCCACCAGCCACTTATCTTCAGGCTCCCCCACTACTTAACACAGTGCTCAGTGATTTCAGCTTAGTGATTTCAGCTCAGAAGGCTGTTAGCACTTTAGTGATTTCAGCTTGTAGTTTAGGGGAGCCCTAGTGCTCAGTTGCACTATTAGCCCAGAGTGATTTCAATTCAGCAGTCTGAAACCAGACTCTCAAGGAACTCAACATTAGCTCTGATATTCCACAGTGGAGAGAGGCAGAGATGCTGCAATTGGTGTCTCAGACCCTCACAAGGGTCCTACACCACCAGGTATTATGCTTGATCTTGGCCAAGAAGCAATCCCCTGTCCCCGGCCTCTCTCAATTCACTGGGCTTTGGAACTCATGTCCCTTGGCTGGCGAGTGTTGTTTAGTTCATGGCAAGTTCCCCTTTAACATGACAAAAGGCCAAGTACAGTTCCACTGGCCATGATTTACATAAGCAGTATAACAGTTTATTCTTCCTGCCCCAGTAACAGAAATTCCTGCCCCAATACAGCAAACTGAGGATCCTACAGCAGCCCAAAATGCCCATTTGGGCCACTATGGTTCGTACCAGGCAGGGTGGGTGTGCCTATGCAAATTGGATCAGCCCCTGGAGTGCTTTGCCATGACTCACCACCAGATGTCAGGGTGGAGCTCATCCTGACTCTGCTTACACTTACATCCCGGTGCCAGGAAAGAATTAATGAGCAAGCTGCTGGGGGAAAAGTTAGACATAGAATTCATAGGATACCAACAAGACAAGTAGGTATCACAGCAGGTGCCTGAGAAATTGACTCAGATTCTAAGGTAGACAGGAGAGGAAAGTGAAAGTTTAATGAACAGGTGAGTGCTCCCCACAGACTCAGATTAGGGCACCAGTGCCAGGGAATGAATGAGATTGCTAAGGAGAGCAGAGCTCGAGATCCCAGCTGGGAGTTTGATCCACAAAGTGGAAAAACTAGCAAACAAGATAATAATTTCAAGTTCTAAGCAAGAAAATGGAAACTTCCTTTCTAGTTCCCATGTAGAGCTGGTTGGAAAAAAGTAAGTTTGTTTCACAAATTTTAAAAGAAAAAATGCAAAAGAGTTTTCATTTCATTTGAAAAGTTTCAAGATATTTTGACATTTTAAATTTAGAGTTGGTGGGCAATATCCCACTTTCTCTTATTTTAAAAATCCTCTGATCCTCTTTTTCCACTTGAAAAAGTTAGAGGGGGAAAGTAACAAAAGTGTGAAAAAGTAGGATGTTCCCCACACTTTTTAAATGAAAAAGCTAAAATTTTTGATCAGCATCTTTTCATTTTGAAATGTAATTGTAAATCATAAACAAATAATTTTGTTTCCTCAGAAAGCCAGGGCCTGGGGGTGATAGGCCTAGGTCACTACTTTTCTGAGGAGTGGGAAACCTTGGCCTGACAGATGGTGTCCTGCCACCCCTGAATCCTATGTCACTAATCCTGCTATTTCCTGGTGGGCTATCCAGATTGATCCCAGATACTAATGCTGGATCTATCTTCAGGTTCCATTTGTGTGCAACATTGTTGCACAACAAAACCTCACTGGCTCCCCAGGAGAAAAACCAATTTGTCTGAGCACCTGCAATAGGCAGAGGGAAAAGCTTGTGTGCAGGGTGGTACAAGGACAGCAGCACCACACAAGGAAGGAGAACTGAGTGGGAGGGCTGGTTAGTTGGCTGGCTGGGGTGGAAGAAGAAGACTGGGCGGTCTGAGAATTGATCATTACCACTGGTACATTTGTTAGCAGAAGGATTAATAAATAAGGTTGATCCCATCTTTATTACAAAGAGCAGCACCTGCAAGCCAGACTCTTGACTTTGTTTTTAACTCCAAGGACTCTCAGTCTGGCTTCAAATGAGCATCATCAATATACCTAATACCTACTGGTGACATTGACATCAAAGCAATGCCAAACTGCTGTCCTTGGTGCTGGTGATTTTTCACACTGAACTGTGCTGCCTTCTTTGCTATCAAAGTAACATTTCCAGTTCCCAAGTATAAGAACTCCCCCTGCATTCAGATTGGAGCTTCCATTAACATTACTTTTCCCTTCTGAGGAGCCTGACTCCCACAGTGATGTTTACAGATCCTGGTAGAACAAATGAGTTCATTTCCTCGCATCTGCTTCACTGATCTTTATTTTCAAAAGACGTACATGGGAAAGAACAGCAGTTAAAAACTATGCATTTTAATCTATGTTGTGAGTCCTTCTGATGCCAAAGTTCCTGGAATTATTCAGTATTAGGAGCCAGAGCAGATTGGGTTAAAGGGGATGGAGTTGTATAACAAAGCAGTGGCAGGTGGTGAGAATGTAAATGTCCCCATCTCTCCCTCATGTAGAACAATGCTTAGAATTTTCTCTATATAAACTTCTGAGTAGGATTAACATTGTTCCTCTCTTTATACAGCATTCTATAAGCATCTCATAAAGTAATGAGCATTCACAGTTCAACTGCACATTCACCCTGCACATTCACTGTGATTGTGGTCCATCTCCCCTCAAAGGGGCCAGCCACTGTGTGACAGATGGTAAAAGATTTATTCCCCATCCAACAACACCCTGTCTGGTGAGTATTTCCAGGGTCAGCTTTGAATTTAATTGAAGCCCAAAGAAAACATTTAATTTAAGGCGAGAGAAAAAATGTAGCCTCTCTCTTTTACATATTCCTCAATCCGCACTTCCCTTAAATAAAATAACTAGCTAGTGACTTGTTGTCGGGGTGGATGAGCAGGATAACACATACATAGTTGTGCATAAGAACATAAGAACATAAGAATGGCCATGCTGGGTCAGACCAAAGGTTCTTTCAGCCCAGTATCCTGTCTACCCACAGTGGCCAATGCTAGGTGCTCCAGAGGGAGTGAACCTAACAGGTAATGATCAAGTGATCTCTCTCCTGCCATCCATCTGACAAACAGAGGCTAGGGACACCATTCCTTACCCATCCTGGCTAACAGCCATTAATGGACTTAACCTCCATGAATTTATCCAGTTCTCTTTTAAACCCTGTTATAGTCCTAGCCTTCACAACTTCCTCAGGCAAGGAGTTCCACAGGAGTTCCACAGGTTGATTGTGCACTGTGTGAAGAAGAACTTCCTTTTATTTGTTTTAAACCTGCTGCCCATTAATTTCATTTGGTGGCCCCTAGTTCTTCTATTATGGGAACAAGTAAATAACTTTTCCTTATTCACTTTCTCCACACCACTCATGATTTTATATCTCTCTATCATATCCCCCCTTAGTCTCCTCTTTTCCAAGCTGAAAAGTCCTAGCCTCTTTAATCTCTCCTCATATGGGACCTGTTCCAAATCCCTAATCATTTTAGTTACCCTTCTCTGAACCTTTTCTAATGCCGGTATATCTTTTTTGAGATGAGGAGACTACATCTGTATGCATTATTTAAGATGTAGGCATACCATGGATTTATATAAGGGCAATAAGACATTCTCCGTCTTATTCTCTATCCCTTTTTTAATGATTCCTAAAATCCTGTTTGCTTTTTTGACTGCCGCTGCACACTGCATGGATGTCTTCAGAGAACTATCCATGATGACTCCAAGATCTTTTTCCTGATTAGTTGTAGCTAAATTAGCCCCCATGTATAGCTGGGGTTATTTTTCCTAATCTGCATTACTTTAAATTTATTACGTCATTTTCCAATTTGTTGCCTAATCACTTAGTTTTTTGAGATCTTTTTGAAGTTCTTCACAGTCTGCTTTGGTCTTAACTATCTTGAGCAGTTTAGTATCATCTGCAAACTTTGCCACCTCACTATTTACTCCTTTCTCCAGACCATTTATGAATAAGTTGAATAGGAATAAGTGGTAATAGACTGCTGGATTTTAAACTGGAAATTGAACATGAGGAATCCTTTTTCACTGGAAGTCTGGTACATCAAAGGGACATTGGTGTGCAGTACTGGAAATGGTCTTGGAAACATCTGCTGTAGTAAAGACTGGGGAAAGGTCCATGAAGCAGGTATGGATTTTGGTATCTCTTGTCACCAGGTGAAATTGCAAATTTTCAGATCCACCCGGGTTGTTTTTAAGAAATCATCTTTGACTGCAGAGCTTGTCACCTAGACAAAACAGAGACCCATTCTGATAGTGCCTTAGAGCTCCCGATGAGGAATTGGTGCCTCATAGTGCCAGGCACTGTACAAAATTTAATAAAAGACAGTACCTGCAAGTACCAAATGCTTTCAACCTAAACAAATGTTCTTCTCTCTGAGTCAGTACTGACTCACTGCCCTCATGTGGTTCTAGGGAATACTGTGCTGTTGGAAGTGTTATCTTTCATAAAACTGAGGTCTTGACCAGTAATGATCCCATGGAGGTTTTTTAAAGCATAAGACAGCTAGCTTGGGTATCCTGGCCATTTAAATTCTGGCTAGCAAAATTCCTCTTTCAGTTTAAATCAGCTAGGTTATTCTCCTTTACCTCCTGTCCTGACCAGCTGTGCGATGTTGCTACTCTCTGCTAAACAGTTACCACGTTCCATCCTAGAAGTGGTTGCATTTTAGTACTTGGTAAGGGGAGTCTCTATGTTTTGTAAGGACTTCAGGTTTCAAATTCTTATAAATATATTCTTGAAGACATATGCCTAAATCTAAAGTTGCTTTGGAAAAGCTCTGAAAATGCAAAAGCTCTGGAAGTATTTCAAATTGTTAGATGCTGAACGGTGCCAATACTGAATTTCTCAGCCTTTTTCAGTTGTCAGAATGGAGTGCGGTTCTGTGATGCAGCTGTACCTGGTAACACAAAGGTTTTATTAATGAGAGGACATGATGGGACTGGCCCTGATCTGGGATGCCTCACGGTCTCATCCCCCTTTAAGCACCTTTAAAGTCACATGATGTATCAGCAGCTATATTTAGCTGGATCATTTTTTCTGATTAGATATTTTTAGCAGGCCCTTTTCATCACACGTGTCACAAAGCAGCCGGAGCACAAGATATGGTTCTAAGTCTTTTCATTAAAGCTCCTTTCATTTGTTAGATTTCTGAGCTAATATCTGTGACCAAAGCGATCCTGCCCTTAGGCAAGAAACACTGGACACCCGGCCATTTATTCATAACCAATTCTGGATAGGAAAAGTTAAGACATAACTAATTTGCAGCTACAAAAGTATAAATATATTAAAACAATGAAAAATTAATCAGCCAACATTAAGCTGTGCTTAGTGTCTGGGATGTAGGCCAGATTCCTGGGTGCAGTGGCTGCCCTCTGCCATCTTGTCTGAATTAGTAATAATGAAATAGACCTACAGAAGCAAAAGCTCCTTCATGCTGCATGGTTCTCAGTGAATTGCTCCTCTAGCTGCTAGGTAAAGCAAGTGAAAATGCCCTTTTGCTTGCATGGGTTTGCTGTCTGTATTCTATTTTATATCAAGCTTGGCACCAGCCCGGCTCTCATTGAAGGCAAATTCTCCAAAGTGAGCACAAGTTAAGAGGAGCTATGGTCTGGCACAGGGCTGCAGGGTGTGCAGGAGCTGAGTCCTGGCACTACATCACCAGGGAGATATTGGAGGGAGCTCAGAGAAGAACAGTGCAAAAGATCAGGGGGAGGAATGATCAGGTGGAAATATTGAGACACTGAAATATAGACTGTCTAGCTTGCTCCAACTGTGACTGAAGGGAGACAAAGGCAGCAATCTGAATATATCTGAAGGGTGTGAACTGTAAGAAGGGCAAAGAATCGCTTATATTGGGCCAAGGGGGACTAAGGAGGAGTAATGAATGAAATTAACAAAGGGGAAACATAGGGTGAGTATCCAGAAATGAAAGTGAGATCCTGTTAGGCTGTGGAATAGTTTCCTTAAGGAAATGGTAGAATCCCTGTTCACTTCTTGACCTACACAATGAACTGTGGAGAACAAATCTACACAGGCAGCTGAATGGGCTAGATAGGACCTAATAAGCCATTTCCATCCTCTAAGATGGGAGGAGTGTTTATATGATGCTAACATAAGCTAACCCATTTCTTTGCCTTTTCCTTTGTGATCACGGATACACTCAAGGAGCTGGTATGTTACACTGAGGTTTCTGGAACATGGACAGCTAACTCTAAAAGATAAGAATATGACCTTTCTAAAGGTTCTTGACAAAGATGGGCAAATGACAGAATTTGGATCCAAATTTCAAACCCTCTCCCAGAGTTAGGGGATGGTCAGCCCTGGGGTAAAATCCTTGCCCCTTGAAGTCAATGGCAAACTTCTCTGGTGTTTTGGTTCTAGCTGTTACTTTTTTGTCAAGTGCGAACAGTGTGCTCAGTGTGCTCAATAAATCTTCTACCCACCCAATTGAATGCATTGAATACAAAAAGAAGATATCTCCTGGCTCTAAAGTTTACAATCTAATAGACAAAAGAGCTAGGGGTCATTCGGATTTGAATTCCAAACCTTCCCTTTCATATCCTAGGGCTGTTTGGATCCATTTTCTTGGTTCAGACCCATTTCTAACTGTGAGGTTCTCAGAGGCTGAAGGATGCAGCAACACATTATTATTGATGAAGGCAAAGACAAATAGCCACAGGAGAAGTTTGTTAGCACATAAACATCCGAAGCACGTATACAAGGGGAAAAATCCTAACTGGGAAGAATATTTCATGGAGAAACATATCAGATAAAGAACAAAAGAACTCTGGGATTTGTTCCCCAGAGAATCGAGTGGTCAAGTATTCAGTGCGGTGACCTTTCTCTCAATGCTGTAGTTGAGGATCCTATGAAAGGGGCAGGTTAGGAGTCTGTTTTCTGCCTCCTTGCAGTTGCAGAAGCTCTGAGGCTGGATATTTTTCATGTTGATGATGACACTGAGTTGAGCGCATCTTAATGAAAATGGGGTTTTCAGTACTGTATTTTTACCTTTCACAGTTTTGTTTGAGCAACAATTGAAAAGAACCATTTGGATTTGTAATATCTGATCCTTTACTCTTCTAGAGCGCCTTCCATATGAGGATCTCAAAGTACCTTACAACTTCTCTTGAATGGAGGAAAATACCATTATCCCCATTTTGCAGATGGGTAAACTGAGACACAAAGGGTAAAGTGACTTCCCAAGGGATACACACCAGTTTAGTGTCAGAGCTGGGAATAGAACCCAGGTCTCCTAATGCCCACTCCTGTGGTTTAACCAATGGCTCCTGTCTAGCAGAGACCAGAACCAACCTCCTGTTTAAAACACTCCCTAATTCTGGAAAAGTTTGGATTTAGATTCCAATTCAGGGCCAAGAATCTCAGGATCGTCTCCATTTTATATACAGTGTTATTTCAAAACACCTAAAACCAGCTCTTCATGATAGGCCTGCCACCTCAGGTTGATATTTTTTCAGACTTTGCATAATGAGTACTAGTAAGAGCCAGGCATTGCTTGTATTTGAGCACTGTTTAAAAGTTGCTGCCTTCCATTCCAGAGGTGGCTGCATTTCCATGTTGGGTGAAGTGATCCTCTAGATCTCGTTTACAACATTGTTTTGAGCTTTGGGGACTTTGAGTGAGAGGCAGTATGGAAATCCAGTTAGCCATAAAGCATCCCTCCGGATTGGGATGTGCTAAGATACTACCTGAAAAAGGATCAGATCATATGTTCCTGGAGCTGAATAAATCTTCTACCCACCCAATGCACAGCTCCAAAACTCACCTCTTCTCATATGACCCTATCATTCTAAGCAGAGTGCATATACAATAATATTTTGTGGTCATTTAGCAACTTGTAGCAGAAGATCCCAGTACACTTTAGAAATGATGGATCAAACTCAGATTTCGTGTGAGGCAATAGAAGTCAAGTTGGTTATAACAGGCTGAATTTGGCCCACTAGTTAATTCCATGTCACAGCACTCATGTGAGCTTGGTAATATCACCCCCATTTCACAGATGGGGAAACTGTGGGCCAGAGGGGAAGTGACATCTCTCACCAACAGAAGTTGGTCCAATACAAGATATTACCTCAGCCACTTTAGTCTCTTTAGTATCACACAGTGTGTCGGTGGCAAAGACTGACTCCTGGTTCCCAGGCCACTTGATTCAACCACTAGACCACACTTTCTCCCAAAGGGATGAGCATTAGCAGCCAGTTAAAATCTGTCACCATAACCCAGATAGTACTCAGACCTGCTCAGTCTTCAAAAACCTTGGGCCTGATCTTCAGAGGTGCTGAGCACCCATAACTCCATCAGAAGTAATGGAGAACTGCAGATACTCAGCATCTCTGAAAATCCATTTCACTTAACCTGTCTGTTAATGGGGACTCCCTAGGAACATCAGATCACCAGTCTGGATCAGACCCATGGTCCATCTATTCCAGTATCCTGTTTCCAATGGTGGCCAGTACCAGATGCCCCAGAGGAAAGTGTAAGACCCCACAATAGGAAGAGGTGAGATAATCTGTCCTCCATCCCATTACGTCCACTGTTCCCTCTAAGCTGTGCGTGTGTGTGTGCGTACACAGATTCTAAACCTCGCGCACTCAGTGAAACACCGCGTGCACAAAAATTTGCACAGAAGCACAACAATTTGCACAGAAAATTTTTTTTGTGCACATGGCCTGTCAAAAATTTGCACAGAAGAAATTTTTTGCATACATGGCCTGTCAAAAATTAGAGGGAACATTGGTTACGTCTCATCTTAAATTAAGCCCTGAAGCATGAGATATTCTGAAGACTGCTAGCTTTGTAGTCACATAAGAAGTGCTTGGACTGTCCTTCTGGTGTAAAATGCAAGCCTGTTGAAAGAATATCCGGCGAGGTTGCCGTGCCTCTGGCTTACTTAGCACAATGTCATCTGCCTGCTGCACCTGGCAAACAAAATTGTTTGCATGAGGCATGGGGTAAAATGAAAAAAAAGGGAGGAAAAAAATTCAATCCTCAGCTTAGAAAAATCTAATTCTCTTAAGGTATATTGAAGTCTGCAGAACAGTTATCTTTCCAAGTAGCTAGAAGCGACCCGGCAATGTATCTTCTAATAGCCTTGGTGAGATTAAGTGAGGTCTCGGTGGTTGTGGTGGAGTGCCCAGGTCACATTGTCAGCTCTTGTCCGCCTTTCCGATACCCTTTCAGCGCTGCCCCCTGTTCAGAGCTTCCCTGCAGTTCGATGGAAAAACGAGCGGCCTGACAGCTTTGAAGGATACATTTAATACAAATTGATAGGAACAGCCTGAGAAGGCCACCATTCTATTATTCTTGCTGGGAATGAGGTTATTAAGCCTTGATGGAGTCATGCTCTCCTGCTGAAATATTTTGTGACTGAGATGCTTGTGTTTACCAGGCTTGAAAGGGAATGGCGGGGGAGAAAGGAGGGTGTGTTAAGGAAAGTTGCAAGGGAAATTAATTTGAACTGTAGTTGGTGGAATGTCAGGAAATACTAGCAAAGAGAAATGCCTGGAGAAAGCACAAACTTTTGAGGTGGGATTTCTCCCGCAAAGCTTTAGCAGGTACTTCAAACACCAGCTGGATGGGTTCAAGATCCCATTGTGAGATTCACACCTAGCTTTCATTGACTTTTATACTGGAGGGCAGAACAGGGCCCTCTGAATTATAGGGGTAACCACTCAGGCAGGGGTTCCCCCCAACATTTTTACCATCCCATTGATGTCTCCCATAATGGTCCAGATTCATCAGTGCCCTATGTTGCAAAAGTACCATGCAGCAGCCATAGTGAATAGCACTGTTGCAGGGAGCCTTTCTATCAGGTGCACAGGAGGCAGGCAGGAATGGGAGCAGACATGGCTGGGGCAGTCCTGAACTCCAGCAATTCCCCTCTTTCAGGGCTATAGCAATGAAGGTTACAACTAGACTGTGCCAGAGTCAAGTCAGCCCACAGCAGTCTGTGAACAGGGCTGGCACAAACTTGGGCCTGAATTCCTGCCACAATGGCTGCAAGTCCTGTGTATTTTCATTCCTGGTTCCACTAGACCAACACTCTGATCCTTGTGTGTGTGTGTGTGTGTGTTCGTATGCCTCTCTTTTCTCAGTTTAATTTAGGACTGAATACTATACCAGTACTGGCTTGATTAGGAAACGACTCATGGTCCTCCTGTAACATCTATTCTCTAAAGCCAATTTAACCGTCCTCTCGGTCATTAACATTTGTCCTGCTCTATTTATCTATAGTTTAAGCCCTAAATTTATTAATATGATCAAAGTCAGTTTAATTGTTTCTAGAACTGTAGCAGAGTCTGGTTTTATTTCTATGTTTTCAAGAGGCAAAGGTGGAATACAATGGTTGTTTTTCCGGCATTTCTATGCCTGGAAACAGCTAAAAAATAAGGTGAAGAGGCACAGTCAGACACTTAAGATAATTTCTTAACTTATTAACAGTATCGGGACATAGGAATTGCCAGCCTGGATCAGACCCAGTGGCCATCTAGTCCAGTTTCCTGTTTTGGAAAGCGTCCCTTTGTTCTTGTGTTAACAGACGTTCTCAGTTTATCTTCTCTAGACAATTCATTATCTTATGTATTTTTATCATGTCCCCTCTTACTTGTCTCCTTTCTAAGGAAAAACAATCCCAATCTTTTCAATCTTTCTTCATATGAGAGTTTTTTCATGCCTTTAATCATTCAAATAAGCCTTCTCTGAGCTTCCTCTTGTTCTGCTTTACCTTTTTGAAATGGGGTGACTGGTACTGTACATAGTATTCCTGTTCAGGGCTGCTATGTGTGTCCCAGAGACAGAGCTGATGTTACAAAGCTGGGGCATTTGTGTGGCAGTGTTTTCATGATCTGCACACACCATGATGAGACATGGTGCATCACCTACCCATCGTAATTGTGAGTGAGACTCTCTAAATACCCTTCAAGCTTTGTGCCCACTCCTGAGCACCTCTTGCTGGAAGCTGAGTGCCTTCAATTGCCACTGTGACAAGGCTCAAGCCGTATATTTGTAGGGACATCTGTTTAAA
Source organism: Macrochelys suwanniensis (assembly GCA_033296515.1). NCBI lineage: Eukaryota > Metazoa > Chordata > Testudines > Chelydridae > Macrochelys > Macrochelys suwanniensis. Next base: position 36,579,531 of record CM065781.1, on the reverse strand, counting down.
ATAATTCTGTGAACCATATGATACCCACATATAATTCAGTTCTCCTCAAGGAGAGAATTTAGTCCTTCCTCCACATGAATGTCCTTGTCTGGTGCATGAGGGAATTTTTTTAATATGTGTCTGACCATTATGTATGACTCAGTTTACCCACTGACTTTATAATCCTAGCCCATTTAGCACATAGGTTAAATTACTTCTCCTGGAACAGGGCATAAGGGATGGGGGGGGGGGGGTTGAGTTATGTAGTCTGTCTGGGTTGAACTCTAATGCGCCATCATACACTGAATGACATCAGCACGTAAGAATGGAAGAACAATCTACTGGAACATTAACGCCTAACGAACAATGAACACAGCCTGGTTACAGCAGGAGAACCAAGGGACAAGATGTCAAGTGTCTATGCTAAGAACTGTGCTCCCAAACAGGCAGGGGAACTTAGAGAGACAAGGTGATAGAAATGGATTTGAGGAGTCCCTGGAAAGTGAGCTAAGATCAACACTGACATAAGCTTTGCTTTACTGTGCTAACCCAAGGTCACTCCATTTGACCAATAAGTGCTATCTTGTTTTGAAAAGGCTGCCTTGTGTTGCTGCAGCTACTCCTGTCTCAAAACAGTAGTCTGAACTAAGTTGGGTTTTCTGTAAGAGCTCATGGAGAGAAACAAGGGTTGCTGAAGACAGAAGGCCCAGCCTCGGAGCTGGAAAGCTGCGGAGAGACCCTTTGGGAAAGGCCAAGTTTAAGGCGTGGCAAAGAAATAGCATTCTCCCAGGAGATGTTTAAAAGCTGGGGCATAGCACAGGCCTGGTAAATCTGTGACACCTTCCTCCTGTTATTCAGTGTAGCAGCCTTCACATGACTAGAATGTAGCTTTTTGCTAATGTCATCTGGGTTTTAATATAAGAGCTTTTATAAAACAGCAAAGAAAAATTTTCTTCTGGAAGTGGGGAGTGTGGGAGATTTTTGTCTTGTCCATGAAGAGATATTTATAGAATGTTGGGAAGTTCACATCTTATCAATACGTGTTCCTACAATGTGGATTTGTGACAATCACTTACTAAATATCAGATTAATAAAACCAAGCTCTTAAGTGATGGTGGAGGGTGGGTAAATCTTGTATAGAATCAGAACTTCTCAACTGTGTCTTGGGCATTATACTGCTAATAACTTCAGGAGTTTTCCCTTTGCCTCAAATGGTTAGTCCCGAGCTTTTTGGAACAGGAAGGTCTGTGCTCTGTGCCTGCTGCCATCATAAAATTCTGAGTGTCTATAATATCTAGCGTAGTGACAGCCTCTGGATTTGTATAATATATTATTTCTTTTTTACTATGTGTCTAAAAATGCTGGCTAGCTAGTTTGTGTTCTCATATGTGCTCTCTCTCTCTCTCTCTCATCCTGTACTGCAGAGCAGTATACGGTAATAAAATAAACTAAATATAAAAAAATCTACCCTTATCGTTAATGGAGGAGGAAGCAAAGACAACAGGATTCAAGTAGTTTTTAAAATACATCTAGGCTAGGGGAAAAGATCACAATTTGTAATACAAACAACAGCAGTAAAACTAAAATGTTTGCTTTTCTCTTCTGCAGGATTCATGATCAGATAGAAGGATGTGGCAGTAAAATGCTGGGATATCCTTTAATGGTGCACCCCTCAATAACTATTTTAAAAGCTCCCTCACAGGCTCTTCTAGGGGAAGTGGGGATAGGTTATATATCTTAACCTGTTGGTGTTTGTTTCTGGCTTGGGTTAGCAGTATTGACTCTTGTGATAGTGCTCAGAAAACTATCATGGGTTTATCTATGTTTCCATAACAGAGAGAATACTTGCTTTTGGGGTCACATGAGCATAACCCTGATGTGTATAAAGGGAGCAGCTAAAGTATCCTACGTGGTACAGGAAGGCCTTGGGCAAGCGTAAAACGCTGCGTTGGCACAGCTGTGACTCTGTAGCGCTTTAATGAAGACACGCTAAGTCAAGGGGAGAGAGCTCTCCCATCAGTGTAGTTAATCCACCTCCCCGAGAGGTGATAGCTAGGTTGACAGGAGAAGCTCTCCCGCCGACATAGTGCTGTCTACAGAGGGGGTTAGGTCGGTATAACTCCGTCGCTCAGGGTGTGGATTTTTCATACTCCTGAGTGATACAGCTATACGGATATAGGTCTGTAGTGTAGACCAGACCCTATATTGTTAGGGCAAGAGTAGAGTAGGTGATTATTCTCATCTACAGTTTTCTGTAAGGCTGCTAACTATAGATTCTACTGTATTTGTTAAAGACAATGAGGATGGAATGAGTGTCCCTGACCTAGCAGTGCAAGGAGATTACTGATGGGAGCAACGTTTAAAGGTCTGCCTCTGAGGTGAAGGTTTGGGTAAAGTGCTTATTTAATCTGCGTGTTGTCTTACATGTATTTGATTTTGATGGATCTGATACTTCCGAGCTTGCAACAGCCATGCTGGTTTGATTGGAGTGGAACTGATTAGCTTGAATTTGAAGACTGACCCTGGCTGAACTTTGGAGAGTTCTTGCATTAATTTAATACATGATAAATATTTTGTTTTGGGGAATGTGGGGGAGATAGAGAAATAAAGATGTCTAAACATTATGTTCCAGCACTCCCTGTCTGCTCACTGCCTCCAATTCAGTCCTGCAGGATTCTACAGTCAGCAGCTAATCCTTTGGAGCCTTTGCAGGCATAGGTGTAATATCCTTACTCATCCCCTGGCTAGTAAACTGATAGCAGCCCTGGGCTGGCACATGCACTGACTTTCAGTGCTGAAAAAATGTTCCGTTCATCCAGTTTTGGAGTTCTTGCTTAGACAAAATGCCTGGTGACTTCAAGTGGGGTTTTGCCTGAGAAAGAACTGTAGGATTGGACCCACTCCCAGTTTGAAATAAGGTTATTGAGAGACTTGAGGGGGCTGCCTGTTAGCATACTTGTCATTTCTCTCTAGAAACCTGAGTGTGGATAGTCATGTGTGTCATAGGGGAAAGGAATGTAGTGGGTTTCTCCTCTTAATCCCCATATTATACATCCCCAAATCCCTGCAGTTTGGCATGAGCTGTAGCCCCTTTCAAAGAGAAGTTCAAGAATAGAATATCTGGGAGGGTTATAGTCCTGGACTGAGGTGCATTGGCAGAGGTGTGGGGTGAGGAGGAAGAGGTTGAATAGCAGGGGGTGGTGCAGCTACAGATCAGTTTGGAAGCGCATTAGTAGATCTGTGCATGAGAAGCTTCCACAGTAGTTACCCACACTAATCCTGGCTTTACTGTCACTTTCTAAAGAACTACAGTAATACACATATTTAAAAAAGGAAAGAAGTAATTGCTTTGCTGCAGTGGCTACTTTTCAAAATAAACTCAGTCCTTTAGTACTAAAATATGTTTGAATTCCTGTTGGCTGATGAGCAGAGAAGGACCAGGGAAGAGGCAGAGTGGGTGGATGAAAGGGGTGCTCTGGGATATACATTTGTCCTCTTGAGGTCTAGCAACAGTTTAAGAGGCCACAATCAAAACAGACAGAATTCTCTCCTAGGAATTAATTCATTCCTAGCAAATGGGGAATGTTACATTTAATTCCTAGGAGAGAAGAGAGCAAGACAGACTGCAAAGGACAGAGGGCAACAGAAATGCCTGGCCAAAACATACAAATCTCTGGTGTAGATTATTCCATAGTGAGGAGAACTTTGAGATCATTAATCCTCATTAGTGTCTGCAGCTACATAAACTACATTTATTTAGAGGCAAAGCTGGGAGATTGTGGTTATGAGTAATTCAGATGGTATCAATACTTTATGGAGGCAATTTTACCCATGGGTTTGATAGATAAACTGTAAAGCGTACTAGCCAAATTAATTCCTGGTGTACATCCATGGGAACCAATGGAGCTGTTCCTAAAATGGAACGGGCCCTTTAAGAATCTGTCCAGTTGTTTAGTTTTTAGAGGCTAGCTCCATCACTGGAAGCTCCTTGATTGTTATATGTATCATGGGGCATTCTGCCAATTAATGTATGTGTGTGTGTGTGCATAAAAATATGCTGGACATTAGCACAAGAGAAAGAAAAAAACTTGGGTTTTATCAAACATTTTCTGACTTTGCCTCAGATTCCTTTTTTTCCCCATAAAAAATGAAAAGCAATGTTTTCATGGTGAGAACTGCATTTCTGTTGAGCTGAAAAATTATGCAAGACCTGGGCATGAAGAAAATACAAATGTTCTCTCCTTTTACAGGTCCCTGGATATTTTGTATGACCTCCACAGCAGACTCTGGAAATAACACTTGTTTTACAGCTATTGGTGGTCACTGAAGCCAAGTTGGCCTTAAATATGCTGAGAACAGATGTAGCCAGCTGCACATTGGGGAGGAGTCTTTAACTATGCTATATTCCCAATGTCTAATATTTGGAGTGGATCCAAGATGAGCGTAGCAAGGCCACTGATCAAATTGACATAGTACAGAGCTATGCCCATGGGAGTACTGATACACCTCAGACTATAGGGGATGAAGTTACTGCACAGCTACGCAAAGCTCCCTAGTGGTAAGAGAGGGATTGCTTCAATTTATTCTAACAGCTACCTCCACAATGCACAGTCAACGTGTGGAACTCATTGTCAGGGGATGTTGTGAAGGCCAAAAGGATAACTAGCTTAAAAAAATTAGATATGTTCACGGAGGATAGGTCCATCAATGACTATTAGCCAAGATGGTTAGGGGTGCAACACCATTTTCCGAGTGTCCCTAAACCTCTGATGGCTAAGAGCTGGGACTGGATGACAGGAGATGGATCACTCAATAACTTGCCCTATTCTGTTCATTCCCTCTGAAGTATCTGGCACTGGCCACTGTTAGAAGACAGGATAGTGGGCTAGATGGACCATTGATCTGACCCAGTATAGCCATTCTTATGTTCTTATGACTCAACCCTGGGTTGGAGGGCCTATTTCTTAAGTTGATCATACAGTCTTCATAGTCCAATCAGCTCTTGGCTTTTTGGCTGTCTGCCAATAAGGGGACAATTAGTAATTTGGATACATGAATTGAGACCTCCTGTCACTATGACCTGGATTGAGACAACCATCTCAGCAAGCAACCATCAGATAGTAATAATTTTGGATGCTAGTAAGTTGGACTTCAGGTGGATCAGTGACGTGTAACTAAAATGCTGTGTTGCCCAGTACTCTTCAGTGAGCCATCCACCAATATTCTTGACTTAGTTTTCCTTCTCATGTTGCATTGTAAAGGACATATAAGAACAGGATAGCTTAAGGGAAAAGGTTATTGAGAAATACATGAGGGATCATAAGGCATGGAAAAGTATGGACCAACAAACATGGAAAGACCATGCTAACCAAGAAAGCTTACAGAATAGAGCTGGGGGAAATTTTTCAGCCCAAACATTTTTCAGTGAAAAATGCAGATTTGGTGACACCAATGTGTTTTGCAAATTCATGCTGGTTTCGCCAAATTGTCTGGTTAAAAAAAATCCCCCAAAATCAAAACTTTTCATTTTGACATTTTTCTAAACAAAATGTTTTGATATTTTTTACTTTGAAATTACTTTTTATTTTAAAATTTCCTTTTATTTAATTTTTTATAAATAAAAATGTTAAAAATGCTCAAAATTGAACGAAAATGTTTGTTTTTCAATTCACCAAAAATTGCCAAAATAATATTTTAGGTTTGACCCCCATTTTTTATGACTTTTCAGAATTTCTACTGAACCGAGGTACTCTACCAGCCCTCACTTGCACAAACTACTCTTTGTACTCCACAAATCACCATCAGTGGAGCACCCCTGGAAAATGTGCATCATTTTCCATACCTTGGCAGGCACCTCTCCCAAATAGCCAGCAATGACACAGAAATTGCATGTAGGATCCGCTGTGCTAGCACTCAAATGAGACTCCACTGATAGGGATCTACAAACAGGTACCAAGATCTTGGTTTACAAGGCAGTTGTCATCCCCACCCTTCTCTATGGGTGTGAGACCTGGGTAACCTACAGATGTCATCTCAAGTGGCTGGAGTGGTTCCAGCAGCGCTGCCTCAGGAGGATTCTTAGTGTCAGCTGGAAAGACTGACACACTAACATCAGCATTCTCTCTGCAGCCAACATCAGCAGTACAGAAGCGCAGGTCATGAAATACCAACTCCGCTGCGTGGCCACTCTGTACATATGCCTGACACTCGCCTCCTGAAGCAAGTACTCTTCTCTCAGTTAAGTCAGGGAAGAAGGGCTCGTGGAGGGCAGCGGAAGCATTTCAAAGACATACTGAAAGTACATCTTAAAAAGGGAGGCATCCACCCAACAAACTGAGAGGACTTGGCGCGGAACAGAACACAGTGGCGCCACACCATACACTAAGCCACAGCTCACTTTGAGGAGAACAGACATGCTCATGAGACAGAGAAGTGACAAAGGAGGAAAGAAAGGGCACAACACTCCAGCCAACAACTATGTCTCCTCCAAGATTTCACCTGTCACTTCTGTGGGAAAATCTGCAGGGCAAGAATTGGGCTCCTCAGCCACTTTAAAATTCACCAATGAACCCCCTTGGCAGACATCAGCCTCATATCGAGGGATAGCCGAAGAGTGAACCAAAATATCCAATACTCCCACAGGTCTATTATAGAGTGAAAGTTGCAGGGTTGAATGAGGTCATCCACATCCCATGCAACACTGCTAACCTGGAACATCATTTTTCATGGAAAGTTCTGGAGTGTGATTTATCATCGTCAACCTCATCAAGAACAGACCAGCTTCCTTGTGCAGGCTGTTAGGTCATGAGATGTCACTACAACTGACCATAAAATCCATCATGTTGGGAAACCAACAGTCAGTGCCTGTGGTATGAAATATGTTGAGGCAGTAACACTATTTATCTTTGTTAGAACTGACAGATAACTTCTACAGCTTCAGCTTAGTCCACATTGACATGCAAACATAATATACAACGATCCATCAGGGAGATCTCCTTTGAAACATGACTTGCAGCTACTGTAACTTGAGGATTTTTGTTGTTGATGATGGATTTGGAGCATTGTGAACATACACAAGAAGAAAGGCCTGTTTTGAAATGCTAAATAGCTGTACTGTTGCTCTGTATTCATAGCAATTATCTTCACTGGTGGATGGTTACCACCCCTTTATTCTTTTTCTTTTCACTTTTAAAAATCTTTGAGTGAATTTTTTGCTGGTGAAAGTTGTCAGCTTGACAATCTGAGAGAACAACTGCCTCTGTTTATCCACAGAACAGGCAGAGCACAGCCAGTGGCAGTGCAAACTTTCTCAGCAGACCACCCTGCCAAAATGTCACAATGACCTGGAAGAATCACCCTAGGGCTGTGAGGTAAGTTCGGTTTCCACAGACCATTCAAAATCTTTGGACTCCCTGCTGAGACAGCCAACAAGTGTTCCAATTAAAACAATTGTTTTCGTGATGGGGACCTAGATTGAGACCCGCTAAGCTAATTTCACCTATCACATGTCCATCAGACTGTAACTACCAGAAAGGATCTGATTTGAACTACTGACCAAGAGGCGCTAGTCTCTTTTCCCCATTATTATCCATCTCTCTCAGCTGGATATTTCTGGATATCAGATACGTTACAAGGCAAGGTCTGATACACTGCTGGAATGATAGCTGAATGGTTTTAATGGCTCAGCTACACTTCAACTTTCAGTTTTATTTAGTATTAATAATAACAAGCATGTACACAGTGCTGTAAATGTGCGTGGTGCTTTACCAAACATTGAATAATGAGCTATAAGTCATGCTGCCTCCCAATGGAGGTTTCAAAGAGCCACTGCTGCCTGATGGAATTCTTTGAAGAACATTCTATTGATAGACCATTGGGCCTAAATCTCATGTCACATGTTTAATAATCCTTGCTCATTCTGTATTAGGAATGACATTTATATGAAAACAGAGAGGCAGAGTCTGCTCTCAGCTATACCAATGTAAATCCAGAAAAACTCTACTGAGTTCAGTGCAGTTACTTCATAACTATGCCAGTGTTACTGAGAGCAGAATCTGGCCAAGCATCTTTCCTTTCAGGTTCACTCACTTCTGAGGCTCTCTCCCCATCTGCAGTTGTTAATGGACAGCTTTGTAAAGTGCTATGGATTTGTGAGGAGTAATGTAAGAAATAACAGTAATTAGTAATGAACAGTAACCACAATTATCAACAGAGCAGCAATTGTAATGGCGCAAACCGAGGCCCATGGCTCCTAACAGGGGGAGAAGTAGCAAGAGCCAGTGAGCACTGGAGGAACCAAAGATCTTGTGTCATGCAAATATGGGGCTCAGCCTTGCGAGATGCTGGCTGAACTCAACTCCCAGTGGAAACTGGGGCTGCTCAGCTCATTGCAAGACCAGGCTCTGGCAGGAGAAGGGAGAACAATGTTATCTAGACACAAAAGCCAGTGATAACAAGGGGAATGGAGAAAAGTACTGGCAAATTGAATGACGGCAGGATGGAGCAGAGAGAAAATCCATGGGAAAAAAACTGTGGTACAAGCAGGTGGTCAGGGGGAAAGCATCAACAAGAAATGATACTTAGCCCCACTTCTTCAGAGTACCCTTCCCCTCCCAAAGTATCTCTGTTCCCTATCAATCAGGCAAATTTGGGTAGATTTTCACAGGGACAGCAAAAGGCACATCCTTGACACCAAAGCCACCTCCCTGCCAAATTTTAAGTCCCTGCTCCAAAGCATGGAGGTGTAGAGCTTCTCAGCAAAATGGCTATCAGATTTGTTGTAGCTTGAGCAAAAGAACTTAATTTTCCTTTACCTCATTCTTGGTAATGGGTGAATTATTTTAACTGTAACATAAAAAAAAATCAGTCTGAATCGGACACCTGGTATGGAAAATGTCAGCCCAAATGATTAAAGTTTGACAGAATTATAAGTAACTGAAAACAGGATTTTATAATGGGAAGTGTCAGGCAATCTTAACTGGGGCTTCGCCTATAATAATGATAATAATAATAATAATAATAATAGTCTGGTCCATAAACTGCAAATGACAACAATTGGCCATCCCTTATTTTTCATTCATATCATATTATTCTATTCAACAGCAGCTCTTGCTCCTCTGACAAAGGATGAATGAGCCATTAATATAGATTTTAAAAAAGCATTCAGCAGATAATGACTATCAAGCAAAGCACAATGTTAACAGGTAGAAAATGCTAAATACCTAAATGCTCATTAACGTTTGTGACATTACAATTGGCTGCTGTGTAGGTGATCCTGATTAGAACAGAAAGCTAATAGTCAGGTGTAATGGTGGCTCCCCGGCGGCCTGATGAAGTGCCACCATTGCATCTCTGCCTCAGTGTCCCTGAGTGAGGATTTTAATAAGTCCAGTGAGGCTTATGTACTGAACAGTGCCACTTGAGGAGTCTAGTTTATTCAACCCTAAAGGTGGAACATCACATGGACAGGCCTCCCCCTCAGCCTCTCTAGCTGCAGGGAAGAAGGGCTGAGTCAGCCTTAGACCATCAACCCCAGTTTTGTCCAAGGTCCCTTACCAGCGAGGTCTTCATGACCTAGAACGCTTTCCAGGAGTGAGGAATTCCTTTTCACTATCTTGGGGAGGGTCTCTCCTCTTGTGTCAAGATTCCCATGGAGGATTAACCACAACGACCCTTCCTCAGGACAGCATATTATTATTCTTTTAGCAGGGCTTCTGCTGTTGCCTGGTGAAGCCTTTCATGGGATCCAAGTTCCTCTGAGACACAGCATACATAATCCTTTCCTTTCAGAAACTCTTCCACCCCAGAGCATTCTTCCTTGGTGTCCTTTACTGGTGACCTCTCCCCGCTGAGAAGTCTTCATTGCAGGAACTTCTTTTTCCACATTCTGGGAACTGTTCCACTGCCCAGGATCCTCTGTCCCCAACCACTACCTCTTTTATCTTGCAGAGGTGCTTCTCAGAAACTCAATGACTTAACTAATCCCAAGTGAATCCGAGTTGTTTTATTCCCCCTTGTGGACCCTGTCAGTGATAGGTTGGGCCCCTACCCGCTTCAGAGGACTAACTACTCTCTGACACCAAGTCTTCCAGATTCTAAGACTGGTTCTGCCACTGATTTGCTATGTGAACTTGGGTGAGTCACTTCACTTCACTGGGCTTCAGTTTTCCCATCTGTAAAATATTATTTATTTTTATTATCATTTTTATTAATAATAATAGTTTCTTTGCCCCATTTTGGCTGACCTCATGGAGGTGTTGTGAGGGATAACTTATTGCTGTTAATGCTTTCAGACCCAGAGCTGAGAGGCATGATAAAACTGCAAATGATCATTGTTACGTAGAAGGTATGAGACAGAGGACTGGGTTGAAGTTTTAAGTAGGGCACATTTGAAAGTTTTCATCAGTCCTTTAAAATTTTTATTAATTTGACCTTTTGATAAATAACTACAAAAATATTCTGTTTCTGTTGAATTGAACACAAAGTGAAAGCCTAATGGGGATGGAGTCATCAAAAGGATAACAGGGAGAGATTTTTCATTTGTAGAATTACAATAAATAAATGCTGTTCCTGTCCTTATTTGTCAGCTTTCTAATGGAAATGTATAACCAGCTAATTTCTGACTTACTTATAGATACTTCTTTCATTAAAACAGAGCTGTGATGTTATCTGTGGATGTATAATTTCCACCCCCTCTCCCCAAGAACAGAGAATAATAGAAATGATCATTAAAACTTTTGGACATATTTCAGAAGCTGAGAGATAATGGATCAGAGCTTCTTAACTCTATATCATTGGTATGAATCCAGCACCAGCAGTGGGAAATTACAGCCATCTAGCACCATTTGGTGGCTGTCATAGGGTGGCCACCTCCAGGGCATCCCATTGTGGGCTGAGGTGCCCAGCAGGTTTCCTGCCTCAGTTTCCCTCTTCTTCAGCTTTTTTCAGTCCATGGCCCTCCAGGATTGCTCTGAGGGGTCAAGTCGGCTTGCTTGCTGGATTATAACTGTTAGTCTCTTTCCACTTGCACAGAAGTCGACAGAGCCTTCTAAGAGCAGAATTAGAATAAAAACCATTCCCCTCCTTGGATCAGGAATTTTCAGCCCTCCACTCAAGGCTGGGTTGTAATTCTTGCTGCCTCAACCAGCTTCTCTCCAGCTGGCCCCTATTTCACACTCAGCCCCTTTACTTTGAAGAGATCAGCAGGTAGGCTCTCTCCTCCTGCTAACATCTCTCTTTATGAGGGAGGGAGAAGGCAGCAAAGATACTGCCCTCCTTTTCTGAGCTCATCCTGGAGGGTGGTGAGCACTGCCCACTGTATACTACAGGGCTCCTGGTCCCTTAAAGAGACCCTGGCCTGGGTTTTCCCCAACCACTGTTTCCCTGGGACTGTATCTACTCTTCCCATTCTGCCTCTGGTCACTTCCTAGGCCTTCTTTTGTTCCAGTGTGCCTGGAACAGGTCTTCTGGCCCCCTCCAGGCTTGAAGGGCCAGCATACCCCATTCCAGTGGCCTGCATGAAGTAAGTTGGTAGAGCTCAGTTTACTTAGATCAGTTCTACACTAGAAATTTTGCTGATATAATTATGTGATTTAGGGATGGTTTTTTTAATGACATTTCTATACCCTCAAAAGCCTTAGCGTAGACATAGTTACACCGGCATAAAAGTCCTTTTGCTGGTATAGCTTATTTTGCTTAGGGATCCGGTTGTCACAAAATAGGACATGGGTGGTCATGCCTACTGGTCAGAGAAGGAGTTGGGAGTCAGGAACCAAAGTCAGGGGACAGAGCCAGAGTCAGGAAGCCAGTAGGGAAGCAGGATTGGCAGGCTGGGACAAGACTGGAGCAGGACTGGGAACACGGCAGGCACAGGAACAATTGCAGCTGTGGGTATAAGCATTGAGCAGCCAGAGAGCCTGTCAGGGTTCCCTCCCCACTCTAAACTCTAGGGTAAAGACGTGGGGACCCGCATTCAGAGCCCCTAAACTTATTTTTACCAGCTTAGGTTAAACCCCCCAAGGTACAAAATTCCCTGCACCCCAAGAGACGCTTCTCGCTGCCACCATCAAATGTCTAACAGGAATCCAGGAAAGGAATCACTTGAACTTCCCTCCCCCCCAAAATACCTCCTCAAGCCGTACACCCCCTTTCCTGGGGAAGCTTGAGAACAATCTCCCAACCAATTGGTTACACAGTGATCTAAAAACCCACCCCCTGGGTTTTAACACCATAGAAAACAGTCAGCTTCTTAAAAGAAGGATTTTATTAAAAATAAAGAAGGTAAAATCATCTCTGTAAAATCAGGATGGTAACTATTTTACAGGACACTATATTTCCAAACTCAGAGAGATTTCCCCCTCTGGACAAAACCTTAAAGTTCCAGAAAACCATGAATAACCACCCCCCCCCTTTGACCTTTCTAACACAGGGGATACACCAAGCAAAAATAAACAGAAATCTATACGCTATGCTATCTAAACTTACTTCAGAAAAGGGAGGTTTGATTTTCTGTAGGTTCCTTCTGTCTTCCAAGATCACCCTCTCTCAGACAAAGACACACACTAAAACCTTCCCCCCTCCCAAAGTTTTAAAGTATCTTGTCCCCTTATTGGTCAGATGCCAGCCAGGTCAGGTGTCAGTCTGGCTACCTGCATTTCTTAACCCTTTACTGGAAAGAGGATTTTATAGCACTGCATCAGACCCTCTCCCCCTTCCCTTCATATTTATGACAGAGCCATTGTTGCTGTTGGGCTTAAGAGCAGGCTTGCTGACTTCCTCAGCCAATCAGACAGAATGGTCAATCAGGTGGCCCTTCTGTGGCTCAGCTGTGCTCATAAGGTGCACAGCGACTAAGGAGGCGCAGCAGCAAGTCCTCGTTCCTGACACTGATATACTCTGCACAAGAAAAGGCCCTGTTCTGCTGGCACAAGTTGCATCTACCCTAAGGGGTTTACTGGTACAGCTAAACTGGAAACTTTTGAGCGCAGACCTGACCTTAGTGCAACATGTGCCCACACCACAGACACCTCCATCCCCATTGACAAACACATTTGCAGACTCCTCAAAGTGAACAAGGACTGAATGGGCCATGGGGATTAGTTTGCCCTCTTCCCAGAGTTGGGTTCTCCACCAACTCAGGAAAAAGGAACATGGGGAAAGCTGGCACTCCATCCTTGACATAAATGCCCAGCAACTACATGTAGACAGTGATCATATTGTCCCTTGGTCATTTGGCCAAGCTCGTCATATTGATCCATATTCATGCCCCGTTCCATTGAAATTTGGCCCAGTTAACTGTTTTAATCTTTTCTCCTATACCAACTTCTTCACACCTTCACTATTTGTGTTGCCCTTCCCTGAATTACTTCCATAGGGAACACACACATCACAAGTCCTTTAAAAAGGGCCTCATCCAAAACCCAGCAAGTCAGTGGAAAGGCTCCCATTGAATTCAAAGGGCTCTAGATTGGGACCAAAATAAGCAAGGCCAAATAATGCTCTGTGAAGTGCATTAAAGGTGTCAGAATATCCATGTTGCTAAACACATAACAGTGAAAATACATACTCTACACAGAAGGATGGTCCAGTGATTAGTGCAATTGCATTGGCTTAGTGCCAAGAAGACCAAACTTCAAGTCCTGGCTCTGACTGTGGGCAAGTCATTTAGCGTCTCTGTGCCTCTATTCCCTAGCTATACAATGAGGATAATTACACTTCTCTATCTCACAGGAGTGTTGTAAGGATTAACGATTGTGAGGTGCTCAGATACTGTAGTAATGGGGGCCCTGTAAGTACGGAAGGTTCTGAACACCTGAGCATTGCTTTAAGCTCTAAAAATAGCAAGGACAATAAATAAAAAAGCAGTTCTTGCACTAGTTTGGGATTGGAACCTGTAAAGGATTCCTAAATTTAAATATAACTTCTTTGGATGTCATAGTTTCTTGGTACTCATATTAATATAAGCTTTTCAGTGATTGAATAAGTTGATGGAAGTAAATACATGATTTTAAACTATGCTTGATCTAACCATGCTGAAAATGCTGATTTGTTTAGGATTGTTTATTCTTTGAAATAAAGCTCTTCTCATGAATTATTGGTGGAATCATTGCGGCCACAGCTTCTGATTAGAGCAGTGATTGTAATGCAACTAATTGGAAGTGTTCTAAATAATTCACTATTACTACTGCTAATAATAATAAATACCAGGTACACACCAATATGTCATCTCTGGTCATTTCCAAAGCCCACATCTTTATGGGGCTAGATTGCTCAGAGGCACTTCCTCCTCCTCCCACACTCAGACACTCTCACCCTCATGAAGTCGACCAGTCTGTCTCTCTCATCTAGATATTTAAGAACCTCTCCAGTAATTAACAACATCAGCAATCTCCTTCTTCCTTTCCAGTTATAGGGTGATTAGTAAATAACTTTTGTTGTGGTTGATTTTGTGTGTGTGTGTGTGTGTTGTTTCTGTAAAGAACTTACTGTTGGAAAGCTAAATCAAAATGTGTTTCTACATAGGTTAAAGTATCTGCAACATTTCAACCTTCACTGAGTCGTATGTGTATGGGGATGTGGAGATGTAAAATTCTGAGTGCTGAGTATTAATGCTGCCTGGTCATCCTATCTCAGCACATTTCTATGAGAAACCTTTAGCCCCTTTAGCTGCCCTTCCTTTACCCAGCGCTGGTAAATACACACATCTCAGAGCTGCTTTGCTTATTCTACAAGTTCTGAGGCTACTTCCAGCCCGCCATAATCAGTTCACTAATCTGCATCTTCCACTGTGGGCCTGTGTGAGAAGCAGACACTTTGCACTCTTCCTGTGCTTATTGGTTTTATTATTATTTGATTTATACATTTTATACAGCACCATTCACACATTGAACAGTGTGTAAACAAACTGATTGGCATAACTGTCACATCATACACTTCTGGAGTGAAAGGCAGCTATTGTTTAATAATGCAAAACTACTCAACAGTCTGGGACAGGAAGTGAAGAATGCAGTAGCTATTTGCAACTAGTGCAACAATTAAGGGTGGTAGCAAGTATTTATCCAACTGTAATTTGTCCATCATATGCGTTAACAGCCCTGCCCTTGCAAAAAGTGCCCTGATTTTTAATTATAACAATCAGGATCTAGTTTTTAAAATGCTGCTCTGTTATAAACTTTCTAAATATGGCCTTGTAGTGCCACATGTTTACTGTCTGTCAATGAGCTCCAGCTCCAAGGTGCTCAGTTTACAAGTAAAATGATAATTTTTCTAATTGCTAGACTCCGCCTGGGAATGAAGCAAAGACAGTTCTTTTCTTCCAGAACATCATCACCAGTAATAAAAGTTTTCCTGCACAAATTCTGTCCTCAGTGACATCTGTGCAACTCCATTGTCTTCTGTGAGATTGCACAGATGTGAATGGAATTCAGCAAATAAACCTGTAGACAGAGTTACAATCTGCATCTCCCTTCCCTGACTGTGTATTCTGCAAGGCTAGCAAGAGTCCAAAAGCATTGAAACCATATCTTTATCACTGAAGTCAGCAGATCTAATTTAGATATGCACAGGGAGCAGATCTGCTGGGTAAAAAAGAGCCAATTTTATATTGTCACTTTTCAGAGTAGAACAGCACTTTTCGCCTAAGCTGAAAGACCTTGTTTTCTGCAGCACAGGGACCCATAGCATCATGCTGGGGCACTGGCTCAGAAGTCAGTCATAGCCATCTTCTAAATCCCTACCACCACTTCCCGCAATGGGCAGCGTCCGCTGGCTCCTTGGATGCTTTTGAGGAGCAGTGGGTGCTGTCCGGGGTTCTCTGCTCAGCATCCCCTTCTAGTTCCCTAGTTTTGGCCCTTTGACCCCCACACCTGTCCTGTTTTTTCCTTCGTTGTCCCATGACTTTAGGTGAGGTCTGGGCTTAGTAGCTCCTCCTCAGGCTGGGGGAGGAGCCTTTAGCTGTGGGCGGGCTTCCGCCCGCCCATTTCCCAGTACCCAATAGAACCACTTCCTGCAACATAGCAGCATCAAGATGAGGCAATGGCTCTGTGCTGACTCAGAAGAAGAGCAGTGCCTGACTGGAATTATTTAGTTAAAACAGGAGATAATAAGAGGGAACATAATAGAGGTCCAGAAAATGAGTGGCATAGAGAAGGTAAATTGGGTGCTCCTGTTTACCCTTCCTCATAATAAAGGAGAAATGGGGTGTTCTATGATATTAAAAGGCAATAAATTTAAAATGGATACATGGATTTTTTTTGTAACACAACATAATTAACCCATGGTACTCAGTGCCACAAGAGGTCCCTGAGGCCAGGAGACGAGAGGGAATAAAAAAGGATCAGACATTTACAGATAATGAGAATATTCACAGCTACATAGTAGAGGGGATAATTTTTAATTAAACAGAATAAGTGATATAAAATAAGATATAAAGTGCTTCAAGGTATAATCCAGCCACTAAATGATGATTCAATTAGGAAGAAACTTTCCCTATGGGGATGTAATTCCTAGTAGTCCACTACAGGAATTCTTGCACCTTCCTTGAAAGAATCTGGTATTGTCCTCTCAGAGACAGGGTACCTGTCTAGATGGACTATGGGTCTGATGCAGTATGGCAATTCCCCTATTCCTATGCTGAATCACTAACACGGCTGCCTGCAGTAGGGTGACCAGACAGCAAATGTGAAAAATCGGGACAGGGGATGAGGGGGCGGGGGTAATAGGAGCCTATAAAAGAAAAAGACCAAAAGACCCAAACATTGGGACTGTCCCTATAAAATCGGGACATCTGGTCACCCTAGCCTGCAGTAATTTGGGTTTATTTTGCTGGAGGTCTCTCCTCTGAGTAGTCACCCAATTTAAAACTACTGAACATGATTTCCGCCCAGGTGGTATGACTTGCCTAATACCTGATCCAAAGCCCACTGAAATCAGTGGGAGTCTTTCCATTGATTTCAGTGGACTTCAGATCAGGCTGAGATTGGGGCAGCACACTGAAAACTGAATTCCTTCCTGGAGGTTTTAATGAAGGGTCACAATGGAGCATGTAAAAGGGAAAAAAGTTTGGCTACAGAAAGATAAATGGCATGGGGAAAAAAATCTCATGAAAAATACAGCTCAGGAAGGCCAGTGCCCTTATCATTTTCTTTTATGTTTTTTGATTATCCTGTGTGATTAGTCAATGTCATCATCATTCCTTCTGCTCATGGTTAATATCCTTGTCCTTACATGAAGGAGGACAGGAGTCCTTTACTTAGAGGATGTTGCTTTAATCTCAAACACATGCATCATAATAGAACCCCCTCCAGCTCAAATTAGCATTGACAGTCAAGTTATCATTGCAACTGAATTCAAGTCTGAACCACAGTGGAGATGCCACAGGTTTATAAAATAGCATTATTCAGTAAGTAGGGTATGTGAACAAAATTCCTACTACAAAGAGCTTGCAGTAAGTATCTGAACAGGCAAGACGGAGATAAAGGGCAGAGCATGAAGTGTTACAGATAGATCTCAGAGAGCAAGAAGGTATTCAGCAATGATTTGGAGAAGAAGGCGAGTGCTTGGTTTATATTGACCAGCAGGCTTCATTCCAACCAAAAAGGGTAGAGTGGAGGAAAGTGTGAAGTAGGGAGCGGCAGAAGGAGACACAGGGGACCAATGCTCAATAGAACATGGTGGTATTTGAAAGAAGAAAGGAGGATATTTAGTGGATGAGAACAAGGGGAGATTGGGTGGCTGTCAGAAGGCAAAGAGTTGAGGCAAAGGAGATAATTAAGTGAGAGCATTGGACAGAGAGAGGAGGAAATGAGAGCAGAGATGCGGGTGAGGTGAAATTATGGAGGGCTTTGTGGGTGAGCTTGAACCTGATAAGAGATAAGAAGCCAACAGAGGGATTTAAAGGGTGAAATGATGAGGTCAGAACAGTGAGAGAGGAAGATGACTTGGTAGCAGCAGTATTTGGGAGAGCCGTGAAGTGCAAGTCAGGGAAGTCAGGGTTTTAATAATGAGGAAAAGGGGATTTTGATGATATTATAGCAACAGAAGCAACAGGGCTTAGAAAGAAACTGGTTATAGGGGAAAAGGACAGAGATGAGCAAAAAATGAGACTAAGCTTGTGGGCTTGGGAGACAGGAAAGACAGTGGAGATGTCAGCAAATACTGAAAACAACAGTGGTGGAGAGGGACTGAGAGAAAAAATGAGAGGTTCTGCATTGGAGCTGGGGGGTGAACATCCAAAGGGAGAATTCAGAGAGATGTAAAGGCTAGAAGGATAAGTAGAGGTTGGGGATAGAGAGGCAGATTTGGGAATCATCGGTGTAGAGGTGGGACAGTTAAACCCACAGAAGCAGATGAGTTTACAGTAACAAGACAGAGAAAGAGAAGGGGACTGAGAACAGAACACTGAGAAGTGACAACATATTGGCGAAGAGGGGATGGTGAAGACCTGACAGAAGAGACAAAAGGAATGGTCAGAAAATTAGGA
Organism: Macrochelys suwanniensis; assembly: GCA_033296515.1. Lineage (NCBI taxonomy): Eukaryota > Metazoa > Chordata > Testudines > Chelydridae > Macrochelys > Macrochelys suwanniensis. The sequence goes on along the minus strand of CM065781.1, from coordinate 36,561,074 downwards.
GAGAAGCAGGAGAATGAAGGATGCTGAAAGAGGAGATAAAGTGAAGGAGACTGGTTACTAGTCCAGTAGGCAGCAGAGAGATATAGAAGAATAAGGACAGAGAATTCCCCTTTTCCTTTAGCTGTGTGGTCATTAGAGATCTTGGGTGAAGTGGTTTCTCTGGAGTGGACAGAATTCCATTGCTAGAGCTATGTGGAGAATGGTAATTTGGTTTCATGAGGGAGTTTCATATTTTGAAATTTGCTTTCATTCCAATTCAGAACAAAAATCAAACACTTTGAAATTCTCTGTGACAGGGAATGGAGCCCCAGCAATGGAATGGTTTCTAGTAGAAACCTGCCTGTAGGTAGGGTTCAGTCAGATCCCTGTCTGGGTTCTGCTGTTGTGAAACCTAAATCTGTGTCCTGCTGTGTTCTGTGCACTCTGGAGACCTTCCTGATCTGAACTCAGGCAGCTCATGGTACCTGCTTTCCATTAGTTCAGTCAGGTAAGTAGATCCAGGATGACTTCTCCTGTGGGAGGAGTCTCTGGATCATCATGACTTTGTCTAGGTCATCACTGCCTCTCATTTGTTAAATCCCAGACAAAGCCACCCAGCTAATGCTGATGTCAAAAGCATGGGATGTTGACTTCAGTTGGGTAATGAGCAGCAGAAGCATGTGAAATTCTTTTAAAAAATCCTGTTTTCATATAAATAGCCTTGGTAACAAGGAACAAAGGGAAGAGAAATGCACAAATTACAGGTTATAGAAACAGAATTGTTTCTAAAGGGAAATGCTTTTTATGAGTCCCTAAGGCACCCCCAGCTCTTCAAATCACTATTAACCAGCAAGGCTCTTTTATTTTCATGTGTTGAGAAAAAAATGTGTTCTTTTTCTTTTCTTTTCTATTCTTTTTTCTTTTCTTTTTTTTAAACCAAGTAACTTGGAGACACAAATATTCTCCATCTTCACTAATGAAGGACTGTTCTTTTGTTAGGGCCATGCTGGAGATTGAAGGAGAAAAAAAAGAGAAAGGAAGGATTTTAACAGCACTGAATTGACTATTTCATTCATTTTATAGTATCCTGACTCTTGTCCCTGACATGTTTATTTTACAAACACTCCAGCTCCTGGCCAAGATTTGCTTATTTTTGAATGTTGAAGTATAAAATTAACCTCAAGGTGAAAGGCGATTATGCTAGCGAACGCCGCTCTCTGCCTGCCTAAAGCCACTTATGAAGCCAATTAGGTCACACATGGTTCAATCTCTTAGAGATCTTTCTTAATAAGGCCCAAGGGCCTTCTCTTTCACTGAACAATTAACAGATATCCAACTCCCCATGTTATCCTGGGAAAATGATATTTGGGAGGGGGCATGAGAGACACAAATATATTTTTAAAAGCCTCACTGAAAGCCAAGAATGCAATTTAACTGGGCAGCAGAGCCAGCAGTAACAAAGGCCTTGTCTACACAATGGTTGAAATCATCTTACTAATTATGTTTTTTAAATGTGGTGATTTCCACTAGATTCTAGCAAAGGTTTCCCGACCAGTTTGCATGGGGATTTTTATGAGAATAATCCTAACATCACTGGATCTGTAGTTCTCAATACTTTCAATCTCAGGACCCCCTATTCCACCCTGGAACCCCATGAGACCCCCTTCTCTACACCCAGGATATAACACTATCATGGGAAGGGCAGGGTGGTTGTGACACTATGACATCTGTTTGTAACCCCAAGTTGTAACCCTGCTCTAGACTAACACCCAGGGAGTCTATGGTCCTGTTTGCAATATTAAAACTACTGTACTGGGTGAGACAGTTATAATAATTAGGGCTCCTGGGATGGTTAAAACATGATTCTTGCCAGTGTAGAAAGGAGCAAGTCATGTATTAACCATGTTACCATATGGGGACATAGCTCTGGACCTTGCAACTTGATATACGAAATATATTTTCTGGTTTCAACCTAGTCCAGATCATGAAAAGACCATGTAGCAGTCATAACTCAAGAGGGGTCCAGGACTAAAATGAAGGGGTTTCTGGGGGTCAGTCCTGAGATGCCTTGGCTGAGCCCTGGCAGGAGACCCAGGACTGATACAGCAGAGGCCTAGTTTTATGCAGTGGTAGAATGATAGCCATTGAAACTGAAAGAGTAAACCCTATTGTGCATGAGGACGGAGATACAGTAGCAGCACCATGTCTAGGTGGGGGCCCAGGATTTGACTAACAAGGGCTTTACTTTGCCCGGTGATAGAATCATGTGGTAGCTAATGAGCATATGGTGGAGCAGCGGGTTCCCAGGGCATGTTGCAACCAGGGCCGGCACTCCCACTAGGCGACCCTAGGTGGTCGCCTAGGGCGCCAGGATTTGGGGGGTGGCTCGCCGCAGCTGCCTCCTGCCTCCCAGCTCCACGGCTGAGCCGGGAGACGTGGGGGGGGGCGGGGGGAGGCAGCTCGCCGCGGCTACCTCCTGCCTCTCGGCTCCGCGGCTGCCTCCTGGCTCGGCGGCCTGTGGGGACGGGGGGGAGACGCTGCGGGGTGGGGGGAGCTGGTTGCCGAGGTGGGGGGCAGTGTTAGCTGGGGAGGCGGTGTGAAACTTCCTTGCACCGGCCCTGGTTGCAACTTTGTATTCTGCTGGCTGCACTGGAGATTGCCATCTGGTTTGGCAGACACCTTGACACGAACATTGCATTGTTGCATTATAACACAAATGTGACTGTCTCTGTGCTCTGGGAGCCCCTCTCTGGATCATGGGAAGAAGTTCAGGCAGGAGTTAACCCTGCTTTCTGGAGCTCAGCTCTGGTGAGCATTGTAAGAAATCTGGACATGAACTGACGGATTTTAGACAGGCCTTCTCCTCTAGCCCTCAGTTCAGCAGGTCTATGTTGATATTCCTTGCCAAAATCACAACTCCTCAGTTGTAGGTCCTCTTTGGTCTTGTTTCGGATCAGTTTCTTACCAGTGTCATTCATCTCTAGTTATCAGGGTTTAGTAAAATAAAAACACTAAGGCAAACAATGGAAATGGGCCTGAGCAGTAATATTCAGATCTGGGTCTGAAACTGGAAGACCTCAGCATTGGAGGATGTTGGAATCTAAGGCTGCAGCTTGGCTCAGTATAGCAATAGGGACCAGGTATAACATTCAGATCTGGGTTCAGGTTGTAAAACTCTCAAATTCAGGTATTTGGGGTGGGTGTATGAATAAGGGACCGCTTAGTGGCCTGAGCAAAGGAGTGGGAGCCAAGAACTCCTGAGATTGCTATGACACTGCCTCCTTCTGTAGCCTTGAGCGAGTCACTTCACCTCTTGGTGCCTAGTTTCTCCACCTTTGAAATGAGTGGTGATGGAACCATGCCAACCCACAGCAGGGCTGCTTAGTGTTTGTAAGATGTCATGAAGAGAAAAGCGCTAGTATTATTAGATGTGCTAGCATGCAGGAAATATTGCCTTAAGCCCTTTCATCTGCTTTCTCCATGCATTAAGCTGCTCTGGCACTCACAGGCTCTGTCTGTCAGCTAGTCAGTCAGTCGCACAGTCACAGCATAGGGCAGGCAGGCAGGCATGGACTATTCTATTCCTTGGCAGGCACTGAAAGGAGCCCTCAGCACTTTGTTGTTGCGGGTTACAAATGCTGCTGCTGAGGAAAATACCAGTGCAGCGGAGCGGGACTTCAGCACTGATCACTGGCCTGGCAAATGGGCACTGAGGTCTCTCTTGTGTCACAGCTGAGATTTGGCTTGCTCAGGAAACTTTCCACAATCAGAAGGCTGAAACTGCTCATCCCCTAACGCAAAATATATTGTTTTAGTTCTCACCATTTAAATGTTTAACTAGGTGCCCATGCTCCACCCCTTTCCATGCCCAATTGATTTATATACAGCTTAGTTCTCACGTGCTTGGTCTAGTAACTAAATAGTGAGGAGCCATTTGTCTGCTAATTCCACAACCATCTTCATGCCTTTTTCCAGGCCTCCCCTTCCCTGAACTGATTAATAAATCTATCACCTTCTCCTCCTTCAAATCCCCCAGGAAACACAGCTGTGATGCCTACAAGAAACTAGCCAACGAGAATGGACAGGCTGTGGGACAGTGAGGCACAGACGATATTTTATTATTTATTTTTAAATTTAAAAGAATGCATAAAAAGTATATGGAATTGTGTGGCCCAGATCCACATTTGGAGTAGCTCTATTTAAGTCAATGGAGCGGCTCTGATTTGCACCAGCTGAGAATCTGTCTTGGTCTCTTTTGATTGCCTCCATCATCCCTTTGCTTCATATGTTTGTCTTAGGGTACGTCTACAGTATGAAATTAGGTCGAATTTATAGAAGTTGATTTTTCTGAAGAGATTTTATACAGTCGATTGTGTGTGTCCCACTAAGTGCGTTAAATCGGCGGAGTGTGTCCACAGTACCGTGGCTAGCATCGACTCTCGGAGCGGTGCACTGTGGGTAGCTATCCCATAGTCCCCACAGTCTCCGCTGCCCATTGGCATTCCGTTTTTTTGAACGGAGTTCTGCTTGCACAGATTTTCTCCCCCTACTGCGATCAGATCCAGTACCTCACATTGGAACTCTTTTGAGATTCTGGGACTGCAGGAAATGAAATTCAAAAGTTCCTGCAGCTTTTCCTGATTATCTGGCTAGTGCATCTGAGTTGAAAGTGCTGTCCAGAGCAGTCACAATGGAGCATTCTGGGATACCTCCCGGAGGCCAATACCGTCAAATTGTATCCACAGTACCTCAAATCCAGAACAACGATGTTGATTTTAACGCTACTCCCCTTGCTGAGGTGGGTACAGAAACCGGTTTTAAGAGCCCTTTAATTCGACAAAACCGGGTTGGTTGTGTGGACGGATTTCGTTTTAATTCGATATAACACGGCTAATTCCGATATAATCGCGTACTGTAGACCAGGCCTTAGATTGGAAGCCCTTTTTGACTACAGCTGGTCTTACTGACAGTCTATTGAAATCATTGGACTATTAGTTGAAGCTAGGATGTTTTGCAGCATGGCAGGTGTATTCTAAGTGGATACACCGGGTTATTCAGCAGCACAGCAGTTGTGTGCTAACTGTGTTTACTGGCATATTTGGCAGTACAGCTGGTGGATTCTATCTGGAGGCCACTGGGACAGTAGTTGGCAGAGCAAGGGACCTAGGATTTTCTGAAGCATTCAAACCCTACTGAAAAGAAAGAAGAACTTTTTGGGGTTTAAATAGTGTCTGCTGCACAGGCAGCTTCCCTGCTAAGAACATTTAGCAAATATACTTTGTGGGCTCCTCTGCAGAGTGTATTCTGTGTTAAACACACAAGTTTGGCTTCTGTGAATATCATGCCAATAACCCGTTATCCACAGAACTTCATAATAGTTTTGAGTGCCATTATTAAACAGACACGTTCTGATTTAATCAAAATAATATACGAGTCTGTTCTCTAAGCAAGTCAGCAGACGAATTGTCCATAAAAGTATATATTTTATAAAGTACACTGTATTGTTTCATCAGCATCCTGAACAACCATGAAATAAAATTCATCCCATTATGAAGGCATCTTTGGTACCCTCCTGTATTGAAATCCAGCGTGCTATCTACACATGCTGATCTTGCATGAAGAAGTTTCTTGATATGCTATTGACTTCAAAATTGGAGAGATTCCTCAGTGCTCCCTCTCACTTTCTTTATGCCATTTTATTTTCAATCACTTCCCAGGAATTACATGGAGGCAAATAGAAAAATGGCAAAACTTTTATGAGGATGCTGGGACCGGTCAGGACCTTTCTAAATTAAAATCTCCCCACACTTTATAATTTGATTTGGGGGAAGCTGAAGAGCCAAAGCAATTTCTCTCCAAAAGTTGCCTGACAGCAGGAGTTGTGGCTGATTACATCTGTCTGTAATAGGCCTCCCCTTGGCTTTTCCCCTTCTCTTTTATAAGGAAAAGGATATCTGCTGGATAGAGGAGATTTCTATAGGAGGGGAATGTTGTACCACTGTGATCAGACCTTATATAGCATCTTTCTTTCTTTCTTTCTTGTAGGTATCTTAAAAATTCAGTACAAATGTTGAACAGCTCCCTTCCATGGTCACCCATAAAGGATACTGATTTTGTATGGAGGATTTAAAGGAAAAGCAGTTTCTAGGGGAGTGGACGTCTTAGGGAACTAGTTCACAGCTACAGAACCTGTTATTTGTGGGTCACTGGTTCAAATCTAGCCCAGCTCAACAGGGATCAGAAGTTATTACCCTTTGATGGTTGCTCCTTGGCCTTTGTGATATGTCAATTGTAAGCCAGTTCCTAGAGAACAGCAGTCCACATCACAAATACCCCTATGCTGACAGACTCAACGGAGAGGCTGGCACAGAATGGGCCATGGAGACCAAACTCTCCTTTTAACTCAAGGGTTGGCCCCCTCCTGGTCATGGTTGTGCCACTTTAGAGAAAAATGATGTAGGGGACGCATGCACTGCTGCTGGCCTTTCCCTGCCTGTTCTGTGGACAAAGGTGTTTAGTCTCCTGGCCTGTCCAGCCAAAGTGAAAGTCACTTTTAAAAAAATAAGCCAACTTCTTACTGGCTGAAGTTTTAATTTATTTGGGGAATTTAATCAGGAGAAGAGTCAGCTGTCCAACTACTAGCTTGGCTGCCACCAATTCTGAGTTGGATACCCAGCATAACTGTGACGGAGTAGAGAGCGAGATGGATCTGACCTGAGAGGCTGGCTGCATTGGGAAAGGCTGCATCGGGAGTGTGAGACTTTACCTGAGGCTATAACATGAGCCAGGACAGGGGTTGGGAGGTGACACCTTTGGCTGGGAGAATGGTAAAAGGCGAGAGGAGGGGCCCCGGGGGAGGGGAAGAGCCTGCTGGAGGTTTGGCTGGCTCTTGGTCATTTTGGAACTGGCCGGAGAGGAGGGGAGAGAGGCAGACAGGGTCTGGCCTCCCTGCCCCCGTTTGGAGCTGTGGGGTGAAATGCAGGGAGCCCCCGGGCTGGGGTCTAAGCTCCCTGCCCCCCGGAAGGACCCGACTGAGGGGTCCTGGATGTACTGACAAGCTCTGGTTGGACTGTGTTCCTGGCATCTCTAATAAACCTTCTGTTCTACTGGCTGGCTGAGACTCCCAGTGAATCCGGGGAAGAGGGGTGCAGGGCCGGACTCCCCCACACTCCATGACAACTGGTGGCAGCGGTGGGATCTTCTGCACCCCATGAACGGCACTTCCTGCAGTAAGTGACTGGAGGGCAGTACAACGAAGGGGGATTGACGGGGAGCAGGTTGCTGAAGAGGCAGAGAGAAGCGGCTTCGGGGGGCGGAGGAGTTACGCTTAACCCTGAGGGGGTGACCAGTGAGAAGGGCTGGCACACTAGGGGTTCCTCCTGGAAGCCGTGGGGGCCAAGACCGCACAGGCCTGCGAGTGGCCAACAGGAAGATGTATGCTAAGCGCCGTAAGAACGACCTGGTGGAGCTGTGCAGGCAGAGGGGGCTGCGCATTGGGAAGTCCACCAAAGACCAGCTGATTGAGCAGCTGGAGGAGAAGGATCGCTTGGATGACCCAATCCCTGGCCCTGGGGGAAGCCGCCCGACAGACGCAGCATGGGCCCCAGGGCCCGACCTGGCTGGGAGGGGTCAGACTGCTGCCGAGGACATCCCAAGACCCCTCTCGCCTCTGCCCAGGGGAGAGGTTGGGGAAAGCCCAGCAAATACCGAGGGCACCTTGACCCCGGCGGCCAGCAGGGGATCTTCCCGGAGGAGCTCCCCATCCCAGCAGTGGAGGCGGCTGGATTGGGAGAGGGAGATAAAACTGAAAGAGCTCAAGTTGAGACAGCAGGAACTGAAGGAGGAGCGGGAAGAACGGGAAAAACAACGTCAGCATGAGGTGCAGGAGAAGGAGAAACAACGCCAGCATGAGCTGGAGGAGAAGGAGAAACAACGCCAGCATGAGCTGGAGTTGGCCAGGTTGAGGAGCAGTGAGGCCCCGGCTGCGGTGAGTGAGGGGGGACCCAAGACTACAGGGAAGTTTGATCGTAACTTCTTGGCCCGGCGTAAGGAAGGGGAAGACATAGACAGCTTCCTGGCGGCCTTTGAGAATGCCTGCAGGTTGCACAAGGTTGACCCTGCAGACAAGATCCAGTATCTCACCCCCTTACTAGACCCTGCAGGCCTGGACGTGTACGGCCGAATGAAAGAGACGGAGACTGGGGACTATGAACTGTTCAAAAAGGCCCTGCTCTGCGAGCTTGGGCTGACTCCCGAGATGTACCGTCAAAGGTTCCGGGATCAGCGAAAAACCCCTGAGATCACGTACCTACAACTGGCCAACCGGATACATGGATACGCCCGCAAGTGGACCTCTGGGGCCCAAACTATGGAGGACCTGCTCAAACTATTCGTACTGGAACAACTGTATGAACTGTGCCCATCAGACCTGAAGCTATGGTTGATGGACAAAAATCCAGGGAGCCCGCAGCACGCAGGGCGGCTGGCCGACGAGTTCATGAACAGTCGGTCAAGGGGTGGCAGGGAGGAATCCCAAAGGAGCAGGCCCACCCTGAGGCAGCAAGAGAGGCAGCATGGGACCTCCCAAAGGGGAAATAGGGAGAACCCCCTCCCGAGGGGAACCTCCGACATCAGAACCAACCAACCTGCTCGAGGGGACCAACGGGACATGAGCTGCTATCACTGTGGCCAGAGGGGCCACGTACGGTCCCAGTGCCCCAAGATCAGAGACAGACTGAGCAGACCAAACCCACACCGGGTTAACTGGGTAGGGACCCAGCCGGACGAGGGGCCGACAGCCCAGAAGAGGGGGGCTGGCAGCTTATCAACGGCTCCGGAGGGAGGAAGGCCCCAGACCAGCTCCTCGGGGGGGCTGGATGCTCCGGACTCAGGGTTCTCGGTTTATAGGGTGGGCGCGGGGCTGTCCCTCCGGAGAGAGTGCCTTGTTCCCCTGGAGATAGATGGGAGGAAGGTCACTGGATACTGGGATACGGGCGCGGAGGTGACGCTGGCCCGGCCCGAGGTGGTGGCCCCAGATCGGGTGGTACCCAACACCTACCTGACCCTAACAGGGGTGGGCGGGACCCCGTTCAAGGTACCCGTGGCGAGGGTACACCTGAAATGGGGGGCCAAGGAGGGCCCCAAGGACATAGAGGTGCACCAGCATTTGTCCACTGAGGTACTGATGGGGGGGGACCTAGAAGACTGGCCCAGTGAATCCCGGGATACCCTGGTCGTGACCCGTAGCCAGAGCCGGCAAGGGGCGCTACGCCCGGGCCTCGGAGAGGGTGCCTTGCACGGGGCGCAAGACCCTGGCCCAGTGGGGAGGGAGTACCCCAGGACCAGGTGCAGAGAGGCTGCGGCCTCAGACACAGACAGCACGAGAGAACAGGTTCCCATTCCTTCCCCAGCGGCTGAGTTCCAGGCCGAGTTACAGAGAGATCCCTCCTTGCGGAAGCTCAGGGACCTGGCCGACCGCAGGGAGGTACAGACCATGTGGAGAGGTTGCCAGGAGAGGTTCCTGTGGGAGAAGGGGTTCCTGTACCGGGAATGGGCTCCCCCCGGTGAGAGGGAGACATGGGGGATCAGGAGGCAGCTGGTGGTCCCCCAGAAGTATCGCCGCAAGCTACTGTACCTGGCCCATGACATCCCTCTCGCAGGGCACCAGGGGATCCGGCGCACCAGGCAGAGGCTGCTACAGAACTTTTACTGGCCTGGGGTCTTTACAACTGTCCATCAGTACTGCCGGTCCTGTGACCCCTGTCAGCGGGTGGGGAAGGCTCGGGACAAGCGGAAAGCGGCTTTGAGGCCTTTGCCCATCATAGAGGAGCCCTTCCAGAAGGTGGCCATGGACATAGTGGGGCCTCTCAGCAAGACAACCCGGTCGGGGAAGAAATACATTCTGGTGGTGGTAGATTTTGCCACCCGCTACCCCGAGGCGGTGCCCTTATCCTCCATTGAAGCAGACGCCGTGGCGGATGCGCTGCTGACCATTTTCAGCCGAGTGGGGTTCCCCAAGGAAGTCCTGACAGACCAAGGGTCCAACTTCATGTCGGCCCTGCTCCGGTGCTTGTGGGAGAAATGTGGGGTCCGGCACAGCTGGGCCTCAGCATATCATCCCCAGTCCAATGGGCTGGTGGAGAGGTTCAATGGGACGCTAAAGATGATGCTGAAAACCTTTATGAACCAGCACCCGCAGGACTGGGACAAGTAACTACCGCACCTGCTGTTCGCGTACAGGGAAGTGCCTCAGGAGTCTACTGGATTCTCGCCCTTCGAACTGTTATATAGCAGGAGGGTAAGGGGGCCCCTGGACCTGATGAGAGACGAATGGGAGGGGGAGGCCGCCCCCGAGGGAGAGTCAGTGGTGGAGTATGTCCTGACCTTCCGAGAGAGACTTACTGAGCTCATGGGCCTGGCCAAGGGAAATCTGGCCAGAGCCCAGAGGAAGCAAAAGGTCTGGTATGACCGCACGGCGCGGGCCCGCGCCTACGCCACCGGGGATCAGGTGATGGTTCTCATCCCCGTGAGGAAAAACAAGCTGCAGGCCGCTTGGGAAGGCCCTTTCAAGGTTGTCAAGCAGCTAAATGAGGTAAATTATGTGGTGGAGCTGTCTAACCGGGCACACCACTGCCGGGTGTACCATGTCAATATGATGAAGCCATATTATGACAGGGGGAATGTGGTGCTGGCCGTGTGTGGACATTGGGAGGAGCAGGGGAGTGACCCTCTAGTAGATCTATTCCCTGAGACAGGAGCTGGCTCCTCCCAAGAAACGGTCCCCCTCTCTGATCAGCTAACCCCTACCCAGCAAGCTGAGATCAGAGGGGTGCTGCATCTGTACCGACAGCTGTTTTCCAACCAGCCTGGTCGCACTAATCTGACTGTCCACCGGGTGCAGACAGGATCGCAGCAACCTATAAGATGCTCCCCCTTCCGAGTCACAGGGAGGACAGCTCGGGACCTGGAAAGAGAGGTCAAGGACATGCTGGCTTTGGGGGTGATCCAGCCGTCGTCCAGCCCTTGGGCCTCGCCGGTGGTGCTGGTCCCCAAAAAGGATGGGTCGATCCGGTTCTGTGTGGACTATCGGAAGCTCAATGCCATCACTGTATCTGATGCCTACCCCATGCCCCGGCCGGACGAGCTCCTAGACAAGCTGGGAGGGGCTCGGTACCTCACCACCATGGATCTTACAAAGGGCTACTGGCAAGTGCCACTGGGTGCAGATGCCCGGCTGAAATCTGCCTTCATTACTCCTCTGGGGCTCTATGAGTTCCTGACCCTGCCTTTCGGCCTCAAGGGAGCGCCAGCCACCTTCCAGCGCCTGGTGGATCAGCTACTGAAGGGGATGGAGAGCTTCGCTGTGGCGTATATCGATGACATCTGTGTCTTTAGCCAGACCTGGGAGGACCATGTGTCCCAGGTTAAACAAGTGCTGGACCGACTCCGGGAGGCTGGGCTGACTGTAAAAGCGGAGAAGTGCAAGGTGGGGATGGCTGAAGTGTCCTACCTGGGACACCGGGTGGGGAGCGGCCACCTAAAGCCAGAACCAGCCAAGGTGGAGGTGATCCGGGACTGGCCCGCTCCCCAAACCAAAAAGCAGGTCCAGGCCTTTATTGGGATGGCGGGGTACTATCGAAGATTTGTGCCCCACTTTAGCGCCATAGCCACCCCCATCACTGAGCTATGTAAGAAGGGGAAGCCAGACAAGGTGGTCTGGACCGAGGAGTGCCAGAGGGCTCTCTGTGCACTGAAGGAGGCTTTGATCAGGGACCCGGTTCTGGCAAACCCAGACTTTGACAAGCCCTTTCTGGTGTTCACCGACGCCTCAGACATGGGACTGAGGGCGGTGTTAATGCAGGAGGATGAAACGGGGCAGAGACACCCCATCGTGTATTTAAGCAAGAAGCTGCTACCCCGAGAGCAGAATTATGCGGCCATCGAGAAGGAATGTCTGGCCATGGTGTGGGCCCTCAAGAAACTAGAGCCGTATCTATTCGGGCGACACTTCACCGTGTACACCGACCACTCTCCCCTGACCTGGCTACACCAGATGAAAGGGGCCAACGCCAAACTCCTGAGGTGGAGCCTGCTCCTGCAGGATTACGACATGGACGTGGTCCATGTGAAGGGAAGTGCCAACCTGATAGCGGATGCGTTGTCCCGGAGAGGGGGCCCTGAACTTCCCCAGGCCACTGGTCAGAGTGACCCCGCTCAGTTCAGTCTCGAAGGGGGGAGCGATGTGACGGAGTAGAGAGCGAGATGGATCTGACCTGAGAGGCTGGCTGCATTGGGAAAGGCTGCATCGGGAGTGTGAGACTTTACCTGAGGCTATAACATGAGCCAGGACAGGGGTTGGGAGGTGACACCTTTGGCTGGGAGAATGGTAAAAGGCGAGAGGAGGGGCCCCGGGGGAGGGGAAGAGCCTGCTGGAGGTTTGGCTGGCTCTTGGTCATTTTGGAACTGGCCGGAGAGGAGGGGAGAGAGGCAGACAGGGTCTGGCCTCCCTGCCCCCGTTTGGAGCTGTGGGGTGAAATGCAGGGAGCCCCCGGGCTGGGGTCTAAGCTCCCTGCCCCCCGGAAGGACCCGACTGAGGGGTCCTGGATGTACTGACAAGCTCTGGTTGGACTGTGTTCCTGGCATCTCTAATAAACCTTCTGTTCTACTGGCTGGCTGAGACTCCCAGTGAATCCGGGGAAGAGGGGTGCAGGGCCGGACTCCCCCACACTCCGTGACAATAACTAAGTCTCTAGCCTCAGCATTTCTATGAAATCAGGAACTGTCTGTGTCAGGGATTTGTTGTTTGGCTGGAAAACTCCTTTGGGGACAGAGAGCTGTTCTGGAAATTCTCTGGCTGGGAACCAATAATATTCACAACTAATAAAGGGGCACAAAGGTATGTGTAACTAAGCAACTCTCCGGAATGCCAGGGTGTCCTGGGCAGCAAATTCCCTGTATAACTACATGAAAGTTAAGTGTTCATCGTGACCAGTGGTGAGCGAGCCATTGTGAAAATCCAGAGCATCACTTCATGAAGAGTGTTGATATAGTCCCTTGAGATTTGTGTCTTCTCTTTTTCTCTAGGATTTTACGCTACTACACTGATATCATGGTATCTGAGCACTTCTCAGCTTTCCCAGGCTAGGAGCATTATACCTAATCAGTACTTGGATAGGATGCCTCCAAGTTGCACTTATATTCTGCAGTAGATTGTGTCAGTAAGTCACCAGGGAGCAATCTTCTCTCTAAGTCATTAGTAGACCAGTGTCCCAGCAGTGGTGCTGGTGGCCATGCTGAACTGCTGGTGATCTTATGAATGAGCTGTAAAGTGGAGGATTCATAGATTCATAGATTCTAGGGCTGGAAGGGACCTTGAGAGGTCATCGAGTCCAGCCCCCTGCCCTCATGGCAGGACCAATTACTGTCTAGACCATCCCTGATAGACATTTATCTAACCTACTCTTAAATATCTCCAGAGATGGAGATTCCACAACCTCCCTGGGCAGTTTATTCCAGTGTTTAACCACCCTGACAGTTAGGAACTTTTTCCTAATGACCAACCTAAACCTCCCTTGCTGCAGTTTAAGCCCATTGCTTCTTGTTCTATCTTCAGATGCTAAGATGAACAAGTTTTCTCCCTCCTCCTTATGACACCCTTTTGGGATATTCCCACCCAAGATCATTTAGGAGCCCATAGAACTTTTCAAGAATAGGGGTTTTAGCCCCAGCATCCCAGAGCTAAATGTTCAACGTAATTAAAATCTCCTTGTACTTTCAGCTGGACATAGTATCATTCATCCTGCTGATGTAAACTGTTGCACAGTGCTGTTGTGTGCTGTTAGCTGAAGTGATCGGTAAATAGATCCTATTGTTTGGTGCATATCTCAGTTTTGGAAGTGCATTTAAGGACTATTATCCCATGTGAAATTGCAGCAAATAATGACAGAGTAAATAAGCCTGACACCCACGTCTGAGTGTCAGTGCCTCCCACTTCTCCAGTTCTCTGTCTGGCTCGCATTTTAAGGCGACCCACTAGTAATCAGCATTGAAAAAGGTTAAAAAAATTGACCTGGAGGGGGAGGAGAGAGAGATGTTTATTTGTAAATTTTTAGAAATGTAAGTAACTATCAAACAGAGAAATGGCCTAATACAGCTTAAACTCCCACATGCCTCAGCATGCTGCAGAGGTAGTCATATCGCACAGTTCTTCTCTGGGAGACTTAGAGAGGCAGGGACTATCAGATTTCTTGTCACTCTGCCAATGCAATCAAGCCTGCTGAGCTTTCTATAAGGCTTCAGCTTGTGAAAAAATATTGGGGGGTCAGAAAGGTGTATAAACGAGTTGGAGCGCCCCACTGTCCCAGCAAGCATGGCTGTGATAGCCGAAGCAAAGAAATCCTAAACACAACTGCTACAGGCAGGTGGGTGTCATTGGATTTCTTGCCACGCCCCTTTTCATTGCAACATCTTAATAGTGCTCTGGACTTACAAATTTTAGCCATGCTCCTGCTTTACCTTCTAATCAGGAGAAAAAATAACCCTTGCCTTTTATTAGAACTGAACTCACACTAAAACTGTCAGAAAGTTCTGTTCAGAATTGGTGTCTGAACCAGAACCTTGGATCAGAACTTTAGGTGAACTCATATCTGGGTGAATACCCAAAGCCCAGCTCTGTGGCTTTCACTGTATATAGATAAGGATCTCTTGGGACTTTGTTTTCTGTGTATTGGCACATTTAATGTGGTTTTTGAGGCAGAATGGGTGCAGAGAGTTACAGAGGAAACATACACACACTCTCATGAAGAGTTGGCTTTTGTTCCTTTGCATTTGCTTATTTTTCCTTAATCTAAAATAACTCATTCTGACTAATAGTATAGTCTTGCCCTTTGTGTATGGCATCTCTATCATTTACTAATTATTAATATCACATCAAAATGTGCAGGATGCTTTACAGGCAAGTATTACATAAAGATAAAGGCCCTGCCTTAAGGATCTTACAGTCTAATTAGACCAGGGATCGGCAACCTTTGGCACGCGGCCTGCCAGGATAAGCACCCTGGTGGGCCGGGACAGTTTGTTTACCTGACGCGTCTGCAGGTTCGGCAGATCGCGGCTCCCACTGGCCGTGGTTCACCGCTCCAGGACAATGGGGGCTGTGGGAAGCAACGCAGGCCAAGGGATGTGCTGGCCAACACTTCCCGCAGCCCCCATTGGCCTGGAACAGTGAACCACGGCCAGTGGGAGCTGCGATCAGCCGAACCTGCGGATGCAGCAGGTAAACAAACCGGCCTGGCCCCCCAGGGGGCTTACCCTGGTGGGCCACGCGCCAAAGGTTGCCGATCCCTGAATTAGACCATGCACGGGTGTAGGCTGGAGAATAGGATACAATAAAAACAAGAGTCTATGCAGTGATGTTTAGCACAAGTCTTATTAGTGCCCCCTCAGAAATGTGGGGAGGTGGGAGTGGGGATTGGTATCTTTCTCTCCCTTTCTTCCCCTCTGTCAACCTTTTACAGAGGGGAGGCCTAGGGCTTTAGTTATACATTATTTTTTCAGGATTTCTGATGCATTTCTATGTCCAGGTTCTTCCTGGGATCATAACCCATAATACCATGAGAAAGGATGTCCCCATCATATTTCTGACCCAATCACAAGTGGGAGCTACCCAGTTACCTCCCAAGAAACCAAACCCTCTTCTAGGGAGATTTCTAGGCTAATTTTAGCATATTTATATATATATATATGGCTAATGTGGAGATACATGTTCATCAGTCACTAATTTTACCATCGTCTAGTCTTAAATTGCAGCATTTCATTATTATTATTATTTTAATTTGTCCATAATCCTGATTTCCAAGGAAGCTGTACAGGTTCCAGTGACAGCACCAGGAGAAATTAATATGACATGTCATACAGTAGGAAATCTGTTCTCCGAATATGTACAAAACCTTCCTCCAGGCTGAAATTCTGTGGTTTTGACACAGCTGGGGGAGAAGCAATTAAGACTGCACATTGGTTGCTAAATAATTACCAGTTACACGGTATCCACTTAGAGTCCCATGCAAAAAGAAAAGGGCCTGAAGGCAGGGTTTTTTTTATATATTTGATGAGAACAAATTCTTGGTGTCAACTGAATTTCTGCCAGGGCTCTTGAGCTCTCTGTGGTGAATGTGAGAAATGCATATGGGCAATTGTGCTTATGATCAGTGATGACAGACAGCACTGAATGAACTCTGAGAGATCAGCTAACAATTTTGAGCGGCTTTCTGCGGTAGAAGATCCTCAGTTCCTTCAAGCATGAGCTTTTCCCTCACCTTAAGGGAACCCAAAAGAAAATACATGCTGCATGTACTGCATAGAACTGTCACTTCTGAGGTGGAGCATGGCAGTTGTTTAGGACAAGAAGGGGAAAACACACACCACATCCAACTGATACAGCAAGGGCAATTTGGGAGGTCAGAGGGAAGTTTGTGCAGGACCACCAGGGTTTAGCAGTAAGTCTATCACTGTTATGCTTCTGAAAAGTGCTGTGGAATTGTTAATGATCAGAACTGATCAGGGACCTTAGTTTGACATTTCTCTCTTTCCTTTACCTCTTTTAGGGGCAAATCATCCCCCCTCCATGATTGCAGCTGGCTCCACTGGTGAGGATGGCTCCACATGTGCTGTACGGAGAATAGAATCTGGGGCCGCATGAAGGGGTCCATGCTTCCCCTGTGAGACCCCAGCATTGTGAGTGCTTCCAGTGCAGTAGTGCTCAGGAGCCAGGGCAGAGTGGACCTGGAGAGGTGTATGGGTGAGGTGGGTACATCTGCCGCTGAATGGGCCACTGTTCCTCCTAGAGAATGCAACCCTTCTCTAGGTGGGGCTACAGCAAGCTCTGGGTTGCAGAGGTGATCATGTAATAGCGCGATTGTCATTCTTTCCTACTAGGGGAGAGGAGTCCTCTTTTTCCTGTCCCCATGGACTCCTCCTACATGAGATCCATACATATGGAACTGGTGCTGGAGGTGAGGAGTAATTAGCGTCTAAGAAATATTTAATTGAGGGGTGGGGAGTGGATATTTTTTCTCAGTCTTCCAGAGATTTTGTAGTAACTCTGCTCTGGACCATCAGGCCTGCTCTAGATCATGGCTTCCTCCCTCCCCTGTGAATTTGTTTCCATTGGTAAGGGGAACCTGAACACAGTCTCTTTGCTTTACTGTGCCATCCTTCCAGGGAAAGCTCAGTGGTGGTGTCTGTACTGCAATTCCAGCAGCTCCATTCTTTTTCTTCTTCTCCTGCTTGCACCAACGTCATCACCTTGCGCCAATAAGGACAATCATGTATCCATCGGTGTCCCTGACATACATCGCAGTGAGAGGGCCTTTCCCCATTTAGACTAAGTACATACCCACTTTGTTGCTGTAGTCCTGACGGACTGCCAACAGGAAGTAGTGGTGTCACCACTGCCCAACACCAGCCTTCATTTAACCCCTGGATGGGGGTTTGAGATCAGAGTTTCCCTTCTCCTAGCTGGGCTGCCCTCCCAGATAAAGGGTCCCACCTGCCTGAGCTATCTGGATATTTTAAAGGCCCAAGATATCTGCCTTTCTCTCTCCTACTTTTGGTAAAAACACCTCTGATGTGTGAAGGCAAGCGATGGGGAGTTTGGCTGTCGAAAGCTATCATAGTCACCATACCAGCCCTTTTGGGAGGCACAACCCTTTTCTTCCCCACTCTCCCTTTGTCTGCATACAAATTACACCTCAGAAAGGATTCAGTCTGAGGGACAGCTGCTGCGGCTGCCTCCTGCCTTCCCTTGTGGTGTTTGCCCCCAGTAAATGAATGCACTGAGCCTCATCTGTAGAGGCTGTCCAGAGGACATACTGAATCAACGCACACCACAGCTGCCCTGATCACACTTCTTAACTGGGCTCTGCCTACATGTTAGATGGTGCTGGCTCACTCTTGGGGTGAAATTCTGTCTCCATTGAAGTGAATGGCAACCCCTGCATTTACTTCAATCAGGTCAGGATTTCACTCCTGGTCCCTTTGTGGAAGGGAGGCTGCCTATGGTTCCCCTATGGTGGACTTTTTGTCACCTCATAATTTGGGAGACTCCACCCACATCTATGCTGGCAGAAGTTAGCACAGACCCTGAGATGAAACTCAGCCATGATTTTTATCTTTACATTGTCCTTTTCAGCTCACCCCTGGTCCCTGCCATAGCAGCATGAATATCCAGAAGTGCGTTCTCTCCCTTCCTCTCTTATCTCCATGGAGAAGTGACACAGGGAACGATCTTGTGCTCTGACTTAGAAATGCAGCAGTCTCATTTCCTTAGCTGTTTTGTTTCTCTCCCCAGGAGCAGCTGTGACACCATCCTTAGAAAGAACATAGATCCTCTCTTGTACTCAACACGAATACCAGCTCGGTGGACATCCTGCATTCTTTATGCACCATTGACTTCACTGGTACTTGTGGGTGCATGAGGAATGCAGGACTGGGCCCATAAATGAGGCCAAACAGCCAAGGTGATTGCCAGGTCACCAGCTTTACTATTATGGCACCAAAAATAAAACTGGAAACACATTGTAATCAATTTTAGCATGAAAAATTCAAAAGTCACATGACGGACACTGGCACAGGCTTTTACAAATGTGCTGTTAGTTTGTTATGAAATATGTACTGTTCAAAATGACCCAAATTCAGCTTCCCAGCCTGAAAAAAGCCTCCAGTAAGAGACTGCTGCAGTAAGTGCAGATGCACATTTTGATATGAAAAGAAAAAGCACCATAGTACCAGTGCTAGAAGAGTAACTGACAGGGGTGAAAGGGCCAAAATTCAACTAACCTCCACTCTTTTTTCTGTCTTGTTGCAAAGCTTATGTATACTTAAAATAACAAAATCAGAGCTGGCAGCTCAGCATTCAGCACAACCGGCCCTACAGTAATGATCAGTTTATACAACTCAGTGATCCTGACCAGCAGCTGAGAGTGCCCTTGTGCTCTCCTGTTACTGATGAATTGCTTTGAGCTTTATTGTTGTTTATTGCTTGCAATATTATCATAGCATCAAGGAGCCCCAGTCACATATCAGGACCCCTTGTGCTAGGTGCTGTACAAATGCAGAACAAAAAGACAGTCCCTGCCCAAAGAGCTTCCAGTCTAAGTATGAGACAAGAATCAACAGATGGATACAGACAGATAGAGGAGTACAAGGAAATAATAAGACAATATTTGTCATCATGACAGGCAGTGGCCTCAGCACACCAGCAACCTAATTGTTGTCAAATTCTTTGCGGACATCACAGTGAAGGAGAGTTTTGAGGAGGCATTTGAAGGAGATGAATGCGGTAGCTTTGCAGATGTTTACGGGGAGCACCTCCCAAGCATGTGGGGCAACCTGGAAGAAAGCTTTCATCTCTAAGAAGCAGACAGGTGACCACACCACCGTACAATGCACGTCCTAGTAGCTTCAGCTACTTGAGATGGTCAAAAAATGGGAACGTTTTTGGTGAACATTTTCACAAAACACTTTCCCCTGAATACATAGATAGATAGATAGATAGATAGATAGATAGATAGATAGATAATTCCATCTTTTCCCAGCTAGCTCACAACAACCAATTAGTATGCACAGGTCAGTGCTCCTGGCAAACCAGCATACGCAGCCCAGCAGGCTTGTGCAACCCTGCAATAAAAACAAACACACCAGTCTGCACAACAAAGGGCTCATGAAAAGAGCTATGATGACAAAGCAGCTAACAACATACACTCTCTAGCACTTCTGAGCCGTTCCGCAAGAACAGAACAGTCTGTGTAGTCATGAGGAACTGCCTGATAATAACACAGCATATTCCCAACAGCGCCCAGAAATTCCACAGTCAGAGATCAATGTGCTCAGGCCAATGGTCACCCTACAATATATATGCAAGGGAGGAAACCTTTGGCAAGGCTATAAGATTTTCATTTCCTGATTCCAAATGTTTATGACAACTGTGGGAAATAACCAGCTAATTTTCTTATTTTTCTACATTTTTAAGTATCCTCTTAAAGTAAAAGGTAAAACGACTCATTTCATCACCCCCCCTGATAATGGATTTTAATCTGGTGCCTGGTAAAAATCAAATGCCAAGTTCATCCCAGTAGAAATCCATTTTCTACCATACAATGAAGTCCTGCTAGTAAGTAATTGCTTGAATCACAGACTAGCACAGCTTGCAGTGACTAGTGTCACCATGTGGGGGCTCCCTAGATCAGGGCTGGGGAGTTAGGAAGTCACAGAGTGTTATATTGTTAAAACCAAAAGGATGTTAAAGGATGTTAAACATCCAAAATGTTAAAGGATGTTAACATCCAAAAGGATGTTAAAACCAAAAGGATGTTAAACATGCATCCGACGAAGCGGACTGTAGTCCACGAAAGCTTATGCTGAAATAAATTTGTTAGTCTCTAAGGTGCCACAAGTATTTCTTTCTTATTTTCTTTTTGCTGACACAGACTAACACAGCTACTACACTGAAACATCTCATCACTTGTTTCTCCTGTGCTCTTTACTCACCTCTGGCCTTTGGGGCTGTGAAATGAGACTGGTCATTCTCATGTTCTTTCCCTGAGCTGTTTGAAGTGCTGATTCTCATGCACATGCCCAGTGTGTTTGGGTTTCTAATGTTGCAGGGGAATATTTCCAAGTAAACAAAATTACTTTGTTTTTTCAGGGAAATATTTAATAGTCAGAAAATTAATTTAAAAATAAATAAATCCTAGCTGCATTTTATTAATCTTTTGAAAACCTTAATTTTACAAAACCTAAGTTTGCGGCTCATGCTTTTTAGCAATGCCCCTTTAAATCCATTGTACAATAAACCCTGTGCCTGTCTGGCTTCCCTCCACTCTGCTGTGAAAAGACTCTGGAGTATAAACTTCTCCCTCCTTATGTGCATTGGGGCCTGGCTGTACCATCTGCTGTGCATGCAGCACTCACTATCATAGGCGGTGTTGAACACCTTCCCCTCCTGCTAGTGAAAGAGGGACTCGGTGTCTTTGTTAGGCAAATGAAGGAGACAATTTTTTTTTCCAGTTACAAAAGCCCAGCACACTGCAGGTAGCAAGTGTCTTCATTCAAATGTATCTTGCTGAATCGAGCCTCCCGACTCCTTCTCCCCAAAAAGATGAAGTCAGCATAAATGTTATGTAAGAACCCAACTGTAAGTGATTATTAAGGAGGTGATTTGACTGATCAGTAATGCTGCTAGAGTCAGTCACGGTGTAGGTGGTATCTGTGTGAACTCCCCTCCGCTACAGCTCTGCCGGTTCACCGTGCTGTTCCAGTCGTAGGTCCCTACTCCATAGCTGTGTCCCAGCCCCTCACTGCCGATCTCCCTACACTGTTCTCTGACAGCTCCTCACACAAGGCCAACGAACTGCAGGCTTTTAACCTGTCCTGCCCACTTTAGTTAACTTAGCACGTTCACATCTGATTCCTTCTCTTTCTGGGAGAGAAAACCCTTGTAAGCAGTTTTTTGGACTAACCAAGTCACCTAGCTTTCTCATAGACTAGGTTACAATTACATCAGCAGGTAAAACATCCTGAGCAGATCTAGGCAAACACCAGCGTCAGTATATTCCTTTGAGCAGGAAGTCAGTATTTGGACATTCCTTTGGCCAGGTCTAGGGTGACCAGACAGCAAGTGTGAAAAATCGGGATGGGGGTGGGGGATAATAGGAGCCTATATAAGAAAAAGTCCCAAATATCGGGAGTGTCCCTATAAAATTGGGACATCTGGTCACCCTAGCCAGGTCTGCACTTAAAACGTAGCTTGACATAGCTGCGGTGCTCAGGGGTGTGAAAAATCCAGGCCCCAAGTGCTGTAGTTAAGCCAGCCTAACCCCTGGTGTAGGATGCTGCTAGGTCGATGGAAGAATTCTTTTGTTGATCCAGCTGCCATCGCTTGGGGAGGTGGAGTTCCTATAGCAGTGTAAAAACCCCTTCTGTTACTACAGGCTGCGTCTATACTATGAGGTTATGGCAGCATAGCTACAGCACATAGCTGTGCTGCTCTAGTCCATGCAGTGTAAACCGGGCCTTTGTATCTGAGCGGGTTCATGCTGAAGAAGTGGGTGAAGAATTATTCCTGAATTAGAGCTGGACCTGAACCCCAAAGTTCAGATCAGGTGCCAAAGTCCCCCAAAGCTTGGGGGGTGTTTGCGGTGTGTGGTTTTGGCTCTGACCCATCTGTCATCATGATATTAAGATATAAGAGAGCAACTGTCCCCCTTCATTCTGCTTTATACCACAGACAAATAGGCTGCACTGTCAGATCTCATTTCTACCCACTGATTTTGTCACTGAACAACTCAGCATCACTAAATTAGTCACAGTTCTGTGCACCAGTGAGTGTCAAGAACAATGATCATCAGCCAAGCAAGGAGGGAGATCAGGTTTCTAATGGTGCTTTTACATTAACAGGCAAGACTAAGCTTGAGAAGCAAGACACTTCTTAGCATTTAATGCTCAGAACAATTCAACAGTAACAGGGAATCCCAAGGGAGCCATGCAGCTGCTCTTATTTCTTCACATTTGCCAAGGAAAGAGAAGATATGTTCTCCTTAGCCCTGCTAATGTGAGGCCAGATTCTGATCTCAGCTGTACCAGTGTAAATCCAGAGTAAATCACAGATGCCAATGGTGTCACTTTGGATTTATAGAAGTGTAAGATAAATTCTGGTCCCATGGTAATGTTCTGCTATGAGTCAGAGCTTTGGGACAACCAAATCAGCTCCTGAAAACCACACTCTAGGTTTTATGCAAGATCCAGTGTGTATAATAGTAACTGACACCTTCAAGATTATCTAGTTAGTTCATTGTAGATCTTCATCCTGCTGTGGTCTGTTAGGAAATAATACAATGACCTATGAGTGAGCAACACTGCTGAAAAAATAGCTGCCCTGTCACCTTTTAAGGTAAAATATCTTGTTAAAATTATTTGAAATCCAGGTAAAAAAGACACACTGACATCAGGTGGGTGGGGTGAATCCTGTTAGATTGAATTCTGATCTCTCTCTCTCTCTCTCTGATATATATATATATATACACACACTCTCTCTCTCTCCCCTCCTGCTATTTTTCCAGTAAGCATTAAGAAGAGAGTGTGAGTCAATATTTACAAAGACTATGTCCCCCAGATGAGCCATGAGGAAACAGAATAGCTTTTCCCACTGGAGCAATAGATCCATTGAATAATTACAGGTGCACAGGAGCTGCAGTCAGATGGTGATGCTGGTAGTATGTGCTGTTCTCAAACAGGCATACATTGGATAGCAAGCTGGTTTTTTCCATATTCAAGCAGCCACCATTTTCCTAGGTTGACTGTTGGAGTTAGGGTAGGAGGAATCCAGAGTTATTTTCTCTGTGTCTGCAGACGTGAGAAATCACTGTTAGTACCTGCTCCCCAGAGCGAACAGTTGCTTTAAACAGGAGCCGTAAAGAAAAAAAAATTAAATTGTGCTTGTGCTCTGTTTATGATAGGTATAAGAAACTTCCAAAAGCTATTTTTTACCACTTGCATTTACCTTAGAAATACCAGTAATGTCAAGTCTTACCCTTTCTGGGTTTGATGGAGATCTCCTTGGAAGACTCAAGGGAATGAATAGGAGAAAAAACAAGCACCTTTCCCTTAAAAAAAACTCCCTAATCAACCATATTTCCCTACAAGGATGGAAGAAGGAGAGAGATTATTATTTGTATTTTTAGATAATTGGGAGATGCTCCATCTCTGTGGTGGGGCCATATAAGAACTAGATAGAACTATCTAACAAGATAAAAATGGACTGGGAGCTTTCCCATCCCTTAAGTGAAAGGGTAGGGGAGTGAGTCTTTGATCAAGAGCTCTTTCCTCCCAGGTTTGCTGGGCATTTTTAAATTGTTTGAGTTTATTAATTTCTATTTAACACAAAGAGTTTTAAAATGACTAAGACTCACTTTCCTTCTCAATTAAGCAGGTTTCACCTCTTTGTAGCCTGTGATGTCATAACCCTATTTTTAGTTCTCCGGTCATCCATAGGGTTTTCTGGGAGAATATTATAGACAAGACCTGAACTTTGAATGAAAAAACCCAGCTCCTTTACAAATAAAGAAACAAATAAATAGAAAGCCTCACAGGCCTTCTTCATTCACCCCAGGGAAGCAAAAAAGGGCACAAGCCAATTTTTTCCCCTCCTTTGCAGGTCACTTTTAGCCAGGAAAAAAAAGAGGTTTCATCATGTGCAAAATATTATTGATGTTACCAAGGCAAATAATAGCAGGGCCTGCTCTTACTGTAGACTGATTACACACAGACAAGATAAATGTGGGGCAAGGAATGCTAAATCAAGATTAACTGCTGAGAAATGGGATACTTGGTAGGAAAGAAGCAGAACAGGAGAGAATTAAGCAGAAAAGATACTGACATGTAAGGAGCCTTAAATGAAAGATAAGAGAGAAAGAGGTGCACAGATAATACATTAATGAGGGACATCAGATAGATAGATCTGAGCTGCTGTAGAGAGGGATCACACTGCTTGAGGTTCAGAAGAGTGGGTTAATTTCATGAATTAAATAGTAAGAGGCTGTGACTGTTGATGGGCAGTTGAAAACAATAATTGATACTGGAAGTGAAAGAAATTTCATTAGTGCTTGAATGCCCAGTTCCCCCTTCTACTCCAGCTCTTGATGGTATTCCAATAGCATAAAGAGAGGATGGAAATGGCCCTCAGGAAATACCTCTGGTGTAAGGTAGCATTAAACATAATGAGTGTGATTCTAGGAGCTGCAACACTGAACGGAGAGAGGGGGCTCTGATGGCTTTAAGATGCCTTCACAATCGGCATAGGTTATGGTAGCCTCTCTAGGCAGCCCTATGGGCTGCAGCGTTGTGCAGAATCTCTGCACTTCACGCACACCTCCACCCCTAGTATGTCCCATACACCAGGGCTTGCAAAGGGGTCTTCGGATGGCAGCCTCCTGGTTGTTGTCCACAATAGTTCCTTTGTGCCACTCCTGCCCTTTGACGTGGTGTAAAGGTGGCAGGACAGGAGTGAGGATCTCATCCATTATGGGTGAAAAAATGAATGGTGCTTTGCTATGTCTGTTATGCCCAGAGACTGCATTGGCCCAGATGGCAGAAGATGAGGCAGAGGTGGTTTCAGCATGCACTGCCAGTTTGGAGGCATTACCTGTGGTGGAACTAGAGATTAACTAGAGATCAAATTTCCTAACCTGTGCAAACTGGTAAATGGCCAAATCAGAGGCCCATATATACATCCAGTAGGACAAACAATCTATTTCACAGAATCGCGAAGGACCTGGTTCTGCTAGTTGGGCTTGCGCTGGAAAGACACTGCATCATATGGGTTTATCTTCCATAGAAGAAAGAGTTATGCTTGCTTGTGGGACTGAAAAAGGTATTGTTTGACTGAAACAAATTGTAGACAATACATGTTATTGGCCTAACATCCACCTATCCATTCATCTAGGTATTTATACTGCACTCCTCATCATATCCAGCTGCCTATGGTCATGGACTTGGATGCTGAACAATGGACAAGAAGCTGTAATGCTTGTATGAGGGATTGATGTTTGCATGATCACAAGCCTTTACACACTCTAGATTTACTGCTTCATCCTTGGGTACAACTAACTTTAGGTCTAGATGGACCTATACAAAGTATTATATATTTATTCGGATCACTACCTCATATGGTAGGCAGAATGTAACTTCTGCAGCAAGTTCCCTAGATTCTGCAGCATTCTAGTGTGGTAGATTGGTAAATGATGTGGCGGTTTCATTTAAATTTAAAATGGAGGTTTTCAATGAATTGAATCTGAACATGAATGATACATTTGGCAGAGTAGCCACTGTGTTCTTTATTTATTTTGATGTTAAATTTACCAGCTGGGGAGGCAGTTTGGACTCTGGCACACTTACTGGATATTTCTGCTCAAACAATCAGTAGTGAAAATCATAGAATCATAGAAGATTAGGGTTGGAAGCGACCTCAGGAGGTCATCTAGTCCAACCCCCTGCTCAAAGCAGGACCAACACCAACTAATCGGATGGCAGTTGAAAACAATGCAGCCCAGCCAGGGCTTTGTCAAGCCAGGCCTTTAAGGATGGAGATTCCACCACCTCCCCAGGTAACCCATTCCAGTGCTTCACCACCCTCCTAGTGAAATAGTTTTTCCTAGTATCCAACCTAGACCTCCCCCACTGCAACTTGAAACCATTCCTCCTTGTTCTGTCGTTTGCCACCACTGAAAACAGCTGAGCTCCATCCTCTTTGGAACCCCCCCTTCAGGTAGTTGAAGGCTGCTATCAAATCCCCCCTCACTCTTCTCTTCTGCAGACTAAACAAGCCTAGTTCCCTCAGCCTCTCCTTGTAAGTCATGTGCCCCAGCCCCCTGATCATTTTCGTTGCCCTCCACTGGACTCTCTCCATTTGTCCACATCCTTTCTATAGTGGGGAGCCCAAAACTGAATTCAGTACTCCAGATGTGGCCTCACCAGTGCCGAATAGAGGGGAATAATCACTTCCCTCGATCTGCTGGCAATGCTCCTATTAATCAGGGCCGGCGTGCCCACTAGGTGACCCTAGGCGGTCGCCTGGGCGCCGAGAGCCGGGGGGCGGCTGGCCGTGGCTGCCTCCCACCCTCCTGGCTCCGCGGCTGAGCTGGGAGCCAGGGGTGGGGGGCGCCGCGGGAGGGGGGAGGCTGCCATGGGTGGGGGGAAGCCGCTGCGGGGGGGAGGGGGAGAGGAATGGCTGCGGGGGAGGGATTAGCTGGAGGGGGGGCGCAGGGCCTAGGCACGAAACTTCCTTGCACCGGCCCTGCTACTAATGCAGCCCAATATGCTGTTAACCCTCAGAGTTGACAACCCATTGAGATGCAATGTGCAGTTCACACTTCTCAGAGACATTGTTTCAGGCCAGCTGCATTCTCAGGCAGAAAATACAGCATTTGGTTCATATTCAAAGTTACCATTACAACAACGAGGGCTAGAAACATATTTAAATGAAAAAAAAAGCTGAGATTTTAGAACACAAAACTGCAGTAAAAGGTGGTGGAATGGCAGAATTAGTGAACACCCAGAGGGGCCTTAACTATAAGTGGTTATGCACTGAGGCATTAATAATCAAAGACATTACATTATCTACCATTAGATGAAATTGTAAGTCTTTGCCTGTTATGGACATGCCTTTGAAGTTGTGATAGCTAATGGAAAACAGTCTGTGAGTTAAACTATGGGAAAATTCCTGTAAGAGTCAGGATTCTGGTATCAGATGAGAAATATCTTCTGCAGACTATCTCAAGTGTAAGAAGGGAAAGAAATAGAAGATGTTCAGCCATTACTCGAAAAAGACTTTAAACCAAATGAATGAAGGAAAGGGCTAGAGAAAGGAGTTAGCAAAGATACTAATGTTTTGCTCCAATGCCTGCTGAAGTCAATGAGAGTTTTTCCTTTGACATTAATGAGCTTTGGATCAGGCCTGGATGGCATATCACCCAGGTACACACAGAATTCTTGGTCAAACGGTTTCTCTCATGTGAAATTGGCATTAGTTTAAATAAAGATGAAACAATCAGTGCCTAACCAGCAAGTACACCTGGACTGATAAATGTGCTGCCCAGTTATAGAGAACTAAAAATCATGGTGCCTGATTCTTCTCTCATACAGGTGTAAATTATGATGCCAGTGAAGCTCCACCAGTGAGATCAGTATCTGAGGCCTTTTGTGAATGGATAACTCAACAGAATTGGCTAAGCCAGATTTTGTGTTGCCAACACTCCTGATACAGTTGTGAGTGTCACAATTACAGGCTGATTTTGGAGGATCTCCTGCAAATTTGCAATAAAACACTCGTGCTCAGGAAATTTGCCTGAGTGGTTTATCGTTTTCCTGTTTGGCCACTAGTGGTCACTAGGCCACTTCTACTGCAGAGAAGGGGAGGAGTGACACAGTTGCCTGGGGAATCCAGAGCCTGCATTTTGTATGTGTAGATTTTGCATGAACATAAGGATGAATTTCCAACCTGTAATTGTCACATACACATTGTGGGTGGCTGGGGAGGTTCAAAAACCAGACGAGAACAAGGATTTATCAATTTTATTTTAAAAAATCTCATATTTTTGGTCCAATCTCATATTTTTTTTGGTTTGACTCATCGTTTTTGAACTCTTGGAATGGGCAATACTGCAGGACTAAATCTACAAGAGCGTGAATTATTAGATACCGAAAATCATGGCACAAAAATCCATTTGAACTGGTGAATATGGTGGATGGTAGCATGTTGATTTGCAGTGCCAGGAATCGCAGACACACACCATCAGAATCAGATTGATCAACTGATTAAATGACTTTGAGCTTTTTTTCCAGGATTTATTATTTCCACTACTGATGAGAAATCACACAATCAGGCGGAAATCCTTTCTTGTCATTCTCCTGGAGCTAGGTTTCTAATTCTTGCTTCTATAAAAATTCAGCATCAGACTCAGAGTAAAGCTACCTGAGTTCTGTTCCTGCCTTTGCTCCTGTGGGACCTCGGACAAGTCACGTTGCCTCACAACGCCTCAGTTTCTCCACCTGTAAAATGGGGATAATGCTTACCTACCTTATGTAGTGCTTTGAGATCTGCACATGAAAAGTACTATATATAGTATTATTAATTATTATTATTATTATTATAAATGCTTTGATGACCAATAGAAAGGGAGAAGTTGCAAAAAGGCCTGCTAATGGGGTACTTGTTTAAAACATCTTTACAGTTTTTACTGCCTATGTTATATTTGAAGGAAGTCTGATCTATTATTATTTGGCTTTAATTTTAAAAAAGCAAACCTTTTAAACTGTTTAATTAAGCAAAAAAGGAGGAATGTCATATATTGCCATCTGGTGGAAACTTGATGCAACTTTAATATAAATTCAAGCAAGCTCACAACACAGAGGGAAAAGAGATGGAGTTTCTCAGGGCAGTGTTAGCGCTACCTGAATAGAGAGCATGAATCTGTTTCCATCCATAAAGTTTTTGCTGTTGTAGTTTTAAGACAAGCAACTTTTGAAACTTCCTAACAAAAACAATAGAGCCCATTTCTGATGATGATAATATTAAAACTCACTGAAGAGGAGCAGGTAACAGAGTCTGACAGGCAGGCCCTTGGCAGAAATACTTTTTTTTTTTTTTTTTTTGGCAGAGTGAATGCATTAGTTCTGGGATATGGGGAATGGAAATACTGTAGGAGGGAAATTGCAAAGCAGGCTGGATGAACTAAAACTTTTGTAAAAATTACTGTGTGAAAAAATGCTGGCTTCAAAGCCGGGGGGAAAACCCATATATTGTTTGCTGCATTACATTTAATTGGCTTTGTAAGGAGCTTTTTTTTTTAACTCACTGGCAAACATTCACTGAAAGCTCAAATAGGCATGGGAAAAGCATAGATTTTTTTGTTTGTATGTTTAAATTGCATAGCACATGAGACCATTTGTCCCCCGAATAGACATTTGTAATTAAAACAAATGTGAAGGTAGCAGAGAAAAAAATTAAAGAAAAAAGTGTGTGCATGTGCATATAGTTTTTGTACATAAGGTTTTTGTATTTCTTCATAAAAGCTGAATTTTCCTTTGGGGCATTTACTGTGCATTTCTCATAATTATTTATGAGAAATCGGAGAATGAAAAATAGGGTATTTTGGCAGTTTCAAAAATATAACAAACAAACCCCAAGATGCATATTATATCTGGCTGCTTTGTGTTAACTTTGAGTTGGATTATGAACCTCACAATAGTTAGGGCAATCAAAAGAGATTATATAGATTTTAAGGTTGTAGGTTACTCATTTGCTTATGCTGATTTTAACACTGTGATGACTACAGATGATATCTCTTGTTCTTCCTTCTCCGAGTCATGTTCCATGAAATGCTCAAGAAAATGTCTCTAGTGCTTCTATGCACTTGAGACTCCCCAAATTGTAGATGATATCACATCACCCTTGCATTAATTTCAAAGGACACTGCCAACTTGATTTTTTTAAATGGACTAAGTTTTAAAAAAATCCTATTTCCGACTGAACTCCCTTTAAAATCCTTTTAAAATGTTCTTAGCAGGGTATATTCTGCTCCCGTTAATGTTCAGAAGGTAGTCGTAGTCTGTACAGTGTGACAGGCTGAAGCACAATTCCCTGTTTGCTTTCCCCTTTCTCCAGGGGAGTAGTAAATTAATGCTGGCCTATATCACAATCCACACAACCCCGCAAGCCAGCTTTCTTTCTTACTCCCCTGTGCAAACATGTATGTCAAGTCATAGTGTAAGTAACCCTAACCAAACTGAAAGGACAGAACTTTTTCCCTCCCCTTATATTTTCCCCCCTTTCCATTTTAGTCATCTCAGAACTTCCTTGTATCAATGGCAGGTACAAAATGTTGGACAGAAGGGTGATTTTCAAGTTGCCAGTGTCTTGTTAATGATCTTGCTTGTTTGTATGTGTATGTTCAAGCTGCACTGAGCCAGGGAGCCTGACATTAAAGGGGACAGAAACATTTCTCTCCCTTTGGAAGCTGAAATGTGACAGAAAGGTCAGCACTGGAAAACATGTTCTCCTCATTAGGCAAATACCACACAGCATCTGTATAGCCATTTCCAGAGCTGGCATTATTTGGAAGATATTAGGATACACAGAATAATATCAGGTTGAAAGTTCCACAGTGTAGAACTTGTAGAAATAATAAAACTTAATGATGATAAATACGAAAAAAAAGAGCGTCCCTTAGCTGCCTACAACCTCATTATATGCTAAACAAACCAAATGAACAAACAATTGCATAGAAAAGAAACAAACAGGATTAATGCCATTCACTAGAAATGCATTGGCACTCAGAACAAAGTGGAATAAAATTCAGACACAAAATATTGTTGGTGTTCTTGGGTTGACTTTAAACATACAAATGCAAGGGGATGTCTTGTTAAAGGGATGCCGTTAGGATAACTATCAGATATTTCTGAAAAACAGCTCTCCTCGGAACACGGCTACTACTCTGAAACCTGTCATTAAACCTTGAGATTATTAAAGCAAAAGAACTTTAAGAATCTGTTTTACTTTTCACTCTTGGTTTCACTTTTTTTACTTTTTGCATTTCTCTCAACTTGGACAATGAATGTAGATTAGTCCCTTTCCATTTTGTTTCTGATGAGTTTCGTGTTTGGGTTCTCATGCAGTAGTACAGCGCTTTTCACCCGATTCTGTACCACGCCTCTATGGCATAATAGCAAAAAGTTTTGGGACTGCTCAGTGCTGATGTAAAGAGCTGCATGGAGGAAGACATTTGCAGGGCCCAACCAGGGCAGGCTCCAGCTTTTTGGCCGCCCCAAGCAAAAAAAAAAAAAAAAAAAAAGGCCGTCGTCGAACTGCCGAAGCAAAAAAAAAACGGACACCCCAGAATCCCCGGACTGCCGCCCCTTACAAGGTGCAGCCCCAGGCACATGCTTTGTCGTGTGGTGCCTGGAGCCGGCCCTGGGCACAACAACTCGTTTTATTGGCCCTACAAAACCCAGAAACTATGCTATGTATTCTTGAACACCATCTACTTCTATTTGCTAATTATTTACTTATATACTGATACTGAGCACTCTCATAACTGGGCCCAGGGCCCATCTATCCATAAAGAAAGGGAGGGTGTTTGGTATGCCCCTGGACTGGGTCACAAGTGTGAAGTTGAGAACACATGCATTAACAGGATGCTGCCGTCTGGATTGCAAACACTACAGGGGAATTTTGGTTTTATAGTTTTCTTCAAACCAGGGCTGTCGATTAATCACTGTTAACTCACACGATTAACTCAAAACAAGTAATCACAATGTAAAAAATTTTTCTCAATTAATCGCAGTTTTAATCGCATTGTTAAACAATAGAATACCAATTGAAATGTATTAACTATTTTTGAATGTTTTTCTACATTTTCAAATATATTGATTTCAATTACAACACAGAATGCAAAGTGTACACTGCTCACTTCATCTTATTATTTTTGATTACAAATATTTGCACTGTAAAAATGATAAAAGAAACAGAATTTTTCAGTTCACCTTATACAAGTACTGTAGTGCAATCTCTTTATCGTGAAAGTGCAACTTTCTTGTGCAGAGGCATGTTTCTCTTTACATTCTGTAACAGGGCAGGTTCTGAGTGATGAAGTTGTGTGTTCTGATTTTCATGCAGTGTCACTATGTTGTGTTGTCACAATCGGACCTCATGCTACAGTAGTGTGATATTATGAGGCTAAAGTAAACCCGGGTTTCATTGGTGATCCTCCTATCCTCCCGTTTTTCATTCAGCTCTACCCAGCCACTGAGAGGATCCGGCCCTCAGTAGGCAATCAAGGAGCATGGTGCAGAACCCTTGGGTGAGCCCAGAGAGGATTCAGAACTAGCTTCATTTCATTATTGATGGGACATGAGAAATGGAACAAATGCATCTCAACATGGATTATTTACATCCAGTAACAGGTGCAAAGTCATGCATGAGAGGAGCTTAACTAATCAAGTATAGCAGAATTCAGGGGACTGGCTGCAACATATAATGGCTTTGGCAGGTACCTGCTTTCTTTCAGCCATGCTTTTATATAGCTGAGTTGTGCCTGGGACTATGTCACATCGGACTCTGAAGACTTTTCAAAACTCACCACCTTAAAATAGAGGGGGAGAGGGGCAGAGAGAACATGTTTTTTCCCCAAACCTGGACTCAGTACAGTCTCCCTTTTCACATCCCCAATTATTTGTGGGTGCAGTTTATTTCATTTGTATGTCTATGTATGGTACCAGACCATGTATGAAAATCAGGTACTTAGATGCCCAAGAGAGATCAGTTGTGGGAACAGATAACGGTGGGAGCTAACTTATTCCTGTATAGGATGGTGAAGGCACTGGCTTAGGTCTCAGGAGCTCTGGATTAAGTTCCTGGTTCTTCCATAGACTCTCTGTGTGATCTTGGGCAGCTGGGGCCAGTTCCCCATCTGTAAAATGGAGATAATAGCACTTCCTTTCTCCCACTCTTTGTCTGTTTGTGTATTTAGACTACTGGCTTTTCAAGAGCAGGGACTGCCTCTCACAGTGTGTATGTACAGCACAACAGGGGTCCCAGCTTGGTGTGGGTCTCTAGATACTGCTCTAATACAAATAATAATTCCTATATTGCAAAGAAAGCAAGTGAGGCTAGGCTTTGACAATCCAGCCTTCAGCGTTTGTGATGTATGATCTACCCACCTACTACCCACACACGTGCACCCCCCACACCCCGATTACCCACATACATCCGTAGCCCAGCCTTTCTGCTGCCTCGGGGCCTGATTCTGCTCCCACTGAAACCCCTGAGAGTTTTGTCATTGATGTGCATCAGAGCAGAATCAGGCCCTCATGTCTGGTGAGAGGAGTGTGTGGAAACTGAGTTTGTATCATTTAATGAGAATACATCTGTCACACTGTACCCTTGGGATCCACTCTTGTCCCCGAAGACTCTCTCGCAACCCCCGCCCTGCTCTTTGTTTCATCTCAGCCCTCAGGGGCAGGACTTGACAAGATATTTGTTCACTGACTCACTGACGTCACCTCATCAGCCAACCTTTAACACTGACAACAGGGGAACCATTCTCTAAAGGAATTACCAGAACCCAGCAGGCCTGGTACAATATTAAACAATCTACATCAGAGACACACAGAGAAAGACACACACATCCTGTCTCCCTTCTCTTTTCCTCATCTCCCCTGCTCCCCCACAGTCCCCTGCCAGTCTCATTTCCACCAGGATAACATAATGTTATTTACTTATTTTATTGTGGTATTTACATTTTCAGATCTCACTTTGGATAAATTGCTATTGATGTCTGGACTTAATTAGCATGGACCTTAGCAACAGCTTAATAAAAAATTAAATTCCACGCCATTCCTTTCTCCTTGAGAAATATTTGGATTTATTAGTGGTGCCTCCAAACCTAATTAGTTTGAAATGGATACATTTCAGAATTAAACTATGAAGAAGCACTGGATTTTTTTTAGATTGTAATTATGTTGAATACATTTTGTGCTTTTTTTCCTTTCCTTCCTCAAACCTTCTATATTGGCATCTCGTATGTTTCTATTTGTGCCTTTACTGATAACCAGTGTTCTAACAAGACCAAATGTCTCCCTTAGAATCATACCTGCCATGGAATACCATGTCCATGACAATGTTCAGCTCTATTACAACACTACTGCTCATTGACATGTTCATTCACATTTTTTCTGGATGAAAAAATGGCCTTTTAATAAAAGTTTCCAGAAAAAGCTTCTTCTCTTAATTTTCAGGTTTTTCATCATAACTGGATATTTTGGGTTTTTTGGTTTGTTTTTCCTTTTTCTCCCTTCCTTTTGTCCTCCTGTTTTCCTTTTCGCTATTGGATGCAAAAGAATGTACAGTGTCCAGATTTGTATTTCTTTAACCTCAGCTTCTGAAAAGCTACCATGGCAAAAGAATGAAAAGAGAGTGAAAGAAAAGTGAAACAAAAATCTGGACATAATTCTGTGGAATTCAATGGCAAAAAGGGAAAAAAGGGGAGTGTGCAGAGGAAGAGGGAAAAACCCTGAAATTCTGAATTTTTTAAAAATATATGTTGTGAAAATTTTGGGAAAAGAATGAAAAATCGTTCTCCTCGAGAATGAAAATGACTTTGACATTTTTCACCGAATGGGTTTTCCTTTTTTTCAGCCAGTTCTATGCAACACGTAAGAAATGAAGATATTCTAAAGTAATGATTGTTCTAATTTCCCAGGCTTTAGAAAAAGAGATGATGATCCCCAAGATGGACATGTGTAGTTAATGACTTATTCAGGACCTTTGACTTTGCCTCAGGTCCTCAACTCTCCCAACCAGCAAATGCCTGCCCCAGAAGTTCTGTCCCTTGGTAGGTGTCACAGTTACACATGTATTGTTTGGAATCTTTTGATCATGACCCTTTCTTGTCTCCATTTTGGTACCATGAATCCATGAAAAAGAAAGAGAAAAATGCAATCAATCCCCTTCCTTGCCCTTCATTCTCTTAGTGATGATGGTTTTGGTGGAAGGGACTGTTTTGATAGCTCTGGGAACTCACGTGATCTATTTTGGAGAATTATGGATGCTCAGCTCCTCTCAGGATCAGACCCTGTACTTATAGAACAGATATAAACATGGACAGTAGCAGTACAAGTTCTTTCAAGCACTGCCCTCCATTTAAACTGCTTTAGCTCTGATCTGTAGGGAGCATTTCTGCAAGTAAGATAGTAGTTCAACCTTGATGTCCTGTTCAGTGCTATGAAAGATCTCTGTGTGCTGAGGCTACCAACCAGGCTGTCAACTTTGATGGTGATTCCTGCAATGTAGACACTTGTCCACTAGGCTCTGGACCTACCAATTCATTTTATTTAGGCTTCCAAGCAGCCATCAGATGGTAGGAAATTGTAGTCTCACCTGATCTGGACTGGATTTAGACTAATAACTGAGATGTAAAGGGCTCTTTACACTATCATCAAGCTTCTGAACAAGCGGCAAGGTACAGTGGCGATTGCAGCTCTGTAAACTCCTAAAAGAGACAGATAGATAAGGAGACATGTAGTTTGATAAATACCATCCCATTTCCCAGAATCCGGTATTGTTGTAATATACTCCCAAACTATGCCTATACCCCCCCCCCCGTTAATTTCCCATTTCCCTCTGTAGTAGATGGAAAGAAGGATAATGCTTGTGATAGAATAGGAGCCAACTTTACTTTGTAGTGGAAAGACAGGGTTCCTATGGGAAACCAGTGAGGACTGTGGGCAAAGGGTGGTGCAAGTCACATTGAGGACTGGAGTGATGGGGGAATAAAAAAAACATTTCCTTCTTCGAATGCCAAACTGGTTTTAAGCCACTTGTTACATTGGTGTGTGTGTACAACAGCATCAAGCCAGCAGTGGGATTGACCAGAGGATTCTTGGCTGACTCAAATTCTAGAGAGACCATGCTGAAGCTCCAGAAGGATACAGCATGTGCTTGTTCCTAGGAAAGCTAGTGCTTCGGTAGCACAAGCCTTATCCAATGCTTGCAATTCATCAAGAAAAAGGACTGTGCATGTGGCTGGCTCCTGCATGTGGTGTCGGTGTAGGAGGGGAGTGAAAAGGGTCTTGCTCACAGACAGCTAGAATCTGGCCATTCATTTTTCAGCCATGGTGAATGAAGTAAACAACCTGCTTCCCGATACTTAGGAAAGGAATTTCAGATCAAAGCCCTTCCCACTGGCAAAGTGAGTAGCAATATCAGTTACAGAAGGCCCTGATCTATAACGGTCATTTTAATTACTAAGCTCTTCTCTTGATAGCAGTTTTTTGGAGAGTGTTGAAGATTTTGCAGCTGGTTTCAAATGCTGCATGTTCTGAGAGTTTCAGTGTTCTAATGTTCTAATAATAACTATATGTGAAGATATCCAAGAGTCGGTGGAAGTAAATAGGACTAGAGACCGAAAGAGTGTCACAATGAAAGAGGCACAGTACCATGGTTTCCGGACATTGCAGTCTGCCCCTTACCTTGCTCTGCACAATTAGACACACCCCAGACCACGGCCCCTTTGGTGCGTGAGCTGTGGCCAGTGTGTTTGAATCTCTTGAGCACTATGCAGGGATTTTGGCCTGCTGCTTGCACTTGGCTGGGCCAGAGTGGTGTTAGGAGGAAGGGGGTCCCCTTATTCCATCTCTCTCTTTGGCATGGGCACAACTCAGGGCATAATTTAGGCTGGGATTTTCAAGTGTGCCTAAGTGATCTATGATCACAAATCCCATTGACTTTCAGGTAGACACGTTGTCCTAAATCACATAGGTTCTTTTGAAAATCCCACCTTTCACCATAGCTTTTTTTCAGCTGATGGAAGATCCAAAAGCAGTTGGTTTTCAGTGGTTTGGATGATATTAGCAGCTGCTCCCTGAAAGCTAACACTAAAGGCTGCACTAACAGCCCTATTAAACCCCAATGGAAATGAAAACACTGCCTCATTCATGCTAAGCCTGACCACCTTGATAATTAATGTCTTTCCTCAATAAAAGGTTAAGTGTCATGCTATTTTATTTTTATAGGTGGCTATAGTCTTTCACGTCAGACTCATTATTACCATCTGCCTTTGAAAATGGCTTTTCATTAATATAATTTCCACCCACCCCAACCTCCATTTAACAAGGAAAGGATCTCAAGCAGGAAAAATCTGTGTGACAGGAATTATGTTGCCAGAGTCACTAAAGAACTCAACACACCTTGTGTCCCGGTGAACAATTCTTTTTTATATTGATATTTTTGTATAAGCATCCACCCTAATTGAAAGAATCCAACACCTAGGTAAGAATTTGGCTCAGTATAGCTGAGTTGTTAAGTGGTAATTCAGTCAGACATGACAGTTGTGGAATATGAAAAGTCACAGACATCCTTTCAAGACCAAGATATATCACAGCTGCTGTTTAAGCAGAAGGAAAGTTTGCAAGACTGGGAAATCAATGTGAATTTTGCCTGTGAAAGGACAGTAGGATTATAAAAATATACTGCATCTTGTTTGCACCCAGAATACTATGCAATCTCATACACAATTCTGTGTATATCAATGCAGGAAAGATGTGGGTTGTATTTTGGCTAAAGGAATCTAATGTAATCTAATCTACAGGAGCGAACCTAGTTCCATCAGGCTCATCACCATGGTGTCTGAGCATTTAAGGATTAAACTGGATTCTTTCTTCAAACCAACAGTCAATTGCTTTGTTTAACTAGCAGTAGTTTCATTTCAGCAATTATGCTATATTTCAGGGAATTCAGAGATGACCCTACAATGGCAATCAGGGGGCCTGAGTGATTTTACAAGGAAAAAAGTAAAAGAACCAAGTATGTATAGCTAGGCTGTGTGGCTACTGATGAGGCAAAGAATAACCTTCTACAAGGAGTTGTAGAAAGGAGAGGGATTTGGTTAGGATGGTCCAAAGGGATTTAACTAGGAATAATGGAATTTAATTTAGCAAAGGGAAATTCAGTCTTGTCTGCACTATGATGCTTTGTAACCATTTCTAAACATGCTTACAGCCTAGAATAATTGCATCCATCACCTATCATGTATGTTCAGAAACAATACTAATAAGTAACCGAATGGATCAATAGAATGGGTTTATGTTGGCCTGAGTCTAAAAACAAACTCCATTTCTACACTGGGCAGTAAAACAGTGTTAGAGTTGTACTAGTGACAGCAATGCTGGAAAATGGTGATACAGCAGAGCTACTGCAAAGCTATGAGTACTAGACCTGTTTAACATAGTTGCTGCTAGCATGGTTCAAGGTGCAGTGAGGACAAGGTCATTGACTGAGGATAAAGAAAGATATTCTAATGATGAGTTCTATCAGCCTGGAATAGTCCCATTGCTTCCCCTTCCTTGAGGTTTATCATTTTCTGGAAAATGTTGGGGGATTTCTTGTTTAAGCCATTTAAAATGATCCAGTGGGGGACTGGCCCATGTTCCTTGTTGAAAGCACCCAGACTGGTCTTGTAAATAGCCTATATTTTTGCCTAGTTGGGCACCATTTTAAATGTGCTACCCAGCTAGCTTAAAAATGCAGGCCTGATTTACCACAGAGGTGGAGAAGCCAATGGAGGGTTTCTGCTATGGGGAAGAGACGTTGGTTGAGGAGTAGATTGGATGACACAATGAGTCTTTTCCATCTTTAACGCCCAGCATGTAGAGCAGTGAGAGTGTGGCTTTATTCCAGTCTCCCTTCTCTAATATAGGATGTAGGAACCAGAGCCTGGCCTTTTCAGCTGCCTTTCTTCCCGACAGGTTGAATAATAGCTGTTCTCTTTCTTCCCCCAACTGAAGTCCCATTCTCTTACTAGCTGACACTGTAGGGTGAATTCTGGGAAGGACCCCACCATCCCTCCCTCAAGGGACAGGATCCGACTGAAACCACCCCAGGGCCTCCACCCTCAGATTATTTACTAGGTCGTGACCGGCCATAAACATTTGCAAATAGATCCTGAACACAAAAAGGTTGAGAACCACTGCTCTAGCACAATGTGGTTTCTTGGATCTGGGCTTCTGTCATGACAGGGGAATATTTACGTTCATTTAAAAATATTTTTTCTTTTAAAGTCATAACAACATTGCTATTAGGGTGTGTAAAAAGCTTGTATTGATTTATTTGTATAATACCTAACTTTTGGCCCTAGACTCCTGCACAGTATCCTTTTAAATGACAACCAGTTTGAGAGAACATTATCAGAAAGAAGAGTTCCTAAGATGTCTACTGATCCTTCATCATTCCTGTATGAAATTCAATGTAACTTAAGATAGGTGCTCCATAAATCTGATCTTTTATTCTGCAAAAGAGTAACTGATGGGGGACGGAGGAGTCATGCAGTGGATTTATTCAGACCAGGAAGTCAGGAATTAAAGACTGGGATGCAGCCTCTAGGTAAATTACATTCACATCATCATGTTGCTTAGAGCTTGTACTCTACAATACATAATGTACTAGAAGAGCAACATGCACACAAGGTTGATGTCATATTAGATCTGCAAATGGTACTTGACAAAAGAAATTAAGCTTGGCTAAAAGGAAGCTCTAGGCAGTGCTGAGATATTGAATGGGCTTTTTTTTAACATCTGAGGTTCATGAACTCATTTCCTTCACTGCACATTTCATCATCTCTCTAACAGATGGGGTAATTGTAGACCCCTCCAATAAGGTAATCGTGCCTGCCTGCCACTTACTCCAGGAGAGTTCTCTTGCACTATGGGTTGCCTTTAATTGTTATGCGCCTGCTTTTGTTGAAGAGGGATACAGGTCTGAATCTTGCACGATGCAGCCTTTCAGTCTTAAACAGCTTTATTTCCAAGACGATATTCCCTTGAGGAGCTCCTCTGGGAGATGAAGTCCTAGACAGTGAGTCATATGCACAACTGCTTAATCAATATAGAAAATAATCCAGATCTAGTGGTTTTCTTTTCATGAGGAAAAATGGACAAGAAATACAGTGAAAATGTTTATAATGGCCGTCAAAGGGACTTCGCTAGCCATTATGAAAACTGGTGCATAACTCAGCCAATTAACGTGGAGGAAAGAGGACTGAGACTTGACTAGCACGTAGGAATTCTCCTTAATTCAACAAGCAGCAGGCTGTGCTGTGGAAGCTGATGAATCTGGGTTCTATCCCTGATGGTGTAAAATGCCAAATGGCCACATGCAGCAGAGTGACAACCATCAAGTCCTGGTTGGCTATGGATTTGTTGCAAAATCTCTAGGGTGTGGAAAGCTTTAGTTCTCTGCTCCCTGCAGCTAACATTGAGCTGGAATACCTGAAGAGGCGAGACGCTGAGCCTACGCTTGGAGCTAGGGGTGTGATTTGCAGCTTGCATAGACATGTGCTAGCTCTCCTCAAGCTAAAAAGAGCAGTGTAGCAGCCCGGAGTAGTACAGGCAGCGGTGGACAGCAGCATGGGCTAGCCGTGCGGAGTACAGATGGGTTTGCACTTGGCACAGCTGGGAGGAGGCAGTGCCTCGCATCAAAAGTAGGGACCTCCCCCTTAGTTTCTTAACCCCAAATCCTCAAAAGATTCCACTAGGAGTGGAATTCAGGTGCCTCTTTAATTTCCCACTAGGACATGCTGTTTATATTGTTAAATCCAAATACTGTATAGCCTTTGGGCTCCAATGTCATGTGACATTGTGGCTGGATCAGGAAACAGTAATACCCAGCAAGCAGACAGCTTTACTACTGCCCTTGAACATACAGCCCAGTCCTGTTAGGCAAACACCATCAATGCAGAACTCCCCCAATATTAACAAAATAAACCACTAGGTGACATTTTGGGAAAAAACAACATGCTGAGTCAAGTTCATCCCTGGTGTAACTTCATGGATTTAGGTGGAGGGATCTGGCACCCTGTGTAT
This sequence comes from Macrochelys suwanniensis, assembly GCA_033296515.1. Classification (NCBI taxonomy): domain Eukaryota; kingdom Metazoa; phylum Chordata; order Testudines; family Chelydridae; genus Macrochelys; species Macrochelys suwanniensis. The sequence goes on along the minus strand of CM065781.1, from coordinate 36,520,133 downwards.
TGATGGTTCTAATAAAAGGAGATGATGAATACAGCATTGACTCCAGTTCAGCCCTTCCTGCTGCATACACAAGAATGTCTCTTAATAAGAGAAACACTAAATCCCCAGCATATCTATTTCTTAATAAACAGAATTCCGCTATATATGACAGACTAGATATTAGCCCCCTAGAATAAACCAGCGCCATGCAGTAATCCCCTTTAAGATTTTAATTAAAGCCGCAGGATACTGCCCCATCCCTCTGCTGTTTCGGCTTTCTTTGAGGCAAGGAGGGATTTCTCACTTAGTATTTTAAAGGGATGCTGACCACGATTATTATTTATAGTATGGCAGCACCTATATGCCCTAAGTGAGGGTGGGATCCCATTGTGCTTGGCACTGTACAAAAACCCAATAGTAGGCAGTCCCTGCTCTGGAGCGATCACAAGGCAGACGAGGCTGGGAGGGGAAAGCGACACTGAGAGGTGCAGTGACTTGTCCAAGGTCACACAGCAGGTGAGTTTAATTCTATTTCACTGTAAGGGATGCACAAAACCCAAGAGGATGAATCCTAAAGTCCTTCCTGAGGCAACATTCCCATTGAAACCATGGCAGGTTTTGGCTCAATAACGATGGCAAGATTTGGCACTGTGGGTGAAATCTACTCCCGTGCAACAGGCCAGCACAAAGCTTTCAGACATCGTGGTAGTCCATGGCCCAGCCTCACTTCCTTTTCCAATGACATTTTCTTCATCATTGACAGAGCTGGGGGAGTGACCTATAATATGTACGATAATACAGTATTCAGTGAATCTCACCAGTTTCCTGTTTGCATAGTATCTGGAAACAAATAACAGTTTTCCTGAATGTGTCCATTATTCAAAATTATTTGCCTGATAGTTTCTGTAGATCATTCTTGGCCCAGAGCTAATTTACAGGCCATTTGTTTAGTGTATTTGGTGTTTGGGATTCAAGCTGTTTTCACTGGACATGGGTCATAGTATATTTCTGTTCGTTAAACTGGAGGAACGAAATGGATTTCAGTGCAAATACTAGTTATTGTCAATAAAAAGTATTCTGCAATATTCACCTAACATTTGCTGTTACCATGATTATCCCTGTCAGGAAACTTGTTCACCAGAATATCTGCAGGAAGTGCACACAGCTGAAGGGAATTAATTTAAAAATCCAAATGAATATTTGTGGGTTTTGTTTCCTTTCAGTTTCTGCCCAGCTTTAGTTAGTGATGATAAGAAACCAGTGCTGTGTGTCACCCCAGATCTTCTGCTTTTGGCTGATTTTCCACTCGTTCCAATAGCTGCTGGCAAGTAACGCCGATGTTTTTAAAAATGTTTTTCTTCATACCTCTTTGAAGCAACATTCAGTGATCTCTGGCCACACACATCCACACAAAACCACCATCCCCAGCTGGTGCGTACATATGAGTTCACTGAGAGAACTCACCATCATTTGACTTTTGAAACACATGCAGCTGTCCAGAGAGCCAAAAGATCTATACCTCTGTTGCTAGAAGAAGCTGATTAAAAACTGGGAGTGATTTGACACACTCCATGCAGCAGAGGGCAGTGGGTGCACGTACTCTGAGCGAGTATGTTACAAGCACGCAGAAAAACAATGCTATAGAGTTTATTTTTATGACTGACAGTATACTGCATTTCATCCCAAAATATCCCAAAGAACTCTGCAAATGATAAGTCAAATTTTGCTCTTACCTACATCTCCCCATTGATGGTAACAAATTTGCAGGGATGTAACTGAGGGGAGAATTTGGCCCTATAGAAAAGAATCATGTCAGCTGAAATGCAGCTAGCTCTAGGGTAGCACATAGCTGCTATTTAACAGTGAACTGTAACATTACATAGCAGTTTGCCTACACTTAAGTCTGTATTTCCCCATTTGAATAACCTGTTAATGTCTCCTCATTTCTTTGCATTGGTGTTTATCAGTCTGAGCGTGTGACCTGGAAGTGGGACACGAGAGCATTCCCAGTAGGTCCATCTTTATTAGTTGTGAAACAGTGGTTGGCAATATTCTAGTGTCGCTAGGAGCTGGAGGGAACCTAGGTATGTGGCCGGGGGGGGGGGGGGGGGCGATGAGGGAGCAACCAGGGCTTCAGAGTGGGTGAGAAAGAATGGACTGAAGTTGTCGTTTATTCCTCCTTTGGGAGAGAAGTGAGTAGATGCAGACACGGAGTACTGTATTCTTGGACCATTTTACGGACAAGTATTTACAATCTTGGACAGGGATTTAAATGGCAAAAACAACAGAGTACAGAAGCAACAGCAAAATGTACAACTCCCTGGTGCCCTGATAGCAGCTGGGCTGAAAAGCCTTTCGCCAGCAATGTCTCTGTGCTGTGTACAACACTGCTGTCTCTATTTGGCTCTTAATTCTGCCTCCAAACATATTAAAGATCCTTTAAGTCCTGGCTACCTACTCAGTCAGTCACCACCCTAATCTCATAGCCCAGAGACCACCCAAAAGTCACTCAGTACAGGTATTGAATGTGTCTGGATAGACTAAGAGAGTACACATACTTATTTATTACACATGACAAGGACTGACTGCTTTTGTGACAACACAGGCAATATAGTAAAGCACCTACCGACTAATGATACTAGGCTCAGTAAAGTTGCAATAGCCCTGAACCTCTGCTGATCCGATGTCAGCAGTTTCATTTCAATAAAGTTATTAGTTGCATGGCTTTATTACTTCTGCCACAACAGTGTGTTGCTGGCCACTACCTGACCCCCTCAGAATGTCAAATGACTAGGAGCTTCATTTCTGATCAGATAAATCCTGATGGGTTCAGATACTTATCCAAGTGTATCTGAGTGTCATTGGTGCAGAAATCCCATGAGAACAGGCTTTCAGATGAGGTTTCTGGCACCTCCAGGCTCACTGTATTTCACATCTTTTTAAAACTCCCATTGATCAGCTTCTCAGCCCACCCCCAACAGCTGATATGCATTTCTATCGATGGAGATATTTTTATGTCTCCCATTAGTGTATCTGAGTGCCTCACAGACATGGCCGTGTTGGTCCCAGGATATTAGAGAGACAAGGTGGATGAGATAATATCTCGAAAGCTCTCACCAACAGAAGTTGGTGTAATACAAGATATTACCTCACCCATCTTGTCTCTCTCAGACCTGAATGCTTATATCCTCACAGTGAAGGTATATAGAGCTGGCTTGCTCATCTGTTAGAATTTCCTCTTGAAATTGTTTCTTTATTGGAGATCAAAGGTTTCTTCTTGAACCAGTCAATGACTGGCAAATTAGAATTTTGAGATGAAGTTTACAAGTCAAAACACCTTAGATGTTTCTCTTAGCTACACCATATTCTCTGAAGCACTGGCAAAAATGAGACAGAGGTGGACTGTAGATCATCTGCATGCACAGAGAATTAATGTGCACTCTTATAGCCAGACAGCAAGGGGAAGGGTCATGAAAAAATACAATTGAAGAGAAGATGATGATGTGTCACCCTTTTTTTAGACTGTCCCTGGGTAGCCCCCTGTCTTCACTGAGACCAAGTTCTACGGTCCTTATTCAGGTCCCACTCATTTCTATTCGGTCTTTATTCAGGCAAACTCCCATTGGAATCAATGAATGTTGCTGGAGTAAGTATGGAGTAAGTATCTCAGGATTTGTCCCAGTGTTTTTAAAGCATTATGGAACCGGTTTGAAGACAGCAATGGTCATTGATGGTTCAAAAAGACCCATCCCTGAAATCTCTTATCCAACAGCTCCCATTTTATATGAGAAAGAGTGAGCAAAAGTTGCAGCCCGAAGTATTGTTACATAAATGGTTCTTAACGGGATCTCTAACAAAATGGATACATCTCTTCCACCAACCTTCTCATTTAGGAGCTGACATCATTCTTTCTCCATCTCCTCTGCTGCCCTTCATTATCTGGGTGGCCTGATGTGCTGTATTTCACCTTCTCCAGACCTGTTCCTTTTAAAAAACACCACCTCAGTTCTTTTTTATTTACTTTCTGACTTGCTGACATTTGCAGGGATATGCCAATGCATCCGAGACCAAAAACAAGAAGGTAGAAACCACACAATGTTCCTTTTGCCTTTCATCTCTGCAGCCTTTGTAGTCAGATGAGATTTCCATTACGTTGGCCCTTCTTTTCTTCTCTTTTATTGTAATTTCATTTTCTCTGATCTCCTTATTAAAGTTGCTCCATTCTTGCTTGAGTCTTGTCATCTTAGTGAGTCTTCTCATGCTGTGTCTCTCTGGTTTAAGTCAGTTCATCTTGTCTTTGTGTAAAATATTCTTTACCACCTTATCTGGTGAGCTCCTCTGAACTGGAATTCTGTTACATCAGGATGCGCTCTGTTGACCCAAGGCATGTGATTTTAATGTAATCCAACAAGAGGTGCTTTATTCTAATGCAGGTAAGTCTTCGGAGGGCATCATGTCTCCTCACCCCATCCCCTGAGTTGTCCTTTTGCAACCAGACTGTGATGCAGAGATTACATTCTGGCCTTGGAGTTACAGTAATGAACTACAGAGTGTGTATTGTGCATTACTACCTTCTACTGGTTGGCATGTCAGATCAGCTCAAGTGTTTCTGAGTATAACCCTTTCTAATGGCTAGAGTCCAGTGCAAGATATAGCCCTTGTGTTACTGCTATCAGCTAACAAAGTTGCTCTGTTAGCTGAAGAGTTAGAGGCCTGTGTTTATGGATGGTTCCAAGTTTTCTTCTTGATGCTGCATGTGTCTGATGTAACTGATGACTAGTTTCTATCCGTATGGGAATACAGACTTTACTGCATCTCATGCTCTTTAAATTTCCTGGGTGAGGGGAGGCAGAGGCCCTACTCAGAATAATTGCATCTGGGTGGCTTATGAAAGCAGCCCTGATGGACATGTTTATGCTCCCCACAGAGATTAAGACAATTTAGACAGTGACAGGTAACTTGTGAATAGTGAAAGATGCTGCTGATCTGAGTTCACTGGCCAGGCAAATAATTAACAGAGGTCTGGGATAGAAATGCCTTAAAGCATCTAGTCTTCTCATCCCATCAGCAGCAACTACTAACAATGCTTATTACAGACTACAGCCTGTAAACCACCTAGGACAGTTATAGCATCCTAAAGACTTTTATTGCCTGCTATAATCAAAGGCAACAAACTTTTATCATGCAAATTTAAATCTGTCTTTTCTTTCACTTGCTAATTATTGAATCTGCAAATATCAGACACTAGGAGTTTAAAGCTACAGAGCTAGCAATAGGCAAATATTTTATCTTGCTGGATCGTTGCGAGAAAAAAATTGCGAATGTATTTATGCGGGGTTGTTAAATGGGCAACATATGCTGTGCCTTCTGAGGGTTCCAAACATTGCTTACAGTTGAAAGCATTTAATATCCCTCAGTGGCAAGCCATTAAGTGGCTCTTTTTCATCTTAGAGTCATAGATTCGAAAGCCAAAAGGGAACACTGTGATCATTTAGTCTGGCCTCCAGTATTATGCAGGCCAGGGAACTCCCCCAAAATAATTTTTTTGGATCTAGAGCATATATCTAAAAAATTCCTCAACATTGGTGTAAAAATTGCCAGTGATGGGGAAGCCACTATGACCCTTGATAAATTGTTACAATGGTTAGTTATCCTAATTGTTAAAAATGTATACCTTATTTCCAGTCTGAATTTAACAATACGTTGATCTGTTTTTCTTGGCAGAATCTTTGCCACTTATTCAGGTGCTTAACTTTAAACATCCAAATGTTAGCCTAAGCTCACAGTTATGGGCTGGATACATTTCATTTATGCTTTGTTAATATTGGCACAACATTAGCTTTCAGTCCTCTGGAACTTGCCCACTGTTCCACGATTTACTGAAAGTTGACTCTAACAGTTCAGAGAGCTTCTTGGCCAGCTCTTTTAAAGCTCTCAGGTCCAAGTTCTCTGAATCTGTTGAGTTAAAAATGTCTGGCTTTATTAGCTGCTGTTTAACATCCTCTAGAGTGACTGTTGGAATATAAAGTATTTCATCCTCCTCATCCGATATAAATACTTCATCTGGCTTTTTTCCAAACAACAGAATTATTTATTGAACACTTCTGCCCTTTCTGCATTATTATTGACAATTCTACTATTTTCATCTAGTAATGGACCGATACCTTTGGTAGGATTCCTTGTGTTCCTAGTATACTTAAAAAAACTCCCCCTCATTGTTCTTAACTGTGTTGGCCATAGATTTCTTCTTGTATTCATTTGCTTCCTTATTAATTTTCTACTATTTCTAGCTTCTACTTTATATTTATTGCTCTCAGCTTCCACTTTTCCCTTTTGTTATACATATTTAATTCTTTATAGTTCCCCTCTAAATCAGGTTAGACTGATTTAACTGGTATAGCCTTATTTTTTGGTTGTGGCTTTTTGTGCATCTAGTAAAATGTAAAATAGTCTGCAAGAACGACAAAGAGTCTTGTAGCACCTTATAGACTAACAGATATATTGGAGCATAAGCTTTCATGGGCGAAGACCCACTTCGTCAGATGCATGTGGACACAAGAACAAATGGATATAAACTGGCCATCAGGAAGTTTAGACTTGAAATTAGACGAAGGTTTCTAACCATCAGAGGAGTGAAGTTCTGGAACAGCCTTCCAAGGGAAGCAGTGGGGGCAAAAGACCTAACTGGCTTCAAGATTAAGCTAGATACATTTATGGAGGGGATGGTTTGATGGGATAACATGATCTTAGTCAAAGGTCAATTAATTGCCATCAGTGGTAAATAGGACCAATGGTCAATGATGGGATGTTAGAAGTTACTACAGAGAACTTTTTCCTGGGTGTCTGGCTGGTGAGTCTTGCCCACATGCTCGGGGTTCAGCTGATCGCCATATTTGGGGTCGGGAAGGAATTTCCCTCCAGGGTAGATTGGCAGAGGCCCTGGAGGTTTTTTGCCTTCCTCTGCGGCGTGGGGCACGGGTCACTTACTGGAGGATTCTCTGCATCTTGAGGTCTTTAGACCATGATTTGAGGACTTCAGTAGCTGAGACATAGGTGAGAGGATTATTCCAGGAGTGGGTGGGTGAGATTCTGTGGCTTGCATTGTGCAGGAGGTCAGACTAGATGATCATAATGGTCCCTTCTGACCTTAAAGTCTATGAGTCTATGAGTCTATGTGGTGGAAATTTTCAGAGGCAGGTATAAATATGCAGGCAAGAATCAGGTTTGAGATAACAAGGTTAATACAATCAGGGAGGATGAGGTCCACTGCTAGCAGCTGATCTGGAGGTGTGAACACTAAGAGAAGAGAAACTGCTTTTGTAGTTGGCTAGCCATTCACAGTCTTTGTTTAATCCTGAGCTGATGGTGTCAAATTTGCAAATAAACTGTAGCTCAGCAATTTCTCTTTGAAGTCTAGTCTTGAAGTTTTTTTGCTGCAGGATGGCTACCTTTAAATCTGCTATTGTGTGTCCAGGGGGACTGAAGTGTTCTCCCACAGGTTCTCCCACAGGTAAAATACTCTGGTTCACATAAGCATAGCAAAAATGATATGTAGCACTTCTAGAATTATATTTTATTTTCAAAGTGTTTTGCAAGCAATATATAATAAATCCACACAATCCCACCTTTAAAGCAGGTAAATAAAAACAATCAATCCTATATTACAGACTAGGGAGCTGAGGCAGGTGAAATGGTTTGCTCAAGGCAATCTGATGATTGATAAGTCACTATAAATATCAATTCAGGAACTTCTGGGTCTCAGTTTTGTGCTCAGGCCACTAGGCCAATCCTTCTCTGGAAATTCAGGTGCTTTTGAAACCAATTTGAATTAGAAATCTCAGGCACACACATTCCCTGTCAAGATTCCTGGATCCTCCCAGTATTAGCATCTGAAATCCCGAGCAAATGGCTTTTTGTGTTATATTTTGCTATTTTCACTCTGGATGAAACTAAAATGTGCAGCAGTCTGAGGAAAATTATTTTTTTTAAATGTACTGAACCCTGTTGAAGTTTTAAAGGGCCAGGGAGTTGATTGGAGTTGGTATTCATCTTTTATTATATCAGAAATGGTCACCCCAGCCTCGTGATGAGACAACCCAAACTCAAGATTTTAAAGACAAAACTAATGAATTGGCATGGCTCAATTTCTGAGGCAACAATTACCCAGTTATTGAGAAGGGCACTTATGTTCAGGGAGTAGGTGCTCAGCACTTTCTGAATACAAAGCCCTCTTTCAGGTACCTCACGTAGGGCAAAAAACATGGAGGTACTCCAAATCAGTAGTCATTTTTGAAAATCTTTGCCTCAACATCTCTCAGACCCGATCAGGTGCTGACAGTAATAATACATATTACAAACATTTGCTCACCAGCTGTTTCTGTGCAATAAGGAGAGGCTTTAAATGTTGGTTATTACAAACACATATAATTCAATTCAAATGCATTTGTAACTTACATTCAGCTGCAATTAGTTAATCAGTTATAGTTGCTTAACATTGATATAATTGTAGGTCCCCCACATTAAAGTAGATGGTGCAGTAAAGAAGCTGTAGCTTTCTTTTATCCTTTGGATGAGGATGTAACGGGAGTGGAAATGATGTATTTGGTGCTTAGATACTATGGTGATGGGTGCATTAGCAATATGACAACTAAGGTTTTAGTGCAGAGTGTTTATATTTACTCCCAGGGCAAAGTCAGAGAGAGACCAAAATCTTTTCTCTCTCAATAGATCAGGTATGGTCACCTCCTGAAAGACTTCTATCTGCTCAGTGGGAGACAAACACCACCATCAGCACTTGCTAGCCAGCCTTTCCTCAAGGCATCACCTGAGCAGCTGTTGGTTACAAAGGAGGCCCGGGCTAATGATTATGGGCAGTAGTCCCTATACAGAATAGCTTATAATAGCATTATTGGCCTGCTCTAGTGGTCTGACAAGCAGCCTGCAAGTTAGGAACTCTGGATTTCTTAAGCTTTCTCTGCTTAAGTTTCTCTAACTGTAAAAGAGGAGATAATATAATTGATCTGCCATCTGAGAAGAATTGGTTTAAGAGAAAATAATTTTAGGTCTACCACTTGTTATAAACAGGGAATTAGTAATCATCCTATACGCAGCTATTTATTAGGGTTCTTAGTATATAGCCGTGTGAAGGTTCCACAGAAAATTATGAAAGGCTCTTAAGGGCACTTGTAACTATTATGTCATATGGGTTCCATATAATAATAATAATTATTATTAATTAATTAATAATAAGACTTTGCTTTCCTGCCATTCCTTTCATTGAGGGTCTCAAAGTACTTTACAAAGCTAAGGACCGGTTTTTCAAGTGCTCAGCACCAATATTCAGGGCCAGATTTAGACTCCCATTTAGGCAACAAAATAGGTGACTAGAGCAGAGGGGAGAAATAATCTGCTACTGGCAGAGAGCCGTGTGGAGCAACGGGAAACTAGGAAGGGAAGTCTCACTCTCATGCATTCACGAACTGCTCCTAGGGTGGCAAAGCTATGTGTTAGCCCTTTACTTAACGTAGGTTATAATATTACATTATAAGTATTACCATGTTTGGGATCGCTACTATGGAATAGTGTCGTATTTTTAATAAAGGTTGTATCTGGAACATTATCCATTGCGGATGTAACCAAAGCCTTTAAAACTCATTTAAAATGAATGACAGTCTTAAAAAAAACCAATCACCACCACACTGTCATTTTATTAAATCAGCCTCTCTATAGTCTGTATTTATTTTTTTTAAATGTCATCAGGGTATTGTATATCTTTAAGGACTCTCATCAAGTGCCTTCCACAAGGCTTAGCAGTGACTGTTGTTCTGAGATGTAATAAAACAGTGGCAAGGGTTTTTTAAAGTTATATTTCCCCTCCCCTCAACTCTTGCCTCCAATACAGTTTATAAGAACACAAATTCAAGTGGAATTTAAAATTCCAACCTCTGGTCCTGTGACAGCCAAAGTCACTTCATACTGGATACTGGCCAGGCTGCATTTCCTTAAAAAACAAAGGGGAAATTGTCCTAGTTTCTTGTGAAATGTGGTGATCTGATTGTTGATGGAAAGAGGGATGGTTTTATTGGGGTCACTGCTGTGGCACAAAAATTCATGAGAAGGGCCCCTTCTCCATGCTGGAAAGGGAAATGTTGCATTGGACTTTCCTGCTTACCAAAATGTAATGTAAAGCCAGGCCAAGGAGATGGTGCTTGGGTCTGGATCTGAATGAGGTTCCAAGTCGGAGTCAAGGCTAAATCAGATGCCGGGTTCAGAGTCCATGACACACAAATCCTACTAGCTGTTATCATCTGAAAGTGGTGGAAATCTAATGACAGCAGCTGTATTCACTATCTTGGGGAAAAGCTCTTCTCATGACTCTTCACCTCTTTGCCAACTGGAACTGGAAATAGACCCTTTGCCATCTTTTGACCCAACCTGAAACAAAAATTGTAGAATGGGGGCTCACATCCAAACCACACTCTTCCCCGGACTTGAAATTTGAAAGACTTCAGTTCTTTGGTTTTGGTTCATTTCTGATATAAATATTTTTTTCATTATAGCAACTTATAGTAGAGACAAGAAAAGAATCCAGAAGGCCTGGCCACAAATACCAAATTCTAATCACTAGGCAACATTGTAACAATTGACCCCTGTTGCAATATCACCAAGGAATCTTTGAGGAAATTCTTAGTTACTTGGTTCTGAGATGGGGAAATGTCTAGCTTATATTTCTGTCTGACTTGCTTTATCTCACATAACTTGTGGGAGCCTTTCTTGAGAAAAGTTACCATTCAGAATTCTGACATTCCCCCCCCTTGTTAGAATTAGCTTTTTCCAATGAAACCTGCAAAATGATATCAACTCCATTTAGAACAATTAGAGAAAATCACCCATTATGGATGTGCCTTAAATAATGAATTAGTTGGTTTCTAATGAGCCTCTTCAGAGTGAGCAGAGAGAGAGACTTATGAGGCATTCTCTGTCTCTACAGCTTTACCAGTCGATGCAGAAAATAGCCTATGACTTATCATGTCTGACTCTGTGTAGCTTTCACATGTCTGCAAAGTGGCAAGTCAGGGAGCGTTGTACAGTGGTAAGACCTGGGTTCCATCCCATGCTCTGTCACTGATACAGGCAAATTCCTTAACCTCTCAATGCCTCAGGCATTCCAGGTGCAAAATGAAGATAATTATGCTTGCGAGGCACACCTGATTAATGTCTGCAGAGTGCTTTGAGACCTTTGCATGTCAGATACCATCGAAAGGCAGACAGTGTAAGAAACGAATAGTGGGATTTTGGGGAGTATGTGGTAGAAGGATAAATATCCAGTCACCAAAAGCACCCATATAGAAACATGTGACTGTATATAAGGGCATAGATGACAGTTGCAATCTTTGCAAGCTGAAGAGACTTCCCATGCATGTTATTTCACAGCAATAACTCTGGTCTGAGTATAGTTGGGAGGCTGTGGCTTATTTGATCCTCACAGTTTAGGAAGGCTAGAGGGAAGCTACAGCAAACACAAAATGAGCAAATAATCGATTCATAGACTATAAGGCTAGGAGAAACTACTGTGATCACCTAGTCTGACCTCCTGCATACCACAGGCTAGAGAACTTTTCCCGATTAATTGGTACTTGAACTAAAGCCTATATTACCAATCTTGATTCAAAAAATGCCAGTAATGGAGAATCTACCACAATCCTTGATACATTGATACAGTTTGGAGGCAAAGGTATGGCAGGAGAGACAGAGAGAGCTAAATTTGCAGGGTCAAATCCTTCCAGCCTCACACCCAACTCCTCCGTTTGTATTATCAACTTTGGTACTAACTATGAATTCACAAACAAAGGACTAATGAACTCAGTTTTCTGATGCTGGCTTTCCTGAGTCCCCAGAGTTCTGAGAACTGCAGCTCCCAGAATGACTTGCATGTAGGCCTGACTCTGCCAAAGGAACCTGTTGTCTGCGCAGCTCAGGATGGCTGAATGCTCAGTGAATTTTCAGTGTGATACGGGACAGCAAGGAGCAAAGCTGTGTTGAAACAAGTTCCTGAGAGTCTGGGATTTGGTGCTTTAGCATGGCAGTGCATTTCAAAGGCAAGTGGGGAGTAAGCAGTGCTGCATCCCAGACCTCTGGGAACCTGGCATGAATAGATTAAGGTACAGACTCTGTTCTGCTCTGCTCTCTTTATATCACTCAGGCAGCACAAAAAGAGCAAAGACTGGCAGCCACCCCCAAGCTAGAGATTCCCCTGTCATATGGAATTCTCTAGCCTGCACAAAGCTAGATCCTAACTACTCTCTCTGCATCCCCACCCCGGTGCAGGAGGCATGTTAGAGGTTGGGAGAGGCATGGGGAGGAGAAAAGGCTGGAGCATGCTACATTCTGGCTGTTCTCAGCTGGCACTATGATTCCTTGAGGATCATTTCGCAGCTGTTTCAAAGGTGTTTATACACCTATGAATTTTGACCATGGAATTCTCAGGTGGAAGGGGCTAGGTTGAGAGACTCACTCCAAAGCCAGGTTAGACTGGCAATTATGTAGCATGGTGTATATATATATACAGTCAAACCTGCCAAGAGTGACCATTCATGGGAATTAGCAAAAGTGGTCGCTTGTAAGAGGTTGTCTCTCTTCAAAGGTTTGCACACCAGAGAGCGGCCTCTGCAAGTAATCGCTCGTGATAGGTGGTCTCTCTTCAGAGGAGGTCTCTAAGGCCTGGTCTACACTAGGACTTTATGTCGAATTTAGCAGCGTTAACTCGATTTTACCCTGCACCCGTTCACATTACGAAGCTATTTATTTCGACATAAATGGCTCTTTAATTCGATTTCTGTACTCCTCCCCGACGAGGGGAGTAGCGCTAAATTCGACATGGCCGTGTCGAATTCGTGTTACTGTGGACGGAATTCGACGCTAATAGCTCCGGGAGCTATCCCACAGTGCACCACTCAGTGGACGCTCTGGACAGCAATCCGAGCTCAGATGCTCTGACCAGCCACTCAGGAAAAGCCCCGGGAAAATTTGAATTCCTTTTCCTGTCTGGGCAGTTTGAATCTCATTTCCAGTTTGGACATCGTGGCGAGCTCAGCAGCACTGGCAACGATGCAGAGCTCTCCAGCAGAGGTGACCATGCAATCCCAGAATAGAAAGAGGGCTCCAGCGTGGACTGATCGTGAAGTCTTGGATCTGATCGCTGTGTGGGGAGATGAATCCGTCCTATCCGAGCTCCGATCCAAAAGACGGAATGCAAACATTTATGAAAAAATATCCAAGGCTATGACGGAGAGAGGATACAGCCGGGATGCAACGCAGTGCCGCGTGAAAATCAAGGAGCTGCGACAGGCATACCAGAAGACCAAAGAGTCCAACGGATGCTCCGGATCACAGCCACACACATGCCGTTTTTACGAGGCACTGCATGCTATGCTCGGTGGTGCTGCCACCACTACACCGCCAGTGTCCGTGGACTCCGACGATGGGGTCCTATCTACGGCCACTTCGTCTGAAGTTTTTGCGGACGGTGAAGAAGAGGAAGGAGATGAGGAGGACGAGGCCGTCCACAGCGCTTTCACCACTGATTTCCCTGACAGCCAGGATCTGTTCATCACCCTCACCGAGATCCCCTACGAACCCTCCCAAGGCAGCATCCTGGACCAGGAACCAGGCGAAGGATCCAGGCGTAGGTGAGTGTTTTAAACATTTATTTGGAATAGAATAGGCATGGTGTGTTAGCAACCTGTTTTTATTGCTTAATTTGCCATAGGCGCTTTACTTTTGACTCATTTCCAAGGCAACTACTCGAAAAGTCTGTCAGTATGTATGGGGATAGAGGAGAAATCCCCATCGGAAATCTCCGCGAAGCTCTCCTGTAGGTACAAGGAAAGCTTTTGCATCAGGTTCCCAGGGAGAGCGGCCTTATTGTCTCCTCCATGGTAGGATACTTTTCCGCGCCATGCTAGCAGCGGGTACTCCGGTATCATCGCCTTGCACAGCATGGCGGCATACGGCCCCATGGTTTGCTGGTATTCAAGCAGCATGCGGTCTTTGTCTGTCTCCGTAATCCTCATCAGAGTGATATCAGTCATGGTGCCCTGGTTTGAATGAGTGATTTTTTTAGTATAGTAACTTCTTGATTTTTCCTTCAAAGAACAACACCCGGCGGTTTCCAGCCACGTGGGGGGGCGGGAGCTGGGAGGCTAACCATTGAAACTTAGTGGTGTGCATGCTGGGAGAGTTCCCAGGAGTGGCCACGCGGAGGGGTGGAAAGGGTAGGCAAGCCGTTCAAACAGAGCAGTTCGCGGGCAGGGACATTTCCCGGGACCTGCCACGCAGAGGGTGGGGGTGGGTAACGGGCAGGCGAGCCCTTCAAACGGAGCGGTTCGCGGACAGGGACATTTCCCGGGACCTGCCATGCAGAGGGTGGGGGTGGGTAACAGGCAGGCGAGCCGTTGTAGCTGAGCGGTTTTGCCAGCAGCAGGAACTGGCCACCGCCAGGAACTGTGCTTGAAACACGGGAGTACAGCACTGCTGTGAAGTAAGCTCTCAGCAGTCCAAAGGCAACGGCTTACCATGGTCTCCAGAGAGCCCATTTCCAGTGTCCAGCCCCGCCAGTGTGATCTGCACACCAGGACCTCAGGCACTCAGTATAAAGATATAATATTCGACCTTGTACTGAGTGCACATGTGATAGGTAGTGTGCATGGTCTTGTTCACAGGGAAAGAGTATAGGCATTGTTCGGGAAAATGTTTCTTTCTGAGGAATTCACTCCCTTTCTCCCATCCCACAGCTGCAAGTGTCTCCCGCCCTACCCGTGGGTCACCCTCCCAGAGGCTTGCGCAGATCAGGCGGCACAAAAAGAGAACCCGGGACGACATGTTTTCAGAATTGATGGTCTGTTCCCGAAATGAGGCGGCACAGCGGAGAGAGGACATCTCAAGGTCCGAGCGAGCAGTCAGCGAACGGGAGCAGAGGGCTGAAGCTCGCGAGGACAGGTGGCGCCAGGAAGACCAGCAGGTGACTCAAACGCTGCTTGGACTAATGAGGGAGCAAATGGACACACTCCGGTGCCTTGTGGACGTACTGCAGGACCGGAGACAGGACGAAAGAGCCCCTCTGTATGTGATTTCCAACCACCCTCCCCTGCCACAAAGTCCAATCCCCCCCTCACCCAAAGTCACTAGAACGAGGGGAGACAGGGGCCGTGGAAATAATCACTCCATCCCTGCGGACTGCTCCAGTAGCAGAAGGCTCTCATTCCCAAAAATTTAGATGGGTCCTTTCCTTCCCTCCAACCGCACCCCACCCCAGTCCCCATCCAAGTTTCATCTCAAAAGTTTGTTCTTAATAAAATTTTTTGTTCTAGTGATGTTTCCTTGACTGTCTTTCACAGGACGGTTTGATTTGGGGGGAGGGGGTAAGGGGGTTTGTAATTTGAGACGATAGGCGCCTGTACCAGGGTAGAGACGGGGGAAAGGTTCAACAGAAAGTCACACTCACATTGCATTCACTAGGCACACTTCTCATTCTGGGAGGGGGTTTTCATGTTCTTTATGCGGGGGGCTCTGTGACTTTCTGTTGGGGGAGGGTGGCTGCAGATCTTTTGCGGCCGGCAATAGCCTGCATGACAGATCCATGCAGCGGGGGATCTGTGACCGCAATCCATGGCCAAAAAGTCACACAGGGCCCCCCCCCCCCCCCCCGAGTTGCGAATAGGAGGGGTTGCAGGCTCCGTTGAAACAAGCAGTCCATCACTGCGGACTGCTCTGGGAGCAGGAGCCTGTCATTCCCCGGGTTTGGAAGCGTCCTTTCCAACACTCCACCCGCTCCCCAACCGCAGCAGGCATCCCTGGTTAAACCCTTAACCGAGAAATCATTAATAAAGAAGACGGTTTTAATAAACAATGTTTCCTTTATTATACTTTTAATGCGTTGAATGAAGGGGGGGAAGGGGGTTGGTAATTGGAGAGGATAGGCACCATTAACTGGGTAAAGAAACGGGGGCAGGTTCAGCTTCTGTTTAAACAACCGTAACAGTCACTGGTTACCCTGGTCAGTCTGGAAGCTAGCTTTCAAAGTTTCCCGGATGCGCAGCGCGTCCTGCTGGGATCTTCTAATCGCCCGGGTGTCCGGCTGTGCGTAATCAGCAGCCAGGCGATTTGCCTCAACCTCCCACCCCACCATAAACGTCTCCCCCTTGCTCTCACAGAGATTGCGGAGCACACAGCACGCTGCAATCACAATGGGGATATTGGTTTGGCTGAGATCAGAGCGAGTAAGTAAGCTTCTCCATCTCCCTTTCAGACGGCCAAAAGCACACTCCATCACCATTCTGCACTTGCTCAGCCGGTAGTTGAAGAGCTCCTTTTCAGTGTCTAGGGCTCCTGTGTATGGCTTCATGAGCCAGGGCATTAGCGGATAGGCTGGGTCCCCGAGGATCACTATAGGCATCTCCACATCCCCAACAGTTATTTTGCGATCCGGGAAGTAAATACCTTCCTGCAGCCGTCTAAACAGACCAGAGTTCCTGAAAACACGAGCGTCATGAACCTTGCCTGGCCATCCGACGTTGATGTTGGTAAAACGTCCTTTATGGTCCACTAGTGCTTGCAGCACCATAGAAAAATAGCCCTTACGGTTAATGTACTGGCTGCCCTGGTGGTCCGGTCCCAGGATAGGGATGTGTGTCCCATCAATAGCCCCGCCACAGTTTGGGAATCCCATAGCCGAAAAGCCATCTATGATCACCTGCACGTCTCCCAGGGTCACTACCTTTGAGAGCAGCAGGTCAACGATTGCATGGGCAACTTGCATCACAGCAACCCCCACGGTAGACTTGCCCACTCCAAATTGATTCGCGACTGACCAGTAGCTGTCAGGCGTTGCAAGCTTCCAGAGGGCTATGGCCACTCGCTTCTGGATAGTCAGGGCTGCTCTTACTCGGGTGTCCTGGCGCTTCAGGGCAGGGGACAGCAACTCACAAAGTTCCAGGAAAGTGCCCTTACGCATCTGAAAGTTTCTCAGCCACTGGGATTCATCCCAGACCTGTAGCACTATGCGGTCCCACCAGTCAGTGCTTGTTTCCCTTGCCCAGAATCGCCGTTCCACAGGATCAACGTGACCCATTGCCACCATGATGTCTACGGGCCGGGGTCCCGTGCTTTGCGAGAGGTCTGTGCCCCTCTCAGAGTTTATGTCCTCTCGGAGCTTCCGTTGCCTCCTCGCCCGATTTATCTGCATCTGCCTCTGGAAAAGGTGGACGATAAGGCGCGAGGTGTTGACAATGGACAGAACAGCAGCGATAATTGCGGAGGGCTCCATGCTCACTGTCCTCTGGCGTCCACGCTGTCAATCACCAGAAAAGGGCGTGAATTAATTGCCCGCCGGTGCTTTCACGGAGGGAGGGCGGGAGTGTGGGTCGAATGACGACATTTACCTATAACCACCCTCGACACATTTATGGCCCCAGAAGGCACTGGGGGCTACACCCAGAATTCCAATGGGCAGCGGGGACTGCAGGAACTGTGGGATAACTACCCACAGTGCACCGCTTGCAATGTTGACGCTTGCCCCGTTACTGTGGACTCACAAACTCAAATTAATGTCCTTGGTGTGGATTCGCACACTCGACTTTGTAATATCGGTTTCACAAGTTCGGTTTAAGAAAAATTGAACTAGTCTCGTAGTGTAGACATACCCTAAGTCAGCTTTTACTGTATATGCAAAGAGAGGGTGTGTGTGGATAGGTGGATTGGCTAGAATGAGCTCCATTCTAACCATGTTCAGAGAATGATGCAAAGTCCACCATTTTGCAAATGATGGTATTGCTCAAGAAAGAAATATACACTAACACGGGCTAAATTAGGCAGATGAGAGCAGAATCATCTCTGGAAAACTTTTGGCTCTGACAGTGTGCTATTGTGAGTGCATACTTACAAATATTGAGAGATACTCAGACAAATAGGCCTCTTCAACTAACTCTGAACTGCTTCCCCTTAATGCATAAAGTTAAATGAGTCAGCAGCTAATTTTCCAATGTGGGTCAAAGTTCATATACAGAGTGATGTGGTTTCTCAGCAAGCTTTTGACACTTGAGAAGCTGGCACCCTAGGGTTTCTCGTCAAGAATAAGTCATTAGCCAAAGTTTTTAGAAAGCAATATTCTTCTCTAATTGGGTCTCTCCTAGTTATGCTCGCCTGGGAGAGGTCGGAGGAGTGGGATAAAATAAATTAATAATTATTAGTGGAAAGAGGAAATGAGAAGAGCAATTTTTTAAAGTTGTTAATTGAACCATTAACTAGTTTGTTATGAAGCAGCGCAGGATAATGGGCAGCCCTGCATTAATTGTGTACATTAAACTAGCACTAAAAGTTATAGCTAGAATCCAGTCATAAACTGAGGCGCTGCGGAAAGGGAACTTTCTTGGAGGCATGAAAGAGAGGCTATATGGAATGGTGGTTAGGATTCTGAGTTCTATTTCCTGCTTAGCACTTCCCTATGACTCAGTTTCCTCATGGGTAAAATGGGGAATTATAGTTTACTGCCTTACAGGTGAGTCTGTATGTTGAGAAACGGTAAGATTTTGACCAGATAAGAGATGCTTAGATGTATCCCTGTGGGCAGTGCTAGACTCAGCAGGGATGGTGGGGGCCCATGCCTCCACTGTCTTGCATACCAGCCAGTGGAGCTAGCCCCATGGGAAGGTGAGGCACACACTACACCCAGTCACAGAGTGGCACAGAAGCTGCAGTCCTACTCTGCTCCTGAAGGAAGGAACTTCTGTAGCAGGAGTTCCTGCTGGGACAGGACATGTCAGTGTACTGCCATGGTTGAAGCCCTTCGTGTCTGTCAAATGTTATCAGATCCCTGCAAGGGGCAGCTATTGTTACTGTTATGAAAATGTGCCTCTTTCACTGCAGGTCCATAATGAGTGCTCTGGCAACACGAGGGCAAGAGGCAACACCATTTGTAGCAAACCCCAGCGAAGCATCTGTGTCCTTGCTGCAATCACAAGCAGACCCTGTAACGAGTACTTGATAAGCCTTGCTGGTACAGCAGGGGACTCTTGTGGGGTGGGTGAAGGAGAGACCACCATTAGACTAAACCTATTTTTATCTTTGTTTATTTTTTTAAATCGTTCCGGGAGGTGGGTGGGCATAACCCTCCGCACACCTGACGCCTAAGGGGAGGAGCTGCTAAATCTAGGGCTCAAATAATTATGAGGGACAACAAATGAAAAACAAGGTCAGAAGTGAGGGCCACAGGTTCAAGATCAGGGATCCAGAAGAGGACACCAAGCAGAGAACCCTGGACAGCACCCCTGGCTCCTCAAAGTTGTCTAGGGAGCCAGTGGATGTGGCACAGAGGAACTCTGCCCGGATGCATGATTCAAGGGATGAACAGAAATAATTGCAGAGCACCTCCTTGTCCAGCATCCTCCTCCTGGTTTTAAAGATGGCCACCTTGGCCAGTGCCAGGACGAGGTTGACGAGGAGGTCTCGCAACTTCATGGGGCCATGGATGGGGTGTGCATAAATGAAGAGGTGTGGGGAAAAGTGCAGCCAGAACCTAAGGAGAAAGTTCTTTGCTTATTGGCTTGAAAAACAGATTAAAGACTCTCTTAGTGAGTAGGTGCTCCAAAGCCTAGGAAGCTAGAGCAGCTCTATTAAAATGGGGGGAATTTTGCCACTGAGGAAGATGTAGACGGGAGAGAACATTTATACACGGGGAAGAGACATGGCTGGTATTACCCAAAAGATTCTTTAGTTATTATTTACAGATATTGAGGGGTTTTTAGTTTTCCAATAATATTTTAGTAAATTCAGTACTTGTGGGAGGTGCCAGAATGGCAGCCCTGAAGACTAAAGTGATGTGTCCAGCTACAATGCAGGTAACGGCAGGATCAGTTATTCACGTGAGTGTGCAGCACCACTGTAGTCCATTGTTAAATTCACCTACTCAAAACAACCAATGAACCAGTCAGACAGAAAGCCATAGGCTAGGAAGACATTTGAAAGAAATTATAATTACTGTGAAGAGCAGATGATTTACTTAGTCCTGCCTCAGCGCAGAGGGTTGCACTAGACAAACCCTTGAGCTACCTTCCAGCTCTACATTTTTATGATTCTGTGATGTGCTTGGTGCTGCATAAGACACAGATAATGACAGCCGCTACCCCAACAGACTTGCAAACTAAGAATGGAGAGCAAGGATGGTCTTCACTGGTGATTAAGATACAGGCAGTCTGGTCTCTATTTCTGGTTCATCCATGAACTTCCTGTCTCACCACATTGATAAGTCAAATGAAGCCTGATTTTCTGATGCTGGCTTCTGTTTTTGAGGGCCAAATGTTGCCTCCACAATTCTGTCACCCTGTGACTGATCATGTGCCAATGAAGTCAACAGGTGAAGGATCAAGCCCTTTGATGTCAAAGTCCCTGATTTATGGGTTCAGTCAGGGAGTCCAATGTTTAAATGATCTAAAGTAGTTGTGGGGATATTGCAGGATGCAGCCACAGAGCCAGCCTCTCATCTCATGGTATGACATGGCACTAAAGTCATGCCCCCTCTCTTCCTCCTGTTGGTTCTCCAGATAACTCATCCACAGCCAGTTGTTTCTTAACATAACATTTTCCCTCTGGGGGTTTAATTTGTTCAGATCTCTCAAAAACACACAGTTCCCTAGGCCCTTCTAGGCTCCAACCCTTTTCCTTCCTCAGGCCATCAAGCCCCAAATATCTCCCCGCTCCCACTTCCTTATAAGCAGTGTGTTCTAGTTCCTTCTAGAGAGTCCTTTCCCCAGATCTTTTCCTAGTTCCAGCTCCTGGCCTCAAACTCCTCCCTCCCCCCACGAGCAAGGACCTTGCTTGAAACCTCACAAACTCTCTATCAGGCCCATCAAGATAAATTTGGGGCCCTGGTGGGTTTGTTGGGCCTCCCACCCCCGCCCACTTCACTTTATTTACACAGACATTACATGTGTGTTGGGGGCCCTCCTGAGCTCAGGGTCCTAGTACATTTGTCCCTGTACCTTCCATCATCACCGGGGTTTCTAATGCCAAGAAACTCTCCCCACGACGATCCCTGACACTTAAAATGCCTGCTTGACTAAGAAGCCCTTTATAATGCTCAGCAGGTAGTTGCATGATTCAGGCACTTGGCCCCCATTCACATCTTGATCTGCTGGTTCTTCCGGGATTGGAAACTACCTGTTCTTAAATGGGCTATATCTTGGAACATAGTTGCATGACCCCAGTCCTCTCTGCCCTTAAAGGGTCAGAACCCCTGTTGCAGGGTACAAAACTGCATCCACCATTTTGCACCATACAAGTGGAGGCCTGATTAAGAGTAGGCTGAAAATGTGGCCTTTAATCTCCGCGACTCGGTTTTCCCATCTGTAAAAAATGGATAATGGCACCTGCCTAACTCACAAGTGTGTTGTGAGAGTAAATTAATTAATATCATGACTCTGTATTTGGTAGCTGCAGAGTTTACTCCTTCCCACATAACTGGGCTCTTGAATCTCAGACTTCATTCAAATAATTATACGTCTAGCACTTATGGTTACTGGGATAACATCAAAAAAGGAACCAACTGTAAATGGTATAGTTATGCCTGCCTGAAACAATGCCTGAGGGAGTGAAAACTGCCCTATTTATCTGTAACAGGGCCTATTTATCTCAAATATAGCCATGGAATATAGCATTTTTTTAAGATGTCATAGAACACAGCAGTTTTGCAAGATAATTTACCATTTGCTGTAGCTAGGCACCCATATTTATTTTCCTCTCTGCCCTACTGGGATTTGCCTGCAGCTGCCCCTTGCTCTCCCATTTTGTCCTGAAGAGGGAGTTAATAGGAATACAGTGCATGATTCCTGCACTGTTTTATGAAGCCAGGTGTCAGAGGGTCTGGAATCTAGACCAGGAGTCCAACTTGCAGCCAGAAAGCAAGTGGTGCCAGAAGTGCAGACTGATGAGCTGGGAGCTTGGAGTGGAGTGCAAGACTCAGGGACCTGGAGAGATAAGCTGCCAGCTACATGCTCTTCCCTTCCCTAGCAGACACATGGGAAGGAGGTTTTAAGCCACATCATCTGGACAACACAGGGCTAGTTTACACTAGAAGCACTGTAGTGCAGTTGGTGAAGATGCTCTATGTTGATGGACGAGAGCTCTCTCGTCGGCATAAGAAAACACCTCCATGAGAGCTGGTAGCTAGATCGGCGGGAGAAGCTCTCTCACCTGCAAAATGCTGTCCACACCACTGCTTAGGTGGATGTAACTTATGACACTCAGGGGGGCGGCTTAGCAGGGGCGGCTCTACCAATTTTGCCACCCCAAGCAGTTGCCGCCGAATTGCTGCCGCGGTGGGAACAGCGGCGGAGCTACCGCTGAATTGCCACCGCGGGACATGGACTGCCGCCCCATTCGGGATACTGCCCCAAGCAAACAGCTTGGAAAGCTGGTGTCTGGAGCTGGCCCTGTGGCTTAGTCACACCCCTGAGTGACATAAGTTTAGAGACATAAATGGTAGTGTGTACAAGTCCTTAGTAGGAGCTGAGATCAGGGAACAGAATGGCTGCAGAAACTAACCATGAAATTTTATGTGTATGAGTATTTTAAACTATGACCTATACTTATGTGTATTTGCTTAGGTTAGGGAAATGGGGATGGGAACGAGGGGCAGGTGACATTAATGTTGCTACAGAATGTAGGGGTTGCAGAATTTTGTCCCATTGTTTTGCAGAATACACAGGGCATTGATTAAGAGCACAGAGATCTTTGGATGCTGCTGCACAAGTGAAACACATTATTTATAGCAACATGTGATGGAAGCAGAAGGAATCAAAGCCCTAACTGCATTGCTCAAACTGAGGCTAACTGAGCATGTGGGCATTTTTTGCCTTTAAAAAAAGAAAAGATTCAAACATCTGTAGCTGCTGTCCCTTCAACACCTGACTCATGTTGTGCTGTTCAGTAGACTTAGCACTGCTATTAAAATGTAGTTGCCTTTCAGTAATTTAGTGTCAACTGGGAGAGAATTATGGTTAAATATTAGCATAAGTGGTTGTGTGACCTCTTATTTCTTCCTCTTTTTTAACTTTTAAATGAAATCCATGTGATTCTTCCTGCTCTTTTCAATGAACCTCACAGACTATGCAAATGAGCTTCATCATGCACAGTTTTTTCTGCGTGTGCATGTGTATGTGTGTTGTTTTCTGCTGATGTTAACAAAGTGCAGTGAAGCAAACAGAGGCTGTATGTTCAAGGCTAATGGAAATGGCTGCATACATCTAAGATTAAAAATGAAAACTGTCTGAAGCTCTTAAATCTCCCCTCCGTACTCCAAAATGAACTGCAGTCCTCATTGAAACGAATGAATGCTCCGTGGGAGATGTGTGCAATTAAATATGCTACTCATAGAAGGAACATTAGTAACCTTCTTAAAGCCCTGTCATTCATTTGCATATTTTATCCCCTGCAGCTAAACAGGGGGGAGTATTAAAATCCCATTTTTCTCTATATGTCTTTCTTTTATATTAGCCTCTCCATTATTATCTTATTATATATCTCCATTCCTCCCAAAAACCAGTAATGGGGATACTTGCTCTGAGAACATGCCGATATTGTGACTGTATGCTTAATATCACCTGAATATTCATTGTTCAGTGACATGAGAGCTGTGGTCTTGAAACGTGTGAGCTGAGAACTCCTGTATTCTTTTCCTAGCTCTGACAGAGACTTACTTAGTGATCTCAAGCAAGGCACTTAGGGTCCAGTTTCAAAAGTTGCTGCAGCTCGCATTGACTTTAAGTGGAGCTGTGGGTACAAGACTCACAAGGGGGTTAGATGCCAGTGGCAATCACAAAACCACTGCTCAAAGGCCACCTACCAGACTGGGCCTTGTACAACACACAGCCAAAGAGTTGGTGTTTATATCCAATAGTCCAGTGGTAAGAGCACTCACCTAGGACATAGGGGACCTGGGTTCAGTGGTGCATGTAGGGTGGTAAGGTACGGTACGTCGTACCAATAGATATTTATAGCTGATACACCATACTGGAAAGACACAGGAGCAGAATGTGGGGCCATTGGGCTGCCCCATTCCTGCAGCTCCTCTGTTGTGGGGTCTGTAGGCAGCCCCCAGAGGACAGGGCTGGGGGCAGTACCAGTGCAGCCGCGCCAGAGGAGCTGCCGGCGTGGGGCTGCGCAGTGGCCACATGCTCTGCTCCTTTCACTGCTGCGGTTCCGGAGAGCCCTGTGGTTCAGAAGTCTCCAGTGCAGGGATGGGTCATGGGGAAGGGAGGGGAAGAGCGCGGGGTCCCGGGCTGGGGGCAGGGTCATCTGAAGAGTCACATGGGGAGGTCACGTGCCTCCCCCCCTTTAGCTGGTACAGTGTACTGGTATGAAATGAATTCTACTTGCACCACTGCCTGAGTTCAAAACCCCACTTTGATCTGGAGAAGGGACATGAACCCAGGTCTCCTATCTCCCAGATGAATGGCCTAATCACTGATCTATAGTATAGGGCATTCTGTGGGGTGTTGCTCTCAATCTCTCCTGTTGAAGCTATTTCACTTTTTATAAAATATTTAAATTTTTATTGGAGCAGGGACTGGAACATGGGACTCCCATGGGATGTGCCCTAATCAATCAACTGTAGAATTCTATTCTATATAGGTTTTTATCCACACCCCTCACCGTAGTATCTAAGTGCCTTCCAGTAGAGCATTAAGCAATATGACTACACATTTATTATATGTTTGTTCTCTCATCCTCTTCCCAGAAGCCTGTGCAGTGGAGTGCCTTATTTAGGGAGTGTGTTTCTTAAAATATAAATATGTCTTTGCTATGTGTTTATGTTAGGAAAGACAAAGTCAAGGCAAGAAGGCAAAGCAAGAGAAGACAAGACAAAGCCTTGCAGTTGGAATGGAAAGTAGTGAGGTTTGTGATGGTCCTTAGGGATTTCTTTCCATAGTCTCCAAACCCCCATCAGTGCTTGTGCTCCTCTCTCTTCATCTGTTGTTGGGTGTCAGCAAACAAAGAGGATGTGTGTAGGTGACGGGAAGGATGGAGCAGTTTAGGGGCCAACCATGTCAATGGTTGAGGTGAGTGTAGGATGGTAATGATTCAGCAGATTCTCAGCTACTCGACCCGTAGGTGGGTTGCTGATGTATTTTATCATGCTTTGAAATTTGTTGAGTCCATGAGTCTTTGGTCTTTCTTGTTGCCTAGGTGTTGGAAGGTCTCTGACCACTGTCTTAATGAGATGATAGTGTGTCCAAGACAGTGGTTAGGTTGTGATGCCCATCTGGGTCGAAAATCAGGTTCAGGATGTGACTAGCTGTGGGAGCTGGACCAGAGAGGACTTGTGAAAGTCCTAGGAAAGCAAGTGGAGAGATGAGTTTTGGGGCTTTTGTGTCTGGGACCTTGTTGATATGTGTGTTGAAATGTCCCAGAATGACAAGGCTAATGTATTTCACCACTATCTCTGACAAGGTATCAGTGAGCTCCTTTGTGAATCCTTCAGTCTGTGGTGGTCTTCATAAAATCTATGTTGGCTCTGGTTGCAGGCTATATCAGGTGCTTCATCACTGATGAGGTCGTGTATTATTTATCAGTGGCAGATCTTGTGTTGATCAGCATCAACTTTAGTTTGTGATGCTAAGTGATGGTCCTGTGCAATGTGTAAGTGTGAGATATCTGGAATCTAGTTTCCTATGTCTGATTTTCTGTTTCTTTGTGCAGACATAGGTGATAGTGTAGATGGTGCCATAGGATGGTCCAAAGGGAGGGACAGTTATCTGGTTTGTCATATGCCTTGGGAAAAGCAGACCTGTTGGATATCTTTTGGAGCTTTAACCTGGCCAAGTCCTTGGAATGGGTGGAGCTGAAGCAGTCTGTTCCTGGAGTGTTGGTGGCTGTGCTGGGAGCATGGTGGCACGACAGCAATGGAAACAGTAATAAATGACAATAGTCAGAGGTAGGGCTGAGCCCCATAAGTGGAAGTGTCCATGGCCTCGGACATCCATTTCCTTGAAATAAGTTGTCTGTGTTGTCATGATGACCCTGTTGCTCTTACCTGCATTGGGAAGGAGGTGGAGAGGAGAGGGGAAGGGGGATAGGACTTATTGTTTAGTCTTGTCTGAGTAAAAACTGAAATGTGGCCTTCTGACTAGTAAGTGGTGGTGAAGGCTGAAGGAACCAGGCTGGGGCTCAGGACTCTTTCACTATTAGAGAGAAGAGCTGTTTGGCAGCCTCCTTCCTGGTGGAGGTTCCTGAGCTGAGGAAGGGGCTGGGGAGGTATCACAGCCTCACTTTCACCTTTAAGGGCTCTCAGGCTCCGTGTCACTGGTCTCTGCAATTTTTTAAAGTCAGGCTCCTTTTGAAAGGCCTTGGCAGCAAAAAATTGTGAACTGGTGACAGGCGACTTTTGGGCTACAGATTACTTTCTTGAAGTAAAATTTGGGCAGTTTTACTTAGAGCTCGCTGCTCCCTGTCTCTTTGCTGCTTCCTAGCGGCCTTTTGAATGAGCATCTACCTAGACCCATGCACAGATGGACAAAGTCTGGCAACTTCTGGCCAGCAGAAGCCACACAGCATGTGTGCTTTTGGAACAGAGCCCTGCTGGCCGTGGCAAATCAGGGCTTCCTATTGTCCCTGGGAAGTATCCAATCAGGTGGGGGAGGCAACCTGTGGGAAGATGGAGGTGGGGTATAAACCTGGAAGTGACCCATTTCGATCACAGTGAGTGGGGTGATGCAGTGTTGCCACCCTCGGTGATTTCTTTTTAAATGGCAAAAATACGGGCGTTTTAAAGCAAATTTTGTTTGGTGATTTTTGGGATAATTTTCACTTGCAGTCAGCAAAAACTTGAACTTTGAAATTGGCAGCACTGCTGTTTCTGGACACGGAAAGGGCCAGCTGGAGCTGGACTCACTGATGCTGTGTCCCCAAACTGGGCCCAATGAATATTTAATTAGCTAACTATTGTTATTACAATGTATTTCTTTAGAACTGGTTAAATCACTACTCTGGTAGACTGTACAGGCTGGTATATTTGTTTCTGTGGGACAAATGATGGCTGAAATGAACATTTACACAAAAGCAACATATGGTACTTGGACAGCTCCCCCTTCTATTTTTGTTTTTTGTTTTTAAGATTTGCATTTCTTTACATTTTTTTTCTTGTATAACTCAGTGTAACAAAATATTCATTATGAACACAGAAAACACCTTTGTACTGCCCAAGTGGAGGTAACTATGGATTCATTTTAAACCAGATTATAGGGCAGTGGAGTTTTGCCAGTCAATCAACATGCAAGGTAGAAAAATATTTGTTATTTATGCAGTTCCCTGCACTCTGACTGGGTGTTCTAATTTACATAACAAATCTATTGTTATTTCCCAATAACTGTACACTGATTGGCTAGCGACCATTATTAACCCAAGTGTCTGTGTGGCCACTGACCTAATAACTTTCCACCTCTGCACTCATAGTTAATACAATAACCTCATTTTATCTCCCACTCTCTGACAATCTCAGATATTCAATGCAATGTAAGAAATTATTCTTAGGGACAGCATGTGGCTTCATCTGGAAAACTGTGTGCAGTACCGGTCATCCCATCTTTAAAAAGTTATTGCAGAATTAGAGGGGCCCAGAGAAGGGCATTGAGACTGACTGGGGGCATGGAAAAACTCTTATGTGAAGAGAGATTGACAATTGGGATTGTTTAGAAAGGAGGCAGACAAAGAGGGGACATGATAAACATATATAAAATAATGACTGGTTCAGAGAAAGTAGATCAGGAACTTCTGTTCTCCCTGTCTGATAGCATTCAATGAAACTGAAGGTGGCAAATTCAAAACCAATAACAAGAAATACTTTTTCACAGAATGTGTAATTAGACTGTGGAACTCACTGACACAGTATACTTGTTCCAAGTCTTGTCTCCCAACCCTGGGAAGAGTGGAGCAGTAGAAATGTTCTCAGAGGGACACAAGCCATTTAGGCAGCCTGAAAACCTTGCCCACAGTAAAAAAAAAAGTTAATTCTGTGGCACTGTACCACATAAATGAGAACTCAAAAGGCAACTAAAGCAGATTCTGACTGTTCAGATACAAGAAAATCCCAGCCTCAGTCATTTCAGGAGTCATCTCTTTACTATACAAAGAAAGGATTACAGTCCTATAAAAGGTGGCTCATTTCACCCTAGCAGTCCTTTCTCCCCACATCAACAACAATATTTCTCTTTCTATTCCACTCAGCAGTGGAATAGATAGTACATTCTCAACCCATTCTTTTTTACTATTATTATAAAATTTGTGAATGAATTTGATGCTCCTGAAAAAGAGCGGGCTAATAGCACTTGGAGAGCCTCAGGCTTAGTGCGGGCAGGTATGGTACGATGCTTGCTTCCTCAACACAGACTTTGACAGAGCATCTCATTCCTGACCATTATCCTGTCTGTCAACAGGGCCAGCTCCAGGCACCAGCCAACCAAGCACGTGCTTGGGGAGGCACCTTCTAAGGGGCGGCCAATCTTGGGGTGGCGGGGCAGCACTCGTTTTTTTTTTTTTTTTAATTTTGGTGGGGCGGCGCTCAGGTGGGTTTGGTTTTTTGTTTTTGTTTTGGCGGTGCGGTGCTCGGGGGAGGGGAGGCTTGTTTTGGCGAGGCGGCACTTGTGGGGTTGTTTTGGCGGGGCGGTGCTCGGGGGTGTGTTGTTTTTTTGTTTTTGTTTCGGCGGGGCAGTGCTCGGGGATGGGGGGGTTTTGTTGGGGTGGGGCAGCGCTCAGGGTGTTTTTTTGTTTTGTTTCGGCGGGGCGGCGCTGGGGGGGTGGGCATTGTTTTAGCAGGGCGGCGCTCGGTTGTTGTTTTTTTGTTGTTGTTGCTTTGGGCGGCAAAAAAGTTAGAGCCGGCCCTGCTGTCAAGGTTATTATATTGTGCCTTAACTGTGGTATCTGGGTGCCCCCTGTTCTCACACCCTCCATAAAGCTCTCAGCAGTACACCTCATTCGTGACCAGTTGAACACTGTTCTGAAGTTTCAGTTCTGGATCACCACTGAGCTATGTCTGTGGCCTCTGGGTCAGATCCTCAGATGCTGTAAATGGAAGTAGCTTCAACTCAGCTGTGGCAATTTACTCCAGCTGGTGACCTGGCCCTCTGTTGCTGATCTACAACAATTTCAAAATAAAACCCTCACACACATCTGCTGCTGCACCCCAATCCAGGTGTGCAACACGCTCTGATATCCTAGCCCAGGTCCTCTTTCTCTCGAGTGGAGTCTGCAAATCATGCCAGATTGTGCATTGATTTTGTGTCTCGCACTTGGAAGAGACCTGCCAGACCCATTTCCCTTGTGATTTATGGTTAAATCATGATTTGAACCTCGAGATCTCTTCATTACATGGTGTTTGTTTCCACAATGAAATTGGCTTCATGGGAGATTAGTTTAATAGGCCTGGATTTCAAATGAGGGTTCAGATCCTTTTTGAATACCTTGTAGACTGGGCTTTAGCACAGCTAATGTCAACACCAGGTCAGCCTCGCAGCTGCATTATAATATTGAGACTGGACTCGCTATTAGATCTTGCAATGGGTGTTGAAAGATGACCTATTACATTAACTTCCTGGGATTCCGCATGTCAACATAGTTTCCTCTAATCATTTGAAATGGAAAGCTGTACTGTCTGTAATGTGGTGACTCAGCAATGAAGGCTCTTTAACTACACTTTCAAATCAATGCTTAGATGAGTCTTTCTTTCTCAAATGTTTCATTTTACACATAGCAGAAGTCTGCTCCCATAGCCTGAGTCTGGGAGCTGCTTAATCCTGATGGCTTCCAATTTGTTAGACAATAAATAGAAGGCTTAAGAAGCAAAGGCTGATTGGACAAGACTTGTTTATCCAACTCCTCAGCCTCGACTGGAAGAGCACTTCATCACATTTACACAGGCAGTGCCTTCCCTAGCTCAGGTCTGTTTGGAGCTTGCATCGCTGTTCTCTGCATTCCATGCATAGGCCCCAGCCTCCATAGTGGGCCATCCACTCAGGGGCTTTAAAGAACTGTTAGAGCAGGCCCTGTATATTCTAGTCCGTTGACAGCTAGAACTGTATTGCCCTCTAGTGGGGGCCTGATTGCCACTGTCTTGCTCCTTGTATAGTCATTTACACCTGCACAAACTAGGTGTAAAATGCTACCAGATTAGAACGTTAGGGCCCAATTCTCTATTCCCCTGCACCCTTGTGCCGTCAGTTACACCAATGCAAAATGGGTGTAAATCTTATCCTTTCTGAGTTAGTAACATTTTATATGCCCTTTGCACTAGCGTAAGTGATTGTACAAGATATCAGTGAATCAGGCACTTGGTGGTTGCACTCCCTTTGCGCAGTTGTAAATGATGGGCGGCACAAGGTAGGAGACAGTAGAGAATCAGGTCTTGGATATCTGGTTATATAAACTTTCTGTCCCTTTGTGCAATAAAGAGACTGATGGACTGTCTCGAAAGGACCTTCCTATGAATGAGAGAGGCCAATAGAAACTACTTCTGTCCTGCTGTAGAAGAATCAGACCTAAGAGCACTACATAGCCATATTAGAGAAACCATGCTAATAAGAACAAAAGAAGGTGGTATCTTTTTTATACATGAAATAACCTTTCAAAATGTTTCTCTCTCTTTCTGTTTTATCTTATTTTGGAAAACAACAGCAACAACACTTATCTAAAACAAATGCCCCACCATACCTGCAATGGGATTTCACTCACTATTGATCATTCAAAGTATTAAAGAAAAACATTGCATTACCAGATCTTTTCTTTTCTCTCCCCTATCTGAATGATTAAGGACATCAAAAGATTTATTCATCTTGTGTACAATAGTGCTAAAGCCTGACATTTCTGTATAAACAAATACTCTTGTTTTTCTACTTTTAGTGGATAATGAGCAAACTGCCATGTGTGGATCTGAAATGAGAAAAGATAACCTGACTGGACTGGAAATTCATCAGAAACCCCATATGTTACTGCACTTAACTCATGTCATGGTGTCAATATAAAAACAAAAGACTACAGGTAGCACAGTACTCAGGTAATCAGGATCATGGCCTCTCTCAGCAATATGAGAGACTCTGTATAAGACCCCACCACATCATTCGTTAAGGAGTTAAAATTGATGTTTTTTAAGAAGCAGATTTTCTTGCCTGTGTTGCTGTTAATAATCAAGGTGATTAATGTTGAAAGAATCTTAAAAATCTCATTTACTTTCCCCTATTGCTGTTTGTTTACCTTTTTTTGCACTTAACTCTGGACAATAAAAAGAGACTAATCGGTTTCAGGTTTTCCCAATGTTGCAATATTTGGGTTGCAAATACTGAAAAGGAATGGTTAATCCAGAGAAAACTGGTTTTTTTAGTTTAATTAAATGATTTATAATAATATTAAGTTTGGACTAGCTCTCCATCTATCCATCCTCATTACCTATCTGTCTACGGTACCACACATTTCTTTTCTGTCTCCCTGTCCAATGTGCATGTGAAGCTGCTGAGGATGACAATTTGGGCTGCAGTACCAACAACATGCTGATGACACTCAGCTTTAGGTTTCCTAATTGGTTCCAGATAGGCAGTTGCTCTGTTTTCCAGTGTCTGTTTTCCGGTGGGGCCTGAGTGAGAGCTGGCTGCCTAAGGCTGAATCCATGTGAGATGGAAGTGATGTTGATAGGGGAAAATATTCAGAGGCGTTGGCATGAGTAAGACCTGCCTTCCTCATTATAGAGGATTTGTCTGTGTCTTTTTTGGTAAGGAAGAGACTTTAAGACTCTTTTTGGATCCTTGGCTGCTTTTGGATGGGAGAGTGAGGGGAGAGTAGCCTTTGTAGCAACCTGAATAGAACTTGGAGGGAGGAGCACAAGTTGCAGGAGGGAAGTGTTTGGAGGAGGCACTGGAAAGTTAGTCTGGGTGCACATGGCTTTCATGATAGCTGCGGTTGTAGCATATAGATATAGACCTCTTAATAAAGAGCCAGTTTCATTTTAGAAATACAGAGTCCTTTCATGTTATTAGTCAGCACACAGCATATAAAACAGCCTTTGCTCTCAGATACAGGAATGATAAGATTAGTCCTGTAAAAGGACGCTGTATATCTCTGTTCTGGGCCCTGCTGTCTCAGATTCTACAAAGGCACAGATGCTTTCTGTACAAATTGTGTGTCAGATCTATGTGGTATTTGGGTTTGATTATAGAGGGAGATGTAGCTTGACTGATTTCAGGAACACACACAAGAAAATCACCAGCAAATGAGACACAAGGTGGGTGAGGTAATATCTTTTACTGGACTACCTTCTGTTGATGGAAGGGACAGTCTTTCAATTTACACAGGTCTGGGCCAGGAAATGAGACATTAGTACTGCTTAGCAAACAGCCAGGTTGCTTCTCCCTTCATAGAACATCAGCCCTAGAATGCCATGCAATCTCTAGTTGTAGTTACTAAAACCAGTCTAACACAGAACTTACACTGAAATATATTTTCTTTACATGGAGTAAATATATATTCACATTTAACTTTGCATATCCTGAAGCCTCCAATTGCAATCAATTTCTAATATGTTTGTGCCACTGCTGAATTCTGCTGGCTGGGATAACTAGAACTGATCAAGTGTGTCATAGGTGTTATAAGGCTAATAGTTAAAGAAGATTCTCCTTTAGCTTAAGCAGCAAAGTCCTGAGCTTTTGAAAAGGGAGGTTTGAATCCTGCTGTCACTGCCACTAGAAATTTAAAATGGCCATTGGTATGAGGCAGAATAGTAATGACCATCATGTTCCTCTTCTTGTCTAGGGGTTTCCAGAAAAGTGTAGTGTTAAAGTGTTCTAGATGCCTCCAGCAAAAATGGCTAGTTCTTCAAAGGCCTCTTGGTCTCTGTCCCTCTCTGTGTTTGTAGTCTCTGATAAGGAAAGATATTCTCCAAGTGCAGAGGGAATATTGGGTTTATGACAGAGTGTAGGAGAACGTAGTGCAACCCCTCCCTCAACCCCAAACCAGGGCTCCTCTATAAGCAGGTACACATAATCTCCTGCAAATTGAAAATAAAAACATCTTTCCTGAAGAAGGAAAAGGGATGGAGAGGGCTGCAGACTGGAGTATGAAACCCAACGAGAAAGCTGACTCATTTGATGGCTAGATAACCACCTGTACTCTGTGTGTACTGTACATTACGCATCACTGGGACACAATAGGCAGTTGTATGGAGCCAGTGTTAATTTCACAGGGATGTGTTTCGCTCCCCTCCCCATTTGCTTGCAAAGAAAAGCTAGCGCAATTGCTGTCCATTTTAATTGAATCCACAGATCAATAAACATCTTGGAAGGCAGCAACAGGCGAAGTTGTCTCCTTGCCCTGCTGGCAGAACAAACAAATCGTGGCAATGAGGGCTGAAATCCACACAGAGAAAGGACTCTTGGGCTTGACAGTAGCAGGGTCTCCAGACCATTTGACAGAATGTGTTGTTGGGCTCAGAGTTAGGGAGCAGTCCTTAATGCCTGTCTGGGATGGGAGCTGTATACTCTAGGGCCCGTTGGTGGAACAGGGAGAGGACATGCATCCTTGCCCTGAAATGGACATGGCTCCTGTTATGGGAGGGAGAGAGGGAGGGTCAGAGGGTGCCTGGTGAGTGGCCTTTCTGAGGATTTTGGGGTGAATCAGAATATGTGGGGAAGGAGCCCAGCCCAGGTTGGCTGTCTGTCCCCTACCGGCGGTTCAGAGAGCTCCCACCCTATGTTGTTCCTTTGGGGATGGAAAGTAGGTTGAAGGGGCCAAGTGCTGGGCCTAGGGGTATTTATAATGCAGGGAGCCTGGCCTGGCACTTTCTCTTTAGTTCCTGCATCACATGGATGGGGCAACCAAGAGGAGACATATGCTGGAGGGCATGTGCTGGGTCTGGAGGGGAGCCCCAAGTACTTCTCTTTCTGTCTTCCCTACTACAGCTTCTCCAACAACTTCCAGGCATTCCCAGTACTGTGTCTATTGCTGCTGAGGCAATGGTGTCATAAACCCAGCCTTAGAATATTTGCATGTAGTTATTTTGGCTGGTTGCCAGTTTTCATGAGGGAAGGGAATGGGGATTGTTAACAGTTTGTAACTCAGCAAAAGCTGAATGGAATTTGATGGGACAAAGAAAAGGCACTTCCCTAGCTTGAGGGCTTTCTCCCTGCCAGATGTTAAAGGTTTGCTGCAAGCAATGGAGATGCAAGAGCTTCTCAAAGAAAAAGTTGCAAGAATTCTTTATAATGGAACGTGTTAGGTAACCTAAGTAGAGGGGGGTCAAGACTAGCTCCCCCTACAGTAGTCATATACAATCCACCCTTTCTTCTGCAATTTTGGATCGGGGAGCAGGTCAGTTTATAAATAAATCAGTCCCACCTGGGATGCCCAAACCTCAGTTTGGAGAAGGGAAATCAGTGGTGCTGGGGAAACGTTGGTCCTCTTCCCTCAGGATGGAGAAGGGGTGAGCCCAAGCTGCGCTCCCTCCCACACCCCATCACTTGGGCAGAGCTTTTAAGCTTTTAATACTAATGAAAGAGGGATCCTCCTCACCTACTTGGGGACTGGGCACCCCAGGTGGGATGGGTGAACCTTTGGTACCATAAATACCTATGTATAAACACCTGGTTCACAGTCTGAGGAGGAAATACTTTTGTACCCTCTTAAATTAGGGGTGCCTTTTTATACTTGTACAAGTTTACACACACAGCAGTCGATACAACATGGACAATAGGATACTGTACATGGCTCCAGGGATCATTAGTGGTATTAAAGGAAATCTCAAGGAGATAGCTGCAGGTAGGGTGACCAGACAGCAAATGTGAAAAATCGGGACGGAGGTGGAGGGGGGGGTAATAGGAGCCTATATAAGGAAAAGACCCAAAAATCGGGACTGTCCCTATAAAATCGGGACATCTGGTCACCCTAGCTGCAGGAGATCTCTGTTAGGGCTCCAGTTTCATTCCCTTTCTCTGGGGCTCTTGGGTCTGGGAGGGCTGTGGAATCAGCTGGTTTGGTTTCACAGATGGGGGATGTGGATGTGGAGGCACTCATGAGATGCGGTTTCCCTCAGAGTGAGGTTCTCTATGTGCCGTCAGATGGTAATGGCTTTGGGTCACTATTAACTAGGGGTGGGTGTTGAATCAATGAACTAGAAGAAAAAAACTTGCTCTCCCTTACCATTGTCCTGAGCCACCCAATGTCCATTTTTAAAGCATTGTAGGAAATTATTTGCCCTCCTGCTATGTGTTTGTATAGCAGCACTAATGAGCTGCAGTGATTCTCATTTTTGCTCCCTCTTTTCAGTAGTGCAATTGTTTTGCCCTTGAACTGCTGTGGAGGGGGGACCAGTGATTAACAGGCAGAGGAAGTGGAAGGCTAAAACCTCTCTGTTTAGGAAGGCTAGGAGGTCTATCCAGCCAACCATTAGAAGCTCATTACTACAGCAATAAAAGGATTGATCCCTTCATAAAACTCCCTCAGAGCTTTAACAATTAACCCACGTGCAATTAAATGCTGGCAGCATAAAGAGCCCACCAATAAATCAAATTTTTTATTTCTGAAGGCAAGAGGGATATTAATACACCACAGCATATGGAATTAATATAAATTAGGCACTAATAAAACAAGTCACTTGGAGCAATGCTGCCACTGCAAAATTTTGAATGACTAACACTGCAGACTTGCAGTCAATTCATTGCATCCAGGCAGGGAGCAGGTCCTCATTGCATGATGTGATTGAACTCACAGGGGACTGACCTCAGAGAGGGAACAAATCTGATTGGCAGGAAAAAGAAGCTATAGCTGGAGGTAGTATAGCTAGAACAGGGGTTTGAGAACCATTGATTATAATTTATTATTTCTATTGCGGGAGAGCCTCAGAGCCCCAGTCATGGACCAGGAGACCTGACTTTGTAGACCTGGGCTCTGAGGCTTGCAGCTGCAGAATCTGGCTTGTTGTATAGATAGACCATTTATCACTAGACCAGACACAGGGACGTGGAGTTCATTACAAACTGTGCATGTGCACTCCAGATAGACCAGTCCATTTAGGATAATTGATACTTACATTTATTGAGTGAGGAAGCAATCACAAAATGTCAGTGTTTCAGCTAGAGGGTCTTTCTCCAGACCTACCCCAACAGTCACAAAAAAGTTGTTTAAATGCAGCCTTTTCTTACTCATTCCTAGTGCTCAACCACTAACATTAAACTCTTCTAATTTATTTATTTATTTCCCCCTTTTCAATCTCACAACGGTCATGGAAATAAATGTGTGCAGTTATTTCACTGTGTAATAATTTGCTTTTCCCCATTTCCCTTATAATAAGTCTCATAGAAATCCAATTGCTATTGTAGATTTCCTAAAATTACTCAGTACCAAGAAGCTACAGTAGAGAAGGTCAAAAAATTATTTTGTTTTCTTGGATGCTTTTGTTTTTTTCTTCAGGAAATTTTGAAAATAATTTTTTATTTTCATTTGATTTGTGCAGAGTTTTCCATTTCAATTTGAATAGAAACTTTGGTTTAGATTAGACTTGAATAAAAATAGTGTTTGGTTTCCATTTTTAAAAACAAAACAAAAAAATACAATTCCAAACAAAATGAAAAATGTTCTGAAATTCCTCATCAAACTATTTAAGCCAGACCAAGAATTTGTAGTGAAAAAAAAACAAAACTGTTTTTGGCAAACCCCAGTGGGAAAATTTTTCAGTCAAAAAAATTTCAGCCAACTTTGATGAACAGTGCTGTGGCTATCGGGCAGGGATTGGCAACCTTTGGCACTCGGCCTGCCAGGGTAAGTCCCCTGGCAGGCCGGGCCAGTTTGTTTACCTGCCACGTCCGCAGGTTCGGCTGATCGCAGCTCCCACTGGCCGCGGTTCACCACTCCAGGACATTGGGGGCTGTGGGAAGTGGCGGTCAGCACATCCCTCGGGCCATGCCACTTCCCGCAGCCCCCATTGGCCTGGAGTGGTGAACCACGGCCAGTGGGAGCTGTGATCGTCCGAACCTGCGGACGCGGCAGGTAAACAAACCGGCCTGGCCCGCCAGGGGGCTTACCCTGGCGGGCCGTGTGACAAAGGTTGCCGATCCCTGCTATAGGAGAATAACTATGTGAGCATTGTTATGTTTTGTGTACAACAAGAGCAAAATGCACTTTCAGGGTGAATGACTTATTTCAGATTCAGGGGGGAGGAAAAAAGACAAACAAGAAGGGACAAAATTAAATGTAAGCCATTCCCTGACACTAGCCTATGGAGGAATTGAAAAGGGAGGTGGCATTAGGCCATTCCTCTGTCTTTATGCCACCAGGAAATCCCCCTTTCACCAAAAGGATTCGTAAGAGACCAATTCCACGGGAGGGCCCCTGAGCACTGACAGTACCTAGGGGTCATGATAGGGCCTGAATGGTGATCAAGAGGTACTAGTCTTACAGTACTACCATTGAGCTGTCAGACAGCTAAACATTCAAATACACCATAATGCACTGGATATAACAGGGCATACATTTAACAGCACATTCTGTATTACAAACCACTGCACATGCACAAGGGGGCTGAGTTACGGTTGCCGTGGGAGTCATAACAATGCATTTCCTCACTCTTGTGCATTTACATTCCTTTCATACATGACGTGCATTTGGGGACAACAGCCAGTTCGTAAACTGAACAAAATCTTTCTGTAAGCTGAACTTGGCAGTGAGAGAGAAGTGTGATAGCAATGGGCATCCAGGGAAATCACAGAGCCTCTGGAAGGAGAGACAAGGAATGAATCCCTTCTTGAAATATGTGCTGAGCATAACTGTCTGGATCATGCCATTCTCATGAACCTTTACGGTTCATTTTATTTTCCAGGAGGCTACACAGAACTGTTGTTTTTATTAGTAACAGAGCAGGAATTTAAAAAATAACTTTTCATTTTCCTTGTAGCTTGTGTCATCAGAAGCATGTGAACTAATTCAATACCATCCCTGCCTTTGCACCTCTCATAGGCCCCAATCCTGCAAACACTTATTCACACAGTAACTTTTCTCACTTTAGTAGTCCCTGCTGAGGGCCATTTCCTTCAGGGGCTCCCTCAAAAATATTGTGCCTCAAACAGTAATAAACGTGACATTCCCTGGGTGAAATGCCCTTCTTTTCTCCTTCCAAAACTGAATCAGTTCCTTGTTCTTTCCCCCATCCCCAGCTCCATCAGTTCAAGACTCTTTTCCTACCCTATTCCCTGCAATTTATCAAATCCATCAATGCTTCCATCCACACGCCTCCCCACATGCCCTCCTTCCCCACATTGCAGGGAATTTTCTTTAAATGGCTCCCCGCTAGGCAGCTGCTCCTCACAACAGCAGCAGGGTGGCGGACAGCTTTTCGTATGCCTCTGGTTGTGGCATTGTTGACTGGGTTAGGAAGAGGCAGGTCACCAGGCTCCTTCCCAGTAGCAGCTCTTCAAGGTCTTGGCTGGGCAGGAAGGCAGTGGTGGGGACAAGTAGCTGGCAGGAGTAATGAGTGTGGACTACATACTGCATATAGGAGGGAAGTTCCCATTTCACCAACTGCCTCCACAGCAATGGCAGATACACCCACAGCACAGAAGGTTCCTGAATCACCAGTGGCCTCCTTAGTCCCAGGCTCAAAGAGGGCTCAACATTATACTAAGCAGAGCCGGCCTTAGTGTTTCTGGGTGGGCCTGAGAAACAATTGAAAATCAAAGTGACACTCAGCCAAAACCACTAAGGTTTGGGCCCTGTTTTGGGGACAAAACCTGTGAAACCAAGAATTCCTATGGTTTCTACACAAAGGCATAAATCAGCCCAAACCTGCTCCAAACCCAAGCCCCTCCAGGCCCATTCTGAAACTTGGACCCTGGGCTTAGTCTCAAATTGCCCTGGGCTTGTGCCAGAACCCAAGCCACTCTGAAACCCTGGCCATAGATTTGTTAGAAGGATTGTGAATTGAACCTAGCCTGCATTTCGCATTGTAACAAAACCGCATTTTGTTACAATTATGTTGCACAGCTCCAGCTATACCACCCCTGACCTCTCTACCAGCCAATCAGAATGTGCCTATTGTACCTCAGTTTATGACCTCCTTCTTCATTACCTGTCATTGCTGGCATTATGACTCATCCTTTATTCAGACTGGAGCACCAACATTTGGAGAGCACCAACAGTCAGAGAGCCCCTTGCTGGCTTGGCAAGACATGTGCCTGGCCTGTGCTTTTCCTCCCAGCTGGGACTGCGGTTCCATCAGTATGCTAATTCAAGACAGCTGAGAGCAGAAATCCCTACCTGCAGCTTCTTTTAACTCAAACATTTTTAATCAGTTTCCTAATTGGGACCTCAGGGACCCCATTATGCTTTAATAATACATTTGACAAAACCTACCTCTTTTTCGTTTAAAGTCCTTAATTATGGGATGCATTGCAAATGAGTTTGATCATGCCAAGATCTGTTCCTTCTGGGATTTTTCGTGCCTTTTAAGGTTGGCACGTAGTAATACACTGGAATCAGATATGAAATGTCTCTCCATATGGACAGTTTATTTAAGGCTATGACATTGCACAGAATCAAGCTGTACTTTGCTTTGTTCTACATGCCCCATATTAAGTTACATCCTCATCTCTGCTCCATGAGTGACCCCAGTGATGCACCTGTGGTTCCCAGAAATGTAGGAGGAATTTGAGATACTGTACAGGAACCTAAGAGTTGTAAACATTGGCACAGACCAAGGGTCTGTTTCTTACACTGGGTACTCAGTTGTGCAAATACTGTGTTGTGACCTCAGCTGCTGATCAGCTTATGCCCTGAAGCATGACTGCAATTTAGTATTCTCACTAGTGTCACTGCAGAATCAAAGGGAAATGAAAAAAGTTTCAGAGCTCGTGCATATGCACACATTGTCTGATATATCCCACCCTGTAGGAGGCAGCACGCCCACTTCGTAAAGGCCAAGAACCTTTCTTGTTTATTGTACACTCAATGATACACTGTCCCTTTTGTATCTCTGCTCCTGTTGTATTCTAGGTTACTGGGCAGGGGGCTTTTTTCAAGGCACTGAGGCTCAAATAGTGAGTTACATAAACTGTGAGCTTTACTGCTCATATGCATGGCTCCAGGACTTTATGGCTTGTCCTAGTGCCCACCCACTACATTAGAAGTCATATGGTGCAGTTGCCAGGTAACTCTGAAGAGCATGCAGCTGGTATAGTGGCATGGTGAAGGGCAAGATTACTCCCTAGCAGGACATCCAGTGTAATGCATCTGTTTTCTGTGTAAATTGGAGCTGCACAACTGGATGTTGCCTCATTAAATATCTGCACTCTACCCTCAGAGTGGAACAAGGGAGAGGGAACTTCTAGGAAGGAGCCGAGTGCCAGAAGCCTGCAGAGGAATAGTTTCTCCTCAGGTTTACTGCTTTAAATCTGTGAGCTTGTATTTCTTGGCAACTCCAGGAGGTTAGTGGTCACCCTATAATGTCTGAATTGTAGGGTGGGAAATAAATATTGAGTGGGATGGTGGAACCTGACATAGCTCCAGGAAGAACAAGTTGCCAGGATATGCTGGGAGTTTGCTTTCTGACTTGATGGGTGGCCCAGGTTTTGTGCCTGCAGAACAGATCTAGATGATGAAGAGCTTCAACTTTGTTGACATTCCTTCACACGAGGACTAGGATAGACCATGGTCTGGCAAGTGATTCTCTCCACTAGTTGTATGGAAAAGGTGATCCATTTGGTATGTAGGGGCAGAGGTGGGGGAAGAAAAGAGCCTGGATACATTGCGCTGTGGGGTTATCCCTTGAGCTTGTATGCAAGAGGGTTTAAAAGAAAGATCAATGGGTACA
Source organism: Macrochelys suwanniensis (assembly GCA_033296515.1). Lineage (NCBI taxonomy): Eukaryota > Metazoa > Chordata > Testudines > Chelydridae > Macrochelys > Macrochelys suwanniensis. The sequence goes on along the minus strand of CM065781.1, from coordinate 36,479,275 downwards.
TGCTATGAAAACAAACTATGACAGTACAGCTGAGAGTAATGTTACACAGTGTCCTGCACTGAAGGGAGAGGGGTATTGCTAGGGGCAAGATAAAAGTAGAAGACAGGAAAGACTGAAGACCAAAACTGCAGGAAATAGATGCATCCAGCTGATATTTACAAGTTATTCCTGCTCAGCCCTCAAGAAAGTGGCTCTGCCTCCTCCAGTATCTCTGGTATCCCCTGTGATAGGAGGAGGGGACATTATTCTTGATCACAAATTTTTCACTCAGTTTAACTTTGTTTCTACAAGCAAGACACTCCATAGTTGTTGTTATTGTTATTAATTATTATTGAACATTTATATCATGGTAGCCCTTAGCAGGCAATAAGGTCAGGCCTTGTGCTAGGTGCTGTTAAAACATATACATGGTCTAATCCCGTTATCCCCCCCAATAAAGAGATGAGACATGGCAGAAATACAGTTCTTTGGCAGAAGGAAAGAGAACAAGGGATTAAGCATATCCTATCTTTGCAAGGTTGGATGCTATCTGGGCAAGATATCAGATACCAGCTCAAACCTCCTACATCTAGAGAGACCAGGAACTCCCCTCCTCACAGTCCCAGGCCACTTAGCATTGTCCAGCACTGCTGGCTCCCACTGTTGCTTTCAGCAAACAGGCACACAGGGTACTTCCCTGACACCACTTGCCTAGCCCTCAGCTAAAGCAGGAGAGATGGCTGGGCAGGAAAAGCAGCAGATGTCAAACTGCATAGGGTAGGACCAGATGTCCTGATTTTATAGAGACAGTCCCGCTATTTGGGGCTTTTTTTATATGGGCTTCTATTACCCCCCACCCCCGTGCCGATTTTTCACATTTGCTGTCTGGTCACCCTAAAACTTCATGACACATCTGCTGAGAAAGAAAAAAGCAAGTGTCTCTGTGTGAGTAGCTGCATAATATATAAAAGGCCTTCTTTCTAGAAACTGTTAAACATTCTGGGCCAACTCTCTCCCTGGTGTAACTTCCCTGGGTGCGATGAGCTTACACTGGAAATAAATTGGCCCTCTTTGTTTAGACAACAGAGAGCTTCGCAGATAACCTGTTTATTTGTTTCACAGCTTGGAAAAGTGGCTGTAACCATTTTTTATTTTTTTTTAGAAATTAAACTTTAGGTCTGTTATAAATTTTAATGTTCTGTCTAATTTATCTGCTTAAATGCACTCAGATCATCTGTTAGGCCCATTACCTGCTGCAATTTCCCTATTCACTTTGTGAGAATCAGTAACCTCACTGTCCCTTAACTTGAGGTGAAATAGGTTTTTCATGGTAATTTTTAGCATTAACTCCATTTATTGGTTTTTTCCCCTTAAAGTGCAGTAATAATCAGAAAAGTGACTGTTAAAGCGGCACCTTCATACTCAACTTATCTGCTCCTTTTGTTGCTCCAAGTCATAGCTGCTGATTAAAATCTAGTTTTTACTCCTCTTAGCCCTGCAGAGCCAACATGGTGACAGGAGAGGGAAATAGATTATTTTTAGCATCATTCAACATCAACTGAATTGTCAGATTAATTCCAGTTGCCAAATGTTCATTGATAATGTCAAAGTGACAGACAGACCCTCGCTGGATTTTCAGACCCTCAGATGAGTATGAGGTACTAGCAGTTGGGAAAAAAAATCACCTTTTTGACTTGTAAATTTGTTCTGCAATCAATGAGAAAGTATAAACATCTAACCCTGCAATGTCATTTTTATAGTTACTTTTCTGATTGTTACCATACTTAAAATGAGAGGACATAAATATGGGCCTCATCCTGCAAAGTGCTAAGTACCCTCAGCTCCCATAAATACATCTCATAGGATTGGGTCCCAAGGGGCTAGGGATAGCTCAGTGGTTTGAGCATTGGCCTGCTAAACCTAGGGTTGTGAGTTCAATCCTTGAGGGGGCCACTTAGGGATTTGGGGCAAAAATCTGTCAGGGGACAGTACTTGGTCCTGCTAGTGAAGGCAGGGGACTGGACTTGATGACCTTTCAAGGTTGTTCTAGGAGATAGGCATAGGCAAATATACTGATAAGAAATGAAGTCCATGTTATCAATAGCACCAATTTACAGAGATCAAAATGGGTAAAGTACACAATAAGAGCTGAGCAGTTATTTGGAAGCCACAGGTGTAGTGTGTTGGGTACAAGGATGAAGCCCATATGCCTTGAACTCTCTCTCTTTCAGTGTACCCAGCATAATTGTATCATTGCCTTTATTGCTCTTATATAAATTTAGTTATATTTTATAGCAATTATCTAAAATATGTCCAGAGCGTCTGTTTAAAGTTGCAATTTTCAAATAGGATATAGCATATGTATGTACACAGTAATATAATGCACTGTAAAAAATTAAAATGTGGGACGTTGAAAACTGATACAAGGAAATATTTTTTCATACAATGTGTGATTAAACTGTGGAACTCACTGCCCCAGGAAGTTGTTGAGGCCAAAAACTTAAGATTCACAAAGAGACTGGACAATATTATGGGTATCATGAATACCCACCGTTATAATTAATGACAACAAAAAGTTTGGAAGGGATATTTAACTTTGTGCTTCAGGGTTTAAGCCAATCTCTAACTATTAGCGATCAGGATGAGATCTATGTGTGTGTATGGGGGCAGATTACTCCATATCTGCCTACTTCAGGGTTCCTACATTTTCCACTGAATCATATGGCATAGATGGTTCTTGGGTCTGATCCACTATAGCAATTCCTAGGCAACTTGGAAAGTCAGCTGGTTTTATGCTATGGACAGCTATATCTATCTAGGTTTTTATACCTCATTCATCTGATACCTTACTATGGACTATATTCTAAGTATAGAAAATAGTGCTATGAGGTCAAATACTACAGTATGATGAATGTTGATGCTTTAATGGTATGGAGCTGGCCTCTGACTTTAAACTCATAAATAATTGCCCCTGCATAGTCAGAGGCCTCTTAAAAACAAATAATCTGGCCCACTTTATCTACTGTAGCATGCACAGCTGAATGGGAAGTGCTGAATTTTAAAAGAGGAAATTAAAAATGGTAAAATTAACACTGCCAATGGTGTTGAAGTGATTGATGGTTTTATGATGTCCACGAACCTTCACTAGAGATTGAAGAAGAGAGAACCAATCTTTTAAATCTGTGGTCTGATCAGGATTGAGCCATTGACCGTGTTGATTTCAATGCTCCGCCAGCTGGCAGAGAGATGTGTGGGATTTATCATAATATACAGCATGATTACTTTCCCGTAACACAGTTAAAATCTATTCCTTTGGTGGTGGGAGACTCCAGTGTCCACTCAGGAGAAGGCTAGCTGGAATTGGGGACATGCTGAAATTATGAGATTTATCCCCCACATTTTCCAAAATATGGACTCACCCAACTCCTTGTTAATAATTCTGGTTAGTGTGTCCAACGGGCATTTCCCATTGAAAGCTACCAATGGAGGGCATTCAAAGCACTATGCACACATGTGACTTCTCTACCACTGAAACGGGAAGGTTGCTGTGAGTCAGGAATGACAAGTTCTGCATGGAGGGAATGGCTTGTGCAATGTTTGCCTGACTCTGGTCAATATTATCAGCCCCTCACATGTCATGGCCACCAAATTCAGTTACAAACAAACAGACAAGGATGAGGTTATTATGAAATAGCTGCTAGGCAGCAATAAATATGTCCTAAGTGTAACCCTTCTGCCAGGTGGAGCCAGCAGCAACCATGGCCGGGTTCAATATCTAGGGGTTCCTTTCCATTGATACAACACAGAACTGGCTCGAGCCTCCTCCCAGTAACCTGGGAAAATTAAATACCATCCCTGGGCGCCTCTGAGAGGCAATACTTCCCCACTCGCAAGCACAGAGTCTGAGTGTAGAAAAGAAACTTTTAATAAAAGGAGGGAAGTAACTGGGCGTTAATTTGGGAAAACACCGCAAACAGGGTTCATAAACATAAACCATGAGCAAAAGACCCACCCCCAAGTAAGTTGGGTAGTGTCCTTTTCCCCTCAGGTTCTTAAGTCCAGCAACCCAAAGTCCCTTTCATGTGCCTGACCCTTCTCTGCACCCCACTCACCGTTGCTATCCTTGGTCAGTGCAGACCCAGAGTTCAGAGGTTCATCTGCAGAGTTCACCTCCCATCCTGGGTAGAGGGGAGGTAAAGAGGTACCTTACTCACTCCGCTGCATGGGCACTCACTCGCCACCCCTCTCAGTCACCTTCTGCTGTCACCTGCCTCTCTGCTGTGACCTCTGTACATCAGTCTCTTAGTAATTTTCAGCTCTTTTCAGGCTGGGCAGAAACATTGCCCTATCTCAAGTGATTTCAGCTCTCAGTGATTTTTAGCAGGCAGGGCAGAAACACAGTCCTACCACAACTGATTTCAGCTCTGATTGAGCATTTAAAATAACAATGAGGCTCCTAATGAAGCATATTTAGCTCTTTCTTTGAAGTGTGTGTGTGTGTGTGTGTGTGAGATCAGGCCCATCTCTCATTTAAAGTGAAACTGAAACAAGCTTACTTGTAAGTTCATGTTGAAAAAAAAGGCCCACACCTTGTAGGCCTCATTCATTTCCACCCAGGCAAATCTTGCGTTGACTTCAATGGCTATTTTGTTTGTGAAAGGACTGTAGGATTTGACCCAAACTCATCAATACCTGGCTGTTTTCCCAGTAGATGCTAACTCAGGCCAGGTTCTGATGTTTGTTACACCAGTGGAGTTACTCTGGACAATTGCTGGTGTAATGGCAATCAGGATTTTTTCCTTTATTTGTTCCTGAAGGGAGACTCCTGGATAATATGTTGTTGCTAACTTCCTTTTCTATGTTCAGCTTGGAGGTGAAGGGAAATGTTGGGGTCCATTTGTGGTCTCCTGTCCCATGCATTGAGGCAGCATCTTTCTCCCCACACCACATTCAACCCCACCAGAAATTTTGTTCCATTTACTCTACAAATGAAAGAAACTATATCAGCAACAGTTATTTGAACAGTTTCAACATATCTCTAATATTTTAAAGTATTTTAAATATTTATACTGATTTGTCAGCAGTAAGTAGGTGACAAGTAGAGATAAAGTGTTATTTATGCAGAGATATCCCATTTCCACTTGTTTGACTGCATTTGTGAAGGATGATACTTTGGAAAATAAAATACAGCATCCATCATTGTTTGCTTGAATACAAGAGGTGGCATTTACGGTCTTTCCGGATTCTGCTCTCAGTCACACTATGGCCTGGTCTACACCTAAAACGTACATCGACCTAGCCATGTCACTCAGTGGCATGAAAAATTCATACCCCTGAGATACAGAGTTAAGATGACCTAAGCCCCAGTGTAGATCAGTGGTTCTCAACCTGCGGCCCAATCAGCACACAGCTGCGGCCCATGTGACATCTTCAGGGCCATACAAGTAGTATTGGATGTGGCCCACAATGGTAAATAGGTTAAGAACCACTGCACTAGATTGTTGGAAGAAGTCTTCTTTTGGGGGGTCAATCTACTGCTAGGGGGGTAGATTAACTACAGTGATGGAAAAACCCCTTCTGTTGCTGTGGCAAGTGTTTACACTAAGGCGCTCAATAGCACAACTGTGGCGCCATAGCTGTGTCTCTGTAGCATTGGTAGTGTAGACAAACCCTGGGTAAATCTGGAGTAACTCCACGGACTTCAATAGGATTTCTCCAAATTGGTACCAATGTAACAGACCATAGCCTGGTGCAAGAAGCTGACATAGTATAATTTCTACAGCCTCCATAGCTTTTCTAAAGCCCTGTTGGAAGCAGGCACAGGTCAGCGCTGTATTGGAAAATGGTTTTAAATTACATTACTGTTTTAAGGTTACACCAGTGATTACATCGGAAGCCTTCTTTTTATCTATAGGACAGTTGCAGCACAGGCAGTGATAATGTAAGCTTCCTCCCTTTCTGCCACACCAATGTGTCCTGATTTGGAGGGACCATGTCTAGGGATAAGAAGGGATTTTATTTTCCATGACCCATCCAGCTGTTGGCTTCTACTGAGATTGCCAGGAAAGTTGCACATCAGTGGCAGTAGTGTTTTTTTCAGAGCAGTGGATACTAGACTATAGGGAACAGGACTGAGACCGTCATATTGATGAGACCGGTTACCAAACAGCCATCAGCTGGTAGCAGTCTTAGTCACTACTAAGGTTAAACATGGAGCATTCACACTTAGTATTACTGCTTGAAATTGTTCTTAAATTCACAAGACAGTCCGGAATTGCCTGGATCTGTTATGGGGTGTTGTGACTCAACATTGCTTAGTTCTGAGTTCAAATCCTGGTGGTGTGCAATATTTGATGACACAGGGTCACAGAGGAAACACGACACAAATGTCATGACATAACATCTCCTTATCTCATAGGGAAAATACTACTAGATGGCACCAATCTCCACAACCACTCTCAGAACCAGTTAGGGTGACCAGACAGCAAATGTGAAAAATCGGGACAGGGGGTGGGGGGTAATAGGAGCCTATATGAGAAAAATACCCCAAAATCGGGACTGTCCCTATAAAATCAGGACATCTGGTCACCCTAGAACCAGTTCAAATGGATTTAGAACACATAGAATCATAGGACAGGTACAGCTGTGTCCCATGATTCACTGCATGGTTTCATTGTGTGATGATACATAGCAGAGCAGTCAACATTTTAGTGGGAGGGAGTGATAGCTCAGTGGTTTGAGCATTGGTATGCTAAACCCAGGGTTGTGAGTTCAATCCTTGAGGGGGCCATTTAGGAATCTGGAGCAAAGATCTGTCAGGGGACAGTACTTGGTCCTGCTAGTGAAGGCAGGGGACTGGACTCAATGACTTTTCAAGGTCCTTCCAGTTCTATGAGATAGGCATATCTCCATATATTTAGTGAGCTTCTTCCACTAATATCGGGTTGTCTGGGTACTCTACTTCTGGCCACAGGAGCCTGAGCACTAGCTTCTGGTGACATTTGCACAGCTGGGGTTTTAGGGAGAGAGAGAGAGAGATCTGAGAACTTTGGGCCCTGAGCTCAGGATCAAGATAAAGTGTCCAGTAGGAAGAGGCCGGGGGAAGTAACAGCACTGAATCAAAGTGAGTGGTACATGGCTGCTTTTATAGGGTCCCAGGCCTGGAACCTGGAGTAGTGGATGGGCCTGGGTTCCCCCACTGGCCATGAGTAAAGTGGCATAACCCCTGAGAAGCAGGTTGGGGGGGGACCTAACCTAACTTAACTTAACCTAACCTAAGCCCCAAGAAGGGGACAGGGCTTTTTTTGAAGCCTAAGCAAAGGGCTAAAGTTAAAGTGCCTAGAATGGGCCTGAAGACTCTGGTGAGGGCAGATAGAGTGTTTACTTGTTGGACTCTTTGCTACCCTGGAAAGGGGGTCATTTTTCACTGTGTGACCTGGCTGGAGGGCAAGCCACAGAAGACTAGCAGTGACAGAACGTATAAAGGAGTGGGAAAGGACTGCAATACTGCACCCAGATGCACGAAGGTACTCAAGAGGTGTTTCCCCCTACGGTATCCTGTTCCAATTCTTAAGTATCCTTATAGTTTGAAAGTGTTTCCTAATATCTAATCTAAATCTCCCTTGCTGCAGATTAAACTGATTACTTCTTGTTTTACCTTCAGTGGACAACGAGAACAATTGATCATTGTCCTCTTTATAACAGCCCTTAACGTATTTGAAGACTGTTACTGTGTCCTCCCTCAGTCTTCTTTTCTCAAGACTAACATACTCAGTGTTTTTAAACCTTTCTTCATAGGTTAGGTTTTCTAACCCTTTTATCATTTTCATTGGTCTCCTCTGGACTCTCTCCAATTTGTCCATATGCTTCCTAAAGTGTAGCACCCAAAACTAGACAGAATACTTCATCTCAGGCCTCACCAGTGCTAAATAGAATAGCATAATAATCTTCTCTGTGTTACATATCACGCTCCTGTTAGTATGTCCTGATATATTAGCCTTTTTTGCAACTGTATCACACTGTTAGCTCATATTGAAATTGTGATCCACAATAATCCCCAGATTCTCTTCACCAGTACTACTGCTGAGCCATTTAGTCTCCATTTTGTATTTGTGCATTTTATATTTCCTTCTTAAGTACTTTGGACTTGTCTTTAATGAATTTCATCTTGTTATTTCAGACTGATTCTCCAATTTATCAAGGTCCTTTTGAATTCTAATCCAGTCTTCCAAAGTGCTAGCAACTCCTCCCAGTTTGATATTATCTGCAAATTTATAAATATTCTCTCCGCTCCATTATCCAAGTCAATAATGAAACTATTGAATAGTACCAGACCCAAAACAAATCCATGTGGGACCCCACTAGATACATCCTCCCAGTTTGGCAGCGAACCATTTATAATTAACTCTTTGGGTATGATCTTTCACCCAGTTGTGGACTCCCTTTATAGTAATTTAATTTAGACCACATTTCCCTAGTTTGGTTATGAGAATGTAATGTGGGACAAAAAACTTTATGAAAATCAAGATATATCATGTCTAAGGCTAAGATTTTGTCATGGTTATTTTTAGTATTTTTATTTCATGGAAGCCATGACCTGTCTGTCACTTTTGCTGCTGTGGTTTCATGGTTTTCCCCGCCACTGTGGTGGCGAGAAGTTGTGGGGTCCCTGCTCCACCCATGGCAGCTGGGAACTGCAGGGTGACCATATTTCTCAAAGAGAAAATGGGACACCCCCAGCCACTCGCCTGAGGCATCCCCCCACCCCCACGTGAGACTGTCACCCATCGCTGGAACCCTGAGGCGGGTCCCCTCAGGAGTCTGTCACCTATTGCTGGAACTTTGCAGGGGGCCCCCTGTCGCCTGTTGCTGCTAACGCCTGTCGCTGGAACCCTGCCAGAGCCCTGCTGGCTGAGAGCTCCAGAGTCCCGCAGCCCCTAGGGCTGAAGTGGAGAATGTCTGGGAGGTCTCTGGAAGTCACGGATTCCGTGACTTCCATGACCTTCGTGACATAAACGTCGCCTTAATTATGTCTACTCTTTCCGCCCCTCCTGCCCCCATCCACTAGGCCAGTAACCCTGTCAAAGAAGGAAATTAGTTTGGTTTGTGTTCTTGACAAATCCCTGTTGGTTATTACTTACCACCTTATTATCCTCTAGGTGCTTACAGATTGATTGTTGAGTAGTTTGTTTCATTATCTTTCCAGGTGTCGAAGGTAAACTGACTTGTCCATAGTTCCCTAAGGGTACATCTACACTACCCGCCGGATCGGCAGGTGGTGATCAATCTATTGGGGATCGATTTATTGCATCTAGTGTAGATGCGATAAATCGATCCCCGATCACTCTGCCGTCGAGTCCGGAATTTGACCACGGCAAGAGGCAGAAGCAGAGTCAACGGGGGAGTGGCAGCAGTTGACCCCGCGCCGTGAGGACACGAGATAAGTCGACCTAAGATACATCAACTTCAGCTATGCTATTCTTGTAGCTGAAGTTGCGTAGCTTAGGTCGATCCCACCCCCAGTGTAGACCAGGGCAAAATTGTCTTTGTTCCCCTTTTTAAAGATTGGTGCAATGTTTGCCCTTCTCCAGTGCTCCACGAGTTCTCAAAGATAATCACTAATGGTACCAAGATTGCTTCAGCTAGTGCCTTAAGTACTCTTAAGGCACTATCTGAAGTATGTCTTATGTCTGTTGCCTGTAGCAGATTCATTACAGATTGGCTCTGGAGCAGTACTGATGTTGGCAGCACACCAACCTGTCATACTGGTGATACGACAAGCTGGGTGGGTTCCCTGTAAGTCCATAATGAACCCAATGTCAGAGCATGCTGTTCAAGGGAGCTGTGCTATTTTAATTGCTATCTTAAGGGAACAAATTTGTGTTCTCTCTCAAGTGCAATGTACCACATACTGAACTGCAACCAAGTTAAAAAAAATGTAAATAGTGGCTATTTAAGAGGCCTAGATTACTTCTCTAAACTGCAAACTTGTCAGACTTTCACAGTGCACTTTTCCTCATCTCCTTCCCACTACCTCCTCCCACTCTGTCATGTGTTTGACAGATTAGAGGAACCATTGACGATAAAATATAAGTAGCTTTTATAAATAGAAAACTTTAGTAGCAAGGTTGCCAATACCACTCAGAAGCTCTGGAATTTTATTAGAATATACTATACCTCTGAAAGGTGCTCAGTGGTAAACAGGTTATGTTCTCATGCTTACTCCAGAACTCCTACAGCAGAGCAAAACAATCATTTAGAGCAAATGGCAAGTTTCAATGTTGAGGGAAGCAACAAACAGAGAGAAAAAGAGAGATGTTTTTCTTCATTTTTATTTTTGGTATCCACTGACATTTACATTGTCTAAAACTTTGAACTCTTTGGATGAAAAGTGCAATCTTTATTGATTATATGGTGTACATGAAGGGATGCTTATATTGGTTTACATTGTGTATAAAAGGAATAATTTTAGCCACCATTGAACATCAACCATCCCTGGAGAAAGAATAAGGCGTACTTGTGGCACCTTAGAGACTAACAAATTTATTTGGGCATAAGCTTTCATGGGCTAAAGCCCACTTCATCAGATGCATAGAGTGGAACATACAGTAGGAAGATATATATATATATATATATATATATATATATATATACACAGAGAACATGAAAAGATGGGGGTTGCCAGACTAATCAATTAAATTAAGCTATTATCAGCAGGCCCATGAACATGATACAGTTCTGTGGTGACCTAGAATCCTACTTTCGACGTCTCTGACTCAAGGAATATTTCCAACACACCTCTGAACAACGTACTAACCCACAGAACCCTTCCTTCCAACACTACAAAAAGAAGGACTCTGCATGGACTCCTCCTGAAGGTTGAAACAAGAGACTGGACTTCTACATAGAGTTCTTTTTGCGGATACAGACTAACACGGCTACCACTCTGAACTCATCCCTGGAGAGAAACACAGCAGCCAGTTAACAGCATACAGCAACTCTCTGCAATAGTTTGAAACAAAAAGTAGAGACCATCATATTCATGTGAAACTGCAGGGGAATGTGAGTAGAAAGAATGCAATAGAAAGGCTGAACCACTACTCATACACAAACTGTCACATCGCCTTTGAACTCTATAAGTGATCAACATTTTGGTTTCATATCTCAATCAAAATGTAGCACCTCCAGCAGCACTGCACCCCCACTCCCCAATACCGGGCTGGGTGGTTAGTTTGGTGCTGACCAAAACCCTAACATCACCTCATACCAAAGATGTCTGTGAATAAACTCCAGACTGAATATTGGGGGAAGTTCAGATCTGGATCCCAACCTTGCAGCATGGGCCTCTCTCTTTTTCCCCATGATCTTTTACATGTTTGCCTCTGTTTCATGTAAATCAAGTGGCAAAGCAATGTATGCTGATAAACACAGCAGTGTGAGGAAAAGCCATTAGCAGGTTTTGAGTCCATTGGTGCCATAAATGTCTTTATTATAGCCCAGTGTACTAACCTTAGACTTCCCCAAAGCTGGAAGTGTGAGCCAGAGAATTCTCCCAGTGTCACAATTACAGAAACACCTAGGTGGAGTCACTGTGTGCTGATTTGCTATGACAATTGGCAGTGTTCAGTGGCCCTTGGTATGTTTCATTTCTCACTGCTGCTGTGATGGACTAGCAGTTGTATGTGGGGCAGCAGTGCAAAGCATATAGGCATAAAGTACGTTCTTCTTCCTGCATCTGTATCTGCCAGATTCAAAAGGGAGGAAAATAGATTTCAGTAGTGCTTCTAGTATAGTGATAAGAGTCTAATCCAGATCTCCAGTGCAGACTAAGAGCAAAACTCACTCTATGTAGAAAATGAAGCTTACATAGGTCTTTCGGATGTGATGAAAAACCCAAGATTTCAGCCATAAGGCATTAAGAACATAAGAACGGCCATACTGGATCAGACCAAAGGTCCATCTAGCCCAGTATCCTGTCTTCTGACAGTGGCCAGCGCTAGGTTCCATGGCACATTTTGTAATCCCTGTCTCCTTGACAAATTCCATCTTGGGTAATTATATTCCATCCAATTACAGTTTAGTTGGATACAGGATTATTCTTCATTTCCTGTCCTTGAATGCTATGTGGTGTTGCTACGCACTGTTAAGCAGCTGCCTTGTTTCATCCTAGAAGTGGCTGCATTATAGGAGGAGGTGTCCATATGCTGTTTGGGATCTTTCAGGGGGAAAATATTATTTTCAGATATAAAGGAAAGAGAATAGACCAAATTCTGTTCCTAGACACATGATAATTATTACTCTTTATACCACGGTACTGTTTAGAGGCCCAACCAAAATCAAAGCCACATTATGTTAGGTGCTATACGAACACGGAATCAGAGACAGTCCCTGTCCCAAAGGTGTTACAAACTGAATAGACAAGACAGACAGAGAGAGAGTATTATTGTCATCATCCCCATTTTATAAATAAGGAATTGAGGCACAGAAAGATGAAAGGACTTGCCCAAAGTTGCACAGGAAGTCTGGGACAGAGAGCCAGGAACTGAACTTAGGTTTCCTGATACCCAAGTCAGTCCTTTAGTCCTAGATAACGGCTCCTCATGTGTCCAAAGGTTCTGTGGCAGTTGGGATGTGCCACTTGATCATACAAGTTGGGAGCACCAGCTACGTGGGGTAACAAAGAAGTAGTTGCACCTACATCCAGGAGGAAGCTTTGTGCACAATCTTTGGGGGACATGTTCAAAGAGCAACATTGCTCATTACAACACAGTGCATGGAAACACCCCCTCCATTTTCTGCTCTTTCACACACATGACTTTATGAATTACACTCATGTGACAGCACGAGATTTCAACTACTAGTATAATTATAATTTTCAGTCTCATTAGCAGCCTGGGGAGGATTTGACCTAATGTCCTTTGGACAAAGGGCTCTATATCCAGTCCCTTGTGTCTTCCACTTACCCTTGTAACCTGGAGGTGTAAATAGTTCTATCATTCACTCCAGGCACAGATTTAATTCCATTTTGTAAAACAAAAATTCCTGCTGCAAAATTCATCAGCAGATACTAAACAAGTGAAGCCAGTTGCAGAAATAATCCCCTTAGTTTAAGTCCTGTCTGCGATCTCCCCGTGACGCTTCAGGTTTGCATACATAATAATGAAAGAGGAGAAGGAAGCCTCCCATTGGACAGCAGCATGATTTATCCACAAGCATCCCCTTTCTCTCATGGAGATGCTCTTCGGGTTATCTGCTCCAGACCAAATCCAGGGCAAAGACATAATTTTATATATTGTAGGCCACAGCAGGCCTTTCCCTGTAGTGATACTGCTATTTAAGTGAATCAGTGACAGCCAGATGGAAGACAATCCCTAAGTGATCCCCTATGAGATAACAGCTAGCATGAGGGATGATGGTTCAGTTGTTAGGGTACTCATCTGGGACTCAGGAGACCTGCTCTTGCTCTGTTGTACCACAATCTTAATATCTGACCTTAAACAAGTTACATAATCTTTCTCTGACACAAATCCCCACCTGTAAAATGGGGAGGAAAGTACGTCTCTGATACACATGGGTGTTATGATACTTATGTTTTCATAGTATCTGAGTATCACAGAGAAAAAAGCCCATACAGGTCCTACTGAGAACATGATTAGCTAATGTTAGTGTGTGTATATACCTCAATGGTACAATGAACCATGTCCCAGAGTATGTCTATAGTTCAAGCAGTGGGTGAAATTTCCAGCTCAAGGAGACATACCCATGCTAGCTCTGACTGAGCTAATGCACTAAAAATAGAGTGTAACTGTGGTGGCAGGATGGGCTATCTGCGCTAAGGTCTCAGATGGGTATGTACTTGGGGCAGCTAGCCACTCATGCCAACATGGCTACATTCTACACTCTATGTTTAGCACCCCCACCTTGAACTGTAGCCTTACCCTCACATAGATATAAGGACCAGAGGAATGTGTTTATTTACCATTGCTCTCTGCTGAATGGAATCAGAGCTACTCAGCCATGAGTCATAGGCTCTGTACTGCTAATGGAGATTCTCATGTAGCTCAAACTGGGGGGAAATGTGAATTATTTGGAATAGGAGGATCTTGGTCCTATCTCCACTGTGACTATGAAGTTAAAGCCCATTGTGTAGTGAAGTACAGCTGTGAAGTTCCAGGTGGCCTTGCTTTGTTACAGTAGACAAGCAAGATAATTCCATTGATCAGAGTTGTTCATTTTGTCCATGATTTGACTTTTTCAAAATACTTGATAAGCGGGTTCACTTTCCCATGTACATTGTAAAGTAACACCCATGCTTCCCTCTAAGTTTAGCGTAAACATTTTTGCAACTGTTTGTGGGCTTCTCTTTGTTTTCTAAACATTTTTAATGTGAATTTAATGCTGGCACAAGGGGCTGGATTTACTGGCTTGGAGCCCTCTGTCCACAGAACAGGTACGATGTGGGCACATGCAAGGACAGTACAGGATTCCCCCCTACCCCAATGATATTTTCATTTTTTCTTGGCTTCTCTGCTGTGGGCTGGGATGGCAAGGTGGTGATGTACACACCTCTCCCTGGGAACTAGACTTAGTCCACCAAAGTCATTGCGTATAGGCCAACAACCATTCATCATACGGCAACAACATGTGGTCACTACCAGACTGAATCAGTTGCAAAATTTGGATCTGGGTACAGGTTTCGATCCCACCTCACCCAAAATGTGGGGGTCTCCCAGTCAGGGTTTTCACTCAGGCCCTCTCTCTTTAACATATACTTTGCTTTGCTGTTGCTGTCCACGGCATAATGGTGTGCCTTGGATTTTCAGCTTGGCTGTGAGATTTCCTCCCCTATTCTGAGAAGCAGTTAATGACAACGTTGTACCAACGTAATGACTGGTCCTCCATCATTCTCAAGCCTCCCCTCCCTTCACCTCTCTGCAAGAATGAACTCAGGAGGGAAGCTGCATCTCCAGCTGTGTCATGTGCCAGTAGATGGCAGCAAAAGATCACTGTGGGGAACAGAGTGACAGATCATGCAAGAGAGAGGGAGAGGGGAAGAAAAAGAAGAGGGGTTCACAGGAGGACGGTATGTTAAACTGAATCATTTTTCTTCCTCTCTCCCTGAGACATCTCTGGATCATATTCTTCCCCCCCCCCTCCATGTCTCCTACTTCTCTATAACAATTATCCAGAGGGCTTTTCATTTTGCTTGGTGTTACATTTCCACATGTGGGTGAAGGTCTAAGGCAGAGGTGGGCAATAATTTCTGTAAGGGGGCCACTTCATGAATTATGGTAAGTCGTCACAGGCTGCACATTTCTACTATATTAATAGAGGGGGTTTGGGCTCTGGGTGGGAGTTT
Source organism: Macrochelys suwanniensis (assembly GCA_033296515.1). Taxonomy (NCBI): domain Eukaryota; kingdom Metazoa; phylum Chordata; order Testudines; family Chelydridae; genus Macrochelys; species Macrochelys suwanniensis. The sequence goes on along the minus strand of CM065781.1, from coordinate 36,463,938 downwards.
GGTGCAGGAGGGGGCTCCAGGCTGCAGCAGGGGATTGGGGTACAGGAGGGGGTGCAGGGTCTGGGAGGGAGTTTGGGTGCAGGAGTGGGTTCTGACCTGGGGTAGGGGGTTAGGGTGCAGGAGGGGATGTGAGGTGCAGGCTCTGGCCGGGAGGTGCTTACCACAGGCAGCTCCCAGCCAGCGGCACAGCGGGGCTCTCAGTCAGTCTGCCTGCATGCCGTGGCCTCACGCCACTCCTGGAAGTGGCTGTGGCCGGCAGCTGCTGGCATGTCTTTGTGCACCCCTTGGGGGAGAAGGAGGCAGTGGGTCTCCGTGCTGCCCGCAAGCACCACCCCCGGAACTCACATTGGCTGGTTTCCGCCCAATGGGAGCTGTGAGGACAGTGCTGGGGGTGGGGGCAGAGTGTGGAGCCACCTCCCCCCCACCAGGGGCACACGGAGATGTGCCAGCAGCAGCCAGCTGCTTCTGGGAGCGGTGTGGGGCCACAGCAGGCAGGCAGACTGCCTGAGCACTGTGCTGTGCCACAGGACTTTTAGCAGCCTGGACTCGGAGATCGTGAGGGGGCAGAGGAGGTCAGACAGAAATGTTAGTCATGGGGGGCTGGACAGAAATGTTAGGCCAGATCCAGCCCACCCCGGTCTAACAGATGTAACACACAGCCCTCCCCCTACACCTCGAAAATAACAGTGGCAAAAAGAACCAGGAAATGTAGAGATTATTTCACTAAAAATGTGGCTTTCCAAGGTTTGTTCTGTATCCCTTGGTTTCCTATTTCCCCATCACCCACAGTCCTCTGCACACCTGCCTGTAAGACAATGTGTGTCTGGATTACTGAGCTGGTTCCCTTGTCCTCTTTCCCGCCCTCCTCCCTGCCCAAAATGACAGTCTAGATTAGGGAAGAGAGAATTTTCTTTGCACCAACTCCTGGAGAAAGAATCCCTATGCTGCTTTTCTGTGTTGAAATGCACCTTTTTTCCTGATTGCTCCATCTGAAAGCTGCTCTGCAAGAGTACACATGCAGAATAAAATATTAATAATAATAATTATTATTCATATTACCATAGCAGTTAGAATCCCGGGTCATGGATTGGCACCCCATTGTGCTAGGTGTGGTACAAACACAGAACCAAAAGACAGTCCCTGCCCCAAAGAGTTTATAATCTAATTGTTTGTTTCAAGCATCCGAGCTGCAGGGTAATTTCATTCCCTGTGGTTCCACCTGCCATCTCATTACCTTTCAAGTGCCATGTGCTCCTGACACTTCTAATAGGTCATTAATCCTGGACTAGGGTGGGAGAGCAGGTGCAAACGGTGAGTGGGAGAGCTATTCAAGTGGCACTCAGATGATTATATGACGAAGTCATAGAGTGCATTAGCTTCTGTGCTCCCCTCTCCGTGAGAGGTAGCGACAGTGTTTTTGGTATTGCAAGGCACTTATATTCCATCTTTGGGAACTGTATGTCACTGACTGCTGGGCTTGAATGTAGAAAGGGAAAGAAAGGGTGCAATTATGCCAGTTTTGTGCTTACAGTATACACAAGACTGTTTCCAAAGAATCAGAGAATAAGCCTGATCATTATTAGTACTTATACACCACCCAAAGGAGTGGTGTTCCGACAGGGATCTGGATTCAGTTTTGGATGGGATTCAGGGCCCAGACTTGAGGCCAAATCAGGCTCTAATTTTGGGTTTGTTGGTGCTGAATAATAGTCCTTATTTATTAACACAAGATTTTTGGTCCCAAATGGCAGAAATGTTTTGGCAAGATTTCTTGCCATCTTGAATGCTATAAATCTCATGCCAACAGCGCTTCTCATGGCATTCCTGCCATTTTGGGCCACATCTGGACTATAAGGGGCCTCCTCTAGGTTTTGATCTGGCCTGGACACCAAACTGTAGAAGCAAGTTTGCATCATATGGTTTGAAACTTGTCCCTTACGTTGAAGTTGAGGTTTGGGTTTGGGATAATCTCTGTTACCGAGATCTTGCAATGAAGGAAGGAGGACATATTGGATACATAGAAACAGAAGAAAGGATGTGATGGCGATAGCTCAGGATGGCATTTGATGGCTCAGGGGACTGGCAGTGAGTTTACGGAGTCCTTCACTTCAAGGACACTGGTCCCCAGGCCGTGGCTCTGGAACAGGGCGGGCCCAAAGGGCCATGGCCCTCACACTTTTTGAAAGTGGATGGGCCTGTACCATCCACTTTTCGTCACAGGCCCAGCCCCCATCCCTCCTCTTCCCCCTGAGGCACCGCCCCCTGGCCAGACCAGAAGCGGAGCCCAGCCCGGGGAGCCTAGGCAGCCATAGACCCCTCCACCTGCCTGGGTTGGGGGCCCAAGAGCAGCCCCTGGCCCTGTGTCCCCACCCTGCGGACTCCCGCCCAGGGCAGATGGAGGGTCACAGCTGCCCAGGTGGCTCTTACCATGGCCCCGCTGCAGCTCTTCAGTCACCAAGGCTCCACCCAGAGGCAGGAATCCAGAGCCGGCTCTGGGTAAGAGCCACGCGGGCAGCTGTGGGGAGCCGTGGACCCTCCACCTGCACGGGCAGAGGGTCTGGGGGGGGTGAGGACATGGACCAGGGGCTAATCTCAGGCCCCCCCCCCACCCCAAGCAGGTGGAGGGGCCCGGGTTCCCTGGCCTGGCTCCAGTTTCCGGCTTGGCTGGGGGGCAGGGTCTCGGAGGGAAGAGGAATACAAAGGGGGTTAGGCCTCATGGGCCCCCCACTTCTTGGCAGACTTCATCAGTAATGAATAGAAACATGTCCCTCAGGAGCAGCTTATAGTGGTGAGCTAGGGAATTCACAGGCAACCCTACCATAGCAAATCAACACAGACATCTTAGTGCTGATATGTGCAATCCTATAGTAGCACACCAGTTAGGATGCATGCAGGGAAGGAAACAGATTTCAGGTAAAAGTTATAACCCAAAGAGGTTATTTAACCTGGGGAGGCAGCAGATGAGTGAGTTACACTACTAAAGGAGCTGTGTACCAGAGAACTAGATGCCATAGCGGACTAGTACACTAACATTTTCTTCTCCTCCCCACATTTCTAATATAAGGACATGAGTAGGCCATGACAGTAAAGAAGTGGCATTGTTTCTTCTCAGTCCCTGTGTCTATATCCTTGGACACTTCTGTACTCTTTGGCATGATTTGCTGCCTATGTGGAGAAAGAAAAGTATTTTTAAATGTTAAAGGAAATCTCAAGCATTCTGTAATGCAAAGAGCCTTGCATAATCTCACCGGGTTGCCTTAATCACAGTACCTGGACTTGTCCTTTATTATTAGCCATTCACCCTATCAGTCCTCATTATCAGGACCATCGCTTACAGGCGACAAAGCCCATTAATACCCAATTTAAGCAAGAAGCTTATAAGGGAAAAAATAATATCTACCAAGGTTCTATTGACCACCTTGAATGTGAAGAGTGGAATTAGCCTTCCAGCAATGGGTATTTCCAGCCAAGATATTATTACTAGATAACTCATTGGCAACTTTCCTCATTTGAATAATTAAAAAGATGGCAGCCCCTATTATCTGCTTTGCTTCCTGCCCAGCATATTTTTTAAAAAGTGTAAGAAAGTTTGGGAATGCACAAAATCAGAACCTTCCTCTAAGGAGCTGAGATAGATTCAGAACTGTAGTGCAATGCAGCTTGATTGTTGCTAACCTCTTTCATTACAAAAAAGATCCCACAAAACAAACCTGCATCCCAAAGGTTTGTTAACTCTTTAAAGCCCAAAAGGCTGTAATGAATTAACAAGCAATAGCAGTGTGATAGCCATTAACACATTCAGCCCTGGTGTGAGAGGGTCACTAGAATAGTATGCAGTCCCCGTCTGTGCCCTTTCCATAGATGACATGAGTCTATTCTGCTCTTAGTTTGAAAGAGTAGCTCTTTAGCTCAAGATATAACCAGTCATTCTTTTGGGACTGGTGGTCACTGGTTCAATCCCAATCCCTGGTGTTATCAAAGAGGGCGGCCATCACAATTATACCATGGCTTTCTCCACAGCTGAATTTGACCCATCATGTTAAGACAGAGAAGACAGTACATGGAAATAATGTGTTTGAGGTTGTATGGAGCAAGTCTGGGGAGGTTTTGGACTGAATGATGTAAATGAATCCCCATTCACTAAAGCTAATGGCGTTGTGGGAGATGAAGTGGTCATGCTTTGTGTATATGAGAAGCTAGGCAGCAGCTGGAGTATAGATGGCTGGGGCTTGGGGAGTCAGTAGTCAAGGGAGTTACTCCTTGTTACATTAGCAAAGGAGATGTGTGTTAGTGGACTAGTACACTGACATTCTCCCTCACTCCTACCTAAGGGACAGAAGTTCAAACACTATTATAGGTCATGATAGTAAATAAGGGGGCTTGGACTCTTCTTGGTTCCTGTGTCTATATCCTGGGACTCCTCCAGCAGAATGGCAGCAGAGAGGGGCTGGACTGTGGTTCAGGGCTGGGAAAGTATGAGTAGAGCTGAGAGGTCCCATGATTGCAAGATCAGGGGTTGCTGCAGGTTTGGACTGAGGTGCAATGGTGGAACTGTGTTAAGGAAGGCACCTGTGCAACACCTGGAAAACTATCATCAGTTAATTAGGATACATATTTAAAAGGGATATCAACCCCCTCTCCTTCCGGAGGTAAGGCAATCAGTAAGAGCATGGGCAAAGGAGGAAATGCCACCTAATGGCATGTTGCTATCTAGTTGCCCATTATGGGGATTAACTCTGAAGCAGATGGTACAGGCCGACATTGTGTCTGACAGGGTACCAGAATAGATGTACCATTGACTTGATACATACAGCAATACCTGTATCCCTATTCCTCACTCAAGCCAGCACTATTTGTGATTGCTAAAAAAAATAATTTACCCACAAAACTGAAACAAAACCAAATTGTATATCATTATTTGATGTGAGGAGCAGCAGCCAATATAAGAGGCAAACCAAACAGGTTTTTGCTTATAGGCTAGGGTGCAAACCTAATCAACCTAGATGACTGTTTGAGATGCACCTTGTTGGGCTGTAGACCGAAACAAAGCTGTGGGTCTCAAGCCGTTGCGAGCTGGTAGCAGTTATTCCTCAGGGTGCACCATCATCCCTCTGGCAATCTGTACTATGAATGGAGGCTGATGAAAAGACCAGAGGGATGTTAATGCTTTTGACGATATGTTACTTAGAGTCAAAAGACTCCAAAATAAAAAAGGAGCTGGGATTCTGGGTGTTTTAGCTGCAGTTATATTTGAATGCAACGGTATAGAAGCAACAGATGAAACAATGACTGGAAAGTGTTCAACAAAATGGGGTAAAGGTGAAGGTATTAAAATTAGCTTTGACACTGAGTTACAATAGTCAGCATTTCCCTGCGCTGCACTGCCAGCCAGAAATCTCAGGGCCTAGGGAAAGCAAACTCTGAAACACACAGGAAAAAATAATAGGAGAAAAACTAGGGGAGAAAATTCTGTGGCATTTAAAACAGACAAGCAAAATTGGATTCACAGTGTCAGCCTTTCCCTTCTGAAGGCAATTACACTTTGTGAAGTCTTCATTTCCCCTGATGCATCACTTCCATGAGATTATTATCTTAATTAGATATGAGCTGGTAATTTAATATAGCAGTAAAATAAACAACCTTGTGAGAGGAGCAGATAGGTAGCTCTACTGAGGCTGTACCTAAACTGCTATGTTCAGGTATGTTGAGCCAGAAAGACATTGTACCATGGAGATAATACTTGTCTATGTCCCAGGAGTTTTTTGAGGCTGCATTCATTAATTTTCGTGGGGTGCTCAGATTCTTTGCTGATGGGGTCCGGGTAGGCACTTAGTCTGCCGTTTATTTCAAGTATCCAGGACTTGGAATATAAGCAGTTTAGGTTGCATGCACAGGTTACATGGTATTGTTTCTATTCACTGCTTGCATGAACAGACGCTTCAGACGTGTCTGGTGCAGACACTCATAATAAATTCAATATTTGTTTTCTGTGAATATTCTGCAATATTATTATAATTATTATTGCTTGTATTACAGTAGCGTCTAAATATCTCCATTGAGATTGGGGCCCCATTGTGCTAGGCACTGGACAGACCCAGAGTAAGACATAGTTCATCCTGTCCCCAAAATAGACAAGGCAGATAAAGTGTGGAAAGAAAAACAGGTGAAATAAATTCCTAAGGTTACAGAGCAGGTCGGTGGCAGAGCCAGGTTTATAACCCAGGTCTCCTAATTCCCACTGTAGTGCTTTGGCCACTAGACTACACTGCATCTCAATAGCCCATTTCATTTCTAACTTCCCTGCCATTTAGGATCAGAAGCAAAAGGAGTGATGCACTGCTGGTCTTAGCCAGAAGTTGCTTTTTGCAGATCCTCCATCAGCTCTTCCACTTGTACCACTCAACTGATTTTCCCAGTCCACTTGATATTTCTTGTCTTTTAACAGCAGAAGAAAAGTAAGTGATGACTCAGGAGACATTAATAACTTCTAAATAAAGTGCTCATGGTTTAAGTAGGAACAGACTGCAGAACACACAGCATAGAAGAGAGTCCTGCAGGGCATTGTGAAGGAGCTTCTTAAATCAGCTGGGTAATGTTTGCACTGGACAGTAGTAGACAAGGCAAACAAAGACCTCAGGATGCCTCTCTAGAAGCAGAGAGCATTGTAACAGGCAAGTGCTTCATTAGAATGCAGAGAGCTTCTCTGGTCACTCTGTAAGAGTGAGGATATTACACAAAACGAGATGGTGGAGTAAAGTCAAAAGAACACTGGCAAGAAAACGTAACTTCCCTTTTTCCTCCATAAATTTTGTTTTGCCACGTCTATGTAATTCTTTGTTATTCCTCAGCCAAAAGCAAATACATTGCTCCCAGGCATCCCTACAATACAAAAAACAGTGTACAGAGCCCCGCTGTGCACAAGCAGCTCTACAATAATAAACTGTGTGTGCAGCCCATGAGCAGCTGTGCAAAACCAAACCAGTCTGCCCAGCTGCAGCACTCACAATCTTACACCAGCAATCCAATGACTGTAGCCTCTGCCTTCAGGAGCAAGCTCATCAAAGCAGTGTGTCTCAGTAATCAGGATTAACCCTAATGCGTATGTCTTGAGGAATGGAAAGGAGGAGATCTGTTATAGAATTTAGGGATTTTAGCAAGCAGCCTACAGAAAGTAGTCTGGGCTGGAGAAATCACACACCCCAATATATATGCAAAACCACTTTAGTATCCTCCTCATGCTGTAGGGCGTTTGTCACGTTTAGTCAATTGATAATCGTTATGATTTGTGTTAAAATGCCTCGTGCCTAAAAACCCAAAGCGAGATTGGGCCCCATTGGGCTAGGTGCTGTACAAATAGATAGTGAAAGACAGTCCTGCGCCAATGCGCTTACAATCTAAAACAGTAAAAAAGTGGAAGGAAAGGAGATCTTACAGATGGGAAACTGAGGCACAAAGAGAATAAATGACTTGCCTGAGGTCACACGGTATGTCTATGACAGACTAGAAATTGAACTAGGTCTTTTGAGTGCCAATCTAGTACCTTAATCACAAGACCATCCTTCTTGCCTTTTACAAGATGTACAAATTACTTCTCTGCACATAGTTTTTGCCCACTGAGCTAATGCATTCTGGCAAAGCCATACAGACATGCAATCCACTTGTTCTTTCTCACTCACTTTGGCAGTCTGTCTGTGTGCACTGTATATATCTGGACAGCTCAAACCGATAAAGACAGATTTTATCTCTGTCTGTGGCTATAGACCCACACAAAAGGGCAGCGAGAGCTTAGTGGGGAAATCATTTGATTTGATTTGTTAGTTTGAATGGAAAGAGGCTGGGCTGTCTTCATTTTTTTTTCTAGCATGTTACCTCCAACCCCAAAACCACAGCATAGTCACAATATGAACATCTAGAATGTCTGATTTTGCTCTCAGTTACACTGACGTGAATCTGGAATAACTCCAATATAAAACTGGTATGAGGCAGAGAAGAATGAGGCCCAGAGATTACAAGAGCCATGTAGTAGTTGAGCAGAGGTATAAAATTGAAGGTTCCTTGGGCTTCATTCATTGATGCAAATACTTACGCTCGTTTAAGTTAGGCACTTAAGTGTGAAAGAGCCTGGAGAGTGTAACTTGCACACTTGCAATTCATTGGTATATTAGTGGGTCGAATTCTGGTCTCAGTGGCCTCCCTCCTCTCTCACTTACTCTGCCGTAAATCAAGAGTAACTGCAGTGGAGTCAATGGAATGGCACTGGTGTAGAACGAGTGCAAATTAACACCAGGTTGACTGAGTCCCTGTTAAAAAGAAATATGCGTAGTTGGATTCTTTCTATTTACCTTCTTATCTTTAAGGCTTTAGGGTTCACGTGGGGAGAGATGACACACACACACTCCTGTACACCTCTCTCATGCGGGGGGGGGATGGGGGGGTCACCAACAGACCCGACCCTCCCTGCCTGGCACTCTCTGTCCTCCATGCATGTCTGGACCCCTGGGACGGACCCGCCTCTCCTGGTACCTGGCACCGCATCTTTCCGAGGCAATACCTGTGGGGGGGGGAAATGCAGGGTCACATGCCCCACCCCCAGATTTCTGCCAGGGTTCACACCAGAATGGAGCCAGCAGCAGCCTTTCAGCATCGTGCGGGAGGGAAGGGATGGGAGCTGCTTCCAGCCACAGAGGAAGAAGACGGGGGGACGGGATGATCTGGCCTGTGTCTTTGCTGAGCTCTTCTCTTTCCCCACCCCCTGCTTCCCTGTGGCTGGAAGCAGCTCCCATCCCTTCCTTCCCTCACAGTGTCGAAAGGCTGCTGGCCACCGACATAACCCAGCCACCTCCTGTCCCCTGGTTACAGCGTGGGCAGGAAGGGGTTAAGCCCTAAGGATGCATTGTGCACAAGGGCCCAGGAAACCTGACCGCAGGGGCTTCAGAGAGGTGGCTCAGCAGGGGAGGGTGTGTAGAGGATGGAGAAGCCCCGTGCTTCCTGGGGGCAGGACCTGGGGGTGGTGGTAGTGAAGAGGGTGCTGTGGAGCCTGGAGGGTCAGGGTGCAAACAGGCTGGAAATTGCTTCCTCCCCCACTCCAGAGCTTAGCTGAGGGGCAGAGAGGCTTCCCTGTGCCCGTGCTGTACGGGGCTTTGGCACACACAGGGCTTGGCTCCTGACCAGCACCCTGAGCCGGAGGGTCTTGGGCTTTCCTGGGGTGCCAGCCCAGCCAGAGGCAGTCGGGGAAGGAAGGAGCCTGCCAGCCAGGCTGTTGGTGAGCTGAGCTCTCCAACCAGGGGCTGGTTCTCTGCACAGCGCTGGGAGAGGGAAGCACCCTGCTGGGGAGGATATGGAGGAGCAGGGGGCTGGGCGGGGGAGGTGAAGGGGCAAAGCAGGGAGAGGACAGCGACAGGGGGAGTGTGTAAAGGGCTGATGGGTGGGAGCAGAGGCGACACGTAACCGGTCGCTGCCTGGTCTCTGCCTGCACTCATCAGCCACTGCAACTTGCAGCACGCAGCCAGTGCTGTGCGGAAACGGAACGGGCGGCGTGGCTCTGCTGGTCAAGAGCTGGCATGCAGTGGGGGCCATTCTGATGGACCAGCAGGGGTAGTGGCTGGCCCCGCACACTGCAGCTTGGCCCCACCACCAACCTTGCATACCCACCCCCAACGTTGGTGGTGTGCAGGCAGCTGGCGAGCCGGGACCTGCCAGTACTGATGTGGGGGAGACAGAAAATACGGGACAATTTGCCTGTTTTTAAGAAAAAGTCGGGACACCTGCAGGAGAGCTTAAATACGGGACTGTCACTTTAAAAGCAGGACATCTGGTCACCCTAGACAAGAGACAATCCGTTGAAAAATACAACCACCTTTTCCAACAAGCTCCAAAAAGTTGTTGCTTCTTTCAGCCTCCAGGCCCAGTGCCTAGGAGCTGAGATCCAATCTCTGATGCTCTTTCATTGGTTTTACACCATTGTAATTCCATTGACTTTGAAAGGGGTAAACAGTGAGGTGGCAAAATTTGTAGATGATACAAAACTACTCAAGATAGTTAAGTCCCAGGCAGACTGCGAAGAGCTACAAAAGGATCTCACAAAAATGGGTGACTGGGCAAAAAAATGGCAGATGAAATTCAGTGTTGATAAATGCAAAGTAATGCACATTGGAAAACATCATCCCAACTATACATGTAAAATGATGGGGTCTAAATTAGCTGTTACCACTCAAAAAAGAGATCTTGGAGTCATTGTGGATAGTTCTCTGAAAACATACACTCAATGTGCAGCGGCAGTCAAAAAAGAGAACAGAATCATTAAGAATGGGATAGATAATAAGACAGAAAATATCATATTGACTCTCTATAAATCCATGGTACGCCTACATCTTGAATACTGCATGCAGATGTGGTTGCCCCATCTCAAAAAAGATATATTGGAATTGGAAAAGGTTCAACAAAAATGAAAGAAAAGGGCAACAAAATTATTAGGGGTATGGAACGGCTGCCATATGAGGAGAGGATAAGAAGACTGGAACTTTTCAGCTTGAAAAAGAGACAACTAAGGCGGGTTTTGATAGAGGTCTATAAAATCATGACTGGTGTGGAGAAAGTAAATAAGGAAGTGTTATTTACTCCTTCTGGTAATACAAGAACTAGGGGTCACCAAATGAAATTAATAGGTAGCAGGTTTAAAACAAACAAAAGGAAGTATTTTTTTCACACAACGCACAGTCAACCTGTGGAACTCCTAGCCAGAGGATGTTGTGAAGGCCAAGACTATAACAGGGTTAAAAAAAGAACTAGATATGTTCACGGAGGCTAGGTCCATCAATGGCTATTAGCCAGGATGGGCAGAGATAGTATCCCTAGCCTCTGTTTGTCAGAAGCTGGGAATGGGTGACAAGGGATGGCTCACTTGATGATTACCTGTTCTGTTCATTCCCTCTGGGGCACATGGCATTGGCTACTGTCGGAAGACAGGATAATGGGCTAGATGGATCTTTGGTCTGACCCAGTATGGCCATTCTTATGTTAAAAGAATTACTCCTCATTTATAGTGGTGTAAGGAATGAGGATCGATAAATCCAATCATCGCCAGCTGCAAATTATCGTTTAGTTTGTTTCACAGATATTTAGAGACATACGTTTTTCTATCTCTCTGGGTACTTCTATAGCTCACATCACCGTAGTATCTGAGCATCTCACACACTCTAATTAATTTATCCTTATAACAGCCGTATCATGTAGGGAAGCATTATGTAGGGAACTGAGACACAGTGAGATTAAGTCTGGGGCAGAACCAGGCATGGAACCCAGATCATGGCGTCTCAGTCCTACTACATTAATTACGAGACTATCGAGACCTTGACAAGGCCTTCTTGGTATAAAAAGCAATTTAAAGTAAGCTTTTGCCTGACAAAGTAGGGCCATTAGATTCTCTGCTCAATCTCCTTGACAAAATGGGAGTTAGGCACTGTACCTCATCCACGTCTCCATTGTCTGCCCCATTCTCTGGTTGCAAAAACAGATGACTAATGTCAGATCAATAATGTCATATCCTTGAGGTATTTATATGTCATCTAATCTCTATGTAATGGATTACACACTGCATTTGCACTAGGGGTTTGAATTTCATTATTCTTATTAAGATGTCATTTTCATCGCATCTCCATTCATTTTCATTTTGCAGTGGACTATGTTGAAACTTCGGAGGCTTTGCTAACCAATTACAATAATGTCTTTCCATTATGTTGCAAATAGAAGTTCTAATAGCTAATATTTTGAGTGTAAAACATTCACCTTTTATATGGCCTGACAGTCAATATATGCAAGCATCCTCAAATACTATTATTATTCTAAATCATTTACAGAGTGCCATCAATTCACACATGCTTTATACGCATAGAAAGAGACGAGTCACCTGCCCCAAGAGCTTATTATCTAAATAAGATAAGACTCAGGGTATGTCTACACTGGCAGAATTACAGCGCCGGCAGTTATAGTACCGCTCAGAGAGTGCTCAAGGGAAACTGCTGTTGTGTGTTCACACTGTCAGCTGCTTGTGCAATAGTGTGTTCACACTTGTGGGACTTGCAGCGGTATTCAGAGCCGTGCACTCTGGGCAGCTATCCCACAGAGCATCTCTTCCTCTTCTGCCACTAAGAGTTGTGGGAAGGTGGAGGGGGTTGCAGGGCATTCTGGATCCTGCCCCAATGCCCCGTGATGCATTGTTTCACATTCCAGCAATCCCTGTGCTTACGTCCGCATTTGGCGCCATCTTTCAATGGTTTGTGTACTGGGCGCTCTGCCTCTTCGGTCTGCAGGAATGGATCCTGTACTGTTGACCAGTATGCTGCTCGCTCTAACACTTCACGTGTGGCAGTGGAGTTATTCCTTAAACTACAAAGGCAAGAAGAGTGCGACATTAATCTCGCCACACGTACTAGCTATGACACAAGATTACTTGTGGCATTCACGGAGGTGCTGACCACAGTGGAACGCCGCTTTTGGGCTCAGGAAACAATCACTGAGTGGTGGGATCACATCATCATGCACATCTGGGATGATGAGCAGTGGGCTGCAGAACTTTCGGATGAGGAAAGCCACATTCATGGAACTGTGTGATGAGCTTGCCCCAGCCCTGCGACACAAGGACATAAGAATGAGAGCTGCCCTGCCACTTGAGAAGTGTGTGGCGATTGCATGGTGGAAGCTGTCTACTCCAGACTGCTACCGATTGGTCGCTAACCAGTTTGGAGTGGGAAAGTCTACCGTTGAACTCGTGTTGACAGAAGTGTGCAGGGCTATTAATCTCATCCTGCTCCAAAAGACCGTAACTCTGGGCAATGTGCGTCACATTCATAGAATCATAGAATCATAGAATCTCAGGGTTGGAAGGGACCTCAGGAGGTCATCTAGTCCAACCCCCTGCTCAAAGCAGGACCAAACCCAATTAGATCATCCCAGCCAGGGCTTTGTCAAGCCTGACCTTAAAAACCTCTAAGGAAGGAGATTCCACCACCTCCCTAGGTAACCCATTCCAGTGCTTCACCACCCTACTAGTGAAAAAGTTTTTCCTAATATCCAACCTAAACCTCCCCCTCTGCAACTTGAGACCATTACTCCTTGTTCTGTCATCTTCTACCACTGAGAACAGTCTAGATCCATCCTCTTTGGAACCCCCTTTTAGGTAGTTGAAAGCAGCTATCAAATCCCCCCTCATTCTTCTCTTCTGCAGGCTAAACAATCCCAGTTCCCTCAGCCTCTCCTCATAAGTCATGTGCTCCAGCCCCCTAATCATTTTTGTTGCCCTCCGTTGGACTCTTTCCAATTTATCCACATCCTTCTTGTAGCGTGGGGCCCAAAACTGGACACAGTACTCCAAATGAGGCCTCACCAGTGCCGAATAGAGGGGAATAATCACGTCCCTCGATCTGCTGGAAATGCCCCTACTTATACAGCCCAAAATGCCGTTAGCCTTCTTGGCAACAAGGGCACACTGTTGACTCATATTCAGCTTTTCGTCCACCGTGTCAGGATCCTGAACTCAACCATCTCATGGTCACTGCCTCCCAGGTTCCCATCCACTATTGCTTCCTCTACTATTTCTTCCCTGTTCGTGAGCAGCAGGTCAAGAAGAGCTTTTCCCCTAGTTGGTTCCTCCAGCACTTGCACCAGGAAATTGTCCCCTACACTTTCCAAAAACTTCCTGGATTGTCTGTGGACCGCTGTATTGCTCTCCAAGCAGATATCGGGGTGATTAAAGTCACCCATGAGAACCAGGGCCTGTGATCTAGTAACTTCTGTTAGTTGCTGGAAGAAAGCCTCATCCACCTCATCCCGCTGGTCTGGTGGTCTGTAGCAGACTCCCACCACGACATTACCCTTGTTGCTCCCACTTCTAACTTTAATCCTGGTGAGCTTCTACACCAGGGGGCGGGGCTAATCAATCAGGCAGGCCAGGGCTTTATAAAGCAGTGAGCAAGCGACCAGGGAGCTTTGCGAACAGGGCTGCAAACAGGGGAGTTTGAGAGGGAGTTTGGAAGGGGAGTGTGAAGGGGGCAAGGTACTCTTGCCATTCCTAACTCCTTTAACCCAAACTAAAGGCAGAGGCAGAGCTACCAAGGGGCTGCAGACGGGGGAGTGAGTATCTGTTGTGGGGACAGATTGGCAGTTTGACCGTGTTTGATTTCCTGTTTGAATAGTGTGATTTGGGAGTGCTTTGTTCTAGGCTCTTCTAAGACGACAGTCAGTCAGCTGTGAACCAGCTGAGTGAGGAAACTCTTCAAAGGAAGGGACTATGGATGCTGAGCGATCCGCTGTTGTGACCTGCACAGGATGTGCCATGTTTGTCTTTCTTCCACAGGATAGAAGCGACTTTGTCTGTACAAAGTGCAAGCTGATCTCCATATTGGAAGAGAAGATTCAAGGTCTGGAGAAACGAGTATCAACCCTGCGTTCCATAAAAGAAAATGAGGAGTTCCTGGATAGACGTCAGGATTGGCTTCAGCGGGCACAGTGTTCTGAGGATTCAGAGCAGGCTACGCAGCGGGGACAGAAGGCCAGTGAGGACCATTGGCGGCATGTGACCTCCAGAAGAGGAAAGAGTATGAGACAAGTCCATGTACCAGAAACGCATATTCAGATGAGCAACCGTTTTCATGTTCTCTCCACAGGTACTAGTGCAGAGAGTGGAGTGAATGATACATCTGAGGGAACAGAGCAGAAGGAGACTCCACTGACTGGAAGGCATGAGATGCACAGTCCTAGAGATGGGGGTTCCACGACCACCACTCCCAAGAGGAGGAGGAGGGTGGTGGTGGTCGGGGACTCTCTCCTCAGGGGGACTGAGTCATCTATCTGCTGCCCTGACTGGGAAAACCGAGAGGTGTGCTGCTTGCCAGGGGCTAGGATTCGTGATGTGACGGAGAGACTGCCGAGACTCATCAAACCCTCAGATCGCTACCCCTTCCTGCTTCTCCACGTGGGCACCAATGATACTGCCAAGAATGACCTTGAGCGTATTACTGCAGACTACGTGGCTCTGGGAAGAAGGATAAAGGAGTTTGAGGCGCAAGTGGTGTTCTCATCCATTCTCCCTGTGGCAGGAAAAGGCCGGGGTAGAGACCGTCGAATCGTGGAAGTCAACGAATGGCTACGCAGATGGTGTCGGAGAGAAGGGTTCGGATTCTTTGACCATGGGATGGTGTTCCAAGAAGAAGGAGTGCTAGGCAGAGATGGGCTCCACCTGACGAAGAGAGGGAAGAGCATCTTTGGAAGCAGGCTGGCTAACCTAGTGAGGAGGGCTTTAAACTAGGTTCACCGGGGGAAGGAGACCAAAGCCCCGAGGTAAGTGGGGAAGTGGGATACCGGGAGGAAGCACAAGTAGGTGAGTGCAAGAGGGGAGGGCTCCTGCCCCACACTGGGACAGCAGGACGATCGGTGAGTTATCTTAAATGCCTATACACAAATGCAAGAAGCCTGGGGAACAAGCAGGGAGAACTGGAAGTCCTGGCACAGTCAAGGAATTATGATGTAATTGGAATAACAGAGACTTGGTGGGATAACTCACATGATTGGA
Source organism: Macrochelys suwanniensis (assembly GCA_033296515.1). NCBI lineage: Eukaryota > Metazoa > Chordata > Testudines > Chelydridae > Macrochelys > Macrochelys suwanniensis. The sequence continues at coordinate 36,448,373 of CM065781.1, read as the reverse complement.
GTACTGTCATGGATGGATATAAACTGTTCAGGAAGGATAGGCAGGGCAGAAAAGGTGGGGGAGTTGCGTTGTATGTAAGAGAGCAGTATGACTGCTCAGAGCTCCAATATGAAACTGCAGAAAAACCTGAGAGTCTCTGGATTAAATTGTGGATAGCTTTGCACAAATGGCTTCCCTAACTGCGAAGAGGTGATACATGGCATGCCTATTCCAATTTTGGCACCGGACCACCTAGCCACCGAGTACATTAATCGAAAGGGGTATTTCTCAATGGTTCTCCAGGTGCTTATGGATCACCGTGGGCGTTTCACAGACATTAACACAGGCTGGTCTGGAAAGGTGTGTGATGCATGCATCTTTCAGAACACTGGCCTGTTCAGGAAGCTGCAAGCAAGGACTTTCTTCCCGGACCAGAAGATCACTGTAGGGGAAGTCAAAATGTCCATTGTGAGCCTGGGATATCCCACCTATCCCTTAATGCTGTGGCTTATGAAGCCATACACGGGGCACCTTGACAGCAGAAAGGAGTGGTTAAACAACAGGGTGAGCAAGTGCAGAATGACTGTTGAGTGTGCTTTTGGCCATTTAAAGGCCCGCTGGTGCTGCCTATATGGAAGCTAGACCTGGCCAATTACAATATTCCTATGCTTATAGCCGCATGCTGTAAGCTCCATAATATTTGTGAAGGGAAAGGTGAAAGCTTCACTCAGGGCTGGACCGCTGAGGCTCAGCGCCTGGAGGCTGAATTTAAACAGCTAGAGACCAGGGCTATGAGAGGGGCACAGTGCAGGGCCATAAGGATCAGGGATGCCTTGCCGCAGCAATTTGAAGCTGAAAGCCACTAATATTTGTTGCTATGCTTGGGGGTGCAATGCTTGTAATGCTAGGAGGTGATTGTGATTGGTGCAGATGATGCAATATGAAGATTTAAGATAATTGTCTGTTTGCTTTCAATTAATAGAATAAAGATTGCTTTCAAACCAACACAATTCTTTTATTAAAAAAACAACAACTGGAAGAGAGAATCAAACAAAAAAACACATCAGCACTGAAGAGTATGGGGGAAGGGAAGGTCCCAGGAGGAGGTGGGGTCCTGGGACAGTTAAAGATTTGTGTATGTCCAGGGATCATATCCAACCTTCTCCTTTGGAGTACAGTGCAGTGGGTACTGTACTTCAGCAGGGCCAAACTGCAGAGGGATGGGTGTTGAGTGCAGTGGGTAGTGGGAGTCTGCAGTGCTGGACAGTGACAGGGGAGGAGTGGAAAGTCACGGGTAGAAACTGGAACCAGGAGGTTGATAAGAGTGTGTTGGCGGTGTCTGGGGGGGCACACGGGAAAGAGTTTTGCGACAGCGGCTGCAGGGGAGGGTGGGTGTGGAGCTGCTCGGTTTGCAGTGCTAGTATTGCCTGGAGTGTGTCCACTTGGCGCTCCATAAATTTTAACAGTTACTCCATGGCTTCATTCTGACGTGCCGCGTTCTCCTTTCTGCCCCTCTTCTCGCTGTCCCGCCACTCCTTCAATTCCTATTTTTCGGCCACGGAGTGCACCATAACATCATGCAGAAAGTCCTTCTTAGTTCTTTGTGGCCACTTTCTAATTCTGCGCAGCCGTTTACCTGGGGATAACAAAGAGAGAGGCTGGGCTCCTCTGTGAAGCCAAAACGTAACAATTTACAGAAAAAGTATTGTTTGCAACACATAGACCACTGATTCAGTGATTTAAAACACAGCCACTAATCACATACCTGTCGCTAACTGGCTGACCCCAGGCAAGAACACATGAGCCACAAGCCCCCCAAAATAGTGAGTAGCCGCAGAGACAGGGTAAATCAGTGTTCCCAGTTCCTACTGTACACTGGGCACGTGGCTCTTGGGGAGAGCCAGCACCGTAGGGGGGGCCTGATAATCATTTCTGTCCCCACAATTTCCACAGGCTGTGTTCATTTTGGAAGATATCTCGCTGCTGAGGGTGAGCAGGGAATCAAGGGAGGGTCTTCTCCAAGACTGCAGCTTCCGCCCTGGCCCTTATGCAGCAATGGTCTTCCCCCCGCTCCACAACCCCGTGATGGCAGAGTGGCGTGGGAAATTTACCGTTAATGGGGCTTGAAACAAAGCAGCTCTGCCAAAGAACCTGTGGCAGCAGATTGCCCAGTATCTCTGTGAGAGTTTCCTGGAGATCTCTGAGGCAGATTCCCATGAGGTGAGGGAGTCAATCAACAGCCTGTTCCACTCCTCAGACTAGGCATGTGGTGGTACGCACATCATACAGACACAAGCCTGCTTTCTGGAACCCTCCTTCCCCCAACAACTCGCTTCAGTGATTCTCAAAATCAAATCCACTTATCAGGGGCCTCCTCTCCTGTTTGCGCTTTGCCAAGATCCAACAGCTGTGACTGGCTAGCCTCCTCTGGGGTAGAAAAGAGGTCCTGGCTGCATGCATCTCTGACGTCCGAGTCATCCTCTGCCTCTGGGCCCCGCTCCTCGTCCAAGATTTCCTCCTCCTGGCACGATCCACTCTCAACTGGCACATGAGCCACCGAAATATCCACAGTGGCCTTCGCAGTGGAGGTGGGGTCGTCACCAAGTATCGCGTCCAGCTCTTTGGAGAACCGGCAGCTCGTGGGCGCAGCACCAGAGCGGCAGTTTGCCTCCTGCGCCTTGTGGTAGGCGTTCCACAGCTCCTTCACTTTGACCCTGCACTGCACTGTGTCCCGGTCATGGCCCCTTTCTGGCATGCATTGTGAAATCTGTCCGTAGGTATCATAATTCCTACGGTGGGAGCACAGCTGGGACTGGACAGCCTCTTCTCCCCAAATGCTGATGAGGTCCAGCAGCTTGGCATTGCTCCAAATGGGGGAGCACCTGGTGCATGGAGCAGGCATGGTCATCTGGAAAGATGCGCTGAAACCACTGCACGCATCACTGAGCAAACAGGAAGGGGACTTTCAAAATTTCAAAGGGTGGGGATGATGGTTGCTCACCTGAGAACAGGGCAGTAGAGTTATATATATATATATATGGAGATATGCCTATCTGATAGAAATGGAAGGACCTTGAAAGGTCATTGAGTTGAGTCCAGTCCCCAGTCTTCACTAACAGGACCAAGTACTGTCCACTGACAGATTTTTGCCCCAGATCCCTAAATGTTCCCCTCAAGGATTGAACTCACAACCCTGGGTTTAGCAGGCCAGTGCTCAAACCACTGAGCTATCCCTCCCCCCTGTTCAAAGTGATGACCAGAGAGGCAAGAACAGCCATTGTGGGACACCTTCCAGAAGTCAATAGCAACTCTGTAATCAACCAGAGTGTCTACACTGGCACCACGGTGCTCTACCTCCAGCACAGAAAGCTGTACGCTTCTTGTCAGGGTGTTTTTTTTTTACAGTGCTGCAACTGCGCAGTTCCTGTGCACTAAGTGGCTTGGCAGTGTGTACCCCTCAGGAGTTACAATGCAGAAAGCTGCTTTACTGCGCAGAAACTTGCCAGTGTAGACAGGGCCTAAGATAAGGCACGACACTGGACAACAGATCAGGTTAGGGGTCTGAGGTAAAAGAGAGAGCGAACTTGGCAGACTGTTCTAAATGTGGGGGTAGCATTTGAGAAGGCACAAACTAACAGTGGGAGAAGGAAAGGAAGGCAGGTGTGAGGATTAGGAAGAATGTAAAGAGTAAGAAGAGGGTGAAATGAGAGCAGAGGGCCCCAGTGTTTTGTAACCCAGACACTTTGGTAGCCATCCCAGCATTTACAGCCGTTAAAGATTTAAAGATCACTTGAATGTAAGAAGCCGATGACTCTGATCTGAGACTGGTATCATGAGGGCAAGCATTGTGCAAGCATCCCACTCCTCCCCAGCGAGGTGAGAGGATCCAGACTTTGAGCTGCAGCCTGAGCTGAACTTCTACCACACAATTAATCATCCCCTTAGCCTAAGCCCTGCAAGCCTGAGTCAGCTGGCCTGGGCCAGCTGCAGGTTTTTAATTGCAGTGTAGACATAACCTTACTGTCTTCTAGTTTTTTGCTCTTTGATGACAGGAGGTAACCAAACTCACCAGGCCTGCTGTGAGTGACTTTTGGCTCTAAACTGGATACAATGGTATAGCTGGCCTCAGCAATAAACTAGGGAAGATAAATGGGTTGTGACTGACATCAGCTGTGGCTTATCTAGGACCTCTATTTCCTTGGGATGCACCAATGATTCTGTAATCTGATTTTGGTTCTAATAAAAGAGACATAAGAACAAACTTCCGCTGGTTCCTTAAGCTGCACTATATTATTGTTAAAATAGAGCCATACGTTTGCATGACACTTAACAAACATGAGAAGACAAGGCCCCTTGTCCTGATGAGCTTCCAATCTATTGTATTTCTCTGGACCTTCCTGCTATGAAGTGACACATCTGAGGAAAACTTACTGTATCATCTTCTGTTAATTGGACCTGAGAATAAGGCCTTTACCTTACTTAATCAGAATCTGGGGAAACAGATGCCACAGACAGTCCAGCAAAGGATACTTTGTAATAACAAGTATCAGAGGGGTAGCCGTGTTAGTCTGGATCTGTAGAAGCGACAAAGGGTCCTGTGGGACCTTATAGACTAACAGAGGTATTGGAGCATAAGCTTTCGTGGGTGAATCCCGATGAAGTGGGTATTCACCCACGAAAGCTTATGCTCCAATACCTCTGTTAGTCTATAAGGTGCCACAGGACCCTTTGTCGCTTCTTTGTAATAACACTTTACTCTATGATTTACTTTATCCCAGGATCTCAGATGCCATGGGGATGAATACAGGATAACTACCTGTACTAACAGATCTCAAATAACTTTACAAACATTAATAAAATATACCTCTCAACTACCTGCTTCCACTGCAATGGCAACCAGACATACTAAAGTTTGCAATGACAGGGTGATTAGGACACCTATTTTTGGACCCTTTATAGCTTACCGACTCTTCTTCTGCTCTGGGTATTGTGCTCTTGGGTGTAATAAAACGTAGTGCTTTGGCTGGCTGGCTGCTTTGGAGACTATATCTGTCTATGGAGCAGACCTCCTCTTCTTGGCCCACTATGAATGGCTGTTTAATTTGTGCTAGGGCAGGTTTTGAATTTTAAACTGATTGGGCAAAGCAAGAGGAAAGGCAGAGGTGGATTTATTGGCCGTAACTCTGTGAAAGGCAAGCTGCCCTTCCCTCTCACCTCTGCGTTAACACATAAATCACCAGATTATCTGCAGTGATTATTTAGCTAACTTCAAACACCGAGAAAGGGAGAGCAGAAGGGAAAATTATTGCTCATCTTTGCTAATGAACCCTGGGAGCACATACTATACAAAATCCTGAAATGCAAGGCTCTGGATACACATTTTCCAAATAATTTCTTTGAGTACATCATGGAAACCCAGAATATCATGTTCAAGTAGTGTGTGGTTGATAGCATTAGAATCTATAGATATATGTTCAGTGATCCTACTGAGATCAGCAGAGAGGAAGGATGATCCAATTGTTAGAATGATAGACTGGGCCTTGGGACAGCTGGGTTCAATTCCTTGCTCCACCAGACTTGCTGTGTGACATTGGACAAGTCACTTAATCTCCCTGCGTCTCAATTCTCCAGCTGTAAAATAATAATAGCACTACCCTACCTCCCAGGGGTGTTGTGAGAATACATACATTAAAGATCAGGTGGTGCTCGGATACTATGGCAGGGATTGGCAACACGGCCAGTGGGAGCTGTGATCGGCCGAACCTGCGGACGCGGCAGGTAAACAAACCAGCCCGGCCCTCCAGGGGGCTTACCCTGGCGGGCCATATGCCCAACGTTGCCGATCCCTGTACTATGGTGATCGGGGTCAGATAAGTACTTTAGATAGGGTGTGCTGAGTCAAGGCCTGGGAACCAGAAACTCCTGATTCCTGCTATTTGGCATTCAGCTCTTTGCATTTCTCAGCTATGAAAGGAACATCATTATATGACCTCAATTTTCTCATTTGTTTGGAAACAATATAACTACATCTTTAGTTTGCATTTGTACACAATGCTCTCTACTTTTACTACATGCGGCCTTTCATAGAAAGATCTCAAAGGATTTTTCAAATTTCACAAAAGCCTAAGTTAAGTAAATGTTGTTGTCTCCATACATATGGGGACATGAGCCCCAGAAGTCAAATGAATGGAGGTGGAGTCAAACTAAAACCTTTGATGTGAGAACAAATGAATTTTGGAATAGTTTAAAATCCAACCTCTGTTTTGAATTTCACAAATGGCTCCTACCCCTTTAATGGGTCAAACCACCTCAATCCAGACTTTAGGAATCCAGCATGAGATTGGAATTTTGCAGTTTGGCCCCCATTTCTATTTACTAAGTAATCTTGAGAAGTGACTTTCCCCAATGTGACATGGTAAATTCAGAGGCAAATTTAAGTAGATTCATTAGGTTTGTAGGATTCTATACTATATAGGTTCTGGTACCATCTTTGCGATCTGGGTGCCCTGGTGAGAGCTGGACAAGATGTGGACTGGCAGGTGGCAGCACAAGGTGCATCTGATTGCTGCTAGCCTGTAGAGATGGTTTTTTTTATCTTGCCTGGTAGGAAGATCAAGATTTCAGGAGCAAGAGGAGAGGGGAATGGGGGGCTGTTCTAGTAGCCCTGAAAACTTGGCTGGCTCTGCCTCATTTAGCTTTAACCCACATGTGGCGCTGGCAGGTCCATTGGGGAATTGGTAGTGAATGAAAACCTGGGTAGCACATTGAAGGGAAAAGGAGAAGAAAGCTGTGAGGTCAGTTGGGGTTTTGGAGAGGGTGCTGAAGGCTTGGAGGCTTGTTGAGTGTTGTGGGCAGGGATCTAAGGGGTCAGGAGAGATGGGAGAGCACTTCTTCAAATGATCCAATCCTAAAGGTTCAGGTTTGGTTCTGTCTGGACCAAACTCAGTTTTCTGTGAACTGGTTTATCCTCGCACCCTTAATCTGAACATGACCAGAAATCCTGGGTGGAATCCTGGCCCCACTGAAGTTAGGGACAAAATACCCTTTGATTTCAATGAGGCCAAGATTTCACTCACTGTGTTAGCTAATTCCATTTGTGTTTGTATCACTGCTGCTTCTTGAGTCCTGACTTTGGGCTGAACCTAGCAGCCTCCCCCAATTCTGCATTGGAACTAGAAAAGCCACAAACAAAAGAGGAGCTGTGACGTTATTGACATAAGCTGGGACTGTATAGATCCTTGTTGCAACCAAGGTCCTGTAGTGGCACCAAATCTTAACACAGAGTTAATGTGACCTAACCTTGGAGATAATGATGTTGTGAGAACAGAAGTGAGAAAATAATGGAATGGGCAGGACATAACATAAATAATTGCAGATGTTTTTTAATTAATGCATTCCATGAAAGAGTATAAATATTTATGGTTTATTGTTTGTACTTTGAAGAAACTGAGGCAGAGATGCTCTCTGTCAGCTGTATTTCTTCCCTGGCAATTGCTTGAAATAAAGCTGTCTCTGATTTTGTTGCATTTCAACCTGAGAATGAGGATTTATTTTCTTCCACGCTTGTATAAAGGGGGTCAAATAAGGTATCTAAGACAAGGTTATGGTTTGCTGGTTATGATTATGCTATCTGTATGCATGTATCGTTTTTGTATTTAAAGTTATAAGTATTGGCACTATACTGTCTGTATTTCAAACTTGTGCTATGCTTCTAGGTAACACCCCAGACAAGTTGGTGTCAGCTCTGCCTAGTCTGCTTGATGGCCCATTGAGGACCATCAGCTACACAACTGACCCATTGAGAGAAGGCAGATACACCTCGTGACTCAGCAAGTCATGCAGGGACATGCCTATGGACAGAACTCTGAGGTTTGTCCATGCCATGTGATGGACAGCTTATCTTTGGGACAAAGAAAGCAGAGACCACATGACAAGAGACTACAAAAAGGTACTGCAGCTCCTCCATCTGGTCTTCAATTCTGCTTCTTACCTCTGGAGGGACTTTCTACAAATGAAAGCTCTACACAAAGTACTGATGACCCATCCCAGCTGTGGATGTACTCCAGAGATTTGATTTGAACCTGCAATTTATTCTATCACTGCTACAAGCCTGAACTAAGAACTTTGCCATTACTGTATGTAATTGATTCCATTTAACCAGTTCTAGCTCTCTTCTATATCTTTTTCCTTTTATGAATTAACCTTTAGATTTTAGATTCTAAAGGATTGGCAACAGCGTGATTTGTGGGTAAGATCTGATTTGTATATTGACCTGAGTCTGGGGCTTGGTCCTTTGGAATCAGGGGAACCTTTTTTCTTTTACTGGGGCATTGGTTTTCATAACCATTCATCCCCATAACGAGTGGCACTGGTGGTGATACTGGGAAACTTGAGTGTCTAAGGGAATTGCTTGTGTGATTTGTGGTTAGCCAGTGGGGTAAAACCGAAGTCTTCTCTGTTTGGCTAGTTTGGTTTGCCTTAGAGGTGGAAAACCCCAGCCTTGGGCTGTAACTGCCCTGCTTGAAGCAATTTGTCATGAACTGGCACTCTCAGTTGGGTCCCTCCAGAACCAGCATCGTTACAGGAGCGTTATTCTACCAAGTGCATATGAGAAGAGAACAATTCCACTTCCCCATGCAGAGAGCTGTTCCCCCTGCCTGACACACTCCTTCTGCAGACTGCATGGACTGAAAATACATTCATCTTTCCACACCATTTAGGCCATTGCCTACCTAATGGAACATATAATGTGATGAAATTGCCACCTGGTGGTTGAGATATGGGAAAGTTCCCAAGGGCATAATTATATAGACTGTTTTTTAATGTTCCAACTGTACCTGCTATATAGATGTATCCCTGCCTCTGAATTTAGTTAATGTTATGGCCAGTAGATATCAATCAGAGACATTATTTTGCTGTGCTTTTTCCCTAATTGCTGAGCCTGAAAGAGTCTATTTAAGATGTGAATTAGCCATATATATGAATAGAGGGTGATGGAGTCCTGGATTGAAATCTGACTGAAGGAGCAAAGGACAAAAGGGTAGTGAAGAACAGCAGTGTATCAAGTGGCAAAGAGCTGGTGTCAAGTGAGGTTATGCAGTGTTAAGTCAGTCTTATGCGACACCTTCATTAATGATCTAGGATTAAGGATAAAATAGCCTCTTAACGAAGTTTACAGGTAATATTAAGTTGGAAGGTGTTGCAAATGCCATCAAGGACTAGAAAATAACACAAAGGGGTTTGTACATTATGGCTAACAGAGCCTGGACATTGTGTTTTTTCCCCTCTCCACAAAGAGTGAGAGCACATGGATATTTTCAGTCAGAAAACAAGACAAGGAAGAATAAAAGTAAATTCTCCATGAGAAAGAGAGACTACATGGTGTGTGTCTCCTCTGATAATCTGTACTGATGATCTATGAGAGCAAAATGTCTGCTGAACTCTCTGCAGGTGGAGAGGGCAGGTACACTTAAAAGTGCAGCACACACAAAAGAAGCCATTAGTCCCATAGCTACATACATCACTGACATATGGGTAGAAAAGAAGCCAGCATGAGTCTTCTTGGAAAAAACATAAGCTGATACATATGGGAGGAAAGAATCAGAAAAACAGCTGTTAATTGGGAAAGAAGGATAAGAACCTGGGAAGCAGTACTGACAAAAATAAGGCTGATAGCAAATTGGTTATGAGCTTGCTATGTGATACATCAGGAGTGATTTTTGGGATGCATATGCTGAGGCATTGTGTCAAGGAGCGGAGAGGAGATAGTTTCTGGCTATGGGAGAAATTCCTCCCTGGATAGAGAACTAGCAAAAGGTATATGTATTCCTTAAATCCCTTTTAAGCCCTATTTCAAGATCTTAAATTGGTTTTAAGTGGTATATAGACCTTGCACTGGCTCTCTGCACAGGGGTGATTTGTGTGTACGTGATTTTGGTGAGGATGCACCCAGTGTATTGTGTTCTCTTTTGAGCACCCCCAAGATGTGACCAAACCTAAAGGTATTCAGAGAAGAGAACCAAGAATGTCTGAGTGGTTTGGAAGTACTGACTTCTAAGGAAAGGTTAAATAGGAGGAGCCTTGACAAACCATGACCCAGGATGACGTGATAACCAGCTCGGGCCCTTTTTCCATGCCACCCCATAGACATGAAATGCTGTCCTAATCCTGGCTTGCCAAGTAGCCATCAGCCATCCCACATTCTGAGCCCTCCTAATGACCCACTACTTCCACAGTGCATGCGAGAAGTGATCCAAACCAAACTGAATCCCCCACCTCCCTGCCCCCTACATTATTCCTCCTTCTGACCTTCCCAGGGTATATTCTCCATTTCTTTTTAACAGAGACTGAGAGCTCTTTAGGGAAAGGACCGTCTTCATGATCGTGTTAGTGCTGCACTAAGTGCACATTGTCAGTATTTAGAAAATAACTAATGATAATAACAACCCTTCCAAACAAAAGTATTTGAGGAGTACAAATGAACGCCAGTGAGGGAAACAAGGAAGGAATTAGGGTGATCCGACGGGGTAGGTCTGGCTAGGAATACTAAATCAGTGAAACTGAGCAAAGGAAAAATAGGCTGAATATTTGGGGAGAAAAAACAATGCTCTAATAGTGAGGTCTGTTAGACTCTGGAATAATCTTCTGAGGGAAAGAGTGAGTGCCTCACTGCTTAAGTAATTTTAAACTGGACTGGACATGGCCCTGAAGAATACGCTGTGAGGAAGAGTTTTGTGTTAGTCTCCAAGAGATGGACTAACTGTACTCTAACAGGCCATTTCTCTCTTCCTGCTAGGAGCTCTGGCCCTGCTCGTCATTACTTCTCTTTCACAGAGAACTCTCAGCCATCAGCATTTCTTCTAGCTGTAGATTTAAACACCACTTTCACCTGTCTGCTCTCTCCTTTCTGAGGGGGGAAAGGCGGCAGCTGAAAGCTGGGTTGCTGGTTAGCATGCTGCATGCATAGACAAATCAATCAGCCCCCACCCAGGCATCTTAATCAGCGGCATGTGGTTCACTGCAGTGGTTAAGTGCTTACCATGCTGCCAATGGCATCTTCTTTAAAGACACTATTGATTGCTTTTCTCTCTCTTCTGAGGAGAGTTTCCAGCTGTGTAGACAGCATCACGGAGAGGGCAGGGGTAAAGGTGGCTTCTCAAAGCTCTGTGGGATTTGGATCGACGGTTTAATTTCCTCAGGGGCAGGCAAACTGCCATTGTACTGCGCGCAGGCTTGTGTGGGGAAAGGGAAGGAGATGACTGTTTGAAAGGGCCATTGATTATTTGAATCAGCCTAGCACATGGCCAAGGAGGGATAATGCAGTGTGAAGGAGGGAGAAGGAGGTGGCCTCACAGTGAAATGGAAGAGACCACACTACTGAGTGATCTCACTTGGGAGACTGTTTAGCCAGGGAAAGAGTCCAGGAGTTGGAGGGGATGAAAGTGGGGGTGTTCTAATCCTCTGACAACCCCAAAATAGCACATTGAAAAACTGCGTGTGTGGGGGGAAATTGAAGGTGTGTGAGATCATTCAGAGTGCATTTTCAAGGAAGGAGGAGCTGTAGGGGGGTGGAGATGACATGAACACACCCACAAACATGTTTCCTACTATGCTGTTTTGAGACATTTCCATGCTGGATAAACAATACAATATTTTTAAACAACTGCAATGTTCTTTTTCTCTGGAAAGATTAAACTGATGCTGATGTAAAGTGCCAGCCTGATAATCACAGAGACTGAAATCTGTGTGACTGTCTGTCTAAGCTGTGATAGCTAATGTGTCTCTCACCATAGTATCTAGGCCTCAGCTATTCTGTGTATCCTTGGAATGGGCACGTTATGGCCACAGCTAGTTCAAGCCTCCTTCATGCCACCCTTATTCTGTGCCAAATTGCCTCAGCTTTGACCTGGAGGGACTACAATAGAGAACAAAGAGGTTGGTAAAGTCTCCAGGGCTTATTCATTTCTTGTCCTTTTTGAAGGGATTACCAACCAGAGGGCTGCTAAGTGGCCAGTTATAGTGCAGGCATAGTACTGAACTATATACACACACACAGATTGATTTTTATTGAAGCAATCTCCAAATGTACATCTTTGATCCTGCTGCACTCCAGAGCTATTGCTGAGGTTAAATCACACTCCTCACGGTGAAGAGGTGTATTTAGCTGCAGTAGGCAATAGAGGCAGAGAGCAGCATGCAGTTGTGTTGACATTAAACGCCATCCAATTATACTATGTTGGTATTAAGGAATACACACACTTACAAGGTGATATTTTAGAAGAAAACATTTTCCAGCAAAATTGGTGTGCGCTAGCAGATTTGTGGAGCTGAGTCTGCAAGATAGCATGGTGTTCACAAGCTTATGCTCCAATACGTCTATTAGTCTATAAGGTGCCACAGGACTCTTCGTCCCTTCTACAGATCCAGACTAACACAGCTACCCCTCTGATACTTGACAATCATAGATGTTAGCGAAGGCAATCACCTGCCCCCAGCACAGCTGTTTTCAACCTTTTTCATACTGTAACCCCATGTTACAACTGAAACAGGTTTGGGACTCCCCTCCCAACTAGCCAGACAGAAAGGGAGGCTGGTTGCACCCTGTGGTCCCTGGATCAGTGTAAGTGGGTGGCAGTCTCTGAATGAGCATGCAGGACTCCATTGTCTATGCATCTTGTCTAGTGCTTGAACCTTTCATAAAAGTGGAATTACTGCTGACTCAAACTATCAGACTCCAGTAAGGATATAAAAGGGATTAAAGTCTCTTTTATGGACAGAGGAGGTTCTTCAGGGAAACTCCTAGGACAGGGGTCTCCAAACTACAGCCCGGGGACCAGATCCAGCCCGTGGCTTCAATTTGTCCGGCCCCCCAACCAATTGCTGCCGCTGCGTCAGCGGTACTTTGGCGGCAGCTCAAATGCTGCTGCTGCCTCGGCGGTATTTTGGTGGCGGGGCCCCATTGAAATCGGGCCCCACACTCCCTAAAGCTGGCCCGCGAAGCCCCTTCAAAAATCTAATGTGGCCCTTGTCTCCTAAAGTTTGGAGACCCCTGCCCTAGGAACATCCAGGCTTTTGGGAAAGGCTTGAGGATTGTTTTGTTGTTGGAGTTACCAATAAAGCCAGATCCCAGGAAGGGGGTGAGTATGAACAATCTACAGTATAAGCATACTCTATTAATTTGGAGCATGGTAGGAACTCTGCTTACAGTAATCCAGTCCCTCTTTCTGCCAATGCAAGCTTGTTCCCTAGAGGATATTTTCTAGTGTATGGTATTAAAAGCTTAAAAGAAGTGAGACTTCAGTCCCTTCCCTTCAAGTGTACTGCATAGCTTAAGGACCCATTGACACTATAGGTACAGATATAAGTTTTGTCAGCAGGTGATGACATTCATGTCTGAGCAGGTTACAGCAAGTAGGTGTGAATTGTGTATACATAGCAGCATTCTTCACACCAAAATCATTGGTCACCCTGGCTAGTGTGTCTGCACTTACCATACTACTGTGGAAAATTCTGGGAAAGTTTGGGCAGTTATTCTCAGCATGGAGAACAGAAGGAAATGCCCTCTGGAAATGCCTACATGAAATCAGTGGGTGTCTATCCAGACCGAGATTACCACCATCGGAGCTATCTCTACGGACTTGTCCATACAGTATCTGGAATTAGCCAACTTGCTTGTGATTCACACCTTTGCTATTTCTTTGCAAGTCTGTGTGGGCACAAATTTTGCAATGAGTACTGTAGTCTATTTTGATCTAAATTAAGTCAGTAAAAATGTGAATTACAACCAATTATTAACTGGCAGTCTTGCTAGAGAGGTGAAGGACTGAGTGAGAGCACGAGTGAAGAGTGTGCCCCACATTGTTCTTTAGTGTGGTGCGGCACATTCTCCTCTGTGCTTCTGACCAGCTCCATTGGCAGGTGCTGGATGCAGATAGGGCCAATGCCCTGGGTGCTTTTGGGTAGTTTGTGCTGCAGAGCACTAGAAAGGTGAAGTCTGTACAGTCACCTAAGAGCAGGGCCTATGATTTTTCTTGGTCCTTGCATGGGGAAGAAGGCTCCTTGTGCACGCACGAGGTGATTAATTCCCACCTGTGCCTCTGGGGGGCAGTAGTGCTAGATGGGGGACTGAACCCTAGAGAAGACCAGGTGGTGTAGCACTGCCATTGTCCTCCCATGGGTGTTCTGCTAGGCAGGGCAGGTGTCTCAGTGCCCTCCTCTGTGCAGTGCTGTGAGGAGTAGTCGAGTGGGAGTGTTTGTACAGCACACTGAAAATGGGGAGGACTAAATATTATTTCACTGTGTTTAACCAGGGGAGTTCTGGACAGGGAATTTCTTCAGTACAGTATTATTGAGTCAGTTGGGCTTGAGCCTGACTTCAGTGGGCTTTGCAGGTGCCAAACACCTCTCAAGATTTGGCCCTTAGTTGCCAAAGCTGACAGAAAAATGATCAAGTGAGCAAGTCTGACTCAGTATACATGGAGAATAAAAATGAAATGCTTGCCAGGGATAAGGTGGAAATGAAAAGCCAGCCTCGCTGCAAACCGTCTTTCTAAGCCAAGGTGTTTTCAGCGTGTGTCAATGTGACCTCCCATTCCCCCTCATTATCTTCCACTTATTAACCCTGATCTAACTATTATTGATAGCTCCATTATTCTGCTTGGGACAGCAATGATGCTCTCACTGACCTTGCCCTGGGTGATCAGAAACTCATTGAATGCGCAGGATATTCTTTGGAAGAGACGATTGAGAGAAAGGCGTATTTAAACAAGAAAAAGGCACATGTGCTCAGATCATTTGCAATAGCGTGGTTTCCTCTGGCACTATTAATTACCTCGCAGAGACACACTGCGCTGTATCAAACTAAACTGGAAACTTGTCCAAAAGTCTCTTTTGCCTTGGAGATGAAGGGCATAATAAGGACAGGGGGAAGGATCCATTAGTCCTTGGCATAGAGTACTACTCACTGTGCTTGGGCTCAAATGTGGGACAATGATCCAAAATAAAGAACACAGGAAACGACACAGTTCAGGAAGATTTAACGGATGTAGGATTAGCCTCAGTTTCTTGATTCTGTATTTCTGGGCTGTCTGTTCCATTGGTATCGGTTATATATATTTCAGTCACACCCCAACTGCAGTAGCTGCTTTCCAGACAGCGAAAGAGACAGTCCCTGCTCTAAAGAGTTTATAATCTAAGCAACAAATGGAAATATTTTACTTTGCAATAATAAGAGAAATTCCACCAGGATTGTTTGGGGTTGAGGGTAAATTTGTCCCTAAGGCGAGAACTGTTCCCTGTGATGAGTGACAATCCTTGAAACTGTAACAGTGCTTGTCTGTTTTATTTAAAGCAGCATAATGGTTAACACATCGCAGAACAGCATGCCCAGTTCTGCATGTGTTGAGCAGTTCCTATATATGCTGAGTAACCTCAACTCCTACTGAAATGAATGAGAACTGAGGGTGCTCACCATTCCCCAGAAGGTGGTTTAGGGCCAGACAATACCCTTGTTTATGAATGTGCTTCATGCTCAGCCTCAGAATTTCACTCCTAGCATTGGGAGACTGTTCGGTTAAAAGTCATATTTGTAAAAATGTATCTAGAATTACTTGTGTTACTAATACAATAACATGTTAATTATTAAGAAGGAAAGATTTTTTTAAATGGAAGTGCCTTTTCACTGTGATTGTTTCCTTTTTTCATTTCTCTCTATTTGGGCCACTAAAACAATCAGGGTTTTGTTTATTGCTGATTTCAGTTTCCAGTTTTCATGCATTTACACATTGCTTCAGTACTGGGGATGAACATGCTGCAAAGGAATGCTTATTTGCTTGGAGAAAACCCTGTGGAGGGAACCAAAATAATACAAAATAATGGATACATTTGTGTCAGTCTTTGGTTTCGTAAATGCTTAATTTTTTGGAAAATTTAATATCTGGGCCAAATCTGGCCTCAATCTTGTTAGAGAGAATACTAGTGGACTGTTAACGGACGGATGCAGGTAGGTTGGAATTTTAAAAGAAGTCAAGGTTGGGGTCCTAACTTACTTAGGCACCTTTATAAAACCCAGTCATAATGAATTATAATTTTGGTTCCATTTGGCAATTCTTGCCAATATGTTGCATAGGTCTTTGTTCCAGAGCTACTGCTGTTTGCATTGGAGGCCTACTTATGAACACTGCTGATGTGAGCTGGAACTTTAAAAAAAATCACTGGATGTCATAAACATAAAACATTGGATGGTGCTAATCGCATTTGTAAAAAATCACAGGATCCCAGTTTTCAAAAGTGGCTGCCTGAACTGCATACCCAAAAACCAGCACCTGCGCATGCAATTGTGCACCTATGTATGTAATTCCCCATTTCTTCTTCTAGCTCGATGGGAAAAAAAAGCTGTCTGACTGGAACAAAGTGTCTCAGAAATATTCCCAAGAGTTGCCTACTATGGGAAACCCAAGTGTAAGATGCACATGATGGGTGGAGTGAATGCTGAGGTCTTTCACCAATTTGCAATTCTTTCCTTATCTCCAAGTTCACACTGTCATTACCTGAGGCTTTTTTATATTTTAGTCACGTCCCTACATTTTCAATATGAAATAATGTTTAATTTCTAGCAGATTAGCAACCACTGAATTACCGGACGCAGGAAGCAGAATTTAAACTCTCCCATCAGTAAAAATTACTCTCCATGCCCTTTTCTTACTGGATTCCGGTAGTAAAGCAAAATGTATCCAAGACAGCCTAGGACTGAAATAGCCAAATCCAAGTGGAATCACAAAAGTAGCTTCTACAGACAAAATGTATCTGTAGTGTAGGGAATGTTAGGGAAGACATTGGCAATGCAGCAAAATGCCCAGGCCACTGCCAGTACTTTGAATACCAGTTATCATACTTATTGCCAAAAGTATCCGTAAGGCCTTTGTAGCAGCCTTAGCATAACTAGGCAGACCAGGAAAGGAGAGGGAGTGACTTTGAGAATTGAGCATGATCCTGTGCCATCCTGTCTTGCTTCCTTCAAACTGCTGAAGTATGTGGTTTTGGAAAGATAGGAAGTCCATCTATCTTTGACTTCTAGTGTGTGTGTGTGTGTGTGTGTGTGTGTGTGAGGACTCATGAGACTGCAGACTCTGCAAAAACACATCTGTATGACTAATGGCTTAAAAGTGCTTGCTTAATGGTTTTTCTTTGATTGACATGTTGATGTAATGGTAGCAGTCACTAACATAAAAGGGGCAGACATGTCTGAGTGATTTGGATTTGACCTTCTGGACATCTATTGGAATCTCCAGAGATATCCCTGTGGATAGCTGGCCACTTGAACCTTGTCATTTGATCACTCAAGAAACCTCCAGACCATGGGTAACTATTGGTTGGAGGTGCTCTAACACTTTTGCCTATTTATGTGTACTTGAGATCTAATAAAATAGTAAGTTTGGATGAGAGCACTTGGGTTTGTGCCAATCTTTAATCAGACAGATGTGCTATGTCCCGCTTTGATTTGTTCCTGACACTGCCTCGCAAAGAATACAGTTACCGTGAGCTTTTGGTTGAGAGAACCCTGGTTAACAGGCACAGCTGAATGGGAGTTGTGCCTGTTTATTCGTGGGCAGAATTTGGCCTTAAATATTCTACTAATGGATAATCAAGGAAACCACCACATATTCCCAAAACATAGAAACATTTCTGACTGGATCAAAGCTGGCATGGCCTTTCCTTCCTCTCTACAAACCCACAAAGACCTGAAAATGTGTCCATGGTGGGTTGGATCAAACATTCAGTCCCCAGGGTCACAGTAGGAAATAGAATACAAATACCATGAACAAAGGAGGAGATGAAAGGAGAGCAGCAAGGAGAAAAATATTATCATAGGAATTGTCATTCCAGAGCAGTCCTCTGATTGACTAGTCTAGTATCCTACTTCAGTGCATACCAGAGCAACCCATTGGTTCATCTAGCTTGATCTCCTTCTTCATCCCTCGCCAGAGTAGAGCACTAGATGCTAAGCCACTTCTGAACTTCCTAAGTCATAGTCATGATAGAGTCATGTTTAAGGCCAGAAGAGAACACCAGATCACCTGGTCTGACCTCCTGAATATTATAGGCCACCAGCACCTGCACACTAAACTCAACAACCGAAATTAGACCAACAGGTCTAATTACAGTTTACAGGAGACTAGACTATTATGTGATACAGCCAAAGAATAGGAGGGACTGAGGTACACGAATGCTCGAGGCTCCTGCAATGGCAGGGGAATTGATTAAGTGAGATATACCTCAATAATCCTGGCAAGAGACCCACACTGCAGAGGAAAGTGAAAAACCTCCAAGGACACTGCCAATCTGACCTTGGGGAAAAACCTTCCCAACCTAACATGCAGTGATCAGTTATACCCCAAGCATATGAGTAAGAATGAGCCTCTGAAAAGCACCTGAGAGAGAGCATTCTCAATATCACCTCAGAGCACTGGCTCACCCTGTCCAGTGCCCTACCTCCAGCTGTGGCCCTCTTTGTTGCTTCTGAGGAAGGAGACACAATGCCTCCCAAAACCTAGAATACATTGGGCTAAAAAATCCCTTTCTGACCAATGCAGGTGACTGGCTAACATTCTGAAGCATGTGATTTTAGGACCATAAAACATGAACCAGAAGGAACCCCCAGGTTTGAGCCCTGCCCCCTATCATCTGTGTCTACAGGACTGGACTGAAAATCTTGCTGGAACAGTGTCACTCTCTCAATCAGTACTCCTTGTCTCTGAATCTAGTCCAAGACATCATGTGGCTCTCTTCTTCTGGTGTATCTTGGCATATCCACTTCTTGGATGAATATATTTACTTGAATGAGAATACTTACTTGCCTGAGCCCCAGAAATACAAAGGTTTCCAAGAGCAAAACTTATCTGAACATTTTGGACCTTCAAAAAGTGTTTTCTCTGAGGTGGGTAAAAGGTTTTTTTGGAAGATGGAGGTCTCTCCATTTCAAAAGTAGTTCTGCTCATCCATTGTGTTAATGCCACTGTTACTGTGTCTTCTGGGCAACTTGATGTTCCAGGAATACATTTGTTTTCACGAGGTGATCCTGGGGTTAGACATGGGATCAGAGGACCAGGACACCTGGATTAACAACATTTAATTGAATTTTCCTCCCAAAATTTGTTGCATAAGTTGCACAAACTAACCAGGATAGGCAGTAGCATTTCGTTGATGATGCACATTCAATAAAATACTCACTACTCCTTGCTTCTGGAGTAGATGACTAACCCATGTTCAAGGTCACTGAACTGCTTCATGTGGGGTTGACCTATCTCTGTTGCTGAGCTGGGTGCCTCTTGTCTATCCAGCTCCCATGGAATGAACAAGAACACTTTATAACAACCATAGACTACCACCACTACCGACCCCTAGAGGCCTTCTTATGCATCAAAATGAAAGCTAACTGTGGCAGCTTTTCATGAGATAATGTAAGGGAGCTGTATGGCCTCTTGTCGGGTGTGTGTGTCAGGTATCCTTTTGACCATGCTGATAAGAACACCTTGAAGCAGTGATGACGAAGACTTGATTTGCATACAACATTGTGAGCAGTTTTCCTGTTAGCTGGCTGCGTCTGCAAAGGCTACCACAGGGGAGGAGATGGAGGTGTTGAACTTTGAAGTGGGTTATTAATTATTCATATCTCCATTGCCTGGAACGAGGTAGCCTGAATCTCAGTAGCTAGATCTAGAATTCATTATCTTCTTCTTGCTGTTTGCAATAAAAATAACACTGAATATTAATCCTATCACCTTCCCTCCCTCCACCTGCTCCTCTCTTCCTCCTCCCTGGTCTCTTCGGGCTGTTCAGAACTATGCTGTTCACTTAATTTCCCAGTCTCCTCACTATTCATGCTCCACACCATGTTTATTCAGTTACATTGGCAGACCATTAAATTGAATTCAAGGTCCAGCTGCTGACTTTTAAGATCCTCAAAGTCCATGGCAGTCACCTATCTAATCAGACTGGTTTCTCTGAGTTCTCTGCCATGCTCATTGTCATGATCTGTGAGCTGGGTCACCCCACTGCTTTTATTTCCACATTCAAAATATAGAGCTTCGGCACATCTTTCCGCTCCCTAAACAGAGTTGGTTGTCGGCTTCAGTGAGCAGGGCCGGCGCGCCCACTAGCCAACCCTAGGCAGTCGCCTAGGGCACCAGGATTTGGGGGGCGGTGGGCGGCTGCCTCCTGCGTCCGCAGCTGAGCGTGGAGCCGGGAGCTGGGGGAGAGGGGGCGACTGGCCGCGGCTGCCTCCCATCTCCGCGGCTGAGCCGAGAGCTGGGGGAGCGGCTGGCCGCGGCTGCCTCCCGCCTCCGCGGCTGAGCCGGGGGGGCGCCATGGGCGGGGGGCTGAGCTGCTGCGGCCCGCGGGGGGGTGGGGTGCCACGGGGGGGGGGGGGGGGGGAGATGGCTGCCACAGGGGGGGCGGCGTTAGCTGGGGAGGGGGGAGCACAGGGCTGGTGCAAGGAAGTTTCACCTAGGGCGCGAAACTTCCTTGCACTGGCCCTGTCAGTGAGTGTGATCATATCTAAACTTGAAGACTTATTTCTTAACTGAATGCTTATAATTCTTTGTTAGCTTTTGTTTCCATCTAAGATACTTGCCAGTGATGTGATATAAATGAATACAAATGTGGAACTAACAAGCTGCATGCTAAGCAGCCACCATTCAATCACTTGCTGTTTATAGCATCCCATCTCTCATACTTCATCTATATATCATCTGTTTCCATCAGCAATTCTCATCTTTTTTCCTGATGGGATTTCCCCTCCCATTTAATAACATAGGAAGGACAGGTCTGTCATGACCCCAGGCACCTGTTCATAGAGTCCAAGCCCAGAAGGGACCATTTTGATCATCTAGTCTGACCTCCTGTACAATATAGGCCATAGAAATGCCCCAAAATAATTCACCAAGCAAATCTTTTAGGAAAACATCCAGTCTTGATTTTAAAATTGCCAGCATTTAAAAATGAAGAATCCATCATGAATCTTGGTAAATTGTTACAACGTTTAATTACCCTCACTGCTAAAAATGTATGTCTTATTTCTAGTCTGAATTTGTCTAGCTTAAATTTCCAGCCATCGGATTGTGTTATACTTTTGTCTACTAGACCAAAGAGCCCATTATTAAATATTTGTTCCCCATGTAGAGATGTGTAGACTGTCATCAAGTTACTCCGTAACCTTCCCTTAATTAAGCCAACTAGATTGTGCTCCTTGAGTCTATCATTATCAGGCATGTTTTCTAATCCTTTAATCATTCTTATGACTCTTCTCTGAATCCACTCCAATTTGTCAACATCCTTCTTGAATTGTGGGCACCAGAACTGGATGTAGTAGTCCAGCAGTGGTTGCACCAGTGCCAAATATAGAGGTGAAATAACCTCTTTACTTCTACTCAAGATTCCCTTGTCTAATCATCTGAAGGCTTCGTTAGCTCTTTTGGCCCCAACATCTCACTGGGAGCTCATGTTCAGCTGATTATCCACCATGACTCCCAAATCTATTCCAGAATCACTTCTTCCTGTATGTATGGCCTATGTTCTTTGTCCCTAGATGTAGCCATTTACATTGGGCCATATTAAAATGCATATTGTTTGCTTGTGTCCATCTTACCAAGTGATCCAGATCTCTGTGATTCAGTGATATGTCCTCTTCATTATTTACCATTCCCCCAATTTTTGTTCATGACCCCTGGGGTGAGAAGCCCTGGTTTAGATTATAAATTCTTCTGGTCAGGGACCTGGTTCTCACAGTTGTCTTTGAAGATACTCTTTTTGTGCTATAATAGGCCAAATCCTAAACGCCTTACTTAGTTTACTTACTGACTATGCTTAATACTGGTGATGACCACTGTTTGTATTCTGGTATCACCTCAAGGCCCCAATTTGAGATTAGGATCCATTGTGCTAGACAGTCCCGGCTCAAATTGCTCCCAGTCTAAATAGACCTGACACATGAAAGTTGGGGAGGAAGAATGTGGCTATAGGCAGTGATTAGAGTGATGGGTGGCAAATGTCAAGTTAGTTCCTCTATTTTTTTTTTAAAGTTTTGTTTTCCTTATTTAAAAAAGTATATAGTGGGAGGTGGTTTGAGAGACTAAATGGGACGAGTCAATAAAGGGAATACAAATGGGAAAAGTAAGAGTGGCAAGGAAAGGATGGATGTGTTTCTTCATCCTCTTATGTACAGTTCACCTTTACAAAAGCACTTGCCTTTAATTCCTTTTGCACTGAAACCATCACAATAACGTTAATCATGAATTTTTTTGTGACAATGAAGGCGTGTACTGTGGAATTCAATTTTGTAATTTAACATTAATTAAAGACTTTAACATAATGCACAAGAGGGCTGAATTAAGGTTGCACAGGCAACCGTGATTTTTCAGAGGCTTATAAATTAGCCAAATTTGGGCAGATTTTCATGGGGATGGCACAACGCACATCACTGACCAAAACGCACTCCCCCGTCAAATGTCAAGTCTCTGCTCCAAAGCAGTGGGGCAGTAGAGGATTTAAAATAAATGTTTAACAGCTGAACTGTTTTGGCTGAATTCTTCCAGAAGAATTCAGACAAAGGCAGACATCCTGCATGGAAAATTTCACTCCAAATCTTTAAAGCTTTGCAAAGTTATAAGCATTTGAAAACAGGGTCTTATAATGGGAAATGTCAGACAACCTTAATAGGAGGTGACACTACCAGCCCTGCCTATTAAGTAATCCATTTACACTGTGCTTTATGCTCATCCAAAAAAGAATGTAGAACGTAATTATAATGTGTGATATTTTTGTTAATAGAACCAACACCTGTTTTTCTTTACTCAGGGAAGAATTTCACTGAAACCAATGGACGTTTTGTCTGAGTAAGGATTGAATGATTGAGCCCATAGAAATTAGTACAGCAAGAGGCATTTTCTGAATTCTTTTTAACGTGTAACTTTCTATGTAGCATTGAGGGACTACAAAGAGAATTTGCAGCAACAGTGAGAATACAATCCAGCTTTTTAAATAGTGTCTCATCTTGAACTTTTTACTTCATCTTTGCTAGATATCTATCTTGGGTCCTAATTTGGACCCCCATCATTGTAGTGTCTGAGCACCTCACAATTTTTCATGCATTTATTCTCACAACTCCCCTGAGAGGAAGGGAAGTGCTATTATCCCGATTTTACAGATGGAGGAATGAGGCCCAGAGAGAGTAAGTGATTTGCCCAAGGTCACACAGGAAATATGTGGCAGAGAAGAGACTTTAATTCAGGTTTCCCAAGTCCTAGGCTAGCCCCCTAGCTACTAGACCAACTTTCCTTTTGCTAAGTCAAAAGTCCTATTAAAGTCAATGGGAGTCAAGTCTGCATGAGTGAAGCTTTAGGAAAGACTTTACTACTGGGACTGTAGGTGGGGATGTGAAAAACGCATAGATTTTAAGGATAGAAGGGACCATTAGGTTGTCTAGTCTGACCTCCTGTATAACACAGGCCAAAGAATTTCACTCAGTTACCCCGGTGTTGAGCCCAGTGTGTTTGACTAAAGCATATCTTCCAGAAAGGCATCCAGTCTTGATCTAAGACTTTCCTTGGTAGTTTATCTCAATAGTTAATCACCCTCATTGTTAAAAATGTGTGTCTTATTTCTAATTTGAATGTATCTGTTTTTTACATCCAGCCATTGGTTCTTGTGATGCATTTCTCCCCTGGACTCAAGGTCCTTTTACTACCTATGTTAGCCCTATCATACCCCTTTAATACCTATTTTCTCACCATGAAGTAATCAGGTCACCTCTGAATCTTTTTTGCTAAACTAAAGAGTTGCGTTCCTTAAGTCTCTCATGGTAAGGCATTTTTCCAGCCCTCAAATAATTTGTTGTTCTCAGCATCCTCTCCAATTTTTCAACATCTTAGACAGAGTTGGCTTCAGCTCTGTTCAAATGACAATGAAAGAAGCAATTAGTATTTGCCAAATGAAAAAAAAATGACAACACTGTTTAGGGACACAAATGTTTTCCCCAAACTTCCCATCATGGATTACACAGTGAATCAGGGAAAGAAATCACTAAAATCTGTACATTTTAAGCATACCTAAAAGTGTAGCGTAAATTTCTTCTGCATAATAATACAGAATAAATAATAACTTTTCACCCCATTAACTTTGTTCCTCTGATGATATCAATGCACTTTACAAACAATAATTAACTAAGCCTCTCAGCACCCCAGAGACGTAGTTAAGTATTATCGCCACCTTACAAATGGAGAAACAGAGGCAGGAAGATTAAGTGACTTCACCAAGGTCATACAGTGAATTAGTAGAAAAGGCAAACCCTGATTCTCAGTCCCTTGCTCTAATCACTAGACAGATGTCCTTTTAGATCAGTGGCTCTTAACCTATTTACCACTGTGGGCCGCATATGCAGCTCTCTCTGTGTTATGTGGGCCGCATCCAAACAATGTGTATATATATACACACACACACACACACACACACACACAACCTGTGTAGCCCTGAGGCTGTCATATAGGCTGTGGCTGTGCGTTGATTGGGCTGCATGTGTTCCATGGGCCGCAGGTTGAGAACCACTGTTTTAGATGCATCCTGCCAGGGCCTTGACAAAAATCCCATATTTCCTGTTTGCAAAGTGCTTTGCCTTACAAGTGCATTAAAATATGCCATTTATCAAGCTGATTTTAAACTCATCTCAGGCAGGAGAAAGGAGATGTAAAGTTATTGAAAATATATTTGCCATGATTTCAAGTTTAAAGCCTATTACATTTCTTAGTACACAAGTCTGTGTATTTGGATGTGTCCATAAGTGATTGTTAATGCTAGGCACACTGCTGTTAGACAAAGAGACAGTCCACCTCATGTTAGCTTCATTTCAAAGACCTAAGATACTTAAACTAAGATGGAAATGAAGTGTTTAAAAATCTCACACTGTGAACCACTGATCATTGCCATTCTTTCTTCATTTCCAGTGGTGATGGATATTTTTTTAAAGAACATTTGAAGATTTCAGCTGGGATGAAATAGCTACCCTGGGCCTTGAAGGAATCTCAGGAAAGCTGCTCTACCATCATATCTGAAACACTGGAGGTAGAGAGTCAGGAGACCATCAATCAGAGCTTGGGCACACAGCTGGGAGTCAGATATAGGGAGGATAAAAGTTGATGAGAAAAAGGTAGTTCTTACAAATCATTAAAATCTACTGAACCGTCAACATGAAGATGACAGTGTACGATTGCGATGATAACAACAAGCACAGTTGGATTGTGCATGTGAAACCGAGAGAAGAATTTGTCTGACTGTGTAAGAGCTTTACTGCATCTATCAAACTGGTTGCTGAACAGGTTTTAGCCAAGTGGAATACACTTTAATAATAATAGTACTTTGCCCTTCTACAAGGGGATCCCAAAGCATTTTCCAAGCACTGGATGAGGCCTCACAGCTCCCCTATGAGGCAGGTCAGAGTTGTTATCTACATTTTAGAAATGGAAGCACAGAGAAGTGAACTGACTCCCTAACTCCCATCTCATATTCCCCTTCCCAAAGCTAGTCTAGGAGAATATTCGTGTTTCCTTTCTCTGTAGACAGTAGTTGAACTATTTCCAATGAAAACTTACCACATTAGTTAAAAAAAAACACATTCAGGAATAACCCTATAATCAGAGCTGTGCAATCCTGGTTGGTGTCATTTCAAAGGGGTGGAAGAGGACCTTTCTTTTATTCTGATCCATGTGGGTTCAAACTTCTGAATTTGTTTCTGAGTTATCAAGGAACCTAAAAACTCAAAGTGAAACTCAGCCAAAACAGTTGATTCACCTGTTTCAAAGAAAACTCCTAAATTGGCTCATGATCTTTTAAGGGACTTTAGCAAACTCTATGACAAAGTTATTCCAAATCTGTAATGAAATCTAAAACCAGGCAAATTTCCTGTGGTTTTGCATTTACCACTGCTTTATCCATATCTTTATTGCTGTATCTAATATCACGATGAAGTCCATGATACTGGATCTCAGTGACAGTTTCATGGTCTCTACTGTATCTTTGGTGCTTGCTCCTCAGACCAGAACTGTGCATGGCAAGGCCTCCCATCCACAATAAACTTCCACTCTGAGTCTCCGTATTCTCCATTTCTAGTGGTGGGATGCTGTATTTGGTGGTCAATATGATCACCGTGGCTATAGCAGATAGTGCACAGTACAGAGTGTGGTTTCAAACAAGCCGAGGAATGTTGGTGGTCAGAGCTGATCAGAATTATTTCCTGCTGAAAATTTTCTTCCTGAAACATCTCATTTAGACAAAATTGAATTTTTTTAAGGGAAAGTATCAATTTTGATGAACATTTTTGATTTTCTGGCAATAAATGTCAAAATGAAAACTTTTGGTTTCTATCAGCATTTTGAAACGAAACAACAACTTTTTGCTTTGACATAAAATGTTGCTTCATTTCTTTGGTTTAAAAAAAACAAACCGAAGGCATGTTGTATGTTGAAATGTCAATTCCAAAGGACAGCGTTTGGTTTGTTTTGACGGAAAAGGTCAAAGTTATTTGTTTTAACATTTCTGATGTAAAACTTGTTGGAAGTCTTTGTTTCACAGACTTTTTTGACATTTTGATTCTTTGTTCTGAATCGGAACTGAAACCAGTCTTGAAACGGCAAAATTTTCAGCAGGCTGAAAATTCCATTTTCTGAACAGCTCTAGTGCTTGACTACTAGAGTTGTTCAGAAGCAGAATTTTCAGATGGTTTGTGAGAGCCTCTTTATAGCCCTGGCTAAACATCACAGAGATGTGGTTTCAATGTTCAAACAGTGACAGTGTTGGTGAAGTTAGTGAAAAGGAGTGGAAGTCAGGAGATGGGGGTTCTGTGCCAAGTTTTTCCTGAGCATGGCGCTGGGCAATTCACTTCATTTCTCTGTTCCTTGGTTTCCCCAACTGTAAAGTGGGAAATAATAATGATACTTCCCTCCCTCAGAGGAGTGTTTTGAGGCTGAGATAGAATGAACTATACAAGGACAAAGCATTATCCATTATGCAATATTACCAACTCCTGTTAATCTACCGTTTGCTACTCACAAAGTCTGTTGCAGTCCTGAGATCCATCTCTTCTGCTACTAGTGCTTCATAATGCTGTCATTTTTCCTCCCTGAAAGGAACAGCATTAGTTGCTGTAAGAGGTTTTAGGAACTGCTGATTTGTGACAGTACCTGCTGAAAAGATGCATCATTGGCACTAAGCTCTTAAGTGACTGTCTCAAATGGACAGAAAAAGGCAACTCAGCCAGTAATCACGTTCCAGTGTCTGCACATCAGTCCAGAATATGCTTTACTAACCTTGTGCCTGCTCACTTCTGGACAGCTTTCTGTGTTAGTAAGACCCACTCAAGCATATAATGGAGTTCCTTCTGTTACGATCGCGTCTCTTGCTCCAATGTATCTTTCAGGTGTCTTCTACTGACAGCATTTTCACAAATCCGTAAGGGATAACACTGAATGACCATGTAAGGCACAGAGGTACAAGGGGAAGTAAGATTCCCTCCTCCACACTCTTCTGTGCAGCCTCCCCACATCTCAGCTCCAGTTGCAAAGGGCAGGTGAGGAAGGGACGCAGCCACTGTGCAGCTGCTATTTCCTAAGCAAATGGGCAAGGAAGTGGTGGAGAAGAATGAGGGGTGGACAGATTCTTAATTCTGCCCCCTGCAAAGTCCACAATAGTGCAGTGAGCCGGCATGGAGTGGGGGAGTATGTTGTATCTGGTAAGGGGCTGTAAAGTGAAATGGGAGCAGGGGCAGGATTGTGACTATCTGCTTTACAAGTACTCCTTGATGCTTCTCCTGAGGCAATGGCCCTTGTACCCTATAGACACAAGCTAACCCCCTAAGCAGCAACTGAGGATTTCCTCTTAAACTCAGTGTCCTGGGGAGCACTCATTTTGGGATGTAATAAACTATTTAAGGTTGGTTTTTTTAGAAAAACAGTAACTGAAAATGGAGAATATTTTTGAATGCAATTTTCTCATTGATTTTTCCAAAGAGTGCTCTATAATCCATGGTTACAGAATCAAAGAGCTGAGTCATAATGTAAGTAGCACATTGATAAAACCAATAATAAATACATTGGACTGAAGACGCATGAGAAGTTCCAGTAAAAATTCCAAATTGCAGCATTAATTATTGACAATCCATATATAGCTTTCCATTTATTCAGATCTTTGGAAAGGAAACTCTGATGCACAGCATGATTAAAGTATGAGCATTAAGATCTTAGGGGGAGGAATAAAATGCAAATAAACCAGAATAAGAAAACCAATCCTCTTACCTTCTTCTACCTCAGAGGCCCAGAGGAGCAAACCAGCCAGAACAAAGCACAAGCTTTCCTTATTAGGGGTCTGTAAGCTGTGTATATATAGAAAACTTGCAGGATTGGCCTCTATTTCTGCTGAAAAGTTTGAATGCTCTGTCCCAAATTTTAGAAAACATTTTGGGTCTCTCACCCACCATGTATAGATTTTTCATTAGTTATTATGCTGTGTAAAGCACAAGTCTCCAACTCATGGCCATAGGAGACTGTCACCTTCTATTCTGATAACTCTCTCTCTTTTGCCCTTCCAAACTGTAACTAGTAGAAAATGAAGGGCCAACCCTGCTCCCAACTGAGGTCAGGGAGAACAAGATAAGCTAACCGTCCGTGCTTGGCTTTATACACTGTGAATAGTCCCATTGAAGTCCGTCTTTGCAGGGCTGTAGACTTTTAAACAAAATTACCTGTAGTCCACCCTTCAATTGGTTTCCCCAGTTGCAGGGAAATTGAGGGAGGTTACGCTATGCTGATATGGATATGGCCAGTGGAGATCTAAGAATTATATTGATAGGATAGGCCTTGCAATGATTGTGGATGGAAGATGACCAAGGGGGAGACCAAAGAGTTGGTACATGAACTGGATATCAGCAGTCTGGATATCAGACAATTTGAATGACAGCCAGGCATATGATCATGAGTTTTGGAAGAAGGCTATAAAAGTCACCAGCTCCGAATAGGGAAGTGGCAGGAAAGAAGAAGACTATGACTATCTGTAGCCCCAATGAATATCCTAAAATAGCCACATTTGTTTAAGTGGTAAGGTTTGTATAGAGTATATTCATAATGTAAAGGAAGATTTTAGTCCAGAATCTCCAGATGACCTGAGAGGTTCAGAATATGAAAGCAGTTTGCTGAATTTGTGTTGTATTTTCAGCTTTCATCCAAATTATTGTTGTTTGCTTTCAGCTGAAAAAATCATTTGTAGTAAAAAAAACCTCTCTCTCTCTCTCTCCTTACTTTCTCCCCCTAAAACATTGTTTACATTGTTTATTGAATCTGTTTATTGAGATGTAATTACAATTTAATAAGATATGTATAACTATTACACAATTGCTGAATACCATTAGTACACATGAGTCAGACAGCTGATATTTAATTTGCAATGAATTATTTTATTTAATCTAAAAATACATATTTCATGACACTCTTTATGAAACTAGGGGTATTTTCTGACAAAACATTATGCAATAAGAAATCATCTAAGCAGCTGATGGTACTTAAGAAATATAGTCTTAATAATCCACTGGTATTTGCAAACCATCTAATAACTTTCTTATTGAATTGTAATGAAATCTGTTATTGAGACACTAAGAAAGTGATGTAGTAGGATTTACAGGCCAAATCTTTCCTGATGTAACTTTATCAAAGTCAGTGATGTTACACAATGGATAAGTTTGATGCCTAAGGCCAGATCCTCATCTAGGGTAACTCGGTATGCCGTCTGCCAGTGGCAAATGAGAACAGGTTTTGCTAAAACATACTTTATGGAAACAGGCAGGGAGATAATAGGGGAAATTTGGTTGTGGGATCTGAAGCTCATTAAAACATAGCATGAGCCTACGGGAAGTTGCCATTACACACTGGTCACTTCTGATGAAGATATCTGCCAGCTGTAGTCTCATATAAAAGTACAGGCAGCACAGCTCCTGCCGGTTACGACTGTAGCAGAAAATATGTCTTCTGATGGGATCCTACACAGCGTTTCTGCATGTAAATTAATTGATGCTTACATTTTAGACTAATTATTGTTTATGAAAACACATACCCAAGGCCAGTCTTGGCTGTACAAAAATGAATAGTTCTTCATTCTAGTTTGCTGAACAGAAACAATAGGCACTCCATCCTTTATCTCCTGCCTGTTACACTGTTTCATCTCTTACAGTCCCAAAAGGAAATGATGGTATGAAAATGCCTCTCCAGTCCATAACTGACTTGGGCTTGAATTAAAAACTTGTATCCTAGACACCAAACTTGGAGTGTTTGAAATCCAGATCAAATTCTGCAGCTCATGCTCATCTTGAATCAATAACAAAGTTGGGCTGGTTTTCTGACTGTGAGCCTTGTTCTGTCAGATGGATATTTGAAACAGCAGAAGCACAGACTGATTCTGATTATAAGATGCAGAAATCACTTTAGTCTGATATGAGATACTGTGTGACTGAAGAACGGAGAGGTTTAGGCATATACCACTCAGGGGACTGATAGTGAGTAACCTTCCACCTGTGGATTATCAGTTCAAATCTAGGTCAGGCTGGTAGTGACCAAAAGTCATTCCCATTTGACTCTCGGCACAGATACAATAAGATCAATCATGGACACTGATTTACCAGTTTAAACTGAGGTGATGTCTCCAGGTAAGAATTCATGCATATTGACAGGGCATTATGGGAGAGCTTGCACTGAATCTGGTCAGGCCATATTTTCTCCATGGATAAACAGAGAATATCACTCCCTATGGCAGGTAATCTGCCACCTTTCATCAGAACTAAATTAATCACTAATTCTTTAAAAAAGTACAGATGGTGAAATCCTTGCCTCATTGAATTGAGTGGGAGTTTTGCTATGGATGTCAGTGGGGTCAGGATTTCACCCAGACAATGAAGATGGAACCCATTGTTCTCTCATTGTCCTTTACAAGGCTGAGCAAACCAGTTTGCATAATATATAATATAAGCAAACTAGGTAACTACAATCTAGATGAAATTACTATAAGGTGGGTGCACAACTGGTTGGAAGACCACATTCAAAGTATAGTTATCAATGGTTTGGTGTCAAACAGGGAGGGAGTATCTAGTGAGGTCCAACGGGAGTCTGCCCTGAGTCTGGTACTAGTCAATATATTCATTAATGACTTGGATAATGGAGTGGAAATAAAATTTCAGATGACACCAAGTGGGGAGGGGGAAGGTTGCAAGCACTTTGGAGGACAGGATCAGAATCCAAAATGACCTTGAAAAATGGAAGAATTGGTCTGAATTGAACAAGATGAAATTCCATAAAGACAAGTGCAAAGCACTTTCACTCAGGAAGGAAAAAAAAATCAAATGGACTAAAAAATTAGGAATAATTGGTTTGGTGGTAGTACTGCTGAAAAGGATCTGGGGATTATTGTGGATCACAAATTGAATATGAGTCAACAATATGATACAATTGTGAAAAAGGCTAATATTATGCTGGGGTGTATTAACAGGAGTGCTGTATATGAGACAAAAGGACTAATTGTCCCACTCTATTCGCCACTGGTAAGACCTCATCTAGAGTCCTGTGTCCAGTTCGGGGTCCCAAACTTTAGGAAAGATGTGGACAAGTTGGAGAGAGTCCAGAGGAGAGCAACAAAAATGATAAATGGTTTAGAAAACCTGACCTATGTGGAAATGTTACAAAACTGGGCATGATTAGTCTTGAGAAAAGCAGACTGATGGGGACCCGATAACAGTCTTCAAATATGTTAAATGCGGAAATAGAGAGGACTGTGGTCAATTGCTCGGCATGTCCACTGAAGGTAGAACAAGAAGTAATAGGCTTAATCTGCAGCAAGGGAAATTTAGGTTAGATATTAGGGAAAACTTTCTAACTACAAGGGTAGTTAAGTTCTGGAATAGACTTCCAAGGGAGGTTGTGGAATCCCCATCACTGGAGGTTCTTAAGAACAGGTTGGACAAACTCCCGTGGAATGGTCTAAGCTTATTTGTTCCTACCTCAGTACTGAGGGCTGGACTTGATGACTTCTCAAGGTCCCTTCCAGCCCTACATTTCTATGATTCTATGATATAAAAACTGACCCAAACTTGTGCCCATATAATATTGAACTATACCTGAACTAAACCTTTTTGGGGGATTTGAAAAATGTTGTTTATCTTCAAAAATATTCTACAGCAGATGCATTTCTTAATGTCCTATTTTTATCAGAAACCAGAAAGAAGTGGTACCAAAGAAACCACATGAAAGACAGATCCTCTTGACTTTGGATTTCCAACTGGGCCAAAATCAGAGAATAATGGAAACAGTTGGCAAAACAACAATTTCCACAATTAGAAAATAATGAAAATATTATAAGAAGAAGCCTGCTTTTCTGACCAAAAAAGCTTTGTAACAGTTTGGATTTCAGGAGACTTTCTCCTGAATGGAGCTATGTTCAGTCTTTCTTCCATGGAGTTTTGCACAATGTTTGTCAGTTTATTTAATCTAATTTTATTGTATTGGTAGAATGATATTTTCACATCAGTGAGATGTGGAAATGCCTGTATTTTTTTCCATATCCATATAGCATTGTAGCTGATTCATCTCCATTACACCATGTAGTGCTACTTCTTCTACAAACCTATGATTTGCCAAAGACATGCAAAACTAAAATAAACATGCAAAACTGATTTTTTTTGGGGGGGGGGCATGTTTTCAAAGTTTGTTCAAAAAGGTACATAGCTTACCAAGATATACTGCAAAAATGGGTGAGTTTCAAAGGCAAAAGCATGTAGTTTTAATAGTTTTGCATTCTTTACAAGTAATTTGCAACCCTCTGGTATTTCCTTAAATCTTTTGAGATTCACTAAGTGCTAATGTACAGTGCAGAGCTCTAGAAGTGCCCTCTAGATCAGCACTTTTTCCACCACCCCCCTGGCACATAGACCTGAATGGAGATGGCTGTTTTTGTCTGCCTCAAATTGGAAGGGAAAGTGTGTCCACAATCCTCCTGCAATGCGAGAAGGCTATCTCTAATTGGTTGGAAGATTGCCCTTCCCCTCTTCTGCACCTGAGACCAATGCTGTCCCCATACTGTTCTTTCCGTTCCACACAAATACAGTATAAATGTGGATACATTTCATAGCATTTACATACCTGAGATGCATGGGGAATGTCTAGATTCAGCAGTGACAGGTTGTATAGAAAACACAAAGATGATAGACAGATTAATCATTTTGTTTTCTTTCCCTCATTTCTTCACGGCCTTTTCTCTTTTGATCTTTTTATCTCATCTGCCCCCCCACAAATCCCTTTTCCTCTCCGAGGGACCTCGAACCTAACCAGCCATCTCTTCTTTCCTGAGATGTATGGTTTTAGTGGTGGTGGGGCACCTTCATTACCCTTCCTAGTCGCAGCTTGATCTCCACCTGAAGCTTGCTCATGTATTACCCTCCTGCTGATACCTAGGCCAGTATTTCCCAACCTTTCAGACAAACTGTACCATGGCAGGAGACTAAGGCCTCGTCTGAACTTGCCATTACCCGCTGGGCAGTCCCTGGGGCCTTTACACAGAACAATGCCCCTTCTGGCAGGGAGAGGCAAAGCAGATGCTGCGGTTGGTAGAGAGGTTGCTGCACTCTGGTTACTCAGTGAGTTGCTGAGGTAGCCCATGTGCTTTGCTGATTAGAATGTGCCTGGAAGGAATGGCAGCTATTTTGGCTGGATTTGGGCACTGACTCCATTTTATGCAAACCAGGTAGTGGCCCCAGAGGCTGCTGGCATGTTGCCAGTGTGGCACAGAACACAGCAAACTTTGAGTTTGTCCTGGCCTTAGAGCCTGCCAAATTTCTAATTTAATATGCATTCATCTTTGCTACATTCAGGGGAACGTGTAATGAAAATCGCCATATTAGTCATGAGCTGTCAACAGTGAAGAATTTCAATTACCATCTTACAGTGTCAGCTCACTCCAGAGAAGGAATATAGCATGACACATCGGAATAACAAACGTGTGACGGATCTATTTTAATTGCCTCTCTTATCCACACTTAACCTCTATCATTGTGGCAGGAGGGAGAAGGCGAGAGAGGAGGCAACCTTCTTTTATTTCAAACCAATGGCAAAGGGTAGAGAAAAGGATGGAGAGTCAGCCAGCATCCCTCAACATATGAAACTGAATTGGCAAGGGGCTCCCTCTGTGGAGACTGGCTATTGTGTCTCTGTCCTTATCAGAACAGTTGCATGTAATCAGCTGATTGGATATTCCTGTTGCTTGCCTATAAATTATTCATCGGTTTAAAAGGACAGGCTGATTTTCTTTTTCTCAAGATAAATTTGGAATGGGGGCTACAGCACAGGCTCTCATCTCCACATGAGAGTGGCTCGGTTGCTCTTCTGCTTATTATTTGATTGTTGGGTGGCGCTAGGTCTCCCCACATGGATATGACATGTGAAACTTTGCTATTCTCTTTGTCTTGTGGGATCTTAATATTTCTTCTCTGGGAAAACATGATGTAATTATAGATTTGTTTAATGTATTCAAAATTATTGACGGCATGTGTTTCATACTTGCAGTCTATCTACCCAGAGTGATTTGCTGCAGCATAGCATGAATGCCTGAAAATCTTCGACAGCAGGCACCTGCCCATACAAGATGTTGGTTTCAATTAATCGCTTGCCCAATGTTCCTAGTTTGCCGCAGTCATAAATAATTTCACATCACCCATGGAAGGGCAGCATCATGATGATTATGTTAGTAGAAACCAGGTGATAGGAGGGAGTTGAGGTTTTTGAAGAACTGACATATCATTGACTAGCAGTTATTTCACCTTGCAGTTAATAATGGCATTAAAAGGTATCAAAGATGTCACAGAATCATAGACGTTAGAGTTGAAGAAGGCCTTAAGTCATCTCTAATTCATCCTTACTTTGCCAATGTAGGGTCTGGATTCTAGGTGCTGGTTCCAGTCCAGCTCAACTATGAACAAGAAACTGAGCAATTTAGTCACATTGCCCAAGATAAGTGAAGTGCAATAAATAGTAGTATATATGGTACAAAAGTAGAGTGGCATTTTGAATGGGAGTTACAGGCTCTCAGCACCTCTCAGGATCTGACTCATGGTTTCTGTCTTGACAGTGTCCCTTTACAATTATCTAGATGTTTCCCATAAATATTCATGAGCAGTTCTGATGAAAAGTGCCACATGATTTCTCAGCTGTGTTTACAGACCCTTCACCTGGGTCCTTGAAGAGGCTGCTGGCAGGCACTCAGCAATGCAGTAATTATATTCATTAAGAAGGAATGGATGAACTGTGTGTCTAGGTATATGTATTTTCTTGATTTTAAAGAGAAATTCTTGTACCTGCCTCCCAGATTTCTTTCCTTAAAACCTCACAGGACATCAGTGGAAAATTTTAATAATAATTTGTTTTTAATATGGTCTGAACCGTACAAGTCTCAGTACATTTTTATCATTCCAAAACCTGGGCATATGAACATAGGCACATGTGAGCTCATTTCTTCTGGCAGGTATAATAATTTGGGGGTTTCTGTTTGGTATATGGGAAGAGCAGTGTACTCCCTTCAGAAAACATGGAAGAAAGGTTTAAATAATGATACCCGGAACTTTTCAAAGTGAATTACAAACATGAACTAATAAATCCTCATAACAGCCTAGAGTGGTAAGTAGCTAAGGCCCAGACCTTGCAGTGAGAGCCATGTGGACTCATAATAGGACTGGGGCTTATGGGATTTTTTATCCCCATATTGGGAAACTGAGGCAGAGATTAAGTGACTTGCTCTAACCTACGAAGAGCCAGTATTAGAACTCAGCAGTTCCTGATTATATTCCTGTGTTCAGGCCATTGCTCACTTTGCCACTCTAAGGGCTTGGCTACACTTGCAAGTTAGAGCGCACTAAAGCCGCCCACTGCACTCTAAGGGCTGGTCCACACTAACCCCCCAGTTCGAACTAAGATACGCAACTTCAGCTATGTGAATAACATAGCAGAAGTCGAAGTATCTTAGTTCAAACTACAAGGTACTTACCGCGGGTCCACACGCGGCAGGCAGGCTCCCCCGTCGACTCCGCGTACTCCTCTTGTGGAGCAGGAGCACCGGTGTCGACGGCGAGCACTTCCGGGATCGATTTATCGCGTCTAGACAAGACGCGATAAATCGATCCCAGAAGATCGATTGCTTACCGCCGAACCCGGAGGTAAGTATAGACGTACCCTAACTCACTCCCCGTCCACACTGGCAAGGCATGTAGCGCGCTGTGGCTAGAGTGCTCCTAGTAATCCACCTCGGCGAGAGGAATAACGTTTGGCTGAGACGCCCCAGCGTCAGTGTGAACGAGTTGTTGCATTACTGCGCTCTGATTGACCTCCGGAAATGTTCCAAATCCCCTTAAGTCAAGTGGCCACTCTTGTCATTGTTTTGGAATCGGCTGTAGCAATGTGGATATGCCCTTTCAAAGCTCCATTTCTGACAGCCAGCATGCTTATCTGCTCTGGGGCAAAGCGGCCATTACTGAGGAATGCTGCTTGCTTTCAGTGAGTGAGAGAGAGGCGGGGAGGGGAGGGGAGGGGGGTCTGAACTTACAAGACAGCATGCTGACACACTCTCAGCACCCCAAAAACCCACACTCTCTCCCCCCACATACACATAACACACTTCCTGTCACACTCCACCCCACCCCCAGCATTTGAAAAGCACGTTGCAGCCTCTTGAACACTGGGATAGCTGCCCATAATGCACCGCTCCCAGTGCTGCTGCAAGTGCCGCAAATGTGGCCACACCAGTATGCTTGCAGCTGTCAGTGTGGACAGACTGCAGCGCTTTCCTTACTGCGCTCTCCGAAGGCTGGTTTAACTCAAAGCGCTCTACATCTGCACGTGTAGCCATGCCCTAAACAAACGATACTGGGGATTAGCAGGTGTATTTACCAGGGAAATTGTGGCTCAGAGATAAAATAAAATGTTTACAACTATGTTAAATACATTTGCTAATACAAATATCAGAAAATGTAGAATAAATTCCCCCCTCACATGGAGAACAAGTCATATTTCATGTGACACCTGTACACAATTCAGAGCACAAGAGATTTGAGGGGTGGCCATATTGATCCTTCTCATTCAAAATTGCAGCCTGCAGTCACATTAACATGAACTAAGTTCTCATCAACCCATCCCAGGCTTGTGTCCGTTTAGAAAGGAAAAGCCAGTGTAGGTATGAGTGGCTGTGAGATGTTGTCCTCTGGTTCAATACGGGACGTTCCACTACTAGAAGTTGGGGGAAATCGCCTTTAGCTTGAGGGGTACAGACCTGTGTTTTTATCTCTGCAAGGCATGGGTTGAATAGCCGCTAAACTGACGGGGGAATCGCAGAGCTCATTGTATGCTGCTATGCAGCAGAGTTACCTCCCCCTACAGCTGCCTACAGTCCTAGGGGGGATTGGTGAGGACTGATAACACTCAGGACTAGAGATGGCTGAGAAGAGAGAAGTGTTTTCCAGCAAAAATTTAGGAAGTATTAAAAAACCTGTTTTTTGTTCTTTTTTTTTTAAATGGAATTCGGTGTTTGAAAAATTTTAATTCTGTTTCATTTTGGGGGGCTGGCTGCCCCCACTTTTCCCCCTCACCTTTCCCAGGAACAGGAACCTTTGACTGAAACACTGGAAAATTTCCCAGGAAATTTAATGACAAAATTTGTTTCCTTCAAAAATTGTTTTGTAAAAACAAACAAGCAAAGAAACAAACTGCTCTTTCATGAGAACATTTCAACCCACTCTACTGAGGACTGATTTCCAAAGCTCAGGACAGTCCCAGCCAGAACATAATGGTTGGCAGCTGTTGAGTCCTAGTGCCAGCCCCTGTGATTAGATAACAAAGATGTCTGGTGGTGTTGGTACATACATTTTTAGTAACAGGATGATGCAGTACGAGGTACTGATGATTCAGTAGGTGAGGCGTGTCTTTAAAGTGAGATGGATTTTCAGCTCTTGCCTGCAATTCTTTTTTTGAAAGCAAGGGCAGCTGGTGCTGATATGAGGACATCTGGAGCAGGACCCAGGACAGGAACACTAGGGGGACTGCCCAGCATGAGGTTGGGCTGTTGAGGGATGGTCTGGGACCAATGCCATTATGGATACACCAGCACATTCTTCTCAACAGTATTTTGCACCATGGATTCACCAAAAGTGTCAAGAAGAACCTTGTGGACCAGGTGTTCACCAACCCAGTTGCAGCAAGGCATGTTCTGGTATTCTCAGACAGGTAGGGCCTTTGTTCTTAGCTCGTTTCACTTTTCGGATTTCATAGATTTCAAAGCCAGAAGGGAACATTAGATTGTCTAGTCTTCCCTCCTGTATATCATAGGCCATAGACAGTTAAGGAAAGTTCCAGGAAAGCAGCTAGTCTTGATTTGAAAACTCATGGAGAATCCAACACTTCCCGTGGCCATTTTCTCTAATGGTTAATCACCCTGACTGTTAAAAGTGTGTCCTTATTTTGAATTTGAATTTGTCTGGCTTTAATTTCTAGCCGTTGGTTCTTGGTACGCTTTTCTTTGCTAGATTGAAAAGCCCTTTAATAACTGCTATTTTCTCCCTGTGATGATACTAATACACTGTAATCAAGTCACGTCTTGATCTCCTTGATCTCCTAAAATATCTCACTGTATGTCTCTTTTTGCAGCCCCTGAATCATTTTTATTGC
Organism: Macrochelys suwanniensis; assembly: GCA_033296515.1. NCBI lineage: Eukaryota > Metazoa > Chordata > Testudines > Chelydridae > Macrochelys > Macrochelys suwanniensis. The sequence goes on along the minus strand of CM065781.1, from coordinate 36,409,620 downwards.
TCTTCTTTGCACCCTCTTTCATTTTTCAATACCTTTTTTTATTTTAAATGTAGACTCCAGAACTGGATGGAGTATTCCAGTACCAGTCTAACCAATGCTGTATACATAGGTATCTCTTAACCTAACTGAACTTGGGGCCTGATCCAACTCCCACTTTAGACAATGAAGACTTTTCATTGACTATGATGGACACTGAATTTGGCCCCTGGTTTTCATGTCCAAAGCAAAACCTTGAACTATCCCTAAGCTTTGGAGCAGTTGAGATATAATTCCAGGTCCAAACTGTGGCTCCAGCCCATCTTTAGGCTTCATTGCAATAATAATAAAATACTTATTAATTAATTAATTAATAATAAAATCCAAAAGAAAAAGCATGTTTCCATTTGTAAACCTTGTCAGGATTTCAAGCTAAACTAAGTTGTGTGTTCTTTTAATAAAGAACATTTTTGTAGACATTTTTGTTCTTGCTGAATGATTAAATCCAGGAAACTAAATTAGGCAGATCCTGACAAGTTAATCAAGCCTATAAGGGAGTATTAGAATTAACTGTGCTCATTTAGTCTGAAAGAGAAGCGATCATAGAATTGATAGAATACATAAAAGAAGCCCAAACCAAATTTATTAACCATTTAACAACTTCCTCTAGCTAAATGAAAACGTAAATAGTGCTATATAATTACTGCTGTTTTGTTTTTTTAAGGGAATATCAAAAGCTAGACTAGATTACAAAGTGAGAAGGAAACATACAAGAAAAAACTGGCCTCAGTGTATTAAGTACTTCTTTGCGTATACCCTTGAAATGTAGAAAAGTATTATACAATAGTTAAAATGATTAACGTTAATGCAAGGGAATAGGACTTAGAAAGCAAATAACACTCCATAACAACTACATTTGGCAGAATAGTATATAGATCCTGAATAGTTTCTGTCTGGTGAGCCACAGATTAAGTTCAAGCCAAATGGATGATAAAATATGTGGTGGGTGACCTGGTGCTGTGTGATTCTTTAGTGTGACATTTGGGGAAAGAGCCTATACTAGAGTTCAAAACGTTAAAGTGGTTCTGCTTTGCAAAGTGACTGTGAAAATGGCACCTTCTTATTCACCACTAGATTTGCTCCTTGTGTGTATTCAGAGTCAGATCTTGGGGGAGCTACAGAGGAAGCACACGTTTCCTCCTTATGAGGCTAATTTGTGTGTGTGTGTGTGTGTGTGTGTATCACCCTTTGATGATGACGACATATCTACACATTTAAGTCTATTATTTCCATTGTTACCATTTGATAACTTCCCTCTGGTCTTTCAAGAGCAGCCTCTGTTCGGGTTGCTTGGTTTCTATTTCGACTGAAAGCTCCATTGGGCAGGGAGCAAGCCATCCTCCAGTGGTTTGTACTGCTCTAAACACACTACTGGCACTTAAACAATAAATAGTAATAAAAAAAATGAAAAAGGGACTATCCTAAAGATATTATACATCAGATACCACTGGACCAGCAAGCAGATAGGGATCCTAGAATGAAAGGAGTGTATTATTATTAATTACTATTTGTATATACTCAACCAAATTGGAGCCATTGTGCTGGCACCTAGTAAGAGACAGTCCCTGCCCTGGAGAGCTTACAATGCACATAGAGAAGAGAGACAAAAGGTGGAAGAAAGGAGCTATTATTATCCCCATTTTACAGCTGGGGAACTGAGACACAGAGACATTAAACAATTTGCATAAGGTCACATAGGGCATCTTTGGCAGAGCTGGACATGAACTCAGATCTCCTGAATGCCCCAACAGCATCTTAATCACAAGAGCATCCCTTCCTTTTATAGAACTGTAGAGCATTTTCTTCAATATCAAGGTAATATAGAGAGAATTTAGATTAGTATTGTACAAACCCAGGAGATTTCAGATCATAGGAGGCTAACAGAGAATAGGTAAATGTATCTCAGACAGGAAAGCTAGAGAATTAGGGTGTGACAGTGACAGACTGATCAACTGGTGTCTGACCCATAACAACTTAACAGAAGGCATTGAAATGATAAAAAAGGTCATTCCTTGTAGATAGTTATCAAAGCCATATTAAGTAGACTAGAATCTTTAATATGTTTGCCTGTAATTCTTAGAGAATCAAAGGGTAAATGCTAATTGTCTTTGTCTGTGTTTACCTATATCTTGTTAGAAGTTAACAGTGTAACCGGATTAGCTTGTAGATGCTAATTCCCTTTCAAGTCTTAAATTGCAATAGATGCATGAGGAGGGTTCAGTTAACCTTAAGATCAAAGATATAAGATACTGCAGGAAATGTAAGATATTATTTACATTGTCTTCAGCTTAACTGTCTATGCCATAATGAACTGCCTTGATAGTTTGCATGCCTTATCTTAATGAATACAACTAGTTACTTGTGTAGGCCTAGGAAACAGGAGATTAGCTTCAAAGCAACAATATACATTACCTATTCTTCATCCAAGGAAGGCCCTGCTTTGACAATTGCTGTCAAGAGGCTATCTGCCAGCCAGAGAACTATAAAGAAAGTTTTGGGGTTGATCCTTTTTATTTCAGATCTGCTTAAGCTTTGACAGGGAAATTCTAAGCTACAAAACTGAGGTCTCCAGGTTTACTCTGGATTTATCCAGGAATTCTCTTGGGACAATTTGAATAAACTCTGCACCGGGGCTGTGTATTAGACTAAAACCTTTTAAACTGATTCCAGAAGACCTTTTCAAATCAGCAGCCTCACCACCTCTGCTATGAAATTAACCCAAGGACTTTACACACATTTGTGTGCATATTGATCTCTTGAGCCTATATAAATCTCTCTTTTTTTCTTTTATTAATAAATCTTAGATTAGTTAATAAGGATTGCCTCTAAGTGTGCATTTGGGGTAAGATCTGAAATATTAATTGACCTTGTGGGCAATGTGTCCAGTCTTTTGAGACTGGTAGAACTTTAAGTATGGTGAATAAGGTTTTCAGTAATCTCTCAATATATTTGATTTGGCTGGTCTGGATGGGAGCCAAAGGCTGGATAGCTTCTTGTAACCAGTGTGGTATTACACAAGCAGTTTGGTTACTGGCTTGGCAAATCTAATTATAGAATAAGCCACCAGTTTGGGGTATTGTTCGACCTATTCCTTGCAGGTTGCCCTGAGTAAGCATTCTCAGTGTGGCCCCTCCAGGCACCCTGGTCACATAGGGAGTTACATGTTTCCAAGGAAAAGGGTAGTACTATTTAAACAAAGACATAGGGAAACCTGGAAAACATCAGGGGACTTAGAATATCAGAATGCAGGAGTTGCTCAAACCTAGAAGCAAAATGAAGCAGGAGAGATGACAATCCTGGAGAGAGATGATTATTGAGTCTGTAGAGAGAAACAGCATAAATATTTTGACTGACACAGTTTGAACAGAAGTTGAGGACATTAAAAGGCGTCAGATTATGTTTCTCCTGAGACCTCCAGAGCAATTAGAGAAAGGAGAGGATCAGGAGATGAGTTTACAGATAAAAGGCACCAGTAGAAAGGCCCAGGACATTGGTCATAGGATTTTAATTACTCAGATATTGATTTAGATAACAACCATGCAAAAGCTAAGGAGGATACATGTTTGCAGTAGTATTACGGATTTCTTACCTAAATTTGTTGAAGGCTATCTGATCTGAAACAACTTTGGAACTATAAGAAATGGCATTTGATTAATGATAACTTAATATTGTGCTTGTATGTATCAATTTTCTTTGTAAACCTTACATACGTCAGATCCTGAAATTTTTATTCAGAGTCCTCCACCCTTACTCACCATGGATAATAACTCACGTCACACGTAATCTCCTTGATTTAAATGGCAGAGTAAAATATTGCTCAATGTGAATAAAGGTATCAGAATTTGACCTTCAGCTTTTACTCCATGTTCAGGCACAACTCCCACTGATTTGTGCCTGAGTAAGTACTGAGTAAAGTGTTCAAGATTTGGCACCGAATATATAGGGTCCATACACATATGGGCACTTCACCCACCACTGAAATCCTTTCAGCTCAGAGATGGAAGGCAGTTGCTGTTCAGCAGTGCTGCAAATTCATCCCTCCATTGCACTCAGAGAAATCCAAGTCTCATATTACCCATCATTGCTAAATAGCAAAGTCCTGTAGGTACTTGCCTCCAATGAAGTTAAATTTGGCCTGAAGTCAAAAAAGAACCCTGTATTCAATTATAATCACAAAGGGAGTTTTAGGCAGGTAAAAATATAATCCATAAAACTGGCATTTGGCCAGAATAAATTTGTAAGGGCAAGTCCTAACACTTGAAATCTGATCCTATCAACTGAGTTTATCCAGCCTGGGAAGAGAGACATACCATGTTACCTATGTTTCCAATCAAAGCAAATTTTGAATGTCAAACACTGTGTTCTCTCAACAAACTGCTCCAAAAACAGACCGTGGACCAAGAAATATTCATCCATATGTTAATAAGTGACTGGATTGTATATTAGGTTTGAGAGAGCAAAGCCAGAGCAGAGGGTGGGGATGGTGCCGGGAGGCTGAACCAAATGAGCAAGTTCTGAAAGGGGATTTGAAGGAGGAGAGTGAAGCTGAACGGTGCACAAGGATGACATTCCATGCATGGGAGGTGGTTGGCAAGAAAGTGAAGAACACCTCTTGTGTGAGAGAAATGTGAGTGCTCAGGGGATTTGAGCTGGGTGTGAGGGGGACTAGCAGGAGAGAAGGAAGATATAGGCAGGAGCAGAGATGCTACTATTGTTTTCAGTATACATACAGCATAGCATTTTACTCTCACATGTGTTTCCTTTCTAATTTAGGCCCAGATAGTGTCCCCTGCATGTCGGAGGCAGCCTGGTGAAAGGAAAATTTTGGAAGTTTCCTCTAAATTCTTCCATCTTAGATGCAGGGCTTTCTTTCCCCTGGGTAAGAAGCAGGGCATCTAGCCCCCAAACACTACAGAATTTGAGGATCCAACAGAGGCCCTGTGCCATTTGAATGGCTTATTAGTGGACCCTATTTCTCTCCCCATTCTCCCTGACAGAGTGGCTGCTTCTCCCACTGGCAAATGCCCCTAACATCCCATGTGAAGCATATTCCACAGTGTGGAGGAGAGTTATGGCAAAGAGAATACATCATGGGGTTTTCAATACAGTTCCAGAGATCATTGCATGTCAGTCCCAGCTCTTCCCACCAGCTCCACAGTCACAGAGCCCTGGATCCAAAAAAAGTTTGTGCAGGGTCTGGGATGTTGCAAGAGGGCTGGTGCTGTGAATGGGCCTGAACCTCACCCAGGAGAAATGCATCTATGAGGGTAGCCTCAATGCACTGAGTTAGGGGGAGTGGAAGCCCCATCCCCATATAATTTATTCACTTTAAAATGTTTTCCATAGAGAAAAAAAGACAGGTTGTGTGAGAGAGAGCTGAGCCAGATCCCCAGCTCCATTGCAGTAAAGAATAACAGAGCACCAGGTCACCCACCACATATTTTATCATCAGTTTGGCTTGAACTGGTGATCCACAAACTATAAATCAACATAGCTCCATTGCAGTCAATGGAACTCAACCAACTCACCCCAGCCAAGGCTCTGGCGGAGAGTGTGCGTATAAATGTCAGGGGAGAGACTGGTCAGATGCAGCGGACTGGGGGAGCTTCCTATTTAGGACAAGTTTGCATGCTGAATTTAGAAGTGAGAGATATCAGGACAGCTAAACAAACACAAATCTCTGACCTCCTCTCTTTAACTGGTGCTCCTGTCTGATGAGCTCATTAAGAGAAAAACTGTTAACACTCGCTTCATGTTGGCAGAAGACTAGTGTGCAGTGCATGCTGTCAACTCAACAGGAGATCAAGAGAAATCCAGCTCTGTCATGACCCATCGTTGTTAACTAGCAAATTCCTGTAGTTACTTGTGTTATGCAAAACGGCTTGAGGCACATTAAAGGGGTCCTTTTGAACCGCAAGCTCATTATTTTGATTTTTTTATTTATTTAATTCTTCAAATGCACAGGCAGGCTGCTGTACAGCCTGGCTCTCTGCGTTTTCCTGCCAGACACCTAATGAATATGGATATTGTTTGTGCTGCTCTTTTGGGGCAAGGGGCCAAGTCCTGCTGCCTGTGCTTCCCCTTGACTTAACAAAATTTCCAGCAATTAGGGCCCAATCCAGTGAGGTGTTGAGAGCCCTTACCTCCCACTGACTACAATGGATTGGCACCACTCGGTAGTACTCAATCCCCTGCAGGATGGGCTCGTGATGCGAATGGAAATCTTCAGAAAGTCCTAGCATGGAATAGGTCCAAGATAGTCAGTTTTCCAGCTCTCTGCACGCTCTGATTTCTGCTCCTAAATGAAAACTAGAAAACACACCAATAAACACAACTCCTTTCCCTCAATGGACAAATGGAGAGCAAACAAACATACTGGGTTTTAGTGGTTTTTTTAAAATTATGGTTATAAACATTTGGGTCAAGAATCTTAGACTGGTGGAATTTTATAAGTGGAGAAGGACTAAAGACCTCAGAGGATTGGTGACAGGAGCCTTAAATCTCCTGGTTGCCTATTCATATTCACCCCACCTCAGTAGCATATGGTGTTACTGGTTGCCATATGGTGGCCAGTAGGGAATGACATTTGTAAGTCTTACTCCAGTTTCCAGGAGACAGGTGCCTCCACTCCTCCAGGCAGCCTCAGTGGACAACCAAACACTTGAACAAAGTGGGGCTGAGCTTGCATCACATTCCTAGCTAATAAATCACACTTTCACCTGTGGGCTCTTAAGACCTATGGTGCGCACAGTGTGGAGGGACAGTGTAGGGGAAAATTGTATTGCCACTGCCCATGTTTTATTCTAGGTAAAGGACATCATATTACATGAGATATCAGTCCAGTACCCTTCACCAGCACTACAATTCATTAGTAAGGAAAGCAAGAAAACTGAAATACAGATCCTCCTTCTGCAAAAGCTCTGTTCTATATGAACTAGAGGAAAATCTCTTGAGTTTTCAGCAGTGAAGGGCCTATGATGTACAATTAAGCAGTTCTGATTCTATCCAATAGAGGCAAATGGTTCACATGCACATTACTAAGTAGCACATTACAATGCTTTTAGAGATAGACTGATGCTTTGTCCTTGGGAAGTGCAGAGTCTGCAGACACCACCAGTCACTCTCTTTTCACATTCCACATTTCACAATGGACATACGTGTTGGTCCCTAATTTGACAGGACAGGATTGTAATGTATTGAAGACCTAACATTGATTTGATATTTGCATTGGTGATTTATGACTATGCTGGACTGCCCTAAAAGGTCCGACACTACTATTGGATACCTGTACAAATTGATGGGAAAGCTCAGATTAAACCTGATGGTTTCTTTAGGACCAGATTTCCTGGATGATACTGTCTGACATGCAGTATCTGAGGGTCTTAGAATGGTCTTCATAGGGCTATAGCACATGAGGTCACACAGCTAAAAGCTAGGTGGCAGTGTATGAGTGCTCTTATCTCACACCTCAATAGACATGAGTGCTGAGTTCCTTTGCTGTTTGCAGTTTTTGCACATCACTAAATACTCTGCCACAGCTCATCATGGTGGGCAATACTTGTTGCTCTGGAGGGGCCCAGGATTGAACTAGACATAAGAAATAGAAATAAGAACAGGCATTGTGGAGGGTGAGAATGGATTCCAGGTCAGGCAGAGGGAGGGGTGTGTGTAGGGAGGGGTGTGTGTGTGTGTGCGTACGTGCTTGTGAGCGCACTGCTTGGGGCCCAGGACTGAAATATCAGATGGTTCTGACACTTCTGGACTGAGTAAACTGACAGAGCAGTTGGGTAGAGGGAACAGGAGCGTGAAATCTTCCTACATGATGCCTGGCAGTGGCCTGTGCTACCAGCACTTCTCTTTTATGAGCTTGTAATGTCACTTGCAGGTTAAAAAAAGAGAAATAAATAACATTTAGTCCTGAGTGGTGTGGACTTCTCTTGAACATGTCTGAAGAGTGAGCACAAATCAAAGGCTCCTACACGTTGCCGCCCAAATTCCAGATGGTCTTGTGCACTGTGAATGATTTTTAAGATTGTTGGCATTCCTACAGAAATACCTTAAAAGAGCCTTAGCCCGGGATAAAGAAATGGCATACATGGATAATTATATATAGAAGGGTTATTTTATTATAAGCACCGTAATCTATGAGCTAATAGCATGCAGTAATTTATCAGAGCTGACATGCTGCCTTTTTACATAATCTCTTCCTAGGCAGAATCTGATCTAATATAATGCAAAGTAGGAGCAGCTTTAAAATACTTTGCATTGACATTTTCCTTCACACTGAGATCATGTGATAAAAATTCTTTATTTTAACAGCACAGAATACAAGAGAGGGTGGTTTATAAAGCCTCTTGTAGCCAAGGAGCTTCCAGGCACTTTACAAAACAATGAGTAAGATACGGGAAACATGGCGGCTGGGTGAGATGAACACCAAAAGCATGTGCACAGAGCAGCCTCGGACAATAGAATTGGACTTAGCAAGAGAGGAAACCTGACTGCTGGCATGTGACTGTAGGTAAGTGTCCACAGCATTCTTTATTCAAGCAAAAAATGAAACAGCTCTGCCATTTTGCTGTTCTCTCTGACTCCTTCGTTAAGGTTCCCTCTAGTGTTCTCAAAAGTGTAATGGACTTAATCACCCCATATTTATTTAAATTAGCAGGCCCAGAGGCCTTAATCACAGAGAAAATCTCTTTTTGACACAGATTTTACATACCCATCCCTTTTATTAAGGGCTGAGAACTCACAATCCATTGCTTTCAGAGATTTTAAGGTGAAAAAGGACATTATGGTCATCTAGTCTTCCCTACATATAAGCCAGAGAATTTCACAAAATCCGTAACTTCTGGATGAGGTAGAAAATATATTTTAGAATGACATCCAGTTATTTAGAGATCTCAAATGACAGAGAATCTACCATGTCCCCAGGTAAGTTGTTCCAATGGTTAATTACATACTCTAAAAAATGTGCACTTTATTTGTAGTCTGAATTTGCATAGTTCCAGCTTCTGGCCACTGGATCTTATTATGCCTTTGGGGGGGTGGGGGAGGGCGTAAATTAAAAAGCTCTCTATCAGAAATCTCTTCCCCATGTAGGTACTTGTAGACCTTGATCCAGCCAACTCTTAACCTTCTCTTTGTTAAGCTAAAGGAAACAAGCTTCTTTAGTCTCTTGTTGTAAAGCAGATTTAGGCTTCCCAAGAGGTCCTCTAGAAAAACAGAGAAGGGCTGATTTGATACTCTTGATACTTCAAAGGTAAAAATACAAGCAGGCCAAAAAGCTGCATATTTAAAAAAAAAAATCAAAACTTTCCAGGACTTGCATCATAAATAGGCAAAAAAGGCCTTTGTAGGTCACCTTTCAATCCCACTTAAAACTCTGGGTAGGAGCTTTAGTGGAGCATAAATCTTTGTTCAGGTCCTCTGCACAGGGATGAACTTAATCTGCAATGAATTAACTCAAAACACTCCATCCAGTCCAGACAAGATACGGATATATTCAATGCCTCCCCTCTCATATACAGCATCCAAGGGGATTTTAAAAACATAATCCATATACAAAGAGGCTTTTTAAAACCTTTTGTTCTGGCATGACAAAAAGGCTGGTCATGATACCTGAGATTGCTAATATCATTTCAAAACAAAACCATTGTACTTTTCTATACAGAATAGTGTGCTACATTTAATTTTGTTTGCAGTACAACATATCAGCGTGCACTGGCAGTTATAATAAAACATTTTTTACATTTTTAAATACACCGAGGAAACAGCATTAACAAAAGGCCCAAAGCCTGCAGATCCCCGCCTGATCATTAACATGTACATCACTGTCTTAATTAGAATTCAATTTAATGAAACATTTTTCATTGCTCATTCTTAAGTGTTTTTGGGATAATTAAAATCATCAATTAGATTTGTTTTCATGCTTCTGGTTGCTTGGAAAAGACTGAGCTGGCTTTTTATTTTTTAATGCTGTGAAATGCAAAAGGGAAGCAGAGTTGAGAGATCAGATCAAAATGTTCCCAGCGCTTAACCTATAAAAACAAACAAGAACTATTGATGATTTTGTGTGTGGTATTGAAAATACGACTGAAGGGAACGGTGTTTTACAGCTCGATAGACAGAGTAATGATCAGACACAAAAAAGCTTCTCTTGTATCCCTTTTTCAAAGCAGACCTGTCAAGACTCACACTGCTCACAATCAGCCTTGGTCTCATGTAGAATCCAGAATCAGTTTAATGGAGAATCCGCTCCTGTGCACTCTCTGTGGTCTGTCAAAACTTGCAGCCCTTCCCTCTAACCTCGCTCACCACTGGCTTCCCCATTGGAGTCTCTTCACCCTGGCTTTCACGTAGCAGTCTGGGGTCCTAGAATAATGTGAGGCAGACACTGCTTTTGCAGTCTTAGTAAAGACAGGTGCTGAGACAAAGAATCCTGAAACAGAAAGCACCACTTACATGCATGGGATATCCAGATACTGCAAACAGAGGGCCAAACTCTGCTCCGTTAGATAGGTGGTACCTCCGAGTGGAATTAGGTCTATAATACCCAAGGACCCAGTGACACAAGCTATTTCCCTTGTAAGGTCATCTCCTGAGTCCTAATGGGTATAGTCAAGAATCCAGCATGCTTATATAATGAACTGTGGCCACGTACAGACACCATGGTCATTAGTGGGGACTGAACTTAGATCCAAAACACAGACCCCTACCACTTAAGTGAAAGGAGAATTCCTTTTAGCTGTCCTTGGCAGGCTGTTATAATCCCTGGGGACAGCCACTAGCAGCTGACAATCACACACACTAAATCACTATATTGCACTTACTCATAAGCTTATATCAATAATCCATTTCAACCTACCTGACCCTCCTCAAACTGCCAAATCTCTAGTTCTCAACAGTGGGTGGTAATGTCCATCACCCATCTACCCCGCCCTTTTCTTAACTCCTTGCTAAACTCTGTCTCTCCCATTACCAGTATCTCTCCCTCAGCTGCTTAAATTCCCTCTTCATTCTTTTCCCAGCACAAACCCTCCAATAAGCTGCCTAACCTTCCTCCTGCATTGCTACGTGCTCCCTCCACCAGCCGCCAAAACGACTGCTTTGTGCGATAGGCAACTTCTTTTTCCACAGATATTCACAAACATTGTTGCTATATGTTCCATGTCACTTTATGGCCCTGGACATGTCATAGTTCCCCAAATGAACATTTCTGCTTTGAAATCAGAGGAAATTGGAGATTTTTCATGTTTACGATGCAAACTGATTTTCATTGGAAATTAAATTTATGAATTTTAATACTTTGAAAATTCTGCATTTTTTCAACTTAGAAACAAGACCATTTTTGGAGTGAAAACCCATAAAATTTGAGGCTGCTTCCCCACAAAAAAGAGTCATAATTGAAATTTCAACATCAAATTTAAAACCCACATTTTAATTAAATGGTTTAAATTTTTCACATGCTTCTATCCAAAACATTCCCGCCATTCCCTTCCTCCCACAAAAGGTCCCAGCACAGACCAAGTAAATCTCCCATTGTCTGTCTGTGTATCTATCTTGTTATCTGGCCTTCATCACTGCAAGATTTGTACTTGAACTCAAAATAGAAGATAAGGAATGTCTGAGCCAGTTCTTAGTCCATTCTCTGCACAGCTTCTCTGTGTAGGAATATATTGTTATTTGAGGTTGGTGTTGCTCAAAACGGAATGTTAGCATTAGGAACAGCTGCAAAATTGACTGTCTTGGGGGCTGAAACCTTCCATTTGTACAGCATGAGTAGTGGGAGGACCAGATTTCCCCATACTATGTCACAAATGTGACTCCACCCTAGTCTGGAAGACTCTATTCTTGGGGTGAGAGTAGAGTTCAGGGTCACAATTTGTATGAAGGTTCCATTTATAAATGGCTTATACGTGAGTAGAATATTGTTATAAGCATATTATAGACATGGATAGTTTGTATTTTACATAGTAATAAGCACATCAGTAGAATCATTATAGATGCTTAATCTATTATCCCTTTATAAACTATTTATAAATGGAAGCGTCATATAAAATGTGACCAAGTTCAGCCATCATGTCCCTTTTAGTCTTGGTCATCTCTGTGTTTCTATGATGTATATAGCCAGTAACGATCAACCCAGCTTGTTTCATATTGGTCGATAAACAGCTGTCAGATGGGAATGATTTTGATTGCTACCATCTGGCAGCAGATCTGAACTTCTCCATGGTAGCTCCTGAGGTCAAAGCAACTGTAGGGGATCTTGGTATACATTACATTATTGTGATGAATTATTCTGCCAGAGACAGTAGTTATTGCTTTGCTGGGTGCCATGAATTTATTAAAATAATGTTCTGACATAATATGCTATGCCTGAATGAATCATGATTTCAGCAGTATGCTATGAAGTTCCAATTTGTGTTATTTCAAATGGCTACAAATGGGACTCCCTAACGAGTCCAGTGATTAACAAATCAATGCCCGTAAAGAAAAAGTTCATATGACATTAAAAATATCTCAGAAAAGTATGGAGTGATGAAGGATCGCAAAGTGCTTTGAAGGTTACTTTGCCCACCAGTGAAATACAGACATTTCTGGGATGGAATGTAACAGCCATTTGTGCCAGCAACCTGGAATAACAGTTCTCTTTGAAGAGAAGCAAAGACTAACTTCTCAAATTGAAATTTAAGATTGAGTTGATATAGGCAGGTTGTGGTTATGCATATTGCAGTTGGCCATGACACTGGGATTTATAAACACTCATGAAAAGTGTAATGGGAATATTGAAATGACCAGGAACAGGGTGGTATTGATGATGCTGGAAACTGTTTTTGGACAGGCAAAACCGCGAGCAGAAAAAGAGGCTAAGTTTGTGAAAGACATTATAATCAATTGTTCACTCATCTTTAGTCATCTACTTAGAGGGTTGTCGTCTAAAAGGGGATGTGGGTCCAGGGCAAGATGCCCTAGGAATCCAGAAGGCTATCAGTCCTTCCCTGAAAGAAGAGATCTCCAGGTAGGGTTGAAGTGTGATTAGATGGGGACACGTGGCCTGGCAAAGTCCTATACATGTGGATAATCTGAAGAGACATCGACATCTAGACTTTCTGAGGTCCCCCCCCCCCCACTAGATATATATGGAATTTGGCTATGTAGCAGATAGATTATATTATGCTTCCTCTTATATATCAGGTCATTATGTCAGTTTGGGGATTTACACTGTTTTTATTTTATTTCCATTGTAGTCATTGTGTATGGGTCATTATAGTCACTGAAGTCTTTAAGACACCAGTGGAGATCAGGAAACTTGTGGGAAACACTGGTGAGATTCTGGTGGAAAGCAGTTGGGTTTATCTGGTGTCACCACATAAACAACAATAATTAACATTATGGTTCAACATCAACCACAAATTTACCTCTCTCATTCTGGCTGCCCTAAATTCAGCTTTAAAGTCACAGTGTTCTTTGACTAGAAAGGAAAGGACCAAGTTGCCTATCCCCATGCCACTTCCAAGGGTGGAACCAGAGTGTTTACATTCCTGGCCACTACCATTCTCACCCAGTTTGGTGGGCGAGTGCGCATGTATGTGATATGTTATAGATGACTTCCACATATTGCTCTATCCCTCCCTGTGTTCTCTCCACAAACAGAAATGGTCAAATATGGCTGCCAAGCTGTAACACCCAGATTGAAGTAGAAATTAAGGGTAATGAGGGGTTCTGAGAAGAAATTGGCCCAAACCGCAAAGTTTGCAATGACTCCAGAACCAAAACTTCTGAAAGTTTAGGACTGTTTGGACCTGGAACATTGTTTTGGACCCCTTTCTAATTGGGATCTTTAGTTATTATACAGATGATAATATGCTAACCATTAATAACAAATTGATGATGATCATAATAATTAATAAGAAACAATTTCTGCTATGGTGAGAAAGGGGGAAATTGTTCTGCATTGAAAGCTGAAATATCTTATAGGAACAGTGGAATTGACATCCTGGATCCAACCCATGGTCCAATTAGTCCAGTATCGTGTCTCCAACAGTATCTAGCACCAAATGATTCAGAGTAAAGTGCAAGAACCCTCCTAATCCTTAGTATTTAGAGACTATCTTAACCCCTGAAGTATGAAGTTTAATCTCTCTCTTGAGATGTATTATACCATATTATTGGTCTGTATATTCTTGTTATCCATATAAATGTCCAATCTGCTTTATGAATTTTGCTGTTTTTGGTCTCATAACATCCAGTGCCAATGAGTTCCACAATTTAATTACATATTGTCTTCTCTCTCTTAAATGTGCTCATCACTGGGGTAACTGGGAACCCACAAAACGAGGGCAGCAGTTGGTCAAAAGGACTATATTCTCCAGTCACTTGCCACTTGCATCCGACGAAGTGGGTATTCACCCACGAAAGCTTATGCTCCAATACCTCTGTTAGTCTATAAGGTGCCACAGGACCCTTTGTCGCTTCTACAGATCCAGACTAACACGGCTACCCCTCTGATACTAGTCAACAGTAGGGAGTTGAAATTGCTGATTGTGAGACTCTGTGTGTGTGTGTACAGTAGTTTCTTTTAATTTGTGGGGAGTGTAACACATTAACAATTCATGCTCAGTATCTAATTTACATCTTGCCCACCTGCAAAAATTCAGCCCTAACACCGAGCACTTCTGCTTTATTATTTTCTTTAGTATCCCCAGTGTTTTTGGCATCAGTGGCAAAGGAAATGCTTTTCAAATTATTTTTTCTATGGTGCTGATGCCACACTCAAAACCAATCACTCCCGAAACTCACAAATGCGAAAATTGTCCTAGTGGGGCAGCAGGGAGAGGAGATCTGCCTTTGGAAAATGTTCATTGGCTGAAGCCTTAGCTGAGAACAAAAAGTCTCAGATTCAAGCTGTTCAAAATCTGTCAGTAATAACACTAATAACAATAAAAATCCTATTGAGGTTTTAATGTTTGTCAGAGAAAATAAGGACAGTGGATCATATCAATGTGCATGTAATTTGTTCTTTAAATCAGACATGCAGGAGGAGAGAGCATCACTGGGAAATGGGCTGTAGCAGCATGTTGCCCATTATAGTGGTGTTTGCTCATGCTGAGAGCTCAGCTGGACTTTGCAGTTATGCTATCACTTCCCTCCTGAGCTCCCTGGGTTAGCTGGAGCCATTTATCAGTGTGCTTGTGCTAGTCATTTCCATTATGTATGTTGCAGTGTGAGGCATGTTTTGGAGAGTAAGATTTGGAGTGTTAGAAAGGGGAGAGTGGGGAACTGGGCACAGATGGCATTAGTAATGCAGTGGAGCAGCTGTCGATGTTATCTGGGAATGAGTTATTAATGACTAGCACTCTGACTTGGTGTGCTGACAGAACCAGGCTTGTTGTTAGAAGTGGCACTAACTTGCATGCAAATCAGGAATAATCTGGCTAACAGGAGAAGAGTTTCTGGTTCCTCGGAGGTGCTGAGTGCCATCAGCTCCAATAGGAACTTTCCTCATGTGATCAGCTCCTACAGTTATTTGAAAAATGGAGAGAAGAGAAAGAAAAACAGTAGAACAACATTATTTTACCATTAATTTTAGATTTTCAATTAGGCTAGACAATTTCATGAGCATCAAAAACCTTTTTGGTTTATAAACGCGAAGATGAGCATGCTTCAGAGCATAATCTGACTGCCTTTGGGGTTCAGGAAAGAATTCTGCTCCCCTACAGAAGCTCCTATTTAGTGAAGAGAACTATTAGCATTTTTGCCTTTCTCTGAAGCATAGGGTGTTTGACCAGAGTTGCAGGATATTGAAATTGATGGACTGCTGGTGAGACCCAGCATGGAAAAATCCTATGTTGACTGGTTGAATTAGGATGCATTTTATTTTGCCCCCTCCCCCATTTTTCTTCTATTTCTGAAATGTTTGATAGTTTGATAAAAAACTTCAGGCAGCTCTCCCCATCTGCCCCAATTCCAGCCACCTTGTGTTGTATGTGATGTACAGAACATATTGCACTGCCTCGTGTGTGATTGTACATATTGCATTGCCTCCTTTGTCTGACTCACAGGAATACTAGATCAGGGCTCCAGAAGCAAATACCCCTAACACATGACAGGGATCAGTGTCCCCAGACACCTTGTGATTATGCAAATAAGAAAGAAAAACTTGTAGCACCTTAGAGACTAACAAATTTATGTGATTATGTGATAATCACCTTGTGATTATGGTTATGAAGGTAATAACTGGCACTCAGGTCACTATATCTTGCATCCACCAGAACAACTGTGAAAGAAGTTTCAGTGTAGTAGCTGTGTTAGTCTGTGTCAGCAAAAAAAAATATAAGAAAAGGAAGACTTGTGGCACCTTAGAGACTAACAAATTTATTTCAGCATAAGCTTTCATGGACTACAGTCCGCTTCATCGGATGCATAGAATGGAACATACAGTGGGACGATATTTATACATTCAGAGAAACATGAAAAGGTGGAAGTAACCATACCAGCTGTAAAAGGCTAATTAATTGAAAGGAACTGTTATCAGTCGGAAAGAAACTTTTGAAGTGATAATCAACATGGCCCGTTACAGACAGTTGACACAAAGGTGTTAAGGGTATTTAACTGGGGGAAATAGATTCAATTAACATAATGACCGAGCCATTCCCGGTCTATATTCAAACCTAAGGTTGGTATCTAGTTTGCATATTAATTCAAGTTCGGCAGCTTCTCATTGGAGTCTGTTTTTGAACTTTTTCTGTTGCAATATTGCCACCTTTAAGTCTGTCACTGAGTGATTAGAGAGGTTGAAGAGTTCACCTACTGGCTTTTGAATGTGATGATTCCTGATGTCAGATTTGTGTCCATTTATTCTTTTGTGTAGAGACTGTCCAGTTTGGCCAATGTACATGGCAGAGGGGCATTGCTGGCACATATCACATTGGTAGATGTGCAGGTGAACAAGCCCCTGATGGTGTGGCGGATGTGATTAGGTCCTATGATGGTGTCACTTGAATAGATATGTGGACAGAGTTGGCATCAGGCTTTGTTGCAAGGATAGGTTCCTGGGATAGTGTTTTCGTTGTATGGCGTGTGGTTGCTGGTGAGTATTTGCTTCAGGTTGGGGGGCTGTCTGTAAGCGAGGACTGGGTAAGATAAGGCCAGGTTGTGGGTCAGCCCCAGATGGAGGAAACGTTTAGTTATTTATGTTTTGTTTTGGGTATGGTAACTTGCTTTGATTTATGCCACTCAAGACTTGCTCCTGCTGATAATTGCTGATTTCTTCCTGCTGCCTCACACCTCCGGCTGACAGCAAGATCAGGAATAACTAACAATTAATTCACATATTAAAATGAAAAGCACCAGACATCAGCCGTGCGGGGCGCATAAACCATGTCTGCCTTTCCCTGGAAACCCTTGCAAAGTGCCACAGAGAAGCCTACCTGGTGTCCCAGGTCAACAGAAATCCTCAGTGCACTTTACCTCAGTGTGACAATGAAGGAGGACTACATTTTATTGAATACATCCAGCTTTGGCAATGATCTCCCTGGAAACTCCCCAAGTGTCATGTCCCAGCACATGCTGAGTCTCGTGGAAAACCTAGCATGAACTCTTAGGGAGGCCGATGTTTCTGCTGCTGTCACTTGCAGCTGAGAAAAGCCAGTTGTAATGAATATTAAAAGGATACCTTGATTATGGCAGCTGGACCTGGACAGGACCCACTAACTCTGGTCTATTAAAGAGCATTGAAATTGCTTTTATCAACTAACTATCTTACACAACAACTATATATAAAGTATTAAAATGCTATGGGGAAGTATAAATAAAAGAGAAACAGATATTTGCAGAAAAAATATTAGGCTGAAATAAAAATTAAAATAATAGATATAAATTCTCTATCCCTTAATTTATATTTTACTTTTTTAACCTCCTGGCTGCTTGCCATAGTTTCTGCAGTGGGGGCGATCTTATCCCACTCGTAGCTGATAGAACAGAACTTTCCCTAATGCAAACATTAAATACATAATCCCTGTGAAATCTTATTCTTGAATTCTGAAGGGCTGGAACGATGCTCTCATCCGATAATCTCTTATTAAACCTTCACTCCTTAACTGGGTTTGTATACCTGGATTTAAATCCCTGAGCTAGAGCTGGGCCTAAACTGCAAAGTTAAGAGCTGAATCAAACAATTCCTTAAAATTTGGCGGTGTCTGGATCAAGGGTTTTAATACAAGTCTCTGAATTCCTGGTCCCCACAGCCACCTATTTCCCTTATGGCCTTCTCCTTTGCTGCTCTTTGATTAATCCATGTGCTCACATAGTAATATGGTTGGTGCACCCATCACTGAGACTAGTTTATGCCCACATCAGTTATTCTGTGGAGGAAGATCACAACTGCCTCTGCTCCCCATCCCCTAGTCATCTTCACCTTGCTCTGGCTCCTTTTTCTGCAGGCATCAGCCAGGAGCCATCTCAGTTAAATCTGATAAATCAATTTAGGTTAAAAACCGGTTTTTATTGGCATTTTTATAGAAATAGAAATGCAGTAAGACAGTAAAACAGATGCCTAGTCAGATTCCCTGGAAAGCAATACTGAGTATTGAACGATGACTTGTATATGCAGGATGACAGAAACTTTGCTAGTTTCTCTGATCCCTGTCAGAGGAAACATCAATGAGAGAAATTTCTGAGAGTGTCTCTGTGTGTTGCCTCCACCTTTCACTTGCAGGTCCTCTGCCTTTCATGGGACACTCTCTGCCTTTTCTAAGGATGGTTATTTCTTTTGGTGTGATATCCACTCTCAAACATTCTATTAAAGAACATAGTCAGTGTTGGATAACAGCTTCTCCTACCTAGATTGTCATTTGAGTGCATTTAATATCTGGAGATATTCATTTCCAGCAAAGTTCTGCGTCCATGTCCATTAGCTGCTCCTTTCTATCCTTAGTGAGTGTGAAGAACATCTCAGGGCAGGCATTGATTAGAATGCTAATTAAGCAGTTCTGCTGGGGTGACACCCAAACTCCAGCAGTAAAGGCTATTCTGGTAAACATCACAGGTGCAATTAAAACTTGGACAGACTGGACTTAGAACAGCACTTAGCCCAACAGAATGCCACTAGCCATCACTTTCAGCCCCCAACTAAAACCTCTCCAGCGCATCATCAAGGATCTACAACCTATCCTGAAGGATGATCCCTCACTCTCTCAGATCTTGGGAGACAGACCAGTCCTCGCTTACAGACAGCCCCCCAACCTAAAGCAAATACTCACCAGCAACCACACAACAAAAACACTAACCCAGGAACCTATCCTTGCAACAAAGCTCGGTGCCAACTCTGTCCACATATCTATTCATGTGACATTGTCATAAGACCTAATCACATCAGCCACGCCATCAGGGGCTCATTCACCTGCACATATACCAATGTGATTTATGCTATCATGTTCCAGAAATGCCCCTCTGCTATGTACATTGGCCAAACCGGACAGTCTCTACGCAAAAGAATAAATGGACACAAATCAGACGTCAAGAATTATAACATTCAAAAACAAGTCAGACAACACTTCAACCTCCCTGGACACCCAATTACAGACCTAAAAGTCGCAATTCTTCAACAAAAAAACTTCAAAAACAGACTCCAACGAGAAACTGCAGAACTGGAATTAATTTGCAAACTGGAGACCATTAAATTAGGCTTGAATAAAGACTGGGAGTGGCTGGGTCATTACACAAACTAAAAACTATTTCCCCGCTACTGTTACTCACACCTTCTTGTCAACTGTTTGAAATGGGCCATCCTGATTATCACTACAAAAGTTTTTTTTCTCCTGCTGATAATAGCCCACCTGAATTGATTAGTCTTGTTAGAGTTGGTATGGCAACACCCATCTTTTCATGTTCTCTGTATCTATCTATCTATCTATCTATCTTCCTACTGTATTTTCGACTCCATGCATCTGATGAAGTGGGTTTTAGCCCACGAAAGCTTATGCCCAAATAAATTTGTTAGTCTCTAAGGTGCCACAAGTACTCCTCGTTCTTTTTTCAGTCAGATTGAGTTCACCTTCACAGGCCCCCATCCAGCTCTCAGTCTATCTCAAAATCACCCTCCTGTCTTTTAAAACACTCCCTTCACCCCTTATGCTTTATCTTTAAGAACTCACAGACATTGACACTCCCAGCTGCTCACTAGGCTTCTCTGTTAAAAAGTCTTGGCCTTCTCTTTCTGTTCCTCACCACGACTCTCCACATTATGTTTCACAGTGTACACGCAGAGAAGTTAGCTAAAAACAAACTACTCTGCTGGAAGGTTGCAATGTAACTCTAACTTATTTCTTAAAATTTAGAGTGATAACACACAGGAACCCCCAAACAGAGAGGCACAATGCAGGCTGTGCCCTACAAACAGAGAGGCAAAACTCATCCCGCCTTAATCTGCAGGCTGGCTGTTTGCAAACCAACTGCTGATCAAGGCTTTCTTACAGAGGCCTGCAAGCAGGACCAGTGTAACCCACACACCTTCTGGGTGTGGTCTTTCCCATCTAGTGGCACCAGGACCTCTTAAAGAGAGAGAGAGATGAATGAGTTTTAGCTCCACAGCCTTAGCTAACAGCCAGTTGGCTTTTAGCTCATGTGGTAGAGACTCATGCACTAAGCTCCAGAGTCCCTGGTTCAATCCTGTCTGCTAACAACCGGGGTTTGTCAGTGTTACACCAGGAAAACCTCTGAGAATATAAAGTAACAGATCATAATTTTAACACAGAGTTTGAGAGCCCAGTCTCACTTGCACTCCTCAATAAACATTCATACCTCCTTCCAAGGACAGTTGAGTGAATGTGAGAAGAGGTTTCCAGGCAGTATTCACTCACATTTAGAATGAATTCACTTTGCCCATGCTCACACCCCTATTGTGTTGCTTTTGGTGAATATCCATGAGATAGTGTTTGACAGGCCTGAATGTTCTTGGAAAGTGAAAGTCAAAGTCACATGCCTGTGCATTTGAAACTGAATTTTAAATTTGCTCATGAAAATCTTTGTTCTAGAAGTGCATGAATCTTTACCCAGTCAGGAAATAGAAACAATTGCATGTGATTTGTCTGAATAATTAGCTAACCCACACAGCTTGCACCAAAATCAAAAATGTTCAAAATTGTCAGTGAATGGAAAAAGATATTTTAGTCACACAAAACATTTTGTTCAACCTGAAACAAAACACTTCATTTTATTGTAGAAAGTTTAAAACGTTTAAAATGCTTAAAATCAAAACAAAGTAAAAGGAAATTCGGAAACAGTAATTTTGAGTTGAAAAATTGAAACATTTTGAGATTTTCAGATTTTTTTTTATTTTTTTTTGCTGAAGCAATTTGGCAAAATCAACATGATATTTTGGTGTCAATGAATTTACATTTTTTGCTGAAAAAAGTTTCAATCAAAAGATTTCACCCAGCTCTACCAGGAAATATATTTTATTATTTAGCAATGTATTAAAGGTATCGGTGAGGGGACCCAATTGAGATCAGGGCTGTATTGTGCTAGTGGCTGTACAAACGCACATGGTAAGAGACAGTCCTTACCCCCAAGGAGTGAACAATCTAAACAGACAATGGATGGGAGGGTAAAGAGAGATGAAGTGACTTGCCCAAAGTTAGGCAACTGGTCAGTGGCAGAACCAGCAATAGACCCCAGAGCTTCTGTGTCAGGGCTCAATCTGCTGGGCCACACTGCCTGTCATATTGTACTGGCTTTATGAACAAAAATGAATTCTGAGGGAGGCTTCTAGGGACTCCCCACAGAGGGACTTGCTACTGGCTACAAAAGATGCTTTCCTTTAGCTCAGGTGGTAGCAGCCTCAGTGTGTTTCGAGCTGAAGGTCATAGGTTCAATTCCTGTTTCCTTATGTAGGTATGTGAATAATATAGTTACTGTGGCTATTGTCTGGCTGTGGCTGGTTGCATTATATTGTTACAACATGGACATCAAAACCAACCGACTATTGTCACCAAGCAGGTGGCTAGATAAAAAGACTGCCAGTGTTATCCATGTTGCAAGGCATTAGCTGATAACCAGGTGGAAGCAGAAAGCAATCTCCCCACATTGTACAATAATATTATGGTATATTATGTCAGTGGCAGGGCTTCCACTTTCTTCTGAAAAATCTCATATAGGCCATTGCTGGACAAATCAGACTAGACTAGATGAACCATTGCTTTATTCTGGTGTGGCCATTCCTAGGCTCCTAACCTGCTTCACCAATTACAGGGATTGTTTCCTAAAGCTTTTTTACATACCTTGGACTGATCGGTATGATCGTAGGCCTTCCACTCTTCTGATGCATTTTAACAAATCAGTTGTCAGGGCTTTCTTGACAGAGGTAAATATTCTTTTTAAAATGCTTGATTCTGATGCATTGTTTGTCTTTTATTAGGTTACAGGTTTCCAGCATGAATCAACATGATACATGCCAGCCACTCATAAATAATGCATGGAAGGATTACATGGAATGATAAAGGCTAGTGATTTATTTCCGGCAACCTTTATGTAAACCTTGTAAAGAGCATGCAACTACAACTGGCAAGCTGTAGACACAGGGGTCTGCAGAAGTGAACAGTTCCAGCACTTGCCCAGCATCAGCTAACACTTGCTGTGCAAAAGCAGATACATGTATACATAGACAACAATTTACTCCCTTCCCTGCCTGGAGCAGTGAGAAAGAGTGGAGACCATGCAGCTGTTTTCTAAGCAGAGCTGAGCAGCATGAAATTAACAAAAAAAGATGGACCCATTTTTCTCAGGCAAAACATACAAAACAAAAAGAATTACCCTTAATTAGAAGGAAATTTATATCTGTCAATTAGAAAACCAACAAAGCTGGAGATTCTGTGTATAGCTCTCTTCTCTCCAAGTTAGTGCAGAACCAGTGCTGCAGTACAATGCTTAGGGGCACTGCATTGGAGGAGGTGTCTTTGGCAATAAAGGTTAAATCAAGGTTTGACCACTTGGGTTTATCAAACATCCTATGGCATCTGGGGTGATTGGCCCTGGTGTTCTGGGCAGATTCCAGTGCTATTCATTACATTCTGTTTACCTGAATTCCAGCCAGGTGTTTCAGCTGGGGACCGGACTTGTCTTCATTTCCTGTCCTACACTGGTGTGTACTGTTGCTGTTGGGTTGTGTTTTAAGACAGAAAAGCTGATTAATCTCTCTCCAGAGGTTGCTGCATGTTACCAGGGATTACTGTATCTCTCCTAACTACTGTAGAAGGATGTTGTGAGACTTAGGTCGTTAAATGGGACTCACCCTGTAAGCAAGACTTTAATAGGGCCAGGAATTTGCCCTAAGTGCTGAACTCCCATTGAAATCAATGGACGAGGGGCCTTGTCTTCACACTGTTAAGCATCCAGCACACTTTTGGCACTAAGGAAATTAATAAGTGCAACAATAGTGCCTGACAAGAGTATGGCGAGGTCTTAGGATCACTGGTAAAATGTTTTATCATTTTCTATTTCCACTACCTGAAATACAATGGGAGTCTAGGTTAACTGTGCATTCCAAAGTCATAGCTGATTTTAAATGCCAATGACTGGGGCTTTACTAGATTAAAAAAGTCTGTGTCTTTTTTAAAAAGTTCACTGAAACTCCCATTCCCCAGGGAAATTAGTCCATTGGCTGGGAGGTAGAGTACATTTTTGTTCTCCGTATTATTTTTCAAGAGCATACTTTATTAGTTAGGTTTTCTATAAGATCACGGTTAATTATCTCCGGAGGTAACGATTTGGCAAAGGTTAATGACTCTCCTCATATAGGAAAAATTGCAATTTAGTTTTAAATGAAGGTGTTGATTCTTGTGGGGAAAAAATCTTTTCAGCTCAACTGGACTTTAAAGAGATATTGCAAAGATTGAGACACCCAACGTTTCACTTACAGTATTTACATGTGTGTTCATAAGGTCTTTGTAATTATTTTTTAAAGAATCAGTTTGTTGAAATGTGAGCTTACGCCTCACACAAGAAATATAGCTTAGTTGCTTATACATAATACTGCTTTGCCTTTCTACAGGATCTTTCAAAACACACCAGGATTGCACAGCACCTTCCAAATATTAATGACGTAAGCTTCACAACGCTGCTAGGAGATAGGTAAGTATAGTTAGTACCATTTTACAAACAGGGAAACCGAGGCACAGAGAAGTGAGTTGTCCCACTTGTGCTCTATGCCTAATCTAATCATGTTACAGATATAAATAGTGCATTTTATGAGTGGTTATAAGGACATCAATAGATGATGTCATAGACAGATAAAAGCAACCGACTGACATGCTGAATTCTAACAGTTGCTTAACCATTTATTAAAACATCTATTAATCATTAACCTTTTATGAACTATTTCTATATGTACACTTAATAAAAAGCGTGACCCTACAGAGTTAATAATACAGACTGTATTTTAATGTATTCAATATTTTGACTGTAGAATGTAGATATAGTACAATGTATAATGCGAGTTTTCCTGATTAAGTCTGACAATAAATACACCAAAAGATTCTTGTGTCTTTTTTAAAAAGCACGATACAACCCTCTATAGTTCATTTATTCAGCATCGTATAGCATTTTGACAATATGCTATTTCTTTATTTATTGATATGTCATGGTACAGTTATAAATGTATGTGACCCAATTTAGATTAGTACAATTTAAGAAATTTTTTAAATTGAGTTTCACTTTTCCTACTTTTTCTACTATACTCAGCTTAGACGGTCTGGTAATTTCCTGTTTTATTTCTAGCCACTTTTCACTCTCTGATTCTCTTGCTCTAGCTGAGGCCGATTTCAAACACTGTAGGGGAAGTTAAAAATTTTTCCCCAACCTCCCTGTTTTCATAGCAAATATAAAAGGAAATTGTGAAAAAAATCTTCTGTTCATAATAGATTTTCTATTTTTCAACGAAACCTAATTTAGGTTTGAGCTACTTGACAGTTGGTATATCGCAGCTAGCTAGGCATTTGAAGCACGCTCATCAACATGGTATCTGCACCCCAAATAGAATATCACTTTCAAGGTTCCAAGAGGGTGTTTATAAACCATGTTTTTAAAATGATGAAATAAAAAGAACCCAGCCCTTCACTGCTGCTGCTGTACATCAAATATCCTGCTTCCTCCTTGCCTTATTGATTATATGGCTCCCCCCTCTTCTCCTTTCATCCTGAAAGGGAACAAAAAAACAGCCAATAAGGTACAGTATGTTTTCATTTCAACTTGTGCTTCATACACAATTTTAGTGACAGTTTTATATATATTACCCAACACCAAATACGTCCAGAGGTCAAATCAGTATTTAAACAGACATTCTAAATGGAAATGAGCTTCGAGTCATTTAGACGTGCTCGCTATGTGCAGATTCCACTCTACTCAGTAATCAGTAGTGGAGAAAGAGCCTGGAAACAAAGCTATAAATATTTATTCATTTGCCCACTCAGAAACAGAGCTTGTCTATACCTCTCAATGGCCAACACAGACATGGGAGTGTTTCCTGCAGGATGTTTGTCCAGTCTTGCTTTACGTTTCTCAAGTGACGGCACTTCCACCATTTGCCCAGGCAACATTTTCCACAGCCTGGTATATCTCACGTTTGGATGTTCTTTCTGCTGTCCAGCTTAGGTTCTCTTTTGGTTAATTTCACCGGGGAATTGGGGTCAGCCTGGGGAGTCTCCCACTGTGCAGCAGGGAGCTTAGAAGCCCTGAGAGCCTATCTGGAGCTAGGGATCCCCCGGCTTTCAGGGTCCCAGCAATGTGGCTGGGATTCTGGAATCCTTGGGGTCCCCGACTCTGAGGCAATCAGCATGGCGGAGCTGCCCTGGAGCTGCAGACCCTGGAAGCTAGAGCTTCTCAACTGCCTGCCAGGCCATCTGGCAGGAAACCAGGCAGAAATCTGCCCAGGCAGGTTCTCCCAGGTTTCTATTGGAACCATACCTATGTTTTAGCAGAGGTTTGTTGTAACCTAAAATGTTTCTGTGAAACATTTTTGTTTTTGATTAAACTGCATTTTCTGATTTAAAATGGTTTGTTTGAAAATTCCTGATAATCTTATTCAGATTACGAATACTACACCCCCCACCCTCCCAGCAGCCTCTGCAAATTTTCATTCATATTTTTAGAGAAATTGGCACTGGATATGTCTCTGCTCCTTCTGTCCTTGCTTTCCAATAACAAGTAAATTTGTCAGCGGAAATGCTCATCCAATTAGGGAACAAATACTTGCCATGTGATTGATGCAGCCAATCAAAACTGAACAACAGAGCTAGACTTTGCAATAGCAAATCGTCACAGCTAAATGCTTATGGATGAGCTATTCAAAACTTATTTTGGCAAATAAGTTTGAATAGAAAATGAATTCAAGAAAATTGTGATCTGTGTGCAGACAACTTAAACACAGAAATCCAAGCAAAATTTGTCAAATAACTTATTAATTGCATTTGATTTTGTCTGTAACACAATCGAGCAGTTCTGATTCCATCCAGTAAAAGGCATTAACATATACACACAAGCTCGTTCACATAAACTTTGTTTTAAATCCGTTCCTCCATCTCCTTTGTAAATTTTGTTGTTCTCTGGATTTTTCCCACTGTGGTATTGAGGTGACCAGAGCTGGATGCAGTATCCTAGTTGTGCTCTCCCCAGAGAAGGAGAGAGAGAGAAGCTGCTCTGTGATACGATGTGTGAGCTTTCTTTGCCTCGCCCATATTCCGGTTTTTCACTTTTAGCCTCCGCAAGTGAGAATTGTATTCAGTGACAGCAAAGAACGACAGAGACTGCTGTTTCCAAATACATTTCCAAATCACTAAGGGCTCATTTTTAGATGTTCAGAGGAATTCATTGGAGCATCCCACTTTCAGAATGGAGTTTAGGAATTGGCTGGAGGACTCACTCATTATTCAGTTATTACCTGATGAGAAGGTTTTCAGCTGGTCAAAGGCCAAAAGAAAAAACTCAAACATCTCACAAACAGCCTGGAAATTTTCATTGCTCTGCAGTGCATCTAATACTCAAAACTCCCCTCTTACAGAGACCATATCCTGAAGCACAATTAGAGTGGGTGTATATGCAAGCCCATCATTGCTCTGTGCTTCATTCAATCAGAACTACTCAAGTATGTGTCATGCCATAAGCCCTCTACTGCCAGCAGCATCTCCTTTAGTTTGAGTGGTCAGGATCTGATCTTTGGAAGCAGGAGGCCCTGAGTTATGGCTGTAGCTGTGAAGAGCCATGGGGACACCTTGTGCTACACAATAACCACCATGAAGCCTTAGGTGGCTGTGGATTTGTTGCATATAAAAATCATTGGTGAAAATAATTGTAATGAACACAATGAGGGTGAAATGTTCTTGAGTAAGAACCCTAAAAATTCAGCTCTCCTATCCAAAGTACAGTATGGGAAGTCACCACATATAGATGAAAGCAGGGTACCAGAGCTAAGATCCACCATGTAGATGAGGGGAGCAGAATTCTGCCTTAGGATTTCTTTTAAGCATTACACCCCACAACACCAGATGTTCAGAGTCAACAAGAATTCATCAGATTTTCATCATTTTGCTGTCTGGTTGTTATTGTATTAATACCTGGGAGCTACTGCTTAAAGAATTACACAATTTTTCATTTGGCTTTTGGTTTCCTGCCTATATGGCTACATGACAAAAGCCTGTTACAAGTTGAATTTAAATTGACAAAATAAGCTCCTTAAACCTGCTTTTCCAACCCCCTTAATTCCTTCACTAACTGGTAGGCGAACCGGACAAAAGTGTTTTTTATTTTGCTTACCAGGACTTTTCAATTGTCAATTCAGATTTCCGAGGCTCTTCCTGTCACTGCCAACAAATGCATTAGCCTCCTTTGCTGTGACACTGTCAAAAATATGTGGGTCAAAAATGCAAAGTGATTGACCTCATTGAACCTATCTCCTGCCCTCCAAGGTGAGTCTACAGCAGCTTGTCACCGGAGATCCATAATGGTCAATACTCATACTATACGCTCGAGGGCTTCTTGTGTGAAAAACAAGAAAGTACAGGAAAGATGATCAAAATCCTGGCAAAATAACCCCTCCTTTATTTATTTGTTCATGCAGTGTCAATATTTAGATAATACAGTGAAATAGCATCTTCTGGTCTACAATAGAATCTAAGAGTACTTGTGGCACCTTAGAGACTAAACACATTTATTTGGTCATAAGCTTTCATGGGCTAAAGCCCATTTCATCAGATGCATAGAGTGGAACATACAGTAAGAAGATATATACACATACACAAAGAAAATGAAAAGATGGGGGTTGCCAGACTAATCAATTAAGGTGAGCTATTATCAGCAGGAGAAAAAAAACTTTTGTAGTGATAATCAGGATAATCTATTTTCAGGCTACCACTCTGAAAATAGAATCTAAGATAAACATAGATTCTCTTTCACTATGCTTCTTCCTTCCCTCAGGGCAAACCTTTCCTATCATCAGCTAAGTCTAGATACCACTACCTCTGATGTCCATCAGTGCTGCTCCCTCGTTCAGTCAGGAGGCAACAGAGTGATCTCAGGTGCTATCGTAGCAAAATGGTCAATTTAGTACTTGGATTCCCTAATAATGGGCACATAATAAATATCTGGGTGAAAGACACAGAAAGAGAGTGAGTTACATATGCTGATTAGCTAGAGAGGCCAATTTGTCCTGCACATGGATCTGAAAATGCCATAACTTTTCATCTTTATATGAAGACGCCTTGTTTTGTACAGAAAAAAAAAAAAAAGCCACCTAGGAGAATGTACCAACTGGTTCTGAAGCCCTGACTTCTAGTTTTGAAAAACTAAAATGTCACTGGCAACACTTTGTGTAACCAACCTTATTTTGCCCACCTATCACCAACAAATGACAACTTTTATTTATCTATTTTGGGAGATAGAAGTTCAAACAAATATTATGGCCACGTGCACTGAATTTTGCTAATGAACAGCATGTTAAAACATAAAAGCCAGCTAGAGATGGACCCAAACCAACCCCCCAGATTCAAACATCTTAATATTTGATGTGTTCAAAATATGGATTCAGATTTTGTAGTGTGAACTGCAACTCTTTTGTAAATTAGGTGCAGCTCTCAGGTTGCTGCCATGTCAGCAAGGTGGTCGTTAGTGTTACAGGTTTTGTTTTTCCAGACTTGATTTAGCCAGCTGGAAATCAAATTACTTATAAAATAGCAGAGAGGCCAAGATTTTTGAAAGTGTCTAGTTATTTTAAATGCCACAATTTTTGGGTGCCCAACCTGAGACACTTTACAGAGACCTGGGTTTTCAGAGAGTGATGAGCAACCACTCTCTGTAAAATCAGGCTCCTTTAGGGTACATCAAATTGGACATCAAAAGTCACTAAGCTCTTTTGAAAACCTTGCCCAATGAATTTGATAGGGAAAGTATTCTACAGAGTCTTTGACTGGTCTGTAGTTGATTTCAGAACATCTACCTCTGTAAGCCAATGAGAATGTAGCTTTTCAATGCTGCTGTCACTAAGAAAAACCATCAGGTAAAATGATTAAATCTGTATCAGTCAATTAGTATAATTAATCAATAGGACACTGAAGATCAAGGTGCAGTGCTGATTAATTTGTATTTTAGGTGCTCACATCTCCTGCTTCCAGCCCTCCTGTGAAGTACATCAATCAGTCCAGTCACGCAGACCAAAATGTGTTATTACAGGTTTGAAATGTGCATCCTTTGAAATTGATCACAAAGGCTGTCACCTACTAGTGCAGCACCGGGCACACTGATAGGTTTAGATAAATAACATTGAAGCCGATCTGTTCTGCCTTCAGGGCAGCAGAAGTCCTTGGCAGGAGTTGAAGCAGATCTGGATTAGGGAAGGGGGAAAGATACTGATATTTCCCTCGGGGTCCACATTGTGCCAGGAAGCTGTTTGAGATGTGGGCTTTCCTGGTCCCCAGTGTACAGTGGGTTTTGGGGAAGCTAGCTGTCATTATGCATCGAGGTGCTTTTGATAGTGGGTGCCTATCTGCTTCTTTAGGTGCCTAGATACCATTAAAATACTAGTCCTGAGCACTTACAACCTTCACTAATGCCAAAGGAAGTCATGGGTGAGCAGCCTCTCTCAGAATCAGACCAATAAGGACATTTCTAATGTTTTAATTGTAATTTTACATTACCACTAAAATAAAACTTGCAATTATTTCTTGAAATGATTTAAAAGCACATACTTATGGCTTTTTAACTTGTTATAAAAGTGTTTAAACAATTCTCTTAAGAGCAGGTTACACGGGCACCTATCAGGGATGGTCTTGATAATAATTAGTCCTGCCTTGAGTGCAGAGGACTGGGCTAGAAGACCTCTTGAGGTCCCTTCCAGTCCTATGATTCTATGATCTTATCTTTTTCCTTCGACCCACATTTCTAGTATCTGAGGACCTCATAGTTTTTAATGCATTTGTCCTTACAAATACCCCTATGAAATAGGAAAGTTCTATTCTCTCCATTTTACAGCTGGGGAACTGAACTAGAGAGAGACTAAGGGCTAGATCCACAAAGGAACTTAGGCACTGTAGGGTACCACGGAAGATTGTGTTACGGCATAGCAAGGGTGCTTTCGCTTTCTCACGTTGTTTCAGCGGGCCGGTTATTGCAGGTCAAGGCCTGCCAGCTGCGGTTTGTTATGAATTAGTTAGAACTGCTTTGCATGGCCTTGAGCCAGGAGGCGGCCCCTGCTTGCTTCTGTATGAGATGTCTGTATATAGCTGTATGAGTCCGCCCCGTTTTTGGCACTCCGTACCAGGCCCGAATTATGGTGAGCTGGGTTCCCCATCTCCGTGACAGCAACGCCAGGAGTCCCCGTTGGGGATGTGTCACTTTGCCTTCAATAAAGCCAATAACTCACAGAGTGTGTGGGCCTCGTTCTTGCAGAGCACCCTGGGTAGGCCCGCAGCCTCCCACGAACGTAACAGGCACCTAAGTACAAAATTTAGATCCATGATTTTCTGCTATCTAACTCTGTAGTCACCTAAATTCCCTCGGTGCCTAAGTTTCTGCCAGTGGGCATGTGCACAGTCACCTAAGTCCTGATGCCTAGTTCTTGCCTAAGCCCCAGCGGGATTCACACACTAGTCATTCTCCTACCTATCTTGCTTGTGGGTCCTGATCTGGTAGCGTACGCTGAAGATTGGGTCCCCCACAAAACACAACCGGAGGAGGAAGTGGCTGTGGTCCCATTACATGCTCTAGTCCAGTGCTTGGAGCACTCACCCAGGATGTGGGAGAATCAGGTTCCCGGCCCTGCTCCAATGAATGCTTATTTTACACAAAGTGGAAGAACATCAACAGGAGAGACTGAGCGAGACCTGTGACAAATGCGTGACCATGGAAACTTCAAAATACTTCTGTATTGAGACATTTTAGACACTATGGGCCCAGTGATTAGTCAAACATTTGCAGCTATAAATTATATATGCATCTCTGAGCTAGGGATTGTATTCTAGCTCCAGGGGGCAGGGTTACAGAGCTTCCCTCAGGAACTCAAATCAGTTGGGGGGGGGGGAAGGGGGAAACGGGGGTAATTATTGCAAGTCCCAGAACAGATAAGCAACTCCACAGAAGAACCATAGTCATAGTATCTCATGTGTGTCCATGCTAGAAATGTGCAACTCTAGAACTCAGTAAAGATATCAGCTGCTAATGTCATCATCACTTCATCACCCAGAGATTACACACCCTGTGACTGCATGATCTGGTTTAACGTCCCCATTTCATTTTATATTAAAAGAAACTCTCCTACCAGGGCGCTGCTTAGTGCTAATGTTTCTCAATGAATGGTGCAGTTCAAAGTGAAATATACAAAAGCTGGTTGGGCCATGAGGAGTGAAGGGAAGTGGCCCACAGGGAAAACTAGAATTTCAAAGCTTTAAATCCTTCAAAGCACCACAGTGCCATGGCTTTGATAGCATCTTGTGCAATGTGTAATAAAGTAATACAAAGTGTTGAAGGTGCTTTGGTTAGTGTGGGAATTAATGACCAGTGAAACCCAAATGATTTGGCACTTCAGGTTGGATAAGCACCCTAAAGTTTGAATGTATTATCCAGACTTGCCAAGAGTTCATAAGTCTACAGAACTAGCCTGGAAATCTGACCTGAGCAGCTTAGCTTGACTGGTGATATTAGGGCATCTGTGCTTCCAGGAGGTACCCGCAAGGGCAGAGACTCTGAAAAATGAAAGATGATTTGACAATATTAACAGGCTACCCCTGATTAGCAGTAAGAATGAGGCCACAGAGGAGGAGGTATAGAAACGTGTCTCATTAGCATGAGGAGGAATTGGTGTTGACCCTAGGTCTTCTCAGACATGCCCAGTCTTCAACCACCTCACTCTTCTTTGACCCTGTGCACTTGGGAGGATCCGTGTGGGGTGGAGAGGGAAGGTGGAGAATTACTGCTTGGTGTAGAGAACCACACTAATATTTTGTCTCTCTTGTACTTACGTCTATTCTCCTTTTGCACTGGGGGATGGCCACTTTTGACCTCTTTCTAGGACTTACAGAATCAAGTCCTTCATCCATAAAACATGGATTTCTGTCACGTACAGCAAGGAATCAGGGACAGCCCCGTGAGGCCTGGATCAAGTATAAACCGAGCCCATGACTAAGAGTCCCCCCAAGAGGGGACAGTATGAGAAGGACTTCATGAAAAACACCCTCGTTTGGCAGTGATAGCAACACAGAGATTGCTATTCTATTCTAGTCTATTTCAGTTCTTATACCTCTGTCATCACCAGAGTATCTGAGCACTCCCAACAGTGTGTGATATATGGCCCAAGACTAAATGCAGCCACTCTCACTCCTTCCCCCATCTTCCTCAATCCCAGGCTAGTCCCCCCATCTCCAAGCTGCCACCCCCACCCCCCTGCCCAGGCACTGAAAATAGCATGAGAGATGGCAGGTTTATGGCCCTGCATTCTGAAAGATGAGAGAGCAGCTGACAGGATAAATAGAAAGAACTTTCAAGACCTCACCGCCCACCCCCACCGCTCCTGACCGTGGTTTTTGATAACTGCTCATAAAGCTTCAACCCAGCAGCTCTGTGTTTCATTGGTCTCCTCTGATCTAATAAGCCAAGGATAATACATATGCTCTGGAAAGAGCCAACCACCCGACCTCTCATTAGGTCATGGAATCCTGGATCTGCTTGTAATAAATTACCATTCCTGTTCACATCTTTTTTTTTAATAGCAAAGCACTTAAGCAATTATCCTTCAGCAATTAGTCAGTACCAGGAGTCATTAACTGGTTTGTAAGTTAATGACCTAAGACCCCATCTGCCTGAGATCCCTATGAGAATGGAGCAAAAGGGCTTAACGCTTCCTTTCTGATAGCATATTAATAAATACACAGAGCCAGCGGGAAGGGGAGGCAAAGCTGTTAGCAGGCAAAGAAACTGGCTCCTGCTCACTTTCTCTCTAGTATTAAAGTATATTTAAAATGAGGGACTGGATAGTTCCAGTGACTTAATGGGATATTGAGTATTTCACATCTAGGTCACCGGTTCTAGCTCAGGCCAGACAGGTGGTGGCTGAAAGTTGTTACCGTCTGATGACCAGGCAATTGCCTCTGTGAAATGAATGGATGGTTTCAGTTCAGTTCCTAATAGATGGGTGTCAGTGAGACCGCAGAGCCACTACCATTAGCATTCCAGTCTCATCTGGGCTGCCCAGGCTCAACCAGTCCATGGACTCTCAGCTATGCCAAGGTGGTTTGCCCCTCCGGAGCAGGGACGAGATACATTGGTGAGCTGTACTGTGGGTGAAGCACGCGCTGCTGCTGAACTTCTTCTGCAGATCAGTATAGGACTTTAGTGCTCGAGGAAAAGGCCAGACTTGACAGATCTAAATCCTCATACCACCCAGTAGCGTAGCCAGGTCTGGAGCACAGGGGGAGCGGTGCTATAAAAAGGCGCCTCCCCGCTCCCCCTGTACTCACCCAGTGGTGCTTTAAAGGGCCCAGGGCTCCAGCTGTTGCGGAGCCCTGGGCCCTTTAAAGCACCGCCGGAGCTCCTGCAGCAGAGCTCCGGCAGTGCTTTAAAAGGCCTGTGGCTCCCCGCAGTGGCAGGAGCCCCGGGCCTTTTTAAGCACCACCAGACAGCAGCGCTTTAAAAGGCCCGCGGCTCCCCGCGGCTGCAGGAGCCGCAGGCCTTTTAAAGCACCCCCCCCCCCCCCCACCCAGCTCCAGCAGTGGGGCTCGGGCGGGGATTTAAAAGGCCCGCGGCTCTTGCAGCCGCGGGGAGCTGCGGGCCTTTTAAATCCCCACCCGAGCCCAGCTCAGGCAGCGGGGCTCGGGGGAGCCATGGGCCGTTTAAAGCGCCCCCCCGAGCCCCGCTGCCGGAGCCGGGCTCGGGCGGCGCTTTAAAAGACCCGCAGCTCTTGCAGCCGCAGGAGCCGCCCGCGGGCCTTTTAAAGCGCCGCCCCAGTGGGGCTCTGGCGGCGCTTTTTAAGGTGCCGCTTCTCCTCAAAGGGGGAGCGGCTGCTCCCCCTGCTCCCCCCCCCCGGCTACGCTACTGATACCACCCCCTATCCTCCAGGACAAAACAATCCGCTTTCCAAAATCAGATGGTAAAATTGTATTAGAAATGCAGCAAAACTGCTAATTAGCTTGAGCGGCTCCAGTGCTGTCGTTCATTTCCTACTAATCAGAATCCAGAGTGCATGCTGTGGTATATTTATATTTCTTGATTCTGGATTTACTGCTACTGTGCTGTAGTACTGTACAAAATAAAGTGCTTTGCTGGTTGCTCTTCCCCCCAAGTTGTCCCCAGGATGCCCTTGTAACTGAAAAGACTTAATAGGTTTTGTGGCTGTGAATTACTTCCATGCATACTTGAGTATATACCATTATGTGTACTGGAACTGCTGAGTCTATTCAGCTAATCAGTACAAGCCCATATAGCTTATTAAATAATTTGTTCAGCTTCACAATTTATCTCTCTGTTCTTGTTTGATCTCAGCCCATCCAGTATTTGCAAGCCTGATACATTAGATGCTTGCAGATCTAGGCACCATTCAGCCTGGCGTCCCCTGATTGGTAACTGATGGTCTTTCAGCTACCTCTTTCCTAGAGAAGTTTTGCTCTGTCTGTTCTTAACCAAATGATTAATCCATATGGAGGGGCAGAGTTAAACATTAAATATGTGATTAGGAAGACTATTCTTTGCTCTTGCCAATCAGGCTACGTTCCATGTGCTGGAGCACAAGATGCATCATTTTTTCTTTTCAGAATCACAGTGGCTAATTTGATGCGACTTGGACAAGACAAGGTGGGTAAGGTAATATCTTCTATTGGACCAACTTCCGTTCTGTTGGTGAAAGCCAGGCTTTCAACACGGCTGCAACAATACTTCAAACGACATTAGAAAAGAAGGAATTTTCTGTAGCTTGAGTCCATATTTACAGCCCCCCAAAGCGGGATCAAGGAAGCAGATGTGATATATTGAGTGGGGAAAAGATGGGTGGCAGGTGAACCCCAAGCTCAGAGAGGCTAGCCCCTGGCCCCGCCTTCAGGCACATCTGATCCACTTATCCTTTTCTTCCTGTATTTGACCACAGAATCCCCATCATAGAACTATGAATCGCTTAAAACTGAACACAGCTCATAACCCTCACTGACAAAGGGGGAAATCAAATAACCATCTACATTAGTGATGCTTGAGCCACAGGAGGTCCTACCTAGTCCTGCATAGGCATGTCCTCACCAGAAAAATAGATGTATCCTTTTACTTAATGCTTTCCAGGGATTTAGACACCCAGTAAACCCAGTCTCTGAGCCTGCAGACTGATTCAGGAAGGTGGATCCTGGTGCCTGAGCCCTTGATAGTAATGGAGCTCCATGCGAGTGTAGCACTGGTGTAAATGAGATCAGAATCAGACCCATTGTCTTGGTGACCTCAGGCATCCTGCTTCAGGGCAGGACTCCATTAATTTTTACACATTTGGCTGTATACTGGGATGTCCGGTTTGGGAGAGGGATTTGTTGTTTTACATGGTTTTAAGCCACGTGTGATTTAGGAATGTGTAAATATACCGTCACAGAACAAGACATGCCAGCTTGTTTTATAAAATTGTTATACCAAGATGCATGTTGAATATATATCTGCTTGCTTTTAAAATTGAGTAACAACAATTTTACATTTTCCTAAGGGGAAATAAGTTTCTCTATCTATCAAGGTACATATAGGTTCCCTACCACAACAGTATCTGAATGCCACACACGCATCAATGGATTTATCCTTACAATACACACATGATGTAGGAAGACATTATCCTCATTCTACAGTTGGGTACCGAGGCTCATAGGGAAAGGGATTTGCCCAAAGCCACACAGTGAGACTATGGCAGAGCTAGAAATCAAACTCCAACCTCCCAAGTCTCAGTCCCATTCCTTAACCACAACATCATTGTTCCTCACTAAGCTAATATTAAATTAAATCACAGTGTGCTGGGGTGCTGGAACAATTTGTATAGTGGGGGTGCTGAGAGCCATCAAACTAAACTGCAAACCCTATATATAATGCAAACCACTTCAAGCCAGGGGGCGCTGCAGCATCCCCAATACCCCTAGTTCCAGCACCTATGCACTGTGCCATGGGTGTTTTTGTTTACAGAAATAGAGTCCCATTTTGTATCATGACAAACCCCAGCCTTATTATAAAACATTAACTACACATGCTAAATAAATTGCTTAATATATACACTGCAGGAAGATTAGGATCTAAGCCTCATTGTGCTAGGTGCTGTACACCTATTGTGGCAAACACTGTCCCTGACTACAGTACATTCCATGATGCAGCATCCTTGGTTTGCTTTCTCACCAATTCGCAAACTTCAGCAAATCCCAGCAGGTCATTAGTAACTTAACCAGGAGGCTGCCTTCTAGCTGTAAAGAATTGCTCAACTCTGACAAACATAACATCAAAAGAAGATAGAGATGGAAAACACAGGATTGTTCCCTGCAGTCTATTTGCTAGTGCTTTCCCCAGCCTAGTTTTATACATCTTAGGGCTCAGCACTTTCTACTCTTAGACCTTCATAAAATCTGCAATGTTGAGAGAAAGATTCTGCCTGCCTACTATCCACCCTTCTGAATCTGTTGCAATATGCTGCTACCTAAAGCTCTAAACTGGCCTGATTGCAGGCCTTTTAAAGAGGAAGAGCAGCTCAGCTGTGCTAGGGAGAGAGTGCTAATGACTTGCAGGTGTTTGTTCCTTTCATCTTATTGGTTTAAGAGGAAAAGACTGGGAGTGATCATTTTGTGCTGGAAAGGTGCAGAATGGCTTTAAGAGCACTAAATGGACAAAAGGCCCCCTCTGAGGGAGGGAGAATAAGAGGGCTGTGATGGAGAGCAAGAAACAATTACCAACCAGGCTGACTATCTGGGAACCTTGAGTATGGCTGTAAGTAACCAGTCCCCCTTTGAGAAGCATGTAACTAGACAAAAGACTACTCCAAAGGGCCAGTTCAATCCAGCATTACTCTAGTTCTGCAAGGCGGTGACCAGTGCTCAAGTGGGGCTGGAATGGTGTTCTGGTATTTGTTTTGAAAATTAGAATGGCATTCCCAGGTCCTCCCTTGCTGGCTGTGAGAGGACCCTGCTGCTGCCACCTCCGCTCCCTTCCATGTGTGAGACAGCAGTATGTGTTAACCATAGGGACGGGGTCCTGGCCGCCACAGCAGGTGATGATGGGCTGGGGAGACTTGCATCCCTGTTGGGTGGGGGAGCCCCTGCCGGCATTCTGCTGCTGCATACTGGAAGGGAAGGTCCCGGCTTTTCCGCGAGCCCCACAGCAATGGGGAAGTGGGGCTGCAACATGGATTCTAGGCCCAGGTGCCCAAAGAGAGTAGGAAGGATACTGTGCAGCTCCACAGGCCCCTAGAGCCCCCGTTTCCCATGGAAAGCCCCAGCATCCGAGCTACATCCCCTTCCCTGCTGCTGCCCTGTCTGGTCAGGGGGCCTGCGAAGCACCATGGCCTCGTCTCACAACTGTCAAAGGCCCCACATTGGGTGAGGATGCAAGCACCCCAGCTCATCACCTCCAGCGTGGGTAGTGAATTCCTGGCTATGGGGCTGATCCGCACTGCTGTCTTGGGCATAGTTGGGAGGGGAGGTTGTGGTTGCTGGGTCTTTGCTCAAAGCTCACCAAGAGGGGGGCCTGCTCCCCACTTTGTTGTGCCCCTTTCCCTGCCTCCCTTCTAGTCAGTGCTGCAGGCACCCCCTTCGTCCCCTTCCAGGTAGGTGCCTAAGAGGGTGAGCTTCCCTTGTAACTGTTAGCCTTGTAACTAGGGTTCTTGTGCAGTATGTCCAAGTCCCACCTTCTCTGAGTAGGGATCTATTATTTAAACAGGGCTCAGGTGAGGGCCCTAACCACTGGGGCTAAGGCCTATTCTGATATGAAGCTCTCTTACTCACTTTTGTGGACACTATTCCATTATTGGGATAATGGAATAATTAAATATATATTGGGCAAGAGTGAAAGCAAGAATGACTGTGAAGTCCAGCGATTAGGGTAGTTGCCTGAGAGGTAGAAAAGCCCATTCAAGTCTCTTCTCCTCAGGCAGAAGGGGTAACTGAACCAGTATATCCCACCTCGTAGATGAGTACCCGAACCATTTCACTAAAGATTATAAGAGAGGCTGGTAGCCTTTTCCTTCCCACTGCTCGGATCTCTACTGGTGCAGATTAGAAACCAGAGCCTCAGAAATGGCCAAATGGCCTGCCTGGCATACAATGGCATCTCTTTGGACTTGTATGTGCTATGGGGAAAGGATTGTCTTTTTGCTCTGTTTGTACAATGCTTTGCACAAAGGAGGTGGGACTTCTAGGTGCTACCACAATACAAACAGGAAATAGTAAAGAAATAATAATTAGTGTATTGGGTGTCAGTGTAATTTCATCCTGACACTGTGTGGTGACCTTGGACGCGTCACTTAAGTTCTCTTATCCTCAGTTTCCCTATGTTCAAACTGATTTTGACCTACTTCATAAGTTAACAATGCTTTTGAAGAGAAGACTTGAAATCAGTTCATTAACGGTGGCTAGAGTAAGAGGCCAGTTTATACTTTTTGTTTATCAGAATGATTTTAAAAGCAAATGTGTATATATATTTGATCACTCCCCCGCCTTTAATATGTTGTTTGTGTACTGAGATTGTGAGCTCTTCAGGGAAGGGACCATATCTTTGTATGTGTTTTTTCCAGCACTTAGCACAATGGAACCCGTAAGTATGGCCTTTCGGTGCTACTGTAATATAAATATTAAATACGAAGAAGTACACGGTGTTTTGTGGGCCCAACCAGTGGCTGAGGTGGGACTAGAACTCAAGATCTCCTAGCTCCCTGCACTGATTTTTTTTTAAACTGAAAACAGCATTTCATATTTTCACAGTCAGTCAGCAAAGACATTTTGTCAAACAATTCTGAAGATGATTCTGTAACTTTGCGGAAGCTTTGTGAGTTCAAAAACCTGGCACATTTTAATGAAAAAGCTTCAGTTATGAATATTTTGCTCAGCAACTGCCAAGCCCACAAGTGGCTGTAGAGGAGAGACAGTGTCGCCCAGTGGGTAGGGCAGTGGACCGGGCGCCAGGAGCTATGGGCTCTACTTAGTGGTGTGCCACTGACCTCTGCCTCTGTTTCCCCATCTGTCCTGTCTGTTTAGATTATAAGGGAATCTCTCTCTCTTTAACTCTGGATTTGTACAGTGCCCTGAGCTGGGCTGGGGTGTCCTGTATCTGTAACACAAATAATATGTATCACCCAACAGCCATATTAGCCCCATGTTACAGGGGACAGCCAGTGTGGATGCCTCTCCTTCCATGATCATGGGGAAGGCATTACTTCTTCTTACACTATGTTGTCCTTAGTCACAGGTGTGGAATGTGTCAGGGTGAACATCGGCTGCTTCTCTATTTGTTCAAGAGGGAAGGCATAAATTGAGCCATTAGCTGGAGAAATGGAACCTAAACGCACAGCAGCAAGTGTTTTTTAATGAGTCTATTTGTACTGGACCAGCGGGTAGTCCTGACGTTGAGTCA
The DNA here is from genome assembly GCA_033296515.1 of Macrochelys suwanniensis. Taxonomy (NCBI): domain Eukaryota; kingdom Metazoa; phylum Chordata; order Testudines; family Chelydridae; genus Macrochelys; species Macrochelys suwanniensis. The sequence goes on along the minus strand of CM065781.1, from coordinate 36,369,495 downwards.
AACCTGAGAGAGACCAGAGCTGGCAGCCAGCCAATGTTCTGCTGAGAAGGAGCTAAATTATGCATCTTATTTAGTACATTTATTAAAAGATCTTCTAACGTTTCCAGGCAAACGTCCCAAAACAAATGCTACTATCAGTTAAGAGCCCCACAGTCCTGAGCTACATTTAATGCATTGTGATTCCCTCATAATAGCTTTCTGGTGTTTGCAGAGCTTCATCTCTTAAAGGTGCTTTATAAATTGCTATTGTGTGGAGCTATTAAAGGGAAAGAATTCTCCCTGGGCTGGGAGCAGAGGGAGATGATTAGTGCCTTTGAGAGCGAGAGATTGATAGCACTGGTTATAGGCAGACTCCATGCAAGTTTCCCAGCATCCCTGTGTTAATGCACCTCGATCCTGGGGCTTCTCCAAAGCACAGACTGCTGTCAGTCAGGTAAAACTCTGGAGAGGTTCCTGTTATATAACTAACATAGACTTACACCACTGTGTCTATATATGATTACATCAGCTCTAACCTCATAAACTTCCCCAGGTTGCAGCTCTCTAACCAGCAGCGTTGAAAGATCTCTCTCCATTCATTCCATTTACATAAAGCACCTTATCTGAAATCTCTCGGTAAATTGTTATTAATAATCGTTACGTTATTGTGCAGAGCCGATAGTGTGATCAGAAGATAAGCTCCCTGCCCTGGGGATTGTCCCGGTTCCCACAACTCCACAGGACGTCAATGGGAGTTGTGGCTGCTCACCACCTCGGGGCATTAGGCCTGAAGAATAGATGTACAAGCAACATAAAATGCACTTGGACACTCAGAAGGAGGCTCAAACTTGAACAATTCAGTAATAGAAACACAGTTATTATTACTTAATATTTGTATTACCATAGCACCTAGGAGTCATGGACCAGGACCCCATTGGGCTAGACACTGCACGATAACAGAGCAAAAAGATGGTCCTTGCCCTAATGGGTTTACAATCTAAGACAAGAGATGCATATAGACAGATAGTAGCTAATAAGCACCAGAACATGGGAAGATAGAGACTCCCTCTACACTTGGTCCACCTCAGTGTTAATAACTTGGGTAAACTGACAGGACTGAAGGTCAGCATTAGAACTGGTGGGGGGAAAAGGTGTGTCAATTTTTCATAATTTTGTACAGGGATTTTGGAATTTTGATGACCCTTTTCTAAAATTTGGGTAGCTTTATAGCTGGTCAACTTTAAAAAAAAATATGGATGAAAGTTTTCATAGAAACTGTTCAGTGTTCTTTTAGAACATAGAACATAAGAATGGCCATACTGGGTCAGACCAATGGTCCATCTAGCCCAGTATCCTGTCTTCCGACAGTGACTGATGACAGATGCCTCACAGGGAATGAACAGAACAGGGCAATTATTGAATGATCTGTCCCCTGTTGTCTAGTCCCAGCATCTGGCAAGTCTGAGGCTCAGGGACATCCAGAGCATGGGGTTGCTAAAAAACTAAAAAATTGAATTTTGAAAAATATTGACCCACTCTAAGTCAGCATATTGTATCAGGGCTCTCCCAGAGCAAAATCTGAAAAAAGTTCCAGAGATGGGATTTGCCACTGAAAACGAGCTGCCCCCAGCAATCTCCCAAGCTGCCTGATGGATTGCAATACTGCCTGGAACCTCTGCAGCCACACTCACAACACAAGTATTAGAGGGGTAGTCGTGTTAGTCTGGATCTGTAGAAGCGACAAAGGGTCCTGTGGCACCTTATAGACTAACAGAGGTAACGCACAACACAGCCTCCTTCCCTTAGCCCTTCCCCTGACATGCCCCCTACACCAGGGCTTCAATGGGTCATTGGAATGCAACCTTATGGCTGTTTTCTGCTATGCCTATGCAGGAGGCATTCTTCTCTTTTCTGGAACTGTGGTTTTCAGGTCCATTTACACTGCTCTGGATCTTTTAACCAAGAATAAATGGGCTATTGTGGGTTGAGGATCTTACTGTAAAAGCCTATGGAACTGAATAGTGGGCTTAGACCATAGGTGGCCAACCTGTGGCTCCGGAGCCACATGCAGCTCTTCAGACGTTAATATGCGGCTCCTTGTATAGGCACTGACTCCAGGGCTGGAGCTACAGGTGCCAACTTTCCAATATGCTACAGGGTGCTCACTGCTCAACCCCTGGCTCTGCACAGGCCCTGCCCGGACTCCACCCCTTCCCACCCTCTCCCCGAGCCTGCCGTGCTCTCGCTCCTCCCCCCCCGCAAGCCTCCTGCATGCCACAAAACAGCTGATCGGGAGGTGCAGGGAGGGAGGGGGAGGTGCTGATCGGTGGGGCTGCCGGTGGGCAGGAGGCGCTGGGAGCCGGGGGTGGGGGACGATAGGGGGTGCAACTGACATATTACTGTGGCTCTTTGGCAATGTACATTGGTAAATTCTGGCTCCTTCTCAGGCTCAGGTTGGCCACCCCTGGCTTAGACCATACCCAAAAGATTTAGTAATCTTCATAGAATGGCAAGCAGAGCATCCCTTTGACCCACTCTTATTCTTTTGTGACCTCTCACAGCCACATTCTGCCCACCATGCTGCTCCTTGCAACTTTCTCCCTTCCCCTATTGGGCAGTGATTCCCACAGCTGTTAGTGGCTGGTCTTTCATCCACAGAACTGCCAGGTGTTTACTGGATCCAGAGGTGAGTGACAACGATTATCAAAGGGATAGAATGCAAGCCACATGAGCAAAGGCTGAAGGAACTGGGCATGTTTAGTTTGGAAAAGAGGAGATTAAGGCAGGATATGATAGCAGTCTTCAAATACTTGAAAGGCTTCCATAAAAAAGATGGAGAAAAGTTGTTTTCTCTTGCCACAGAGGGCAGGACAAGAGGCAATGGGTTCAAAGTACAGCAGAGCAGATTTAGATTAAATCTCAGGAGAAAACTTCTTAATTGTAAGAACAGTAGGACAATGGAACAAACTGCCTACCTTGAGAAGGCATGGAATCCCCTTCACTGGAGGTTTTCAGAAGGAGGCTGGATAGCTGTCTGTCTTGGATGGTTTAGATATAACAAATCCTGCATCTTAGCAGGGGGTTAGACTAGATGACTCTTGCGATCCCTTCCAACCCTATGGTCCTATGATACTGAATTGCACCCCATCCAGTCTTAAAGCAGGATACTGACCAAGTGTTATGCAAAATTGAGAATGGGGCCAGGTTTAAGACTGGATTGGATACAGCAGGGATCGGTAACCTTTGGCATGTGTCCCACTAGGGTAAGCCCCCTGGCAGGCTGGGCCGGTTTGTTTACTTGCAGCATCTGCAGGTTCAGCCAATCGCGGTTCCCACTGGCCACGGTTCGCCACTCCAGGCCAATGGGGACTGTGGGAAATGGTGGGGGCTGAGGGATGTGCTGGCCGCTGTATACGGGTATACGTTTCCGACTTATGCAAAATTCGAGTTATGCAAGGCTTTCCGGAATGGAACGATTGCGTAAGTCAGGGGGTGTCTGTATACATTATTGCTGTTCTTTTACCCTACCTGAATTATCTTTGGAAGAGCACATTAATGCAACATCTCCCAGTTCTGTGACTTAAAGGGACCTCCACACTTTTCTTTGGCTACAGATATAATATCCTGGCTTCTACCTTGTTTCATTGCTGGCATTTAAAACCCCTCAAGATATTCATAAATTCCAGATGTGACCCAAACATGGTGGTAACCATGCAGGAAAAGCTGCCATTTCTGATTTCTCATTGAAAATTGGGGATTAAAATGTGGCATCAGCCTGTGGAATAATAATATTCCATAGTTAGCTGGACACTGCTACTCACTGAATCATCAGTCTCTCCATATAGCTCTGGATGGGGTAGGACAGGTAGCCTAGACAAAAACTGACTTTTCGGAGGGTTTATGGACCTCATGTCCCAGATTATTACTGCATAGTGTCCCTGGTATTTAAAATTCAAATATGCTTATTTTTTATATTTAGTGCTTTGATCAAGTGATAACTAAGTCATGTTAGGCCCAGAGAGAATTAAACGTTACCAATTTGCATTAAATATTAGCACAAATTTTATGAGAGCCAGATTTGGTAGCACGGCTAATTATTAAGTTTGCCATTATAAGACCCTGTTTCCAGTTGCTTATAAATCTGCCAAAATGTAATAATTTGGGATGAAATTTTCCACTCCATGTGTTTGTCTTGGGCTGAATTCTTCTGGAAAATTTCAGCCAAAACAGTTCAGCTTGTGACAGATATGGTAATTTCCCACAATAAGACCTTACTGTATTAAGTTCATGTATCATTGTGGGCCAGAGATTGTATATAATTCTATAAGGGAGGGCGACCACAGCCAACCAGGAGCTAAGAACAGTGGGGCTGATTAGGCAAATTCGCTCAGGTTTTAACACCTCCAGAGAGATACCACCACCTCCTGGAAAGGCTTTCATAAACTTGTTCAATCTGGATTCTCCAGAGACCAACAGAAGAAGGAAGGACTTTTGAATAAATAGCCTGAGTTTAAATGGACTCACGGGCTTCTTTCTGATCCAGTAAATTGACAGGACCTTCTATCCAAGGAAGGGCCCTAATCCTTAGGGAAGTGTTGGAAGGACCAGCCAGAACCTGAGACTGAAGTTGAGGTGACCTCTGGTAAGCTTTCTAGTATGTGTGCAGGTTCTTTCATTGCTTTTGATGTTTTCTCTATAATGCTTTCACCTTAAGAATAAATGTGCTTGCTTAGAAAGGGCTGTATAGTAACTTATAACAGTGGGCAATTACTCTATTTATAGCCTCTGAAGGGAAAGCAAAGTGCAGGCACTGGCCTGTTTAGGTAGCCTGGCTTGCTATGAATAACAATGTAGGCAGGGAACTGTGCAGCCTGGAAAAATTCTAATCAAAGTGGGTCTTTGCACAAGAGAGGTGATGTCTGAGGAACCAGGACCCTAAAGTGGGTGCCCTCATGGGAGAATACAGATGCAGTTGCTGTGAACTGTGACACAGCAATTTCCAAAAACAAAGCTAGGGAAAATTACATTGTTTTGCCCACGTACCACCATGATCATGACTTTTTTGTTGTTGAAAACTTTAGTGCTTCCATGCTTTGGAGCAGGGACATGAAATGTGGCAGGGTGGGAGGTGGCTTTTGTGTCAGGGATGTGCCTTTTGCCATACCTGTGAAACTCTACTCAGTAGAACCTTGCTAGAACTATACAGTGAAATTCCCCAAAGATTCTATCTACAGTGGGCGTGTTCCACTTCTGGGCTCAGCAGGACCCTCCCTGCACGTGCAGCTCTGAGCTGCTATACTGAGATCAGGGAGATTGTTTTTTCTGTGCTCTCAATGAGCCTTCAGTTGAGCCCATGCAGGGTGGAAGAGGAAGGAGTCTGCCCAGGATGGAGAGACTGAGGCAGGGGGAAAGAAAATCCAATCTGATGAGGAGCAGAGGTGTGGGGGAAGAACAAACACTGGCTGGACAAAGATACTGGGACATTTGTGGGTGTCAATATGATGCCACATCACGGAAACTGTTTTCAGGTTTACTTTGTTTAAAGAAATAGGAAATTGCACACAAAACAACTATGTTAAAATAACATTATTAAGGTTGCAACTTCAAGCACTCCAAACTTAGGAAATGCCAGAATTAAGATTGCCTGTGCAGCCTGAATTCTGTCCTCATGTGTGTATGCATTATGACACAGCCTTTAATTACATGATAACATACTATTTTTTTCCAGAGGACCCCTGCCCCATTCAGTGCACAGGATGAACCTGCTCTGGGAGTGAATCGGGGTTGTGGAGTGAAGCAGGCTGTTGTCTGTAGACCCCTGCCTCATTTGTTGCAGGAGTCTGAAAGTCTGTAGTGGAGGAGACAGGGAATTGCAGGAAGAGAAAGGATGGTCTCATGGTTAAGGCAGATGATTGCAATCCTGGAGAACTGGATTCTAACCCAGTGTGTCCAATGTCTGTAGCTCTGGGGCAGCCCACCATCCTGGGGAATTGAAGGCCTCTAGGGTCTCTGGCTCCAGGGCAGTCTTCCAGGTGCACTGCTCAGGCTCCAGTTCCTTTTGTGGAGACTTTCAAAATTTGGGGGTATTATTAAAATGAGACTGAAAACAAATTTTGAAATATCAAAACTGGAATTATGTTTTCCAGCCCAGATCTAAAGGCAGCCACTACTTTATGGTTCTCTTTTATTTCCCTTCCAATGTTGATGGCAAGTCTCATGTATCATGGAATATGTTTATTGATGGTCTTCATTCAGCCACAATCAGGGTGGATGGGGCACTCCTTTACTGTGCGGCTAATCCATTTGGATAATCCACTCACTGCTTCAGCTGTGCTGTGCGGTTCTCTAAATGCTTACTTTATTAATCTAAAAGGAAATTCTTTAGAGAGAGTTTTAAAAAAAATCTCCTGTGTGCTTCTTGCTGAGATAGGATTCACTGGAGATTGAAAATGAAAACTTTGAATAGAGATTTATTTAAAATCATGGCACAGACACACAAATCCCTTACGGGAATGTTACCTACTCTATTACTATGGATGGGTACTGAGATTACCAATGATCTTTGTTTTCTCTTTACAAAGGAACCCTGAGTTATTCTGAGCTGCATTGGCTCCATCTTGTAATGGACTGAGCATTCTGTCAACTCCTAGCATGACCAGTAGGAAATGAGGATGCTCAGCCTCTAACAAGTTTGATTCCTAACTACACCAACCCAGATCGTCCACGTGTGTAGTCAGTAGAGCTATGCCAATTTACACCAGCTGAGGCTCACTGTTCCCGTATTCTATTATTGCATGAAGAATAGTTTGTCTGCCCTTAGGAATGTAAGACTTGTAGACGTTTTGTGTGACTGCAGAAATACAGGTGCAAGCCATGTCACGTTCTCGTGCGCCTACTTAGTAGTCATGTTGCTTCCCAGGTTTACACATAGCTGCCTGTAACTTTGTAGCTATAAAGAAAATTCTACAGGGCAAGCATTCAAGCTCTTTTTGATGTTTATTTGTGTCACGCAATGGATCACAAGGTTCTTTAATGATCATGTAATCCATCAAGACACAAAACACTGAAAGGGATATGCTTCATAGAGCTGCTGGGGTCATATATCAACTATATCTCCTATGAAAGTTTCCATGCACTGTTACCCTGTATGGTGTGCTATGGACCATCATTTAGAGTTGATGGATGTGATTTATCATGTGGGCTTTGACTCAAAAGGAATTTCTTCAGGTTTTAATATTATCGTTGATAATTTTTTACACAGTACTTTATGCAAGTCTCTTAGGGCTGGTCCACACTAACCCCCCGGTTTGAACTAAGAGCAGGTCTTCACTACCCGCCGGATCGGCGGGTAGCAATCGATCTATCGGGGATCGATTTTTCGCGTCTCGTTAAGACGCGATTAATCGATCCCCGATCGCGCTCCCCGTCGGCGCCGGCAATCCACCTCATCGAGAGGCGGAAGCGGAGTCGACGGGGGAGCGGCAGCGATCGACTCGCCGCCGTCCTCATTGCCAGGTAAGTCGATTACGATACGCCGACTTCAGCTACGCTATTCCCCGTAGCTGAAGTTGCGTATCGTAGATCGACCCCCTCCCCTAGTGTAGCCCTGGGCTAAGATACGCAACTTCAGCTATGTGAATAACGTAGCTGAAGTCAAAGTATCCTAGTTCGAACTAAACAGCACTTACCGCGGGTCCACACGGAGCAGGCAGGCTCCCCCATCGACTCCGCTTACTCCTCGCGTGGAGCAGGAGTACTGGTGTCAACGGCGAGCACTTCTGGGATCGATTTATCGCGTCTAGACGAGACGCGATAAATTGATCCCAGAAGATCGATTACTACCCGCCGATTCAGGCGGGTAGTATAGACGTACCCTTAGTGTTTTACTGAATGCCATACTATGTAGATTATATAAGGGGATCGTTTCCTACTACCTCCTACCAGAATGATGGAACATAAAAACAATAATAATTGCACTGTTCATTCATGGATCTCAAAGCGCATTTCAAATTTCCACTAATTGATTAATTAACAAAAGTGCTGATATGGTGCTTGTGCCTGTACAAGACCAACATATCAAGATAGTTCTTTGGCCTGGGGCTCTTATACTTTGAAAGCCTCATAACACACTTGCAAGGTTGGTAAGTATATCTTAGCTGTTTTACAGATGGGAAACTAGGGGACAAGAAGTTAACAATTGAATGACGTGTCTATAGTCACCCAATGAGGTGGTGTCATTCCTGGGAACAGAATGCTGGAATCCTGACTTGCATTCTCTTACTATGAATGTTAGAATCCACAGCCTTTTCTGTCAAAACCTCTCATTGACACAGAAAAAGAAAACAACATTCATTCATGGTGGATATTCTTATTCCTTCTGCTTAGCACTAGGAATGATAATTATTGCCTTAATCCTTAAACCATGACCTCATCTGACTCTGTCCAAAAGGGACATAGTGCTTCTTTTCTAGAGACTGCAAAACCCCCTCCTCCTGTGAACTGAAAGCCAAGGTGAGGTGTCTAACTTCTCATGGGAACATAAGAAATGATAGTAAATAAGGCAGTTCCCTACTGGTGTAACTTTGGCCCATGAAGGCCAAGAAATATATTGTTCATTTAAATTAAATTCATTTTGCTGTCACATTAGTTCTGCTTGAAGATTTTATATCTAGCTGAGATGCTTAGGGATATGCTGTTCCTGGAGCAGTGAACATGCTAACACAGACAGATAGGCAAGGCCCAAACTTTAATCAAGACTGGAAATTCAGACTGGAGAGGTGGTGTGAATTGTCTGCCTCTCTATCTAAGAGAGATGAGCTTGAGCCCCAACTTCTGCAGCCAAATTTTTCCCAGATTGGTGGGTGTTTGGATCCAGGCGCTTAGTTCAGGAAAGAGTAGAGCTCCATGCGCCTTTTCCTGCCCTTCTAAGCGAGGAGATGGGCCCTTGCCACTGTCACTCCAGTGAGAGGGAAGAGACATGGTGGAGTAGGGATTCCTTGGTGTGCCTACGGTCCTAGATTGCCTTAATCTGCTACTGTGGGCACCAGCTGTAAGGTTTAGATCTGGATCCAACTTGACCCAGAATTCAAGGTGATTCACACTGGGATTTGGTTCAAGTCTATCTCTACCATCTATGAGTCTCAGATATTAGCCAGCAAGGCACAAATATGAATAGTTTACCCTCCATTTACAAGTCATGCCTTTGTGATTTATATGGAACCTTCTCTCTTTTTCTGAACTCTGGATACAGGAGCTCTTTGCACTGATCACGATTTAAATATATGGCTATTAATCACTGAAGAACGAAGGAAGAACATTACAGCCTCTTTCTGAGAGGAGGCTGAGAAAGGATCAGCTTTCTTTGACCGAGTCTCGGGACAACAACCTCTAACTCATTTCTCTTTCATAATGCTAGTCCTCTGCTGAAGCAGTATTGTGACTGGCAGCAGTGAAATGCTACAAGCTACAGCTGCACAGGTTCAATGCTGCTGCGTTTAGACACATCATTTTGTTGTACCGCATGACTCCAAAAGCACTGTGTGCTGCTGCCGCCATATATTTGTCCCACTCACCTCCCTATAGAGTTATTCAAGTCAAAGGGACATTTTGGGTTATAAATACAGACTCCCTCTGACAGCATCTGGGCATCCAGCTTCTCATAGTGATGCAGAGTAGCCATACCATGCATTAAATAAATGACTAGATCTTTCTAATGCCAATGAAACTTTATGGGCAAGGGTTATTTATATTTATAGCATCCATAAACCAATCTACAGTCCTACTGATGCCCATTATTTTGTGCTTGTGTGCTGAGCGGGTGGATTGCAATGCTTTGGAATGCAACTCAAGAGTGCTTCAAAGGCTGAGAGGCTTTCTGGGTCAAAGCCAGTGGACGTGAATGGCAGTAATAACTATGCTGTGTTGTTACCTTGCACTTATAGTGTGTCTTTGGTCTAGTGATCTCAGTGTATTTTACAAATGATAATTAAGCCTCATAATGTGCCTGTAAATTAGATCTGTCCTAGTCTCATGTTACTCATCAGGAAACTGAGGTGCAGAGAGGCTAAGTGATTTGCCCAAGGTTACACAGTTACTCAGTTGCAGAGCTAGGACTAGAAATCAGGATTCTGTCTCCTGCTCTAATCAATGGACACATGTCCTTCTTGTAATTATGCTGATCTAAGGAAGTGAGAGAATGGGGATCTCCATATCCCATTCCTGATTCATTTATTTGCAAATGCCAGGGTCAGCAATTTACAGGAAGCAGATGCCCCAACCTAACGGTGGTGGGCAAAAGGGATCAAGCCAACAGAACACAATGGCAAGTGGGGAGGCATTGCAATGTATGCAAATGAGTAAAGATACCCTTTAATAACATGCCTGATATATTTTGGGGAGTGGAGAGGTCCTTCTCCCTCCACTCATGATTGGAATGGAGACTTCATTTCTCCGACTCACTCTCTAGTCAATTCTATATAATTATCATACTACAATGATGTATCTAAAATAACTCCTATGCTTCTCACAAATAATCTTATCCGTGGTCTTAGCACTCAGATACTATGTAGATTGTTGCTACACACCTGAAGTCAGACAGATAGCTCAGTCTTCCCACAGTGCTTCACACAGTCCTTTGAGATCTGTGGATGAGAAGCAGAACTATACGGAGGGCAATCCTACATTAGTTGAAGTCAATGAAAAGATTACCATTGACTTCAGTGGGCTGTTTTTCTAGCCGCTTCACAGCAAAGTGGTAAAGTTTTTGTTATCCGTGCTTCTCCATTCTGTAAGCATACTGAAAAACTGGGTGATGAAATGTGAAGGTGCTGCAGCTAACCCTATTGACTGGTATCTAGAGTCAGTGGTAATGGACACTTTAGGAATGCATTTCTAATAATCACCATCCCTGATCTACCTCTGTGTGCTTGATAAAAACCTGCAAACGATGGGAGGAAAAGAAAAACCTGTTGAACAAATAGTCAAGTGAGGCTGGAAATTAATGGACTGAATAGCAGCAGCATGACAATTTCCCACTTCCCCTTGATACAGATTTGCCAGTATTGCATTCAATTGTTTCAGTGAACATGATGGCAGAATAACTTCTGGTATTGGGGAATATCAAGCTCTCTCATTTTAGCCTCTCAGATGTGGTACCCAGAGCATCCATACTCTTGGGAAAAATAATCACACCATCATTTAGAGGCATTCTAAAAGAAAGTGCCCTGCAAGCATCTGCTGTTGTTCCAGAAACCATCACTGATCCAACCACTAATTCCTACCTGTGGGTCACTTCAGTTTACCTTCTCAGCTGAGGGACATTTCTCTGAGAAGAAAACAAAATTGCTTTGACAGTGATTCAAGATCTGAAAAGCTACAAAAATGGATGAAATCCACAAAACTGTCTCATGGTGGAAAACAATCCCATGCTGTAAAATCAGTAGAATTGTTTCTGGAAGTATTGTATTCAGAGGAGAGCCATGGGTCTTCTGCACTGGAGCAGTCTCCATTGTAAGCAAAATTGTCTGAGAAATATCACCGCCTTTGCTGTAACTTTTTTCTCTTTTTATTATGAGCAGGCAGCAAAGCAGACACTCAAATCTGTTGCCTCTGCCTTGTACAGCTAATTTTTCAATTTACATAAATAAATAACCTGCCAAAACTAATTACTTTTCTTCAGAATCTAAATATATCATTTCTCCTTTTTCCCCCTGTCTGTTTTGGTTTAATTATTTTTGCATCAGTTGTCATTTTAGGAGCTGGTATGGACTAAAAAGGGATAATCGGATGTGTCTTACTGTTTTAATTTAAGTAATTAAGATTGCTGCTTTTGTCTAGGTATCTGGACAGAGAAATGAAGGGGCCGATCATACTTTGTTGTTGTTTAGATTACAATAGTCTCTTTAGTAATCAAACTAACCTAAAAAACTCCAATAATAAAAACCTAGGCCAACATTTTACAAAATTGGTGGTGAGATTTTTTTTAAAAAGTGCCTAAGGGAGTTAGGCACTGAGTCCCATTGAATGTCTATGGGACAACTGCATCTTAGTCACTTAGGCCCAGAGCCTCAAAGGTATTTAGTCTACTGGGAGATAGGTGCCTACATACCTTTGAGATCTGAGCCTTAGGTACTTTTGAAAATCCTACCCCAGTGCCTAAATTTAGGCTCCTAAGGGGAGCATTTTAAAGGCACAAATGGCAGTGAGGTGTCCAGCTGCTATTGACCTTCTGTGGGATTTAGGTGCCTAACTGCTGTTTCTCACTTTGAAAATCTCTTCCCAATTCCAGATGTATGCACCTAGCAGTAACAACTGAAGGCCTAATTTAGGACTTTAGCCACCTGTTTTAAAAACTTGCCCCGACCCTTTTTTATTTTGCTATGTAGTGGATCAGGTCAGAAAATTAAAAGTTTTTAAAAATCTTTCAGCGGTTCTATCAAAATGAGCCAACAATAAGTGACCTCCCGACTCCATTGCTGTTACCCTTGTCATTCCTACCCAGTGTCTGTTACCCACACCCACTGTATCATATCTAAAATCAGATGATCCTGCAAACACTTATTACAAGATGTGATACTGACCACTATGAGCTTTGACTACAACAACTGCTATTCACAGTAGTAAGTGCTAGATGTTTAGAGAATTGGGCCTGTAAGCTCCTCAGGGCAGAGAATGTGTTTTTCAAATGATTTTTCTAGCTGCTTCTCATTCTGTCTTTTGGGTGCTTTAGATATATATTGCTCTTATTATTCAATAATTAATTAACAATAGGAATTTCAACTCAGGTGCCGAACAGTGGTTTATTTAGTTCAATATCCTGACTTCATCAATAATCCATACTGTATTCTGCCAAAGAGTAAGGAGTAAAACCTCCATCAGGCAGCAGATGGGGGTGCTGAAAAAAATTGCACAGGGGGGTGCTCAGAGCCATTGAATCAAACTGTAAAACCCTGTATGTGATGAAAACCGCTTCAAAGCAGGGGGGCCTGTCGCACCCCCAAGACCCCTAGTTCCAGCGCCTTTGGGTTTTGGTGATCATTTTATTCTGTAAAGTTTAAGGACTGCAGAGCCCTTTGAGGGCTGTAGATGATATTGATATTCATATGAATGCTGTACTCCTTTTAGAGAAACTCACTAAGCTCTTTGCCTCAAAAAATAGTCAGAAGCATCAAGTTCCACAGGTTAATTTTATATTGTGTGAAAAAAATATTTTTGTTTATGCATTTTATGTCCATTGCCTTTTCATTTTGTCAGATGCCCTCTTGTACTCTTACCAAAAGTTAAATATATCTGGCAAGTAATACAAATTTAAATTCTGAATTTCCTCTTCTATTTTGACTCCAAAATGTAGTACCTGGACTTCTTAAACTTTTTGAAAGGTCTAGATTTTACTGATGATAAATGAACTCTCTTTGTGCTTTGGATGCTGCATTTGGTCTTTATTTTGCCTTTCAAATTCAAATTCCTCTATCTAAATCAGGGAGCAATAGCTGATTTGCAATGTGCTACTTAGCTCAGTCTCTCTAAGGCTTCTGCACTCCGTCTTCTGACAGTTCATTGAGCCAGACTTCATCTTCACACTGATAGCTGGAGTTCTGTTTTGTTTGTCGCTGTCATGCAGTCTGAAATACACTCCATGGGAGGCACCATCCATTGTGGGCCTAATTCTGCTCCGACAGAAGTCAATGAGATCAGCACTTTTGCAAAACCCACCCCATGACTGGGTAGGGCTCATGAAGACTAGAATGGCAAAACTCCCATTGAAATCAATGGGACTAGGATCTCATTCTCCCTGTGGTGACACTAAACAATGCAGGCTGTATTCATCAACTTTTGAGACAGAGAGCGCAATGTCAGTATGTGCTCAGTATGCTAAAAAAAAGGGTTGCCAGTGATTTTACTACAGTGAAGTATACACAGCTCATATACGCAGCAAGAACATTACCGTCTTTAACAGCTCGAACTCTCATTCCACATGCTTTCTTAGGAGCTCCCTAACATGCATTTTTATTTTCATTCAGTTTATGTTTGAACTGTGTTCATTTTATTTATGTTTGAAGGCACCTTGGTACGTTTGCTCAGTAAAGCACCTTGTAACACGCTGTATTTTTTAAAATAACGATTTGTATTGATTTTCATACATACCATCATACATCATTTATCCTTCACATCTATATTGTAAACAAATGCATCCATCACACCGCTTCATCCCCTGATATTTCCCAAATGCACAGAACTGATTGCTTCAGACCAAGCTAAAGGGCCATTAAGTAAAAAATCATAAATATTTAAAAGACAAATTTCTTTACCCATGTTATCAACTGCACCATAGATTATTAAAAGATGGAGCATTTTGAAAATCTAATTTATATTTTACTTTTTATTTTGTCTATTTTTTTTTTGCATTTCATCCATCTTGAGCAATGAGAATAAACTAGTCAGTTCTACTTTTAATTTAGTTGTAAATTATTATTGTTATTTTATTTGTATTGCAGTAGTGCCTGAGAGCCCAGTCATGGACAGCAAACCCACTATGCGAGGTGTTGTACAGACACAGAACAAAAGTTAAACTTAGTTTTATTCATTGCCACCTTCAGGTTCTCATGCACGGTCCAGTGATACACTGTTTGGGTTGCAAACACAGCTTTGAAATGTTTATTTTTTAGTAACAGTTTAATAACCGTTTTCACTGGCTTTTTAAAAATAAATGTTACAGACACATTTCTACGGGTTTTTGTTTTTTGTTTTGTTTTAAAAAAACAACAGAGCCTGAGGTCTGATCTTCTTTTGTAATGAACAAGTGCAAAATGGAAAAGGATGCTCTGAAAATTACTCCAAAAGAGCAATGTGTTAAATGCACCCTATTATCCTATGAAGTTCATGCAAATGTACAATATGAGCAGCAACCAGGGGGCATGGTTTCCAAAGCAGACAGCAGTGTATTTAATACACTGGTGGTGTGCCGGTCATCGTGTTCTCCTTCCATGGCTTGCCCCAGTGACTATAACAGCCTGCTACTTTTCTAAGCTTGATTACTTCTTGCTTAGCTCAGCGGGTAGGGACCTGTAATCAGTTCTGGGTTCAAGCTTCACTGATGATTATTGTGACAGATATGGCAATTTCCTGCAATATCTTTGGGAGATCCCATGGTATTAAATGTATGTATCATTGTGGGCCAGGGATTGTATGGAATTCGATGGGGGAAGCAGCTCCTCCAGGAACTCAGAACAGAGGTGGAGGGGTGATTAAGTAAATTCACTTAGGTTGACACACCCCAGGAGATACCATCACCTGGAGAAGCTCCCATATACTGGTTCAAACGGGATTCTCTGGAGACCAACAGACACAGAAAGAGCGGATAACTGGGAGCAATAACATTGTTTATAGCCTTCGAAGGGTAAGCAAAGTGCGGACGCTGACTTGTTTTGGGCAGTCTGGTTTGCTGGGAATAACACACTATAGGCAGGGAACCGTGCAGTCTGGAAAAACCCTGATCAGTAGGGAGAGATGCATATCTCTACCTAAAAGAGGTGATGGCTACGGAGCCTGGAGCCCAAAGTGATGCCCTTGCTGGACCACGGAGGGTGAATGCAGGCACAGTTGCCCTGAACTTTGACAATTATGATGTCTCTATTCGTTACAATTGCATAAACGTTGTGAAAGCACCTTCTGCTGTGTCTCCTGGAGACCCAAAGTGCGGCAGATTTCCTGTCTGTCAACATGCTTCTGCTGATACCAGCAGCTGCCACTACCTCTGTGCTATGCATAACAGGGAGTTTGACATGTGAACTGATTACAGGCAAAGTGTTGAAGGTCAGTGGGAAATGGGATCACAGTTCAGAAAGCCAGGAGAGAGAGAAACACAAACAAATGAGGTAAATCTGAGACGACAGAAGGAATGTTCAGATGACTATGTATGCTTCCATTCTACCTATATTCATTGACTGTTAAGTGCCTGCAACATGCTTGGAGCTGTATAATACATAAAGGAAGACATGGTCCCTTGTGCAATCGAAGACTAATGTTGTCTCTTGCCCTATTTGTTCATGCAGCAGAGGAGAAAGGGAGTGCAAGGGCCTTCCCTGCCCGGGCTGTGTGCCTGGCAGGTCCAGGCATGGGGGGGGGGGGGGGGGGGGCGGGGGGAGTGCGGCCTCTGCAGGCTCACTGTTCCCACTGCCATGCAGGTGGGTGGGCTGTGGGCTGCCAGAAGCTGGGAATAGGTCCAGCTTTTGCTCCCCCTCCTTCCACTTACTAGCTAAACACTGTTGAGCCAGCATGGAGTGGGGGAAGTAATATAGTAATAGATTACAGAGCAAAGGGGGAGCCAGGGAGAGAATTGTGACTCTTGGACTGGTCTGGTCCTGAGGCAGCCTAGTGACAGGCTGTCTCTTACTCCGAGTGGATCGTAAACTTAGTCTAGCCGTAAATAGGCAACAAAAAATGCACTGGAATCCCCAAAGGATGGTGCTTGCTTAGAGCTCTTTCTTTGTTTTTCTTTTCAGAAAAATCAATGGAATGGTAATAGCTTTCACTGACATAGGTTAGCATATGTAGTACGTCTAATAGTGCTGCCCATGCAATATTAATTTTGCTGTACCTGTACTTTCACTAGAACTGAGCAGAAAGTGCTTGGTCAAAAACATTGGTGAATTTCTTTCTCAGTTATCTTACTAACCCTACTGACTAACACGCAAAACAAGGCAGTAAAATGAACAGGCAGGTGTCAGTCCTAGACAAAGGCAATTTAGTGACATAAACAAAATAAATCTGGAAAGACCAGCGTGTCTCCTCTCGCTCCACACTCAGTTACAAACACGCACCTGATACCAAAATGCATATAGCAGTATATCAGAGAGCCGAGGTGAGTGAGGTAATATTTTTATTGAACCAACTTCTGTTGGTGAAAGAGACAAGCTTTTGAGTGACACAGAGCTCTTTGTCAGGTCTCTACATATATACAGCAGTATATGTACTTCAGTATGGCCAATCCCAGATGTTCAAGAGTCAGAAGTCTGGCATCCCAAAACCCAGGATCTTGGCTTCAAAATCAAGAGCTAAACAATACATTTAAAATTTTAAAACTATATTTGTATGTTTTATTTCCCTTTTGTTTTTGAACCCATAGGATATACTGGAGTCAAATCTTCAAGCTTTCCTCTGCACCCACAAGGACTAGAAAGTAGTTGTGTTTTGTTTTGTTTTTTAAATGAAAGCTGAGATTTTCATGTATTCACATGATTCTGGGAGTTGAGGCTTTAAGAAAAACACCAATTATCATGAGAGTTGGCAATACTGTGTAATGCATATAGCTATATTAAGCCAAATCCTTCCCACTGAGTTTTACTCAGGCCTTACCAGGACAGTAAAATTGAGTAAGGACTTCAGAACTTGACCCCTTATTAGTGTGACAGCACAAATGGGGCTTGAATGACACTTGTCACCCAGTCAGTCCTGAAATACCAGAGTTTCCCAAGGAGCAAGGATCCCACCCCATCTTTACCAGCAATGGTTCTGCATATTCAGTGGAAGCTCACTCCCATCTTTTTGACAGACCATACGCAAAATAGCAAAGCACATACATCACATTGTGTCTCTAGCTTGCTCATAGCTGGACGTGATCTTTTTAATGTAATTTACATGATTTTATGGTCCAGTGCTTAGCACCTGACTTGAACTGAATGGGAATTGAGGGCAGTCAGCACTTCCCAGAGGCACTGACCATCTCTAAGGATCAGGCTTTTGAAAGTTGGCTTTGATGCTACCTTGCACCTTTTGTCACATTCATGCCATGCGTCAGATGAGTAGAATAGAGTCCCTAGATTTGGAGCCAAATTTGACTTGAGCATCCCTTTAAGTCTTGGATCCTGAATACAAATATTAGAGGGAGCCCCGGTGTCCCACAAACACATGATTACTATAACATAAAGGTGAGCAGCTACACAGCAAGGAGAACACAAATCCCACGATGAATCAATTTTTCCCCTCTATAAAAATCCTCTGTCATATTAATGCATGATGCATAAGTCCAAGGGGCTTGTCAGACTTCCCAAGGTTGGTCACAAGCAACTCTCTGAGAATCGTAACAGGCCTCTGCTATTCTCAATACATTTCACAATAGGTGCCGGATGTGCCTGAAACCTGACAGCTGTCAGGGTCTCATCGCTAGATCCAGGACAGACCATTAATAACTGTGGCTTTATTACTATACCCCCCAGGCTCATATTATGTGCTCCATCTTCTTTATTGCTCCACTGAACAACAAAGAGAAAATAAACAAAATGACTGAATGAATCCAAGAAAAAAAAACATATTACAATACAGTCATATGTTATTTTATCCATATATATCACAGTATTTCACTTATGTTGTCCTTGGCTAAAAGCTCATGCTGCCCTACTGCCTTTCTTCTGAGATTCAGGGAGCCATAACAAATCTCTCTAATTCTGATCAACCCACCAGGAATATGAGTCATGTCTACTGCTTTGGCTGAGTTCATTGGGGCCATGGAAGAAACAAACTCCTGGAACTTAAATGGTTATCATGTGGCTAACCAACAACTAAAGAGGGGGAAAGACGTGGCAACCATCTATGGGTGTCAGTGGTTACACTCCCCACTGTAGCAGCCCGTGGCGTCAGGTCATGGCCTCCCGGGGTCCTCATCTCTAGCACCCCATCATGACCACTTCTTTGGTCAAACAATGGCCTATTTACATCTTCTGTGATCCATCCCCCTGGCTAGGTCACTAGGGTTGCCAATTTTGGTTGGACGTATTCCTGGAGGTTTCATCACATGACATAATCTTTAATTAAAGATCATCTTTAATTCCTGGAGACTCCAAGACAATCCTTGAGGGTTGGCAACCCTAAGGTCACATATTAGTCCAGTCCCTTTCCAGGGTAAAGAAGGCCCAACTAAAGAATCCAAAATAAATGTCCGAACAGAAGATTCTTCTGCCTGTAGGGTACCATGGAAGATTGTGTTACGGCATAGCAAGGGTGTGTTCGCTTTCTCATGCTAGTCAGGGTGTTTTGCTTTCTCACACTCTTTTAGCGGCCAGCCACTGTAGGTCATGGCCGGCCAGCTGCAATCTGTTTTGAGCTAATTAAAATAGCTCCTGCTTTGGATGGCCTTGGGCCAGGAGGCGGCCCCTGCTTGCTTCTGTATGAGATGTCTGTATATAATTGTATGAGCCTGGCCCCATTTTGGATTCCTTACCAGGCCCGATTTTCGGTGAGCTGGGTTCCCCGTCTCCATGACAGCAACGCCAGGAGTCCCCGTTGCGGATGTGTCACTTTGCCTTTAATAAAGCCAATAACACACTGTGTGTGTGGGCCTCATTCTTGCAGAGCACCCTGGGTAGGCCTGCAGCCTCCCACGAACGTAACATGCCTCTCTTGAGCTATGCTGAAATTCCCTGCTCTTCACCCCTACTCCCAGGCACCACTGATTTCCTTCTTTGTTCCTTAGATTGGGCACTGCCTCCCAGGGCGTTTTCCCTATTGACCCTTCTACCCAGCAGGTTTTTCTACTGTCTCTCCTCCCTGGGGATTCTGGCAACTTCTCCCAGGGACCTTCCTACCTTTTACTGGCCCTATCTCTGAGCCTCCCACAGGAGGCTAAACTGCTTCCCATGGTTCTCAACATCCTTCCAGAGAGACAAAGTTCCCCTTGCCTCTGTCTGAGTTCTCTTCCCTCTCTGTGTAGTCCTCCCTGATCTTCCACAGCAGGGATCACTAATGGTAATTAAGTCCAGATCAGGATCAGCTGACTACTAGGTCAGAGGCCAGGCTGAGCCTGACTCCCCTTAAAGTCCCAGCCAGTCTGTGACAATAAGGGTACAGTACAAACTTACCTCAGTTTTACTGGACTGAATGTTTTTCTGTTGGAAAATCCTGATTTTTCAAAGTCAAACCATTCCACTGGAACATGTTGATTTTGACAAAATTTAATTTGGGGCACGGGGGCGGAGGGGGGCGGGAATCAAACCAAAGTGTTTTGACAAGGCCAAAATGTTCAATGTTAATGTAACAGGGCTTTTCAATTTGTCATTTCAAAATGACTTTTTGTTCTGAAATTTATGAAAATTTAAAAAGTCAAAATTGTAGCAAAAGATTTCAATTGACTCAAAATTATTATTTTTTATTTATTATTATGATTATTATTTATTATTTGACCATTTCATTTTGTGGGAAATTTCAAAGTTTTATCATAGAATCATAGAATCTCAGGGTTGGAAGGGACCTCAGGAGGTCATCTAGTCCAACCCCCTGCTCAAAGCAGGACCAAACCCAACTAAATCATCCCAGCCAGGACTTTGTCAAGCCTGACCTTAAAAGCCTCTAAGGAAGGAGATTCCACCACCTCCCTAGGTAACCCATTCCAGTGCTTCACCACCCTACTAGTGAAAAAGTTTTTCCTAATATCCAACCTAAACCTCCCCCTCTGCAACTTGAGACCATTACTCCTTGTTCTGTCATCTTCTACCACTGAGAACAGTCTAGATCCATCCTCTTGGGAACCCCCTTTCAGGTAGTTGAAAGCAGCTATCGAATCCCACCTCATTCTTCTCTTCTGCAGGCTAAACAATCCCAGTTCCCTCAGCCTCTCCTCATAGGTCATGTGCTCCAACCCCCTAATCATTTTTGTTGCCCTCCGCTGGACTCTTTCCAATTTATCCACATCCTTCTTGTAGTGTGGGGCCCAAAACTGGACACAGTACTCCGAATGAGGCCTCACCAGTGCCAAATAGAGGGGAATAATCACATCCCTCGATCTGCTGGAAATGCCCCTACTTATATAGCCCAAAATGCCGTTAGCCTTCTTGGCAACAAGGGCACACTGTTGACTCATATTCAGCTTTTCGTCCACCGTAACCCCTAGGTCCTTTTCTGCAGAACTGCTGCCCAGCCATTCGGTCCCTAGTCTGTAGCAGTGCATGGGATTCTTCCGTCCTAAGTGCAGGACTCTGCACTTGTCCTTGTTGAACCTCATCAGATTTCTTTTGGCCCAATCCTCTAATTTGTCTAGGTCCCTCTGTATCCTATCCCTACCCTCCAGCGTATCAACCACTCCTCCCAGTTTCAAATTTCAAAGTTTGATGTTTTGTTCTGATTTGGAACAAAACCAAAATGCAACAGAAACTCCCATGCAATGGCAATTCCTGTTCCTGCATGGCCCTAGAGAGCAACACTAACCTTATTGAAAATACACCAGGTGTCATGTCCAGGATGAGGGTAGTCATATCTAGTGGTCAGATCAGGAGTCAGGCCAAGTCAGGCACCTGGAAGTCAGGGTCTGAGGTGGACCAGTGGGCAGGTGTCAGGATGCAGGAAGGGTCAGGTTACCAGGAGCTTGGGGTCAGGTGCCAGGTTACAGACAGCAATCGAATGGCAAAGTTGAGGACAAACCAGGGTCAGAAGCTGGAGTCTAGGGTCTATCACAAGCAGGGCCTGGAGCAGAGATGGGCAGCTTGTCTGTGCTGTTGCTCAGACAGCTCTCCTTCATGGCTTCCTGGGTTAAGTACTGGTTTTGGCTAATCAGGGGGCTGTAAGGGGCCACCTCTCAGGTCTTTCTGGGAGGTACTTCTGCTGAGCCCAGCCTCACAGGGTTCTCCCGTGGGAGCCCAGCCTAAGCCTCCCATGGCGATGCGGAGATAGCAGCAGCCCAGAACCCCTATGGGTCTAGCCCTGCAGGTTCTAACACTGGGATCTTTAATGACAAGTGGTCAAGGACTCTGTTTTACGCCTTAGCTAAAAGATGGTTCCTCCAATATTACAGGACCCTCTTGCATCATACTCAGGCATAGTTTCAGTGTTAACTCAGAGGGGGACAGCTCTTTCTGAATCACCTGCTTAGAACATTACAGGTTAAATTGTGCCATTTCAATTTAAATTGTGCCTTGGGAGCAGTGTGGAGCAGAAGAGTCCTCCCAGGGGCTGTGAAGGCTGCCCCTTCCCTTGAGAGCAACTGTTGTTGACCCTTACACAGGGTGTGCCAGGGTAAAGAAGAAGGATCCTTGGCCCAGTCCACTCTGCCCATCTGCACCAATGCCCAGGACATCCTAGCCCTGACAACCTATCAGAAGGGGCTCAGAGGACTGTGAATAGGTTATGGATCCATTCATTAGTTTAGGTAACCAATTACAATCCTGCCCAAGTATTATCGCTTGAAAGTCAGTACTGTTCTGTGCCCTCTGCAAAACTAATCAGTGCTCTTAATCCAGTTTTTAGTGATCAAATGTCTAAATCCCAGTTGGCATAACTGTTAGCAGCTTCTCTAGAGATGCCAGGGATCACACCGGCTGTGGAGACAAACTGCAATCACACCCTAGACGAGGGAGCTTTCTTGGAGAGCTGAAGGGACAGCCATTGTGGAGGAAGTTTACAATGGCGCTGCCCAAGCGGTAGCTGTTGTCTGCAAAAACAGAGGGTTTTGGTTTTCAGGATTGTCAGTCCAGCACCATTCACCAGCGATAAATGAGTACAAAAATGGTATCAACTGTGCAATCAGATGTTCCTGCAACAGAAAGTGTAATGTCTCTGATTAACAAAGGAACACCCTGAAAATTGTGTACATATTTGTGTTCGTGAATCATTCATGAAGGTGAGATTTCAGCTCTCAGCGGTTTTAAAATAGCAGGTTATTGATACTTTCAGTTTGTTTTACTTGGATTATAAACTCTTTGGGACAGGGATCATCTTTTTTTGTTCTGTGTTTGTACAGCTTCTAGCACAATGGGTGTGGGTCCATAACTTGGGTTCTTAGGTGCTACAGTAATACAATACAATAAATAAATAAATAATTTATTCGCACACATTCTTTTATCACCAAAGAATGCCAAGAAATCACATGAGGTCTATATGCCTTGTTGGAGTTGAAGCTATAAATGATACACATACCTACCTCTCTTTATGTTTGGTATTTTCATCCCCAACTAACACTTTTAAATGAAGCCACAGTCTATTCTAAACTAGATGGAGTTGAATAAATGTTCCTTTTTCCTGACTTCATATGCTCAGGAAAGATGTGGACTCCAAGAATGGGTTATTTCTACAGCTGGTCAAAAAGCAGATGGACTAAAAAAAAAACCCCACACTTTTTTCCTGTCCCCCCGCCCCCGCCATCAAAATCTGAAATTTGAAAATTGGTGAACATCTCTAGTTATTTTTTGATGTTTTCTGAAACACTAAGTTATGCGAGTCTAAGTGAAGCTGCGTTAGGTCCATGGTTTTTGGTTTTTTTCTGAAAAAATAATATGCAAGAGTGTTGATGTTTCTTATTTGTGCACTGTTACCTTTATATTGATGCTGCTAGAATGCATCACAGCTAAAGAACCTTCCCATCTCAAGGGCTCTATTGGGTTGCTTTTCCAAACAATGACTGAGAATGAACATGTCATCATATCACAAAGACGAGACATGGAAACTTTCTCATGATTCTTTATTTGTTAACAAAGCAAAATCAGGCTCTCAACTCCTCTGGAAAAACAAAGTAAGGGAAGTAATCTTTCCTGAGTTTACATACTTGTGTCTTTCTTTTTTCAGTTCAATGGAAACTTTGGAAGCACTGTCTAGTGGTAGGACTTGCTGGCTTCTTATTTAGCACATAAAATTGTCTCCTTTTTTAGTATTTTAAATCTTAACAGGCATACTTGGGATGGTAGCCTAGCAGCAATAAGAACAAGCTGTCATGGGGGGGAACTGAGCCCCTTGAGTATGTACCCAGGGTTCCGGGCCGTTGAGATTAGCCTGTTCAGATGCCCGCACTGCCTCAGCTTCACTGCTATTGTTACTCAAGCTAGCTTTGATCTAGTTACATCAAAGCTAGCTCGAGTGTGTCTACAAGAGTCGCAATCACATCTCCCAATTGCAGTGTAGTCATACCCTAAACTCAGGTGCTTAGACAGGATAGACAAACCCACTCAGCAGGCCTACGCTTTGCTCAGAATCTTCATCCATTTAGAGCATTGAAGTCAAACTAAAACTTTTTAAAGGATTCAGATCATTCTAGTTTTTGGCTAAGGCAGAATTGCTGAAAATGTCCATGCTATGATGAGATTTCCAGCCTAATTTTGCAGACTCGGGGGGCGGGGGTTCTGATAGCTTGCATCAGCATCTGAACTTTTTGCTGTTTTCCACATGCTGAATGTGAAAATAGAATCTTTTGAGGTCTGTTCATCACTAGCGCCAAGCTTGCTCCCATGCCTGCCAGAGGCAGAAAATGCACAACTATCTCCCAAAGCAGGACTGAGACTGAAAGTGTGTCTACATTACAGCAGCACAGCTGTAGCACTGAAGTTGTGCTGCTGTGGTGCCATATCGGAGATGTTTCCTACATTGACAGAAAGGGTTTTTCCATTGATGCAGTTAATCCATCTCTCCAAGGAGCAGTAGCTAGGTCTATGGAAGACTTGTTTCATTCCAGTGGCCATGTCTACACCTGGGTTAGGTTGACCGAGCTACATCAATCAGGGCTGTGAAAAAATGTGATGCCTAATTTTTAAGTGTAGACCAGGCCTGAGTGAAAGAAAATGCTGTGCTCTGTTTTAGACAGGATAACCATGGGTACTTGAAAAACAGGAAGGTCACTGTTTTCATGTCCTGCCAATTTTACAAAAAAAATTGTCCCACTTTTTTGCAAACAATCCCAGCAGACAAAGCCACCAGCCAGCTAAACTTATGAAATTGACAATAGGTTGGGCAAGTAACTCAAAGGTCAGATGTTATTCAAGGTGTCAGTGACGAGAGTGGTATAAGTACCTAGATAGCTAGATTAGCTAGACAGCGAACTCATCAAGCTACTCACATATTGAAGCCCTATCCTCTCCACCCCTGCAAGGCCAGTCCTACCTTGCACATGGGAATGAGAAGATAGGGGCCGGCTTGGCTTTAGGGTTGGGGGAAGAAGAAGTGGAAACCATTTTAACTCTCTCTTTACTCATTGCCAAAACTCCCTTGACTAACCACTTGCAGTCTTAAGACAGCATTCTGCATCCTTTCCTTACACCACTTCTGTAACAGCTGGCCCCAGTGTTTTACTTTTCAATTCATGGCTTTGAGAGCTGCTAATATGCACATAAACTATCCAATATACAAACTGAATGTACAGTGTGAAAATCTGGGGCCTTTTTTAATCAATGTTACTAGTTCATAACAAGACAAAGGGCACTTGGTTATGCAAAGGTTACATTTTTAGTACCACAGATTTGATGCACGCAGCTCCCCTTTCTTGCTAATCAGAGTGTTTCTTATTCCTTGTACATCTGTGCTAAAAATGTACTTTACAGCTCAGATTCTAACTTCCTCTCAAATGCTGTAATAATTCATTAGAGCTTTTCTTGGCTCACAGGTGAGGAATATTTTTTTAAGGAACCAGACTTGTTTATTAAGGAGCTCAAAACTTCAAAGTTTTCCTGCCTACTTTCTTTTAAGGTAGTTTTCTCAGGTCCATGTGATTTACAAGTGCTGGGGGAGGGGCGTGTATTTCTCTGTTGATCTGGGAAGGGTTTTTATATTGATCCCTGCAATAAGATTTTAAATAGCTTTGTTTTGTTGGTCTCTGTATAGTGGATGGTTTGGTTACCGAAATCCAATCACTGTATAAATGTTCCACAGACCCAACATGATATGAACCCTCTATTAGCTTTCTTGCTCCATAACGTACATTAATAATAAATAATAATATGTTAATTTGACCACTTTTATGGTCAGTGTTTCAAAATGAGCAAACTCCATGGAATTATCCGCCTGATGTTTTCTTCATGCTATAGAACATGCCTTGGTATGTTCTTTGACTGCTGATACCTTTAACAAATTGAAAGTCCTTTCTCCTCATCAAAAATGATCAGAGAGTTCTCTGCCTATCTTCATTCCCCCTGCTGTTCACAGACATTTGACTTTCAGTTATGAGAAATCTCTCTCTTCTTTCTTCATTTGTAAGGTAATATCTCCACAGTGAACCTCGTTTCATTCTCTCGCTCGTCTTTTCTGCCTCTCGCTCTGCCCTATGATCCTGGAGAGGATCCTACAAGGTGTGCTATCAGTGTATGCTTCAAAAACCCAGAGCTTCTTGGGAAGATCTGAGCTGCTTGATCTCACTTGTGCATCATTACTCCTTGTTTTGCTTTAACTTCCTTTCATAATCTAGTTAACAAAGACCCATTTTCCAGATCCTTTGTACTTCTGTAAATGCTTCCCTTTTATGCTGATGTTTCTTCTTACATCCTGTTTAACCCTATTGCTGCCTATCATCCTTTGGAGAATTTACTAGGACAAAATGTCTCCTCTATTCCTTTCCCCTAACCTCCTACCTGTGGTTTTTCTTCGTACCTGACACAATGGCATTTAGGTGCAGCCTCCTGGCTTACCATTTTGTTTTTTAACAAAAAAAGACTGTTGCATTGTGGACTAATGATGTATGGAGACCTGTGCCTCTCAGTCACCAGTTCAAATCTTGGTGAAGTTGATAATGACCCAAAAATTGCAGGTTCCAGTAGAGCCCTAACCCTGATGTGACGCCTTTTCTTCCATACAGAAAAGTCTTATAACACTCTCTCCAACTGCTCTTTTGCAGTATCTATCTATCTATCTATCTACATAGACCATATGTCAGTGGACCATGTCTTCTTAATCTCCTAGCTCTCCTACCCCATCTCTGCTAAAGGCTCCCTGCTTCAGGCCCTTTTACCACTTACCCCTCTCCTCTCCTATCATAGAATATCTTCCAGGTCTCTCCCTTGCTGCAGTTTCTCTGGAATGCTTCTCCCTGCCACCACTCACTTACACAGGAAAACAGCCTTGTTTTAAAATGACGACCTTAAAAACAAAGAGTGGCTTAGCTGTTTGCAAATTCCCTACCAAACGGTAGTGTTTACTGTACAGGGCAAACTCCCAAATGAGATAAATAAGCATGCAATTTGTCTAGGGGGCTCTGTTTCACCAAATAATTTATGAGAGCATTAATAAAGCAGAGCTAACATCCCCGCTGTGTAAAATACAAACCCAAGATAGTGTCTGGTTTGCAGACTCCAAAATAATGTACATTTTCCTTTCAACAAATCAAATACCCCAGTTTTTTTCCCCTTAGGCTGCATTTTCTTTATTGATGTCTCCAGCTGTCTGCTGAGCCAACTCTTCAGGTAGGTACAATGACCCAGTGGTATGCTGCAGTAAATTCCTCAAGCTTACTCTCTCTATCTTCAGGACAGTGGACTCAGTGAACCTAGGGGGCCTTTATTTTTATTGTAGCAATAAATTCTCCGGTGCGATGAAGACTTATTTTACACTCTTCCCTTTGATAATGGTAGCACAGTACAGAGCAAGGCCATCCAAGCTGGGAACGCCCAAGTGTCTGAAACAAAAATAGGTTTCAGTCAAATACTCTGATAGCTGTAAAAGGAGCAAGATATTAATTGGTACAGTTATAACATCCCAGGAAGGTTGATTTTTACAATGCCCATATAATCATATAGGCCCCAATTCTGCAAAAAGAACCACAAAGATGAACCCCCGTGCCCTCAATGAGCGCCATTGATCTCTAGGGAAAAAATGATTTCAGTGGGTTTCCACTATTGGCACAGAAGGTTGCCTGACCAGTTCTCTTTGCAGGATCATTAAGGGCCCTAGATACAAACTAAGTTTCCAAGCTGCTTTGCACTACATGGTATTTAGAGGGGTGTGAAAAAATTGGGCATTTTCACATTGTGATGTAAATTTGAAACTTGACCCATTTCCATGAATTTTTTAATGTTAGAATGAACCCCTTTCCATCAGAGTAAGATGAATGCCGCAGAATGGTGCTTTCAAATGTCCATTCAAAATCTGACAATCTCTATTTGGCCATCAGGGCCTGTGAATTTTTAAGTCCTCTGTTGGTCGGTCACACACACACACACACACACACACACACACACACACACACACACACACACACACACACACACACACACACACACACACACACACACACACACACACACACACACACACACACACACTGTATTAGGGATGGATCAGAACCAGAACCTCCAGATATAAACCTTGCTAAACTCTTGGGATGTTCAACTCTGGGGCCTGTTGGCCTCTATTGAAAACATTATTTCCAGCTCCTCTGTTTTTCCTGAATGTGTCAGAAGACAGGACCATTGGTCTGACTCATTATTTTTTTCTTATTTACCAAAGATGTTTCTTACAAAAGGCTCCCTTGGTCTTACACCATCCAAAATATTTATTTTGTACCTTGCTATTTTCCCCCCTTTAAATTAAGATCTCTCTTTTCTGGTTAAAAAAAACAACAAACAAAACTCTGTAGTAAACAGCACTCTGGTGTCGTGCTACATTCTGAGGGCAGGTTTTCTGACAGGCAGGTCAACTGCCGTGCAAATATCTAATTTGTGAGCAGCTGTCACTCCTATCTAGATATGTGACAGTTCATTTGCTATTTAAAAAAATAAATAAAAAGGAACTGGACAAAGCAGAGAGAGGATAATGTATGGCATCTTGCAAGGCTCACTGCTATGGTATGCCTTTTATTTTTCAGAAGGCTAGGAAATAGGTGAATGGGATTCAGTCACATTTAAGCCCAGTCAGATATACCATTTCAGACAATATCAACATCAGCCAGTCTGGTTTTTTGGTCCATTTCTGCTATAGAAATGTAGCTTTTTTTTAAAAAAAATGTCTTCTTTCCAAACAGGATATTTGGTGATTTAGAGCATCATATAGACATTAACTAATCTTCACAACACCCTTTGAGGTAAGTGGGTAAGCACTATTACCCTTTTTACGGATGAAAAGTGAGACAAAAGGTGAATTAATTTGCTCAAGGCCACAGACAGTCAGGGGCAGAGCCAGGATTAGAATGCCAGCCCTATTGGTTCATAACCCTCTGTTTATTCCTTCAGGCCCCACTATGTTTTGAAAACTAAGCCTTATTGTTGGTGAAAGATGCTGAATCTACGGCTCCATCACACAGCTGGGAACGGGGAGTCTGGAGCTCTCGATTCCATTGCTGGTTTTGACGTCAGTGAGACTACTCATGGGTTTAGTATTATGTGTGAGATTAAGTGATTTGCTGAAAATGAGCCTTAGTGACTCATTGGTCCAAGACCAACTCACTTGTGGCCATGCTGAGTTTAAACTGATGGCTAAACATCCACAAGGAGATGTCAGAATGACAGGTTGAGCTGTGCTATTAGACCAGGGGATAAATCCAGGAGGGGAGAAGTAGATTTGTGAGTCATCGGCTAAAAGGTTCAATCTGCTGCCATTGCCCAACTGTGAAACACCATGTAGGCTAAAGATCAAAAGCAGAGGAGAGAAGCAATAGAACAATGTTGGAGCCTTTTGCAACCAGGTGGGTTGTTTTCTGCTACCATCAATAACATTTGTTCATTACCTATTTACATTACTGATGAAAATCAAAGAACTAAAAAGAGGGTGTGTGTGAAGGATGAAAGTACATTTGTAATAAGGGACGGTTGAGAGGACTTGAATCCAGATGATCTTGAACTTTGAAAGGTATAACCATCTAACTAATAATCAAAACAAGGGCAAGCCACTTGGTTCCCCCTAATGATTTTCTCCTTTAGACTAGTCTGACTCCAACAGCCGCAATTCACTTGTCCAAGGGCTCTCCAAGGCACCAGTGAACATCACAAGGCTATTCTGGGAGCTCTCAGCTACCCAGCTGCTGCCATTGTGACTCTTTAAGGGCCTCATCAGTGACTTTGTCCTGGGCTGGCATAATCTTTAGAATAAAGTCATCAGTTCTTACCGGTGAGAGCAGGGAATGAAACATCCTTTAGGATTTACATATTTAGATGCTTCAGTGAAGCCAAGCATGGCTGACTTAGCACTAGAGTCTACAATGCCTCGTGCATGAAAGGTCTGGGCCTGAGAGGAGCCAGACCTCTGAAACTCCCATCAAAGTAAATGGGAGTTAAAGGTGCTCAGCAAGGGTTCAGCACCTCTCTGGATCAGGCCCTTCTGGTATTACATGAATTTGTACCCAAAGTCTGGAGAAAGGGGAAGAAGTTTCAGTCCTTGGTCTAGGCTCAGGCTAATGAATAATACACAGGTGGCTTTTTTCAGGGTAATGCCTGTTTTTAAAGTGCCATTGATGGGCTCATGGAAAACACTGAAAGGCATGTTTTAGGACGTCATTCAGGCAAGGTGAATCAAAGCAGTCCAGGTCATTAGGAACAAGAATTGGTGAGCCCCACGCCAATCTCAATATCTGGTAACTTGGTGTTGCAATTTCATAGTGCTAGCATGTTACAATCTCAACTGAGAGAGGTCTGCAAGTCCATCCTCTGGAAGCTTGGGCTCTTCATGGCCAGCTGTAAGGCCATCCTTATGTTCTTATTAATATTAGAAATGAATGGTTAGATTATCATCTTTAGTCACACAGTGTCTTCCCTTGTCAAATGCTAGATGATATGCTTTAGTCAAACACTAATTATTGGGCTCAACACTGGGGTAGCGTGTGGAATTTTGTAGTGTGTTATACATGTTTAGATGATCTATTGGTCCCTTCTGGCCTTAAAATCTAAGAATGTTTGAAAATGAAGTCCTCCATCTTATTATTAGCCATCTCAATCTCTGAATAGATCATTAACATTTATTATCACCCTCTGTGTATTCAGGATTATGCTTGTTAGGTGAAACCTTAGAAATACTGTAGTCTGGAATAGTCAAAATGCAATTGTGCTATTTGGATGCCAGACAAAGCTTTTATCATCTGGCACTAGACTGCTGTTGTGCCCTGGAAAATATATGTTTGCTCTGGCAGTCACTGAATCTCATCTGCTTTATGCAAAGAGAGCAAGAGAGGAGAAAATATATACACATCTGAGTGCTGCATATCTGACCAGAAATATGTTTGTGTCTTACTCAAAGAACAGGGCTGCTGCATATTCATGAGACAGATACATTCAACACCCTTTCCCCCACAGGCACAAAATATGTATATCAATATGAAGTTTGTGCATAATTACATGAAAGCAAATGTTCCCCAGACATTAAACATGCTAACTTAGCCAGAAAAGGTCCTGCCCTCTCAGAGACATTATTAAATGAATGCAAGGGTTTGGTGGGTGTCAATATCAAGGGAAGAGAGGACTTGTTTAGAGTTGTCCAAGGGAAGATATCTAGGAGTAACAAGATGACACTGAGAACACAAGATAGTTCAGGCTGAATTTCAGGAAAGATTTCCTAATGGTGAAAGCTGTTACAGTCTGGAATGGAAAAACAATGGAAACTCCATGGGTGGATCATTTAAAGTAGATTGGAATTCATTAGCAGCTTTGTCCTGCACCATTAACGTCAATGGTGAGACAGACTAGTAATGTAAAGATTGGGGGGGGGATTCAGGTCCTGGGAACTACTGGGTTTGCTACAATGGGTCACATTCAGAGCTGGTGTAAGTAGGTGTAGCTCCATTGAGGACAGCAAGAGTCAGTGCATCTGTTTACACCAGTTCTGAATTTACGCCCTGATTCAGCAAAGAACTTAAAGATGTGATTAAGTTCCATTGAAATCAATAGTTATAGTTAGGTGTATGCTGAAAGTGCCTTCACTAGATAAGTTCATGTAGGATAGGACCGTCAATGGCTGTTAGCCAAGATGGTCAGGGATGCAACCCCGTGCTCTGAGTGTCCCTAGTCTCTGTTTGCCAGAAGCTGGCAGTGGATGACAGGGGATGGATCACTTGATGATTGCCTGTTCTGTTCATTCCCACTGATGCATGGCATTGGTCACTGTCAGAAGACAGGGCTAGATGGACCATTGGTCTGACCCAATATGGCTGTTCTTATGTTATGTTCTTATGGTGATAGATTTAAGCACATGCTTAAGTACTTTATTGACTCAAAGCCATAGCCACTTACTAAGTAAGAGATTTAAATGCCAGGTTGTCTGCTTGAGGTAAAGAAGTCCTCTGTTTACCCACACAGCAGGTACAGCAGAGGTAGCAGCAGTACAAACTCCCTCTACACTTCTGCCTATATGCTTCAGTCCTTATGGCAAAGTCCTATAGAGATTAACAGAAATAAAAACAATCAGGTTCTATAGAAATTGCCTTAAAAGCCCATAGAATCTGCTAACTGATAACCTTTCTGTAGTTCATTTGGACCATCTTTCTATGATGGCTTGATACCAGCCCAGTGGAGGGAATTCCCCAGCTGGCTGTTTAAACCAGTTGTCCTTTCCCTTTGCCCCTCCAGATCAGTGCACAGTGGACTGAGTGGGATCAGGGATCTGGCCCTGTATGCATATATTTCTGTGTCCTTTGCAAATTAGAATTTATGTCGAACTCCAGCTCCTTCACAAGTGTAACCCCTTTGGGGTTTAGAGAGCATGGCCTCTTTAAATCTTTTTCCTAATGGGGGAGGGGAAGCAGTGAGAAAAAGGAGGGAAACTCCAGGGGGTGGGGCTGGAGCTGGGGAGAGAGAAGAAAGGCTGCAGTCTGCAGGCCCTCAGAGGAGAGAGAGAGAGAACCTGTCTGAAGCCCGAGAAGGACAGGGCGGCTGATCGGGGACACCCCAGGACAGGAGCCAGGAGGAGCACTGTGCCAGGGCGGCATTGCCCGAGAAGGACAGGCTGGAGCTAGACCCAGGATCTGTATCACTGCTGCCCAGAGCTGCATGGGGCTGTGAGTACTGGGGCTTGTGACTCTGCACAGGGAACAAGGAGGGAGGCTGTAGCTAGTTAAGTGGGGAGGTGGTCGCTCTGTGTGGCTTTGCAGAGAGCGGCAGAAGAGGACACTGGAGGGATTTGTTGGGGAAAGTTCACTGGTGCCGAAGATTGACCAGGAGCACCCAAGACTCACCCCTGGACTGGAACTTTGCTCAGGACTCCTGAACTCTGTGTGCAGACACATTGCTCAGTGTCTGCCCTTTCAGCCTGTGCTACCACTGGGCCTGTGGGGCCTTGGTTTGGATGCAACCCTGTTTTACTGCTCCCCCTATATTTCCCCTTGTTGTTTTTTCTTCTCTCATCCCTCTGTAAATAAATATTTCCCTTTCTTATATCCATTGTACTTTTCCTGTGGGTGGGTGTGTTCACTCTGAGGGGTTTGGAACAGGTGCCCCTGGGGTGGAAGGGACTTTCCCTGCTGCATTCCTGCACGTGCTCTCTCTTGGCCAGAGCTGCCTGCAGAGCAGACTCCATCTTGGCCATGAGGGCGCTAAAGTTACACAAGTTAAAATAATGCCAGTTAAATTGCTTCTAAGCCTCTGTATTTCCTATGAGAACATGGTGAACGTTTTCAATTTTGATGACTAATAAGGGACATCAAGAGGTCTAGTGGTAGCTGGTCAGCAGCACAGCAATATCCCTAGCACCTTTGATTTATATTCTGCTTATTTAACACAGCTAACCTAGTAACCTGTGTTACTTCTTCACTGCAGGTGTGCTGGAGTTCTAAGCCTTGAAGTGAAAACTGCCCCATTTTACCTCTGTTCTTAGACTCAAAGCACCTTTGGGTAGCGACTGTGTCTTGCTCTAGGCTTCAATGGTGCTAAGCTCCTGTTAGCACTGAGTAAGTAAATGGTAGGGCCAGATTGTGATGCTCTGTACCTCAGGGGAACACCCAGCACCCCCATGTTCATCCTTGTAAAATGATTGTGTGGTATCCAATGCAAAGTTTGTCAAGTCGGGTGTCTTCAGAAGGCTTATGATGCACTGAGCATTGTTGTTACAGTAAGGTTATAGGTT
Organism: Macrochelys suwanniensis; assembly: GCA_033296515.1. Lineage (NCBI taxonomy): Eukaryota > Metazoa > Chordata > Testudines > Chelydridae > Macrochelys > Macrochelys suwanniensis. The sequence continues at coordinate 36,335,805 of CM065781.1, read as the reverse complement.
ATAATTTCATGTATGTAGTTATGAGGCTGAAAATGTATCCTCATGGCTTAAAATAAGCCCAGGCAAAAACTCTCCAAGAGCTGAGAGGCATTTCACACCTCATCAGGGCATGTGTGGGACAAACCCAGCCCAGCTTCACAGGAACAAAGGATGCTGGCCTAGACGGCAACAAAAGAATCTGTTGGACTCTCGGAGTCACCCCCCTTCCTTTGGTCAGTTTGGAACTGCGATGAGGTAATGCTCACCTGACTCTGAATGGGGGTGAAAGACAAGAGGGAAAAAAGAACATGATAAAAGGGAGAGACGTTTTGCCATGCTCTTCCTCTCTCTTCTACCTACATTTACAGACACCACACCAAATGACTGAAGTGCTGATCAGTCTGGCTAAAGAGCAACCAGCCAGTCTGTTGTGAGAAACATCTAAGTTTGTAAGGGCATTGAAAGTGTTAAGATCAGTTTAGAATGCATTTTGCTTTTATTTCATTTGACCAAATCTGATTTGTTATGCTTTGACTTATAATCACTTAAAATCTATCTTTATAGTTAATAAATCTGTTTGTTTATTCTCCCTGAAGCTGTGCGTTTATGGTTTGAAGGATGTCAGAGACTCCCCTTGGGATAACAAGCCTGGTACATATCAATTTCTTGGTTAAATTGACAAACTCATAAGCTTGCAGCATCCAGTGGGCATAACCAAACACTGCAAGACAGAGGTTCCTAGGGTTGTGTGTGGGACCGGAGATATCGGCCTAGTGTCATTTGCTTGCAAGTAGCTGGGAGCAGCTTACATGCCAGAGGCTGTGCGTGAACAGTCCAGGAGTGGGGGTTCTCACAGCAGAGCAGGGTAAGGCTGGCTTCCAGAGTCAAGGATTGGAGTGACCTAGCAGACCACTGGTCCACATAACACCTGAGGGGAACGTCACACAGATCATGTGGCTATCACTCAGTTTTTACTAATATTTGCTCAGACCTTCTCCCAGGGGCAGCACAAGAGTCTTGAAGGGAACCTGGCAGAGAATTGGAGATGTTCTTTCCAGGGGTGGCTCTACCAATTCTGGCATCCCAAGCAGTTGCTGCTGAATTGCCGCCGTGGGACACCGACTGCCGCCCCATGCTGGATGCCATCCCAAGCACCAGCTTGGAAAGCTGGTGCCTGGAGCCGGCCCTGGTTCTTTCAGTGTGCTCCTATATATTTCTGAAAGCAAGAGACATTGAGGAGACAGCTAAAAGGTGAAATGCTCCACACTATTAGACCCAAAGGTACTGGGAATTTGCAATATATTCCAATGGGAGCACAGAGAGGATTATGGATTCCTAGACAATGTCTGTCAAAAATTTAAAGAATAGCATCGTCCATGGAAGAATGCCACTTTAGAAAGCCACATTTCCTTTACAAGAAACCAGGTGCCATGTGAGACCATTCAGCATTATAGAACAGATCTGTGTGATAAAGTTAAGTCATATGAATTTGAAAAGTTAAGAGATGGGCTAATTAGAGACCATTATTAGCAATGTAAAACCACATTACTTATAGCAGGTTGCTCACCATGGGATTACTCACTGTACAGAAAATGCTCTCTAATTCACTTATATTTAAATTATATAAACTTTTAAAAAGAGAAACAAAGAACTCAAGTTTAAACTGTTGTAGGTTATCAAAGCTACTGGATACTGTTATGTCAAAAATATAGCAGCTATTGCTAAAGGGTACATTTTTATTCAAGCAAAGCAAAACTAATGTTTAGAAATGCACCTCCAAGCTTCCATGATGTGTTAAGACCATGATGTTTTAAAATATATTCTTTAGCATAAAATCAGGGACCCTAGATCCTAACTATTTAAATCTCTTGCTGAGACAACTGGTTCAACTAGACAGGGCCAAAAAAGTGCTATGTGACCCTCAAATTCCTGAGAACATTTAACCTCTAAAGCAGCATAAGAAGCACAGCTCCCTGATTTGAAACTCAGATCCATGTACACAAGGCAAAATGATTTTTAAATTAACATTAAACAACAGGGATTTTCTTTTTTTCTTTTATATGGTCACTGACTAAGAGGTACACAGTGAGTGACAACGGTGCTAAAAAGTACTACAAAGTACTTAGAAACAGCACTTTTTTTGCAATGTGCATGGCTTGCTTCTGCAGATTGTCTACAACTTCTAGTTCATGGGCCTCTGCAGAATGAATGACAACAATTTTAGCTGGGGCAAAAAAGCAAAAAAATGTCAGACAATTCACTCTTTCCCTGACATTTTGAACATCTAGTATGTTGCAGAGATAACAAACTACTTTGCTCCTAGAGAAATTGGTCTAGGACAGGGATCGGCAACCTTTGGTACACAGCTCACCAGGAAAATCTGTTGGTGGGCCAGGATGGCTTGTTTACCTGCAGCGTCCGCAGGTTCATCTGATAGCAGCTCCCACTAGCCGCGGTTCACTGTTCCCGGCCAATGGGGGCCGTGGAAAGTGGTGCAGGCCGAGGGATGAGCTGACCGCTGCTTCCCACAGCCCCCATTGGCCTGGAACGGCCCCTGATGGGCCGCGTGCCAAAGGTTGCCGATCCCTGGTCTAGGAATTTATTGCAAGTTATTATTCTACATTATTAACATGTGTTGCTAACTAATTGAATGGAAGATGCTTTGCATTCATACTGCTTAGCAGTGGCTAAAGGTGACTGAAACAGGAGCGGGAGCTCTCACTGCACCAGCCAAGGTAAAGAGGGAACTATGGCAGATCATTTCTTATCCAAGCCAGAAAAAGCTTTCTCTGCTTTAACAGAGATGGGAGGTTGGTCCTCTAACTGCCCTCCCTTGTTTTAAACGCTGCGGTTAGGGAGACAGTAATCCTTTCAGTACTTGATTGAACTTTAGTGGCATAGACAGACATGCCTTATCTACAATCCATTAGAAGCTTTAACCTCTGAATCAGCTACCTTGAGTCACTCCTAGAACTTCCTGAGCATCACCTGTGCCTTATAAAATAATATTCTGATCAGGTAAAGGTAAATGTGTTGGAAATAATGTATGGATGTGACAGCAATGAAGGATCAATCAGGTGTGGAGTGGTGGAAGGTTACACAGGATATGATCAGTTCCCTAGACATTGTATTCTTGGATCACTGATTCAATGCTTCTCACCTTCCACATGGCTTGATGAAAATACAGACCAATCATTCTGAGAGTTCAGTCTTGCATGCAGGCTAACTGTGCTGTTCACAGCAGGAATAAGTTCTCTCAGAACATCTGGCACGGCAGGGAGCTGAGTGACAGGCACATTTTAGCGACAGGCTCTGTTTCTACACCAGCCTTATCAGCATGTGTCACAGCTACAATTTTGTTCTGAATCTATCCAGGGATCAAAACAGAAACCTTTAGAGAAAATGTTCATATGGAGCTTTGCTTCCAAGCCATCCAAGGCATGTAACAGAGAGCCAACAAAATAAAATGGTGCCAGGCTAATAATGACCCTGAATATTTATGTAGCACTTCACACCTTCAAAGTGCCATACACGGTAGTCCTCATAACGGATCTCTGATGTAGGGAAGTTTTACTGTCTGTATTTTACAGTTGGTGATACTGGAGCATAGAAAGGTTAAGTAGTCAGCTCTTGGCTCTCACTTCATCACATCGTCGAGCTTTTCTCCCTGCACCCGTGAAGGCTAGAAACTTATTGTCATGCTGCCTGGAGTGGCTCATGACTGTGAGTGTCAACCTCAGGGCAGACTGCCAAGAAACAGGGCATGAACCCCAAACTGGTTGTGTGTTCTATACTTAGATTTCACCAATCAAGTAACATGGGTGAACTCCTCAGGCACTATAACAGCCTTAATAAGAAGCCACAGACAGTCCCCTTGTGTTTTCTGATATATCTATCAAGCCTGACTCTGATATATGGCCTCTATAACAACAATATTCAGGTTACACCCCAGTCCCAAAGGACCAGTCACTTACCTGAGGTCATTTGTCCTCAGGTCTCAAACCAAACACAAGGCTGTATCAATACTGTAGCAAACTAACAGTGTATTAACTAGGAAAAAAGAAAAAAAAAGAATTATTTACATGGTTAAAGCAGGTAAGCGCACACACACAAATGAGATACAATCTTAAATTCAAAAGAAAATAGAAGCTTCTATAATATGCAACCTTTTATGTCCTTTAGGGCTAATCCAAACCAAGAAGCTTGGTTGATGAGGGGAGGGCTATGTCTCACTAGCAGGGCTGGATTAAGGCAGAGGCTTTCGGGGCTGCAGCCCAGGGCCCCGACTCAAGGGGGGGCCCGCAAAAATAAATCACTGGCAGTGATCTCCAACTCTGGGCCACTAAAAGTCCTGTGGCACAGCGGGGCACTCAGGCAGGCTGCTTGCATCCTGTGGCCCCCACACTCAGTAGCGTAGCCGGGGGGGAGCAGGGGGAGCGGCCGCTCCCCCTTGAGCAGAAGCGGCGGAAGCGGCACCTTTTTTTGAGCAGCACTAAAAAAAGGCACCGCTTCTTTTTAAGCGCCGCTTCTTACACTCACCCGGCAGCGCTCCGGCAGCGCTACCACCGAAGACCCGGAGTGAGCCGCCGAAGTGCTGCTGAAGACCCGGAGCGCCGCCGGGTGAGTACAGGGGGAGGCGCCTTTTCATAGCGCCGCTCCCCCTGTGCTCTGGACCTGGCTGCGCTACTGCCCACACTGCTCCCAGAAGTGGCTGACTGCTGGTACATGTCTGTGGCAGCTAGTGGGGAGGAGGCGGCTCCACACACTGACCCAGCCCCCAGCACCATCTGCACAGCTCCCATTGGCTGGAAACTGGCCAATGGGAGCTATGGGGGCGGCGCTTGCAGTTGCGGGCAGCGCACAGAGATACTCTGTTCCCCTCCCGCCAGGGTCCTCAGAGAAGTACTAGCAGCCAGCCGCTTCCAGGAGCAGCGTGGGGCTATGGCAGGCAGGCAGCCTGCTTGAGCTTTGCTGCGCCACCGGCCAGGAGCCTGCACCTCACACCCCTTCCTCCACCCCAACCCCCTGCCCCAGATCAGAATCCCTGTCCTACACCCACACTCCCTCCCAGACCCCTGCACCCCAGTACCCTGCCCCAGCCCCCTCCTGCACCAAACTCCCTCTCAGGAAAAATACTTGTAAACAGAGGCCCCACAAAATCTAATAGCCCCAGGCCCACAGGAGAGTTAATCCGGCCCTGCTCACTAGATCATAATTAGTATCCTAGAGTGATACCCTACCCTGACTAAATAATTATAATAATGAGGAGGAAGATACTATTCTATAGCACCAGGTACTGCTATACTTATTTTAAAGAATATTTGCCCCTCAGTGTCCAGACAGCATAAAAATACCAATTTCTCCTCAAAATGCATTTTTATTCTCTGCCCCCAGCATTCAACCTGTGATGGGTTTGGGACTTGTACCCTCTTCATGAGTGTGAGGGTATCAAGCAAATCTTTTGTTCACAATGGCTTCTCTGATATCTGTAGGCCTCCTTTTGTTGGGGAGAAGATAATAGCTCTAGTGGTAAACTAGCATTTCACCCTTGGTAATGATTCTCCCCTGACTGTGGGGAATTTAGAGTCTTGGCAAACATTTTTATAGTTACAATGCAAACATTTAAACATTACCTTATAACATGGTATACAGATCTTATAAGTAGGATTAATACATGCAGCATCCTACAAGCATTCCATAAAGTCTAAACACTAAACACATTCTTATAACGCTGATATCCATTTTAATAATATTAACACACAGGTAAGCCAGACTGGTTTCCAGCTATGCATTTGTCGGTGTTCTGTGAGGCCGAGGGGCCTTGGCATAAGCATGCACCTGGTCTGCCAGTGTCACGCTAACTTCTTTCTTTAAAATGAAAACTGAGATGGTCACATGATTCCAGGAGTTGGAGATTAAAAAGAAGCAGGAAATCTTATGAGACTTGCGATAAAATTGGGAGAGTTGGCAACAGAGTCAGTGCAATCCTGGTCCCTATGCAAAGCCCAAATAAATGAGTTTTGCAGATGGGACCAGATTCTCAGCTCAGTGCTGCTATGATGATGTTCGCCAGATGAGGACCAGAGGTATAGTAGTGGCTGTTGTCCTTTGCATTCCCACTATGTGGGATGGGGGGCAGTGGATCCATGTGGTCACACTACCCGTGCCACATATCTCAACCCTGCACGGCCAAGGAGAGTTTCATGGCCTGTGGGGATTCAGAGGTCCCCTCCACACAACCTCTTAACTGTATCAGCTTCATTGCATCAGCAAGAGCTTCCAGGGTCATTATTCATCATCATCATCATTATTATTATTTATATGTATTACCATAGCGCCTAGGGGCTGTAGTCATGGACTAGGCCCCCCTTGTGCTAGGTGCTGTACAAACAGAACAAAAAGATGGATGGAGTGGGGGACAGGATTGTATTATAATGCTACCATATTATACAGCCTGTATCATACTTTTCATTGTAGCTGTGTGAATAATTAATGCTTTAGTTGTTTTACACATTTAAAACACAAAAAAAGAGCCCCAGATCCCAATGTTATAAGAGCTAACAAAACAAATATTCTACAGAGATTTGCATAGTATTAATCCCATCCTGGGCATGTTATGAACATTAAGCACCATTTCTAGGCGGAGCGTTCATGGTTAAGGCTATCACCAAAATCTCAGTGGAATTACTGCCTTGTAATTCTTTATGAACCATTTGTTATTCTTTATATGCTTGCTGGCTCTGTGGCTCAGATGCCGTTAACTTCATCTCTCTGAGAAAATCCCAGTGGTAGGTTAATAGTAACTAATAAGTAATAGAAAAATGCTTTATGAAAACACTAACCTTGATTAGACAGTGACTAATAAATAAAAATAATATACTCTGTATTAGTATAGCACGTTTCATATGAGGATCTCAAAGTACTTGACATATATTAGTTGAGCAAGCCTTGCACTTCTCTAGTGAGGTATTGTACTCTGTTTTAATTTATTTTCTTATATTATGCTCATCACTATGATATCTGACTGGTAGGTATTGTTATATTTGGTATTGTTATATTCATTTTACAGATGGGTGTGATGGGATTCCTGGGTGCAACCTGAACTGTGGGACTGCTGAGCCCTCTGTCCCACCAACCTAGGGTATCCCTCTCACACTGTGATGTTGTGGCAAGCTACAAACCTCTGGCAGGTACTACACTTACACAGAGATCCATAGGCAGGGACACACCCAACTGAATTACATAAATACTTCTCCCAGCCACACATGAACCAACAATAGAGAGGCTCCAGCTAATTCACCCCAGTTCGCCAGCCTTCCACTCCCAGAATATACCATCTTGCCCTGGTCAGAAGCCTGACCAGTGTAAATTCATTACCCAGTCCACTCCTCCCTCATGTGGAGAGGACACACACTAGCCTTTGTAAACTGAACTGAGATTTCCCAAGCACTTCAACCAAAACACACTGTTTTAGGTATAATATACAACCAATTTATTAATTACAGAAAGATTGATTTTAAGTGATTATAAGTTGGGAATATAAAGATCAAAATCAGTTACCTAAGAAATAAAAGTAAATTCACAATCTGAGTTCTATACACTAAACAGGATTTCAATCAAACAGTGTCTCACCTGACAGATAGTACAAACAGGTCACAGATCTTCAGTACAGAGGCTGGAACTCTCCTCCATTCCAGGACTCCCTCCCCAGTTCAAAGTATTTATCTTCCAGGTGTGTTTCCAGGTTTGAGTTGTGGGGGGAGTGAGGCCAAGTCATGATGTCACTTCCCCTCTTTATAGTTTCTTCGAGCTTGCTGGAAAGATCTTTGCTTGTGACGTGAGGGTCTGTTCCCATTGGTCAAGCAGCCTCCATTGTATATGTGCTCTCTCTCTCTCTGAGAAGTCTCTATTGTATACAGTTCCTGGGATAGTGGATTCTCTTTAATGGGCCATCAGCACATTTGGCTACTCCATTGTTGTACTTGAAAGGCTGGTTGTGGGTGTTCCCAACCTCACAACATATTTCAGTAACACACACATAGCAAAACTTCATAACTTCACATAAAATGATAGCACATACAATCTAACAGGATATTAATGTTCAACAGATCAAGAATTTCAAAATGATACCTCACAAAGCATACGTTGTCCAAAACATAGTAATTTTAGGAGAGTGGTGAATACAGGGGTTCCAAGGTGTTGCTTTGGGGTACAGAGTGCCACAATGGGTAAACTAAAGCATGGTGGTTAAGTGACGTGTTTCAAGGCCTCAAAGTGAGTTGATGGTTGAGCCAGCAACTGAACACCAGCATCCTGACTCCAGTACACTTTTAGAACAGAAAGCCACTGTGCTCAGACCTTTGGTATGTGATTTGGTAGTAGTTTATTCTGCACGGATGCAAATGTCTATATAAGGACTACGGCAGTGAAGAATCAGGACCTCTGTTATTATTGCCAAGTTTTGTCAATCTCTCGGTTGGGGGGCAGGGTTAGTAATTTTACAGATTTACAATAATAATAATAAATACCCAGCAGGCCAGAGCCAGAAATTGAACCCAGATCTGCTGAGTTCCAGTCCAGTGCCCTGTCCATTACACATACCATTGTTCCTCCCTGACAGAAGCTACTGTATATTTTTGAAAACTTTAACATGTGGTTATAGTCTGAAAATGAACTCTGCAGAAAGGGCACCATGTTTATAGGTCATTCAATACCAATGCAGGATTTGTCCGTATTGTACATTTACTAGTGTTTTTTCCAGCCTAGTTCTGAATGTTACAAGAGATATTATCCTACACATAACCCAACATTAATAGAATAATTGAATGACATTTGAAGTGGTGAAGACCAGGTGTTCAGTCATTTCCTAGGAATAGTTTTGTTTATACTTAGAGAGGGGAATTGGGAATTAGGATTCCTGGGTTCGCCTTCTGGCTCTGTCACTGGGTGATTTTGGGCATGTAAACTTGTTATTATATATATCTATATATACAGGGACACTGTAAAGCTTAATTGTTGGTTGTGAAAGTACTATAAGAGCATTAATATTATTTTATGTAATAAGGGTAAAGAAGGGCTCTCTTCAAAATGATAAAAAAATATTCTAGAGGAAGAAAAAGGTGGTTCCAGTTTGTGTTAAAGGCTCATTTTGGTTCACATTTTATTGGAACACATTGCATATGCATATTAGTAACTTAGTTCTCATTGAACCAAAGGATACATAATAATACTCTGGATCATGTTTTTTGTTTTTTTTTTTTTTTTTAAAGTACACAGGAGAAAAGCCCATCAGGTCTGCTCTTTCTGAAGCGAATGGCAAAAATCCGATTAACTTTCATGGAGGAAGATCAGACCAATTTTAGCCAGAACACATAACTTTAGTGAATAGGAGATCCAAAATTCAAGGTGTTTAATAGTCATCCTGGCTTAGTGACTTTTCAGTTTCTTTTTCTTATTTTTTATCAGCCCTGTTCTGACAGACTGCTCTGGAATGTGGACACGTGCTCACTTACCCCAGTTTAAATTCATGGAGTCGCTGGATTAGCTCTTGATTTGCAGAGATATTTGAGAGAGCAGATTATGGTGCTTGGTGGGAAATAATGTATTAAATCTAGTTTGTAAACTTTTCAGGTCAGGGACCATCTCTTTATTATATATTTGTATAGTGCCTAGCACAATGGAGCTGTGGTGTCAATATTTCTTCTTCTACACTTTAAAGTTTTCCTATAGTTCTGGAATATATCCAGAGGTGCCTGGTGAGTATGTTTTGATCTGAGATAACTTGCCTGTGTAATGGGATTATTATTATCAGACACATATACTATACATCAGAATTATTATATTTTTAAATCTCATATTCAGTCAATAGAACTGCAGCCTGCCATAGTGGTACTCCATAGTTTATGACCTAATTTTATGTGCTTTAATGTTCTGTGTTTGTTTACTCCACTGAGTAAAATTATATGATCCATATATCAGATTAGGGAATAGAAAACAGAATACGGAAAGTTCTGTATATCCAGCATCTGAAGACATTGTGATGGCATCTATAAGGATCTAAGCCAGGTTTACATACAAATATCTATCCGTGAGAAAATTATCCTATGTGAAATACTGAGACATAGCCAAGATATAAAAAATGGATACACTGCACTGTAAAAGCATTAATAATAATAAACAATATTAATACTTTGTATGTGTTCAGTATAGTGCTTTTCACCCGAGGTGCTGAAATTGCTTCACAGCCATTAATTAATTAAACCCTACAGCACACCTGGGAGGAAGATATTAAAGGCAGGTTTATTATATCTGTTAATTTTACATTTAAGTTAAATAGAGGCAGAGGGAGGTTAAGTGACTTGTCCCATGTGACACAGCAAGTCAGTGGCAGGGAAGGATTAGAGCCCCAGGGTCCTCATTTGAATGCCACTACATGGCACAGTTGAAAATATGTATTACAATCATACACATCAGAGTGAAAAAAAAAAGCTGTGTACTGTAATATTTTATTTACACTGCAAGTTTCTGGATAACAAAACATTACTGTGATTTAGTGACGCTCATATTGTACAGGTTGAGGAATAAATGTAGAGTAATGCATCACAAAAATCATCTCACATTAGCAGCACAACAGAACATTACCAATCCCCTGTGCCATCTGCTTCTGCAAGTACTTACATGGCTTATTGTAGTAGTGGCAATACTATTCTCTCTTTAAAAAGTGTCAGGGCCAGATCTTCAGCTGGCATAAATCATTGTAACTCCATTGAAGTCCATGGAACCATGCCAGTTTACATCAGCTAATGTTCCATACTCTTTCCAGTCGAGAATTAATAGTGCTACCTACTCCCTTATCTTCTTAGCATGAGTCTCCTCAGGAGAATCTACTTAAGTATCATGGAGTGCATCACTCATTGCTGGACTGGCGCCTCCTGCTGGTCATCTTGGGGATTAGCTCAAGGCCAGGGCCCCCTGTCCTCAGCTTGCAGATCGTCACTGCATCTGCCTGCAGCCCCCCTTGCAGCCTCAGCCCAGGACCCGCAGTGTCCTATTCATGACTCAACCCTCTGGCCGTGTCACTGTCCATGTTTTCCCCCATTCTGGGGGACCCTGGCTCTGGGTGCTGGCCCAGGGATCTTGTGGATTGCAGCCTTCTGCTGTGCATCAAATTCCTCTCATTGCTTCTGTGTCTTCCTGGGCCACTTCCCCAGGCCCCAGCACTTTCTTTCCCCTTCCTCAGAGCCTGCAACTGCCCTGTCTCAGCAGCCAGCCAGGAGCTCCTCTTGTTCCCCTGGTCCCTGCCAGCAGTTGCTCTGTCCAAGGTGCTGCAGGTGTCTCAGCCTGCTGAGACACAGTCTTCACTCCTTGAGCTCCAGGCAGTGGCTGACCCCGCTGTGCCCTGTGGCTCTTTATATATGGGCCTGCTGGGCCAGATTGGCTGCTCCTTACAGCCCCTCTCCTATTGACTGCTTTCTGCGCAGCCTCCTTAGGGGTCTATTAACCCCTTCCTTGCTAGTGTGGATGGACGCCCCATCAACTAAAGAATAGTGTGATTGAACCTGCATATATTTTCAGAGCCATTGTAAGAATGGGTCTCAGTTACAGTAGAAGTTAGGTTCAGATCAAAACCCAAAAGTTTAGCTGCTTACACACCACTGAGTCTGCAAATCAGACCAGAACCAGTCTCTCTCAGTAGATTTCTGATGCTTCCTGGTACCTACTGCTGGAAATACTAGAGGAGAAGCCTTTGTCATGATATTTTGATATTTCTATTCTCAGTCACAGCAGGAAGCTGGAAATGCAGATACAGAGCAAAAAATGAATGAATGAAAGAAAAACAAAATAAACAAACAAACAAACAAAAACCAAAAATCTCATCTCAGTTTAAATGAAATTTGGATTAGTTCAAACTGTGCCTAAGCAGTATAGAACCCACATGGGCTATTGGATTTGCATTCACTTGGAAATGCATTTGAAAGCGTTTGAACTTTCTAGCATTTCCAGATGGGAAGGTGCATATTGAATTTGCATTCTTTCCTCTAAAGTGTAATTCTGGCTGTTTTACCAGCTAGCCTTTAGCCCCTTCTAAAGTTAATTACTACTGTCTGCCAATTACAGAGATACTTCTGTTCCCAGCATGAGCTACAGTGGCTTCCAAAAAATAGAATTAACACATTGTCTTCTTCATTACAAAGATGCTGTAACTATTGCTAGTATTCAAGCCCTGCGCATACAGACTGACTTCCTGGTACCTCCTCCAAACTGTTCCCTCCTGCAGCCTGTGCTCCTCCCTCCAAGTTTCATGAAGGTTGCAATAGGCAAATGGATATGGGAAGGCCTGCCATAATATTATATTCATTTTTTGTTTATCCTACACAATAGCCACATGATTTGTGATAATATCTTGGGACCCCAATCCCACAAATATGGCTAATATTTTTTATGTTAGTAGCCTCATTGAGTTTACTGGGACTATTTGTGTGAGTAAAGTTCAACACATACACAAGTGTTGGCAGGATTGGGGCCACAGATAACTAAATATTTACTAAATAAGAATATATTTAAACAAATATTCAAAACTTCCTTTTGGCATACTTTGATTCATATCGCCATAGCTTTTCAAATGGTATAGTTATACCAGTATAGTTAAAGCCGTACAACCCTCCCCTCCAGCAGTTATGCCAGTATAAAAATGCTTATAATGATATAACTTATTCCTGTAAGTTTAGGCCTTGACTACACACAAAAATTGTACTATTTAACTATAATAATACTTAGCTCTTATATAGTGCTTTTCCCTAGCAGATTTCAAAAAGCTTTAGAAAAGAGGTCAGTATCATTATTCACTTTTTGTTTTACAGATGTAGAAACAGGCACAGAGCAGTAAAGTGATTTGTTCAAGGTTAGTCAGCAGGTCAGTGGCTGAGCAAGGAATAGCACCCATGTCTCCAGTCTAGTACTCTAAGCTTTAGGCCACCCCTTCAGCATGGATAGTTATACTCCTACAAAAGTGCTTATATCAGTCTCACTTATTCCTGTATGGGAAGGGGAATAAGTTAGTACTTTTGTCTCTACACCTTTCGGCATCATATACATTTTGACAGCTTTGGCTGAATTGGGGTGGTAGCGCAGAGGTTATCAGGTGCTCTCTGATGAAAATGCCACATCACCCCCCGCTTTTTGACTTGTGACTCCTCCCTAAGTCTCATTTTTTGACATGTGCATTTTTGGTTCCGTCGGCCATTTTGGAAAAAGATTGTTTTTTAAAATTTGTATTTAATTCATCCCTATTGAGTGCATTAGAACTAAATGGATAAATATAGCTATTCGTTCCATTTCCTTATTTTTAGAGGAAAATATGCTTTTCATGCATTTTGTGCAACTCTAAATAAAGCCTAGTAAACAGGTGTGCAAAGCCTGAAAGACAGAAGAATAAAGGAGAAGTGTTAACATGCATTTTTAGAGATTTTTTTAACACAGTACATTCCTAAATCAAGTGAATTAAACAATAGCAGAGAGGACACAAAGTACTAGTGACAGAGAAAGAAACAGTAACACTGAGCTAGTTACATACAACCGGGAGGCGGACCCCTTTTATAGATGGCCACGAATGTTTTAAAACATCAAGAAAGGAAAAAAGGCAGAGAGAAGAGAAAAATATCTCACCCCACAGACTGTCACTGGCCTATGACACAACCCTTGTTCTGGGAGCTTGCGATAAACCACATGTCACTGGGCGAGCCCATCGGAAGGTATTCTTCACCCACGGGGCCTCTTATGTAATCACAGGTAATAGCATATTAAAATGGATCACATTTTCCTGTCACACTGAATACATCACTTCATGTATTTATCCACTGATGTTTAATTATACCATATTTTCCTGAGTCATGCTGAACACAGCACTTTATTCATTGTAACATATTCAAATGTAAATTAGAGCTAAAAGAGGCATGCATGTAGATTACTTTAACATGCTCTTGCAAAACCTGTGTAAATTTAGCAATTAGCCTTATTTGGTTTCAATACTTTATCAGTAATCAAATATCCTCTTTCTACATAATGCCTTTAGCATTTGTCTTTTAAAAATAGTAGACAGACCCTAATGAAAAACATACCTAACCTTTATACCAATTTCCCTCATTCCATTTATTCAAAGTAATGCATTCTTCCTAGCCTTCTATATTTATTAGAAATTAGCACCTCGTGACTTTTTCTGTAAGAAGGCCTCTTAATTTGAACCCTGTAACACCAGTTTACAGGATATCATTTATAAAGTTGGAAGATTTTGGGGATCAATACACTATTCAGAGGCGGATTAAGGTTGTGTGGGGCCCTGGGCCTGAGCAAGTGGGAGGGGGGACGACACCCTCCTCACCCCTTCCACCTGTGGTCCTGGCCCTGTTCCACCTCTTCCAACTGTGGCCCCGCCCATGGTTCCACCCCATTCTGCCCCCGACTGCAGACCTGCAACTCTTTGCTCCTTTCTGCCCCAGCCCCAAAGCGGGAACAGCTCTGCCCCCCGCCCACCACCGCCCCGGGCTGCAGCGAGGAGTGAGAGCTCCCCCAGCTCTGAGGCTACAGCAGGGAGCAAAGGCTCCTCCGGTTCCGGGGCCGCAACTGGGGACTGGGAGCTGCGGCTTCCTCCACCCCGCTCTGCCTGGCGCTTCTGCCAGGGTGCAGGGTCGGGGCGCTAGGGCTTCCTCTGCCCCGCCCAGCACTGTTACTGGGGGTGGGGCGCTGGGGCTTCCCCCGCCCTGCCTTGCCTGCCTGGTGCTTCTTCTGGGGCTCTGAGCTTCTGCTGCCTGGCAATAGATTTTTTTCAGGGCCCCCCAATTGGCAGGGGTCCTTGGGCACGGGCCCCATCAGCTCCGTGTCTAATCCGCCACATACCCATCATTTACAGAGGATTATTACATTGAAAAAATAAAAGTTTGAAAAGCCAGGCTATACTTTTGTAACTGTGTGAAGGAGAGTGATAAAGAATTCCCTCTGACACTGTTATCTGAAGAAACATGACCCCGCACATCCTCCTCCTTTTTTCTAAAATTGTCATCTTTTGCAGCTTTTTCAGCAAAAGATTTTTTTAATAATAGAATTTAAATGAAATGAAATGAGAAGTGTTTGAAAGCTATACTATTCCAGACCTTTAAATATAATGTAAGCTTTTTTTTTTACATTGAATCTGTACATTGCAACCTAAAGAGATGCCAAGAACAGGAAACTGCTACGTTTATTTCATCTCCATAATTAAATACCATATATACTCGTTCATAAGCCGATTTTTTTAGTAAAAAGGGGAAGCAAAAGAAAAGGAGGTCGGCTTATGAACGGGTATAGAGAGAGGGAGAGCTGGGACACAGCCCCTCCCCACAACAGAGGGGGCAAGGAGAGGCAGCACAGCCAGAAGGGAAGAGGCGGGGCCAGACTCTCTCCGCTTCTGGCCATGCTGCTCTCCCCACAGCCTCCGAAGCAGCTGCAGCTCCAGGGCTGGCAGGCTGCGGCTGCAATGCCTGGCCTGCCTGCCGGAGCAGGCTGTGACCATGCCGCCTAGCCCTGCCTGCCGGAGCAGCTCCAGCCAGGCCAGAGACATCCTCCCCTGGCCCGCCCCAGCTAAGGTGGGAAGGGATGGGATCGGGAGAGTGTGGGGGTCCTGGGCTAGGGATGGAGTCATGTCGGGGGTGCTCACAGGGGTTACTCCCCTGACCACCAGCTTCTCCCCCCTGCCCCAAATTTCCCCACCAGTTGCTGTCCGGCCCATCAGGGTAAGCAGCTGGTTTACCTCCGTGCCTGCGGACACTCAAGGTAAACAAACCATCTTGGCCCACCAGCAGCTTATCCTGATGGCCCAGGAGCCAAAGTTTGCCGACCCCTGAAATATAAGGTAGGCTTATGAAAGGGTCATACAGTTTTTGCTATTTTTACCTATCCATATTGGGGGGGAAGGGGAAGTCGGCTTATTAACAAACCAGCTTATGATTGAGTATATACGGTAATTATCATTCTGCCACAGAGAGACAGGCCTTTGTGACACCAGAAGTTTAGCAAAGTTTTGCCTAAACAAATTGCATAGTGTGTAAAATCCCCTACAAAAATAGTTTACGCAGAAATAGTTTATAAATTATCACTTGCAAGTTAAAAGCGGAGAATAGGTGGTGAGGTTCTGTGGCCTGTGATCTGCAGGACATCAGATTGGATGATTACAATGGTCCCTTCTGATCTTAAAGTCTATGAATCCAAGAACTAGGGAATATGGTAGACCCATTTAGAAATGTGTGTTATAATTTTAAATGACACAAGTCATAGTTTTCTAAAGGCTTACAGGGGAAGATTAAAAATAAGGGAATGCCAATATACAAGAACTCATTTACAAACAGAATACACCTATGAATATTAGCTTTACAATAAAAATAAAATTGATCCAGCTTGTGTTTTTTATTTCTTAAAGAACAAAGACAAAAGTAAGGGCAAAGGACAAAAATATACAACTCATTTACAGAGGAGTTTTATAATAAAGAATGAAAATATAAAAATATTAAATATAAAATATCAAATATATGTGTATACATTAAATACACATTTTAACCCCCACCCCAATGGTCGACAGCACCAAAAATGCATATATATAAAAAATGAGACCTAGGGGTGTGTCAGAAGACAAAAAGGGGGTGTGGAAACCTTTCAAAATGTATATGATGTGAAAAGGTATGAAATAAAAGTACTGACGTTATACCAGCATAAAGTACCTGGTAGAATTGCCTCCACACATGAGGTTATCGTTATTTAACTATTTCCTTAAAATTCGCCCCCTCCCGCCCAAACAAGAGTTACATAGGCACAAAAACTGTGGCTCAGGCCTCTGTGGATGTTAACCTTAAACTGGTATTCCCCAGCAAGTGCTACACTCTGATGATGTAGTATGAACACAGAGCATTCAGCTCCCAATTAAATGCATGACAAAGCAGGAGATTTTTCAAATTAAGGTACTTTAACTCCTGTTAAATTAACACAAATTTTTTTTAAAAAAAGTGAATGATCTTGGAATGGTTCCTACTTTGTCTCATGTTCAAATGAGTCCTACATTCCTGAGTCCTACTCTACAGAATCAGTCTGTCAAGATGACCTCTTCCTAACTGGCTGTCAATTACTCATTTGAAAGGAGTGTGTGTGATTCCATCTTATACTTTGTAAAGCACTGTAGTGTTTGGAATATCTTTTCCATCATGCTGCAGTTTTCCTTTAAGGAAAAAACAAAATGAGTCAGCCATGGCTTTTCAGTGGCGTTTTCCACTGATGTCAACAGCCCATCAAAGCACTAATCTTGCAAGTACTAATTTTGTTACCTTTTTTATTGTTAGTTTAATCCCTCACTTTCCCCATCAACTACTGTAGCTCAAAGACATTCAAAAATCTGAAGCTACACTCTGCTTTTTTGTGATCTAGTTGAGACCTCAGCAGGGCATTTGTAATGTTGTGTAATGACAGAATTAGAGGGGGAAATACAAAACCATTGCTTTTCACAAATGATTTATTAGGCATTCATTACTGCCAAACTCATTGTGAGCCCATAAATTTGCATACATTTTTACTGATGTGACCCAATTAGAGAGTGAATTGAATTTCATTAAAATGTATATGCTGGCTTTCTTTCTAATAAAGCGCTTGTTGCTGGATGCCTTTCAAGTCTTACTGAAGGGCTTGTTTCAAGGAAATCCGCAGGCTGAAGCACTGTATGTTTAAACTCACATCTTACCTTTCAGCACTGCAAATGCATTTTTTCCTTCTCTTTTTAGTCAGCTAGATGCTCTGCTTTCAAGTGCTAAGGGTAATCCCTCTAGCTTTCACAGGCATTATTGTCAGATGCTTTGATGTGTGATCAGCTGTAACGTGTGTGTGTGTGTGTGTGTGTGTGCGCGCACCCATTCCAGTGCTTTAGAAGTTCCACAATATACACCTCATTCTTGATCTTCAATCCCAAGGATTCCAATACTGCCCAGGTCCTGCACATTGTTCCCAAATCTACAGGGTATAGTCTCCTCTTTTAAAAGATTTTTTTCATGAATTTAGAACTGGTGAAAAGACATTGAATTGAAAGCCCTGGAGACTAAAGTCCTCTCTTCACAGAACGGGAATAGCACAAGCAGTAACACTACAAGTGTCTTCACCCAGGTTGAAATTCAGAGGCAGCACACAGTCTACACACCACTCAAGTCCACTAAAGTGGGACATTTTGGTTCATAAGCTTTGGTTCATAAGCATTTCACCTGTCCTGCCCTACCAACATATCTCATCCCTCTTTGTAAAATAGTCTGTGTAGAAGCATAAGAGCTAGAAATTTATCATCTGAATCTCCACTGCTTTGCATCGTGAGTATGCATTTCCACCAGGGCAGAGTGAGTTCAAAAGGGGTGTAAAACACATTTGGCAGAAACTGCTGAGGCCACTAGAGAAGTGCTGGTATAGTATGGGATACAACTCAGAGTACCAGCCTTATTGGATTTCTGCTGGCTGTGCAGTCACTTGTACTATACCTTAAATAGTGAGCTAGTATTAAAGGTCCTACACTCCAATACCACTTTCCTGAGCCTTCCACTGTCCTATAGGCTCCTGTTAGATACAGGGTGAGTTTTCATTAACTGAAGGAGACATACACCCCCGAAGTTTGTTCTGTGTGTAAGAAGTAGTATTAATAATGTGAGTTATATTAAATGTTTCCCCAATAAAATGTTGCTTTGAAGTTGCGTAAGTTCCTTATAATGTAATGAAGGGCATGACCAAAAACTCTTAAGACGGATGGCGAGATAAATATTTACAATGAGTTCTAGCATAATTCATACTTTCCCCCAGTTATATTAAAATGAGACATAGAACAAGCTTTTGCATTTCCATCTTTCTTTCAGTGTCAGTGGCCTCCTCAGCTCCATATGTACTGAGCCGCAGGGGTGGGGGGGCGGGAAGAATCAGCAGCATAACATGACGTATAAGGTCCATTCTCTCCCCAATGCTTGCCTGGGACAGAGTGGTCCACTCACCACTTGGCGGTACCTCCTAGTGGCTCATCTGGGGAACTAGTTCTGCCAGCTGGCCTGACACCCTTTCCTGCCGTTACTCAGTCTGCCATTCCCCTGAGTCAGTAGCGTAGCCAGGGGGGGAGCAGGGGGAGCGGCCGCTCCCCCTGTGAAGAGAAGCGGCGCTAAGGCGCCGCCCGAGCCCCACTGCGGGAGCCGGGCTCGGGGGCGCTTTAAAAGGCCCGCAGCTCCTGCCGCTGCGGGGAGCCGCTGGCCCTTTAAAGAGCCCCCCCACCAGCCCCGCTGCCTGACCCGGGCTGAGGGGGGGGCGCTTTAAAAGGCCGGCAGCTCCTGCCGCTGCGGGAGCCACCGGCCCTTTAAAGTGCCCCCCACAGCCCCGCTGCCAGACCTGGGCTGGGGGAGCGCGCTTTAAAAGGCCAGCGGCTGCTGCCGCTGTGGGGAGCTGCGGGCCTTTTAAAGTGCCCCCCCCCCAGCCCCGCTTCCGGAGCTGGGCTCAGGCAGGGATTTAAAAGGCCCGGGGGCTCCGCAGCGGCTGGAGCCCCGGGCCCTTTAAAGCGCTGCC
Source organism: Macrochelys suwanniensis (assembly GCA_033296515.1). Classification (NCBI taxonomy): domain Eukaryota; kingdom Metazoa; phylum Chordata; order Testudines; family Chelydridae; genus Macrochelys; species Macrochelys suwanniensis. The sequence goes on along the minus strand of CM065781.1, from coordinate 36,316,236 downwards.
GGGGTGAGTACAGGGGGAGCGGCGCCTTTTTATAACGTCTCCGCTCCCCCTGTGCTCTAAACCTGGCTACGCCACTGCTCTGAGTTACTCCATGGCCTCTCATGCACCGTGAGTAGCAGCATTGTCCTTTTCATAGTTTAGCCCTCTGTCTAAGTCACATTAAAGTTCTCCCTGCTTCCAGGGTTTTGCAAGCCCTTTGAGGCAAACTGTCCCAGGCAGTCTGCTCCCTACTGCCTGGTCTATGCCACTCCCCCAGTGGCTGGTAGGGGAACCCAGACCCACCGTCTACACCGGGTCCCAGTCCAGGGACCCTCTGGGCTTTTATTCTCCCGGCCCATACTGCTCCTTCTCTGGACTGCTTCCTATTCTGTCCCTGCAGCTTCCTTCTCTTCCCTCTTGTATCAGGGAGGTCAATTGCAGGTTTTTCCTTTCCCAGCCTGCCAACTTCCTCTCTTTACAGATCCTGCCCAGCTCCTCCCCACAGCTGGACTTCATCTGCAATTAGGCCCTAGCACTCCCTAGGTTTCCCCCAGGTGCAGCCTATAGGTTATTGGCCTAATTTACCCCTACAGGCCTTGATGGGGGGTACACCCCACACATACAACTAGTCATAGCGGCTTTGTCTGTAGAGAGAAGAGCAAAATGCTCCACACCAGAAAAGAATAACTCTAGTTTCTTCTAAAATCCATAAACAGCAGCTGGCTGAGAACAATGGGAGCCAGAAGCCAGTGTTTTGTGCTTGTTACAGTGCCGGTGAAAGGTGCCATACTAACAGCCCTAGAGACTGAGGTAATCTGTTTACAGATAAAGCAAGTTCATCATGGGAAGCACCATGTATTTCCCTCTTGCCCCTTATCAGTCATTTCTACATCTCAGCATTCATATCCATTCATTAGTTGGTCTCTACTGAAAGGGTGAACAAGGGAATCATTAGTAGTAACTATGATTTTTTTAAATGTATTTTTCATGAAGACACCTGTTCAACTAGGAATTGGACTAAGACCTACCGACCCATTTGATATAGGCTACTGAACTACCAGCAGATGGTAAATGATCATGACATTCAACTACCATTGTCCTGGTCTGGACTCAGACACTGAGAGCAAAAGGCACAATATTCATCATCTTCATCGCCTCCTCCTATCATCTCCTCCTCCTCCTGAAGTGCATGCTGATGAAAAGTGCCATATTAACACCCACAGCTGTTGAAGTCTTTTATTTACTATCCATAGAACATGGCAATGGCCATGTTACCTTCTCGCCCATCACTCTGTTATTGAGAAAGTAGTTTATTTGCTGGTGCCAGTCAGTCCTTGGTCTCTGCTGAGACTGTCAAAAAGGGGGCTAGTTAGTGTCAGCTCTGATCAGTGGTGCTGGAACTAGGGGTGCTGCCGCACCCCTTGACTTGAAGTAGTAATAACAAACACCAAATACGTGGCTTCCATCATGAGCACCTCCTCTATAAAAATTGTTCTAGCACCCCAGACTCTGATGGTGTTTTTGTGATGGGGAACGCTTGTCCAAAGTAACTGAACTGAGACCAATTAACTCATGTGATATGGGCCACTAAAAGTTCTCAGGTAGTACTAGGTTTCAATCACTTCCACAAGCTGGAGATCTAGAGGGGAGAAGCACAAGATTCCCCAGTCCCACTATATTTTTCTAGCATTTGATTACCCACATATTCCAGACTTCCCTGCTCTATGGAATTTACAGCTCCCTAGACAGCTGACTGAAATTTTATTATCCACATTTTTTTATTACGTGGCAAAAACAATGCTGTCACTTTTTGTGCTGGTGGCCCTTCTCCTATGCGCAAATTACCTCAGACTGTCCTTTTCCCACCCTTGCTAATGATTTCTGCCTATTGATAGTGGCAGAATCTCAAAAAGGTGACAAAGCATCTCAAAGAACACAGAATTAGAAAGAGCAGGAGATTTGTTTTCTATGTCTTTTTAATCTCATCAGAAATATTTCACACTTATTAAAAATTCAAGTTGTCGTGAAAAAAATAGGTTACTCATGTTAGACTGTGATTTCTACAAAGAAAATCTTAGGACTAGATAGCAAAGAGGCCAGATTAAATAATCTTAACTAAATCAAGAATTTATCAAGTATCATGATAATATCCTTCATTTATATACCACATTTCACCCTGACAGATTCTAAAGTTCCTTACTGACTGTATATTCAAACAGTCATTTAATTCTCTGCTAACTCTGGGAGTGGAAGCGAAATCATGCATGGACATATGACTTGCCCATAAGATATACCAAACCAGGCATAGGTGCCTACTCCGTGGGTGCTCCGGGGCTGGAGCACCCACGGGGAAAAATTGGTGGGTGCTGAGCACCCACCGGCAGCTCTTCGCCAGCCCCCACACCCGCGCCCAACTCACCTTCTGGGGGTTCCCGCCGGAGGCGCCTCCCACCAAAAAGCCGCGGCTTTTTTTAGCCCAGCCGAAAAGCCATGGCTTTTTTTAGCCCAGCTGCCCGCCTCTCAGCTGTTCAGCGGGGCGGCGGGGGAGCCGCAGGGGAAAGCACAGCGGGGAGGTGCCTCGGGGGAGGGGCATAGAGAGGCGCTGAGAGGTGGGCGGCTGGGCTAAAATAAGCCGCGGCTTTTCGGCTGGGCTAAGGGTACGTCCACACTACCCGCCCAATTCGGCAGGTAGTGATCGATCTTCTGGGATCGATTTATCGAGTCTCATGTAGACGTGTTAAATCGATCCCAGAAGCGCTCCCCGTCGACTCAGGAACTCCAGCTCGGTGCGAGGAGTAAGCGGAGTCAACGGGGAAGCAAGCCTGCGCCGTGTGGACCCGCAGTAAGTACTTTTAATTCGATCTAAGATACATCGACTTCAGCTACGCTATTCTCGTAGCTGAAGTTGCGTATCTTAGATTGACCCCTCCTCCCTAGTGTGGACCAGGCCTAAAAAAAGCCATGGCTTTTCGGCGGGAGGCACCTCTGGCGGGAACTCCCGGAAGGTGAGTTGGGCGTGGGTGCGGGGGCCGGTGGGGAGCTGCCGGTGGGTTCTCAGCACCCACAAATTTTTCCCTGGGGGAGGAGGCGGGGGCAGGGATTTGGGGAAGGGGCAGGGCCGGGGGTGGAGTTGGGGGGGGGCTGGGGATGTGAGCACCCACCGGCGCCGACAAAAGTTGGCGCCTATGAAACCAGGAACAAAAGTAAACTTCTGTTTCACCATACTGGCTAACAAGAATTCAGAAAAGCAGTCTCCTTAAGCATTCCAGTCCTGGATTCAACACCCAGGCATTAGAATTAAATATGAGTGGTTATTTAAAACCAATTTAATCAAACAAAAGGGTTATTCTGATCCCAAAGGACCAGTCACATACCCACGTCAATATATAACTCAGATCTTATCCAATAATCACATTGTTGCCAATCCTTTAGTATCTAAAATCTAAAGATTTATTTATAAAAAGAAAGAAAGGCAAGAGTTAAAATTGGTTAAAGGAATCAAATACATATAACAATTGCAAAAGTTCTTGGATCAGGCTTGTAGCAGTGATGGAATAAACTGCTGGCTTGTTACATCTCTGGTTGCTTCGAAATCATTGGAAGGTCCTCAGTCCCTTGGTTAGAATGCTCCCATTAGTATAAGTTCATAGTCCAGAGGTTTGAGCAGGGCCTTCTATAGTGTCTGCCATATTAAGGGAATCCCATTGTTCTCACTGTGGAAAATTACAGGTAACAAGATGGTGTTTGGAGTCACGTGGGCAAGTCCATACATGATTTCACTTAGTCATAGCAGAAACCACTACCTATACTCCAGATAGAAAGTTCACAGGAAAGTCCATCAAGTATAGATAGGTGTCTTCCATTGTGAGTTAAGTGTTCTTTGTTGGGCCATTCAACTTGAAAGTGCCTTCACAATGTACTGGCAAACAACTTGTTGGTGTTTCCACAGGAGCAAACATTGGAAATACAGGTACAGAGCCAATACTCATAACTTCAAATACAAAAATGATACATGCATACAAATAGCATAATCATATTCAGCACACCTTTCCCAGAACTCCACCCTTGAGGGCACTCTAGTTTATAGTTTACCCCTTCAGGGACACATGGTAATGGAAGGTAATAATGCACTGAGTTTGCTGAAGGATTTCTACAACAATCACCCTTTACTTTGGACAACACAAAAGATACCCAAATCTACGCAAAACAGTAAACAACCGCACACATTTCCATGATTCACCATGCTTGAGCATTCTTTGGAATTTGACATTGGCCATGTCTACACTACCGGCTAAATCGGCACCACTGTGATCAATGCAGCGGTGTTGATTTAGCAGGTTCGCTAAGTTGATGGGAGAGCGCTCTCCTGTCGACATCTGTACTCACCTCCCCAAGAGGTGGAAGCTATGTGAGTGTCTCTTGTCAACACAGTGTGGTGTGGACACTGCTGTAAATTGACCTAAGTTATGTCGACTTCAGTTAGGTAACTTTCGTAACTGAAATAGCATAACTTAGATCGACTTACAGCATTGGTGGAGACCAGCCCTCAGTGTCCTTTCAGCATCCAAACCTGCCCTCTTATGTTCCTTGTTTCTGTAGTTTGGGGCTTTTGTTCTACACACCCAGGTAACTTGACTGAAAATATAAAATATTCTTGTGAAATTCTTCTCTTCCACACAGATAACAACCCCGCTGCCTCAACCACAACACAACACCTTGGGAGGAAACATTGTCTCACAGCTTCATTTTCAAATCCACTGGACCAAATCCTGCTTTCAGTTGCCTGGTTGTTATAGGGGTGTAATTAAGAGCAAATTGTGGCCTAGTCAATACAGCTTAGATATGGTAAAGTCTAGATTTTATGTCACTGGCATAAAGTGACAGCCAAATGAAGGCTAGAATTGGAATTTTTCCTTCTGAGGGTATATTGGCAAAGACGTGAGTTTTAATTTTCCTTCCTCTGGAACACTGTGATGGGACCGTCTATTAGGATGACTTGGTCATGTCCCACAAAATCAATTCGGCAAGACTGAGATGGAACTGGTGAACCTCCGTCCCTTCTGCTTTCCTTTCTAGTGTTTTTAATCACATACTAAACTAAACAGGGCACAGATGTCTTCCAGCCACAAGATCTAGGATCAGTCTGGATTTTCCCTCATGAGGGAAGGCAGAGAGAGGAAAAAAAGAAAACTCTCACATTTTTAGACTGTTTATTTTCACATTAAATATTGGCATATACGTTAAGAATTAAAATATTACTTGTTCTCAAATTTTACAACAGACTAGCCTGTGAATTTAAAAGCATTTGGGGAGGGTTGAGGAGTTCATTAGCTTGTTCCCTCAATGACACTTTCAAACGCTTTCTTTATGGCGACCTCTATTTGAAATTTATGGAATCACTTAAGTGTCAAACAAGCTAAGTGGTGCATTTCATTAATGAAAAATTAATGGAGAAGACCTTGGGCTGGCTTGCAGTACTTGTTTACAATACGTATAATTCATTAGAAGCACATCAGTCAAGCAAGGACCCTAGCGTGGCTCTAGTAGTGTTGTAAATGGGACTTTATTCTCTTTTTTTCCAGTTAATGAAAGTGTGAGGCTGGGAAAAATACACATAAAAGAGATTTAATGAGTCTTCAGAAAAGTGTTAAAAATAGGGTATACAAGTCATAAATTTCAATTACAAACTCAACTCCAGCCATGCTTGTTAGTTTAGGAACAGGATATCATCTCATTTCATAAAAGATAGAAGCTTTTGTGCCAGATGGGACCAGCTGATTTGGAAAAGTTTAGAAGTGTGGTTTATTATTTAGAACCAGTGACCAGGACTCTTTTAGTGCCTCTGCCATCTGAGTCACTGCATGACTTTGAGCAAGTCACTTGGGCCAAAATTTTCAAAATTAGTTGCCTAAAGTTGGACATCTAATTTCATATTTAGAGACCTAAATAAAAATGGACTGATGTTTAAAGGAGCTCAGCACCCGCAGATACTATTCGCATGAATCTTTTGGTTCTTCAACTAATTACTTTCATATAAAATCAAACCAACCCCCAAACATCAGTTGAAAATGCCACATTTTTTCTGGTTTGGGGTCAAAACTAGCACTCTTCATATAGCTCCAACTCCCTCAAAGCTCACTTGATGGAAAATCAGCCCATGCTCATAAATCATATCTAAATCCTGGGTTTGCAATGCAACCTGATACCAGTTACGTTTCATTATAAAAGCTTTGCACAGTTTGGGATCTTTCTTTTTTGTCTGTGGGGATGGAATTCAGGATCTTCAGCACCAAAAGCAAAACCATTAACCCTAGTATTAAAAGAGTAGCTCCATTACTTGTAAGTAGCAGGATCGTCTCCTGTATTTTGGACAGCCAGTAGAAGAAGATGTGATCACACATCTATCCAGCAAGCAAAATGCCTTCTAGCATCATGTTGTGACATTGGTTCATTAATCTTAGAATCACAGAAGTGTAGGGCTGGAAGGGACCTCAAGAAGTCAGCAAGCCCAACTCCTGCACTGTGGCAGGACCAAGTAAACCTAGAACCTGAGCAAAGAGTGCCACTTTCCTGAGTCACCACTCCACTTCCTAAAGCAACCATGTGTTCCTTGGAGGTCTCCTGTCCAAGTACTGACCCAGCCTGATACTGCTTGGCTTGTGAGATTTTCAAGGTCACAGCACAAGAGGTGGTATAGGTCTCATTGAGGAGGAACTCACAGCTGGGTACCCATAATGAATCCTAGGAATGTGAAAAAACTTCAAATTGAGACCAAAAATGTGACCATAATATCCCCATTCAGAGACCATCAGACATATAAAAGTTGAACCCACAAAAACTGTCAGATGTAACTGGAAATGCACAGCAAGAATAGATATTTGAGCTTCTTTTTAAAATGCACTATTCCTCCTTCAAAATTAGGAAACTGGTCAAACTTTTGGGTTTTTACCCTTAAATGGCAAATAAAGTTTAAACAGGAACGCACAGTCACCTGGGTGCAATAGTGCAACCATCTGGGAAAGCAAGTAAGGGGCATCCCATGGAGTGGCAGAACTGTGAATGAATGAGATCTGCAAGTGGACTAACCAAATAGGAAAAATGCGGTGGGACCATTTCCCTCTTCACTTCCTGTGATCAGTTGCATTTCTGTGTACATGACTTAGAAGGATTGGTTATTGGGTATGGAACCAGTTCCTTCCAGGTCTCAGGCTCAGACCCAGTCCAGGCAGGTAGTGACCAAAAGTCATCCACTATGTGAAATTAGGTAATGGTCACAGTTCAATTCCTATTGAACTATATCATAAAAACACTCCTTGTTGGGCGTTACAACAGAGAATCTATCTATCTATCTATCTATCTATCCTCACAATAAATTATATGTGTGACACACAAGCTCATCCAGGGTTGAACATGGAATTTGGTGTAATAAGACTTATTTTTATTCATATAATCAGATAAGTGTAAGCTCTGTGCACATGTGAATTGTACCAAGCAAGTAATAAATCCTGCTCTAAACAATGAACAAGTTGAGGGCATAGGCTAGAACAGAATGGTATAAAACAATACAGCATATGAGTTTTATAAATGCCATGCACCTTGGAGCTTAGAAGGACCTCTAGGAACTCCAGAACAACCTCCTTTCCCGGTTTCATGATTACTGAGATCAAATATAGAACAAAATTTTGCTCCTAAATCCATACTGGGGATTTTGACACTGATAACGATAATAATTTATATCATGGTAGCACCCAGGAACACCAGTTATAGAAGTGGATCCCATTGTGCTAGGCATTGTACATTTATTCTACTCTCTCTTCATTGGTGCAAGTCCAGGAAATTCCTCACCACAACTTGCAGGGAAAACAGAATATTGGAGTCGAGATCTGTCAACAGATCTGACAGCAGGAGTTCAAGATCTTAGGACAGTTGTTTAAACCATTTTGCCTCAGTTTCCCCACCTATAAAATGAAGATAATGATACCCTTCTTTGCAATGTGCTTTGACACCTACAGATGAAAAGCACAGTAGAGTCAGAGATAGGTGGTGTTATTATTATTTTACACTTAACAATGTTTTCACCTGATCAACCCTGATACTTGCTGCGCCATGACAAACATCTCTTCTTTTAGGACACTGCTTTCAAATGTCATGAGAACCTGGCCTGATTTAGACTGACCCACTGCATCCTATGGGCTCCATTCACTGTCTGTTTTCCATTCTAATCAGTCTGCATGGAACAACAAATGAGAAACAACTGGTAGGGCTTTTCTGGCTTTTCCTTGGCAGTGGATTAACAATATAAAGTACTCTGCCAGACAAGTTATTTGTTTTTGCTGTGAGATTAAATGGAATTACTTGGAAAACTATGTGGGTTTATTACTATAATAATTTTCATAAAGTGATAACAAACACAAGCACCACATTATCATCCAAATAAGTTGTTAATGGTCACAACTGCTGTTTAATGTTCTTAAATCAGTTAAGGGAAACTGGCTCTGAGGATTATTTTGTTTAATAATACTAATAACAGCAATAAGAAAATATCCAGATGCTGATTACATTAATCGCAGGGGGAGGAGGAAAGGCAGTAATTATAGAGCACACTGAGGCAGAACTAAGCTGACATTCACATGGCTTTTCCCAACAAAAAATCAGTTGAGTTAATCAGCTTTTAAAATAAGCTTTTCTTTTCTTTCAACAGGTGTGAAAAATATGCTCAGAATGTATCCATATATGGGAACATAACAGTGAAAGTCAAGCTGCTATGCTGGAACCTACTACACTTTAAATAAATCAGCATATTTGTCTGTCTTGGAAAATACAGGCTCTCCTGATGGAAAACCGGGATCAAAGGAGTAGAAAACAATCACAGTAGTATCCACATCCTTCCAAACAAAGCTCTATGACTCACTCGTTGCTCAGAGGTTTGGCTTTTATGATACACAGGTAAGTAAGAGTCCAGCTGGTGAGTTGCTACTGGGGCTGGTCAGAAATTTTCTATCTAAATTGTTTTTCAATGGAAAATTGGGTTTTCAACTGCATGAATTTTTTTGCAAAATTTCCACAGAAAGTTTTGAGTTGTCATCAAAAACCCAAATATCCCAACTACATCTCTGATGATGCACCTTCTCCATGATGTACTACCTCCTCTCTTCAAAGGGGAGACTGTGTTATACCTATAAAATAAAAACCAGCAGGATCTTATTAAAGAGGATAAGACATTTATTGTGAATACAAAAAGAATTATAGTCAACAGTCATTTATAGCTATAATATTTCATTCAGTTTCACATTCATTCATACATACACACAGGTTCTGTATAGATGTTATAGTACCACCCTAGAAGTTGCTGATGTCAAGTTACTGGCCAGGTAACTTGGGCATGAGGGTGGAGCCAAGTCCTTGTCAGATGCATCTGATGCTCCTGGAGGGTGGTAGCAGAACCAGAGACGCAAAATCCTCAGTCTTTAGAGTCCACTATTATAGGAATTAATTCCTATGTTAGCCTGTGGGAACTGTTTCATCCTGCTGTTGCTGAATCAACTCAGCAGACGGCACATTCCTGGTGGCTCCACGCTGTCCAAAGTTTGTTTTTCTCATCCTTCCAGGTGGTGGAGTGGATCCCAGTTTACCCTTCGGGGGTTGTCTGGTCGATCCACTTGACACATTCTTCGGCCGATGGATACTCCCTTCCTAGGCTGGCACCTCCCTAACCATTCATGTACATCAAGCATTCATCAACATACATTCTATATCTTAATCACATCTTATTTTACTGTCTCCACCACTTTCGGGGTGTGTGCTAATTCATTTGAGACTCCCTGCCCTTTAATCACAGAGGGTGGAAGTCTTTCTATGCTGTTTCTAGGTACAAAACATGCATAAAGAACAAAGTCAATTAACTTGTTTGCAAGATTTACATACAGTAGCTTGAAAGTTTTAACAGGATACCCAAGAGATCTTTTTACTTGGTGATGCTATTGGATTTTAAATTGTGGGGGACAAATTATGGGGAGTCACTTTCACTTGGGGGAATCATTTTCAGTACCTTCTTTAATATCCCTACAACTGTGCTTCATCATGGGAGTGTAGTTTGATCAGGGAGCCTGGCCTGTAGAGGAAACGGGGAACTTGAGGAAACTGAATTAGAGCTCCAGCGAGAAGCATTTTTCAAATATAAATATTTTGGGTTTTGGCTGAAATTTCAGTTTTCAGATGAATCATTTTTGTAGTTGCATTTCTGCTAACAATTGAAATTAGCCATAGAGAAAAAAAACATGTTCTACAATCAGACCTATCGGTGACCTCTTACAGGGCTTCTCTAAAGCACAGGACCCCAAGTTTTCATATTACTTTGCTTGTAGTTAATGCATTCCCCTTTGATTCTGATGCCAGAATGCTGGATTGGATCATGAAATGCCTCCCGCTCTGGGTCTGATGCCTGAGAATTGGGGGAAGCCCAAAAGCATAGGTCCCTAAGCACCCACTTACATGTCAGTGCTTGTACTTACAGCCAGTCCTGATTGCTCAGTGGTAAATGAGAAAAAAAGCAAATCCTAAATGGTTGGGCCTCATTTCCTGAGCCCAAGCTGGGAATGTGACCCCTTGATAGACCACCATTGGCCACAAAATTAAAGTGTTCTTCCACAGTGCTCCACATAAGGGAATATTCCCTCAAGATGACCCTTTGCTCCCACCCACTATCTTGGTTTAAAATAAATCCAGTAGTATCAAAAATTTAATGATAGAAAAAGGTATATCATCTAGCACAGTTCTCAACCTATGGTCCCCAGACCCCTGGTTGTCTGCGAATTATGTCTAAGGGGTCCACAAAAGACTTAGACTGAAAACTGATTGAACAGAATTCAACTGTATATATAAACAATAGATTTCCAAAGGGGTCTGTGCCTCCATTCGAAATTTCCAAAAGGGTCCACAGCTTCATTTGAACATTTTTAGGGGTTCACAAATGAAAAAAGGTTGAGAACCACTGATCTAGCACCACAGCTTGTCAGACTATTTGCTACACCATGTCTTCAAGTGCTTTATCCAGCCTCATTTTAAATTACTTATGTGCCATGTCCCTTGGGAGTCTATTCCACAGAGTAACAGATCTCAACATTATTAAATTAATCTTAGTGAGCAGCCTAAATCTACCTCTTTGTAACCTCCTTCCAATTCAGCCCCTTGGACCACCCTAAATTATTCCTCATTTATTTTTAATATTTGAGTGAATTTAATACTTGTGATGGGAGCCAGATTAACAGCCCATCCTCTATTTAGCTAGAGAGCAAGTAGATTATAGCAGTGGTAGTGCACACTTCATCAAACTGTCCCACTAATATGCCTCAGCCCTGATATGAAGGGACTTTTTCCAGAAACAGGAAGGGAATTCAGTTTGGCCTATTCAATCCTTGACTTCTCTTCTTACATTGAACCAGGGCACCACTTGGTGTTAATTGTGATTCATTTCTTCTTCTCTTGGAATGGGGACAGCACAGAGTCTTTCAGATAGTACTGTCTTATAACTGTTATTGAGTTGGTCTGGACTGCATATGGGGATCTAGAGGTGAAAGACTGTTGCATCACCAGGCTCAAGTGTCATTCAGTTACTATCCAGAATCTTGGCTGATATTACACGGTAGAAACTTCAGAAACAGACTTCAAAGAGAAACTATAGAACTAAAATTCATTTGCAAATTTAACACCATTAGTTTGGGTTTGAATAGGGACTGGGAGTGGCTGGCTCACTACAAAAGCAGCTTTGCCTTTCCTGGAATTGACACCTCCTCATCAATTATTGGGAGTGGATTACATCCACCCTGATCCAATTGTCCCTGTCAACACTGGTTCTCCACTTGTGAGGTAACTCCCTTCTCTTCATGTGTCAGTATAATAATGCCTGCATCTGTAATTTTCACTCCGTGCATCTAAAGAAGTGGGTTTTTTACCCACGAAAGCTTATGCCCAAATAAATCTGTTAGTCTTTAAGGTGCCACCGGACTCCTTGTTGTTTTTGTGGATACAGACTAACACAGCTACCCCCTGATACTTGACACAAACAGTAGGCAAACCAACCAATATCATCCAGGAGCTAACATAAAGGTTCCAGAAGACTGGAGCCATAGCTGCATCTTTTCTTCATATATCAGCTAATTGATAGTAAGGGGGTTTCAAAATAAACGATATGAGTCTGCCTTATTTTAAACTAGACAAGACAAAGCATCCGACAATACTACACAGGCCTCTATCAGGAGTAGATGATTTCATAGTTCATGCTTTGTCCAATTTCTAAGATTTTCAGATTCAAGACAAACTCTCAGAGTCATTTCAGAATGATAATGTTAATCTCTTGGACAAACACATGAAGGAGAGGAGCTGGTATCAGGCTGCATTGGAGAAACAGATGAAGAAGAGGAGCAAATTCTTTCAAGTTAACACTAGGCCCTTTGCACTGATCAAAGATATCTAGTCTGAAATCAAAGGCACTCTAATATTTTTAGTCAAATTAACCTACAAAATTTATAAGCTTTGAATGTGGCAATTAAATAATTTCTGATTTACAGAAAGGGAGTCTGTAAATTACAACACCAATGTGAGAAGTCATCTTGTTAAACCTTGTGAATGAGATGCCAAAGCTTGTGAGGACATTATATTATAACTGGAGAAAAGTATCCTGTAATCTCTTTGGGTCAAGCTCAGAGGCCCTTATTCAGTTTTTATTCCGTTCTTATTAAGTCTTTATTCAAGCAAACTCTTGTTAAAGTCTATGGGATTTTTCACTGAATAAAGATTTCGGGGTTTGGTCCATATGTCTTCAAAAAACTCTCCAAAGGAAATTTCAAAAAAGACTAATAAAATTGCTTGAATGTTTGGGATCTAATTGTCTCTTATCTGCATTGTGGATCAAGTAATCAGCCTTCCATGCAGATTTTGTTCCAGCTTTGTCTCCCTTGTTTACCAGGGACCACATAGTGTCTGGAACTTTGTGCAACCCAGGTGACATCCAGTGGCTAAATACAATACTGGAAGTAAATATATCATTTCTTGCTTATTCAAATTCAGTTGAGAGAAGATTCACAATTCTTGGACAATTTGTGAACACACAAAAGAAAGGCCATAGCTAATGTTCACCATAAATAATTGGACCAGCTGTGTTCCAATGTTTTGGCCATCCTGGCAACTTTCTCAATATATTTTGAACAGCATTTTCATCTGAAAAAGTGATTTCTTGGCTATTTTTGTTCAGTGCTTGCAAATATCACAGACATTCTTTATAATATGTATTATATAAGCACAGAGTGAAAGGTTTTGTAGCAGTTAGATAATCAAAATATTATTATTTCTTTTGTCAACTTCCCATTGTCCCCCAGTTAAAAACAGCTCTCACCCTAATTTAAGCTTGTTTTGATCAGTCAGGTTTAAGAGGATTAACCTTCACTCACAGGAGTTTCTGTCTCCCTTTTCTCCTTGTGTTCTATCTAGGAAGACTACACAATGGCTTAAATCTGATATGACATTTATCTTCTCAAATGATGAGTTATCATCAGGTATCATTTCCTGCCTAGTGAAGATAAATGCCATTTCAAATCACACATTATTTATTGAGCACAAACAATACAAGTCCTTTTGTGGATTTTCCTTCCATCCAGGGTGTTTTATCATTTTATTTTTTAAATAAAACATTAAAAAGAAAAGCAAAGAAATAACCAAAATGTTCATACTCTTTCCAGCTGCTATTCTATTCTATGCCCATCACCATGGAGTCTGGATACCAGTAGTGCAAGAGGACTAGATTCCCAGGTGCACCAAAGCAACTTTATGACACCCTTTTGTGCCCTCAACCATGAGGATAGCTGGAGACTGAACCAGCCCTCAGTGCAAATTAGAGCTACCTCTGGGCAACACTTACTTGTGCCAGCGAATAGGAGCGCTCTAGGAGCTGCTCTACAGGTCAGTATTACTAAAATGGACCATGCTCTGGCCCTGTCCCCTCCCAAACATGACATCCCTCCCCCAAGCCTGGATTATATCCCACAGGATATGGACAGGTGTGTATGTGTGTGTGTATGGGCCTCAATGAGAGTGATTAGTCAAACAAGCTTGTGCTGTTGGTTGAGATATTTCTATAGGTAAATCACCATTTCATTCCTTTGAGGGATTTCAACAGTGCCTGTAGCTTCTCCATCAACTTCAGGTGGTGAAGAAGACTGCATTTTATGCTTTCTTCAGGAGCATCCAACATTGGCAATGTCAGAGACACAAGAGTGGAGCAGCTGGGTCATTTTTGCTAACTCTCCTTTCACTAATTAGAAATTACAGTTACATTCCATATGTTGTGAGACCAGCTTGTAAAAATTTGCCACCTATTATTTGTAGTGATGGGAGGTGCCAGAGTGATAGCCCTGAAATCTAAAACTCTTTATCCACAGAGCAAGGGAGCGTCCAAATAGAATTCTCTGCCCTATGAACAGTTCTCACCTGGAAGGGTCAGCTTTAGGAGGGATGGGGCAGATCAGTCTTCATGGTACTCTGTATACTGATCGCAGTCCATAGGCAGCTCCCATTAGCATTAATACCATGAGGATGAGTGTGGCAGAACAACAAATATAAATAGATTAGTGGAAGTTCCATACGTGGAGTGAAGGTCTTCACTTGCCAATCCTTATTGCTTATGGTTTGACTACCAATTCACAGGTGCCAACGCTCGTGATAGACAGCTGTCTATTAGGAAGTGAACTGAGAGCAGGCCTCTGAACAGTTATCAGATAGAAGCAGTGATCTAGAGGTAAAAGTCTTTGTGTAGCATTATTGATCTCCAATCCATACAAACCCCATATATTTTATGTTCCCCCTCATATTATATTGTTCCCATCACCACCATAGCTAGGAACATTCATTTTCATAGGTTTTAAAGATACAAAGGACCATTATGATCATCTGGCTTGACCTTCTATATGTCACAGGCCATAGAATTTTTATTACTGCCCTGTTTTGTTTCTGGTTCTAGGTTCTCAGGTGAATTGAGTTAAGTGTTTCTCAGTCATGAGAATAGGTCCTTCAGTTTCTGAGTGAGCTTTCTCTCCTGATAGGTATTCTCTCATTTTCCCAGGTGCGAAGTACTCTAGGTATTGGTCCGTGCGGTATGTTATATGACAGCATACCTACAGAGGGATGAAATTGTTTTCGAGGGCAATTTAGAACACGAGGGTTCCCGAATGACACCAGCTCATAACGATATAAATAAGAAGGAAATATGATTAGCTCTGGTCTCATTTCTGATTGGAGCAGTGAGAGCTTTGAGGTGACCCCTCACACGAAGTTCTTTAAGTTAAGGAGAACACTCTAGCACATAACATAAGCAAAACAATTTCCCCATACTATCAGGAAGCATAGGAAAATAATCCAAAAATGAGCATCCCGGGAACGGAGTCACAGTGAATGCAATTTCATGCAAGAAGGTAATAAACACATGAAATAAGCTGACATGAAAGGTGACTGGGGCCAGAAACAGTGATATATTTAAGGGAGAACTAGACAAGCTTCTTACACAAGACATCAAGGGGAAAGGAAAGGAAAGAAACAGACAGAAAATGCAACCATGGCAACAAGGGACATTCAAAGGGGACAGGAAAATGTCTATGGACTTTGGTCACCAATGGTGCTTTATGTACAATATAATTATTTCATTTTTCTTTGATAATGATAGCAATTTACATTAAAAGAAAGCTGTATCAATGTTAACCTGTATATCCTTCCAACACCCCTGTGATATGAGTAAGCAAGTAACTAAGTATGTCTGGAATGAGAGTCACTAAGCAGGGATGGAGAGTGGAAACTGGGGGGTAAAATTGGGGAATATGTGGGATGGAACTTGAGGACACCTGAAAAGAAAAAATAGCCTATGAAATCATTCTTTGGTACCTACTAGTTGTCCATGCTACCTCTTCTAGCGCTTATTTCCCCTTTTGTTCCCTTTCCACACTTCCCTAAGAAGTCACCCACTTTGGAATAAGTTTTTGGTTAAAAAGATCAAGGAGTGTGTTGTCTGATGGTTAAAGCAGATGATTAGGAATTAGGACTGCTGGGTTTTCTTCCTACCTGTGTCACTGACTCACTTTGTGGCCTTGGACACATCACTTAATTTCTCTGTGCCTCATTGAGGGTAATGATACTTATTTACCTCACCCAGTGGTTGTGAAACTTAAGGTTTGCTTTGAGATCTTCCGATGGAGGGAGCTAAAGAAGTACAAACTAGCATTAAGGATCATCTTCCTCTCCAGCTGATGCCAGTGCTGATCTACGAACAAATAATTCCAGGCTTGATGTACCTGCTGGGAAGGTTTAGCAGCCTCATTTCTACACCATTATCTTCCCCAGCTTCTGTAGAGAATCCAGGCAAGGATGCCAGATTCCAGCTCCATGTGTCAGAACATGCTGTAGTCCCTACATTAATAAAAACTATGTAAACAGTTCATTTTCTAAAATTTGTTTAATCCAACTCTGTCCGCATATCTATTCAAATGACACCATCATAGGACCTAATCACATCAGCCACGCCATCAGGGGCTCATTCCCCTGCACATCTACCAATGTGATATATGCCATCATGTGCCAGCAATGCCCCTCTGCCATGTACATTGGCCAAACCGGACAGTCTCTACGCAAAAGAATAAATGGACGCAAATCAGACATCAAGAATTATAACATTTGAAAACCAGTAGGAGAACACTTCAGTCTCTCTGGTCACTCAATAACAGACCTAAAAGTCACAATTCTTCAACAAAAAAACTTCAAAAACAGACTCCAACGAGAAACTGCAGAACTGGAATTAATTTGCAAACTGGAGACCATTAAATTAGGCTAGAATAAAGACTGGGAGTGGCTGGGTCATTACACAAACTAAATATATTTCCCCATGCTAATTTTCCCCTACCGTTACTCACACCTTCTTGTCAACTGTTTGAAATGGGCCATCTTGATTATCACAACAAATTTTTTTTTTCTCCTGCTGAAAATAGCCCTCCTTAATTGATTTGTCTCATTAGAGTTGGTATGGCAACTCCCATCTTTTCATGTTTTCTGTATATATATATCTTCCTACTGTATTTTCCACTCCATGCATCTGATGAAATGGGTTTTAGCCCTCAAAAGCTTGTGCCCAAATAAATTTGTTAGTCTCTAAGGTGCCACAAGTACTCCTTGTTCTTTTTGCTAATCCATCGGTGGACATTTCAAACAGCTGTGTCAGATCAACCACATCTAAATCTGAGATGACCCCCAACACATACAGAGTAATGATAGAGTGGAAACCAATTAATACATGAAAGGGGAATTTGGAATATTTTTTGTAACTATTTTTAGGAAATCTGCATTTATGGACAAATCGCATTTCACTAGCTCTCTGCTGTTTCCTCATAGGCACACTCGGTAGTGTCTCTGTCACTTCTTTATTGCATTGTAGTCCTTATTGCACACATGCTCCAGCTAGATCTTCCCAAGCCTAACTTCTCTTACAACTCAGAGTCTTATGCCACCTAATCTTATGGCTTGGCAAGGAATTTCAGCCTAATGCTTATTACTAATGCCTTGACAGCATGTTAAATGCTTTTATTTTTCAATAGACACAAAAGGGTCAGTGTACTTAAATATATGTATTTTACACAGTTCATTGAACTCTTGATATTTAGAGTGATATTCAAGATTTGTGAGCCCCCAAATACCAATTTTAAGGGCCTCATTTTTGTTTTTCCCTCTTGACTATAATAGTTAGTAGATGATTAACTAGAGTTAAAGTTTTATCCAAACCTTGAGGGGCTATGATTCGTGATTTCACACTCAAGTTTAGCTTAGCTTCTTGGAGTTTGGCTCTTTATGTCTACACAGCAAAATGAGGGTTATTGGTAATTGAGTCTGATTCTAAATCAGTAAGTCTAAGGAAGTCTAAGTTGTTGTAACATACTTGGTGAAGGACTTGGGAGAAGTCAGAAGTTAAACCAACTTCGACTCCCTCTAGACTCCACTACACTTACTTTGACTCCTTTAGACTCACCTCTGAATCTGTCCCTCAGTCAGGAAGAGTTTTTACTTACATTTCCCCTGTAGATTATTCTCCTGACTACATGGGAGGAATGATTCTCAGACGTCAGAAATCCTGGCTGACTCATCTCCTAACCTTACCCACTTCTGCTCTTAAAATATTTTTAAAGGCATCTGACAAAATCTGGAAAGCCTTCAAGTGGATAACTTATTTCTCCTTCCACCACCACCATCACCTTCAGTGGTCCCTCATAGCTCACCCACTAGAACAAGAGCTTCTTTAAGAGGACTGTTTCCTTCAAGAACAGAAGCAGGAAAGAGACTATAAATAGGCCAGGGAGCAGAGGGGGAAAAGTGCTGGTGGAAGCTTTTGAACTGGCTCTGTTCTGAAATAAAGCCATCTCTTTATGTGTGTGTGTGTGTGTGAGAGAGAGTGTGTGTGTGGTGGAAGGCTTATGGTGCCAACGGTTGAGATGTCACGAATAATTAAGAGACTGCCAGAAGGCCCAAAAGGAGAGAAAAAAATACAAATCTTTTATAGCTGCATGTGAAATCTTTTCTCCCTCACATCAAAGACCCAACTGTGCTCTCCAATTATTTGATAAGTTCAGTTTCACCATGGATAACAAGGCTCTCTCTCTCTCACTCGCTCTCTCAAACAGTCTCATACTGATGTGCTTAAATTGCTCAGAAAACACAAGACTTTATTAACTCCTGCTTGGCTGTGGCTCTTGTGACAATTCACCCTACAAATTGCAGCAGCTGTGTTATATGTAGTGCTGTGTGGGTGCAGTATAAGCTTGAGGATGCTACGGGGACTTTAGGGGAGAAGAACGAGGCCGGAGGGATGACGACTGTGAATGTGCTTGAATAAAAGATTCGGTTGAATTCTGCTGATTGCTTGCTTACTTAGGTCAAAATGCAACAGAAAATGTTCTCATCGTGTGGCTGTTACAGAGAATTGGCCCCAGTTCAGGGTTGTATGTAAGATTGTGAGGTGTACCATGTAGGGTGACGGGCAGCAAGTGTGAAAAATCGGGATGGGGGTGGGGGTAATAGGAGCCTATATAAGAAAAAGACCCCAAAATCAGGACTGTCCCTATAAAATTGGGACATCTTGTCACCCGAGTACTATGTCTTGTGAGAGGGCTACGATCATCTGCTGCAGACTCAAGAAACAGAAGACATAGCCCTTCTGGCGCAATGAAATGATCCCATCCTCGTTCTGTAGGTGTATAATTTAGGGATTATTATTATTTATTTGTGGTAGCAATAAATCCTGAACGGGATTGGAATCCCTCACGTACAAACATAGGAAGAGACAATCCCCAGTTTAAAGCGCTCACAATCTATAAATTGTTCAGGGAAATGGTTAGGAAGCGTGGCACTGAAAGGCAGGGCTCTGGACCCTCGGTGGGGCTGCTGAGGAACAGAAAGAAAATGGTCTAGTGGAGTGGAGAGGGAGACAGATCTGAGGGATTAAATGAAGAGCTACAAAAATAGTCCAGTCATAAAAGTGCAGTGCACCAATGTGTAAAGGCCTGATTTTCCCTCACTTACATTGGTGTAAGCCAGCAATATCTGTCCATAGTTACACCAGTGAAAAGCCGATGTGAGATCAAAATCAGGCCCTTTGACTCTATTTAGTATTTTGAAAGCATTTGCTGCCTTCCTTTTAGTTTGCTACCTTCTGTTCTCGCCTCGGTCTTTTGAGCAGTAGTATTGCTAAGTATATGCATGTATATGTCTTATTCTGGCTGTATGCAACTTCAAATTAACATTTGGAGTTTAACAAATAACACAGACACAAAGATGTTCTCAGGAGACCTTCCCTGAGTGGACAAGACACAGTCTCTCTAGTCTCCAGGAATATTGTGTTTTGGAGGAGAAAAGAGGTGTAGAAGTCCATGCCTTTGGGTGGTGGGCAAATGTCTGGTGCCTACAGCGAACCATTTCAACCAAAACAAAAGCTGCTTTTTTTGGGTGTAAATTGCTCAAGGAGGGTGCCAGTGTTAGCCAAGTTATAGATGTGTCTCAATTTATATAAAGCACAAGAAATTCTAGGCATCAGTTCCTAAGGCCCTGTGCTGACATAGATTTCAAAAGCCCTGCACTGTGATAGCAGCGGCTGCACTTTTCAAAGTTGCACACATCTCTGGGGAGTAGCACTGGCACTGTAGGAGACAAGACTTGCACTATAATGTTTATTTTCTCTTTAATTTTTTAAGGGAAGTCCTGTAACAGCAATAGCAATTGCTTGGCACAGAAAAACTTCCTAGGAAGCAAATGGAGGGCTGGGCTTAATGATTCCTCAGCTTTGCCTCAAGCCATCATCTTTCCACTTGGTCATTAATCCCCAACCAGTGCCAAAGGCCTGGTATTGTTGTTGTGTTTAATTCAAAGAGGTTACACAGGCTGCTTCCCAGGAAAATTTTCTAATGCAAGTCGAGGGACAGGTTTACTTCTTTTCGTTCTTTGCAGGAAATCTCTAGCCTCTGATATACAGATCCATGGAGGGACGAGGCAGCATCTAGAGCCTGAACACATACATCACAGCACAGAAAGGGGAGAAATAACATATATTTTGGTTCATCTCCATGCTGCCCAGACTGAAGTGGTGTGGCTGCGGCTTTCTGGGCTGCTGCCTGGGCTGCACCTGTTCTAGAGTCACTGCTTGCCAGGTCTCTGAACCTGGATAATTTCACAAGCACTGAAGTCATGTCTGTTTGTGTTTTTAAGCAGAAAATTTGAAGCTACTTTCCTTTGCCTCCCAACCTATGGCAAAGATTGGATTTTGTGGAGAGGGAAACGGCAGGTTACCATTCTGCCCTATGTCGCAGGAGGTGTCCCAGTCATTCTTGGCTGGATGAAATGTGAAGAAAGTAATGGGTAAACTTCTGGTTGTGCAACAGAAAGGAAATAAGAGAGTGAGGGGATGACACTTTGACAGGAAACTGCTGCATAAAGAGTAATACAATCCCCTCCGGGACCAAGGTCAGAAGCGAACCTTGCCCACAGTGGTAACAAGACAGTAGCAGTGTGTTCCAGGGCTATTTAACAAAACACCGCAACACTATGCAACAGTTTAGGACTGGAAGGAGAATAGCATAGAATGCCTTGTGTCTCAGAGCTATTTCTGTGGCAAGCACAATTGGATTCGAGGGCACAAACTGTTGGTTTGCCAGCATCACACCTAGAAAACAAGGACAAGTACTGCAGAAATTAAGTGCCAACTGATGCCAAGATCCCTATGCCTCGCTTGAATACTAGCAAACCCATGGCTGAAATCAGCCTGGTTCAGCTGTATGCTAGCATTGTTAAAACAGATATTAGAGTTATAAAAATATATTTAGTGTTTAGACTTTATGGAACGTGTAAATTGCTATCTGCGTTAGTCTCACTTATAACATCTGTATCCCACATTGTAAGGTAATATTTGAGCATCTGCATTGTAAGCCTCTGTAAATGTGTAAACCACTAGACAGGAGAGAGACGTTATTTAGTGTGAAATGCTGGCCTCCAACAGAAGATGTTATGTCCTACCCCACAAGGAACACCCATTGACACCAGATGAAGTGTTGTGGAACATCAAAAAGGACTGCTGATTGTTCTCCCCCATCCTTGAAGAGCTGTGCAAGCGAATTCCTCCCATCAGCTGAGTTTGTTAACTCAAAGTAGAAGGAGGGCAAGAGATAAAAGTCCCTAACTAGGAGGTACTGTATCTCTTTGCTGCTTGCATTCTCGAAGGTAATGTTTTCTAGGCATAAGCAAGAGATCCCCTGTATTTAGCCTGGGTTAGCCCTAAAGGACATATAGACCATGCTTATTATAGAAGCTTCTATTACTTCTTGAAATTTAAGATTAACTCACTTGTGTGTGTGTGTGTGTGTATGTTTTCCTGCTTTGTCCTTGTAAATAAATCTTGTTTCCTTTTTAATGAATCTTTAGATAGTTTATTATACGATTGGCGACAATCTGGTGTGAGATTTAAGGTGCAATTGACCTGGGGTAAGTGACTGGTCCTTTGGGACAGGGAGTAACCTGAATATTATGGTGATTCATGCTGTAAGGGACCATCTACCACAAAGGCAAGTTTGCCTAAGTGACAAGATAGATCAGAGTATCCAAAGCAACTGTCTGTGCCTCCATGGTTAGGCTGTTATAGTGCCGGAGGAGTTCACACTTAATACTTGGTTGGTGAAATCTAAATATAAAACTCACAACCAGTTTGGGGTTTGTACACTGTTCCTAACAGTCTGCCCTGAGGATAGCACCCATGCTCTTGAGCCACTGCAGGACAGTGGGACATGAGGCTGATGATCTTATACATCTTATAAAGAAACAGTATAAAATATACCAAACAAAACTAAAATTCTTTCATTAAAAGGCTGTTACATTACTATATACTTCAGCTATCTTATGCCTGTGGGGGAATATGAAAGCAATGACAAATCCCTTCAGAGAGTCCCTCATTACCAGAAAACCTCCCCATCAAACTCCCACACATAAGCATCAAGATTAATTAAAATGGCTTGTATGTTTAGTTGATGATGTGATGCTGCCAGATTGGTTGCCTAGTGTCACATGCCTAGTGCCAATTAATCACGGCTGACTTAATGGGCAACCATCATGCATCAGGGGGACCGGGTAATATCACAATATGAGGAGAGTTGAAGGTACTCTGCACCACACAGTATTGAGCCCTTCAGATGTAGAATTGAGATACGAAAGCATTTTTCTTTCACATATTCCATTTTGCAGTTGGGATCTGATCTGAGGTGCTCAGACCCCTTGGTGATCATCATGATATAAATGGAGATAGAGAGAGAGAGATTTTACAAATTTGAGACATCATTCCACAGCCACTTCTGCAGCCATAGCATCATGGATGAGGGAGATGATGATCATCATCATAATAAACAACTTAGCACTTAATAGTGCTTTATATTGCCAAAGTGTTGCATACATAATGCATTAATCAATTAATCCTCAACACCCTGAGAGATATTTTCATCCCCATTTTCTACATACAGGAGACCGAGTTTAGCTCAACCGATATGATAACACAGCAGCCTCCTGCTTCTTCTTCCTACAACTCTGTGCCAAGTAAATACCTCTGGGCACTTTCGTTTCTTACTCAAGCCTCATGAAAGATCTGGGAAATGGCATTAGCTTGTGGGTGTGGCCTGGAGAGATGGAGTGAAAAGGGAGGGAGGTGGAAAGATACTGTGTCTGTATGCTCTAAACTGTAGACATAATATCGCTTCAAGGAAGGAAAAAGCAGATACCTGAGACTGTAAGGCTGTTCAGTTCCAGACACAGCTATTCTCCAAAAGCACTGACCAGAAGGTAAGAATGACGCATGCGGGGTTTGTAGTGTGAATGGCTATAAATGGTTTGTCACAAACATTTTATTCATTGTTGCTCTCACCCTCAAGGGAACATGGAGTGGATAGGGAGACAAGAGAAAGGGAACATATAGGTTATATTTACATATAGTGTGTGTGTGTGTGGGGGGGGGAATTGTGGGGAAAGAAAGAGACACCATGTTGTGTCTGGAATGAGCTGAAATTTGCTTTTTAAAAGGAGTAATAATCATGGAATGTATTTTTTTCCAGGAAAAACCTGCAATCAGAATTAACACTGGAGAAGTTATTTGAAAACTTTTGGGGACCACACTTAAAATGTCTAAACTAATTCCTTCTGCAAGAACCAAGCAGGGAAAAGTTCCTCAGAGAAAAGCTGGGGACAGTGCAGGCAGAAACTCAAAGGCTGACAAGGGGACAGAAAACCCAGGAGTTATGGATGCTCAGCCTGTGTCACAAGGAGCAGAATTTGCAGTCACCAAGTCTGGAAGAAAGTTGAGGGCACCAGAGGCTTCAAGTACTCAAGACTCAGAGTGCTCACAGCAGCCTTCAAAGATTTGTCGACAGCTGAGAAGGGCTGGTTCTGCAAAACCAATAGACGAATCTGGAGGTTAGTGCATCTCATTTCATCTGGATGCTTGTTGTTACAGCTCATGTAGAAATGCTGCAGGCTTCATATTGTTTCCTTTCTTTAAGGCAGCAAATAAAGCCTATCTATCTATGTCATGTTGATCTTATCCCCACCTGGAGTTTTAGGTAATAGTTCCACTAAATAGTTTTCTCAGGCTGTCCTCAGATCAGGATATTGGGGGAGAGTGGTGGATGGGTAGGCACAGCCCGATGAGGTGAGACAGCTGGAGCAGTTGTGACCTGGGTATCAACAATGTGGCATTATCTTTTCTTCCTTCCCGTATGTTCTGTACTATACAGAGACAATTATTCAAGGCCATATTATTACTACAAAGATTTAGACTTTCTAGCTGTTGTTACTAGGGGTTCCTGCAAATTCTTACCTGTGCAAGTACAGCAGACCCTCGCTATAATGCCCTGCACAATAGGCTTGGGCTATAGTTAGGACCCTACCAAATTCACGGGCCATTTTGGTCAATTTCACGGTTATAGGATTTTTAAAATAGTAAGTTTTTTAGTAAGATTGGACAAACTTTGAGTGTTCAATCAAGGGCCAGGATCCTATTGTGTTAGATGCCATACAGGCAAGTAACAAGGAGACAGCTCTTGTCCCAGAGAGCTCACTATATAGGTCTATGACAAGATCCCTCCCACGGGATCAGTGGTTTGAGCATTGGCCTGCTAAACCCAGGGTTGTGAGTTCAATCCTTGAGGGGGCCATTTAGGGATCTGGGGCAAAAATCTGTCAGGGGACAGTACTTGGTCCTGCTAGTGAAAGCAGGGGACTGGACTCGATGACCTTTCAAGGTCGTTCCAGTTCTAGGAGATTGGCATATCTCCATTTAAAAAAAAAAGTTTCATGACTTCAGCTATTTATATCTGAAATTTCACGGTGTTGTAATTGTAGGGGTCCTGACCCAAAAAAAAGTTGTGGGGGCAGGGTGTCACAAGGTTCGTGTGTGTGTGTGGGGGGGGGTTGTAGTACTGCTACCCTTACTTAGGGTTGCCAACTTTCTACTCGCACAAAACCGAACACCCTTGCCCTATCCCTCCTCTGAGTGTCCATAGAGATAAACATGAAAGCCCAGCTGACGACAGATTTGCCCCACAACTTACACGCAGCACATGGCATTAGCCAGGGTTCATTCATTAATGTTTGTAGAAAAGCCAAGCTTATTAATGATTAATTATTGTTGTCATTATACTGATGTAATAGATCTGCTTTTAGCTTGGTACTGCGTAAAGGATCCCAGGGAATTCTGGGATGCATCTGCAATGACTTGTAACTTTCTCTATGTAAAGGCAAAAGAATTGATACATGTGTTTCTTACTAGCAATAAAGCTAAGACCTTGGAAATTCTTTAGGAGCCACATCTGAAGTGCCTGAAACAATGCCACCCAAAAGCCCGAGAAAGCAAAGTAACTGGGCTCCAGAATGTGAGAAGGAAAGAAAAATTCCTCAGAGAAGAGCCAGAGGAGGGAGAGGCAAAGGAGCACAGGATGAGGAGGGGATAGAAGACTCAGAAACGGCAGCTATTCTGTCTCCATTAGCCCCAGAGCAGCTCTCTGCGCACTGCCCAGACCCCAAGCAGACTGGATCTGCCCAAAGGAGGAGAGAATCTGCAGGTTGGTGCAGACAATTGCTGGTTGGATGAGTAATCTAGGAGAGCGTCACAGTCACACTTCATATTTTTTCACCTAAGGGGGTGAAGGAAAACCTTGCTGTATGTGCTGTGATTATGTTATCCCTTCCTGTTAGTGCTATTACTGGGAGTGTCCAATCAAGGGCCAGGATCCTATTGTGTTAGATGCCATACAGGCAAGTAACAAGGAGACAGCTCTTGTCCCAGAGAGCTCACTATATAGGTCTATGACAAGATGCAGCAGATGGATGTGTCAAATAAAGAGGATGAAAAAGTAGGAGTAAAATGAGCCCCCTCTGTATAGTGGGGCAGTGGGGTGCTGAGACTACTTATGACAAAAAATGGTCAAAAACTGGAAAGAAAATGTCACTGAAAAATTTCAAGTTATTTTCACATCTCAGGTTTTAAAAAGGAGTGATTCTTTTGTTTATTCAAATTTTTCCGGTGAAAGGCTATACTCGACATTCCCATTTACAAATTTACATTTACTCAACATTCACATTTACAAAGCTCCCCACTTTCCCTCCCTTATTCTCCCTCCCCCGCTTTTTTTTCATTTTACCCTGGAAGCAGGGATTGGTGGGGGAGGGAGAGGAGAGGGGAAAGCAAAAAAACCAAAAAACCCGAACACCATAAAGGCTACATTTTTCATAGAAAAAATCATAAAATTAGGGGGGAACTGTTATGAAAATTTCCAATTTTGAAAAAAAGCTGTTTTTCAACAACCACCAACAAAGACAACTACCAACAAACCACAACAAACCACATCCCCTCCCCCCCATCCAACAACCACAACCCACAACCACAACACATTTTTCTTCAAAATATTTCAACTAGATCTACTTCCTTGAACATAAAATGTGTTTGTTTTCATTGCTCCTTTGCCTTTTAAGTTTGCTACAAACCTTTTAATTAACCTAGGCTGCAAGGGCCAGGGCAGTCTACCTGTTACGTGTACATACAGCACGTAGCATGATGTCTCCCTACCTTAGGTACTTATATGTCCCCCCGTTACTGTAGTATCTGAGCATCTCACAGTCTTTAATGAATTTATTTTCACAACACCCCTGTGAGTTAGGGGAGTGCTATTATCCCCATTAGAATAATAACAGGAGTGGATCATTCCTGGAGCTTTAGCTAGTGGTTGCCAACAGATGGTGCAAGTTACTCTCCTGTCTCCCTCACTTGGGCTTCCCTCTGGGATTCAGGATATTGAGGTATCAAGAAGACACAGCTTTGGTGGGTGAGATGGCTGTTACAGTAACCCTGTCCATCCTAAATGAGCATCATATTTTCTTCCCACTGGTGGGTTGTGTGCAATGGAGAAATAATAAAGAACTTTCTGTTGGCTCAGGCATCTGGCTATTTTTATTGTTGCTGCTCTTGTTCCAGGAAAGAACCAGACACAATGAAGATGAAGGTGGATGTTGGACTCTGGAGAATGTTTTTGTAATATTATTTATCTACAATAAGTAACCGAGGTGCAGCACCTCCTGACAGGGAATGCCATTCAGACCTGCCTTGTTTCAGGCTGAGGTAGAGGCATCTATCATGTACATTAATTCTGAACCGTGTCAGCAGGGTGCATATACTGAAGGGATAATGTGTGGATGATATATTTCATTACCCTAGTCCTTATTTATCTACTTCAACTGTTTTTAAAAACCAAGGAGCTCTAGTGGTAATTGGCAAATGTCTGTACAATAGAAGAACATGATTATCCAAGAGGCTTGGGACACACCCAAATCCATTGGATAATCGGGAGCCATTGGGTTAGCTAGGGACCAGGGGGCAGCACTACAAACTTGCTTGGAACTCTGATCTCTTCTACAGTTCAGCAAAGGCAATACTAAACCTAGGAGATCTGGGACTCAATCCTGTAAGGTGCTGGGACTTTTCCAAGGTGCTGAGTCCCCTCTACCCCCATTCAAGGCAGTGGGAAGTGAGGGTTCTCAGAAAGGGTACATTTTGGAAAAGCCAGAACATATCTTGTCTTTTGGCCTTTGGTTTCTGTCCTCTCTTAAATGTTTCCTTGTAGGACACCTTGGACAACTCTATTCCAGGTCCACCTCTGCTGACCTGTGTGAGAGCTCAGAGATGGCAGCAGCTGTTCTCCCCATGCCAAGCCAAGATGTTGTTCTCCGTATTAAAGAGAGGGTAAAAGCCCTCCCTCTGAAACATGAGGAGAGAACCAAGGCTGCTGGAATAATTAATGGGTTCATTGACCCATTCATTAGCTACCTGAAGGAGTATCCAGAGAGGCCCTACTTTAAGGAGGTGACCAAGTTGACCACGGGCAGCTACTATGAGTTTGTGAAAGTGAGTAATTCTCTGCTAAGTGTCCTAATAGCATCATGAATTGGGATCACAATGCTGTCATTTTATCCAGCAGGACTAACACAAAGCAGAGACAGGTCTAGCATTCAGTCTGGGAAGGAGATCCCTAGATTCACTGCTTTTCAGCTGATATGGCCAGATCCTGCCCTCAGCTATGCCCATCTATCCAAGGTTTTTCTATACTGCCTACCATTGTGGTATTTTTTATATAGCAACTTTCACTACGCATTTTTATATATTGTCTGTCACTGTGGTGATTTTAAGGGACTGCAAGGGTATAACTGCATTTGCCATAGTTATAGCTTTCTATCCAGTTTCCTAAGAGCCAGAATCTGATACTCTTACTCACTTTGAGTAGCACTTTAATCCTCAAGTAGTCTCTTTGATCAGTGATTAGTCAATGGGACCACTACTGGAGTAATTTAAGATACTTATCATGGTGAGTTAGAGTATCAGAATCTGGTCCTAAGTAGTGAATTCAGTTCACTGTCCAGATGCTTTATAGTGCTTGTGCTGTATTGGGGTCAGTTTATATTCAGATTTCATTAATATTCAAAGAAGAATCACTTTATCTACTGCTGAAGAGCAGCCTCCTACAAGGAATAGGTGGCAGCTGTTTAACTGCCCCCAACTGTATTACATAGAAACAGTGTGGAAGTGAAGGAAAGCTATATCCGTAAGTACAGGGAGACTTTAGAGCTACAGGTGTAATTAGCAAGATTGGGATTAGGCCAGGATATCATGTCTAATATCCTAATTCTTGCAAAAAGTGACATGGGATCTTTAATGACCACATTCGTCCAGGGCTGAAATGGCAAGTCTAGCAGCATGGTGGCCCACATGCCGCATTAAAGCAATGGTTTAGTGCTAACTTGGAGGAGAATCGCGTATTGAATCACCAATATCAGCTCCTGCATTCTGGTGACCAAGAGGTGACTTAAAGCTGCCCTAGCTGGGTACTTGAGGATTCTCCCAGCATGAGCGACTCTTTGGCTGGTACAGAGCCAGTGTAGCCATTTCTATGCCACCCACCCCAACCTATAAGGGGGCATCTCAGACATATGCTGGGGTAAAAGGGGTGGATGGGGGTGTAGCCAGAGTTCATGGTGCTTTCGCAGTCTCCACTGGCATAACAGCTCCTAGGGAGCTGTTGCAAATCAGCCTAACGTTGAGCTGCTAACTTCTTCAGGGGGCTGAACTGGCCCCTGGCAGCCCCCAGGATCGGTACAGCAGAAAAGTGCTGCACCTCAGGCTGGATAAATTGACCAGCACTATCTACAGCCATCAGAATCCTTCCCTGATAAGTTCTCTGGAAAAGCTCAGGAAGCTAATGCGAAATAGTGGGGACAGCTCAATCTGCCACAACAGCAAATGAGCGGCCAGAGTGCAGCTGAAGAAGTGGGTTTTTTACCCATGAAAGCTTATGCCCAAATAAATCTGTTAGTGTTTAAGGTGCCACCAGACTCCTCATTGTATTTGTGGATATAGAGTAACATGGCTACTCCTCTGATACTTGTTTCCTATAGATTGATCACCCAGATGAGTTTGATCTGATGCTGGCTCTGCCAATTCCAAGATATGTTAAGTACACGGAGGTGGATGACTGCAATGGGCTCTACTACAAAGTTACTTTACTGAGGAAGCCCCGGAGCTTCCCCACACCTTTTCTGCTGGAGGATAGGAGTACCGTGTCGCCTGTGAAAGTCCTGGAGGAATTCAGGAAACATGTCAGTCAGTTCATAGTGTCATCCTACAAAGGTAAGCAAGCATCCTTTGACTGCCAGTTTCCAGATATTCCTGATCAGCCTTTTCAGCATGTGGGCTGTGAGCAACTTTGCCTGCCATTAATATTATTAACTACATAAAATTGTGAACGAATGTAGTGGGTATGAAAGTATGGGATGGAAAAGCACTGCCTTGAGCCATGCACTGCGTAAACTTCACTGGCAAAGCCACCTATCCCACTATCCTATGTCTAGTCAAGCAAATGTAATATTGTTTCTGATGAGATTACCAGTTTGGTTGATAAGGGTAACTGTATTGATATAATATGCTTAGACTTCTTAAAGAATTTGACTTAGTACTTCCTGACATTCTGATTAAAATTCAGCACTGTACAAAGTTAATATAGCACATAATAAATCAATTAAAAACCGGCTAACTGATGGATTTCAAAAAGTTATCCTAAATGGGGAATCATCATCCAAAAAGTCATTTCTAGTGGGGTTCCACAGGGACCTGTCATTGGCCCAATATTATTTATTAATTATTTGGAAGAAAATATAAAATCATTGCTTGTAAAATTTCCAGATGACACAAACATTGGTGGAGCAGTAAACCATGCTAAGTCCAGAGCAGTTATACAGAGCAATCTCGATAACTTTGTAAGGTGGGATTGCTTGACCAACGTGCATTTTAATACAGCCAAATGCAAGGTCATATACGTGACAGTTTGGATCACAGAAACCCCCTTTGGGACTGCCACCTGATGTGCTGAGACTACCTCTGAGCCTGTTTTCCCTGCCAGCTTGGGACTTCAGTGCCCTGCCTGGTTGTGCCAGACACGCTAGCCTGCTACAAACACAGACCCAGGTTTGAACCACGTCCCCCACAAGCTGTAGGCTTAACTGAAATGATCTGGACAAATTGGGGAAATGGTCAGAGGTAAACAGGATGAAGTTTAATAAGGACAAATGCAAAGTGCTCCACTTAGGTAGGAACAATCCGTTTCACACATACAGAATGGGAGGAGACTGTCTAGGAAGGAGTACGGCAGAAAGGGATCTAGGGGTTATAGTGGACCACAAGCTAAATATGAGTCAACAGTGTGATGCTGTTGCAAAAAAAGCAAACATGATTCTGGGCTGCATTAACAGGTGTGTGGTGAGCAAGACACGAGAAGTCATTCTTCCGCTCTACTCTGCGCTGGTTAGGCCTCAACTGGAGTATTGTGTCCAGTTCTGGGCACCGCATTTCAAGAAAGATGTGGAAAAATTGGAGAGGGTCCAGAGAAGAGCAACAAGAATGATTAAGGATCTAGAGAACATGACCTATGAAGGAAGGCTGAAGGAATTGGGTTTGTTTAGTTTGGAAAAGAGAAGACTGAGAGGGGACATGATAGCAGTCTTCAGGTATCTAAAAGGGTGTCATAAGGAGGAGGGAAAAAACTTGTTCATCTTAGCATCTGAGGATAGAACAAGAAGCAATGGGCTTAAACTGCAGCAAGGGAGGTTTAGGTTAACTGTCAGGGTGGTTAAACACTGGAATAAACTGCCCAGGGCGGTTGTGGAATCTCCATCTCTGGAGATATTTAAGAGTAGGTTAGATAAATGTCTATCAGGGATGGTCTAGACAGTAATTGGTCCTGCCATGAGGGCAGGGGGCTGGACTCGATGACCTCTCGAGGTCCCTTCCAGCCCTAGAATCTATGAATCTATGAAAACAGCTTAAGAAGTGTTCCTGTCTCCAACACTCAGGTAACCAGCTCCCAATGGGGTCCAAACCCCAAATAAATCTGATTTACCTTGTATAAAGCTTATACAGGGTAAACTCATAAATTGTTCGCCCTCTATAACAATGATAGAGAGGTATGCACAGCTGTTTGACCCTCCCCCCGCCCCCAGGTATTAATACATACTCTGGGTTAATTAATGAGTAAAAAGTGATTTTTATTAAATACAAAAAGTAGGATTTAAGTGGTTCCATGTAATAACAGACAGAACAAAGTGAATTACCAAGCAAAATAAATTAAAACACACAAGTCTAAGCCTAATATAGTAAGAACTAAATGCAGGTAAATCTCACCCTCAAAGATGTTCAATAAGCCTCTTTTACAAACTAGACTTCCTCCTAGTCTGGGTCCATCAATCACTCACACCTCTGTAGTTGCTGTCCTTTGTTCCAGTTTCTTTCAGGCATCTCCTTAGGGTGGAGAGGCTATCTTTTGTGCCAGCTGAAGACAAAATGGAGGGGTCTCCCAGGACTTTATATAGTTTCTCGCTTGTGGGTGGAAACTCCTCCCTCCCCAGTGTAGAATCCCAGCTACAAGGTGGAGTCTTGGAGTTACATGGGCAAGTCACATGTCCATGCATGACTTAGTTCTCTACAGGGAAGTTCCCAGGAAAGCTCAGATGTGGATTGGCATCTATCAAGGTCCATTGTTCACCAAGTACTTCCATTTACTTGAATAACCCTTCACACTATGTTGATCAAATCTGCCTTAGGTGCTTTCTACAGCAAACACTTTAAATACAAGCATAGAGCCAATGCTCATAACTTCAGATATAAAAATGATACCTGCATATGAAAATGATGAATACATGCAGTAGAACATAACCTTTGCAAAGATATGTTACATGGCATCTCTAGCATAAAACATATTCCAGTTATGTCATATTTACATTCATAAGCATATTTCTATAAAGCATTATGGGGTGCGACGTCACAATATAGACCTTGGAACAAAGAATGTAGGTTACATATATAGGATGGGGGAATCTAACCTGGCAAGCTGTGACCCGGAAAATGATTTAGGAATCCTGGTAGATAACCAGTTAAACAAGAACTCCCAGTGTGATGCTGTGGCTAAAAGGACTAATGTGATTCTTGGATGTATAAGCAGGGAAATATTGCATAGGAATAGGGAAGTAAATTCTATCATTCTATATAGTGATGTGCTCTAACAGAGTCTCGGATGAGAGCATTAAAGACATTAATGAGTCGGGAGTTGAACGTAGATCTCTGGAGGTGATTAGAGAACTAAAGTACTGCACTGCATGGGCCTATTCAAGTGACATTGTGAATATTACAGATCTCCATCATCCTGAGGAAACTTGTGGCTTTCATAGTCTAGAAATCCCTTGGTGGATTTGTGTAGACGTGGTTGCTGGATATTGAATTGGAGATGCTAAAATCAATCAGTTCTGCTTGATATCCTCTGTTTTTGAGCTCCACAGTCTAATTCTGTGTTTACCTATTGGCTCCCCAGTGCCTTTCCCAGGGTGGAAAATGAAGCTAAGCAGGAAGAAACAGAACAGCCCAGCAGCTACTGTCGTGCTGCTGGATGACAAAGGTGGCGAGGTCATGTCTATTGATCTCGTTCCTGCTTTGGAAATCTCAGCCCCCTGGCCTGATTCATGTGGAGTAGGGAAGGATGTTGAAAAATGGCTGGGGAAGAAAACCAAGCAGAGGAATAAGTCATTTTATTTAGTTGCCAAGCAGCCACGTGGGCACGATGACAAAGGTAATTTAATACCTTTCCTAACAAACTCTATCCACCTCAGCAGACTTCTCTGTTATGGTGCTGATATTGAGATAGAGTTTACAACTTTTCTGTTTATGGGAAGGATACAATAAACTAAAGAACCAAAATCTGCCTTGGAGCTGGGAGACCTGCCTGGTCCTGCTGTCCACCATAAGGTCTGGAGCCCACTCAGTCTGGGATATTTCCTAGATTTTATTGCAAATCTAAGAAAAATGCCCTCTCTGAGTTATATCAATTTTGATAAATTAGAGAGGTTCAGAGAAGAGCTAGGAGAATGATTAAAGTATTAGAAAACATGTCATAACCACAGACTCAAGGAGCTCAAACTATTCAGCTTAATAAAGAGAAGGCTAAGGGGTGATTCGATTAGAGTCTATAAGTACCTACATGGGGAACAAATATTTAATAATGGGCTCGCGTCAGTCTAGCCGAGAAAGGTGTAACATGATTCAATGGCTGGAAGGTGAAGCTAGACAAATCAGACTGGAAATAAAGCATACATTTTTAACAGTGAGGGTAATTAACCATTGGAACAATGTACTAAGGGTTGTAGTGGATTCTCCATCACTGATCATTTTTAAAATCAAGATTGGATGTTTTCTTTAAAACATCTGCTCTAGGAATTGTTTTGGTAAAGTTCTATGGCCTGTGTTATGTAGCAGATTAGACTAGATGATCACAATGGTCCCTTCTGGCCTTGGAATCTGTGAATTTGTAGAAGGACATACAGCCAAATCGTCAACACCTTTCTCCTCTCTTTACCCAGTATTTCAGACACTAATTTCCTTATTTTTTTTTAAAGAAAATAGCAATGATACCTTTTAAATATTTAAGTAGCTTTAATTTGAGGACCTAGATTTAGGACAATGCCATTGATGTCTATTCACACCTGGAGAGCCTGGCAGTCTGACGGCTATGTAATGTTGTTCTACATTGCAGAGATCTGGAGAATTTCTTTCTCTCATATTGAAAAGGAGATTTTGAATAACCATGGCAACACTAAAACCTGCTGTGAATCGTATCGTACTAAGTGCTGCAGGTATGTAAGCCTGGGGATCAAGGGCTAGGCCAGCTGGATGTAGAACACCTGCTCCCTTGCACTAGTACAGGTGGAAGCAAAATCCATACTAGAACAAGGCAAATAATTCGCAACAAACAATTTATTCTACAAATTTTACTGTTCATGAATTTTATTCTTTTTCTGTTCATGAATTGTTCATGGACAGAGTATTATTTTCTCTGATTTACTTGTTATTTAAAATGATTCCCTGAAACACATTATTCTGTAGCTGGTTACTGAATTGTTTGCTTTGTGTATTCAGTATTCAATATTACTTTGTTGTTGTTGTTGTTGGACATACAGGTGGTATAGTATATATAGTACAGGTGGTATAGTTGGTATACAGGTGGTATAGTGTGATTTACATTCCCAAATTGGATAAATGTTACCCTTAGATTGGGGGTTCCACTACAGATTCTCCTAAATACAACCTAGAACTCAGAAGGCCTGATGGTACTCCCATTAAAATCAATGGAAAGACTCTCATTGACTTTAACGGGAGTTGAGCTGGGCCCCGAGTCAGAAAGGATATTACACATACTTTTGCATCTTCTCTCCCCAGCAAACGTATTTCAGTCTTGCCCTCTGGAACGAATCAGGAGTAATGTACCGGATGCAAGTTCTGCTCTCACTTACACCGTTGTGAATCTGAGTAGCACTGTGGTCAGTGTAACTGAGATCAGAATTTGGCCCAGTCTGTTTGAACTGTAGCACAACAGAAATATCAGCAATTAGAAACTTTTAAAATGTCCAGTGCTATATTCTGTAACGCACCAGGTCCCCTGCAAGATGCTATAATGTGGTTAATCAGGAATAACGATAAATAGTCATGATTATGAATACATTTTACTTCTCCCTCTGCTATATATAGGAAAACCTGTCTCCGGCTGCTGAAGAGCCTTTTTAAGACCCTGAAGGAAGACTATCCCAGGCATCTAAGTCACCTGTGCTCTTACTTTGCAAAGACGTCGTTTCTCCACACTCTGACGCAGTGGAAAGAGGACTCAGACTGGAAACCTTCTGACATTGCCTGCTGTTTTCTCAGAGTGCTGGATTACTTCATTCAGCACGTTGAAAAGGCCAGCCTGCCCCATTTTTTTATTCCAAACTGCAACCTGTTCTATAGCTTCCCTCCAAAGGATTTGAAATTTCTGTTAGAGCACTTACGAGAGCAGAAAGGGAATGGGTTGCAAGCATTTGCAGCTCATGAGGAATAGTTTCTTCCCAGCCATGACTTTGAGTGAGCATGATCTATTGCTGTGATTGTTACAGAATCAGCCAGAATGTCTTTCTTTGTGTTTTGATGATTCAGATGCCAGATTCTGGAGCTCTTTGGCAACAATTTCCAAAAGAAGCCACTGATTTTGAGTGTTTCAGTTTTTGAGTGTCCATTTTATGATAATTTGGGGGCCTGATTTTCATAGGTGCTGAGCCCTGGCAGCTCCCCATTAACTTCAGTTGCAGTTGTGGGTGTGCAGCATCTCTGAAAATGAGACCCAGAGAATCCCAAGTTGGGTGCTCAAATATAAAACACCAAAACCTAAAGGCCCCTTTTGAAAAATGCTCCTTAACTCCTCTGTGCCACATTTGCCAATTTGTGAAATTGGATAGCAATATCTACCTACCTCAGAGGACGTTGAGTGGGCTGGGTTAGACAAAATGTGTACAGCAATCTGAAAGTGTAAAATGCTTATAGATAAGTGCTAAGTCTAAATTCACCCATCTGGAATTGCAAGGATAGGAGACTATTTCAGGTAATTAATCATGAGGTAGAGCATTGTCACAATTCTCCCACCCCTGAGGAACCTGGTTGCTGATAAGACAATAAATGATTTTTAAACTGTTCTGCAATAAGAGGCTGATGTTTTGTGTGTTTTACCTTCTTGGGGTGATTTGGGCTGCTATTGACATGCACAGAGTCGGTGGCAGTGTCAAGACGAATCATGGCAGTATTCTTGTGTTTTTTTCTCTCTCTTTGTCTCACTTTGAGAGGTGTACACCTGGGCATCTCAGGACAGGATTCCTATTGCTGCTCATCCTGTCCCCCCAATATTTATGCCCATGCTCTCTCATACCCCCAACCTCTGCTTGGTCAGGGTGGCTTTGAGGTTGAGATACCAATGTAAAATCTTGGCAGTTTATAAGCATTCTTTTTTTGAGTAATCATCTCTGACCTGGCCACATTCCAGTCAGGCTCCTTAAATTCCCGCCATAATTAGAACAGAATAGGCTATAACTCGCCTTGTAACTCCTTTTTGGGCTATATTCTGTGAGGCACCTCCTGAGAGCTGTGACAGTGCAGGTGCTGTTCAGAAGAAAAGGCAGAGTTGGTTTGAAGCCACTCTGGCGCTGCTGGATTCTGCCTGTCCTGAGGTCTGGTGCAGCCCCTGGTGTAAGCTAGAGTGGTTCTGGGGGATGTTTTAACTTAGATCAGCCTCCTTATGGCTGACCTGAGTGCTACTTCCACTCCCCTTTCACTGCTAGCTCCCAGGATAGGGAGTGAGTTGCAAGGAGGGGATAGTAAAGGGCCATGTGTGCCAGCCCAAAACAGCTGGGCTAGCCCTAACATATTCGGGGGTCTATGTCAGCTTCTGGAGCAGCAGTTGGGCAACAGAACACTGGATGTACCTGCTGAATTCTCATTGAATCTTCTAGCTTTTAATATGCTCTCCCTTCCGGCCCAGTCTTTGCTGCTGTTGGGATCTGAATGTACACACTGGTTAATGTCTCTTAGATTCCTCATTAACTCTGTGCTTTGGCTTTACTACTCTGTAAAAACTGTATCTCTGAGGAATTTGGCTTGAAACAGCCTTTCAGTCAGGAGCTCGGCTGATATAGGGTGCGGCAACAAATGTTGCCCTTCAAAGTCTCACCTTGGAATGCAGAGGGCATGAATGGACTTGATGAAAGGAGATCTCTTCTAACTCAGTTCTGAAGAAAAGAAAGCAGACAATGCACTGCTCTCGGAAATGTATTTACTGGAATCGAAGGCAACCAAATTATGGAGAGACTGGGTGGGGCTAGCTTTATTTTAATCCTACAGGTAGAGGGAAGGAGCTGGTGCTATACAATCCTGTTGGCTGCTGAGTACCTTCTATGAGGTGTCATCAGTGCTAGCACCAGACAGGAATGGGTCCTTAAAGGACACAGTTTTGTGGCTAAGTAGAGGCATAGGCTGTGGCACAGTCTAAGCAGCTGTTTGTCTTTGAAGGATCTGTCCATCTAGTTCCTCCTCCAAAAGGACACCCTTTCTCTCAGTCATTTGAGGACTTTGGGTTTCAGATTTGCTCTGTCTGATACGTTGAAACATGCACGTAGACAGGAGCTCAGCCAACAAATTTGTCATGCGGCATTGTGGCGTAGTTGGGGCTTAACATAAGGAGGATGAAGAACAACTCCCCTTCCTTTCCTAAAAAAGCAAAAGGAGAGCTCCCCCTCCTCTCCTGCCCTGGATGTGCTCTGTCCCTCCTCCTCAGCTGATGTGATTAGAGCTCTTCCTCCCATTTCAATCTTCATTGACATAACTAAAAGATACATGCACTGGCTTTCTGGATCCCCCAACTGTACTCTCAACAGGCTCCTGGTTCATTGTCTGCATGCAACCGCAGCATCTCCTTTAAAGCACCACGGCAGCCATTGCAAAGGGTTCTGAGCTGTGTATGGGAACTAAAGCCACCTCCTTCAGACACCTGTTTTGGAGGTTGAAATAGCACAAACAGAAGGCTGAGTGGGTTGCTGAGCTGAGAAGGTTAATGGGACACAGGCAAGCAGGGGAACTAAAAAAAAAACAGTACTGACTCACGGATTTTGGGATATGTGTTTAAATTGGAAGGACAAATTGATGCCCCCGTGCTGGTGGAGCGTCATGTGAAATATTCTGTTGCTGTTTAATGTGCAGCACCTTTAGATAGTGAGCTCACAGGATTGTGAGGATTCTCTTTTGCTTTCATGTTTCCAATGTGACCAAACTGGTGAAAAGGGTCTGCCAGAAACCAGGACCTCTGGAGTCTAGTCCCCTTTCTGTCTTCTACTTGCTATGTGACTTTGGGCAAGTCTCTTAACCTTTCTGTGCCTTCATCTATCCATAACATGGGGCAAATACAACCTGCCTGACAGGAATGCAGTGAATCTTCATTTGTTAATCTGTGCAAAGAGCTTTGAGAGTCTCAAATAACAGGCACTACAGGAATGCTCTGTATTATCATGCATCAAAAGCTTTTATGCTGGCGAAATTGGGATATGGGCAGTTGCTTAAAGTGGAAAAAAAAGGAATTTTTGCTTATGGAAACCTCCCTCTGCCAAAATTCTGTCTATTTGACATGGCAGAAAATCTTTTGCTTTTGTCAAATCCATGGGAAATGTGATTATTTTTTGCTGGTGATGAGAATTTTTCTTGTAACCAGACAGAGTTCTGTGGATTTTAGAGGGTGTGTGAATCTTTACACTCCTATACTTCACTGCCTGTTAGTACTTACACAGCTCTCTAAAGCTTTTGAGAGACAGCAGCCTGGCAAACTTCACACATCTTTCTTTTGAATAATTCCTGCACAAGGTACAGCGCAGCTGAAGATTTTATATGCCACCAGAGGGAGCTGTAACTATGTACTCTAGCCATTCACTCACCCAGGACAGGGTGAGTGATACAGCGTGTTTCTTTTATCAGAATTACTTACTTCACTGCTGGCAGCAGCAGGGTGGTTTTTAAAGTAAAGCCTGTGCAGGGTGGTGCGGCGCCTTTTAACACTGTGGGGGGGGGGTTTGGTTTGGCTCTGTTAATTTGCATTGGCAGTGGCTGAATCACCACCCTTCTCAGGGCCAGGCAAAGAGGAACTCTGTTTGTCAAACTGTAACAGGCCATTTATCTAGCACTTTTCATGCAGCTTAAAGCGCTTTATGTTAGACATGGAACACAGATCTAATAGGCTGGATTGCAAGCAGGGA
Organism: Macrochelys suwanniensis; assembly: GCA_033296515.1. Classification (NCBI taxonomy): domain Eukaryota; kingdom Metazoa; phylum Chordata; order Testudines; family Chelydridae; genus Macrochelys; species Macrochelys suwanniensis. Next base: position 36,276,978 of record CM065781.1, on the reverse strand, counting down.
AAATATCGCTACCGGCGTTCTGTCTGCCCTCTCCACAGCCATTGTGCTCTCAGTCAAGTGCCGGGCTGGAGAGATGGATATGTAGGGGTCCAGGACTTCTCCTCCCCCACTCCAATTCAGCTCCTCTCCCCGCCCCGCCCCAAGCGTGGCTCCTGCCAGGGTCTGGGACTTCTCCTCCCTTTAATCTACCATTGCACCCAGTCCTAGCCTAGCTGGGCTCCCTTGGGTCACCTGATGCCTGCTGTGGCCGGAGTCAAGCCTGGCTGGCAGGGAGCAGCCATACACGTGGATGTCATGGCCATCAGCCCAAGAGGTGCGGGGCAGTCCTAGGTAAGCAGGGGCTGGCTGTGCTGCTGCTGATAGCTCCGCACTCCCGCCCACACCTAACCCTAAGCCTTTTTTTTTTTTTTTTTTTTTTCTTTTGGTGAGACTCACTCAGCCCCTGCGGGAGCAGGGAGGCAGGAAGCAGTTGATCTGAGCCTGCCCGGCAAACAGCTGATTGCAGCTGCACGCAGGCTGCCCCTAGGAAACAGCTAAACTGAGGAGGCACCCACAAGTTGCCAACAGCTGGTCATCCCCGTGGGTGCTGAGCACCGCCCATTTTTTTTCCGCCTGCAGCCACCGCAGCCTCCTCCCCTTTCTCCCCCACCCCGAGCCTCCAGGGGAGAGAGGAGAAGAAGCCTTCCCAGCTGGAGCTCAGGGCATTAGGGCACACCCCGTGCGCACGTCTATGTGTACCAGACAGGGCAGATGTCCACAACTGGATTAGATAGGTTAAGACATGCCCACCTCTCCCTCTTTTCCCACAAGGCACTTATTGGCCAATTAATCTAATAAGCTGTCTGCATTTCTGGGTAGCACACCACCATTGTGCCTAGGCCTCCTGCTACCCATAGGGCGAGGAGGTACCTTCTCTGTACCAGGGAATATCAATCTTAACCACAGCACACACAGGCAGAGATATGAGAATTATATTGAAATTATATGACCCCTTTCTTTCCAAGGATCCCAAAGAACTTTACAGACAGGACATAGGAAAGTGTAAACCCATTGCTGAAATGCAGCCACCTCTGACTGTAATGCAGTAGCTGCTTAACAATTTGACAGAAGGGAAGGTAGGGAGAGAGAATTTAATTACCCAGAGTGGAATTTTGCCAGACTAATATCTCTGTATGGAAATTGCCATGGAACTTCAAGGCCATATTAAGGTACTCTGCAACACACAGTGTTCTGTTGGGGTGGCACTGGCAAGGCCTCCCAGAGCAGTGGATCTAGGCATTAATGCCCCATAGAGATGACTGGGGCAGGTCACCTCTCTCAGAGCTATTGTTTCAGACTGTCTGCATACTCAGGCAGACACTATTTCATCAGTTTCACATAAGTGGCTGGAGTCCCTAAGCATAGTCCTACAGTGCCTATGTTTTAATGCCTCAGAATCTTAAAAGAGTACAGGTAGCTGGCTAAAAAGCCTTCTTTTGCCATCACATCTAAAGGCCTCACACCTAAGGCCTTTCTCCCTAGCATACCAGAGTGATGGACATTTTAGTAAAGCATAGATTAGATCGTTAGCACCTGGCTGAGGCACTGGTTCACTACTGGCTTATATGAATGAGAACTTTCCCCTACATCATCATCCCCAGCTCCTGCAGCTCCCCTGTATTTCCTTGGAGCTCCCATTCAAGTACCGTCCAGGCCCATCTGTTTAATTTATGACATCTGACAAGGTCTTCTTGCAAAAGTTATAGCATGGCTGCAGACTACAGGGTATCATTTTAGTATCTGAAGTGCCAGCTTTCTGACAAAGCATAATATAGTGCCACCTCATATCTGTGTTTGATAGGGAAACTCCGGACATCACCTCAGATTAAAAAGGGGAGAGTTTAGACTGTTATATGTATAAAGACAAGGAGAAAGGCAAACAGTTCAAGCACAAATCTCTAATCTTGCCCCAAAGAAGATTAAACAAAACAGGAAAATGCAGTTTCATTGGAACCCTTCATATTTTTGCCCCAGTCTAGCAGCTATGTACTGTTTGTCTGGGTTTCTGCACAGGCAGACGTACTCCATCCCCAGGATGCAGGCAGCAATTCTTCATGGTCTCTAGCAACCCCTCTGGCTGGTTTAGGAATGGCACTGTTGAATTTAGACAGGGAGCTGCATCCAAATCCCTCCAGTTCAAGGGACAGTGAGTTTGCTAGGGTGTTGAAGGTGATTAGAAGGAGGACACAGGGAGGCTACTCAGGTACCCTTCTCTTCGCTCTGAAAAATCTTAATGATAAAAGCCTTAGTATGAAAAGATTTGCGAGCCTCTGCCCTATTCATTGTAGGCTTAGTCCAAATCCTGATTAAATCAATGGGACTCATGACACTGGCTTCAGAGGGTTTTGGATTAGGCCCTATTTGATATCCTCACTGTATGATTCGCCATCTAAGTCACATGATATTATTTTTGTTCTCTGACTGGAGGACCTAAACTGCAGACAAATCTATCTGCAGACTAATCTAAATAAATAATAACTCTATTGCACAAATAATAAACGGCTTTTCAAAATGACTCTGAGTGCATGTTTGATGCAGAGACTCTCGGGAACATGCAATCTCATGAGTATTTGCGCAACCTGTGCTTTTTCTAATCTGAATGTTCAGGACTAAACGGGTTTATGAATAACACTAAAACAAACTGGCCAGTTTTAGGTGCAAAAATATTCACAAACACGGTGCTGCTATATTTGCCCATACCACCTACATTGCTGGAAACCCCAATGCAACAATGATAGTGCATGGAAACCAGAAGGTGAAACTGAGAAGTCTCGATTTATTCTCCCATCTGAGCAAAGTGCAAAAACTTAAACTTGGTGAAAAGTGAATTTGATTTGTATTATTCGTACAATTTGTACCAATCAGAAAAGTTGTTAGAAACAGAGGAAAATATCTATATATAGATATGTAGATATATTTAAAGATATGGGGCCAGATTCTCAGCTGGTAGCGCTGAAATGCTCCACTAGCGTCAATGGACTTAAGAAGTCATGTATACCAGCTGAGGATCTGACTCATGATTTATTTTTTATCCTTTAAATGATGTTCCACTACAGTAACTCTGGACTAAGTAAGTATTCCTCATTCTGCCCAGAGACTTCGAAGGCCAAACATTTAAACTAAAATCCCCATAACTCTTCAGAAATGATCAGACTTGAAAGTAAGTTGATGTATAGCCATTGATTTCAAATAACATTATTACCTGTTCCCCTCAGTAGCCATATGGTACCTTAGTAGGACTTGCTTAGAATAATGTTTGGTGACATTTGGCTCCCTTTATCAAATATTTTATACAGAGACACAGGGTCTGATTTTTGCATGGACGTCATAACCATATCTGTCATACCTACAGGTTGTGGCCACATTTGTATTTACCATATGAGGCAAATTAACGATCCTGTACTATTAATGCCTTCTATCTCTTGGGCACATTCCACTTAGATCTCCACAATACTTAATGCTCATTAACGAATCCTGCCTTACAATACTCCAGTGGGACTGTGGAGTATCGTAATTGTCATTTTACCTATGGAGAAACCGAGACTCGGAGAGGTTTAGGATTAGAACTGTGAGAAATTGTTTTCTCTTCCTGCAAGAGTTTTTGAGGTTTCAAAACTTTTCCCATCCCAAATCAGGATGAAAAGTCAAAAATCTCAATTTTTTTTGTGATACGACTGGGTTGTTCAAAACATTTCATTCTGGACATTTGAAAATGTTTATTTTTATTTTGACCTTTTAAATTTTTTAACCTTGATTATTCATTATTATTATTAGAAATTAACTGAAATTTTGAAGTAAAATTTTGTTTCAAACCAGAAAATGAAACTTTTCATTTTGAAAAGGTGGTAATGTGTTGTTGCAACAATTTTAAAACTTTTCTTTCAAAAAACGTTTTGAATCAACAGATTTCTGCAAACAGAATGCAGATTCCTATTACCCCAAGGAGATGGAGTGATTGCTCTGGGATTTTGGTCCAGCTCTTTATAGAGATGGAGCCAGTGGGGATGGAACTCAGTTGGGAGAAGGGAACAGGACTGGGATTATCATTGTGAGGTCAGACAAAATGTAGTGATTTCAGGGGTCAGAAGCGCTTCAGAGCAATTGTCCTGATCAATGGAGTGTCACAGTGCTGATGATCTCACCTCTCCAGGCGGTTCTGTGAAACCAGACTTTGTCCTTCAGGCTCAGAACATCCGGCTGTGACCAGGAGAGGAGCAGCCAAGAACCCTTCCCTTGCTCTACCACTGCTGATACAGAACTAACGATGGTGCAGGAGAATGCTAGGTAACTGCAGTGTGTGTGTGAGGGGTGTCTCTTGAATGGATGTAAAAAGGGTTTGTTGAGATGACTGTCCATTTTCCAGCTCTCCTGAGAGAACACTCTGTGTGTGTGTGTGTGTGTGTGTGTGTGTGTGTGTGTGTGTGTGTGTGAGAGAGAGAGAGAGAGAGAGAGAGAGAGAGAGAGAGAGAGAGAGAGAGGAGGGGGGGAAGGTGAGGTTGGAAGGCCTCCCTGATGCCACACTGAGTGATGGATCATTAAGAGAAATGGGATCGAGGGGCAGCATTCTATCTGGGTTCAGATTTCTGACACTGCCCAGGAACAGGGCAAATGGTTCTGGGGATTTGGGTCAGTTCTTTATAGAGATGGTGTTCTAGAGGTTATAGACCTTTTTGTCCTTGTTCTCCTGCACCCCATTGGTCACCTTCTGCTTTGGTCAATTGCCTTCGGAACCTATTCACCTCCTCGTCTCCTGCTCTTGTCCCTGCATGCACCTATTCACTCTATACTCCTCTGCTCCTTTCCCCCTCCCATGGCTCACTGTTCCTCACTCCTCTGCATTTGAGTCAGGATGCCTCCTCCTTCTATTCCACGATGTCTGGGCACCAGCCAATGACCATTGAGAATGCAGAGGAGACCATCTCCTTGCTCTCAGTTCTGGTGTTAGCACCACAGTGGTCCCCGGTTGCAAGGTGGAGCAGTTGCTGGAAAAGTCCTGCTCAGCAATTACATCCCCAGATAGCGTATGCTCACTTGGTCTGTGGGCTTGGCACACATGCACTCTGGCTGGCATATAGAAGCTGTGAGATGCTGAAGCATGTTCAGTGCAGATGGAATTTTTGCAGAATTAAGCTGCCAAAGTCTAGCAAGTCTCTAATGTACATGTATCTACTGAGCTGCAAATTTTTTTCAGACACTTATAACCTAGCCAAATTTCAGCAGGTTTTCTCTGGAATGGCAAAAGGCACATAAGAACATAAAAACATAAGAGAGGCCATACTGGATCAGACCAAAGGTCCATCTAGCCCAGTATCCTGTCTTCCAACAGTGGCCATTGCCAGGTGCCCCAGAGGGAATGAACAGACCAGGTAATCATCAAGTGATCTATCCCCCGTCACTGATTTCCAGCTTCTGGTAAACAGAGGGACCCCATTCCTGCTCATCCTAGCTAATAGCCATTTATGAACCTATCCTCCATGAACTTATCTAGTTCTTTTTTTAACCCTTTTATAGTATTGGCCTTCACAACATCCTCTGGCAAGGAGTTCCACAGGTTGAGTGACAGTGCTATCAGCTCTGCTTATAAAGAGTGATTTTTATGTACAGTTTGTTAAGTGCTCTGAAATCATTCAAGATGAAAGGTTTTATAAAATGGACGTTGCTCCTTCATGGGATTGCCACCCCCAAAATTCAAAAATCATGAATCAGCCGCTCCCAAAATAATGAGTTTGGCCCCCAAATCATGAGATTTTGTTTAATCTAATTTTCCCCCACCTGTATTTTTGAATTGTTGAGCTCCAACTGCCCAGTCCCAGTGGGTGTGGGTGTGTGCACACATTGGGGACAACTTAGTGTTGCCAACTCTTCTAAATGTATAAAGTAAGGTGATTTTTGGCTCCTATTGCGGGAGCTCTCACTGGAGGATCCAACTGAGATCAAATTTTAAAAGATTGTATAAAATGACGCTTCATGGGGTGGAGCTTCCAGCTTCTCCACAACCCCCCAGATTCTGTTTAATTAATCTGCACCTATCTCAGCCCAGTAGCTGCCCTCTCCAACTCCACATCTGCCCCTTAGTGCATCTCTGTTCTTCCTGCAGCACCAAGGGTTATTCTTGCTTGCTCCCCCTTCCCTGGGTTGGTGTTGCAGGGATGGAGAGGGAGAGGGAAGGCGCAGGGATGGAGAGGGAGAGGGAAGGAGCAGGCAGTACCTCCTCCCTTCAGTGTGCACAAGAAGGGAGGAGGTAGGAGGGAGCACAGCCACTCAGAGTGGCTGAGCTCTTCCTTCTCCCTCCACTGGCCACCCCACTCCTCTGAGAATAATGTCAGGAGCTTCCTCACGCCCCCAAAATCCATCTGGGCCCCTGATTGGAGTGAGGGGAGAGCCCTGCCTTCCTCCTGCAGCAGCCATGATTGGCTGCTCTTCCCCAGCAGCCAGGGAAGGAATGACAGCAGCCAATCAGAGCAGGTTGTCATCGGGAGACTGGCTCCGGCAAGATCAATATCACCTTACTCATGAAATTGAAGCATTGACACTAGTGCCTTCATGCTTGTAGATAGTGTGTTCTTGGGGGTGTCTTCTTCTCCTGTGCCCAAGGGAAGACCCAGATGTTCCCAAATGCTACACATTAAGCTCAGACGTTGGTGCTCAGCTCTCATGTTCTTAAGCAATTACTGACTTGCTAACTGACAAGTTCAACACACAGGAAGGTGGATCTGCTGTGGGTGGGGAATCCTTGAAGGCCAGCGATCCATAATCCTAAACATGGAGGGCCTCTCTAATGTATCCCAGTGCTCCAAATTACTCCACACACATTTTAGATGTCCATACTTTAATGTATCCCAGAAATCACTTTCTTGGGAGATTTGCTGAACTGCCTGATTTCCACAGTACCAGAATTACCAAAAGGACAGCCGCTGGAATCCTGGTGTTTCAGCCCTTCTCCTTCTAGCCGGTACCTCCCAAGTGTGGAGGAAGCTGTGAAAATAAAAAAATAATAATGAAAATAAGTAAACGAACTTTTTAAAGACCTCAACAAATGTTTGATAAAAAGGGATTTTTCTGATGGGGAATTTGTGTTTTAGCCCAAATGATTCAGTCATTTCTACTTCAACTCCCCCATTTGTAGTGCTGCATGTAGATTTTACCCATGTGAATTTCATTAGCATGGACACTGAGGTTGATGGGTGTATTCAATCTGTGTGACTGCTACCCACGGTATTCTTTGAGCACTTAGGGGTTAACATTGGGATAACTTGATTGCTAGGCTTTCAGCATGATGTTTGTGTGCAGGGAGCTGGTCTCTTTTTAGCATGATGTTCTTTGTGCTCCCTGATCTGAGTCAGACAGTTGGATGTGGAAGTCAAACCTAACTTGGGGCAATGTCTGCGCTGTCCTTCTGCTGCTAAGAAAGTGGGCCAGCTGGCTAATTAATTAATGATGAGCAACTTGGTGATGCACACCTGGAAACCATTAGTTTCCTGGAGTTTACATATTAATGAACTTCTTCCACAGAACCCTAGAGGCTGATACTTTGTTTGTTCCCTCTAGCCCCAAAATAAAGTTCAAAAGGCCCCCAACTCACCTCAAGGAAAAATGCAAAGGTAGAGATCTCCATGAAAATGTCAAGCAAGATCACGTTTTCCTCTGGCCAGGTGCAATGAGTTCAATCTGCTGGTTCTAACAGACCATAGATTAGACATTGGCTGGGAGTTAAAGTGAATGAAGCATCTGGGGTCACTCTGCGATTCAATTTCTCTTGGAAAATAACTTCCATCAAGAAAAATAAATAAATAATAATAAATGAATTAAGGATCACACTGGTTTTTTTTTTTAGGTCAGCTTGGCGAGAGAATTGAAAGGTCTATGTTCCGTAGCCTTTCCCATAACTTTAGGTTTCATATTAGAGATGCAATATGAATTAATCACTAGTTATTGGCTTTCGGTTCTTTTTTCTTTTCTCCATGACAGCCTGAAGCCTTTTGAAACCATAGGATCCGGTCTGCTGCCTCATGATCAGAGTGTGGGGTGGGATGGGATGGGTAGTTAGGACTCCTGAGTGTGATTCCTGGTTCTGCCACTAACTCGTGGTGTGATCTTGCCAAGTCACTTGTGCCTCAGTTGAATTTACCCAGCTACTCCTTCTACTTCTCTGCCACATGGGGGATTGTGAGAATTAAAGCTTGTCATGTGCTTTGAAATGACTGGATTAAAAATGCTACATATCGACAGGAAAAAATCTTAAATTTAAAGGATATCACCCCACAATAGTTTGCTACAAAATCATCCATTTTGCATGATTATTGCTTGAAAATATAGGATGGCATTTTCAAAAGTGCTCAGCTCTGGCCTAACTCAGTTTCCACTAATGTTAATCGTGAAACTCCCACCACTGTGAATGGGAGCAAAAATTAAGCCAATGCTAAGTGCTTATGAAAATCCCACCTGTACCCTATTTATGTGATCAAATGGTTCTGAGTAACTCTTTAATGGATTGCAGGATATTCGGAACCAAGGATGTCCTTTAAAATACAGAAAATATAATCATCCTATATATATTGTATTTGCAATTAGTTTTCTGGTGAAATCTCATTTGATATCAATTTGGAAAAATAATTGTCATCAGAGCAATCTTGTCCTATTATTATTATTTATTTGTACTGTGGTAGGAAAAACCATCATTGGCCAGGACCCCATTGCTCTGAGCTAAGAACCTCCTGCTTCAGAAATCTCAGTTCTTAGAAGATGCTAATACTTGAGCAGTGTTTATGCTTGGTAACACATGAGTTAATAGTTTATAAATAATTGATTATATTAGGGCTGACTAAAATAAAAATATTTTCAAAAGACTTTCTGGATATTTTTAATTGTTTGTTTTTCAATTTTTCAAAAATAACTGGTTTTTTAAAAATTGTGAAAATTTTTCCTGAAACTTTTATTTATGTTTTCTTTTTTTCCATTTTACTACAGATAAAGGGTGGGGAAGAAGGAGGGAGGGAGAGGGAGAAAGGTAGAAAAAAATGAAAAATGAAAAAATGAAACTGAAAGCTTTTCTACTTTTGTTTTTTGTTGGGGAGAAAACATATAGAAAAAGATCAAGAAAATTACTTTTTCTGCAAAATTTTCATTTTTTAAAAAGGGCAATTTTTCCGTTGTAAGCAGGATCTGAATGAGTTCTCCCCTGACATCTACTGATGAGTTGAGGGAAAAGAATCCAGGAACTGACCTTGTTTGCATAGACATGCCTAATCTGTTTAGGCGCACAGCATGATGGAGCTGCTTTGCCCAAATGATCACTACTGGCTGGTGTTGAATTGAAAATCACTTTGGTATTGGGTGCAGGGGTAATAACGTGTTGTTACCCTTCTTGTGTGAGTAAAGGGCAGCAGAACTGTGCTTGGCATGCCCTGACTGAGGGAGTCACCCTCAACTGAACTGCATTCGCTAAGCAGGGGATAGGGGTGCAACAGGCCAGTGGAGATAAGAAAAGATGAGGACAGGTGTTTGTACTTGGTTTTGCCCCCAAAGCCCTAAACACAATTTGACCCTCTTCTCTCCACTGTTTAAAGACAGGGCTGATTAAACTCAATTGAGAGTCTTTTATTAAGTGATCACTAGAGCTGAAATCACTGATAACCTGGTCTAAGTGCTAAACCTTAAAGCTGCTGTGGGACAGCCTTTTTTTTGAGAGAGAGAAAGAAACAGCCCAGCCTGCACTAGAGCAGTGAGGTTCCCTACACTAGCTGCTGAAATCAGTGAGAGCTGTGTTAAGTGGTGGGACCTCAAGACATCACAGGGGTTGCAGTAGCAAGACTGGTGGCAGCAGCCAATGGCGGTGGAGTGAACAGCAGTGAGCAGTGATGCAGAGGGAACAGCGCAGCAGCTGAGGCATTGCTCAATGCCTTGCCCACCCCCCGGGGTAGTGGAAGAAGAACTCATGTGAATACAACTTTGAACTGTGTGTCTTCACTGACCAAGGACAGCAACTGCGAGTGGGGTGCAGTGGAGGGAGAGGGGAGTAGCGTGTTAAAGAAACATTTGTTTGTAAGACTTTCACACTGCAAGGTGAGAAACTGAGGCAAAAGGCATTGCCCATCATACTCTGTGGTGGGTGTTTTCCTCATGATCATATGCATATGAATCATGTTTGTGTTTTTTTCCCAAATTAATGCCGGTTCTTTTCCTTTTTTTTTTAATTAAAAGTTTTCTTTGCTATACACAGACTCAGTACTTGCAAGAGGGAAAGTATTACTTCTTACAGGTGCCGGGGTCAGTGTTTAATTTTCCCAGATTACTGGGTTGGGGTTTAAACAAGTTCTGTGTTCTTAGGAACCCCTAGACCAGGGATCAGCAACCTTTGGCACGCAGCCCATCAGGGAAATCTGCTGGCGGGCCAGGACGGTTTGTTTTCCTGAAGCGTCCGCAGGTTCGGCCGATCACAGCTCCCACTGGCCGCGGTTTGCTGTTCCAGGCCAATGGGGGCTGCGGGAAGCAGTGTGGGCCAAGGGATGTGCTGGCCGCTGCTTCCCTCAGCCCTTTTTGCTGCTGACTCCACCTGGCAGAAGGATTACACAATTAAAAAAAAATAATTTGAAACATTTCAACCAACTCTAGATTATATCCTTTTCACTGGTTTTTAGCCAGTAGAGGGTGAAAAAAATTCAATGGGAAACCCCTGAATACTTATGATCCCATCCAGAAGAGGACAGTGATTGCACACATGCCAGGCAGAACATTACAACTAGAACTGGTCGAAATTCTTTGAAATTTCCATGTTTTCATTCATTACTTTTGTTTTAAATCACAACAAATGTTCACCATTTTCAACCAATTCTAATTGCAAGCTCCCATCATAGACTGTGAATATCACAGGAGAATGGTTTGAAGTTTTTGCATTTTCATTATTCTAAGATGGCTCACTTCCAATATTTAAGAGGAGAGCTCCATGAAAAGTCATTGGAAACCAGATCGTCACCACGTTGACTGAGACACTCTAAACAGAAAGTCCAGAGAGTTTGCCTCTGACGTCAACCACATGAAGGCAAGACTTGTATAGAGAACGCTACTCATGCATCTGAAAAGCAAGGTGGTGGTGTGGAGGGACTTTCCTTCTGTTATCCTTGCTGGGTTCTGTTGTATTAATTTAGATGGAATATATGGGCCAAAGGTGTTCTCATAATCCAGTCACTGTCCAACATTAAACGGTTTTAAACAAAGTTTGGGGTTTGGTATACCTTAGCCTGTTTAGTACCATGGGGCAAACAGCCTTAAAAATCCTTTTAACCTTCTATTAAAGAAAAGAAGGAAAAACAGGTAAAGCATTTGAAATGTTCAATATTAAGTAAAAGCGACAAAGTGTCCTGTGGCACCTTATAGACTAACAGAGGTATTGAAGCATAAGCTTTCGTGGGTGAATACCCACTTCTTCGGATGCAAGCACCACTGCTTGCATCCGAAGAAGTGGGTATTCACCCACAAAAGCTTATGCTTCAATACCTCTGTTAGTCTATAAGGTGCCACAGGACCCTTTGTCGCTTCTACAGATCCAGACTAACACGGCTACCCCTCTGATAAATATTAAGTAAGGCTTTCATTTTAATAGCATCTTTTGCCCCCTTTCCCTTTTGCTGGAGAGAGTTTCTTAGAAGGAGCCCCCTTCATTTTACAGTCTCTTAGATGGTATCAAAGATGGTAATAACTGTCCTTGCAGGGGAAAGAAGAAGTTAGTTGAGATGAGCTGCAGTTGTTGTTGCTGTTGTTGTTAAAGTCCAATCCCATTTCATCCCAGGTGGTGTTTGGGATTCAGATGGAGCCAAGATAGGTGGCAGTGGCATCTGTCTCGCTCTCTTTGGCTCAGTCTAGTCAGGACATCTCTCAGGATTATGAAGAAAAAAGGCCTAGGTTTCAAGGAGATGATGGCGGTGGTGGCAGCCAGGATGGTGCAGCTTGCTCCAGTAGCCAATTTTTCTCCCTAAAGACTCTTTCTTTAAGGACCTATAATGGGAATGGTGGGCTGAATTGCCCATCCCCTCACTATTTTGTCCACCAATTAGGCCTAGTTTCTGACACGCCAATTTTAGGACACTGATTTCTGGTTCCACACCTAACACAGTCCTTGAGTTATATCGGGGGCCTTGTTGTTTGGACTCATTCAGTCTGTCTCCCTTTCATACCTTCTCCCATCAACATTTGTGGTTATCATAGGCACCAAGTTTCTAATTTGCCGGCGGTGCTCCTCCAGGCTCTGCCCAGGCCCAGCCCCACTATATCCCTTCCCTCAAGGCCCCACCCCTGTCCTGCTTCTTCCCACTCCCGCTCCTCCCCTGCCCTGTCCCTTCCCCACCCCATTCTGCCCCCTCCTCTGAGTGTGTTTCACTCTTGCTCCTCCCCCCACCCCCAGCGCCTCCTGACACTAGGAAACAGCTGATCTGTGGTAAGTGGTAGGTGCTGGGAGGGAAGGGGAGGTGCTGATCAGCAGGGCTCTCTGGCAGGCAGAAAGTGCCGGTGGGGAGGGGGAGGTTCTGGTATAGGGCATTTTTTTCCCGTGGGTGCTCCAGCCCCAGAGCACCCACGGAGTCAGCGCCTATCGTGGTTATAGGTTATTGCGACATCTTATGAACTTACACTCCTTACAGTTGAGCGCACAATTAGGGTAAAGCTGTAGGGCCAGTTAGCACAACAGTTCTGTGGAGATTAAGGGCAACATTCTTCTTTCTCAGAAACAGCATTTCTCTGATGCATTTACAATACCCACCTATACCTTTGTTTGGTGGAGCATATTTCATAACAACTATGGGCCTGATTCTGCAAATTGGGAGCACATCAGTGGGGTGCTGCAGCTATGTGACGCTCCAGTGATTTCAGCAGAGCTCTGTGCAGTTACAGCACTCTGCCTATACACTGTCAGTGGCAGAATCAGGTCTATTATTAAATGTAGAATTTAAAAGCCAATTCACACCAGCTGAAGATTTACCTATATATATATGTGTGTGTCCTCACTGAAATGTCAACATTCCAGTAGGTATGATGGCATTCCACAGTGAAAGGGTTAATTTGGAGGCAATTTTTGGAGATGTTTCCTGTTTTTGTTTTTTTGCACTCAATGCTGGGATTTTTAACAACGCTTTTTTACTCCCCTCTTTCTTTTATTCTGGAGCTTCTGCAAAGCTCTCCCATTAGCCTCTGATACCATCTGCTCCTCTGTTTCAGCAACCCAAAATATCCAATAGACTTATTTGTGTGGGTGCCAATGTCATTGAAGAGAGAGAGAGAATAGTCGAGAAAGATGCAGGAGGAAAAGCTGCAGAGAGAGGAGCCTTTATGTTTGTTGACAAGTTTAAATGAAAGATCAAATATGCTTTTCTGAGTACGTGGTAGTATCACTGCTATCCACCCTCAAGCTGACACTCAGGGTTTCACTTGACTAGAGTCACAATGTACATTCCCTCGGTGAGGGACGAGGCGACAGAAAGATAGATAGTAATTGCACACGAATAATACCAGACTCTTTTGGGTGACACTGGTTCAATACTCCCCAACAAACATTATATTGCCTTTTATGTTTTTAATAACACAAGGGAAGAGAGACACAGATCATGAAATGCAAAGACTGGCACCAGTTGCAACTGAAATATCTGGGTTTTTTTGTTGCTGTTGACTTTTGCCCTCCTGGAAGAAAGAAGAAATTAGACGGACATGTGACATCAATGGCAAATATCAGTTCCAGACTGTAATTATTTTATTTAAAATTCTGCACCCTCTATTGTTTATTCATTCATTAAATGTGATTATTATTTATTATCTGTTAAGCATGGAATTGGCCCTCTACATGAAATAGATAATGACAGGATCTGCCCAGAGGAGCTTAATATCTGTAAGAAAAGATGCAGTGGTGAATCCCAGAGGAAGTGCTGACTTAGAATGCTGAATATCTGTGTAAATATCTGCTTGTCTGTTTGTATTATATTTATTCACGCACCTCCCCCCTACCCCATCTGCATATACTGATGAGGATTAATGCTTTATGTTCTAAGGAGGAAATACATCTTCAGGAGGGATTTGAGTGGTATGGAGCAGGGGCTTGCTGTACTGGAAATGGAAGTTAGTCCATTGATAAGGGGCAGCATGATAGAAGACATGAATATGGGAGTGAGATAAGGAACAGATCAGTCAAACTGTCATGCATGAAGAAATCACATCCAAGGTGTGGACTGAGGCATAGTTTTGCAGGACTCTGAAGGTAAGAGCAATACAGTGGAGGTACTCAAAAGGGAAGGCAACACTGATCTGATTGACATGGGAGTATGATCTGACTGATAGATGAGTGCAGGCAATCTGGCAATCAAACTGGAAATCTCCCGAGAAAAGATATTCTAGTCAGATTTCCAGTTCTTCTTCATTCTACTTGTGCTGGAAATATGAGAAGAAAAAATATTTCTTGAAGGGTTAGCACCTTCTGCTTCTCATCCTGGCTGTAACTGCAGAAAGAAGAAAAAAACTGAAAAGAAAAAAGTTAACAGAGCTTGTTCTTCAGACTGATGAAGGGGATGAAACTGAGCTTGGGAAAATTCAGCACAAATGTCAGGAAACATTCTTAATGGCAAGATTTACGGGGACTGTGGAATAATCTCCCCCAAAGGAAGCTGCAGCAGCCCATTCGCTTGGATCATTTAAAACTAGACTGCCTGATTCTCTGGGGAATGTACTGCAGGGAACAATCCTGCAATATTAGGCAGGGAAGGGGAAATGGACTGGCAGATCTAGTAGGTCTTTTCCACCTATAACATCTGTCATTCTGTGAAAGCCCTTTGTGCTGTCTGTTTGGTTGTGGGAGAAGGCTCAAGTCATTACTTCCTTTGACCTAACCAGTCTGCCCATTCCCAGCAATCTTCCATTTCATTCTCTGAGAGCAGGTTGAAGCTTGACAGCTGTAATCCATGGATTTTTTTGGTATCCTCTCTCTCCCCTCTTAATGCACCAGGAGAATATATAGGCTTCCGGCACAGCTGGAAAAGAATAGTCCATTACAGTTTTTGCCTCGGTTAATGCTCCTTTGACAGTATGTGAGAAATTATGTAAGGAGCCTTAGGATTCTGATTTCCACTGCCAGCAGCATACAAAAGCCCCATGACACATGACGTGAAAGATGATTTGTGGGGCCTCGTTGTGCCAGAAGAGGAGGGAATCAAACAGTTGACCACTTCTACACTGGGACCCAAAATTAGAGAGAGAGAGATTGGGTCATTAGCTGTAAATCACTTGTGCCTCAGGCCCCAAGCACTCACTGGGGGTTCAGGCCAGGTCTGATGAGAATAAATGACTCTCTGGAAAACTGAACCTGTTGAGAGGAGAAAGTTAAGTTTCTCATCTGGTAGTGTCCTGGCTGTGCTCCAGCTAGTAGCACACATGCTTATTCCTCACATCACAGAACCATGTGCTAGCAAGGCTTTTGCAAGGAAAGTTCCTAAGATGTGCTCAGATACCACCGGAGTGATGGGAACATTAGAAACACCTAGATGGAGACGCTGACAGAGAGCAGAGCTGTTCATATGCTGCCAAGTCAGTGACGTTACTTCAAATTCACAGTGGCTGTTTACTTCACCTGTCTTCCTACTTCTTGATATTCAGGAACTTGTCTACAAATGGGTTTGTTATTTGCATGTGTGTTTAAGGAAATGCTCCTCTTCATATGAATACATATTTGACTGCGGACAAAGGCATTCATGAATGGATAAGTCTATTTTTTATTCCTTATTCTCTTACTTTAAAAGTTTCATCCATTCAGCTGGGGAACAGAAACAATGCCATGTGACTTAAGTAACCAATAACACACTTCAAATGACAGGCAGGCAAAGTGAGCAACTCGGAGGCTCAAATTTGTTTGCAGAGATCAAGATCAATTTGCTACAATTGTCAGGTAATGTAATCACAGTGATTATTTGAATCAGATGAATAAGTGATAGATAGATAGATAGATACCCTGCTCACAGACTCCCTGCAATAATGTCTTCAGTCTTGCAAGTGAAAATAATAATCACAGATATTAATATCTGAATGAGTAAAGTTGTGATAACTTATACTGACAGTGGCATCTTTAATTCCAAGGTATCCAAAAGGCTATGCAAAAGCATATATCCTAATCATGTTACTATCAGTGGAATGCAGCCACCTCTGGGGAGGAATGTGGCTACTGTTTAATCTTCCTGCTTTCCAGTACTATTTCTTTCTACTGGAAATAGATTCCTTTCTCTTTCAATTGAGTCTTCAGGTATGTCTCTACTTAAGCTGTATAATATTCCCCCTGCCATGGAAAATGTATGAAGAAGTTATTTTCTAATTATTTGAGCATAAAATGCATGCAAAGTGGAGAAAACAAACTCTAAACATTGGTGACAGGCTCAGATACCTTCATTTGTCATACAAATGTGTTGTCAAGTTGTTCACAGTGTTAGCTTTAAAGATGAAACTCTCGCAAAATACAACTCTAGGCAGGAAGGACTGATTCAGGAGGACAGGCTACCAGACTAAATGTGTATAGGTTGGTCAGATGATGATCCAAAAAGGCATATATAGTAAGTGTTTTCATTTATTTGAAGCATACATACACAAAGGTTGAAAGCCTTGTACCATTTAAGTCAGTGAGAGTTTCATCCCAAGGAGAGAAAGAAATAGTTTAAAGTGTGCCTAGGATACAGGGTATAACTAGAGTATTGGAATGAAACTGAGCTAAGAACATCTCAAGCTGTTGGAGCTGTCAGAGGAGGGAATTCACAGGTAAGTAACTTCCCATTTCTATTCCTGTTATTGGAGAAGTTGATGAAGATGGCCCATGCATTAAAGGATATGGGGCACCACAAAAAGCAGGACTCCAATTGTCTGCTTGCTTTTCTTATACTTAAGTCTGGCCCTCAATAGCCCCATTTCCTGCCCGTCACTTCATTCCATGTCATGGTTCAGCCTCATTGTATCCCAGCATAAATTCACAGCTCTCCTGAAATAATACTTGATGTTTTTCAATGAACCTTCCAGATGAGACTGAAACACCTCAGTGCATGTTGGGTGACCTATACAATTTAGGCGGTGTTGGGGGTGGCGGGGTAGAGGGGAAACCTTGCTTGGGATGGATCAGATCTGTAAGCAAAATGTGTTAACAGGCAGAGGCAACCATCACATGGAAGAGGCCTTAAATTACCCAGACTTTGTTTGCAGGAACTCTACAGGGCACTGGGGGACTGGATTTTAGTTTGCCCCCTTGTAATTTAATTGGTTCTGGATTATGTAAAATAAAGAAAGGAGACTGACTGTTAAGTGATCACCAGTTGCACTATACATCATCTGTCAAAGAAGCTCTTATCCCTTTTAAAGGTGCTGATAATGTAAGGTGATGGCATTTCCCTTCTTTTCATATTAACACTTTGAAGATGAGTTTTAGTGCTTTCTATTGGGAGGGCTGAGTGTTCTGGCTGCAAGAGCCAGGGACAGTGTAGCCAGGAGCTGTGAAAGTCAATTTTGACTTAACATCAACCCTGCTGCTTTAGCCCTGGGCCTCTGCTATTTCTGACACACATTGGTGTCAGATTGATCTGGGGGGCGAGGGGGGGTTGTGAAGCAATTACAAGAGCACTTGGATACCTGGCTGAAGCTGCCAAACTCTCATGACTTTCCATCAAAGACAGAAACCCCAGGTGGGACTGTAGGTTTGGAAGATGATGCCTTATCTCACTCACACCCCCACACCTTTCCCTGGTCTTCAAGTTCTTTACTCTTAACAGATAGTGATACCCACTTTATAACATACTTGTTTTCTTCCTCTCCTATTGCTGGAAGAAAACTAAATTACTGACAATGACACTTCTAAAATCATACTGAGGCCAGCATCTAATGTTGTCCTGGGTCCCCTCTTAGGGGTGTATACAGGCAAGTCTCATTTTACGCGGGGGTTCCGTTCCGCGGTTCGCGCGTAAAGCGAAAAATCGCGTATAGTGAAACGCCATTGAGTTGAATGACGGACGGAATCGCCCACAGTACCGATTCAGTTTTTAAATAGTTATTTTTCTTTTTTTTTTTTTGGTTTTGCCGACCGCACAAAGCTGAATTCGCGCATGTTAAATGCGCCTAAGATGCGATTCACCTGTATTATCATTATCCAGTGGCTTCCTGGATAGTCTTATTCAGAGTCTCATTAGAACAAGTTGACGGATACAGTAATGAACTGGCTAGTACAGATGTGCATTGCTTCTCTCTCCTGACCAACAATGTGTCATACACTCTACACAGCTAACAGATGATGGAGATTCTTAATATGCTTTTGCAGAACAAAGATCTTTCTTCTATCCCTGCTGCTACCTTGAAATTCTAGTAGACATGGTGTGTAGCATCATGACAAACATGAAGTCCTGAATAGTCATGAACTCTTCAGGGAAGGAACTGCCTTCATTTTGTTTGCATTTAGCAAATTAATAGTTAATCTACTTGGAGGGGATTTCTATAGCAACATTTACCATTTGTCACCTGCATATAAGTGGAAGTCCTTTCCCTGCCATGATGTGAAAGGGTGACCCGCCCTCACCTGGATCCCTCGTAGTCACTCACTGAGGGATTTCACTGTGAGGAAAGCTCTGACGCTGTCTTGGCTTGAGAGATAATAAGAATGGATTAGGACATTAATTTATCACAGCCACATGATTGTTTCCTGTGGCTACATGAGAAGTGAAGTATTTATTGTCAGAGCAGGAGACACTGATCCTCTGACAATGCTCTATTATGATAATATCCCAAATGGCTGAGATAATGATCTTTGGTGAATGTGGCTGCATTAGAATGGCAGTTGCCCAGTGTCTTATCTTTTTTCTTCCTTAGGAAAGCTAACATTCATTCTCAAATGTTAGTGAGGTACTGGAGAAAGCTTCTCTGTTAGGGGAGCCCAGAGGGCTCATATTCCTTATTTATCCTTGAACAGGTTCAGTCCAGGGAACTTAGACTACCCTGGCAAAGTTCTCAGCCCTGCCCTGCAGATACCACCTTTAGAGGGGTGTTCAGTCTCCCTGGCCTTTGCTATTCCACTGAGAAAATACAAAATTCTCCCCCTGAGCCATACTTGTGCCGTCAATTTTGGATTTGATCTGGGGGACACACAGGTTAATATGCTGTCAGGGTTCCCTCCCCACTCTAAACTCTAGGGTAAAGACGTGGGGACCCGCATGAAGAGCTCCTAAGCTTATTTTTACCAGCTTAGGTTAAAACCCCCAAGGTACAAAATTCCCTGCACCCTGAGAAATGCTTCTTCCACTGCCACCATCAAGTGTTCTAAACAGGAATCCAGGAAAGGGGACCACTTGAAGTCCCTTCCCCACAAAATATCCTCTCAAGCCCGTGCACCCCCCCTTCCTGGGAAGCTTGAGAATAATCTCCTAACCAGTTGGTTACACAGTGATCTAAAAAAACCCACCCCTGGGGTTTTTAACACCATAGAAAACAGTCAGCTTCTTAAAAGAAGGATTTTATTAAAACAAAGAAGGTAAAATCAGCTCTGTAAAATCAGGATGGTAACTATTTTACAGGATACTCAATTTCCAAACTCAGAGGGATTCCCCCCTCTGGACAAACCCTTAAAGTTACAGAAAAAAAAAGGAATAACCCATCCCTCTAACACAGGGAACACACACCAAGCAAAATGAACAGAAATCTACTCGCTATGCTGACTAGACTTACTTTAGAAAAGTGAGGATTTGATGAAAAGATGACTGATTCCTTTTTACTCCAAGATCACTCCGTGTCTGACAAAGAGCCACACACAAAGCTTTCCCCCTCCCAAGATTTGAAAGTATCTTGTCCCCTTATTGGTCAAATGCCAGCCAGGTCAGGTGTCAGTCTGGCTACCTGCATTTCTTAACCCTTTACTGGTAAGAGGATTTTATCTGCATCAGACCCTCTCCCCTTTCCCTTTATATTTATGACATATGCTATTTTTCTCTGCAATAAAAAATGGTAAAGGGGAAACATGGCAAACACTCATGATAAATTATATTTTCACCCAGGTGTATGTGAGTGTGTTGCTTTGAGATCCTTAAATAAAAGATCAGTCTTGTCCAACAAAGAGGAAGGATGGCTGAATGGCTAAAGGCACCAGGCTAAGACCTGGGTCTGTTTTGCCCAGATCTGTGCTGGCTTTGTAGGACTAACAAGAGTAAAAGGCAATAACAGCTGATTTTTGCCACTACGCTGAACGGAGGTTGTATAATTCAGAATGCATGAAGCAAGTAGATCTGTTGAGCTAGAAGATGACATTTTTACATGGTGACTTTTCTAATTAGAACCATACTTAGGATAATTGCAGTGACCTGAACTTTAAGGGTGAGATCCTAGCCTTGATGAAGTCAGTGACCAAACTCCCATTGATTTCAATATGACTTGGATTTTACCTGAGGTTAGAACATGCAGACATCTCAGGCCCATATGTTGAAATCCTAGCAGTGTTGCATCACCCCCTCCATATTTCCAAGGTGGATACATTGATCTCTGTGCAGTTTGGGGCTTTGTGGAATGAGAATGTCTTACATATGCATGTGCTTCATGCACGTAATGGCCTTGATATCCTTGACCCAATATGCACCTTCCTGCTCCCCACTCCTGTGCAGATCTTATCTTCTGTGGTCTGGTTTGTCCGTCCCTAATTTCCACCTTACATCACAGGATTTTTCTTTCTTTTCAGCATTTCTTGCTTTTTGGAAGAGCAAGCAGTTAGTTCCCCCCTCTGTCCTCCAAATAAAGTTTTATTTGGCAATCCTCATCAGGATAAATTCAATAACTGTTTCACTCAGAAGGATCCCTAAGGAGGAAGCCAAGAATCAAATGCTACAGTTATTCACATTTTGGGAGAGAGGAATCAAACTCCTTGAGAATCATTTCAAACAAAGCAGCAACAGTTTTAGCCCTGCTAGGTGGAAGCAGGAAGCGTGCTGGAGGGAGCCAGCCAGACTGCTGAGCACGAACAGGAAGAATCCAATGGATGGGCAATGAGAGGAAGAGAAAGAAGCATTAATGAAGAAAAATGTTTTATTGCCCCCCCCCCCATACTAATTGTAAAAATGTGTTAATAATGGTGGCAATGGTAATTTTTCAAGGTGCTAATAGCTGCAACATGTCCTGTAACATAATTGGTTACTGCTCACACCCACATACCGAATTAATGCACTTAAATGCAAATGATGGAAACTTTACTTTAAAAAAAAGATACTATGACTGTGCAAGGCTTTATTTCACTCAAGAGCTATGTACTGTTTCTAGCACTATTCAACATATATATTTATATTTGCTGAAGAGAAAGTGTGCAACATGGGAGAAAAATACAACCTTGCAGCTCTCTTTTTTATATAGAACTTTCATTCACTCTCCCCTGATGAAGTTACACTATCTCAGCAAAAGGGATGGAGGATACTGCTGAAAAAGAAAACATCCTGACCTTGCAGGACCTATATTGCAACTGGATCTACAGAAAAAAAATATCGAGGCAAATATTGGTGTATATATTAGGCTTGAATGGAAGTGAGTTACATTTTTTTGAGATTGATGAATCATTGTATTCTCCTGTGCTGACCCAACGTTATGGTATAGATGTTTTCCTGCACATGAGCTTTGCTTGGTGCAGGGTGGGAGAGTGGGGATCAGGAATCCAATGATATGACTAGGGTCTGTCCTAGCTCTGATCACTTACAGCAGTGGCTAGGCTGCTCTAAGTTCCACTACTAGAATAAAGTCCTGAAAGAACCCTATTCCTTTGCAGAATTATCATAGCATAGCTCCTCTATACCAGGCCTCCTATCCCTGGCATGTCCCCTCTGCTAGGTCAGGGGAGGGGTCACAAAGGAAGAGCTGGTTGCTGAACTGGTAAGCCAAGCTGGGAGTTTTCTACCAAAAAGTGAATTGTCAGCTGCTGGGCATTTTCAGATTACAGACCTTTTGTGCAGCCTGAATGGCAAAAAGAGGCCAGAGTGAACTAATGAAGCTGGTCTTTATATATATATATATACTATATATATATATACACACACAACTCAAGATTCTAGCTATTGTAGTCTCTGCATGATAAGAAACCCATCAGCTCAGAGCGACAATTCTCAAACACAACACTATTCGCTGTATTGAACTCTTCCTTATTTATTTTTCAGAATAAAATCTTGATCCAAAATGTTTGATTCGAATATATTTTTGTACAACCAGAGCATGACGTACAGCTCAAATGCAACACACAGGGCTGTTTTCTGAACAAGAATTACAGAATCTAGCTCTTAGTAGTTGAATTCCAGCAATCAGAATGCCAGAACCACTGATTCAGATTCCACCATCATTTACTCAGCTCTTCCTCTTTGTGAGGTGGATAAATGGCTCTCCATGCACTTTTCTCTCTCTCTGTGTGTGTGTCTTTCAGATAAAACCTTTTTAATGGAGATATGGGAGAGAAAGGGGAATTCGGGGTTATGTCAGTTTAGTGAGGCGGAATGGCTTCCCACTGAGTCAGAGGGGGTGGGACCACTCGCTGAAGCCTGGTGGGCGGAGCCAGGCCAGGCCTGCCCCTCCCACCAAAAGTCAGGAAGCAGAACCGGAAATATAAAGGGTGGGTCCTGGAAGTGGCCTAGGGACCGCCAACCCTAGTCTGGCTGTGTTGCTGTCGGAGATCCAGTCAGCATATTGCATCTGAATTCCCCGCTGACCCAGCAGTGGAATACTCCGCCACTGTTAGAGCCTGGGGTTGGGATGCCATGGTGTCGGGAGGGCCCATGTCCCCCTGCCCTTGCCACCTCACACCTGGGGTGGCAGTCCACCCTCTCTAGGCCAAGAAGCCTGTGTTTGTCGGCTGTCCACTGGAGCTATGATGCCCGACCCTCTCTCTGCCCAGCCCTGAGTATAGTCCTGAGACATAGACCCTTTGTTGCATGGCACCCACCCTGACCGAGGGCTTGGTGCATAACTGTTTGTTTGCTGTTCAGTCTTGAGTACAGGCCTGGGCCACAGAGTCTTTGCTGCCCCATCCTGAATGAGGGCTTGGACTCATAAGTGTGTGCTGCTGTGCACTGGGTACAGACTAGGGACCATAACAGACTGACGTTCTGCCCTGACTGCAGGCCAGGGCCACAGACTGCTCGTTAAAAGAAAAGGAATACTTGTGGCCTGCTAATTCCCTGACCGTGGGCAACGCCAGTGACATAGTGAGGTGGAGTAGCCTCCCACTGACCCAGATGGAGAGGGACCACTGCTAACCCACTACATTCAGACACCAAAGTATATTCCTGCTAGTAGGGATGAATCTGAAATTAAAGATAAGGTGGAGGTGGTGGAGGTTTGACTGAGGCGGGATGTGTATTGAAGAATCACAAATCATGCACTTGAATCTTCTTAAAGAGGCTTCACTTTTATTGAACACAGAAAAGAGATTTCAAGAAGAGATCAAATAGCATCTCTCTGTTACCAACTTTCAGACTGAACTGAGCAGCCAGCACCCTTCAGCAGCTCTTAGCACAGTCCCTCAGCAAATAAATTAAACATATGTGCAAGATAGAGCATTACTGGCAATAATGAATCACCCTTTATTATTCTCATTCATGTCTAGCCAATATGAATCCATGACTCCATCTTAGGGCATGTAAATACCCTGTATGATAAATTAAACATTCAGTTGCCGGAATAAAATATAACACTGTGCAAAATGCATATCGACAGTTTTTGGGATGGTATTTTTTTGTTTTGTTTTAACTGTTAGTAGGACACCAGTTTTAGAATGTATTAAATAAAGTTGTGGCACAGTCAGACTGCAGGAAAGTAGAAAACAGAGAAAGGGCTGAAGTGAAAGGGATAATAGGTAAGGGAAGCTGTACCCAAGGTTTAATTCAGCATGCAGGTGGTTAAGGAAAATGAGATGGATAAAGAAGAGGAGGCGATCCTTGGGAAAGAGCACAGAGGTGACGTGTTGCCAGAGTGTTCATTGCCAGGCAATCAGAACTAAAACAAACAGCAGTTACATAGAGCAAAATTAAAAGGAAAACAGGCCTAGGCTTGACAATATCATCCATGTCAAATTTCTTGATAATGACCTCTCACAATTCAGTGGGATCCTGAGCACTTTCCCCCCTTAGGCAAATTGCCTTCACTTCAGGTACTATATAAACATAGTAATCAGATATTACTATTTCACTCCAATCTCAATAAATACCCCTTGTCCTGAGAATAAGAAATGAGGAGAGTTGATTTTTCATCACTGACTGATGTGGTGGATGATGTGAATTATTTCTCATTTGGATGCTGTGTTATTTGGTTCATATTCTCATCCCCCTTAAAATTGAGCTCATCCAGGAGAAGCTGCTGTCTTGCATAAAACGGAATGCAAATGTAGCTGGAGACACATCAATGCCTAACTTAGCCAGCTGTGAAGAGCAGCAGAGGCATCGAGACACTCTTGAGGTTTCAGAGGGCAAAGAGCTAAGGGAAATGTCAGTCAAATTCTCAGATTCATTATGACCCACAAACTGCCTGCCAGAAATGAAATGCCCAGTGGAACTCAGAACTCAGCAGTGTATGTGTAATAGTAGCCGTAGAACTCAGCAGCGTGGGTGGTTGTATGTCTGGGCAGAGAGGGGAGCAGAGAAGGGGATTCAAAATTTCTCTCAGAGCTTTCCCTTTATTGTTGGATTTAAGGTATTTATATGGTGTGAGTGGGAGGGACAATTCATCTGTCCCACCTTGCACCCAAAGACTCAGATTCTGCTGCCTTTACTTATGTGGAGCAGAGTAGTAACTTCCTTCTCAAATGGTCCCATTGATTTGAAGTATAGTAGCCGTGTTAGTCTGTGTCAGCAAAACGAAAATAAGAAAGAAAAACTTGTAGCACCTTAGAGACTAACAAATTTATTTCAGCATAAGCTTTCGTGGGTTAATACCCACTTCATCTTCTTCCCCTGCTGTTATGGTTCCTCTCAACTAATTAGCCTCTTAAGGTTGGTCTATGCACCTCGACCTTATCATGTTTCTCTGACTGTATAAATATCTGTCTACTGTATGTTTCATTCCATGCATCCGATGAAGTGGGTATTAACCCACGAAAGCTTATGCTGAAATAAATTTGTTAGTCTCTAAGGTGCTACAAGTTTTTCTTTCTTATTTTCGTTTTATTGATTTGAAGGTGAGTCTGACTATCAGAATCTGGCCCTAAAGGCTAATTGTGAGCTATGTTATGCACCCAGACATTGCAGTAAGAGGGCATACAGCATCCCCTTAGAGCAGTGGTTCTCAGCCTTTCCTGACTATTGTTCCCCTTTCAAGAGTCTGATTTGTCTTGCGTTCCCCAAGTTTCACCTCACTTAAAAACTATTTTCTTATAATATCACACATAAAAATACAAAAGTGTCACAGCACACTACTACTGAAAAATTGCTTTCTTTCTCATTTTTACCATATAATTATACAATAAATCAATTGGAATATAAATATTGTACTTACATTTCAGTGTGTAGTATGTAGAGCAGTATAAACAAGTCATTGTCTGTATGACATTTTAGTTTGTACTGACTTTTCTAGTGCTTTTTATGTAGCCTGTTGGAAAACAAGGCAAATATCTAGATGAGTTCATGAACCCCCTGGAAGACCTCTGCGTACCCCCAGAGGTAAGCCTACCTCTGGCTGAGAACCACGGCTCTAGCCTATAGTATCAATCCCTCATTGTCATCACCATCAACTTGTCATAAACATTTTCTAATAAATGAGTGTCTGTGTGCGCGCGGGGGGAATCTTAAAATAACAGAGCGTGTGGAATATTTTAATTAAGAAGCATATATGTCCCTCTCTCTCTATCCAGAGTCCTCTGGAGCAAAGAGATCCTATCTCCAGTATCGATGGAGCACTTATGGGCTCAGTGACTGCAATACTTCCACTAGCCCATGAATAATTATCTCCATCCTGAGTGCTTGCCAGCATGACGCATCTTCATTCCATTAAGGGGACAGGCTAGAATGGGCAGTGGCAGAATTCATTTATCACATTTTAATAGAGAGGCAGCTTGGGAAGGGAGGGACTAATGAGATATTTCTAAAGAAATTAGCCAGCTTCTATTACAGGGTTGTCTCCCGTGAGGAGGCTACAGTGATGACGGATGGCTGGGGCCATGCCCCCCTGAAGCTTTCTCCCTGCCTCCCGCCTCTCTCCCTCCCCTGCCCCCCCAAAGGCTGACTTATGATGTATGATTTCTTTTTGATTATTCCTCTGCTGCTGGAATATGAATATGGAATATCATTAGTAAGTGATGCTGAAGTCTGGCCCAGAGATATTCCAAAGTGCTGCCTTTTGCATTCAGGAGTATAGAGCTCTCTGTGGGGATATCAGCAATCTAGGGGTGTTGCACATCTCTAGCATGGAGAAGTTTGTAATCAGGCTTTTAACACATTTCCCACTGCAGAGGGCTCAAGCTCCAGCTGTTTACCATCCAGTTTTAGAAGTGGGCTGACTATGGCCAGCGGCCAGTCCCATTTTTGTTTGCAGTGGTGTAGCCATGTTGGTCCCCAGGGCCGGCTCCAGGCACCAGCTTTCCAAGCTGGTGCTTGGGGCGGCATCGAGAATGGGGCAGAAATCCGAATCCCGCAGCGGCAATTCGGTGGCAGGTCCGCTCTAACCCCTGCCGAATTGCCACTGCTGGACTCGGACTGCCGCCCCATTCTCACACGCCGCGACGGCAATGGGGTGGCAGGTCCGACGCTCTCCCCTTGCGGCTGCGGACTCAGACTGCCTGCGTCGGGGGTGGGGCCCCGCCCCCAGCGCAGGCAGACATAGCGGGGCCCCGCTACGTCTGCCTGCATCGGGGCCGGGGCCGCCGCCCCTGCTTGGGGCGGCAAAATTGTGAGAGCTGCTCCTGTTGGTCCCACATTGTTAGAGAGACTCACCTTGTCCCAGCCCCATGTTTGGACATTTCCACTGACTCCTCATTCCTTTCAGGATCCAGCTAGAAACCGCTCACAGTTTACTCCCTCTTCTAGGTATTAAATGAGCCCCAGATTCAGCAAAGCACTTTGGCATATGAATTCAGTGAAGCACCTAACCACATGCTTAGCAGTAAAGCATGTCCTGAAGCCTGACTTCACAGGTTTACATGCTTTGCTGCATCAGGCCCTGAGGCTGGATCCCCACTGGAAACTGCTTCCCATCAACTCAATACTTCGCCTCTTATTCATGTTGAAATTTTTTCTTTTTTTTTTTTTAAAAAAGGCTTGTAAACAAACATTTTTGTGGAAAAAAATATCTTTCAAAATGTTTCAAATTTTTGTTTCACATGAAAAATTATGTTTTATTTATGTTAGGTTTCCCCCACTCAAATTCCACCGCTAATTTTATAACACTATCAGAAAAAGCAATTCATCTGTTCAGCTGAAACCATATGCGGGTCTTAGAAGCTACAGTGGTGGGTACTCTAGAAATTCCTAAAACGGGCAGAGAGACAGATTAGACAGACAGATCTGCGGTTATGCAACTTCTTGCTTATCTGAATAAACCCTCCCCTATTCCCTTTGGATACATATCAGCTTCTACTGTGTATTCATCAGATCTCAAAAGATAGACTTTTCCTCAGAGTACAGTATGGCCTTACAGCTTGCTCTTTTTTTTTACACCACATTGTACATAGCCCTTCGGTGGTCAAAATGAATGGAGTTTTGAATAAATAGAGCAAACAAGTGACAAAATGGCCTAATCGTCTTTAAAGTCATTAGCTCTAATGTATCAGTCATTCCATATTGTCTGGCTAATAATCCCTAATTATTAGCAGCTCCCGGTGTTAGCACTATTAACTGCTTTCCATTTAAATGTAGATGTGCACTGACCTTCCACTTCCCCCTGAAAGAGAAGGAACTCCATCTTTTCAAAGTCAATGAAAGGGAAAGATGATTGTCACGGCAACCAGGGAAAGCATAATGTGGTCGGACGGAAGGACACTTTCCCCCATGTTGTGAAGTGATTGTTTTGTTTTAAATAATAGATATATGCAAAGTTTTGGAGAAAGGCCCTGAAGAATAACAATGCAGATTGTTTATGCAGACATCAGGTACTGCATGGTCTGTTTATGGAAAGTTTTCACCATCCCACATCATCAGTGTGGGACCTGCCCCAGAAGAAGCACTTCAAGAGTTGGGAAGGAAGTTCAGTTTCCATGGCCCATTCAGTCCTTGGCCTCCTTTAGCATGTCACAAAAGGTCAATGCTGATGGCATTTCCTCTGATATGGACCCACTGGGAATTGTACTGAGACCTACTGATTCATAGCACACAGGCCACCAAACAACCCTGAATAGGTAACAGCTTTTGGTCACTATATGACATATTCACCATCAGCATAAGTAGGTGAAGTCAATGGAGCTGTATGGACCTGCAGTAGCAGCCAGTTTGATCATAGAGAATAGGAGTCAAATCCAAACCTAAGGGAAAGAGGCTCTGAATCCTACCCACCATTCTTTTTTACATGAGCCAGCCACATGCTTCTATTTGTAATATACTTATAGGGATTTTTTTGTTTTTTACTTTAACCCTTCCTTGGGAGTATTACACATATTCTGAACTAGAGACGTGTATATGCTTCAGTGTAGTAGCCGTGTTAGTCTGTGTCAGCAAAAAGAAAACAAGAAAAATACTTGTGGCACCTTAGAGACTAACAAATTTATTTCAGCATAAGCTTTCGTGGGTTAAGAACCCACTTCATCGGATGCATGGAATGGAACATACAGTAATCAGATATTTATACATTCGGAGTATATGCTTATGTCTTTCACAGAGGAGGCCAAAGCTCCCTTTATCTCTCTTTATTTGTGTCATGATTATCACCTACATTCAGGCTGTTGGTGGAGTGGGGATAGGGAGCTGGGTGAAGAAAGTGCATTCACCCTGTGCCAGTATGGTCTAGTAGTCCAGCTACAAAAATGTCCATTAGATACGCCTGAGTTCTTATCCCATCTTTGACAGTGATGCTCTCTGATCCATGGGTAAGTCACTTCACCTCTTTTCATCAGTTTCCTGGGGCTAAATTTTTTTTGTTTGTGTGAGTAAGAGGAGAATTTATCCCACTCTGAAAAATGGAAGTGCCCCTCATGCAGATCAGTATTTCTTCAGTTTAAAGAGGTTACATTTGGTGGAACGTCTGAACATTTGGATACTTATCAAAGCCACTTGGGCTAATACTGTTAAATCCATAGTAACTGTATTGAAGTCCAGATCTTCACTGATGTAACAGAGATCAGAATTTTGATTCTTGGGTCTTTCATTAGTGAGCTGACAGTCTCGTGAGGACAGGCTTTGCTTTCTTATAAAATTCCTGGTGCTTCCTCTAAGCTCGAAGTACAGGAAGAGTTTTCCTGAGGTACAAAAATGAAATCCAATTGGAAGAGGAAATAAAAAAATATTGTGAACCTGGACTCTCCCCAGGGTACTCAGAGCTGTGGGGCATCTTAGCATGATGCAATCTTGTCTATCCCTATTATGGTTCAGCTCTCTGAAAGCAATAGACTGGTCCCACAAACACTGACTTCCGGGTCTCCTCAGACCATGCTAACTCTGGGAAGGCTAGTGCTAAGTACACACCAATCCCCTAGTCCTCAGAGCACTCCCTGCAGTATCCAGCCCATGTCACTGGACACTCACAGTAATTACCAGGTAAGCTGCCCTCAGAGAGGCAATGTGTACACAACTTGATTGGTACAACTCAGGATCAGGTCCTTTATAACACAACACTGAAATATATGTATAGTGAAAACAATCATAAGTTTATTAATAAATATTCAGATTTAAGACACTGAGAAAGGATAATGAGTGGAAACAAAATATGAAATGCAATCCTAGGTCTACACGTATCAATAGTTACCTTTCCTATTTAATAAAATAGATCTTCTCCCACGTATTCAGTCTTTGACAGAGCTGCTTGTTTTCACACAAAGCCAAGATCCAAATTGTCATCAATATCCCCATGCCCTTTGAGGGATTTCCTCAGTAAATGGATATCAAAATGGCCTTTTGTGTTTCCTTATATTTTCCAAAATATCATTGTTTTGGTTCCAGAGTGAGGATGTGCTGGCTTCAAGTTGCCTTCACATCCTCATGTTGACTTGAAATGCAAATGTAGCTCCCATTGTGTTTGGTTTACAATGCTTAATCTACATTTGAATCTAAGCAGACGTGAATATCCATCCTTTTGTTGGGCAAAACCCATTTTTCACCTCTTCTGCAGTGTAATATCTTGACACAAAGTAAAAGGAGATATTTTCAGAATATACAGATAACCTTTTAAATATAATCAACACATACATTTGGCAACTATATTTAGGGCCAGCATGATCTTGGATTTCATTTAATAACTCGTACAACATTCTTAATAGATAAATATTATCTCAGCACAGTGTTAGGTGTAGTGAGTTTGTCAGGATTGACAGAAGTTGGTGTTACAGAACAGTGAACCCTTTGTCAGCTGGCATTGAGGGGTTCATAGGATCACAGAACCCCAAAGAAAAGTTTGGTCAGGTTCAATATGGGTTTGAGGTGAAGGTTCTGGTCAGTTCCTGATTTATCCAAACTAGTTTGTAGATCCTCAGGTAAATAATAGCTATCACTGAAAATGGGAATCTTTATCTAACCCCATCCTCTCATACTTTGTTGGTTGGGATAAAAAGGAATCAGAATCACACCTCATTTTGGCTTTGATTTTTGTAAACACGCAGATGAAATTTTGCAAATCCAAACACAGCCATCTCAATCCACTTCTAGTAAATACTAATATATAAGGCTGTGGATTTTCTCTAACTCATTAAGTTGGACTCTCGCCTGTTAAATAGGAATGCACAAAGGGCTCTCTACCCTGGGGATCCTTACTTACACAGTCAGAATCTGAATGAGAACCAAGCAACGTGTCTGTTTTGTTTATTTCTTGGTTTGGTAGTTGAATTCTGCTGGGAACTCTAGAGTACAAAACATTCTACAGTAGTTCTTACAGAAAACAGTGGTCATTTTTTGTTATTCTTAATGTCAATATGTTGAGTTATTTAAACATAGCTCTAGAATCTGGAGGATGCTGAATGTAGCATAGACTCAAGACTGAGCAGAGGAATAAACCAGTTTAGCGAGGCCCTGGCCTGTGATGGGTCAGATAGACTTACAGACACCCTCCAGCAGTGACTTAGCCAGAGGCAAGGAGAGACCTCCATGTCTATAGCACTGACATCTTGAGGATAAAGAAAATTAGGGTCTGAATCCACAGCCATTGACTTCAGTGAGCTTTGGACCAAACTCTTAATTGGGAGTGAGGACAAAATGATTGAAATAACTTGTCCTAAATCTAGGAATATTTGTCTTTTTTCTATAGTTTAATTTTTAAAAGAGCCCTATAGTTCAGATGACTTTTGCTAAGACAGTAAAGTTTTAAAAAATCCTCTATATGCAAATTAAATGTTCATAAGTAATATTTATTCTTGGAATGCAGCAATGGTTTCTGAAATTACTTTGATGAATATTGAATTGGATCTGTTTTTACAGCATTGTTCAATACTTTTACCGCATTGTTGAATATTTATTCCTCTCTTGTGTACTAGCTTCTTTTCGATGTACTGAGATTTTATAACTATATCCCTTCACGGCAAAAGCCATAGAAATAAAGTAATTGTTCAGTGTGTGTACACCTACACATGCACACCCACACGTTTAGCATAGTTGGTAAAATACTGTATGTGTTTCGTAAAACATTTTAAAAGAAACAAATTTGGGTTAAAAACATTGTCATTAAATTTTTCAGGTTTGGTCCCCGGTATAAATTATTTATTTATTTACCGTGTGGGGTCGGCAACGAGGGACTGGTTGGGGATTATAACAGATATCCATTCCTCTCACCAGAGCATTTCTGCCTTAGCATCGAGGATGAGACCATAATGGGCGATGTGACGGCAAACGTGCAGCTGGTGGTTTAAAACGGTCATTATGCAGCAGCAGGCTTGAGTTGGCGTGTACTTTCTCCAGTAACTTGCCAGTGGCAACCTCTCATCTGATATGAGGAGGAGCAATATTGCTCAGAACTGGAAGCCATGGGAGTGGAGTCGGACGCAGGGTGCTGGAGATGATACGCATGGTGTAACTGTGTATTCACTAGTTTGGTGTGTGATGATTGACTCCAAACTGGTGCGCAATACTCCGCCACCGAATACGAGGTGGCAAGAGCTGACGTCTGCAAAGTGGGAGCACAAGCACCCCATGACGAACCTTTCAGTTTGCTAAGAAGATTGTTGCGCATCTTGACTTTAGATGCTGTCTTCTTCAGGTGGGCATGGTAACTCAGTGTGTGGTCTAAGGTCACTTCTAGATAGATTGGTTCTACTTCATGCTTCACCTTCTGACCATTCAGAGAAACATTCAGTTCTCGGGTTGCTCTAGTGTGATGAAGATGGATCAAACTGGAGACTGTTTTTATGATGCTTGGCTGAAGGTGCCAAGTCTTACAGTAGTCAGCTAGCTTTATCATGCCAATATAGTAGCTAATTTTAATAATCAATTGCCAGCCAATTCCTTGACTTTAACATTGTATCTCCATTAAAGTAAATAATTTACCCCACCTGAAGATCTGGCCCTGCATATTTTTGTCACTTTATTGTTACGTTCTTTCAGCACTTTTGGATGTATATTGTTCAGCTCTGGTTACTCATTGGTGTTTAATTTATCTAGTTGCTCATAATATTCTTTTTTGACACGTCAGTCTCTGGCGGTACCTCTACTACAGGAAAAGTGTAGGTATGAGGTAGCTATCTCCCTGGTATCCTTGGTTGTGAAGACTAATTCAAAGAAGTCATTCATCTTCTCTGCCATGTCCTTATCCTCCTTAATTGATCCTTTTTTTTCCTGGTAGTTCAAGAGACCCACTGATTCTTCGGCAGGCGTCCAGCGTCAGATACACTTAAGGAATCCCACGCTATTATTTGGTTTTGTGTCTTTGGTTAAAAAATGCTCTTTAATTCCCTTTTAGCCATGGGTGGCAGTTCTAAGAGGCCAGTGCAGGCTAAGCATCCCTAAACAGCCGGCCTGCCACCTTTGGAGTGTGCTGCCACCGAAAGGGCCCCTGGGCCGTGACTGTGCCCATGCTCTACCCTGAGTCCCTGCTCCCACTCATCCTCTTCCCCCTGAGGCCCCGCCCTCACTCTGCCTCTTTACATCCCTGTTCTACCCACTTGGGGACCCTGGGGGAGGGGCCGAAGAGGCGTGCGCAAGTGGCTGGCTGACTGGCTGGCAGGCAGGGGGCCTTGGGGGAGGGGCAAAGAGGCATGTGCAAGCAGTGAGCAGCCAGGTGGGCGGGCGAGGGGGGGGATCTCAGGAGAGGGGGAAAAGTGGCTTAAATGTCAGGGGGAGGGGCCTTGGGGATGAGACCGAGCAGGGCAGGGGGTGGAGCAGGAGCTGGATTTCGGGGGGAGGAAGTTGAGTGGGGACAAGCCTTGGGCAGGGCCATGATCCAGGTGCACCCAGCCTCCCCAAATGGAGAAGTAATGCATCGCCCATGCGTTTAGCCCTCCTAATTTCAATATGCCATTTACAAGTCTGCCTCTGTAATTTACCAACATATTTGATCTCATAAACTAAGAAAAATATTTAATTACAAAGATTTAAAGGGAGAAAAAATGAACAAAAGCCTTTCCTTTATAATTCTCTCCACTTCTTTTTATCTGGTACTGTAAATAACTTTTAATAAGATGGGGAATAAGCTCTCTAGCAATCACCTACTCTCACCCAGCTATTATTCATCTAAAATAGCCAGTGATTCTCCTGCAAGATTGTTAAGCTCCCCCTCTCCCGAGCTCCCTTGCCCTGGCATGCAGTCAGAAAAAATGTCAGCTGATCAGGTTAGATGTAACATGAATAATGAGAACAATCCTAGGAATAAATATGAGTGTGAGAGCAAAGCATAGCAAATCAGGGGACGGAAGCCCAACCCAGCATCTGCCCTCCACCCTGACCAGTATAAATAATAAGAGCTCAGAATCAGACGACACAAATACCAGGTATCAAAATCATTAATAATGCAGTTGCCATACGATATATTACTTGTACATTCCATTTAAAGGGCATGTCACACCATTTAGTACAATCCATTAATCAACAGCTTACAGAGAAAGAAA
Organism: Macrochelys suwanniensis; assembly: GCA_033296515.1. Taxonomy (NCBI): domain Eukaryota; kingdom Metazoa; phylum Chordata; order Testudines; family Chelydridae; genus Macrochelys; species Macrochelys suwanniensis. Next base: position 36,242,783 of record CM065781.1, on the reverse strand, counting down.
CCATCTATCTCAGTCTGTTCCTCAAACCCAGACTTTTAAATAAGGAGAAATTTGTTCAGGTTCAGCATTAACTATTCCAAAATGGGGAGCTTGTTCTACCAAAGGGGAGCAGGGAGGGATGTCTACTTTCAGCCCGGGCTGATTTGAAGGTAATATGAATCAGCTGATTTCCCTCTCCCTACTATCACCATGAAAATGTTAGGAATCTTTATCAAGTTACAATCATGTTTGCCCTGCCATGAAGTTAAAATATAAATCAAAGAAAGTAAGCAGCCTTAAATTATATATAGACTCCTAAGAATATACTGTAGGAGTAGCCATGGTGGAATAGCCTGATGGTCCATTTAATCTGGTAACTGGTCTCCTCCATCTATGGCCAGTGATGTTTTTATTAGAGGGTAACCCTTCTGCTGGGTGGAGGCAGCAGAAGCCAGGGCTGGGTTCAATATCTAGGGGTTCCTTTCCATTGATCCAACACAGAACTGGCTCGAGCCCCGAGCCAGTAACCTGGGAAATTTACACATTACCTCTGGGCACCTCTGAGAGATAATGCTTCCCCAATTTTTAATAAAAGGAGGGAACATAAACATAAACCATGAGTTAAAGACCCACCCCAAGTAGGCTGGGCAGTGTCCTTTTCCCCTTAGGTTCTTAAGTGCAGCAAACCAAAAGTCCCCTTCACATGCCCAACCCTTCTCTGCACCCCACTCACAGTTGCTGCCATTGGTCAGTGCAGACCCAGAGTTGAGAGGTGCATCTGCAGAGTTCACTTCCCACCCTGGGTGGGGAGTAAAGCAGGGGGTAAGAGGAACTTTACTACTCCTGCCGGCCGCCTGCTCGCTGTTTCCGCCAGCCGCCCTGCTGCTCACTGCTTCTGCCGGCCAGCCAGCAGCCCTGCCCCGCCCTGCCAGCCACCTGCTCGCTGCTCCCACTGGGTAGTCTCTTAGCCCTGGTCTACACTATGAGTTTAGGTCGAATTTAGCAGTGTTAGATCGATTTAACCCTGCACCTGTCCACACAATGAAGCCATTTTTTTCTACTTAAAGGGCTCTTAAAATTGATTTCTGTACTCCTCCCCGATGAGGGGATTAGCGCTGAAATCGACATCGCCGTGTCGAATTTGGGGTAGTGTGGATGCAATTCAATGGTATTGGCCTCCAGGAGTTATCCCAGAGTGCACCATTGTGACCGCTCTGGACAGCACTTTCAACCTAGATGCACTAGTCAGGTGCACACAGGAAAGCCCCCGGGAGCTTTTGAATTTCATTTACTGTTTGACCAGCGCAGCGAGTTCATCAGCAGAGGTGACCACGTAGTCCCAGAATCGCAAAAGAGCTCCAGCGTGGACTGAACGGGAGATACTGGATCTGATCACTGTATGGGGAGACGAATCAGTGCTATCAGAACTCCGTTTCAAAAGACGCAATGCCAATATATACGCCAAAATCTCCAAGGGCAAATGCAAGGTCTTTATTTACAATGCTCACAACTGCAGCGGTGATCTGAGCAGACTCCTGCTTGCAGAGCTATGGCACATGCGCAGGCACTCCAGTAAAAAAGCTGTGAAACGATTGCCTGCCATTGCTTTCATGGAGGGAGGGAGGGAGGGACGACTGACGACATTTACCCAAAACCACCCACGACAAATTTTTTGCCCCATCAGGCATTGGGAGCTCACCCCAGAATTCCAATGGGCAGCGGGGACTGCAAGAACTGTGGGATAGCTACCCACAGTGCACCGCTCCCAAAGTCGATGCTAGCCACGGTACTGTGGACGTACTCTGCAGACTTAATGCGCTTAGTGAGGACGCAGGCATTCGATTTTATTCAATCTGTTCCCAAAAATCAACTTCTAAAAAATCGACCTAATTTTGTAGCATAGTTAGCTCTGTGCAGGCTGGGCAGAAACACAGTCCTTCCACAAGTGATTTTACCTCTCAGTGATTTCAGTTCTGGGCAATAACACAGTCTCACTATGACTGGTTTCAGCTCTCAGTGAGCCATTTAACATAACAAAAGCGGCTCCTAATGAAGCTTATTTAGCTCTATTCTTTGAACAGTGGGGAGACTGGGGAGTCTCCTGACTGGGGAGATCTGTCATCCCCTCCCCCTGCCTTACTTTCACAGGGCTCAGACGTTTGAGCCCTTGTTTTACCAAGGTGCCACAAGTACTCCTGTTTTACCAAGGTTATTTAAACTGAAAGTGACTCCCTCCTTTGGGACAGGTTAAGCACAGTCCTTTTCTGTATTCCCACAATAATTACAAACATTGGTAACCATATTTCACTTCCCACATGTTCAGTACTAACATAATTTGTGACCCAACACCAACCAAGTTTATTACACTGAGAAAAACACAGCTCCATCAGCTCAATATCTAGCAAATCTAAGCAAAGTAGGAGCAAACTGTATTTATATAAACACACGGGGGGTCTCTTCCCCACTCCCAGCTAGCTGACAGGGAAGCATTCATTCAGACCCTGCTTACAAGAGAAAGGAATAAATTCCTCAAAATGCACCTAAATGTACTATACCAATGTCAGGAGTTATTTCATGACCCCTTCTGCTGGTGCATAGGTTTTGAGCTGGTCATCTGCACAGAGGTGACTTTCTCCCATAGGTAGAAGCTTGCATTGGCCCCAGGGCCGGCTCCAGGCACCAGCAAAGGAAGCAGGTGCTTGGGGCGGCACATCTGAAGGGGCGGCATTCCGGCCATTCCTGGGGCGGCACATTTCAAGGACACTTTATTTATTTATTGCTTCAGCAGCTCCATCCGCAGCTTTTTTTGCTTTTTTTTTTATGCCGCTTCGGGTGGCAAAAAAGCTAGAGCCGGCCCTGATTGGCCCTGCCTAGCACAAACTCAGCAAGAAATTGTGTTTCGGTGAGATACAAAGCCTTTCAGAGACCCCTGGTGGTGCTGCTGCTACTATACCCCTTAATGTGGGGACAAGATGCGCTCCTCCTCATTCCTCTCTGTCCTTTGGAAAGGCGTAATTCTGTTGGCTCCACACAGCACCATTGCAAGCACCATGATTGTGACTGTGTCCTATATGGGGGCTCAAGGAGAGCAGACTCCTTGCACCCTGTGAGACTTCCATACCTGGATCTCGCCCTCCCACACATGCAGCCATACAGTGGCTGGGTACAAAGTGGCCTGCAATATGGATGTCTCCTGCATTTTGGATATATACCAAAATGCAGTGAGCGGGTGGACACTTTGTTCCATAGTTCATATATCTCCCTCATCTCTCCTCCCTTCTTAGTCCTTCATGTAAAGTGGAGGCCCTAGTCTGGGTGGTTCAATGGCCTCATCTCTGGTTCTTTTTAGGCCTTTTATAAACCCAAATGACTGTGAATTGATATGGAGGGGGCTGAGGAGCTGAATCCTGCACCCCTCCGCCCAACCAGCTGGGCTGCAGTGATCTATTAACATTCCATTGAATTTGGTGCTGCAGCATTTGAACTTTATAGTGATTTAAAAAAAATAAATTAACTAATCCATTCAGTGGAGTTTCTGTGTATAAACCACTGTGTGTCAGCATAAGGAATACAATTAATCTCAGAGAGCAGTAGCAGGAAAGAGGAACAGTGTGAACTGAAGCAATAAAGCTGGCTCTGCACTCTACCATGGCACCAGGGACAGATCATGCTGGAAAGCATCGATGCTGTGGTGCATCAGGGTGAGGGGGTTAATTATCTCTCTGTGAAATGTCCATTACAACACCTGGAACCACACAAAACTCTCCAGTGGGGTTCATTGAGAGGTTCCCGATCCTTTGGAGCAAACCTGGATCCAATCTGGCGTGAAATCTTTTCCTGTTGTGTGCTTTACTTTGTAAATGAGGCCGATGATCCAGACTGAGATTGCAGCTCCCTCTCTGCTTAAGGAAAATAACCTTGAGAGCAAGGGTGAAAAGCTCATGGAAGATGTCATGGAAGCAAGCTGCATGTGCAACATGCAGGGAGGGATGTTAGAAGGAATTGAGCTGTAGCCCTTAGGGCAGGAAAGATGAATATATTGTAGCATCGGGGTGATCTGAAGAAATAAGGCAAGACTCCATTGTCTAAAAATCCAGCAAAACTTTAATGCTGCTAGAGCCCTCACTCCACAGTGGCTGCCTCCCCAAAGTGCTGGAGACCACCAGCACCACTCACTCCAAGAATATTTTTGCCTTGTCTTCACTAGGGGAAAAAGGGTGTGTTCTTAATTCCAGTTACATAACATGAATTAACAAACAGGAGGTAAACTTCTAGTCAGAGCCGTAACTAGGAATTTCTGCGCCCGAGGCAGGGGTGCAGAAATTCCTAGGGGCTTACCCTCCACCGAATTGCCGCCGAAGCCGCAGCACTGGCGGACCTCCCGCAGGCATGCGGAAGCGGCTTCAGCAGCAGTTCGGTGGAGGGTATTTTTAGCAGCCGCCGAAGCCGCTTCCGCTTACCTGCGGGAGGTCCGCCGGTGCCGCGGCTTCGGCGGCAATTCGGCGGAGGGGGCCTTCTGCATACACGCTGGCGGACCTCCCGCAGGTAAGCTGGGGCGGCTTCGGCGGCAGGGGAGGACGGGTGTGCCCCTGGCAGCAGGCTTTTATGCCTCTGCCAGCAGTGTGCCCCGAGGCGAGTGCCTCACTCGCCTCGCCCTCGTTACGGCCCTGCTTCTAGTGAAGGCAAGGCAGCCTGTAGTTTTCACATGAGTTAGCATGTCAGTGTAAACCCCAGGCTCCCCATAGTCTTTGACTCATTCTGCTAACTCATGTAGAAACTACAAACTAACCTGTCTTCACTAGGATTTTATCTCATGTTAGTTAAATTAGTAGCACACCATTTTTCCTAGTGAAGATGCACCCTCTGTTTCAATGCTCATTCCTCCAGCTTCTCTCTCAAACCACTCCTACCAGCAACCCTGCTAATGGGGGGTGGGGAGGGAACACACTGCAGTACAAAACTTGCTGTTCTGTATTGAGAGACGTCAGCCCCTACCTCTTCTACCTCCACCCAGCAGCAGCCCTATTTCCCTGTCCCTTCCCACCCCAACATGCTCTTTGCCTCTTATTCTCTCTCTACTGAGGCCTCTCCCAACTCTTTCACTAACCCCTATCCCTCCAGCCAAGTGTCCCCCTACTCAATGGGCTGATAGCCTTACTTCATCTCTACCCACTTCCTCTGCTAGTTCATTTCTTTGCTGCTCCCATTTTGAGCTCTTAATGGGGGCCATCTGCCTCTGCTGGTAGCATGCCTGAGGGAGGAGTTGGAAAGCAGGGCAGCTGGAGGAGGGGATCCAGGCAAGTGGGAAGGGAACAATTTTGGGACTGGCTGTTTCCAAGAGTCCAGATCTATCTAATTTTCATGTGGCTAGAAATCTCCCCTATTCTCTGGCACATCTACCCACAAAACCCCAGCTATCCCGCAGGGAACTGCCTTTTTCTACTCAGTCATGGAAATGGAATTGTACAGGTAGCTGAGGCAGGGATTTGGCCCCCGAGAATTAAACAATATACTAAGTATAAGCAAATTTTCTAAATCTCAGACAGCTTCAAACAGCCATTTGGGTGTCATCTCTAGGGGCTAAAATGGGCTTTGGATACCCCAGGTGATTGGCCACATCCAAGTTGTCTAAATACTCAATGACTTGAAACTTCCAAAACACATTTTGCTTTGAAAATTCACTTTGATATCTGAGTTCCCCAAACTGGCTGGCCAAATCCTCAGCAGAGCACCTTTTAATGCCCTACAGCACTTTGAAGACACATTGTTATTCAAATGCTTTGTGTTAGTCTCAATTATTATTATATGGCAAAAATGATCTTCCAAGTAATAGCTGACTACTTTGCTTGCCTTTGAAAGAGATTTTATCCCTTCTATCTATTAATCCTTGTGGAAGTGGATGGATAACGCCATTAAGAAATAGGGAGAGAAGGGTTAACCTTTGAGCATTACTGCTTTGACTTGTACACTGTGGATTATAAAGAGAGATTTTTAATTATGTTTCCAGGTCTTACACTTTGGGTTCATCTGGACATACTTTTCCTCTATTACTTGCACACACGGTACTATTTTAGATAATTCCTGGAGCCGCTAAAATTATGTGGCTGAAAGGTAAATGAATAATTAGATGCTGGGTGGCTATAGAGAGAGAAAAGCAGCAAAATAGATGGGTAATAGTGAAAATTTAAGACTGTGAGTCCAGACTCTGGGTTCTATTCCTGGCTTTGCCAGTGATTTGGTATTTCACCTTGGGCAGGGTACTGAACTGCTGTGTGCCTCTATTTCTCTATTTCTAAAATGATGTTAATAATACTCCCCTCAGAGAGAAGTTATGAGGATACTGACTGTAGAGCATCTAACACACTTCTGATGCTATATTTATTAAGGTTAGTTGGAAATTTATTGTCAACAAGTTTATTTTTTAAGGAAAAATTGTGAAAATGTTCACATTGTTCCAAAATTTAATGATTTCTTGTCAGAATTATTTGAAATGAAAAATTTCATTTTTCACTTATTTGAAAGTTTTAAAAATCATTTTGACTGAAATGCAATGGAATAAAAAAAAATTTTTAGTCCACCTGTTCACATTTTTTATTTCAAATCATATCATCAAAAAATTGGGAAATTCTACCCAAATATTTAAACATAATAATGATACATTGTTGAATGTATGTAAAGTATTTTGTGAGCCTAATATGCAAGACACTATTAACAGTGCAAAGTAACAATATTTATTTTCTGACATTAAAATGAATGACCTAAAAACAAAAATCACATACAAGCCTTTCTTTCCTTCTCCATCAAAAAAAAAAAAAATCACATTCCTACAATTTTCTGAATCATGGTCCTGAAATTGCTTTTTGTCTTTTCCTGTGTTTGCCACAACCCTAATTACTTTATTGACTAGGGTGATGCCACCAGTGAATGCCTTTTAATTTCTTATAATTACAGGAAAAGCCTTTTACTTAACAATGGAACATAATTAATCTCCTTAAGGGAAAGGATTAAAAGGTTGGTTGCTTGTGTGTTGTTTGAAGCAAAAAAAATTAAAAATAAATAATAATCACTCCCTTTCCCCCTCAAACATTGTCTTGGAATGTTCAAAGATAAAGCTAGAATGGAGGGGAATGTTATCTTTCCCTTAGGTCCTCAAGCTGCTTTTCTGTGTGTTTGGAAATCATTACATGACAACTCTCTCTCGTAAAAACTCCACATTTTGGGTGGAGATTCAAACTAGAGGGGTGGATCCAACATGTTGCTGAGCTACTGCTGACATCAATGGGTGTCAAGACTGGTCAGCCTCGGACTGATCAGGCTAAGAAATCAGTTGCCCTCCTATCCCACCAATCAGCATCAGCCTTCCTTCAAAAACTTCTGAAGACCCAAAGTTTTAGTGAATAAGTCAAGCTCTAAGGGCCCAATTCAAAACCCAGTGAAGTTAATTGAAAGGATGCCACTGAATTGAATAGTCTTTAGTTTAGGGCCTGAGGAAAACAACCTTCTCTGGATTTGTGTGTGTGTGTGGGGGGATAATAGTATTTGCCTTCTTGGGCAGCTACAGTATATGATCCACTCAATGGAGATAGATTGAAGCTGCAAAACACAAGATCTGACTAGAGGATCATTTCTGGAGATTTGGCAAAGCGGTTCCAGATAAAATAACAACTAACCTGAAACTTTAACTCTTTCCAGGACTTAACCCAGATGGACATATTTGAAAGGTTTGGTTTATTTTTGTTTTCACCATTATTCTTCATTTATGTGTCTGCCTCTGTACTTTCAGTTTCCATTGGGATCAGAATGGGAGAGTTAAAATATCCCAGGGCAGGCACTTGTCGGGCTCTCTCCACTCCAGCTGGCAGCAATAAGTGCTAGACAACTCACAAGCAAACCTCTCAAGTTCAAAAGCTCCATTCTGCCAGTTCTCCTCTGTTCTGCATAAGGCGGGGCTGGCCCCAAATTTGCAGACACAAAAGATCGGGACACGGTTGGTATAAAAACAATGGGTTGGATGCACACAAGAAGTTAGACATTGGGACGCAAAGCATCACAGGGCCTAACTTTTAGGGACCTAGAAAAACACTGTGATCCACAAAGCCTGAGTTAAGTGCTTAGGCTCTCTATAGAAAGAATGGGGAGAAATAAGCACCTTGGGGCTTTTCTACACAGGCAGTTTACAATGCTGCAACTTTCTCGCTCAGGGGTGTGAAAAAACACTCCCCTAAGCACAGCAAGTTTCAGTGCTGTAAAGTGCCAGTGTAGACAGTGCCCCAGTGCTGGGATCACTGTTCCCTCTAAGCTGTGCATGTGTGCGTGAGCACACAGATCCTAAACCCCGCACACACGGCGAAACACCCTGCGCACAAAAGTTTGCACAGAAGCACAACAATTTGCATAGAAGAAATTTTTTGCACACACAGCCTGTCAAAAATTTGCACAGAATACTTTTTTTGCACACATGGCCTGTCAAAAATTAGAAGGAACATTGGCTGGGATCCGCACTCCCAGCGCTGGTAGCTACCACCCTCGTAGAGGTGTTTTTTTAGAGCGCTGTTGAAGCCATTCCACTGTGACTAAATAATGAAAGCATGATTGGAGCAAAGGGACTGGACTTATGGTCTCCCACCTCCTAGGTGGGTGCCCTAACCACTGGCCTATGGAGTCATTCTCACACTCTCTCTCCCCCTCTCTCTGGCTCAATAACTGTCTAAGAAGTTATCCACAGTGGAACAGTTTTGTCCATAACTAGACCAGACACAAACTCCAGGGATAAATTCTGAATCCTCTCACTGAATTCTGAAGGGTTATTTTTGTAAATGTCTTCCTTCAAAACGACATTACAGGGCAAAAATGACACCATTACCAGGCAACTTTGGGGGTACTTGCCATTCCTAAACGCTATAACAGACTTTATATATATAATGAAAGACTATTAGTTTCAATGTTTGGGCACAGTTCTTTTCAGCATTTACAGTAATAACATGAACCATTATGATCGCAATCCATCTGTTAATCTGGATGTATAATAAAGTAGAACTCTCCAAGTGAGCAGAATGTTATGTCCACTTTTTGTAAAGTGCGACACCATGATTCATACTCTGTTGTCGAGCAGAGAAGGGGACGAATGACATTTCTGAGCTGTAGGAAGCAAGCTGCTTGGAAGCCAGTGGCAAAGCAGATATTTTGATGATCTTACTTACCACTGAGCCTGCAGCATTTGATATTATTCTTGAAGAAAAATTGGAAAGAGTTCAGCGGAGGGCAACAAAAATGATTAGGGGGCTGGGGCACATGACTTATGAGGAGAGGCTGAAGGGACTGGGATTATTTAGTCTGCAGCCGAGAAGAACGAGGGGGGATTGATTTGATAGCTGCTTTCAACTACCTGAAAGGGGGTTCCAAAGAGGATGGACCTAGACTGTTCTCAGTGGTAGCAGATGACAGAACAAGGAGTAATGGTCTCAAGTTGCAGTCGGGGAGGTTTAGGTTGGATATTAGGAAAAACTTTTTCACTAGGAGGGTGGTGAAGCACTGGAATGGGTTACCTAGGGAGGTGGTGGAATCTCCTTCCTTAGAGGTTTTTAAGGTCAGGCTTGACAAAGCCCTGGCTGGGATGATTTAGTTGGGGATTGGTCCTGTTTTGAGCAGGGTGTTGGACTAGATGACCTCCTGAGGTCCCTTCCAACCTGATATTCTATGATTCTATGATCTCTCAGGAGAGCTGGAAAATGGATAGTCATCCCAACAAACCCTTTTTACATCCCTCCCTCACCCAGGACCACTGAGGCTGACAGAGAATTGCCATTTATATCTATCCATCGCTCCATGCATCCAGTTGTTTAGCATCAAGGATCTCAAAATGCTTTACAAACATTAAAGACCTGAGATTTGCAACATTACTGTGAGGTGGCTAAGTATTGTTGACCACTTTTAATGGTCAAGGACATGAGGCAAAGAGAGACCCACAGCTCTATCTTTGCCCCCAAGCCTCCGCTTGCATATGCATTTTGCAACCTCATTGCACTGTTCATGAACTTGAGAAAATTCTATACCCATGCAAAAACAATTTCAAATTGGTATAAATGGATCTTGTGAGAGCCAGTTCTATCCCTTGCACAGATTTTAAAGTGTGCATACAGGCATTTGCACCCATAAAATATCTGTATGTACATGCACACAATTTTCTGGGCACAACTGGAGGCCCAAAGGCACCTGTCACATGTGAGTGAGAAGAAACATGGACATCTCTTTTGGAGGAGACTACAGGCTTGGTGGGAGGAGACAGAAGGATTTGAGAAGAGCTATTTGGCACTTATCGGCAAGCGACCATCGCAGTCCTAGTGTTATTCTCTTGCCCCCTTAGATATGTGTCCCCTTTGGTGGTCACTTACTTGTGTCTAAAGCCATCACTGAAGTGCATAATATTTTGCAGTACTGGGTCAACTGTTTGTGCCTACTGGGTTCTTGATATATCTATTGAAGACTGAAAAGATTCCCATTTTTCCATGATCTACTCTTCCCCCATGCCCTTTCAGGGGCCCAGTGTTATGGCAACCTCCCTTCTGTCTGAAGAGAGAGGGATGGGATTTCTTTTGGAGTGAATCAACACTACTACTTCTAAATGCACCAACAGGGGACACTGCTGCATGACATAAAGTATTTTTTTCCCCTCAACCCTTCCCACCAAGGAGCGAGTGGGCTGCTCCCATAGCACTTGTCATCCCAGGAAGGGGGGCCCAGTAGCGGAATCGAACCCAGTTCTGTCATGGGGTAGCACAGAACACTAATTAAAGGCCCATCTGGTTGCTGGCGAATAACTATTTCCCCTTTTATTTTCAAATTGGAAAAGATAATCTTATTTAATACTATCGCAAGAGTGACATGGAGAGCCAAGTGGAAAATGGTTTGATTGGATTGTTTCTGATCCTCCAAATGGAAGGATTTGAAAAGTTCAAAACCGTAGCAAAATGGATATTTTCTACGTTTGCAGCTGTTAATTGCTTCAGACTGAGGGAGATGCATCATAGAAAACAGCCCTTCCTGTGGGCATTTACTGGAAACTGTACACTGAAATGTATCTGAGAAACTAGGACCACATCCAAAAGAAAATCTCTGTTGACAGAATCCCAGCAAAAATAATCTCTTGGAAATCAAAGATAATTAGCTATTAAAGCCTACATATCTGCAAGCCATTGGGGGCAGAAGAACATGTTCCTTTATCAAGCTCTTATTATCAAAATCTAATTCATCCAGATTACTGTAGAGGATTCCAATGCTTTATTGTTCCCTTATCATAATCAGAGATGTGATAAATGCAGTTGTAATCCTGGATAATTCTGCAATAACAATGTTTGTAGCTATGCCTTGTAGATAAGGATAATCGGATGCCAAGCTTCAGGGCATAAACTAATTGCCTGTGGAGGTCAGAATGATTTTTAACTTCCATGTTATGCGCTGCACAGTTGTGTAGGTACATTATGTACATGGGAGTGAGGTGGAGTTCTAGAATTGAGATTAGTTATTGGCCACTGCTGGAGGCAGGATATCAGACCTGAAAACTAAAGGACTAATCCAGTATGAAAAATCATATGGAAAATAATATGATCCAGACAGGCAACAGTATATTAATTCTTGGAATCTGAACTACAGACAACAATATGGTCTGCCTGGAGACTATGCATCTCATGAACTCTGGTAATAAATGGTTCTCTAACCAAGATGAAGGACAGAAGCTTCTCTTAAATTGTACACTAGTGATATGGTAGAAATACAGGTGTAATCAGTGGCCATGCTATATCTTCTTCATTATCCAAGTAGCCATAAGGAGGAATTTTTCAGATCAGTCACATTACAAGTTGTAAGCTGTACATGCGTGCCAACATACACATGCTCATTGGGGATTACTGTGCAGGATTTCTTTCCAAGATGGCTTATCTGAATATTTTTGCATCATTCCCACATACTGATGTATTTGGATCTCTGAACTATTACAATGTCAAGCGCTAAAGAGGAACAACAGGAAGTAGCACATTATCTCCCAGGGATGTAGCTGGATCCTGAAAACCAATTAAAATCATTTACAGTTAAATGCACAGTTTTTTCAAAGTCACTGATTAATCTACATTGTAATCATTCCAGCTACCAGAATCTTCGGTTTTCTGTTAGTAATTGGCTATGAATCTCGACAGAGTTTTTGCAATTGCGGGCGGTGGACACATGCTTGTTTGCTTAAATTCATGCACTGTCTGCTCCTAGTTTGACTCATTTAGAGGAGTGAGTGGACATGGTTAAGGAAAGCAGTGAGTTTGCTACGTGCACTGTTAATATAAATCTCTATTATGCACAAATGTCATGACTCTCTGTGACTCTCAAATGACTCTCTATGACTCTCAAATGTCAGGCTTACCTCTCTAATGAGCTGAAATTAAGAACTGATGGTTTGATTCAGCCCTAGGGCATATGGGCTTCTGTCAGAGTACCAGGTACAGGCCTCCAGCTAGGGTGACCAGACAGCAAGTGTGAAAAATCAGGACAAAGGGTGGGGGGTAATAGGAACCTATATAGGAAAAAGTCTCAAAAATCGGGACTGTCCCTATAAAATCGGGACATCTGGTCACCCTACCTCCAGCAACAAAAGTCCCCCGGAAGAGAGGCTGCAGCAGTTCAAGGTACCCCCAAACACCACTACACCAAGAGTTCTGTCCAGTGCAACCCAAAAAGCATGCAGTGTTGGCCAGGGAGAGGGAGTACACAGGGCACCCCAGGGTAGGGTGACCAGATGTCCCGATTTTATAGGGATAGTCCCAATTTTGGGGTCTTTTTCTTATATAGGCTCCTATAACCCCCCACCCCCTGTCCCGATTTTTCACATTTGCTGTCTGGTCACTCTACCCCAGGGGATGCACTACAGTTTAGTGCAATGACACAATCTTATGGGTTCCTGGACTGCACTATCTGCTAGAATTTCAGGGGCCTTCCTTGTTGGTGAATCTCTTGTTCCCCTGGTGCAGGGTGGGTGCAATTTACACCTCCGAGTACCAGCAGCAGTTTCTCAAGTCATGATCTAAACAATCCAGACATCAGGGAAGTTCAGATAACATCACAACTGAGCCTGCTTTTAATTCATATGACCAGTGCTCCAGAAGTCTGTTTGTATTACTTCATTTACAGGAACACATTTACCAGTATACTTACATTTAGTATATATATAATGAACTGACTATGTGTATGAACTATTGTCTTCCATGAGACAGCTGTGTGTCAGAGGCTCTGCACTACTAATGAAGCTTCTCCTTTATGTCTGGAGGTAAGATTCTCAAAGGCATTTAGGCTCCTCACTTCCATTTGAGGAACTGGGCCTTTGCGCTTTGGGATCAGAAGACTATGCGTCCTATCCCAAGTGCTGCTGTGGCGTTCCTACTGGCTACACAGTGTGTAGATTAGTGAAAAGTGTGAAGCTCTGATGTGACAATCAATTTGTTAATATTGTGGCAAATTGCCGGCACTACTATGATGGGTTCCGCACTTTCTCTTCTTGTGGGGGGGGTTTCAGGGTGCCATTTCTTGCCCCTGTACTGGGGTAACAGCTATCCTACTAGTATCCCAGGGAAGGGGAGTGGAGAGGGAGGGACCCAGGCCCGCCCTCTACTCCGGGTCCCAGCCCAGGGGCCCTATGATAGTAGGTGAACCACTTATACCAGTGATTCTTTCCCCTGGGCTACTTCCCTCTCCTGACCTTCAGCTTGTGGGGCTTCCTGCCTTCCCTCTGCACAAGCCAGGTGTCCCTTTACCTAGGATCTTGGTCTTCTTAGCCCGCTGCAGCACTTCTCAAAACTCTCCTCCACTTTCCTTCGAACTGCTTTGTTCCACCACCAATTCACTCTGCTTCACTCCTCCAAACTGCTCTCTGCTCCACCACCAAACCACTCTGCTCCAGCTCCTCCTCACTCTGCTCCAGCTCCTCCTCTGGCTGATTGAAGCAGGGGGATTTTATCAGGTGACTGGTTTCAGGTGCTCTAATTGGTTTCAGGTGCTCTAATTGGTTTCAGGTGCTTTTAATTAATCTACAGGGAATAAGGCTTCTCCTCACCCTAGATCACTCTCCTGCTGCCTTCTGGCCATGCTGTATCACAATCACTAGCATAAACCGCCTAGAAGCGCGGGACCCACAGGGACAAGATCGGAGCTCTGCCACAACTGGTGTCAGGGGTGGGATTGTGATTGTTCACAGCGTGGCGGAATGAAGAGGTTTTTAATTTAAAAAAAAAAGGCACTGGGGTTTTGGTTTTTTTTTTTTTTTTTTTTTTTTTTTTTACCACAATGGAGGAGGTGGTGAGAGCACTGGTGCAAGCCATGGCAGCCCAGCAGGAGGCAACCCGGGTTCAAGCGATGGCACAACAGGAGTCCATGAGGCTACAGCAGGAAACCAACCAATTGTTAATGAGCCAGGCTGCCCAAGATCGAGCCCTCTTGCGGGAGGTAGTAGACCAGTTGAAGATCCTCACCACCCAGGCCCGGGGGTCCAATGGGACGCAAACCCTGAGGGCCACCGGTTGTCTGCCAAAAATGACAGCCAGGGAATTGACCCAACTACCCAAGGAAGGGGCCTCTCAAAGCAAACACTCAACCCCTACCCTGGAGGGTCAGCTGGCCACACCCCCAGGGAGTCCTAGGTGGAAGAAAAGGGGGGCCGAAAACCAGCTGGGAACCCAGAAGGAAGGGAAAGGCCTGAGTGGGGGGGACCCTGGGACTAAACCCCCTAACCCACATGATAGGGGAGTGATTAGAAGGAATTATAGATGTTACGGGTGTGGGGAGTTGGGGCACATAGCGGTCCAGTGCCCCAGTGTCATAGAGCCTATGCAGTGTAACCTGGGGGATGGGGCAGACTCATGCAGCCTACTCAATATTGTAGGGGTCGCAGTCACCCCACATAAATATACAAGGCAGGTAAAGCTGAATGGGGTAGAAACTATGGCACTCGTAGACTCAGGGAGCGCTATCACCCTAATTTCGGGTAAATTAGTGAAGCGCAGCCAGATAATGCAGGCAAAGCATACAGGGGTAACATGTGTCCATGGGACTGTTAGTTATTACCCCATCATACCAGTGAAAATTGAAATTCAGGGAAATGTCACTGAGGTGAAAGCAGGGGTAGTCCCAAACCTCCCATACCCTGTACTCATAGGCAGAGATTTCCCTGGGTTTGGAAACTTGCTCCCACCAGAGGGATTGGAGGAAGGGGAGTTCCCCAAACTTCGGGAGGCTTCCACGGCAGAATGTCACCTCCCATATTTCGCGGAAATGTCCCAGGAACTATTCCCTGTCCCGGGGAAAGGCAGGAAGACCAAGAAAGAAAGAAGGGCGGCCAAGGCCTTGGGTACCCGAATCCTGATAAAAGGACAGAGAGCTGCCTGTGTAGGCAGATGTACGCGGGCAACCGACGGGGAGGGCCCCGAGACGGAGGAGGGGTCAGAGACCAGTTCCAACCCCAACCTCATGGAGCCAGCCAAAAGGGCAGAGACAGATCCCTCAGAGTTCGGGCTGATAAGCCCAGGGAGAGAGACTTTTGGACGAGACCAGGTGGAAGACCCAAGGTATGAGAACGCCAGGAAGGAGGTGGCCGAGATAGATGGGGCACCTATAGAGGGAAAGGCCCGGGGGCCAGGACCTTATTTTGTGATCAAGAGGAACCTCATATACTGGGTAGTGCAAATGCAGGAGCAAGAGGTACACCAGCTCCTAGTACCCCGGAAACACCAGAAGGCAATATTAAGCCTCGCTCATAGTCACCTTTTTGGAGGGCACCTGGGAGTGGAGAAAACCCAGGCGCGAATCTTACGCAGGTTCTTCTGGCCGGGGGTACATGAAGATGTCCGGCGGTACTGTGCCTCCTGCCCTGAATGTCAATTGCACAGCCCTCGTCCACATCTAAGAGCCCCTTTGGTACCCCTGCCGATCATCAAAGTTCCATTTGAGCGGATCGCCATGGATCTTGTGGGGCCGCTAGAGAAAACGACCCGAGGCCACCAGTATGTGCTGGTCATCCTAGACTATGCAACCAGATACCCAGAAGCTGTCCCCTTACGAAATACAGCCTCCAAGAGCATTGCCAAAGAATTAGTGGCAATCTTCACCCGGGTAGGGCTACCAAAAGAGATCCTCACAGACCAGGGAACGCCATTTATGTCCAAGTTGATGAAGGACCTATGTTCCCTGCTCCATGTTCAGACCCTGCGGACCTCGGTTTATCATCCACAAACCGATGGTCTGGTGGAAAGATTTAACCAGACCCTCAAGGCCATGATAAGAAAGGTGGTAAGCAAGGATGGGAAAGATTGGGACAACCTATTACCGTACCTCATGTTCGCCATCCGAGAGGTCCCCCAAGCTTCCACCGGATTCTCCCCCTTTGAGCTGTTGTATGGACGAAACCCCCGAGGCATCCTGGACATAGCCAAGGAAAATTGGGAGGAGGAACCCAGTCAAGGGAAGAATGTAATAGAGCATGTGCTACAGATGAGGGACCGGATAGCCCGGGTTACTCCCATAGTGAGGGAGCACCTAGAGAAGGCCCAAGAGGCCCAGAGAACCTACTACAACCGTCAAGCCAAGGTTCGTCAGTTTCAACCAGGTGACCGAGTAATGGTACTTGTGCCTACGGCCAAAAGTAAACTGTTGGCCCAGTGGCAAGGGCCCTACAAAATACTCGAACCCATAGGGGAAGTAAATTACAAGGTGCGACAACCGGGACGTCGAAAACTAGAGCAGATATACCACGTCAACCTTCTGAAACCCTGGCATACCCGAGAGGCGTGCGCAGTGGTTCGAGAAGACCTGCACTCAAGGAACAAAAACCCTGACCAAGTAAGGGTGTCTCCTGATCTCACGACAGCCCAGATGAAAGAGGTAACTGAGATGATCACCCAATATCAAGATGTATTGTCGACAAAGCCAGGTCACACAACCGGGACATATCATCACATTGTCACAAACCCTGGGGCCAGAGTAACCATGAGGCCCTACTGGGTGCCAGCAGCCAAAAGGGAGGAAATAAAAGCAGAAGTCAGGAAAATGCTGGAGATGGGGATCATTGAAGAATCCCACAGTCAGTGGTCCAGCCCAATAGTGCTGGTACCCAAACCGGATGGGACCATGAGATTCTGCAACGACTTCCGACGATTAAACGAGATATCCCAGTTTGATGCCTACCTGATACCCCGCATAGACGAACTAGTGGACCGTCTGGGGAATGCCCGATATTTGACAACCCTAGACTTGACGAAGGGGTACTGGCAGATTCCCTTAGCCAAAGATGCAAAGGAAAAGACGGCGTTTTCTACACCAGAGGGTCTCTTCCAATATACGGTCCTCCCTTTTGGATTACATGGGGCCCCAGCTACCTTTCAACGCCTCATGGACAAGTTATTACGCCCCCATGCCAGTTATGCTGCGGCCTACTTGGATGATGTGGTGATTCATACCCCAGACTGCGAAACTCACTTGAAGAAAGTGGGGGCGGTCCTTGATACCTTCAGGCGAGCTGGCCTTACGGCAAACCCTGTTAAGTGCGCTGTGGGGTTCACGGAGGCCAAATATCTTGGCTACGTGGTAGGAAAAGGTTTGGTAAAACCCCAACTGAATAAGTTAAAGGCCATCCAAAATTGGCCACGGCCGAGTCATAAGAAGCAGGGCCGAGCGTTCCTAGGTGTGGTGGGGTATTACCGGCGTTTCATCCCCCATTTTGCCACAAGGGCAAGTCCCCTAACAGACTTAGTGAAGGCCCGTGGTCCTGATCCAGTCAGATGGTCCGACGCAGCAGAGAGAGCATTCGCGGACCTACGGACTGCCCTCTGCAGTAACCCTGTATTGACAGCACTGGATTTTACTAAGGAATTCATCCTACAGACAGATGCATCCGAGGTGGGGTTAGGGGCTGTCCTGTCGCAGATGGTTGGGGAAGAGGAACACCCAATTCTCTATCTCAGTAGAAAACTCCTTCCGAGGGAACAAAAATATGCAGTGGTAGAGAGAGAGTGCCTCGCTGTAAAATGGGCCATGGAAACATTGCGTTACTACCTGCTGGGGCGCAGATTTGTCCTTATGACTGACCATGCCCCTCTTCAATGGATGCAACGGAACAAGGAAAAGAACACAAGGGTAACCAGGTGGTTCTTATCCCTCCAACCTTTCCAGTTCCGCATACAGCACAAAGCAGGGAGTCACCACGGCAAAGCCGATGGCTTATCACGCGTACATTCTATGGCGTCCCAAGATGCCCAACCCCTTGGTGTTGAGCAGGGGGGAGGGATATGTGATAGACCCAGGCCAGTTTGGTACAACAGAATAGTAGAAGGCAGATATACTGGCCATTGGGTTAACAGTTTTCTGTTCCCTAACTGACCAGAGCAGGGACTGCTCCAGGCTAATGAGAACACCTGACTCTAATTAACCTGCAAAGAGTCAGGTGAGGCCATTAAGGTAAAGTGAACACCTGACCCTAATTAAGGCTCTTCTGATCATATAAAAGGGCTCACTCCAGTCAGGCTAAAAAAGGAGCCAGGGAGCCAGAGGAGAGGAAGTGCTGTTGCTTTTGAAGGACTGAGTAAATGAGGACACGCTCGCGCCATCAGTAAGGGAGCCCTAAGGTAAGGGTGAAGAAGTGAGAAGCAGGAGAGCTGTGGGGAAGTGGCCCAGGGAATTGTAGCAACTCTGGCAGTGAGAGGTTGGCTGCCAACAGCTGCTACCATTAGGGTCCCTGGGCTGGAACCTGGAGTAGAGGGCGGGCCTGGGTTCCCCCCCCACCCCCACCAACCTGCCACTACAAGGAGAAGACAGGCCTCTGGCAGAACAGGAGGCAAAACTGTTCTAAAAAAAAGCCCAGAGGGACAACAGGGACTGTGGGAGTTCTCTCACCATCCTCTGAGGCTAGCATAAACCGCCTAGAAGCGCGGGACCCACAGGGACAAGATCGGAGCTCTGCCACAATATATAAAGTATATATTGCACACACAGTACAGAGCCAAACAAACAAATTAGCTAGCTACACTGAATGTTTGTCAGACTGGTGATGGGTTCCAGTCTCTCAGCTTCTGCAGAGAGACAGCCCACCATGATCAGTAGGTACAGTAGATCATCACTATTGTAGCCTGTACAAACTGGATTGGTGGGCTCAGTTCATCTCCCAGTGGAAAGGCGTCCACTCCTTGGGCAATATTATCACAACTGGCCCTAGTGTTAGTTATCTTAGCAAAGAAACCAATGACCAACTGGGTTGTGGAGAGTGAACCACCCTCTCATGCCTTGGAGTAGCCCTCCAAGTTCAGGTGCAAGGTCCACTTTTGGGGTGAGGAATGATATAAAGAAGTTGGCACTGAAACTGTGGATTAAAGGAATCCAATCACTAGGGTTATCAGACTGTTACTTTACATCACTGCCAAATCAATATTAAAAAACAGAGGAGAAAATAAACCAATAAAAAGAAAGTTTGCGACAAGGTGATGTTCTGGTTTTGAATGGAATCCAAACACTTTTGTGCCAAATACGTGTTTATACCAATTAAGTTTATGACAGGCACATTCAAGCAGATTTAAATGCGGCTCTGAATTGGTGTACTTTCCAGGGCACACTAGGTGTTTGATCATTTTAGATAATGCAACAGCAGAAAGGAAAATTAAATTGACAGAGCACAGAGGGAAGATGAAAGCTACATGTGGTACATAGCAATAAACTATGGTTACAAATGTTACTAATTAGATCATTTCTATTTGGTACTGATTTCCTTCTCTCTCATTTTATTTACTTATTTTTTGTATTGTGATTGACTTCCACTGCTTCAGAGGATCTCTGCAGGCTTTCCCTGAGCAGGGGCAGCCTTAGCCATACAGATATCTAGCCCTCTATATTGTATTAATCAGTGCGTTATCTGAGACTAGATGGGTGGCCACATCTAAGGGGACACTGCACTGGGGTGTCTGGTATCTCTCACCAATAGATGAATTCCAAAAGCTAAGCACGTATGCTTGTGTCCATCCTTATTCAGGCAAGCACTGAGGCACATACTTCCCTTTGAAGGCAGCTTAAGTCCCATTGGCTTCAAGTGACTTAATGTTAAGCACGTCCTTAAGTCCTTTGCAGAATCAAAGGCAAAATGAGTGAGAGGTGAAAGGTTTTTCAGTCCCATTACCAGTCCCCCTCAGCCATCTAGTTCCTGGTTTATTGCTGTATTATTATTCAGGCCAGAAAATAATCAAAACAGTCACATTTTAAGTAGAATTTTGAAGCTTCTTAGGACAGCTCATTCCAAGAAAACATGCTGTCACGTGCTTGGAAAATAAAACCTCTACATTTGCATTTTCCAAAAGGCTGTTTGGTGCAGAAATCTGAAGCAAAACATGGACCTTGCCTGTTGATACTTACTGAGAACATTAATTGTCTCCAGTCATTGTTAAAGCATCTGTTTCACATTTGGCAAGTGCATTTCTCTCTCATTCCTTCCCTTCCTCACCCTCCACCCCACCCTCATATTCCTCTGGAACAGATAATGAATAAATTACAGGGAGATGACAAACGTATTGATAATCAAGCTGAAACACAAATGAACTGCAAGTGGCTGTGTTTCTACATGGAGCTGTAAATTGCTTTCTTTTCTCATGCAGTAGAATAGCCGACTTGGAACCGAAAAATACTACCACATGGGGAAATTAACAGCAGAGCTCCAACAGGAAAGATTTTTCAGCAGTGAATTGTTCGGGCCCCCTGTCTCCTAACTTGTCAGAGTAAGATCATCATTTTCCATCCCAGGAAGTTATCGGGAAGGGTTGAAAATAATATGAAAACAGGGGTGTGTCCAGGAATTTAAATTTCACCGCTTTTGGAGGGGCACCTTAAACACACAAAATTAAAGGTTCGCCCCAGATTTCTCAGGAGGCCTGTGGCAAAGACACTCAGCAGGGAGGAGTCATTGGCTTCCCCTAGCAGCTGTGTGTCCCTGCAGCCTGGGGAGGGAGAATGCAGCAGGACGTCTAGCTGCTGGCTGAGTTCCTCCTCCCCCCACCACTGCAGTTGCTACTTCTCCTTCCCTGCTGCTGCCTACTTAGCAGACTACCCACTGAGGTGAAGGTGTGGAATCAGAGAGAATGAGGAGGAGCTCAGTCAGCAGCCAGACACCCTGTTGCTTCCTCCCTTCCTGGGCTGGAGGGACACACCAAGATTCTTTGGGGGGGGGGGGGGGGGGATGTCCCTGCTTGCCCTCCCTTATGCACACCCCTGTGTGAGAACCTTGACAATTTGGGATTAGGGAGGGGAATGAGAGGGTTGAAGGGGTTTATTTCTCTATATTTAAGATCCTATGTAAATTTCATGCTTCTGAAAGTGAGGGACTGGTCTGAGGCTGGCATGTTGAATGATTTCAGCAAGGGCCGGCTCTACCTTTTTTGCCGCCCCAAGCGGCGAAGAAGAAGGAGAAGAAAAAAAAAAAGAATCTGCCGCAGAAGTGCCACAAAAAAAAATAATTAGAAAGCTGCCGCAGAAGTGCCGCCGAATCAAAAAAAATGTAAAAGCTGCCACAGAAGTGCCGCCGAAGGAAAAAAAACCCCAGAGTGCCGCCCCAAGAATGGCCGAAGTGCCGCCCCTTCAGATTTGTCGCCCCAGGCACCTGCTTCCTTAGCTGATGCCTAGAGCCGGCCCTGATTTCAGCAGATGCCTTGAGAGCTTCTTTCCCTCTCGAATCGATTTACCTCTGTAGCAAGTCCTCTCCTCCCAGACTGCATGCTTTTGTAGCTCCAATCACTGAAACAGTTTTTCCAGGGCAGCTTGATTCTTACTGGAAGTACCCCTTTGCTTTTCCAGTCATGCACAAGGCTATGCCAATGGAACTCAGTCCCGTATTGCAGCATCCGGCTTTCTATTCCTGTGAACTCTCCCCCGCAACAGCTCCCTGTCAGTGCACCTCACTACTGACTTGCAGCACCTCATGCTGTTATCTTCCTGGGAACCCACACACACCGATAGGCCAATACACTTCAACCCTAATCTGCAGCACCCCCAGCTAGTCCAGTCCGAGGTTCTCCCCACAGCTCTGTGAACATATCTCTCTCCTTTCTGGCAGCTCCTTCACTATCTAGTCCTCTCCAGCATGAACAGAGACTGCTAATAATTGTTCTGAATGATTTATTTATGAAAAATGCAAGACATCCATTTCCTCAAGCCTATCTTGAGGGGGTGTGGACTGAATCTGAGGGCATGGAAAAGGAAGAAGCTAGGTTACCATCTGCATGGTGACCCCAACACACTCCCAGTCCTGGGTTTTCTCCCAGAAGTGTGTTCTGCACTGTCCAGCCCTCTCCTAGACAGTCCTGATATTGGAGATCCATTGCCCCTGTCCGTGTACAACAGTTTATTACTTTAAATGGAGTTACCCACAGATTAAAGACAAGAGTGGATTAGCTTTAATTAAAAAATAAAATAAATCAATTTAACCACAAAGAGATAGACTTGTGCACACTCAAAATCTAAGGCATTAAAGTCAGAAATGGTTAAAAGAGAAATAAAGATAAAATGCTTCCTAGTACTAAAACTTAAACTAGACATGGTTCAAGGTGAAGTCCCTTACCATATGTTCCCAATAACACAGCTGACAAAATTCTGAGGGCAAGATCTGCTCCCAAAGTCCAAAGGTTGTTTCTTTTGTCTTCTTAGGTGAAAAAGAGAGAGATGAATAGAATAAAAGAATCATAGAATATGAGGGTTGGAAGGGACCTCAGGAGGTCATCTAGTCCAACCCCCTGATCAAAGCAGGACCAATCCCCAACTAGTCTCTCCAATAAGGACTAATCTCTACAATAGGGAGAGAAAGTGTGTATTTTTGCTCCTTACTTTCATAGTTCAGTTATGAAAATGTATTTCCCTGAGTTCTGTACATTAATTCCCACTGTGAGAATGGAGACAAGGAGTCTGGTGGTAAAAGAAGTTCCATGCTGTTGTTTGCTAAAATGCAGATCTGTTTGTTCCTGCCCCATTTCTTTGCCAAAGAATGGCCACTTGGCAGGTGATTGCCCACCAGCTTTGATGACATCTGGCTTGTCCTTTGTCTTTGAGAAACTGGCTTACACAGACTTGTCTGGTAAACACATTTCAGTCATAATTTCATTTTGTTTATAACTTTACAGATAATATTGCTGCACAGATTTCATCACGATATTATTAACTAGCGAGTTATTTGTTTTCAAATGATACCTCACAAGGCATATTTTATACAAAGATTATTATAAGGGTGTGCAGGGTGTGAATATAGGGGTGCATTTGGTCACATACGATAAGTGGCAGAGAAAGTCCATTTGTTAATTCTCTTAAGGCCCAATATAGTTTCCACTGAAGTTACTGGAAAGACACTCAATGACTTCATGGGGCAAGGGATAAAGCCCTTAATATCCCATTTTATTCAGACCATTGATTAGTATATTTTCTTATCTTCTCTTTAAAATAGGTATTTTAAAGGGACTTCCTTATTTCATTTTATATATGCTTATTTCCTCTATTTGTCTTGTTAAGATAGAGGAAATGGGAAGCAGTAAGAGAAAGAGAGATTCCATAGAAACAAGGCACCAACTTTTGATGCCATTGTCCAGGATAATAAAAAATACCAAGGAGGAAAAAAAAAGAAAACATATAAAGTAGTCATTATTAGAAAGTCAACTTTGCCACCAGGTACCATCAGTTACAACTATTTCCTGTTCTAGGTATTGGAGGACACTGAGCTGATCTCTGTAATAACTTATATGGTTTCCATCACTTTAGGATGTCAAATTACTTTAAACACATTTATTAATGAAATTTGACAATATCCCTGAGATCGGTAAGTTGTTATCTCTATTTTACAGTTTGGGAAACCGACTCACAGAAAGGTGAAGTGACTTGCCCAAAGTCACACAGCAAGAGTTCTGTGCACTAACCAATACATTCCCTATCATATAGGGTGAATGTATCAGAATTGTCTCTATGAAGGGCTGGATTTTCAGCCTTCAGTCTCTACCTGCGAGCATTCATATGTGATCTTGCATTTCATGGGTGCAAACACTTATGCAAGCTAGAATTTGTGCAAATAGATTTTTGTGACTGGACATTCTAATGTAACCCAGTGTGTGTACAACTGTTAGCCAGTGTTTGTACTTGTCTGGTTCAGAGGCAGGTGTGTGAGCGTTCAATTTCATGTGCAAATGGAGGCCAGGCAGAGGAACAGCTGAGAATGTACCCAAGAAGGTTTATCAAAGCTTGTTAATGAACTATTCAGGTATCTCTTCTAAGACAGTGATTCTCCTTAAACAATTACTATATGTTTGTTTTCGCAAGTCTAGGGATCAATCTCTATATCTGTATCCAGGTAGCACAAGCAGAAAAGAAATAGCTTCATTATAAACCATTTTCTTTCCCAGGCAGTCCTGGCAGCTGCATGGTGGGATGCTGTAGACAGACGCTGAGATATCCTGATCTGCATATGTCCTGGATCATTGGTCTGTGACAGGAGAACACTTTTCTCCACTAGCTTGTCCTAATCCTCAGACGGTTAGCTTATCGCTGGTGCTTAACACTGTAAATGATCCGTTTGTCATGTACGGCTATTAATCTTCCCAGTTTAACCAGAAAAAAAACTAGACAGAAAAGTTCTCGGGGAAGACCACTGAAATCCTGTTGTACCAGCATCCAGCAGTTCTCCATGGCTTCTTGGTAGGAAGAGATAAGAGGCCTGACTCAAGAGAACTGGATGGTTCAGTGTATGATTAGTAGGATGTGGAACCTTTCAGCTCTCGTTCAGCACTTCAAATCTTTCATGATCCCCTGATAGCTAATCAATATGAAATAAGTTATTAAGGTTTGAACACTTAGGATGAGCTCAGAGCTGTACAAGACGCAACAATAAAGACAGTCCTGGCATTGAGGAGTTTGCAATCTCACCAAGATAGGCACAGAATAAACTGGTTACACTGATAAGAGGGAACAATTAGAGTTCTCTTTTATTTCATGTTGCTATTTTTTATTATTATTGTGGACTCACTGTGGGCATCACAGTAGAAATGAGCCTTTAGGAGGGATCTGAATGAAGAGAGGGCAGTGGCTTGGCCAGTAGGTATGCGAAAGGCAATGGGAATTGGTGGTCTTTGTCCACTTTACTCGGGGACATGATTGGAATAACAGAAAAAAAACCCATTTCCATCAGATACCAACTGGCCCTATTGTTGGAAGTCTTAGTAGAGAGGACCAGAATTAAATGGGATTTAGCGAGACAACACCTCTTCACTCAAGAAGTTGGCCCTTCAGGCAGTGAGGGTTAAAGGAACAGGGAAGTGTGGGAGAAGTTTGTATCTATGCTATGTCTATTCTGGGGATAGATGGAAAATTTCCTTCCCCAGGATTGCCAACAAAACATGTTTCACCTGCATAATACTCCCTTGGAATGAAAACAAAATGCCTCTTCTGTTAACAAGTCACACTATCATACCTTTGTGATGGGTAAATTTCAAGCTCATCTCATGTTGTTTGTCTCAGTTTGAAATGTATTATATATTAATTACATTCAATATATGTACTGGGTTTTGTGGGGCCATCGAAGCATGAAATCCTGGGACAGAGATGTTTAAACAGAGCAGTGATGAAAGTTAATTAGCCCTAATATCCAATGAGGGGGAATAGTTTTCTGTTGCAGAATGTTAACCAATAAATACCTCCTGTCATCATTATGTTTCTACTTAGAATAGAAAACATTTGAAAGAATGAGCTTTAGATGAGACTCTGTCATTCTGGGAAATATAATAATACTTAGCATTTATGCAGTGCTTCTCAGTGCATTACAAACATGAATTAATCCTCACTGCATTCCTTTATGCTATTATTTGTATTAATAGTCGAAGGAAGAAAAAATGTTTTTTTTTAAATCCATTACCTGTGTTACTTACAACCCCTTAGAATAAATACTGAATGTTTTCCTTTCCCGATTTTGGGATTTGTTCATGTTTTTTCAGCTCCATCCAGTGGGACAGAAAACCAAGACTTGTCCCTTCATCATTTTTGTTATCTGGTCAGTTTCACCTTCAATTCATCAGTGCAAACAAACCAGAGAAATCAGAAAAGAAGAGGAAATACCCTTTATGTGTTGCTCCAGTGCAAACAATCAGTTTCTTTTCCCAGTCTCCATCTGGTAAATACCATGCTTGCTTCTGGCCGAAGTTTTTGTTATCTGATGGTTGTAAGGTGTTTCAGTACTAAGGCTCAAAGGACAATTTTTCACACAATTGATAGTTAACTTTGGAATGCTCGGCTGCAGGAGGTAATTGAATCACCTACTGAAGCTGGATTCCAAGAAGAACTGGATAATTGAGCTTCTGATCCAACAAAGCACTTCAGTACATGCTTAAATTTAACCTCATCTTTAGTCCCTATTGACTTCAATGACACTATTCAAGCATGTGCTTCAGTGTTTTCTTGGATTGGGGCCTTATCAGTCATTAATAACATGTATGATTATATAGCTCAGATATGGCTAATCAAATCCCATCCTTCAAACTGATCACCTATGAAGTCAGGAAGGACTTTGTTTGTTTGAAAAGTGTCAATTGGGAAAACTTTGTTCCTGGTGGGCCTTGAGTGGTTGATTGGAGGGAAGGCTTTGAGCGGGGGCAACTGCTTTGAGCCAGCAATCTTATAAAAAAGCAGCCAGTTGTGAACCGAGTGAGCTGTGAACAGAGGAGAAACAAACAGAGGGAGTTTGCCTGGGAATTTACCTGGAGGAGTTCCCACAGAGTTTTTGCCTTTCAGGCATCTGTGAGCAGTAAATACAACATCTGAAGAGTCTCTTAGAAGGAAGACAATATGGATAGTTAGTGATCAGCTGTAGTGACCTGCACAGGATGTGCCATGTTTGTCTTTCTCCCAGAGGATAGAAGCAACTTCGTCCGTACGAAGTGCAAGCTGGTCTCCATATTTGAAAAGAAGGTTAAAGGACTAGAGACCCAAGTATCAAACCTGCATTGTATCAGAGAAAATGAAGAGTTTCTGGATAGAAGTCAGCATTTGGTACTGCAGGCACAGCATGCTGAATAATCAGAGAGGACAGTGCAGAACGGGGAAGAAAATTGGCAACATGTGATTTCCAGAAGAAGAAAGAGGAAAACCCATGTACCCCCAGTGTAGATAGAGGTAATAAACCATTTTCAGGCTCTCTGCACAGGTACTACTATGGCAGAGAATGGTTTGGAAGAGTCATCTGAGGGAAGGGATCAGAAGGAGACCCCATTGACCAGAAGACATGGGATGCATTGTCCTAGGGATGGGGGTGTGACAGGTTGGGTAACAGAAACCCCCTTGGGACTGCCACCTGATGTGCTGAGACTACCTCTAAGCCCGTTTTCCCTGGCAGTTTGGGACTTCAATACCTTGCCTGGTTGTGCCAGACACACTAGCCTGCTACAAACACAGACCCAGGTCTGAACCACGTCCTGCAAAAGCTGCAGGCTTAACTGAAAACGGCGTAAGAAGTGCTCCTGTCTCCAACACCCAGAAACCCAGTTCTCAATGGGATCCAAACCCCAAACAAATCCGTTTTACTCTGTATAAAGCTTATACAGAGTAATCTCATAAATTGTTCACCCTCTATAACACTGATAGAGAGATATGCACAGCTGTTTGCTCCCCCAGGAATTAATTACTTGATCTGGGTTAATTAATAAGTAAAAAGTGATTTTATTAAATATAAAAAGTAGGATTTAAGTGGTTCCAAGTAATAACAGACAGAACAAAGTAAATTACCAAGCAAAATAAAACAAAAACATGCAAGTCTAAGCCTAATACAGTAGGAAACTAAATGTAGGTAAATCTCACCCACAGAGATGTTCCAATAAGCTTTTTTACAGACTAGACTTCTTCCTAGTCTGGGGCCAGCAATCACTCACACCGCCGTAGTTACTGTCCTTTGTTCCAGTTTCTTATAGGCATCTCTTTGGGGTCGAGAGATTATCTTTTGAGCCAGCTGAAGACAAAATAGAGGGGTTTCCCAGGGCTTTATATAGTCTTTCTCTTGTGGAGAATCATAGCTACAAGATGGAGTTTGGAGTCACATGGGAAAGTCACATGTCCATGCATGACTCAGTTCTTTACAGGCCGTGGTCATTGTTTACATGTTAGTTTGAACGTTCCCAGGAAAGCTCAGATGTGGATTGGCCTCTCTCGAGGTCCATTGTTAGCTAAATACTCCCAATTACTTGAATAACCCCTTCACACTATGTTGACCAAATCTGCCTTATGTGCTTCCTACAGCAAGCACTTGCAATACAAGCATAAAGCCAACACTCATAACTTCAGATATGAAAATAATACGTGCATACGAATAGGATGAATACATTCAGTAGAACATAACATTTGCAAAGATATGTTACATGGTATATCTAGCATAAAACATATTCCAGTTATGTCATACTCATAAGCATATTTCTGTAAAGCATTATGGGGTGTAACTTCACAGGGGGTACCATAACCACCACTCCCAAGAGCAGGAGATGGATGGTGGTGGTTGGGGACACCCTCCTAAGGGGGATGGAGCCATCCATCTGCCGTCCAGACCGGGAAACTCGAGAAGTGTGCAGCTTGCCTGGAGCTAGAATTCAGGATGTGGCAGAGTGTTTGCTGAGACTGATCAAGGCCTTAGACCGCCAACCCTTCCTACTTCTCCACGTGGGAACCAATGATACTGCCAAGAGTGACCTTGAGTGGCTCACTGCAGACTATATGGCTCTGGGAAAAAGGAGTTTGAGGTGCAAGTCGTGTTCTCATCCATCCTCCCTGTTGAAGAAAAAGGCCCAGGTACGGGCCATCGATTTGTGGAAGTAAAAGCATGGTTACGCAGGTGGTGTCAGAGAGAGGGCTTTGGATTCTTCAACCATGGGATGTTGTTCCAGGAAGAAGGATTGCTAGGAAGAGATGGGATCCACCTAAAAAAGAGAGGGAAGAGTAAATTTGCAGGCAGGCTTGCTAACCTAGTGAGGAGGTCTTTAAACTAGGTTCTCCAGGGGATGGAGACCTAAGCCCTGAGGTAAGTGGGGAAGTGGGATACCAGGAGGAAACACAAGAAGGAGGGTGCAACATGATTCATACTGAGAAAGTAGGGCAATTGGCTAGTTATCTTAGGTGTCTGTGCATGAATGCAAGAAGCCTGGGAAACAAGCAGGAAGAATTGGAAGTCCTGGCAACATCAAGGAACTATGATGTGATTGGAATAACAGAGACTTGGTGGGGTAACTCACATGACTGGAGCACTGTCATGGATGGGTATAAACTGTTCAGGAAGGACAGGCAGTGGAGAAAAGGTGGAGAAGTTGCACTGTATGTAAGAGAGCTCCGAGCTCCAGTATGAAACTGGAGAAAAGCCTGTTGGGAGTCTTTGGGTGAAGTTTAAAGGCTAGAGCAACAAGGGTGGTGTCATGATGGGTATCTGGGTGAAGTTTAGAGGTGAGAGCAACAAGGGTGGTGTCGTGGTGGGTGTCTGCTATAGACCACCAGACCAGGAGGATGCATAGACAAGGCTTTCTTTGGACAACTAACAAAAGCTTTCAGATCACAGGCCCTGGTTTTCAAGGGGGGCTTCAATCACCCTGACATCTTCTGGGAGAGCAATACAGCAGTGCACAGACAATCCAGGAAGTTTTTGGAGAGTGTTGGGGACAACTTCCTGGTGCAAGTGCTGGAGGAACCAACTAGGTGCCGTGCTCCTCTTGACCTGCTGCTCAAAAACAGGGAAGAATTGGTAGGGGAAGTAGAAGTGGGTGGCAACCTGGGCAGCAGTGACCATGAGATGGTTGAGTTCAGGATCCTGACAAAAGGAAGAAAAGAGATCAGCAGAATACGGACCCTGGACTTCAGAAAAGCAGACTTTAACTGACTTGGGGAACTGATGGGCAGGATCCCCTGGGAAGCTAATATGAGCGGGAAAGGAGTCCAGAAGAGCTGGCTGTGTTTTAAAGAAGCCTGATTGAGGGCAAAGGAACAAACCATCCCGATGTGCAGAAAGAATAGCAAATATGGCAGGCAAGCAGCTTGACTTAACAGTGAAATCTTCGGTGAGCTTAAACACAAAAAGGAAGTGTACAAAAAGTGGAAACTTGGGCAGATGACTAGGGAGGAGTACAAAAATATTGCTCAAGCATGCAGGGATGTAATCAAGAAGGCCAAAGCACAATTAGAGTTGCAGCTAGCAAGGGATGTGAAGGGTAATAAAGGTTTCTACAGGTATATTAGCAACAAGAAGAAGGTCAGGGAAAGTGTGGGACCCTTACTTAATGGGAGAGGCAACCTAGAGAGCAGGGCCGGCTCCAGGCACCAGCAAAACAAGCTGGTGCTTGGGGTGGCACATTTCTAGGGGCGGCATTCTGGCACTGGCCATGCCACCCCTAGAAATGTGCCCTGGCCGCCCCAGCTCACCTCCGTTCTGCGCCGCTTTCACGCGCCGCCGCCGGCTCGGCGGCAGCACGTGAAACAGCTGTTTCACGCGCCGCTTCTCTCCCTCCCTCCCAGGCTCTCCCTGGGAGGGAGGGGGAGAAGAGAACCTGAGCAGCCACGGCGCTCATCTCCCCCTCCCTCCCAGGCATGCTCCGCTCGCCCCGGTGCTCCGGCCAGGGAGAGCGGGGTAGCCGGCATGCCATGCTCGCTCCCTGCCCTCGCTCCCCGCCGGCGCTCCGGCTGGGGAGAGCGGGGCTGCAGGCATGTTGCACTCACTCCCCGCCGGCCAGGGAGAGTGGGGGCTGCGGGCATGCCGCGCTTGCTCCCCGCCGGCGGGGGAGCGGGGCCACGGGCATGCTGCCCGCACTCCAAGGGGGAGAGACGGCGGTTGTTGTTTGGGGGGGGGGATTGGTTTGGGGGGGCAGGGTTTGGGTTTTTTTTTTTTTTTTTGCTTGGGGCGGCAGAAATGTTCGAGTCGCCCCTGCTAGTGAGAGATGATGTGGAAAAAGCTGAAGTACTCAATGCTTTTTTTGCCTCGGTCTTCGCAAACAAGGTCAGCGCCCAGAATGCTGCACTGGGCAACACAGTATGGGGAGGAGGTGAGCAGTCCTCAGTGGTGAAAGAATAGGTTAAGGACTATTTAGAAAAGCTGGACATGCACAAGACCATGGGGGCGGATGCAAACCATCCGAGAGTGCTGAAGGAGTTGGCTGATGTGATTGCAGAGCCATTGGCCATTATCTTTGAAAACTTGTGGTGATCGGGGGAGTTACTGGATGATTAGAAAAAGGCAAATATAGTGCCCGTCTTTAAAAAAGGGAAGGAGGAGAATCTGGGGAACTACAGTCTGGTCAGCCTCACCTTAGTCCCCAGAAAAATCATGTAGCAGGTCCTCAAGGAATCCATTTTGAAACACTTGGAGGAGAGGAAGGTGATCAGGAATAGTCAACATGGATTAACCAAGGGCAAGTCATGCCTGACCAACCTGATTGCCTTCTCTGATGATATAACTAGCTCTGTGGATATGGGGAAAATGGTGGACGTGATATACCTTGACTTTAGCAAAGCTTTTGATACGGTCTCTCACAGTATTCTTGCTAGCAAGTTAAAGAAGTATGGATTGGATCAATGGACTATAAGGTGGATAGAAAGCTGGCTAGATCATCAGGTTCAATGGGTAGTGATCATCAGGCTCAATGTCTAGTTGGCAGCAGTAATCAAGTGGAGTGCCCAACGGGTCGATCCTGGGGCTGGTTTTATTCAACATCTTTATTAACAATCTGGATGATGGGATGGATTGAACCCTCATAAAGTTTGTGGATGACACTAAGCTAGGGGAAGAGGTAGATATGCTGGAGGGTAGGGATAGGGTCCAGAGTGACCTAGACAAATTGGAGGCTTAGGCCAAAAGAAATCTGATGAGGTTCAACAAGGACAAGTGCAGAGTTCTGCACTTAAGGTGGAAGAATTCCATGTATTGCTACAGGCTGGGGACCAACTGGCTTAAGAGGCAGTTCTGCAGAAAAGGACCTAGGATTACAGTGGATGAGAAGCTGGATATGAGTCAACAATGTGCCCTTGTTGCCAAGAAGGCTAACGGCATATTGGGCTGCATTAGTAGCAGCATTGCTAGAAGATCAAGGGATGTGATTATTCCCCTCTATTCGGCACTGGTGAGGCCACATCTGGACAGGGCCAATCAGAGGGGGTGGGATTAGGGGGGACATTTGCCCTGGGCCTCAAACTCAAATGGGATCTCAAATTTAGACACTTGTTAATTTTTTGGCATTTGATAAGTTTCACAATTTGTTTTTATACGCATCCCTGTCGGACCAAAATGTGACACACTCTCTTAGCTTAGAGCTGCAAATTTAAGCAAATTAGATATGTGATTTGGTAAAAGACTTTTTTTTTTGTTAACTGATATAGATTTTGTCATATTAAAGAGTTAAAAATGTTCATAAATATTAATAAAAATATATCAGTTATGATAGCACAAAATTAGACCTTGATGAACGTGTCCTCTCAAATCAGCTGACTACATAAACAAACCACAACTAGTGGCTGGTGCTGGATCAAGTGCATGTTCAAAGGTAGAGAATTGTTACATTTTAGTGTCTTTATAGTTTCACTTCTAGTTGACTAAGGAATTATTTATGTGTGAGAATTCCTCATTATTATCTTCAAATGGTAGCTAAAAGAGGTGATTGGTTGGTTGGTTGAGCCCTAGCTTAGTAGCTTGGCCATCATAATAGGCTTTTGTAGTCTATAGGCCCAGATTCAAGGTGAAAATTTGTGAGGACAATCTTGTACAGTGAGTTTCGTGAGGACAGGCGTTAGAAATTTTTGGACATTATACCTCTGTCTGTATCCGTGTCTGTGTTTATATATATGTCATCCCTTTGTCTTCAGGTCAGCCTGTTATATTATACCTTGTGTGCTTGAGTTTTGATTCAGTGATAAGGATAATAACCTGTCTGACTGTTTCAATTTGTGTTCTTAATTAGTATTTCTTCATTTTAAGTCTTTTCAGCATTTGTGTACCATTCAGCATTTGTGTACATGTTTACAGTAGAAGATTTCAAGTGTAGATAAGCTACTTATTTACAGCAGAATATTTCAAGTGTGGATAGGCTAAATATTGACTGGACAGATCACTATGAAGAGGAGTTTTGAAAGTGGTGCAAGCAAGTCAGCGAAAACAACTGCATGAAGCAGCAGCTAAGAGCTCAAAGACAATAACTTCATTTCTCAAACCACTGGAAAACACACCTTACCCAACAAACAGTGCTACAGACAATGAAAACTCTGCAACGGCAACGGATGATATTTCAATGCCAATACCTGAACATGAGGACAGTAGTCAAGAAGGAGACGTGCCAACAGTAACAGATGCAGCAGAAGATCCTGTGTACGATCAAGAAACTCAACAGCAACAGGAAGATGTAGATCTTATGCAGCAAGAGCAATTTATGAGTACTACAGGTTTGACTGTGACTGACATTGGAATTATTGACAAGAGCAATGCTGCCCAAATGCAATCTTTCTTCAAATTCGTTGTTTTGAAATTCCAAGTAACATTCCACAAGATGATAATCATGCTTTCCCTACTTGTCCACTGACAAAAACTCTTCTAAATGGTGAGACTTGCAGAAGAGACTGGTTATGCTGGAGTACAGAAAAACAATCTCTGTACTGTACACACTGCTTCATTTTGAACAAAAGTGCTGCAAATGCATCAGTTCTCTCTGATCAATCAGGACGGAGCATCAATAGAGGTTGGAGGAAGTTGAAAGACTGAATACCATCACATGAGAGTTCAACATCACACAAAGAAAACTGTTGCATGGAAATCATCCAGTAGGGCAGCATCAGCTGAAAGTTCAGTTGAGAATTTACTCTTGACTGAATTCTCTACAGAAACGAATAACGGGAAAAACCTTCTTGAGCGCATCCTGAATGTCATCCTTTTTCTTTCTGAGCGGGGATTGGCTTTCTTTGGTTCCAGTCAACGTATCAGTGATTGTGCAAATGGAAAATTTCTAGGCATAGTTGAGCTCCTCAGCAAATATGACCCATTTTTATCAGAGCATGTTAAATGTGTTCGAGAATCACAAGAGAGTCAAAAGCGCATGCAAGTCCATTATCTCTCCACATGCATACAAAACAAGTTTATTGAGCTATGTCGGTCATTCATACAAACAATTCTTGATGAGATTTGAAATTCCAAGTATTTTTCAATCATTGTTGTTGCCACTCCAGATTGTTCACACAAGGAACAGACTACTATGGTTATTCGATATGTTAAGATTGTAGACAGCTCAAAATTTTCAATTGAAGAAAGGTTTATTTTGTTTGATAATTTCATGAGAAAAACTGGAAAAGAAATTGCTGCTTGAGTAGTAGTAATTCTAGAAGGTTTTCAGTTATATTTTCAAGTCTGCATTAGTCTTATGACAATGGATCTAATATGGCTGGGAAGTACAAAGGTGTACAAGCAGTTCTGCTTGAGCATAATTCAAACTGTATTTTATCCAGGTGTGGCAACCACGCACTAAACCTTGTAGGTGTTGATTATGCTGAATCATGCAAGGAGACAATTATTGACTTTGTACATTTGCTGAACAGTTCCAATCTCTTAAGTAGCAGTCCACAAAGGTGGGACATTCTGAAGCCATATCTTCCTGTTTCACTGCACGGGATGTCCAAAACTAGATGGTCTGCACGGATTGATGGTGTTCAACCAGTTGTGAAACATTTGAATTCAGCGAGAAAGGCTTTAAATGAGCTTGAACCTCTCAATCACACTGCACAGGCTCGAACTGAACTTCAGTCTATTCAGAAGCACATGTCCACATTTGAATGCATTCTGATATCATCTTTGTGGATGAAGCTATTTACAATGATCCACCAAACTGATCTGGTAATTGAAGCACGCAATACTACACTTGATGTTGAGAGGGATAACACTGAAAGCCTTATCAATGACATTCAACAGATTTGTGAACAATGGGATGTGATCCTGACTGAGTCCAAATTAGCAGCACAGAATATTGGCATTTCATCTGAGTTCTCCACCAATCGCGATTTACCTACCGAATCCGATGCCAAGCAGCATTATAGGGTCAATGTCTTCCTTGTCATCATTGACTCTATTCAATCAGGTCTTACACATCAATTTGAGTCACTGCGACTAATTTGTACCCTTTTTGAGTTTCTTTGACAGTTCAACAGACTAAGTAATGAAGATCTACTTTCTGCAGCTGAACAATTTCAGCAACAGTACAACAAAGAAATCTCAAAAGATCTCAGTGACGAGGTCATCTTCCTCAAATGAATATATTCCAGGAACTTTAAATTGGATTGCAAGTCAAAGGAATTGCTTCAAGAAATACTCGAACTTGGACTCTCTGGGGTGTTTCCTAATATCACAATTGCATTGTGGATTTTTGTCAGTTTGCCTGCATCAGTGGCTTCAGGTGAATGCACCTTCAACATGTTGAAGCAGGTAAATAACTATCACCGTTCAACTCTGGGACAAGAGTGTTTGAATGGGTTCACCATGCTTAATATCAACTGTGACACTGCACAAAAGCTAGATTTTTCCTCAATAATTAGTGCATTTGCACAGAAAAAGGCTATACATTAATTTGTTAAATAAAAAATATTCAAATTATGTCTCACTCTTTTTTTGGAGCCTTATTTTGTTTTCATGTGTTGTCATTTTTTATTTTTATTATGGCTAGGGGCCTCAAAAGCTGGAAGTGGCCTGGGCCTCTCTGGACATCTGAGAGGGCCTGCATCTGGAGTCCTGTTTTGGGCCCCCCGGTACAGAAAGGATGTGGACAAATGGGAGAGAGTCCAGCGGAGGGCAACGGAAATGATTAGGGGCTGGGGCACATGACTTTTGAGGAGAGGCTGAGGGAACTGGGCTTTTTTAGTCTTCAGAAGAGAAGAGTGAGTGGGGATTTGACAGCAGCCTTCAACTACCTTAAGAGGGGTTACAAAGAGGATGGACCTAGGCTGTTCACAGTGGTGGCAGATGACAGAACAAGGAGCAATGGTCTGAAGTTGCAGTGGGGGAGGTCTAAGTTGGATATTAGGAAAAACTTTTTCACTAGGAGACGTGTGAAGCACTGGAATGGGTTACCTAGGGAGGTGGTGGAATCTCCATCCTTAGAGGTTTTTAAGGCCTGGCTTGACAAAGCCCTGGCTGGGATGATTTAGTTGGGGTTGGTCCTGCTTTGAGCAGAGGGTTGGACTAGATGACCTCCTGAGGTCTCTTCCAACCCTAATCTTCTATGATTCTGTGAAGGAATATTTGCCCTTATCTCATATCATTGATGAGGTGAATTAGCCCCAATCCATCGTCACTGAAATCAACTGGAGCTTTCCTATTGACTTCTGTTGGTGCAAGGTCAGGTTCTTTTAGTGATTTTTCATCTGAAGCTTCAGTTATTATTGGCAGGATACAAGAGTTGATGCACAAATGGTGTGTAACATTCCTGAGGGGCAAAACC
The DNA here is from genome assembly GCA_033296515.1 of Macrochelys suwanniensis. Lineage (NCBI taxonomy): Eukaryota > Metazoa > Chordata > Testudines > Chelydridae > Macrochelys > Macrochelys suwanniensis. The sequence continues at coordinate 36,206,304 of CM065781.1, read as the reverse complement.
TCATCCAAATTCTGCTCTCAGTTTCACCAGTGTAAACTGGAGTAACCTCACTGGCATCACCAGGGTGACTGGTTTAACACCAGTGTAACAGAGAGCAGAGTTTTCCCTTACTTCCCCCAATTTGGAACAACACGTTTGTTCTTTTCTTAATTAAAAAAAAATAGAAATGACGTGTTCTTAGTCATCACTAATCCCCAGAAACATCATGGCTTGAGAGAGTTACCTTGGGTCACTGTTATTACTAAGGCAAAGACATTGATATTAAAATGTTGTGTTAAAGGGAAAAAACAAATGAGTTTTAGCAATGACATGTTTGGAATAGGACATTTCCTGAGGGAAATAATGACTGGAGGAGGTTAATGGCCTGAGGCAAAGCTTCCAGCAATCAGATCTCCCAACCAGTAATCAATTCCCAGGTAAAGCCTTATGCTTTGATCATTATTTCTCAAGTCAAATTCTGCATAGTCCTTTTCAACATAATTCTCTCCTCTCACTGGGAACTTGCTGTGCATTTTAGTCTTCTATTAAGAGAGGAAGGATGGTCTTGTGGTTATGATACTGTGTCTGGGTCCTGTTCCTAGCTGTGGTACATTCTTTCTGTGTGTTATTTTATCATTGTCATTAATAATGTTAGCATTATTACAGTCGTTTTCATATTTCAATATATATTGCCTTTGTGCCTAAAGGTTCAACTCAGATTAAGGCCCCAAGGGGGTAGGCAGTGTTCAGACACAAAGTAAAAAACATTCCCTGCCCTGGAGAGCTTATGATCTATGGCCCAAGTTCAGGAAAACATCCCTGTTCAGGACAGTTCTTGTACATTTGCTTAATTTTAGCGTGTGCTAAGACTACAACTCAGGGATTGAAGACAATGGGATTTAAGAACATGTTTAAAAATTAAGCGTGATTAAATGTTGTCCTGAAAAAGCAGAACATAAGCTTGTGCTAAATAGAAAAGACAGACAAATAATGTGTTCCTTTTTCACATCTGAGGAATCTAAATGGGCAGAGTTTAAGTGATTTGCTGAAGAATCACACAGGAAGTCTGTAGCAGTTCCAGGAATTAAACCCAGATGTCCAGAGTCCCGGCCCTGTGCTTTAGCCACAAGGTTGGTGCCCAAGCTTTAAGAGTGATATTTCTGTATAGTCTGTATTGGCAGATTCATTGCTGCCACACCTTGTGCCAAATTATGCTAAGTTACACTGGTTTAGACCAGGAGTTTTAAATGAGTGAGAGTTTCGGTGATCAGAATTAGGTCCCAAGGTAGTTGGGAACTGTTGTAAAGTCTGCAGTTGTCTTCTCCACTGTTTATTCCTATTACTGAGGAGTGCAACTATGACACGTAGGGTGACTCTTATGTCATTATTTGCATTTCTGTGGCACTTTTTAGTCATGTGTTTTACAAACATTAGCAAATTAAACTTTTTAATATTCCTGCGAGGTAGGTAATACAATGATAGATATCAGATTACTGGTATAGAACAGTGTAGTATGTTTGTACTAGGTCCCTGATCATGACAAGATAAACTAGGGCCACTGTTTAAACTTTGGTGCCTAACATTTAAATACCTCAGTTTATGTTTAGGCACCTTCTTAAGGGCCTGATTTCAAAGGTGCTGACATTGAAGTCACACAAGTTTGAAAATGTTGGCTGAGATGCTTCCAGAAAACTGAACCTGCTCAGACCAAGCTGAATGCATATGCATTTGATAAAATGGCTGTGTTGTCTCTCCTGACAAGCTGACTCCAGAGATCTACAACAGATTGCAGATAAGTATTATTAATGCTATTTTATATACAAAGAAACTGAGGCACATCAAGATTAGGTAACTTGCTGAGGTCTGTGGTGAGCCATGAACTGAACCCTGAGTCCCAATCTTGCATTCTGACTGCTCAACAAACCTTCCTGTCTAGTCATGCCCTGACCCAATCCAAAACCCAATGAAGTCAATATAAGTCTTTTAGTTGACTTGAATGGGCTTTGGATCAGGCCCTTAGGCCACAATTCAGTTTAACTTTCAGTGTTTGCTCAAGTTCATCCCTACATACCAGAGAATTTGCTTAAGGCCTACTGCCTTCAATCATGCTAAGAAAATGCTCAAAATTAAGTACATGCTTAAATGCTTTGTTGATCTGGGGTCCAGTCCTGCACCTGAAATTAATGGGGCTCTGAAAGAGTGTAGATGTCCACCAATGCTAATCAACTCGAGGAAGCGGGGCGATAAAGGGTTAATTACATTTCAACTATATCTAGGGTTATTGAAAGTCACTTAGTTTGGAAACCTTGTATATTTATTTCAGTGCCATTAGGATGCCATTCAATAAATCCATTTTCAATGTCACCTCCCAGTTCCCCTTATAAAAGTTGTTGGAAACATGTTAGATAATTCAGAAGTTCTTCCAAGTTAACGTTTTACAAAGCAGGTTTTAAAAAAATGAAGATAACATATTAACCAAAAGGTTACTTTAATAATTATTTTTTTTCATTAGTACAAATTCACTGGCACAAACGCTTCCATTTTAGCTACTTTGTCATATTTTTCATATTCACAGGTTCTTCAAAGACCAGTTTCTTATTGTTTTGTTTCATTTTTACACCACTGTGTTCAAGTATATTTAAAGTATTATTTTTCATGAGGTGATGATGTTTTTGGCCTGTTATACTGAGAAAATTAGTTTATGTAATCCGGGATTGCCCCATTGTGCCATATGCAAACTCATCATCAGATTTCTGGCCTGCTTTCCTGCTAATTGCTAGAGCTGCCTATCAGCTCCACTGCACAGAAGATACCTCTGGAGCCATGATTAGGCTAATCTATATATAATAGGCCTGATTCACCACTGCATTCCAGCTTTAGGCTGGATGAATTCCATTCACTTCAATGCACTGGCATTAAATTGGAGTAACTCAGAGGGGAATCAGGCCCAATGTATATAAATACTCATGCATATTTTGAATGTACACTTCTCCTCCTCCCGTGCTTGCTTAGGGACAGATCGTGTCACCATTCTCCATGATGAATAGTAGCTTGGACAGATTGTGGAGGAAGGTACTAAATGAGTGTGGGTGACAGAATCTGGCCCCTAGAGTATAAGGTTATTTGGAGCAGGGACCATGGGTGGAATTTTGGCACAACTGAAGTCAGTGGGAAAATTCTGATTGACATCAGCGAGATCAAGATTTTACCTCACATCTTTCTGTGAGCAGGGCCTCAGCATAATATGGGCACTATCAGAAAACAAATACATTATTAATAATAAAATAATAATAATATCCTTGCAATGGCAGCTCACTTTCACAACCCAACACAGTCCTACTCAATTAATTACTCCACCACTATTACTTATCTTGATTTCTCACTGAATCATTCATTTTAAAAGGTAAATTAACAATCTGTAATGGCCTTCACATAAAATGATTCATGTAGCTGGAATTGTTGTAGCATCAGTCAAGGATAATTACAGTACAGACTAAAAGACAGCAGTCAAACAAGCAAACTTCCTTCAGTTGTTTTGATCATAGTGATAGAACCTACACCATTTGAAGGTAGAAGGAAAGGTCAGTTTAGTTAGTGAAGACACGTGGGGATCAAATTAGTGCAACTTTCATTGAAATCAGTTAATAGATCATAAGGTTTCAGGCCAGAAGGGATCATTATTCTATTCTGACCTCCTTCTGTGTATCTCAGGTTATTAAATTCCACCCATTTACCCCATACTGAGCTCAATAACTTGTGTTTGACTTAAGCATATCTTCCAGAAAGGCATCTAGTCTTGATCGGAAGACATCAGGAGATGGAGAATTTACCACTTCCCTTGGTAGTCTGTTCCAGCGATTAATCACTGCCTATGCTAAAAATGTCCCTGATTTCTAATTTGAATTTGCCTGGTGTTAGCTTCCAGCCACTGGCTCTTGTTATGACTTTCTCAGCTAGAAAGCACTCAGAATTTTCTCCCTGTGAAGGTGCTCATACACTGTAGTAGCCACCTCTCAGTCTTCTTTCTGATAAGCTTAACAGATCGAGCTGTTTAAATCATTCACTGTAAGTCATTTTCTCCAGCCCTCAAATCGTTTTTGTGGTTCTTTTTTGCCCCCTCTCCAATTTTTCAGCATCCCTTTTAAAATGCGGATGTGACGGTGCACCCCATAAGGCTTTATGGAAATATGCTTATGAATGTATGTATGACATAACTGGAATATGTTTTATGCTACATATGCCATGTAACATATCTATGTAAAGGTTATGATCTACTGAATATATTCATCCTATTTGTATGCATGTGTCATTTTGTATTCAAAGTTATGAATATTGGCAGTATACTTGATTGATTTTAAATAGCCTTAGTAAGGCATTTGGTCAGCTTCTTCAGAAAGGAATTTGCAAGTTAAGTGCCCAATCAAGAAGCACTTAACGGACAATGGATCTTGGAAGGCTCTGATCCACATAAGAAGTCTACATGAGGACATTCAAGGTAGCATGTGAACCATGGCTGCTACCTGTAAGTTCTGAGTCATGCATGGACATGTGACTTGCCCATGTGACTCCAAAACTCCATCTTGTAGCTGGAATTCTACACAGGGGGAGGGAGGGGTATCCACCCACAAGAGAGAGTCTATTTAAACCCCTAGGAAACCCCTCCCTTTTGTCTTCAGCTGGCTCAAGAGATAGCCTCTCCACCCCCAAGGATACCTAAAAGAAACTGGAACAAAGGACAGTAATTACAGGGGGTGTGAGTGATTGCTGGACTCAGACTAGAAGGAGACTAGTCTGTAAAAGGAAGCTTATTGGAACATCTCTAAGAGTGAGATTTTATCTGTATTCCATCTTCTTACTGTATTGGGCATAGGCTTGCTTGTTTTATTTTATTTTGACTGGTAATTCACTTTGTTCTCTCTGCTATTACTTGGAACCACTTAAATCCTACTTTCTGTATTTAATAAAATCAATTTTTACATATTAATTAACCCAGAGTATGTATTAATACCTGGGGGCACAAATAGCTGTGCATATCTCTCTATCAGTGTTATAGAGGGCGAACAATTTATGAGTTTGCTCTGTATAAGCTTTATACAGGGTAAAACGGATTTATTTGGGGTTTGGACCCCATTGGGAGTTGGGCATCTGAGTGTTAAAGACAGGAACACTTTTTGCCACAACATCACAATGGAAGCTCATGTTGAGTTGTTTGTCTACTATTACCCTTAAATCTTGTTCAGAGTTTTTGCTTTCCAGGATTTAGTCCCCAGTCTGCAGTTATCCCCTGCATTACTTGTTCTTAGACGTATAAATTTGCATTAGCTATGTCAGGGATCAGCAACCTTTGGCATGCGGCCCGTCAGGGAAATCCGCTGGTGGGCCGGGATGGTTTGTTTACCTGCCGTGTCTACAGGTTCAGCGGATCGCAGCTCCCACTGGCCACAGTTCGCCGTTCCAGGCAAATGGGGACTGTGGGAAGTGGCATGGGCCGAAGGATGTGCTGGCCGCCCCTTCCCGCAGCCCCATTGGTCTGGAACATACTATCTGTCCATTTAAGTAAGTTGTACAATTAAACATAGGCAACAATTTAGCATTCTTGTAAATAGATCAGCATAACCTGGCCACGAGTGTCTCTGTATGCAGAGAAGGAGGATTGATAAACAGATCTCAGTAGTGACAGCTGTTAATTACCATCCCGCCATGTGATAATGGAATTCTAACACTATGTGATTCTACAGGATCCAAAGGTACATATGGGACCAACACTGCATACAAGCTGTATGAAAACATTTGAGCTGCCATCCCGATGCATCTTCTGTAGGTACTAGTGTCCTTCATGAAAATAGTAGAAATGCATTAAGAGAACCACTTAACAAAATGCCTTCGTTACAACCAGTTCTTGCTATTCTTACTTTTCATGTTGCAATGCAAGAGTTTATAATGCAAGCATTTTTCTGTATGTCTTGTAAAGTCAAAGAGGTGCTATGGAAGTAACTACAGCTCTTTTACAGTCCCATAGCAAGTCTGGACTCATGTCCAATGCTGACTATGCAGGGCCGTACTAGAAGAGGAATAGGAGTGAGGACTCAGGTTCTGCAATGATCTGTGTGTCTTCCACTCTCATTGAAGCCAAGGGAAGTTGAGGACACTCAGCATCTCACAAGAGATGCATCTATGAATCTAGGATTAGGGACAGCCTTCTACAGATGTCAGCCTTTCGATGAGACACTAATCTATGGACCCTGCTGCCAAATTCTGGTGGCTGCCTAGATGGAAGTTAAAAGTCCCATGGTGTTGAGGAGATATGTACTCTTTTTTTAAATTGGTAGCTGAAAGTCCGGCAGGAGGGAGCTGGGAAAGGTTCTGAACTAATACTCTGTAGATACGGAATAGCTTTAGGGATAATGCTGTTTTCCTTATTCTAATAACGTTCCTTGGTCAGTGAGAGAAGAAACCTGTTCTTTCAGTGATTCTTTCCCATTGTCACATGGTACATTTTGAGATATGGAGGAAGATACCCCTGATGTGCTGCACAACTTTCTGTCAATAAAACATATTCTAACGCTGTTGGATTAAGGTTCACTTACTCAGCGGGTCTAACAAATATTTATTAAGGCAAAACACTTAGCAAGTAATGATCAATTACTCACAAGTGGGAAGCTTATCATGATCTCATCATAGTTGCCTCCTGCACTGGACTGTACAGCTTCAACCTGCCTTCGTTACACAAACTTATTTAAAACTTTTTGTTGTCTTTTCTTATACATATATATTAGTCTCTCATTTCCATGTTAACTCCCCTGTCACATCTGCACAGGCTTAGTGTTAGTCCAAACCCGGTCTTTTCTAGCTTTTTAGTTACTTTATCTTTTCTTGTTCTCACAAACACGATTACTCTGCAATTTCTTACACATGCACATCACTAAACATGATTATTGTGCAATTTCTTACACATACACAGTTCTATTTATGATTTTGCTGTTAAATGTTATCAGAACAGTCTCTTAAAATCCACAGCAGGATTCTGTCAGGCCTAAATACTCCTTTGCTCCCAACACTCTGCACCTTAAAGTAGTAGAATCCTCTCTAAAGCTTCATAAAAGCCTGTACTTCATATGCAGCTTGTCTCTTTCCCAGCTGCCTAACTAAGCTCCAAACCTTCCAAATCAATACAATTAACACCACTGCTAATATGGCTTGCAGTCAGGGCCCGCTCTGGCTTTTTTGCCGCCCCAAGCAAAAAAGCCGCCAGCCACCCTGCTCTCCCGGCCGGGGCGCCGGCGGGGAGCGCGGCTCGCCCACGGCCCCACTGCCCTGGCAGGGAGCACAGCACAGCCACCCCCCGCTGCCCTGGCCAGGGCGCCGGCGGGGAGTGCGGCTCGCCCGTGGCCCCGCTGCCCCAGCGGGGAGCGTGGCATGGCTGCCCACTGCTGCCCCGGCCAGGGCGCCAGCTGGGAGCGCAGCACGGCCACCCCCCACTGCCCCGGCGGGGAGTGCGGCACGGCCGCCCCCTGCTGCTCCGGCCGGGAGGGCAGCTCGCCCGCAGCCCTGCTGCCCCGGCCTGGGTGCTGGCTGGGAGCGTGGCACGGCTGCCCCCCGCTGCCCCGGCCAGGGTGCCGGCGGGGAGTGCGGCTCGCCTGCGGCCCCGCTGCCCCGGCAGGGAGCGCGGCACGGCGGCCCCCTGGTGCCCCGGCCGGGGCGCCAGCTGGGAGCACAGCACGGCCACCCCCCACTGCCCTGGCGGGAAGCGCGGCACAGCCGCCCCCTGCTGCTCCGGCCGGGGCGCCGGCGGGGAGGGCGGGGCGCCGGTGGGGAGGGCGGGGCGCCCGCGGCCCCACTGCCCCAGCCTGGGTGCCAGCTGGGAGCACGGCACGGCCACACCCCACTGCCCCGGCCAGGGCACCGGCGGGGAGGGCGGCATGCCCGCCTCCCCGCTCCCCCAGCTGGGGCGCCGGGAAGAGTGTTTTTTTGTTTTCAGCACTGCCCCCCTCCAGGTGCTGCCCCAAGCATATGCTTGGTGGGCTGGTGCCTGGAGCCGGCCCTGCTTGCAGCTGCACAATTACAAAGCCCATTGATACCATGATTATCCAAAGATGTTCCCCAGTATTGTATAACAACTCCCAGCATGGGTCATTTCCCAGTATAGCTATGACACTGATTTTCCAATCGCCTGACTTTAGGTCACATAGTAGATACAAGAATGTTATTGTTATATGAGAAGGTTTTAATGGTTGCCATCAAGCAGCTCAATCAGAAGCCTGATTAAAGCTGATGGGTGCTTCCTTCAGGCTAGATGGAAAGAGCAATTAAATATCCCTTTATGTAATGATATAGCTGAAAACAATAGAAGCACCACCCAAAGCAATGAGCCTCATGGAAAGGCCTGAACAAAAATTACTCCAGAGAGATGAAAAGAAGGTTTCCCTGGGACTAGTTGAACATGCAGGGGCTAGGGCAGGGATCGGCAACCTTTGGCCCGCGGCCCGCCAGGGTAAGCCCCCTGGTGGGCCAGGCCAGTTTGTTTATCTGCTGCGTCCGCAGGTTCGGCTGATCGCAGCTCCCTCTGGCCGCGGTTCACTGCTCCAGGCCAATGGGGGCTGTGGGAAGCGGCGTGGGCCGAGGGATGTGCTGGCCGCTGCTTCCCACAGCCCCCATTGGCCTGGAGCAGTGAACAGAGGCCAGTGGGAGCTGCGATCGGCCAAACCTGCGGACGCTGCAGGTGAACTAACTGCCCGGCCCGCCAGCAGATTTCCTTGACAGGCTGTGTGCCAAAGGTTGCCGATCCCTGGTCTAGTATGTCAATGATTTTAGAGGCAGTCTGTCTCGCGCACAAGAACCTTGCTGAACAGAGCTTTACTGCAAAGGCATTGATGAATACCAAAGTTACAATGATAAACTCTCCCTTTCTAACATTGTAAATTGTACTGAACAAAACAGCAGTAATTATGGATTTATTTGTGGGGCTCTAAACACATACGGTTATGAAATAAACATAGAGAAAAGGATTAAAGTGTTCAGAATTGATGGCACCTAATCCATATTATGCTTAGACACAAAGCCTGTCATTATACCTCACTGCAATACGAGTCATCACTTATCAAGCCAGAACGAAAGATACAGGTAACATAGAATCAAGTTCCCTTCATCCAGCTGTGCACAGCTGTAGAAAGCTATTAAAAACCAGCTGCAGTTTACTTGTTCACTCTGAAATCTTTCAGGAAGCAATCTCTTTTGACAACTGACTAATCCCTTACAAATTGTTAGTAAATGCTGCTTTACATCATCTCATCTCAGCCTGTAGGGGAAAAACGTATTTTTCAAAGCCTATTTCATGTAGAATTTGTCCCTCCCCAATGCCCACCATACTGTCCTATGCAGATTTGTCTTCTCCCAACAGCAGTGGAGAAATTTAAGCAATATTGTAGATCGAGCAATCTAATCTAATCTAATTTAATCTATAGCATTTCTAATTACTCCAAATTACATACCCCATTACAATGGCAGAGTCCTTCCTGATACATGATACTCAAGTCATGATATTTGAATTGAGGTGCAGATTTTGAACATCCCAACAATCAAAGAGAAAAGATGGCTGATGTAATATCTGTTATTGAATCAGCTTCTGTTGCTGAGAGAGATAATCTTTTGAATTTACACAGAACTCTTCTTCAGAAATGACCTGTGGGAGAAGAGCTCTGTGGAAGCTCGAAAGCTTGTCTCTCGCACCAACAGAAGCTGATCCAATAAAAGATATTACCTCATCCACCTAGGGTTTCCAATCCTCCAGGATTGGCCTAGACCAGGGATCGGCAATGTTTGGCCCGCGGCCCGCCAGGGTAAGCTCCCTGGCGGGCCGGGCCGGGCCGGTTTGTTTACCTGCTGCATCCACAGGTTCGGCCGATCGCAGCTCCCACTGTCTGTGGTTCGCTGTTCCAGGCCAATGGGGGCTGTGGGAAGCGGTGCTCCAGTGGGAGCTGCGATCGGCCGAACCTGCAGACGCAGCAGGTAAACCAATCGGCCCGGCCCACCAGGGGGCTTACCCTGGCGGGCCGCGGGCCAAACGTTGTCGATCCCTGGCCTAGACTCTGCAGGAATTAAAGATTAATCTTTCATTAAAGATGATGTCATGTGATTAAACCTTCAGGAATATGTCCAACCAAAATTGGCAAGCCTATGGACCACCTTGTCTTTCTAATATCCTGGGACCAACATGGCTACAACAACACTGCATCCACCAATAAAAGGTGGATTTTGGGTAACGTCTATTATGGATTGCTCGTCTCAGCTAGGATATCTGGATTCTGAACTTGCTGACCACCAAAAGTTAAAGAATGTTCAGATTTGGGATTTCGATTCTGATCGACATCTATTTCTTAATGCATTATACATATGGAGAAAGACAAAGAAAGAACATATTATAAAATCCTTATCACAATTGGCAGAAAGGTTCATTTCCCCCAGCTGGCCTGGTCTTTCTAACTTTTTATACTAATGCACATCCCCACTGCAAGAACTGATTAAAGGATTATCTATTGCATTCCATTCCATGATGATTCTTATAAGCATTAAAATGTCAAATTGCTGCTAGCTGTTCTCTTCAGTGAGATTCTGAAAATAAATAAATAAATAAACAGTCTTGTAAATTACTTAGGAAGACAGTTTTATGAAGTGATAAAACCTCTTGAGGAAAAATACAGCTGTCATATTATCTAATAATTTCATAAATCTGACATGCTGCACATGGCTATATTTTGCTTCTGATGTACAAGGAAGTGGTGGTTAGATTACATTTTTGGGGAGGGGAGAAAGGAAGGACACTTTCTCCTGAGCTCTTCTTCATTGGATAAATTCGGATGTGGGTGATATTTAGGGCTTTCCCTGGCTTAGTAGTAGCCCATCATAATGAACAAACAAGAGATGAATATAATCATTGGTCTTGATCCTGCAGCTGCATCCATGCTGGCAGCCCCTTGCATCCCCAGGGATGCACTTGAAAGATTGGAGCCTTATAATTACCCCAAGAGATGACCTGTAGCCAGCAGTTCATTTGTTCACACTGGAACATCTTAACACAATCATCAGATTTGGCTCTAATTCAGCCTTGCTGACAGACATGGGGGAGTCAGGAGTCAGAAAACAAAGACATGTCCTTTGCACCTTTGTAAGGGTTTTGGCATTAACTTGCCAACATCCCTTCTGGGCTGAAAAAAATGTGATTTAAGGTTTTGGAGGGCAAGGGGAAAAAATCCCAAGCTCTAAACTTTGACACATTACATTTCCTCAAGTGGTTTTCTTTGGCTGTTTTTTAAAAGATATTTTACTCAATCAAAAAGTACAGAACGGGTCAAGCTTTAGCGAGTGAGCCCATTACCAGAATTAAGACAAAAAATATTAAAATTCCAATGACTGTCCTTTTATAAGAAGTAAAAATATATTAAAAGAACACAAACTCAATCAGGTTAAGCAACAAACCAGTACAAATGTATTTACTCTGTAGCAACATAGGATACCATGTTAGAGAAGGAGACAAATTTTCACACCAGATCTAAACCACCAAGAACTTTGGGGGTAGGCTGGATATGAATCCATATCTGCCTCTGAACTTCAGTGCTCAGACCCATTTCTTCACACAGAGTAGCTGAGAAATGCACAGGGCCAAATCCACGGCTGAGTAAACTGATTTAACTGCATTGACTTAAATAAGGGAGCAACAGCTTAAATTAATGGCAAATTTTATCCAGGAGAGAGTATAAGGTGAGTATAAGAAATGAACTGCTGGGTCTTGTGTTGTAAAACCACACATATGGCAGCTTCTTTGGGTACTAACAGTCTTTATTCAGGCTGAGGGATAGCTCAGTGGTTTGAGCATTGGCCTGCTAAACCCAGGGTTGTGAGTTCAATCCTTGAGGGGGCCATTTAGGGATCTGGGGCAAAAATTGGGGATTGGTCCTGCATTGAGCAGGGGGTTGGACTAGATGACCTTCTAAGGTCCCTTCCAACCCTGATATTCTATGATTCTATGTCTGCAACGGTTCCGCAAGCCCCCCACTTCCTGAAGTTGACAACAACAAACCAAATCTAGCTTGCCCCACATTTCCTTGTTTAGCTATTTGCCCACTCCCCTTAGTGGTTGGTCTATTATACATATTATAATATTTCTCACATTTTAAGTATTTACTACACAACTTATAAAACCAACAAGAACAATTAATAATGAATTTAAAATAGCAAATAGTAATGAAATAAACAGATACTCAGTCACTATTACACTCTATAATCTTTCAAATATGTAGGTGGACATTTTCAAATACAGAACATCTCCCTTTAAACTCCGCAAATGGTAATTCTGCCATCACTGTTGCATTTTGGCTCAAACCCCTCATTCTGTGATGTGGTAACTTGAACAGTCTGTCCATGAAGTCTATCCATACTATCTTATCTTGTGTGAGACTGCTGTCCCTCCAGACTTCCAGAAACTGGTCCTGAACCTAACTGGACATTCTCCAGGGGCAATTCCATTGTTGCTATACTAACATTTCCAAAGTTTACCACACTACTCCTTCGCAGTTGATCTACATGTCAGTACACAATACTGCCATCCCCTAGAATTACCCTGTGTGAGAATGGTCCTGTGATATCTTGAATAATAGCTGGCATCCAATTGGGACCAGGACCAAAGGTTTTAATATAGACAGCTTCTCCAACAGTAAAACCAATTTTTAGCATGTTTGTCATGTTCTAGCTTTTGCTTCCATTGTTTTCACTGTATTTTTCTATTAAATATGGATGCATAAAGATTAACATTGACCTTAGCTTCTTAACCATTAACATCTCCACTGGAAGACAGGCCTGTAGTTGACTGTGATGTTATCCAACAATTAAACAGGTAAAGAGACATGTTCATATCTGTGGTACCTCCAGGTATTTTTTAATACCTCTTAAAATGAATGTCTTGCCTGTTCAGCTAACCCATTTGATGATGGATGGTAAGGTGTGAGTGTAACATGTTGAATACTGTTTTGCTTCATATATCTTTGGAATTCCATGCTAGTAAAATAACTTCTTTATCTGATACAAGCAGTTCACGTAAAACATGGATACTAAAACTGGTCCTTAGTTTTTCAATGGTTGCCTTGCTGGTGGATGTATACACGGGATAGATATCTACCCATTTTGAATGTTATTTATTATTTATTATTATTATTTGGTGTATGCAATCTGGTCAAGCCAAATGACAGTGTTCTTATCAACAATGTGCAAGGCACAAAATGCTCTAGGAAGTTGAGTCATTTTGCAGTCTTCAACAATGTGTGTCATGGTTTGTGATTGCCCACATTGACATGGTGGACTGTCTCTAAAACACCACCACAATTATGCTGCAGCACAAATTCCACATCTGGTGTGAAACCTGTTGAGAAGGCTCATTGCCTTTGTGGTAAATCAAACCTGGGTTGGCACTGAGTGGGGTCTGAGACAAGATAATTATTGGAATGTTCATCCACTAGTCTGAAAAACATTTTTCTCAGAAATGATCCAGCATAATCCACATGTACTCTCTTCCAAGGTGTATCTGACCATTCCCAAGGATGGAGTAGAGTCACAATAGGAGCTTTTCAACTCTCTTGATGAATGAACAGGATTGCACCTTACTCTCAATATCAGTATCCATCTTTGGCCACCACATGTAACTTGGAGCGAATACTTCCATTTTGGTAGTACTTGGGTGTGTCGAACGGCGTTCATCCATTATTACGTCACATCCTTGCTTTGAAATGATGACCTGGGATCCTGATAATACATACCCATCTTGCACACTAAGTTCACTGTGTTGCTTAAAATAAGGTGTGTAGTCCTGATCAGATTTGGTCTGGGGCCATCCCCTTAGCACAAATTCTCTAACTTTAGCGAGTACTGGATCTTTACCGGTCCATGATTCTATCTGTTGTGCTGTCACTGGAGTTGTATCAAGATTGTCCATTAATAACACTCTCTCTTCACTTTTGTGTTTTTCATGTGTCTCCAGTACATGCAACCAGCTTAAAGCATCTGCATTCCCCAACTTCCTACCAGCTTTGTATACAATGATATGTTCATAGGCTCTTCATGTCACTTCCAATCTCTGGAACCTGGGTGATGCCATCTGTGGCACAGCTTTCATCTCATTAAACGATGAAACCAGGGATTTGTGATAGGTGAAAATTGTAAACCTACACTCAGATATGTATTTGTGAAACTTCTGCATCCCAGTGATAGAAGCTAATCCTTCTCAGTCTAGCTGTGAATAGTTATGTTCAGCATAAGACAGAATCCGGGATACAAGTCCAAAATTGTTTCTCTGGGCCATCTGCCATCCAGTGAGATAAAATAGCTCCAATTCTATAAGGAAATGCATCACAAGTCCATGTCAGTTCTTGTCAGCTTGACAATGGACTAGGACTTTTGAGGATTGCAGCAATAGTTTAGAATCCTGAAATGCTTGTTCCTGAACTGATTTCCAGTACCATTTAGCTCAATTTTTTAAGTAACATATACAAAGGCATTAGAAGTGTTGATAAATTTGGTAAAAACTTACCATTGCAATTCAGCAACCCTAAGTAAGCCTTCAGCTCTGAAATATTCCTAGGTGCTGGCAAATCCCTAATTGCTTTTACTTTATCTCTCACTGGGTGTAGTCCCTGGGCATTCACTTCTGATACCAAGTATATCATTTCAGGTGCCAGGAAGGAACACTTACCCCTTTCTAGGCATACACCTGTTTCCTTTGGCCTGTTGAACATTTCTGCTAAGTGTTGTAAATGTTCTGTACCTGTGGTACCTGTAATTAGTATAACATCTGGATATACGTCCTGAATCAATTCCTCCATGATTCTTTGGAAAACAGGAGAGGATGAGGACACATCAAGAGGTAAATGATTACATTTTAACAGTTTTTGAGTATTTATGGTAACATACTGCTTGGAATCTTCTTTCAAAATGATCTGTTGGTAGACATGGCTCATGTCTAACTTTGTGAGCAAGCCCTCTGGCTAAAATGGCAAACAGATCCTCAATTTTTGGAATTTGATACTGTTCTAATTGTCCTTATTTACAGTCAACTTATAGTCATCACATATATATATGGAGCCATCCGGCTTCAACACTGGTTCTATTGGTGCAGCCCATTCAGGAACATAAGAACATAAGAAAGGCTGTACTGGGTCAGACCAAAGGTCCATCCAGCCCAGTATCCTGTCCACCGACAGTGGCCAATGGCAGGTGACCCGGAGTGAGTGGACCCAACAGGTAATGATCAAGTGATCTCTCTCCTGCCATCCATCACCCCCCTCTGACAAACAGAGGCTAAGGACACCATTTCTTACCCATTCTAGCTAATAGCCATTAATGGACTTAACCTCCATGAATTTATCCAGTTCTCTTTTAAACCCTGTTATAGTCCTAGCCTTCACAGCCTCCTCAGGCAAGGAGTTCCACAGGTTGACTGTGCACTGTGTGAAGAAGAACTTCCTTTTATTTGTTTTAAACCTGCTGCCCACTAATTTCATTGGGTGGCCCCTAGTTCTTTTATTATGAGAACAAGTAAATAACTTTTCCTTATTCACTTCCTCCACATCACTCATAATTTTATATACCTCTATCATATCCCCCCTTAGTCTCCTCTTTTCCAAGCTGAAAAGTCCTAGCCTCTTTAATCTCTCCTCATATGGGACCCGTTCCAGACCCCTAATCATTTTAGTTGCCCTTCTATGAACCTTTTCTAATGCCAGTATATCCTTTTTGAGATGAGGAGACCACAATTGTACGCAGTATTCAAGATGTGGGCGCAATATGGATTTGTATAAGGGCAGTAAAATATTCTCTGTCTTATTCTCTATCCCTTTTTTAATGATTCCTAACATCCCATTTGCTTTTTTGACTGCCGCTGCACACTGCATGGATGTCTTTAGAGAACTATCCACAATGACTCCAAGATCTTTTTCCTGATTAGTTGTAGCTAAATTAGCCCCCATCATATTGTATGTATAGTTGGGGTTATTTTTTCCAATGTGCATTACTTTACATTTATCCACATTAAATTTCATTTGCCATTTTATTGCCCAATCATTTAATGTTGTGAGATCTTTTTGTAGTTCTTCACAGTCTGCTTTGGTCTTAACTATCTTGAGCAGCTTAGTATCATCTGCAAACTTTGCCACCTCACTGTTTACCCCTTCTTCTAAATCATTTATGAATAAGTTGAATAGGATTGGTCCTAGGACTGACCCTTGGGGAACACCACTAGTTACCCCTCTCCATTGTGAAAATTTACCATTTATTCCTACCCTTTGTTCCCTGTTTTTTAACCATTTCTCAATCCATGAAAGGATATTCCCTCTTATCCCATGGCAATTTAATTTATGCAAGAGCCTTTGGTGAGGGACTTTGTCAAAGGCTTTCTGGAAATCTAAGTACACTATGTCTACTGGATCACCCTTGTCCACATGTTTGTTGACCCCTTCAAAGAACTCTAGTAGATTAGTAAGGCATGATTTCCCTTTACAGAAACCATGTTGACTTTTGCCCAACAATTTATGTTCTTCTATGTGCCTGACAATTTTATTCTTTACTATTGTTCAACTAATTTGCCCGGTATGGACGTTAGACTTACCGGTCTGTAATTGTCGGGATCACCTCTAGAGCCCTTTTTAAATATTGGCGTTACATTAGCTATCTTCCAGTCATTGGGTACAGAAGCCGATTTAAAGGACAGGTTACAAACCCTAGTTAATAATTCCGCAATTTCACATTTGAGTTCTTTCAGAACTCTTGGGTGAATGCCATCTGGTCCCGGTGACTTGTTACAGTTAAGTTTATCAATTAGTTCCAAAACCTCCTCTACTGACACCTCAATCTGTGACAATTCCTCAGATTTGTCACCTACAAAAGACGGCTCAGGTTGGGGAATCTCCGTAACGTCCTCAGCCGTGAAGAGTGAAGCAAAGAATTTGTTTAGTTTCTCCGCAATGACTTTATCGTCTTTAAGTGCTCCTTTTCTATCTCTATCATCCAGGGGCCCCACTGGTTGTTTAGCAGGCTTCCTGCTTCTGACGTATTTAAAAAATGTTTTGTTATTAGCTTTTGAGTTTTTGGCTAGCTGTTCTTCAAACTCCATTTTGGCTTTTCTTATTACATTTTTACACTTAATTTGGCAGTGTCTATGCTCTTCTCTAGTTACCTCACTAGGATTTGACTTCCACTTTTAAAAGATGCCTTTTTATCTTTCACTGCTTCTTTTACATGGTTGTTAAGCCACGTTGGCTCTTTTTTAGTTCTTTGACTTTTTTTTAAATTTGGGGTATACATTTAAGTTGGGCCTCTATTATGGTGTCTTTGAAGAGTGTCCATGCAGCTTGCAGGGATTTCACTTTAGTCACTTTACCTTTTAATTTCTGCTTAACTAACCCCCTCATTTTTGCATAGTTGCCCTTTTTGAAATTAAATGCCACTGTGTTGGGCTGTTGATGTGTTCTTAGCACCACAGGAATGTTAAATGTTATTATATTATGGTCACTATTTCCAAGCAGTCCTGTTACAGTTATCTCTTGGACCAGATCCTGCGCTCCACTCAGTACTAAATCAAGTTTTGACTCTCCCCTTGTGGGTTCCTGTACCAGCTGCTCCAAGAAGCAGTCATTTAAAGTATCGAGGAATTTTGTCTGCGCATTACGTCCTGAGGTGACATGTACCCAGTCAATATCGGGATAATTGAAATCTCCCACTATTATTGAGTTCTTTATTTTTATAGCCTCTCTAATCTCCCTTAGCATTTCATCATCACTATCACTGTCCTGATCAGGTGGTCGATAATAGATCCCTATTGTTATGTTCTTATTAGAGCATGGAATTACTATCCATAGAGATTCTATGGAACATGTGGATTCATTTAAGATTTTTACTTCATTTGATTCTACATTTTCTTTCACATATAGTGCCACTCCCCACGACCTGTTCTGTCCTTCCGATATATTTTATACCCCGGAATGATTGTGTCCCATTGATTATCCTCACTCCACCAGGTTTCTGTGATGCCTATCATGTCAATATCCTCCTTTAACACCAGGCACTCTAGTTCACCCATTTTATTATTTATACTTCTGGCATTTGTGTACAAGCACTTTAAAAACTGGTCACTGTTTAATTGTCTGCCTTTTCAGATGTGTGAGATTCTTTTTTATGTGAAAGTTTCTTGTCTGATCTGGCCCCTCCTTTATCCTTTTCCATCCTCTCCTCCTGACTAAAACCTAGAGAATCTCTATCAGTAGACCCTCCTGTAAGAGAAGTCTCTGTCCGATGCATGTGCTTCTCTGCAGCAATCGGCTTTCCCCCATCTCTTAGTTTAAAAACTGCTCTACAACCTTTTTAATGTTAAGTGCCAGCAGTCTGGTTCCACTTTGGTTTAGGGGGGAGCCCATCCTTCCTGTATAGGCTCCCCCCATCCCAAAAGTTTCCCCAGTTCCTAATAAATCTAAACCCCTCCTCTCTACACCATCATCTCATCCACGCATTAAGACTCTGAATCTCTGTCTGCTTACCTGGCCTTGCGTGTGGAACTGGAAGCATTTCTGAGAATGCCACCATAGAGGTCCTGGATTTCAGTCTCTTTCCTAGCAGCCTAAATTTGGCCTCCAGGACCTCTCTCCTACCCTTCCCTATGTCATTGGTACTTACATGTACCACGACCACCGGCTCCTCCCCATCACTACTCATAAGTCTATCTAGATGCCTCGAGAGATCCGCAACCTTTGCACCAGGCAGGCAAGTCACCATACGGTTCTCCCGGTCATCACAAACCCAGCTATCTATGTTTCTAATGATTGAATCTCCCATTACTAACACCTGCCTCTTCCTACTGATTGGAGTTCCCGCCCCTGGAGAGGTGACCTCAGTGTGAGAGGATACCTCAACACTACCTGGAAGGAGGGTCCCAACTATGGGAAGGTTTCCCTCTGCTCCCGTTGACTGTTCTCCTTCCCTGGGGCTTTCATCCTCCTCAACAGCGCAGGGGCTGTCTGCCTGGAGGTGGGACAAGTCTACACTGTCCCTGAAAGCCTTATCAACATACCTCTCTGCCTCCCTTAGCTCCTCCAGTTCCGCCACCCTGGCCTCCAGAGCCCACACACGGTCTCTGAGGGCCAGGAGCTCCTTGCACCGAATGCACACATACGCCACCCGCCCACAGGGCAGGTAATCATACATGCTACATTGAGTGCAATAAACTGGATAACCCCCGCTCTGCTACTGGGCTTCTGCCTGCATTCTCTTTTATAGCTACCTAGGCTAACAGTAAGGTATTTGTTTAAATCAAGAAGTTCTGGTTATAGTTTGGGTTAAAGGTTTTAGGAATGGCAAGTATACCTCGCCCCCTTCCCACTCCCAACTCCCTCTCAAAACTCCCTGTTAGCAGCCCCTGGTCGCTTGCTCGCTGCTTTATAAAGCCCTGGCCTCCCTGATTAGCCCCGCCCCCTGATTAAGGCTCAGCCACTGAACAGAGGCTTCTAGGTTTCAAGTCTGGTGTAGAAGCTCACAGCTTCCAACTGCCAGCCACAGCACACGGTCCTTCAAACAAACAGACAAACACAAGCTCAGCACACAGCAAGTACCCCCAAACACACACTACAGACAGCCACTTACCCCAAGGGTCCTGTATTTGCTCCTGCTTTACCTGGAGAAATCCCTCTCAAAACTCCCTGTTAGCAGCCCCGGAAACTTTATAGGTTTAATAATACCAGTTGCCTGAAGTCTTTTTAACTCAATTTCAGCTTTTTGTTTCATGGCAAAGGGTATAGATCTGGTTTGAAATAATGAGGCGTGACATTTGGGTTTACATAGATTTTAGCAATAGTGCCTTTTAAAGTGCCAGTGTATTTAAAATCCTTATGTGTATTTAAAACAGTTTTCCAGAACTAGATCGTTTTCTGATGTCAACAGATGTACTTTTCCTTTCCAATCCAGTGAAAGGTCAGCCAACCAACCTCTACTGAGCAAGTTAGGGCCAGTGCCTGTGACAACTAGCAACAGTAGATGTGTATCTTGGCTCTGGTGGCAACACTTCAAATGGTGGCTCCCAGTATCTTTACTGCTCCTCCAGTGAATGTCTTTAATTTTATCCTATATTTCTGCAATGGAGGTGGTTTACTATCTTTCCACAAGGTCTCATATGCTTCTTGACTCATAATACTTATGCTACATCCTATGTCATTTACAGTCAGCCCTATATGAATAGGACCTACTTTAGGAATATTTGCTTCGATTATACTGTAGACTGTATACGCTACTTCCTCATCTTCTTTTTCACTACTTTCCTCCTAAATTACATGAAAAGTACCATAGCTATGATATGTTTTTTATCATGGTTTTGTGTGTCTGCTGTCCTGGTTTTGTTTGACACACTCTTCGAATGTGCTCTGTCAACCTGCAAATGTGATGTTTCTCATTTTTAAATCTGCAGCCCATTGGGGTGTAATTGCCTCCACAATAACACTCTCTGTTAGCTGATTGGATCTGTTTCCCAGATAGCTTTGCAAATTTGTGCCCCATACTTTGTATGCGATTTCCACATTCTCAATCTCCTGTGGCTTGTGTTTGTAAATCCTGTACATTTTTATTTGCGGAGTCCATAGCCTGGGCCAGTTTTAAAGCTGTTTCAAATGTTAACTGCGGTTCAGACAATAATCTCCTTTGCATTTTGTCATCATTAATGCCACAAACTAATCTGTCTCTTAGCTTTGTGTCAGGCCCACACTTGAGAGAGCTTCCTCAGTGCTGCCACAAATTCCCGCACTGTCTCACCTGCTTTCCTTGACTGAAAGTTAAACTCAAATTGTTCTACTATCTCACTGACTTGACTATTTCATTGGGTTGAAACATTTTCTTAACAGATTTACTAGTTCATCAAAAGTTTTATCTCCAGGCTATTCAGGGGTTAACAGGTTTCTCATTAAACTGTAACTCTTGGCCTCTACACTGCTGGATATGATAGCTTTCTTCTTACCTTCATCAATATCATCGGCAGTGATAAAATAACATAATATTTTAGTGCATTTTCCTCAATTTTGGTGTTGTGGATTAAATGGTGAAACAGACTCAGAGGTTGCAGCCATTTCCCCTGTGTTTATAAGGGTTTGTAGGTTTTACTTATAGATTACTTCCCAGACCAACGTACGTACCTACCTACCTACCTTCCTTCCTTTCTAGTTCAGCTCCACCTCGTCGCTGCATGTTGTATCATAATACCACACATATGGCAGCTTCTTAGGTATTAACAGTCTTTATTCAGGCAACATGCTCATATGTCTGCAATGATTCTTCAGGCCACCGCTTCCTGCAGTTGCCAATAGTGAACAAACCAAAACTAAGCAGCCACACATTTCCTTGTTTAACTATCACCAACTCACCCTAGTGGCTGATTATTATACAAATTATAACAGGTCTCAGTCCAGTTTCTGAGGGTATGTCTACACAGCAAAGAAAAACCCATGGTTGGCTCGTTCCAGCCAACTCAGACTCATTCGGTTCAGGCTGCAGGGCTGTTTCACTGCTGTGTAGACTTCTGGGCTCGGGCTGGAGCCCAGGCTCTATGACCCTGCAAAGTGGTACAGTCCCAGAGCTCAGGCTTCAACATGAGGCTGGAAGTCTACACAGCTCCAAGGCCTGTGAGCCCGAGTCGGCTGGCAGGAGCAAGCTGCAGGTTTTTCTTGGCTGTGTACATATACCCTAAGGGACCAGTGTTCACATCAGCAAAAACACCACAAATGACATGAATTGGCACACTCAATGGGAACCTTAAGGTTTGAAAGAGACAAGACCACTTTGAGCTGAACAGAGCTTCCCTCTAACCCAGGGATCGGCAACCTTTGGCACGTGGCCCGTCAGGGAACTCTGCTGGCAGGATGGGACAGTTTGTTTACCTGCAGCGTCTGCAGGTTCGGCCGATTGCAGCTCCCACTGGCCACAGATCACTGTTCCAGGCCAATAGGGGCTGCGGGAAGTGGTGCGGGCCGAGGGATACAAACAGGTAAACAAACTGTCCCGGCCCGCCAGTGGATTTCCCTGATGGGCCGTGTGCCAAAGGTTGCCGATCCCTGCTCCAACCTCTAGAGAAAATCAAAGTTGAATCATATCGGTGTGGTTCAATTCAGAGGTTTACACTACTGTTCTCTTTTGTAGAGAAAACAGAGATCCTTAGTTTCCATGGCGGTCAATTTCAAAGAATCAAAAAAATATAGGCCTGGAAGGGACCTTGAGAAGTCAGCAAGTCCAGCCCCTGCGCTGAGGCAGGACCTAGTAAATCTGACAGGTGTTTATCTAACCCAGTGATACTCAAACCTCAGTGGTTCAGAAGCCAAATTAGCAATTCAACATTACCCAAAAGAGCCACTGTAGTGTGAATTCATTGTTTCATTTACTATATTATTCTCATATCTATCTATCTATCTATATCTATCTATCTATATATATATATTATTCTCACAGCAAAATGACTGACCAAGTATTATTATTTTATTTTATCAACATAGGTAAACAACATACTAAAAGCATCCGGACTGGTTAAGAATTAAATCACACGGTGTTTTAATATCATGTGCTGCAAAGAGCTGCAGGAGACACATTAAAGAGCCACTTGCAGCTCCTGAGCCTCAGTCTGAGTATCGTTAATCTAACCTGTTCTTAAAAACCTCCCAGGATGGGGTTCAACAACCTCCCTTGGAAACCTATTCCAGAGCTTAACTACCCTTATAATTACCAAGCTTTTCCCTAATACCTAACCTAAATCCACCTAACTAAAGATTAAGCCTATTACTTCTTGTCCTACCTCCAAGTGGACATTGAGAACAATTGATCACTGTACTCTTGATAACAGCCCTTAACATATTTGAAGACTGTTGTCAGGTTTCTTTGTTACCTTTCACCAGAAGTATTTTGGGAGAACATTATGTTTATATGATTCAAAGTTCCAAGAGCTGCTCACATTGTCCCACTATAGAACCGTCCTTTGTTCTTACAGACAGAATATTTATGACAGAGTTTCACATCTTGTTAGATGAGCTAGCTCTTTCCTATGCCACGTGGTACAAGTTCCAAAGACAGTTGTTTTTGTGATATAGCAGTGCCAATTATTGTGTGAAAAATGGAAGTTTCTCTAGCATTTTTCTGTTTCATTTTGCATTCCTAAGATACAAAAGTTGCTTTGTTTTTGCAGGTACAAACAACAGACATCAGCATCATGTCACACAGCTCAGCACAACTACTCCTTTGTCCTTCATGTCTTTCTTCAAACAATTTTTATTTTGAATGTTAAAGAGAAACTGAGCGAGTGTTTTAACACCCGTCTGTCTTTCTCAGGGTTTGAAAGTAAAAAAATATTGCCATTAGAGCATTAAGTAGAAGGGAGATTTGGGGTAAATTTGGGTGGAGAAAAGTTCAAACCAAGTGAGTTATTTCATTCAGAAAAGCAGCCATCGGCAAGGAGATAAGCACTTTGTGACAAAATTTAGCTCTTAATTTTGAAGAAAGTGCCTTCTTTCTGTCTCAAATCATTCACATTGGTGTCTTGAGCCTTTGTATCATTAGAACTACAGGTTAGAGAACCTCTAAACTGAGCCATCTTTTGCTTAGGTGTCTAAACCTACTTTTTGACATGTATGCGTTCCCTGAAAACAGCGATTGGCCTGAACCAAAACCCTACATCCTAGCACCCTCCTGACACGTTCATAATTTTTAGGAGAAAAAGAGGAGGAACATTCAGAATCAGAATCCAAGGACAAATTTAATATTCATGGTCCCTAATTTTAAGATGGGCCAAACCAAACACTCAGATTCAACTATCCCCAAACTCTAGGCTGTTCAGCTTCTGGATTGGGATGTGATCACTGCAGCTCAGAGCTCTCTCATCCATAAAGGCAAGGTGGGTTTGTGAAGCCTGAAACAAAGTTGAGCTAATTTCAAGTGACTCTGAGCTGAATTTTGAGTTCTGGGGCTGACTTATGCTTTTAGTTTAGTGGAACAGAGGAAAACGGTGTGTGAAGTTTCATGTAGTTTTGACATTAATTTGGCAATAATTTGATTTCATCATATTTGAAGCATTGATTTGAACCGGAAAGTGAAATTCAAAGGGTGCGACGACACAAACTGGAACCATAATGTATGCATGGACCTTACGAACTGAAATGGATGAATATCGCATACTCTCAGACAAAGGCTGGTCTCCAACTCTGAAAAGCTATATGACTGTTCCACAGCTAGGGATGAGTGGGCTTTGAAAGGTTTGGTGGTAAAGAATCCTCTCCTCTCCTTTTTGATCTGGAAACTGTGGTGGGAATATGATCTCTTGTGAGGTTTCAGTTACTTTCTGGTCTGGTCCAGTTCAGAAATATATAGTTGTCCTCACAGATGTGGATGCGCATTGTGGGTTGGATTTTAAAAAAACACTCAGTTTTGACCTAACTCTATTGCCATTGAAGTCAATGGCTAAACCACCTGTTGATTTCAGAGGGAGCAGAGTTAGGCCAGTGCTGAGTGTTTTGGAAAACCTGAACCCTGGAGCAGCCAAGCCTGGGGAAAAGCATTTTATGATGTTTTCTTTTTAGTTCCTATTTTGACTAACATAACCCCCAGATGTCATGCTGTGTGGAGTGGTTCACCACTGTTAGTGCCTACCTCAGAGCAGATTGTAAAAAACAGGCCAGACACCCCAAGCCCTCAGTATGTTCTATACTTAGATTGCATCAAGCCAATAACAAGTGTGAACCCCTCGATCACTATAACAAGTCTTTCCATGGAGTCAGACAGTCCCTCAGAGTCAAATGAGAGATAAGTGGTCACCTACACAAAAAAATCACAAAAAACTCAGGATGCTTCCAGACCCAAAAGACCATCATTTATCCCAGATCAATTGGTACCCTAGATCTTACACCAAAGACCATGTCAGTAGCCAGTCCTATAATAATCTATCTAAAGGCTTATTAACTAGGAAAAAGAAACTAGAGAGTTATTTACAGTTTAAAGCAAGCAGACATATACATACAAATGAATTACCATCTATGATTCCTAAAGATGACAGATATGTGGTCATCTGTCAATTCAAAATGTCTTTCATGGTGGACCCAAGTGTAATCCCTGGGTTTCTTTGCCTTTCTTTAATGCCTCTGTCCCTGTGAGAGTTCAAACAATAAAAAGATGAAAAATCTTCATGTCAGCTATTTTTATTTCTCTCTTCCAGCATTCAACTCAATTGGACAAGGACTTCTGCACATACTTCTCCATCATGGAGGGGCAATTAACAAAGCTTTTGTCTTATGCTGGCCCACTTACTGTTTGATAGTTCTCCTAGATGGACGGGGGAGGTGGACGATTCCCATGCTTGGGTTCACAAATTAATCTTCAAAGTTACAAAGCAAAAGGTACATATTTCCTGTATCGCATGGAATACCGACATTACAAGTGAGATTAATGTCTGCAGCAATTTACAAGTATTTCATAGAGTCTAAACACTAAATACATTCTTATAAGACTAATATCCATTTTGAATAGAACTAACATACAGGTGAGTTGGTTTGGTTTCCTTCTATTAGTCTGTCAGTTCTTAGCTAATTCCTATGGCCTGGGCTGGAGCTGGCACTTGGTTTACCAGCATCGGAAAGGGATAAGTTAGGGGGTAAGTTAGGACCTACCACAACTTTTGTGGTCTGTGCTTAGAGCAGTCCACACCGATGCTTTTGGAATGTCAGAAAAGTTTTGGTTAATTCAGCTTGAGTTTTGGACAAAAGTCCCTACAGGTTCTTATTTTATCTGAATTGGATTTCTCATCTCCATTTATTAGACACTAAAAGCATTAGAAATTAAACAGAGCACCTGTGAAGAATGTGAACCCATACTCTACTGCCCACTCAGCCATACCACTTAATCATCTGTCTTTCTGATAGCTGGGTAATGTTTCGACACATTTGGCACTCTCAGTACTGCACAATGTTGGGATGTTTTATTATCTGGGTTATGAGTTCACTGTGAAAACAAATTGAAAGACAATAGATTTGTACCTTTATCTTAAGTTTCCATATGTTCAATTTTTTTTTGGAAATTATTCCCCTGTGGCAATGGAAGAGGGAAATATGTTCCCATCTTTGGCCATAACTATTGGAATGGAGTCTGACCACGGGCTGCTCTCATTACCCAGGAGTGACAACTGACTCTGTAATCCTTTGTGAAGGTCACAGCATTTCTTACACCCATTCTTTCTCCGCTTTTGTTCCACTGATTATAACTTACACAGAGACCTAACTTAAGCTTCAGCAAGAAAATTGCAAAAGGGTTCAGACCCTATTCTCCTTTCACAGATACAAATTTTCCATTGACTTGGAAAATTACTCCTCATTTACACGGGGTTTAAGTGCATGCAGACTCAAGCTACAGTACAGCTTTGCCGAACCTGGGGTTGAGTTTTGGTTCAGGCCCATTTCTATTTCAAATGCAAAGTAAATGGGCCATACAGTTAGGATGTCTGCACTGCAGGGAAAAAAGGGGATAATAGAGAAGGAAAAAACATCTTTGCTGTGCTGCTGGAGGGGAGTGGGTGTGGCGGCACGGGTGTGAACGTTCCAGATGTTCTAGAGAAGAATCTCTATGGAGGACATTACATTACAGAAGAAGGGAGCTGGGTTGTTCGGTGCGTCTTTTTACTGTGATACAGCATGGCCAGAAGGCAGCAGGAGAGTGATCTAGGATGAGGAGAAGCCTTATTCCCTGTAGATTAATTAAAAGCACCTGAAACCAATTAGAGCACCTGAAGCCAGTCACCTGATAAAATCCCCCTGCTTCAATCAGCCAGAGGAGGAGTTGGAGCAGAGTGAGGAGGAGTTGGAGCAGTTTGGAGGAGCTAAAGGAGAGTGATTTGGTGGTAGAGCAGAGAGCAGTTTGGAGGAAAGCGGAGGAGAGTTTTGAGAAGTGCTGCGGTGGGCTAAGAAGACCAAGATCCTAGGTAAAGGGACACCTGGCTTGTGCAGAGGGAAGGCAGGAAGCCCCCCAAGCTGAAGGTCAGGAGAGGGAAGTAGCCCAGGGGAAAGAATCACTGGTACAAGTGGTTTACCTACTATCATAGGGCCCCTGGGCTGGGACCCGGAGTAGAGGGCGGGCCCGGGTCCCTCCCTCTCCACTCCCCTTCCCTGGGATACTAGTAGGATAGCTGTTACCCCAGTTCAGGGGCAAGAAATGGCACTCTGAAACCCCCCACAAGAAGAGAAAGTGCGGGACCCATCATAGTAGTGCTGGCAATTTGCCACAATACCCACACGAAATCTTGAAATCATGGCCCCATTGGCAGCAGTGGGAAATAAGCCATTGAGTTAAATAGGACCAGGATTTCACCTGGTATATTTAAAGACAACCTGTTGGCAGGCCCAAAAATTTGACCCAGGAGCTTTTTTTTAAAAGTCTGTTTAAAAAATTCAATTACATCTTTAGGTTTTTTTCCATTCAAAACAATCCCAAATACTCCAGGAACCCATTTTTAAGGAATAAAATAAATAGTAGCCCAATCCTTGGAAGCAATCCTCCAGTAATAAAGCAGTGCTACAGCACAGCTCTCATTAGCCACTATACAACGGCAAAGGAGAACAGGTGCAATAGAGGAAAATGACATTGGTTGGGAAACAGATTGAGGCTTCCTGAAGTTTTCATTTTTTGTAAAAAAGATGAAGGGATAAATTGTATTTACAAATTTTAAAAAGTGTAATTGGAGAGTGTTTGTTTGCCATCTGGTGTACTAATCTACCATCCTCTGAGGTCTTACAGTGTCCTAACTGAATGCAAAGACATGCTATGGGTCTTCCCTGGTTTGCATAGCTCAGTGATATACCTCTGCAATTCATCACTGGCAGATTATTTCCTCAAACCAAAATACATTTTGACTACTTATGTCAGATCCAGTCAGAATAAAGCATCATCAGTTGTTACACTTTTCAGACTGTCAAAACAGAGATGAGTCTCACTGGATGTATAATTAGGCCAGAAGAAGTAAAAATAGTACACAAATCACTGCACCTGAAATGCACTTAAAATTCTAACATAAGCATATGGAAATCTACCTTCAATTAATGGTACTAATATGGTGCACTAACATAATCCCATTCATTCAAGGACTCAAACTTCATATCGTCCAAATGCCAGGGATCGGCAATGTTTGGCCAGTGGCCCACCAGGGTAAGCACCCTGGCAGGCTGGGCCAGTTTGTTTACCTGCCGCGTCCGCAGGTTCGGCCGATTGCAGCTCCCATTGGCTGCAGTTCGCCGCTCCAGGCCAATGAGGGCTGCGGGAAGCAGCACGGGCTGAGGGATGTGCTGGCTGCCGCTTCCTGCAGCCCCCATTGGCCTGGAGCAGCAAACCGCGGGCAGTGGGAGCTGCGGCTCAGGCGAACCTGCAGACGCGGCAAATAAACAAACCAGCCCGGCCCACCAGGGGGTTTACCCTGGTGGGCTGCATGCCAAACGTTGCTGATCCCTGCACTATACAACTGTCAGATCAAAATTCAGATCTGGGTCTGGATTTTGTGCTCCATAGAATTCAAGCTCCAAAAGATAGGGATTGGCCCTTACAAATGCAAGGGCCATTTGTGACATTTTTTATCCCACTCTGATGACAGATTTTTAATCCCCACAATGTTCAGCAGTCTTTGTTTGGACCCATCTACACTCTCAAGATGTATAGTTTTGCTAAAACACTCTGACTGCCACAGTTCCAACCTGCATCTAATTTCCCATGTCCAAAAGGGGACAAATGCACGGGATTTTAAATGAGCTGGAAAGAATACTTTATTTAATGAGCTGAATAAAATATTAAACTGTGATGGTTAGGAAGTGTGACAGTGTGAGTGTGAAATTGTACAGACTACATGCCATGTCAATGGCGATGGAAGGAGTCTAATCAAGTATGGATGAATTGAGAATCTCAATATTGTGCACATTATGCTTAGAAAACAAGAGGATTTTGCTTGTTGACTCTTAGCTGTGATTGTCACTTCAGGAGGGATTAGGTACAGTATTTTCCTCCCACATTATTGTATAATTCATTCGTTGCATTTAGATTCATATTTCAAGGCCTGTATGATAAGACTTTGCAGGGTGGAAGGTCCTGCTGCCTTTGGCATGTTTATTGATGTTGATGGGCAGCTAAAGAAATGTCTTGAAAAGAAGGAGAAGGGGAAGGATCAGTAGGAAGACGGCAGGGCTTGCAAGCATCAGGTTCTGTGGTGGAGGATAAAAGGTCTTTTATTATTGTTAGTTTAAAGATATGTTTAAACCCTAACTTGTTGGCCTTTGACAGTTTCCTTTTAATTGAAGTGATTATTTATTCAGGACATTCCTTTCCCCCCAAACATCACAGGACTCATAAATCTGTCCACATACCAATGTATGTATAATGGCACAAAGTGACACCCAGTGGCACATACATGTTGACAGTTATGGTCCAGGTTTTCTGTCCCATTACTGGCCCTCATGTCAACCACTACCACCCCAGCATAGGGGGATTAACGGGGGAAAAGGGATCTTTTTGGGAGGGCAGTGCAGCTCTGGCTTCCCACTTCACAGCTGGTGTATGGTTCCTTAAGGATCACAGCCACTCCGCATAAGTTAGAGCAGCCCTTGATCTGCTCTAGCTAACATTGGGACCAGTGCAGCTTGAAGATCAGGGTGTTATAACAGGCTCCGGGTGTTATAATAGGCTCCTTGACAGGCCCAACCATCTCCTACGCTGAGTAGATTTCAGCATAGGAGAGAATTGGGCTCTATAGGAGTCAACATGCTTTGGATCAGGCACAATGTGCAGGGTATGAAAGCCTGCCTCAGGGCCCACATATTTGACTTTTCACAAGATCCACAAACCCCAAGACCAGACAAAATATGAGGAAACTAATCCTGTAGACAGGCCCACCTGATGTCTCCTTAGTACTCCCAAGCAAAGTGAAATAGCCCAGGAATCCTACCAATACATCATAGGGAGAAAATGTCTTCCTTTAATGTCTGATGACAGTAAACATCCAGATATAGCACTGGCTGCTAGTTTTGTCCACAATGCAAACCCTCCTTTACTCTAGACAGCAGCCCTAGAGAAACGATGCTCTGCCAGAAGAATGTTCAGTAGCGTAGCTAGGGGGGGAGCAGGGGGAGCGGCCGCTCCCCCTGAGCACATTTTCCAAAAGTGGCGCCTTTTTAATTTTTGAAAGGGTGGAGACCAGTGGACGGAGGTGGAGCGACAAAATAACGCAGGGGTCCCGCCGCTGGCCCCACCAAGAGCCCACTGCTGGCCTGGGTGAAAGAACCCACACTGGCAGCGGGCTGAGAGACCGGCTGGCAGGAGCCCGCGGGGGGAATCCTAGAGCATGGCGGGCTGAGCGGCTCAGCCAGCAGCTGCTCTGGGATTCCCCCCGCGGGCTCCTGCCAGCAAGGGTCCCGCCGCTGGTCCCACCAAGAGCCTGCTGCTGGCCTGGGTTCTTTCACCCAGGTCGGGTCGGGTGACGCCTTTTTTTAATGTGTTCGCTCCCCCTGGTGTTAGAACCTGGCTACGCCACTGAGAATGTTATGAACAAAAGCAACATCTAGGAGCCTGGTATTTCATATTCATTTCTGGACATCTTTAAATAAGAAAGAACATGCAATTTTTTAATGATCCATAAAGCTTTTATTGCAGTGCTTTTCTTATGTTAATTCCCCCATTGTCATAAAATTTAATATTCACACAAGCGCCTTCTTCATATTTCACTAATTTACTGTGTATTTGGACACTCAAAACCTTGTGGAGGTTCAATCACAATAAACACAATAGTGTATCAGAAACATTCCAGACACTGCAAGCCATTACAGTCATTTAATTAGCCTGTTTAACAAGAGCATGCATTGATGTGCAAACAATGGCGTAATGGAGTCCTTGGGTATGCTGTGAGCATCCAACATTCAATGGTTATTCGGGGAAGTGACTTTTGCTGCAGCTTATAAATACGCAAAGCAACTCAAATGGCCCTTGCTTTTCAATTTATGTATCTATCTTTGTTTATACATCATAAGGAAAAGCATTCTAGCCACATAACTGGAAAGTAAAATACAAGAGCTGGCTAGAACACAAAAGCACTCTCTTAACAGAAAAGATCTGACCGTCACTCCCAGGGAGCTGATCCTGAGAGGTTTACACTGTTGCCACTGACTAATGGAAGTTGCAGGTGCTTGAGAGCACAAACAGGCCCAAATATGGCACATTTACATGAGTTGAGGTCTTAACCCCTCTGAACAAGTTCTCATTTAGGCAATTATCCAGATCGCCCCTGAAATTTCTGTGTTTTACCTCCTGTCCTAAATTGCAGTGTGTTGCTGTGCACTGTTGAACACCTGTTGCATTCCACCCGAGGTGGCTGCTAGTGGTGGCTAAATTGATTATCTAGACCAGTGCCTATATTTGTTGGGTGCTCTCAGATATTCTGGAATGAAAAGTTCTGTAAGTTTGTATATTATTAGTGCAGTGTTGGTGTATATTTTTGGCATGTTGGAAGGATTCTGTCCTAAAAGACAGTGCCTGCACGAAAAAAAATAATCATTAGCAATACAACCCTTCACATATGTAGCACATTCCTCACCCTTCTGTTCCAGTCCAATACCCCACTCCCAGTTCTGCTCATTCATCTAAGTCCTGGCTTGCAGCACACCCTGCTATTCCAGCCTTGGACCCCCACTATGAAAGATTCCTCATTTGGCAGCCTATGATAAATTCTTCCATAACTGCAATTCTGGGCTTAAACTAGACAGTATTATTTATGCATCAGATCTCTCTGCTAGTCAGAGGAACATTTGGAAACTGCCCTAATCATTCACTGCTTCAGGCAGATCTGGCCTTTGGGCTTAGTTTGGGAGAACTAGAAATGTAAGATAGAGCCTCAGCTTTCATGGAAATTTTCCAATGCATCATAGGGTTACCAGGTGTCCATTTTCGACTGGAAAGCCAGGTCGAAAAGGGACCTTGGTGGCTCCAGTTAGCACTGCTGACTGGGCTGTTAAAAGTCTGGTCGGTAGTGCAGCGGGGCTAAGGCCCATGCGCCAGCTCCACAGCTCCCATTGGCCGGAAACCATGGTCAATGGGAGCGGTGCCTGTGGACGGGGCAGTGCGCGGAGCCGTCTGGCAAAGCCTCCGCATAGGAGCTGGAGGGGGCACATGCCACTGCTTCCTGGAGCTGCTTGAGGTAAGCGCCGCCTGGAGCACCGTCCTGCTCCCCAGCCCCGATTCCCCTCCTGCCCTCAGAACCCCTTGGTCCCAGCCCGAAGCACTCTCTTGCATCCCAAACTCTTCATCCCTGCCCCATCCCAGAGCCCATACCCCCACCCGGAGCTCTCACCCCTTCCTGCATCCCAACCTACTGCCTCAGCCTGGAGCCCTCTCCCACACCCTGAATTCCTAATTTCTGGCCCAAACCTGGAGCCTGCACCCCCAGCTGGAGCTCGCACCCCCTCCCATACCCCAAGTCCCTGAGCCAGCCTGTTGAAAATGAGCAAGTGAGTGAGGCTGGAGAGAGCAAGCAACAGAGGGAGGGGGGAATGGAGTGAGCAGAGGTAGGGCTTTGTAGAAGGGGCAGGGCCTTGGATGAGGGGAAGGAAAGGGGCGGGGCACAGGTGTTCAGTTTTATGCAAGTAGAAAGTTGGCAACCCTAACTGAAAATAAACAGTAAATCTCTAGACGTTTTCCTTGTGAAGATAGCCTTGAAAACACATAAGCAAACAAGCCAGGCTGTACCAACTGGGGTTGAAAGCTTGTCATTCTTTTGTTGTTTACAGTCCCATCTTTACAGTAACCAAGGCTGCTCTGTGGGGTCTGTAAAAACTGTGGCCAAAACTCCCTCTATGTTTGTGAAGGTCCGAGGCCACTGTAGAGACCTTCACAGTGTTGCTCAGACTGCCACTGATGGCACTCGGAGCTGCTCTAAGCTCCATCCTCTGCTACACAGGCAGCGTGGCCTTTGATTACAAAGAGGGGCAGCTGAATAACATGAGAGGCACTATAGTCTTGTGGTCTGAGAACAAATACTTCATTCTAACCTCCACTCGGACACTGACCCTACTGTGACCTTTTCTTAAATCACCTAAGCTCTCTGCCTCAGTGTACCCATATGCAAGTCTGAAACAAAGATATTTACCTGCCTCACAGGGCTGGGCTCATGATTTAGAAGCAAACACCACACAGATGATAGAAATCACTGGAGGTTACAAAACATCCTTTAGCACCCGTGGCTTGGGGCGGGAGGGGCTGCCTGACTCCTTAGCTTAGGGGGTAAATTGCCCCTTCCAATATTTTGTTTAAGTACTGGCAACTGTGCAAGGATCTGAGCACAAGCAGCTGCACTCCATTTCAGCACCAGAAGGCTGCAGACTCACTCACACCCACCCACACTTTAAGTTAAATTTGATTGTATGCCAAAAAATGATCTTGCTTCTTTCCCCATACTCCTTTGTTTGACCCAATGCATAGCAGGGTGATCACAGTGGTCAGGAGTCAGTTATATGCTGTTGGGTATTTTTTTCCTTGGAGGGAAGGGGTATGGAGGGGCCATTGTTTAGCAGTACAAATATTGCTTAGCAGGCCTGCCCAAATATGCTACCACTTTCTATAGTGCAAGATACTCCTAGCAGAGTCTGATCAATAGCTCCCTGCTTGCTTATTACTAAAGGATTATTAGTCTTAAAAAAAAAACCCCACACAGTTTTCTCCCATGTTAGACAGGGATTGCTCTGTCATCCCAACACAGCTCTGTCAAAAAACCTCCCTCACAAGCTGCAAACATGAGCTGTTATTTCATTCCAGGGCTCCTATCAAGCTCTGCTGATGCATCTCAATCCTGATGCCATGTTCTTCCTCTCCTGATGCAGCTCTGCCATCGCATCTTAATATGTATTTTTAAACACCGCTCCGCCCCGTATTCCATTTCTAGTAGTACCCTAAGGAAAAATTGTACTGATTCGTGTCAGATGCTTTTGGGATGGGGCTAAGTATCTGCTTAGGACTAGGGTGATCGTTTTACAAGACACAAGGATAGAAATCTCTTTGATTATATTTCTTTCCAAAATAGAAAATAATCTTACAACATTTTCTGAAATATTAAATCAGTTTGGAGTACTAACGATATCAGCATGTAGTAGCTACAAGAGAAAAAGCTGTACGATCAATACCAGCTCAAACAAAAAGAGATGCTAGGAATTCTAACACCCCAGCAACAAGGAATGCTCGGAGGATAAGATTGAGAAATCCATTTTGTACATCAAAGGACACAGACTCAGAACATCAGCAGCTCTCTCCACCTACTGTAAGTTAGGGTAGCAAGTTTTATCTCTGAATATTTCCCGTTAATTTACATCACAAAAGCTTGATCTGTTGCTGAAGTAACAGAACTTTAAATTATATCAGCCTTCCCTGAAGCTGATATAATACATGCACAGTTAAGCCATCAGACTTTCAGTAGATTGGAAAATACATATAAGGGCAGCATCCAAACCTCTCTGCATTGTCATCTCATTTTACCTTTAAAAAACATATAGCTATGTTAATTTTACCTTCCCGGGTGCATTAATTTCTTCACTGGGCTTGCTACACTGCCAAAGAACCTTGTAAAAAGACATGGGGTGTGTATGTGTAAATATATATACACTACTAGCTATGTAGCAGACCAGTTAGAGCAGAAAAATATTCACCCAGGGAGAATTTAAATATCATGGGCCTAAATATCCTCTCATAGCAGACTCCATTGACTACAGTGGCATTACTCCTGTTCTGACTTACATTGCTTTAAGTGAGAAGAGAATTACACCCCCTCAGACTGGGCTTCTTTTTAGGGTAATCATCAGGTGACAAGAATGGTTTGAAAAAATAAAAAGTAAGTGTAAAGAATGCACTGCCCTCTCTAGGGCCAAATACACAAGGCTTTTCTCAGCCAAAAGCCAAAGCAGTAGTGTAAAGTGTGGATAAGAGAACAAACATTTCCTAGTGCTCCTTTCAGCTTTTGCCCCCCTTCCTAGCTATCCTTGAACACCCTATCCCACCCCAACACATCCCTCTTATAACATCCTTGGGGAGTTAACTAATGCCCGCAGCTGGCAATTAATTCCCCACAGCTGACCCTGTTCTGCTAACCTGCAGATCCTTGCCCTCAAAGCTCCTGACATTGGGCTTTCCTCTATCTAGGAAAAAATAATAATTTCCCTGCCAATCTCTGGGTGTGTTTTGCATATTTTAAGCACACAAAGTTTGGCTTTGGTGTTTGGCAAAGCAAGCAATGATATTAACTTCTAACTGATCAAAGAAAGCTGACTTACAGCAATGTTTTTCAGTTCATTTTCCCCAACTGTTTATTGCTGCTTTTCTTTTGCTTGGACAAAATCCTGGTGTTACTTTCCATAAAACATCCATATGGGACTGGATCCACTACTCACTGAAATTAATGGCTTCAGTGGGCGTTGGATCATATCCTTATTAAAAAGCCAAAGGCATCTACATGTCCTGTTGTATTGTTACAACTCCCTAAAGCTAAGAGTGGATGGACTGAGTGAAGGCCTATCTAGTGGTTCAATCACCCAACTTTCAGTCCTAGATCTGTCACTGACTTGGATTAATTTAAGCAAGCTAATATACCCTGTGAGCCTCCTAAATAACACTCACCACCCTCAAATGGGTGCTGTGCAAGGGTGTGTGCAGAAATATAACTTAGACCCAGCTCCAGCAGGACCTCACTCTTCCCCTCTCCCCCCCACCACCGCACACACACCAGCCAGAGCTCGCTCTCCTCCCCACAGCCCTGGGGCCAGGAGGAGCTCACTCTCCCCACCATCGCGTCCCCGTGGCTGGAGGGATTTTGTACCCCTGACGATTATGGGGGGGGGGGGGCGGAGAGGAGACAGCGGTGCCCCTGCTTGGCCTCCTTTGTGCATACCTCTGCTGCGGTGGGCACTAATTAATTATTACAAAGTGCTTTGAGAACTTGGGAAAACAGGTGCTATCATAGAATCATAGGGTTAGAAGGGACCACAAGGGTCATCTAGTGTATGTACTGTTCTTGCAAAGTACTGGTATTTTATAGGTAAGTTGCTCTATGTGTATTTTTTTACTGGGCTGGCCTTAAATATTTAAGGCCCAGATCCACAAAGGTACTTAGGTGACTAAATGCTAGATCAGGGGTTGGCAAACTTCGGCACATGGCCCATCAGGGTAATCCGCTGGTGGGCCATGAGACATTTTGTTTATGTTGACCATCCACAGGCACGGCCCCTCGCAGCTCCCAGTGGCCGCAGTTCATTGTTCCTAGCCAATGGGCTGTGGGGGATTTGGGGAGGCGGGGCTCTGATGGGAAGTGGGGGGAGGGACTTGGGCAGAAGGGGCGGGGCCACATGGCTAGTCTCCCTGACGGGGGCGCTCATGCGCCACCCATGAATAAGGGTCTCACAACTCTCAAAGAGTGGAGCTGGGGCCACAGCTGTGGCTGGAGTCTGGGCCAGAGTGGAGGTGGGGGCAGAGTGGGGCTGGGTGCTGCTCCCTCCCCACCCTTCGTGCCTCCCAGATGTTCCTCCATGCCCCTCTAGGGGGCATGCCCCACAGTTTGGGGACTGCTGTCCTAGAGTCATTCTCTCTGGTCCAATGACTCTATGTTTTTAATACACAGTGGAACAGCTTCAGAAGGAGAGACTTAAGGGGCTCTGTAGCAGGCTATCCCATAGCTCTGTGGTTTGAGCATGCTCCTGAAAGGCAGGAGGCCGCTCTTCAAATCCTTTCTCTCCCCTCAGGCAAAGTGGGGAATTGAACATAGGTTCCTCACATCTCATCTGAGTGCTCTAACCATTGGAGCAAAAGTTAAAGGTGGACACCACCACTGTATTCTTCTTCTTCTGTGGCCATTTAGTGTGGAGCGAGGCAGGAGCTGCCCCCTAGCATGCTGGGTTTTGTGGATCGTAGTCAAAGGTGCATTTCACTCCCCATTCCTTGTAAAGAGAGCCTATGCACATAACCCAGGCTTTGTGGATCACAGCATTGTTTCAAGGATTTTCTAGGCGCCTGAAGAAGTTAGGCACCATGGTCCTCAGTGTCACAATGCCTAAGTCCCTTTGTGGGTCCAGGCATAAGTATATAGGAGTGAAGGAATGCTCCCCCTTGTTTAATGCTTTGTTTCTTCATCAATTTATTGAGCATATTGTGGTACTGCATTTTTCCCTCTAGATATTATTGACCTTTCAGACAGGCTTTGAGAAAAAACACTAGTTCAGTGTATTTGGGACACTGTATTATGTTAATATCAAAATTGATGTTATTATTTATTAAATCCCTTCTTTTAAACAAACCTTGTGGCAATGAAATATTAATGCACCAGTTAGCAGGGGCTATAGACCCTGGCTGCACATGCACGTCCATGTTTTTGGAAATAGCTGTGTTGTCAGCTGAGACCTGTAGACTGATGTTAACAAAGGGGTGAGATGCAGACAAATGCAGATTGATTCTCAAATACCTGCTACATTAAGAGGTAAAGAAAAGAAGTTGACTCCTGTTCTTACAGTTTAGTAAACCTTTAATTGTAGGCACGTGAATGAACCTAATGGCTCTGGCTCTGGCCATGGTGAAAATGGGCATAAAATAACTATATCCAAGAAGCGACACAGAGTCCTGTGGCACGTTATAGACTGACGTATTGGAGCATAAGCTTTCATGGGTGAATACACACTTAATCGTATCCAAGAATGAGTTCACGTTTCTAGGAGGAGTTACTATTGACTGGGATACTTATAAGTTAACTGGTGGGTGATGGGTGAAAGAATGAAGCAAATTGGGAATTTTTAACTGAATTGGTATTTCTGGATAGTCAAAAAAAACTTTAGCTAATGAAGTCCTAGCTCCAGCATGTTCAAAAACCTATAGGACCTATATCCGCTCTACTCTCTTATCCCATGAAAAAGGAAAACAAATCAAAAATAAAGTTTTGGTAACTATTAGTTACCCATCCAGTCTTTCTAATGCTTCTTGGCTACTAAAAGATGCATTTTTTGAAATAGTAATACTATGAATAATTTTGTGCTTCTATAAAGCTTTCCATCAGAACACCACCAAGAGTTCTACAAACATGGATGTCTCAGAACACTCCTGTGGGATAGGGAAGTATTATTAACTCTATTCTACAGATGGAGAAACTGAGGCACAAAAAAGTTGAATAACTTGCCCAAAGTCACACATTTAGTCTTGGATAGAGCCAGGAATAAAACCCAGGAGTCATGGAATCTAGTCCTGTATTTTAATGACAAAACTATTCTCTCTAAAGTACAAGATCAATTTTATTTTTATGAGCTACATACATATTTTATTCTACTTAATTGGAGATCTCTACCCTGGACATTTCAAATAGCTATTTTTTTGTGATTTAGTAGTTACAGTACTGAATTAGCTGAGCAAAAAATGTGAAAAAAGAAGCCACTTATAATTTATGGATCAGTAGTATGCAAAATGATTCAGCTGTCCCTCCTAAAATGCAAAAAGTTCAATTCCCTTTAGTAAAGTAACTTTATGAATAACTAGGGAGTCACTACAATGTATACAAAACAGGACACTGATTTTCTCTTCTGTGGAAAGAACTGATAGCTAAGAATCTAAGTGCAATACCAATATCATCACAACTTCTTTCTGTCCATTCCAAGACTTGGCATACCCAGACATCACTGTTAAAAGCAAAATATAACCATGTGATTCTTCCAAGGCTACCAGTTCATCTCCTCATATAGATCACTGGTGGGTCTTACTTCATTTGCAATCGATTTGTCTCAGTTTCAGCCTAAAAGTATAGTCTATCTTTCATCTTTTTGCCTCGGAGACACTAATGCAGTACTAATTAGACCTGTAAGATGTGTGGCAATCTTAAGTCATTCAAGGACCTTTAATGATATTTGGCTAAATTACTGTCCAGTGGCTAATTAGTTGCATCTCCATGAACGTTTATTTTGTCACTGCAAATTTTTCCTTCATTTTGACTTTCTTGGTCGTAGCACAGTCCTCATCACAGGACATATTCCTGCTGCACTTCAACTTTCTAGACATAAACACATGAAATTTCAGTCTTCTTTTTCCTTGACTTCTTTTATCCTTAAAAATGACAGATACCTTCCCAGTCCCTGCAAGTTAAAGCTCCCTGGGCAGGTGCCACACTGATCAAGTTTATTAGATAGCAATCAGTTCAAACAAAGGTAGTTTCTTAACGTTTTCCAAAATATTATTTATATACTGTGCGCTTTCCATTTTTTATAAGTGGATATTCTTTTTAGAATCAATCTTCCCCACATCATTTTTTCAGGGCTTTAAAACCCAGCTATATGTGAAAACACATTATTATTTCAACTCTTTGGCATACCAGAGGCCTCATTTTTTCACCTCTCAGATAATTTTTTCCCTTCCTCAGAGGCAGGCAAATATATAAGCCTTTTAAAATGCAAATATTGATATTTAAAATAATAGAGTCTTTTGTGTAATAGAAATGCAAGGTCTGAAAGGAAACTCAAATTCACAACTTTGGAAGCTCTGCCAGTAGGAGTGTGTGATTGATATAAACCAGGGTTACAAGGGGAAACAGAAATGGGTCAGAGAAACTATGAGGACTTTCTATTTTTTATTTTTTTTTCCCCTATAGCATTCTGGGCTGGTGAAGATAAATGAAGCTGATGTTCAACTGGCTGCACATATATTTGATGTCACTAAGGTCTGTGCTTTCTTATCCAAGCATCCTTTAGTCAGTATTTTTATTCAGTGGGTGAAGTGATTCTTACATGCACAATTTGTAAAGTGCTTTGGGATCCTTTGGCATAAAAGGCACCATAGACATGTAAGATGGTAATGCAAGATAGCCATTGTATTTTACTACAGTACCAACATTCGTTTATTATTCCTCAGCCCTACACTGAC
Organism: Macrochelys suwanniensis; assembly: GCA_033296515.1. Lineage (NCBI taxonomy): Eukaryota > Metazoa > Chordata > Testudines > Chelydridae > Macrochelys > Macrochelys suwanniensis. Next base: position 36,166,347 of record CM065781.1, on the reverse strand, counting down.
CAGTGCTTTATCCATTTAGGTTGTTTTAAAATGTCTTTCATTTTCTCCATCTGTCCCATAAAAAGGACTTCACAGTTAGACATCTCTTTTCAAGCGAAGAGCCAACATGCTTTTTTTGTTGACAACAGCTGTGTCCTCATCTTGGTACTGGTATTTAACATTGATACACAGCAGACAAGAACCTCAGTGCAAATGGCTAATTTATCAACCAATTCTTGGTCAAAATGATCTTCCTTATATCACTTCTAACTGGTTTCCTAATTTTAGTCTTTGTTTCATGACGTTGATGGTGCAGTGGCATAAGGGCCATCAGTCCTGTGTGACATTATTATGATGGATGGGTAACTAAGACTTTGTAAATGATGCAAATCTCCCAACCATATTAAGAAGCCGAACTCAAAGGTTTATTGCCAAAGATCCACAGTGTGTCTAGACCTAACAAAATAATAAAGAACTGCAGAGAAAATTAACCCAATTGGAGTTCAATTTGCAGCAAACACATATTAAATTGGGATGAATCACTACTGTTAAAATAAATGGAAAGAACACAGAATAAACCAAAACCTCCAATTTACTGTTTAGCTATTCAGCATTTGGAGTCAATTCGGCACGGGGGGAGCGTGCATCAGAGGGGCAACGGATTCATCCTCTGAAAGGGTGCAGCAGCACACACTCCTCCCTGAGCCAGCTTCAAACTGAGAGCCGAAGCCCCATCCTCCTTTGGAAAAGGGCGGTGATTCTTACTCACCTTGATCTGTATGGGCCAGTTCCTCCCCTGGTATAAATCAGAATAGTTTCATTAAAATCAGTGGAGGGATGCCAGTTGATGCCAGTTTAGAACTTTCCCCTACCCTAAGGAGCGCAAGGGCTGGGATTATGGCTCCCCATAATGTAGAAAAGCTCTCTGAGCCCTCCTCACATCTAATGCACCCATTGCAGGGCCACACACAATCTGTCCCTTACAGATAAAGGATACAAATACTGTACAGGGCCTGATGCAAAGCCTATTGAAGTAAATAGAGAGACTTCAACGGGCTTTGGATCAAGCCCATATTCGATACAGCTGGGTCAACAATCTCTTGAGCTACCCTTGCTTGGTGGTTATTCTCTCACCACCAGCGCTCTTGAATGTGTAACCTCATAGTTCACAGTTGCCTTTCTTGCACCTCTCTTCTTTCCATTTCTGGCTCTCTCCCCTCTCTCCTTTCCTCTGTTATCTAACACATTGCTATAAACCAGGGAGAGATACTCAGCAGCTTCTCTCCCTGATATATATACACACACAGATATAGATATGTATATACACACACACACATTTAATTTTCATCTTTCAGTCACTGGCAGTGTGCAAATAATATGAATGAATGTCTTCTAGCTGTAATTCTGAATTGGAAAGAGGATCCTAACCTGTATTAGGTAAGTGTCATGAGATCTCCTGGAAATGAGCTCTGGAAGACACAGACAGCCAGTTTTACATTACATTTCACAGCACGAGATGGAGTTTTAATCTCTCAATCTGAAATATCCAAATGACCCTGGGATGCTCATTTTAGATTAAAGCAGTAATGATCCCATTTCCCCACAGCAGTGATGTTCCATTCTTCACCACAGGCAGCCTTAAAGGGACCATGGTTAATATTTAAGGAAATTTAGAAAAGGAGGCTGGTACTGCCAGATAAACACATTTAATGAAGTGGGATTAGTGTAGACACTAGGTCTCTAATCAACTGTAAGATTAGCAATAGCACAACAATTTTTTCTTGTGGCCTCTTTGACCAGTGTTCCCTGAATCTAGTTGGAGAGAGGAGACCTTATACCAGACCCAAATATGACCCGAAGAGTCTATGAGATTGAGAGAGATGTGATCCTGATCTTGTGCCACTCAGGTCAATGAGCAAACTCCCATTAGTTTAACGATGCAGGATCAGGCCCTTAGGTAGGGCTTCCTGAGATCTTTGCAATGAAATCTGAAATGCTGAAAGCAGGAGACTTTTTCATTACATTTCAATTTCATGGAATTGACCAATCTGACAGTAAACGCCTTTGAAAAGGGCTTGTCGACTAAAAAAAAAAAAGAAGGAAAAATGCTGGTATATAAGTGGTCCATTTTCACCCAAAATGATAGGATTTTAAAGCAAAAACCTTCATAGTTCCCAACAAAGCATAAGAAATATTGATATTTTTGATACAAAAACTGACATTTCATAAAACGTTTACAAATATGGGGCCATGAAAATGTGAATGTTTTATTTTGGTTGGCAACAGTATGAAAAGGTGTTTTCTATTTTTGCAGCGGTGTAATTTTCAGTGTGGTCCAGTGTGACTCGCTGAATTGCTCACCTGGGGGCTGCGGCATAGATACAGCCCAAAGAGCACATGGGAACGTTTAATAAGACTACAAAATAGGTGACAGGGATGCCCTTTGAAATACAGAAAATGTGTTATTCTGGCATGCTCTAGATTAGTTTAGTTTGACTCCTTATAGTAGAACCTCAGAGTTACAAACACCTCGTGAATGGTTGTTTGTAACTCTGAACAAAACTTAATGGTCATTCTTTCAAAAGTTTACAACTGAACATTGACATAACACAGCTTTGAAACTTTACTATGCAGAAGAAAAATGAAACAAATGCAGAAACAGTTTCCTTACCTTGTCAAATCTTTTTTTAACCTTGCCCTTTATTTTTTTTAGTGATTTATGTTTAACACAGTACTGTACTGTATTTGCTTTTTTTGTTTGTGTTTGGTCTCTGCTGCTGCCTGATTGCATACTTCCAAATGAGGTGTGGTTGACTAGTCAGTTTGTAACTCTAGTGTTCATAACTCTGAGGTTTTACTGTATTTAAGGAACCCGAGGGTTCACAGATGTGGTCCCCAGAGTTATTCAGATAAGAGGTTATACTAAACCAACCTGGAGTCAGAATCATAATGATCATGCACATTGATGGCCAATGAAGAATTGCCCCAGGCAACAGAGCTGTCCATCAGTGCAGTTGCATCCTGTACCAGTTCCCCCCCCATCCATTCCCAGCATGAGCGAAAGGAGGGGCCAGGTTGCATGTGTTCTGGGAGCAGGATAGCGCAGAACAAAGCTTTGCTATGTCCATATCTCCAACAGTGTGAGACCCCACAAGGATCGTTGGAGCTCACACCAGTGGGATTAGTCAGAGTTGCTCCTGTGCAGGGCTGGGTGGCTGAGGATTAGGGAATTATCATCAGCTCCATGCACCCCATGCCTCACTTTTTACTTTCTAGCCCTCTTGAGGACTATATGGAAGTTCCTGTAGCATCCATCAAGGAGGATCTTAATAAATCAGAGGATTAGCTCTCAAAGAAAGTTTGATCTCCTAAACTGTTTCCCCCCCCTAGGATAAATTTTCACATCACAGCATTATGCTGTTTATGTCATGGGACCTCATGATAATTCATTGGCAGGTCATGATGCAATGACACAGCATCATCTTGTTGTGCTGCATGTCACCACAATTAGAACACATCATTATGCTACCGAGACACAATATTGCTGTTGCGAATATACTATATGGATCCCAAAAAGTTATTTAATATTCGTTGACAAAACAGGGTAGGTGGTAACCTGTGAATCTTAGGCTTTGTCTATGCTGGCAAGTTTTGCGTGGCAAGTGGCAGCGTAAACAGCGCGTTGTCAGCAGGAGGGCTTGCCTGTCAACAACGCAAACCCCGCTCGTAAGGCGTGGAGGTATTTTGTCGGCAAAAGTGTTTGCAAAAACAGCGTGTACATTGCCCGACTTTTAGCAACAGGGCCATGTCGCTAAAAGCTGTGTAGTGTAGACAAAGCCTTAAATAACATGTTAGAGAGACAAGGTGGGTGAGGTAATATCTTTTATTGCACCAACTTCTACTGGTGAGAGGGACAAGTTTTAGGGCTACACAGAGCTCTTCTTCAGGTCTGGGAAAGGTACTGCCAGCCTGACAGCAAAATGTAAGATGCAACAGATTGTTTAGCACAGACTGTAAGGCACCCTGTAAGGTAGAGTGGTCTGTTAACACCTTGAATGGTCCACACTCTACCTTGAATGGTCCCTTACAATATGTGTTTACTACTTACGCTAAACAATCTGTTCCACACTGCATTTTGCTGTCAAGCTGGGAGTACTTTCCCAGACCTAAGAGCTCTGTGTGGCTTGAAAACTTGTCTCTCTTACCAACAGAAGTAGGTCTAATAAAAGATATTACCTCACCCACATTATCTCTCTAATATCCTGGGACCCACATGGCTACAAGTGCATTAAATAACAAGTGGCATTCTTCCCTATCTGAATTTATGTGTATTGACTCCAAAACGCTGTGACTCCTGTAGTGCAGGGTCTCCCTGTGAGCATTGTGATAATTTAGATAATAGTTCATCTAAATTAAATAGCCTCTTAGAATTGGTATGGCAGCTTCCAAGTTTTCTGTGTGTATATATACATCTTACTTCTGTGTGCTCCATTCTATGCATCCGATGAAGTGGGCTATAGCCTACAAAAGCTTATGCTCAAATAAATTTGTTAGTCTCTAAGGTGCCACAAGTACTCCTGTTCTTTTTTAAACACTTGCATATTTTGAATAACAGGATTATTTTATGAGGACTTTCAGAAGGTACAAAGACCCTAGACACAATTTCTTTGAGATTTACAGACACAATTAAACCAACAGTTCCTAACTCAGCCCCTCTAGGTGCAGTCAGGCCCGCCCAGGAATATAAAGCTAACCACACCTCACTGTAACCATTACATACCCTCTTCCTGCCTGTAGGCCACTGAGCTGTCTTCTCCTGCTGTGGCTACTGTTGGCTCGCTGTCAGTAACAGGGTGTGCTTCTGCCTGGCTCCCAGCTTTCCAGTTTCCACTTTGCTTGCTGCCTGGCCTGCCCATTCCCTCTGCAGCCAGCTGCCAGGCGGCTGGCTCCCTTCAGCGCCAACTCTCACGCAGCTGCTGGCTCTCTCCTGAGCTTGGTTGTCTCTGACCCTACCTTCCTTTTTCTGTACCCTGAAGATTATGGTGCCCTCAAGTGGCAGGATATTGAGCTATATAACAGTGCCCTCTGCTGACCAGATCCTTTCCCTTCAGTTCAGCTGAGGTGCAGGGAAGGTAACAGGTTCATTACAATAATTGCAGCCCCGCCTGCTTTGGGAGTTTAAGACTAGGAGCCAGGAATAATATGTACTCGCAAAATGGGGGTAGGGGTGGGAGGAGGGTGGGCTGGAGGAACAACTCAAAGAGAACTATATTTATTCTTCATATGGTCTCCAGAGAAGTTCAGTTCATATTATTTTCAGTGAGACGGAAGAGGTATTGTAGATTTACAAAACACATTATTATTTGTGATTGGTTCGCTGCATGCCCACTTCCAACCCTTAGTTCTGCACACCTATCCCTCATTGTCTTCCCTTGGCACGCTTGAATCATTACCGTAATCAGCAAGAATATTGCTGAGATGTATTATTAAGAGGAAGTCCAGGACACTATATAAATGGAGCTGTGAATTAAAGTGGAAGGGGAGGCAAGTTAAGCTTTCATACTAATTAATCTTAAAATTCCAATCTTAACTAGTGTTTCGGGTATATAATCAATGAGGATAAACTCTTGATCAGAATGCTATTGTTCCACATCAATAAACCAACTATAAAAATGAGCCCAGGAAGAAATACCATTAAGAAAGTCAACACTTTAAACTATTATTGTCACATGCTAGCTATGCTATAGTTATGGTTTAGTGCATTCCAGAGCTTAAATTCTTAAGCAGGCTGGTTCCAATCAGTGCTTGGATGAGAGACCCCCAGAAAGCAACTAGGCATTCCAGGTTGTTGGACTGGTACTTTGGTGTGTGAAACTCTTCCCTCTGAGTCAGCACTGAGCCAGTGCCCCAACATGATACTGGGATGTTTCTGTTGTTAGAGCAGCCATCTGGACTACGAGAAGCAAAATTAACAAAAGAGCCTTTGGCATGTATGAAATAATTGGGTTTAAAAATAACTAATTAGGAAGTGTAAACAATTATGTACTGAGAACTTTATCACTGAACTTCTAACGTTGATAAACTGAGTTCAGTGCTGTTTATGGTGTTTGGATCTTTGAGATTTTAAAATTTGAGGCCCTCTGTGCTCTACGTTGATATAAAAGATCTCTTGGCATTGTTCGCAAGAGCAGGGGTTTACCCCAATATGCTCACCCAAAAGTTCTCCAGCCATTGGTGTCCTGTGCTGCTATGTACCAGTTCCATTACCGTACAACTCTACACTCCAAAGATGGTTGCATTTAAAGAGTGCTGCATGTGTATATGGTAGGACCTGATTCTGATCTCACTAACACTGGTTTAACTCCATTCTTGTCAACTAAGTTATAACAGTTTAAGTATCAGGATTATAGGGAATGAAAATTTCTGGCATCCTTCAGAATGAAAGGCGTGCAATAAAAGTTAAATAGTGTAATTTTCCTATGTTTATTTGAACTTGCAATCAATCATTAGATCAAGAGATATTACCATATGGTGATCATTATATCCTTTCACAGCCTTTAAAGATGGGAATATGACTGAAGAACACAACCCAATTTTTACCCATAAGACTTTTACCACATACAGCGAATGGACTTATTTTAAAATTTACATTTATATTCCTGTGACTGATCTTGCTAGACTAAAACTTGGAGTACTATCCCACAAGCCAACATTTGGATTTCTTGCATTATTCTTTTGAGTCTAATTCTAAATTGTTAGGCGGTATAATCAGAAACCGTAATGACCTTCACTAGCTTCATGGTTGCAAAATAACTGGATTTATATCCACAGGATGCCCTATTTTGCTTTGGAAATATCCTTAATGGCTTCTGGAAAAAACTATTCTCATGTTTCACTTGAAATATTTTTTGGATGGGAAACATAAGTACTGAAACATACTTCAGTGATGTTTGAAAGGGGCTTTTAGTGAAAAAATGCCGGGTAATAGTGATGGTTTGTTCTTTTTGGAAATGTATGTGATAAATATCAGAGACTGAATGGAGTTCATGATAAACAAGAACAAGATCTTAAGCAGGAAAGCAATCTCTGATGCTGCTGATGGTGTACTATAATCCTATCCACACTCAGTCAAACTGAGAAAGACAGAAACATATGTGGAACATTAGAAGACACTCACCATTTCAACTTTTCATCATACAAATTAAACTTCTCAGTGAACCACAGAAATTAGAAATGGAAAAGACTGATTGGATGTTCTGAATATATGGTGATGGAAGCTTTTAAGTACGCAGAAGGATAGATAGGTCTTTGTTCAGTGCGTTCCCTGGGGTCAATGTGAAATTATTCTTTACCATATGCTCCTCAGTCCCTTGTACAGTCTAGTTTAAATAACAAACTCTGGGCCTAATTTCTGTGTTATGCATTGACATAAATGATTACAAACATTGAATTTTTTAAGAGCTATACCAGGGATTCTCAAACTTCATTGCACAATGAACCCCTTCTGACAACAAAAATGACTACAGCACCCAGGAGCAGGGACCAAATCCTGAGCCTGCCCAAGCTCCGCCACCCCAGGTGGAGGAGGGTAAAGCCAAAGCCCAAGGGCTTTGGCCCCAGGCAGGGGGCCTGTAACCTGAGCCTTGCTGCCCAGGGCTGAAGCCCTCGGGCTTGGGCTTTGGCCCCAGGCTCCAGCAAATCTAAGCCAGCCCTAGCGACTGCATTAAAACAGGGCCATGGCCCACTTTGGGGTCCCAACCACAGTTTGAAAACTGCTGAGCTACATCCTAGAGATGGTTGGCATCCATCCAGGTCTTACCTGACTGGTGTCTGCATCACAAAACTCCCTACTACCCCCACCAGTAGGAACAGCACTTTTGTTGGTTTGAGTCTCAGCAGAAAGTCCAATAAATGAGGGCTGACCTCCACTCTCCTCCCTAGATGTGGTCCTTCCAGATCAGGTCTGGGATGCTGTGGGGAATCTTGCATTGCCAGAACCCATGTTGTACCTTCTTTGTGGATATGGAGAATGGCAGTCTTCAGGCATCCTTTCCCAGCTCTAAATTCACTTTAGATAAAAATGTACTGACCAGCAGTAGAACCAGTAAAACTAGATACAGAGGATCAAAGCTTGAAACTCTTGGGGGTAATGTTTACGGGGACGGAATGCCAGAGGCAATGGATGGTGTCTGTGGATGATTAAGTGCTAAAGTAAAACTGGGGCTTTTGATTAATGCAGACATACTTTATTGCTAGGATACCGGTCTTCATTACCAGACCTGTGGAAAACATCCCCAGGATAGGGCAAGAGAAATGTATTCTGCTACAGCATGGATTCCACTTCTTCTCATTCCTCAATCCTTAATTTGTCACCCAAGTGAGGCAGTCCAAATAACTCAGCCTCCCTCAAAAGACAAGTAGATATCAGCAATCACCTTATTCCAGCACTGGTGCTTTGTGCCTGACTTACTCCTGAATCTGAACTTCCTCTGACTTTGGGGGCAGAGGTTTAAGAATCTGCTTAACCTACCCCTACCCAGAAGAATGTGCTACTGCAAGCACAAACATCTTCCATAAGAAGGACTTTACAATGCTATATGGAACTCATAGGTTAAGGATCAAAGTGCTGACCAGGGGCCTGGCCCTGAGAGGCACTGAATATTTGCCATGATGATTGATGTGACAAATTGGGAGGTACCTACAATAATTTGTGATGACTGTATCTTGACCATGTTATTGTGATGTTTACTGTATGCCTATGTGGAGTTAATTCAGTATCAGGATAAACAGGAAATGCACCCAGGAAGGGGAAAGTGAATACAGATATACCTTTCTCTGAGAACACTTGAGAGACAATGCAAGAATCCTTCTTTTTGATGCCCTGGCTTGGTCCCCTACTAGACCTGCCAGTCAGGTTCCCCCAAGAGGGATTCTGTCCCTGTGTGGAGGGGGTATCCACTGGATTCAGGAGGTTTTAAAGAGAATTACACTCCCTCAAGGGAGGCACAGCTGACAGAGTCAGATTTTTGAGACTGATAACCCAGAGCCTGCCAAGTGGAGACCTGGAGGAAGTTAGACCTGTCAAGGTCCTCTATTGCAAGGATAGTTAGACTCAAGGTAAGATAGACATGTGTAGAGACCTTTTGTTGCTTTGAAATCCTTTTCTCTATGTTATGCTTTGTTCTTATAATTAAATAAACAGTACTTTTCTTTTAAGAAGTGTGTTTTGCATCACTGTATCCTACTGGTCACAAGCCCCCAAAGGGAGAAATCACAGGTTTTGAACTCAGTTGGACCAGCTGGTTAAGCACAGTAGGTACACAGAGTGTTGTCACTCAGAGCCCAGTCTAAGGGTGTGAGAATTATGGAAGTCCTCACCTGGAGAGTTATTTAATAGATTCCAAGGCCAGAAGGGACCGTTGTGAGCATCTAGTCTGCCTTCCTGTATAACTCAGGCCATGGAACTTTACCAAAATAATTCCTAGAGCAGCTCTTTTAGAAAAACATCCAGTCTTGATTTAAAACTTGTCAGTGATGGAGGATCCACCACAGCCCTTGGTGAAATGTTTCAGCAATTAATTACTCTCACTGTTAAAAATGTATGCCATAATTCCAGTCTGATTATAGTTAGCTTCAATTTCCAGACATTGGATCACATCACACCTTTCTTAGCTTGAATGAAGAGCCCATCAGTAATGATTGTATGTGTTCCCCATGTATGTACTTAGACTGAAATCAATTCACCCCTTAGCCATCTTTTTGTGAAGCTAAATAGATTGAGCTCCTTGAGTCTATAAGGCATGTTTTCTAATCCTGTAATCATTCTCGTGGCTCTTCTCTGAAAAATTCTGTTTCAGAAGAACCAAAATGGAAGTTTTCAGCCAGAAAGTGAAAATGACAAGAGCTGGAGAGCATCATTTTGATTTTCCTAAAAGAAAAATGAAAGGTTTTTGCATAATTGAAATTTTCCATGGGAAAATGCTTAAAGGACAATTTCCATGTCCATGCTTAAAGGACAATTTCTGTTAGAAAATCATTCCCTGACCAGTTCTATCACAACTTGTCTCGTGAGCTTGTCTTTGTAGTACTCCTTTGATCTATGTTCCCTCATCTTGCCCTGTATCCAGTTAGCCCTGATCTTGCAGTTGGATCCACACAGTTTTGCCTGCATGCAGTCCCACTGATATCACTGGGAATCTGTATAGACATAGAGGGCTGTCTGCAGGAATCAGATTACAAGCTTCATTGAACAGAGGCCACATCTTTTCTATTTGTCTGTATCATACCTAGCATGCTTTCGGGTGCTCAGGAGATGGATGAATTGGAGAGAGTTCAAAGAAGAGGGGAATGATTAAAGGATTAGAAAACATGCCTTATAATGATAGACTTAAGGAACTCCACCTATTTAGTTTAACATAGAGAAGGTTAAGGGGTCACTTTATTACAGTCTATAAGTACTAGGAACAAATATTTAATAGTGGGTTCTTCAATCTAGCAGAGAAAGGTATAACATGATCCAGTGGCTGGAAGTTGAAGCTAGACAAATTCAGACTGGAAATAAGATGTAAATTTTTAACAAGGAGAGTAATTAACTATTAGAACAATTCACCAAGGGCCGTGGCGGGTTGTCAACCACTGATAATTTTTAAATCAAACTGAGATGTTTTTCTAAGAGATCTGCTCTAGGAATTATATTGGGGAAGTTCTATGGCTTATGTTATACAGAAGGTCAGACTGACAATTATAATGGTCTCTTCTGGCCTTAGAATCTATGAAGAAACAATAGTAATAATCTGTCCATATTCACATCTGTGACGTAGTCAAGACTAGAAGTCAGGTCTTCTGACTCTCACGTGGCTGCTCAAAAAACAGACCCATAAGTACACAGAGGCGCCCTTTCAGACTACTGTGAAATGCAGCTCTCTCTGAAGTGGAACTTGTCAGCTATATAACAGTGCACAGCAACATTACATAATGACTAGGAACAAAAATGAAAAAGCAGCCGATAACCAATTGATAGTGTGGGATCGGAGGAGCTGGGGATTCACAGATCATTTTTTTCTTCCATTTCCAGGTTAAAGCTGAACTTTCGTTAGATTCCTTGTCATTTAATTGTTGTTTAAATTAATGGGTGATTTTGCTGCAATTAAAAAACAAACCAACAAACAAAAACCCAACAACTTTTTCTTGAGTTTCTTAATTAATCTGAGCAGCAGGTTGGTTGGTCTAATTAACTTGCCAAGAAAAGGTCATGAAATATTGAGGCAAGGCAATTGTTGCAAGATGTAAAGAAAACAGGGAGCATGCCTGCTGCTGCAGAAACTCTTTTGGTGTGAGGGACAAATTTGAGGTCTATGTGATTAATAGACATAATTAGTTTACAAAGGCTGGGAAGCAAGGTTATCTGATTTTGTGATTTACCCTACAACATCGCTAGCCAGAATCAATGAGATAATGATCAGTCTCTGCCTCAGCATGGCGTTGGTGGAGAGGGGCAAGGAAGATGATACTTGTTGCTTTTTCTTTTTGCCACCAACCACAGAATAACAGAGGTTTTTACTCCAGCCTCAGGCAATGAGGATTGTCTTACTTACAGTTAGTCCTGGAAGGATTAGATTTTTATTGGTAAACATCCATTTTACCGTACACATAAACTGACACAAAAATATTTCTGTCAATAATAGAATTTTACACCTAGGCAAAGTAAGAAAAATGCTGCTTGAAAACTTATTGGAGTTTGATTTAAGGATATTTAATTTGTATATTTTGCTATGTGATGTTGACAATTTGTGCTTTAACAGATATAAAGCTTTAACTTTTGAATCTCAGTGTCTACTGTCATTAAATAATTATAGTCTAACCCCCCCCACTGTCTTCCTCTCCTTTAATTTCCCACAACTGAGAACATTTAAATCGATAAACATTTTAAAAATGCTTAAACCCTGTAATTTTGTACAACTGTGAACATTTAAAATAGATCAAAATAGGAAAAAATACTTAAAACTAAACATTGATATTATTCATCCAAATTATGGAAAAATAAAAATTAAATTCTGTCAAGCCTACTTACACTATGTATGATTTCTGGATTTCTAGAAACCAGCTGTCAGACCATCCTCCAAGGTATAACTACATCAACCGCCTTAAGGTGATACATCACAACCACTCTTGAGGGTCAGCGCTACTCCCTGAACAGAAGACATCTAAACAAAACCAAGAAGAACATGGGCCGTTGTTTTTTGAGTATATTTATTATGTTACTGATATAAGTCACACAAGAAAAGTAACATAGGCCAACCCTGTCACTGACCATGTGAACCACAAGGAAGAGCAATCAGGAAGAGCTGATCCACCTCAGCAGTTAACAGGTCACCGTAGAAGGAGCTGGTCTGAGAACAAGAAGAGTCAGTATGATCAGAAATCTACAGAGTGTCAGAGACAGTTGTAGGGATATTAAAGAAGGTACTGGCAGTGATTCCCCAAGTGAAAGTAACTCCCCATAATTTGTCCCCCACAATTTAAACCTCATAGCATTACCAAGTAAAAAGATCTCTTGGGTCTCCTGTTAAAACTTATAAGCTACTGTCTGTGTAAACCATTGATTGTATCTGTTCTCAGAAAGATACTGTATTGCTATGAGAAACTTGCAAACAAGTTACTTGACTTTGTTCTTTATGCATGCTTTGTACCTAGAAACAGCATAGAAAGACCCCCACCCTCAAAGGGCAGGGAGTCTCAAATAAATTAGTACACACCCCGAAAGTGGTGGAGACAGTATGTCTGCTGATGAATGCTTGGTGTACATGAATGAATGAGCAGGGAGGTGCCAGCCTAGGAATTCAGTGACCATCGGCTGAAGGCGGCATCAAGTGGGAACGACCAGACAACATCCCCCGGAGGATAAACTGGGATCCACCCGACCATCTCAAAGGATGGGAAAAACAAGATAACATCTGACAGCACAAACATCAGGAATGTGCCATCTGCTGATTGAGTTAGCAACAGCAAGATGAAACAGTTCCCATAGACTAACGTAGGAAATAATTCCTATAAGAATGGCTTCTACACACTGAGGACTTTGAGTCTGGTTCTGCAACCACCCTCCAGGAGCATCAGATGAATCTGACAAGGACTCGGCTCCACCCTCATGCCCAGGTTACTTGGCCAGTAACTTGGCATGAGCAACTTCTAGGCTGGTAACTATGACATCTATGCAGAACCTGTGTGTGTGTGTGTGAATGAATGTGAAACTGAATGAAATGTTATAGCTATAACTGACTGCTTACTATGATTCTTTTTGTGTTCACAATAAATGCGACATTTTGTCTTATCCCCTTTAAAAAGATCCTGCTGGTTTTTATTTTATTGGTATAACACAGTCGTTACTGAGATCCAATGAGAGGAAGAACAATCTCATGTTTTCATGTGAGGTTCAGGCCTCCATCCTAGACAGATGTACGCAGATGTCATGTGACGCTCCCCCCTCACCCCCGAAGGCTGTTCAATGTATTTTGTTGACCAGTCCTCGCAATGGTGAAAAATTGTCCCTGAATTATTCACTTGACAGCTGGAGATGCAGCTGTTAAAATCAGCTCTTTAGAAAGAAAAGAAATTAAACTGGGAGGGGGAAAATAATAATAAACCGAGGAAATGGGGGAAATGAAAAAAGGTTGTGCGAGTCAGATCAACATGCACTGTGGAAATGTACTTTAAAGAGTGTTTTGCAAAGGCAAATCTTTTCAGCTTTTCTTCTCTCTCTCTCTTTTTTTTCTGTCCTGTGACTTCTGCACATTCAGGGGAGGGGAAGCAAAAAGCAATTTATGCAGCTCGGTATCAGATTGCGTTTTCCTGACGAGGTCCGTCACCCTCAGAAGCTGAGAGTGTTTGGAAAGGTGGTGATGTTTGGAAATCAGCCAGTAGCAGAAGCAACACTTAGCAATCTGATTTTTTAAAAAAAAAAAATCTAAAAGGAAACAAGCTGACAACATGCAGCTTGGGTGGTTTTCACATTTTCTTATGTTCCCAATGCATTAACAAATGCTACTGTATTATTATTATTTGTACGATGCCATTTAATTTGCATTATTTATTTGGATAATTTCTAGGAAACTCAATCAAGGATTAGGCCCCCATTGTACTAAGTAACAAACATGACAGTCCCTGCCCTGCAGAGCTTAGTGTCAGGCAAGCTGTGACATGTGGATGAAACAGACAAATGGGTCTGGAGTAATTTGGGCAGACGAAGCGATAATAAAAGGAACAGAACTGAGCAAAAAAGCAGAAGTCACAGCTTTCCCACCTGCCTAATCAATGCCAGACAGGAGTGATTTGTAGGCATCACAGCAGAGGGAGGTTTTGAGGGAAGATTTAAAAGAGATAAGGTGATTGCTTTAGAATTCTGACAGGGTGGTTTTCCTTGCATGGGAGGAAGTGTGGAGGTGATTGAGGGAGAAGTGGACAAACGTAGGCTTAAAGCTGAAAACAGGCAGTTGAGGCTGACACTTTACAAAGACATTTAATACGGACCAAAGTCTGATCTCAGGTATACTGTCATAAATCCTGAGTGACATCACAGAAATCAAAGGAATTATTCCAGCTTCACACTGGTGCAAACGAGAGGGGAATCTGGCTTGTGATCCCTGCCCCAAAGAGGTTACAGTAATAGTCCAAGACAATATTGCATATAATCATCTGAAAAAAATGACACTAGTCCCACACCCCACTTTCCCCTATTCAGGCAAACAACTAAACCATTTGTGTGAATTTGGTATCCATACATCGTACCTGCTCATATTAAAACACTCCAGAGACTGCTCTATCACCCTGGAAATCTGGTAGACAGAGAATGTAATCCCCGCAAGTCATATCCTAACCTACCCAATTCCAGCTATGACTGACTCAAGAAGACTTTGCCTAATGGAAAGAGTCCCCAGGAAAGCAACCCAATATCAGACAATAATTACCTCTACACTGACCTCAGATACTACAACAATTACAACGGCATCAGCATAGGCCCACCACCAGATCCTTGGGCTGATGGGGTCAGTCATTCACAAGATTAGCAACATCCCTGGCCTGATCATGGATTAGGCTCCCAGTATGGATTTTCAGTGCTAGCCCGGATAATTCCCAAAGGATGCTTATTGCATTTCCAGTCAAAAGTGTGTAAGGCAGGAAGCAGAGTGGCTGCATTTCTTTATCCAACATCAAATGCAACCAACCAACCAACTCACCCATAAATGAAGCCATTTGTATGATGTGTAAACCTAATCTGACCAGAGAGAGTAAAAAAATGGTACTACTACATACTTAGGCCCCTTGGCAAGACACCAGCCAAGGTGTCACTATCTTCCTAGAAGAACTAACAAAACATCCACCAAACCTTGTAGTGAATGAACCAAGTGTCTGAAACACATAAGTGGTGGTAACAGGCTAAAGTATGTATTAACTCCAGTGGCTACTGATGCCCTAATGTAATCCTAGTGTAACCTGGAAGATCTCCCAGTGGGAGGGATCCTCAGTGGAATACACATCTTCTATGTACATCCTCTTCCTGCTGTTGCCACACAGGTGTGGTTGGAGGAAAGTGGGTGTCTCCCTGGTATGCCTATGATCCCTGATCCATGGTTGCTGGCAGCAGTATAACTTAGGGCATGTCTACACTTACCGTGGATCAATGCTGCAGTGACCGATCCACTGGGGGTCGAGTTGGTGGGTCTAGTGAAGACCAGCTAAATCGACTGCCAATCACTCTCCCATCGACTCCGGTACTCCACTGGAACAGTAAGTCGATGGGAGAGTTTCTCCTGTCAACCCAGCGCCATGTAGACACCACAATAAGTTGCCCTAAGATATGTTATTCACGTAGCTGGAGTTGCGTAACTTAGGTCAATTTAACCCCGTAGTTTAGATCTGCCCTTAGAGTAGCCTTTAGCGTGTTTTAAATTATACCGGGGGCTGGCCCAGCACAGACTGGGATGCATATGGCAGGGGCACAAAGGCCACCTTTGTACCCATCCTAGAGAGCTGTGCTGTGCTCTCCTCAGCTGGAGCTGAAACTCTGGGCTTATATTTCTGGTCTTCCTCTCTAGTTACTGTGTTTTAAATACCACCTCATACAGCAGACAAATCATTGCGAATGGATGGGTTTACACACCAGGATCCAGACAAATTAATTAACAACTAAGAAGTATTTAAGACTCTTAAAGAAAAGTTGGCGAGTTGACAATTTGCTTTATTCTTCTTTTCCCATAATGTGTCAGACGCTGGTACCCTGGAATCCCATTAGGGGATTTTTGCAGAAAAGCCTGCTTTCAATAAACAATGGACTGGAAAAGGGGAGGAAAAGGAGAAGATATATAGCTAGGAGATAGAAAGAAGTAGTGTTGTTGGGGAATTTTCCAGTGAAACATTTGTTTTTGTTGGAAAATGCTAATTTTTTGAAACCAAAACTTTTCAAGGGAAAGTGTCAGCTTTGATTAATTTTTTTGATTCAAAACAATTTTGAGAAAAAATGTTTTGAAATTTGTTTTGATTTGCCATGTTTTAAATGAAAAATTCTGGTTTTGCTGTTCAAAATGGCTTTTCGTTTTGAAATTTAAGCTAATTTTAGTTTAAAAAAAAATAAAAAAACATAAAATGATCAACAAGTATATGAAGCATTTTGATGGACCTGAGCCACATTTTTGGGGGGGGGAGGAGGGGATTTTCAGTTTGTGAAAATGTTCAACATTTTGTTCTGGTTTTTGTTCTGATTTTTTTATGACACTTCACCAATTTTTGTGCAATGTAAAACCCATTTCCTGCCCAGCTCCAGGAAGACACTGTCATCAAAAAAGCTTTCCTATGAAGCCACTGTCTCTCTACGGGAAGCTACATTGTAACCTGGATTCACTGTTGGCATCATGCTTGCTCTTCTCCGAGACTCTTTCCTAGAAAGATGGCATATCTGAAAACACAGCCATCCCCAACTCTAGATTAGGATTCAGAGAGGCAGCCCAACACAAGACTTGGTAACTCTCACACCATGTTTCATAGTCATAGGGAGCTGGAGCAGGCAAGTGACAAGGGCATTTGGTGGGACACATCTTGCATATTAAAGCCTGTATCAAAATGAGAGAATGAGAAGCCCCAAATGGTTCAGGATTTAAAAACAAAAACAACCTTTGGTGAACTTCAGGAGATGTGTGTGAGTGTGCTATTTCAGGGATGGAGAATGGGAAGCCATTGGGATAAAAAGACCTCTGGCAGCCATCTTCAGGTCTTGATGAGCTTAATTGCTTTAAATGAGATCTTAATTTCAAGCAGAGGTGGGAGGTTACGCATCAGAGAGGGAGGATTTCACATCTGCTAAATTAAACATACTTATCCCCATGTGCAAATAACAAACTCATCCTCTGATGGGTTTTTACTCAGTAAAGTTGACAGGTGGATGGCACATATCCCCCATACACCCTGATCACTGCTGTTAAAATCTTCACCTATGGACAAAGATTAAAGAAGAAAGGCAGACACAACATACTGCAAATCTAACAGCTTTTAGGAAGTAACATTAGGGAACACATATTATCACTGAATCTGCAAGCAAGACTGAAAGCAGGGAATGCGGCCTAAGTAAGAAGCCAGGAATGTCCTCATTTGCTTAGGGCCTCTCCTAAGGCCCCTGTCAGTTGTTCAACAAACAAACATGGATCGCTTTGTCCTGGTTACTGTACATTCCTGCAGGCTCAGGCCCCGTGAAGGAGCTGCCCGTCGGCTGAGCTAGGTGAAACTGACCACAAGAGGGCTTAGCGCACATGCAGCCCCAGGGATTCCCTGCCCCAGGCCTGTGACATCCTTTCCTAGCTTCAAGATTGGTCCCCTTGCCTCACACGAGCCTTGGATCAGTTATGTGCAGAGAACATCCCCCAGTTGGCAGCAAAAGACAGGGAGGAGAGAACATCCTTTTTTCTCCCACCCTTTACATCATGTCGAAAGTTTTCAATGGTTCAAACTTTCAGCAATGTTTCACAACATACATTTCAGCATTTTTTGACCAGTTCCACCATTCACTCCACCCTGATGTCCACCAAAACTATCCCCATCACTGACTACTTCTTCCCTTTTTTCCCTCCACTCCCAAATGGCTGGCCCAATTGCATTTTGAAAGCCTGGTCAGCCTGCAGTATGCCCATGGTATGACAGAAGCAGCAACAAGGAGATCTGAGCACACAGACAAGATTCCAGATTTCACTGACTTGCTTCACCACCCTTACCTAGTGTCACTGGCCCTTCCCTTGAACCTGAAACCCAAAGATGCAAGCATTATTACTAAGCTCCTGGCCCATTCATTGCTTCAGGGAATGGCAAACTGTACAGAGGTGGGGTTTATTTTCATTAGCCAGCTGCCAAAGTACGGCCGCTTCTGAGCGTGATTGCAGACAACATTGAAATGGATTGCAAAGATGCTTCACTGGTAAGGATACTAGATTGGATGTTTTTTCCCCCAAACGATCTGCTCTAGGTATTGTTTTGGGGAAGTTCTATGGCCTGTGTTATACAGGAGGGCAGACTAGCTGATTACAGTGGCCCCTTCTTGCTTTTGTATCGATGAATAGGGACTGTATATTAATTTATTCACCCAGCTACTAGTTGGTAGGTTCCACCTACCACCCATGGTTTCAGAGACCAACAGGCTAAGGGCTGAGACCTGCCATCAGTGAAAATAATCTAGGGCTCATTGGACCTACTGTGGGACATGTTGGGGTTCCCCTGAGATCTCATCCCCTTGGTTCCCTAAGAACTCAGTTCGACATCAGTCTCATCATTCAGGTTCCTTTATTTGGCATGCAGCAAAGCTATGCTGAGGTGTTCAGATTCAAATGTAGGGGTGGGTTTAGGATATACGCCCAACTTTACACAGCAAACCTATTCCTTTATATGCATATACACATTACATTGCATTTATTATGCATTTCATTACACATTTTGGGTTTGGCTTGGCTACTTTGTAGGAACCAATCCCTGTACAGAATGCTCTGCCCATGGATTGCCCAAATACAACTTACTCTTTACCTCATCTTTATGTTCCTGACTTATCTTATCCATTGTTATCTTGTCCTTTGTAAATGGTTCCCTGGCTGTTCCCCCTTATCTTAGCTAGTACAGACATTTTGTTTCCAGCCTGCTGATTCATCTACCTTCCTAATCCTGTCTCCAAAAAATAAGTAATGTCCGATTACTCATGTCAAGCTAGGCATACAGGGCACAGAGCCATTTGAGGAGAGGGAATTAAATGCAACACATTTGGATTGAGGTTTTACACAGTATCAGCCACAGTGTTAAGCTAAAGGAAAATTGATCAAGTGAAATTTGCACAATTTCTGATTCACTTGGAATGATAACTTCCACCTTTTGCAAATAGTTAATAAAGGAACTCCTATTCCCATCAATGAAGTTGGAGGATGCATTATAGTTTCCCTGAAAGTTAGCATCATACAGTAACCACTGATGTTTTGCTCAGCATTGTACAAAAAAGAAAGATAAATAGAATCCCCGCCATGAGAAATGTATAAGCAGTCACAGTCTAAGGTCCTGATCCTAGAGTGTCCATGAGGCTCTGTGTAGATGCAGTGATCATATTGCAGGACTGGGGCCTAAAATTCAGACACAGAGAAGGCAGGCCATCCCAGGAAATCCAAAGGAGGGGTGTAGAAGGGTTTGGACGGGGTTCGTCCTTCTCCAGGGTGGCGGGGAACCACAACTCCTCGCTACTTCCTTTCAGTTGTGTCAGGGAATTAGCCTGGCCGCGGGGGTTTCGCACTGCGGCAGCAGTAGAGGCAAAACATAACAGTCGATTCACACCTGATTGGCTGGTAGTAGTGAGTCACAGGCTCAGGTCCTCAGACAGGAGCTGAGCAACTGTTATATAAGGAACAAGCCCCAGCCCTGGGTTGGGGCAGGGCAAGAAAGAGTCAATGGCTCAGGCCCTCAAGCGGGGGCTGAGCAAACAGGCAAACAGCAAGCCCAGGCTCCTGGCTCCGAAGGGCCTGGGAAAGGGGGAAACGGCCACCCACAAGTTGGGTGGCAGGGGGGACGTAGGCCCACCCACTCCACTGCGTCCCAGCCTGGGGCCCTAGCAGCGGCAGAGGACCTGCTGCTGCGTCAGTGGGGATCCTGGACACAACACACTGACATAGCCTCTGGCAGTGCTGCAGCCAGACTAGGGTCGGCTGCCCCAGGGCTACTTCCTAACTCCCCCTCTAGAGGTACCTGGGTCCAGACGGGGTCCTCTGAGGGGTCAAGCACCATTCAAGCACCATGGGCTCCTCAGGGTAACTGGCGAGGGGCAGGCTTGGCAGCTCCTCAGGGTAACTGGCGAGGGGCAGGCTTGGCAGCTCCTCAGGGTAACTGGCGAGGGGCAGGCTTGGCAGCTCCTTTGGGTAACTTGTGAGGGGTAGGCTTGGCAGCTCCTCCGGGCTCTGGTCGGCATTAGGCATTGGCCAGTCCGGCCAGTCCTCGGGGTCTCCCAACCAGGAGCTAGGCCACAGGTGTCTGGCCTCTCCGGCAGCTGTTTCTCTAGTGAGCTCTGGGGTTGGGCTTTTATACTTCCTGTCCTGCGCCTTGACATCTAGGGGGCGGGCGCAGGATTCACTGGCTCCGCCACTTTGGTGTCCGGAGAGGCTCACTTCCTCACCACCCTCGATCTGCGCAAAGGATACTGGCAGATCCCCCTTGACCCCGCCTCCAGGGAAAAGACTGCCTCGCTACATGGGGATTCTGGGATAAGAAACAACCAACTCACCAGTTACCTCACATGCCTCCATCATTGCAGGTGTGCAATGAGTCCAGATGGGTAGACTGGAATAAATAGTGTACAGGCTGGTGTAGGAGGGTGTCTACTGGCAAGCCATAGAAGCTGTTCCAAGCTGTTCCACACTCTCTGCCTCTCCATTTCACCACATCAGATCCTCCTTTTGAATTGATTTTCATCCCGGGTTTCTATTCCTGACTTCAGCTGTTTGTTCCATGTTGTGACCTTCCTCTCTGTTCCAGTTGCTTTTGGATTAATCCCCTTCCTTAGGTTCAGTCTGTGATCTTCTGGTTCTGAACAAGTTAATTTGTCTGGGAACAAATCATACCTTGGCATCAGTTCATCTCTCTCTCTTTTCAATTGTAGATAGACCTAGTAATCTGGCAGATCTCCACTCATAACTCACACCTCCAACTGCAGCAACTGTAACAGATGTTCGTTTGACTTCTCTGCTGCTCTTGACTGCTGAATTGAGCTGAATCAGGGTTCTGAGAGGGTCGGTACTTGTCTTCTGTTTGCATTTCCTGGCAGCATCCTGCCTCATTGCCTTGGCTCTGAAGGCAGCAGGTGCCAAGCTCAGAGGAGTAAAAGGGCACAGCCTGTCCATTTTGAATGGAGGTCACAAAGGCTCTCTAGTCAAACTGGTGGGATGGGACAGACATCCACAGGACCTTTTCCTTCTCTATGTATCAAGCTGTCATGGAAATCTCTTGCTTGCCAGATAAGGTACTTTCATTACTTCCTCTTTGCTCCTAGTCTCTTAAAGATGGAGAAATTCAGAGTGATTCTGCTTTAGATTTTTATTTGTAGTTGTCTAGAAGCTGTGGGGTTGCTACTTTATTTGCATTATATAGAGTCACTTAGGAAGAGACATCAAGTGAGGTGCTGAATGCTTGTGACCATTAAAGATCTCATGGCATTTTTCCTCACAAAAGGAATGTTAACTACAATTTCCTGGATAAAATTTCATGAATAACTGAATTCTGCCAACTAAAATCCTCCCACTAGTTTCAAAGGGATATAATATTATTCATTTCCTGTCTTAACCTGAAGTGGTGTTATCTGCTGTTAAAGAGCTGCTGCTGTTCCACCCCAGAGGTGGCTCCACTTCAGCAGCAGTAGCACCACTGATCCTTGTCTGAAGTTTGCAAATCAGACTGTGAAGCAACTTGAATGAAGCAATTAAATAAAGGACTTCTGGAAGAAAGCAGCTACATAAATATAACATAAATTTCTGGTGGAGCTGCTTGAATTACTTCCAGAGATTATTTTAAAATGCACCAGTAACGCAGAGAAATTCTCTCAGTAACAAGGCAATGCATCCTCAAAGCCAACCATTATGAACAATGTGATTGATCCTATCCTGAGGTCTGTTTCCAGGACCAATCCCTCTTTTCACTATGTATCTTGCAAACCGATACATCTTGCATTTCTGAATGCATACATAAGCAGCTGTTCTGGTGTATGTAGATACCTGAAGAGGAAGAAGAAAGATCCTGCTGGGACTCAAAGGAAAATGTAGAGTATATATATAAAAAAAGGAATGAAGGGGTTAATCTGGTGTCTGCTCCCAGGTGTATAAATATAGGACCAGACTCTGTCACCTTTAAGCATGTTGATTTGAATGGCACTACTCATAGAGTAAGGTACTACTGAGTGTAAGGATCAGACCTATAACTGATAAAAGTATCCATGGGGACTCAGTAGCTCCGATGATTCATAATAAGGAACAGAAGCTTTCATTTCCAGGTGACTGGTTCAGATACAGAAGAGACATAAATGATCGATTAAGTGACACATTTGTGAACTGCTTTGCTAGTCAATGTAATTTATATACAGTGTCGATGAATGCTGTTAAAGAACAGCTGTGTTCCACCCAAGAGGTGGCGGCATTGCAACGATGGATTAAGTTACTTTTGTACACTTATGGGCCAGGGGGTAGATTTTCAAATGCTTAAAGGGCAGTTTGGCATCTCACTACTATTGAAACTTCAGCTAAATAGCTTACAGAGCACTTTGGGATGAAAGGGACTGGAGGAAATGTAAGCTATTAACTAAATCACCAAATTGTAGTATCACCATCTTCCCAAATCTAATAACTCCCAATGGAAAAACTTCATGGAAAACTTAAGAGCAAGCAAAATGAGGGGGAGAGCTTCATCTAGGAAGGATTTTTTGTCTGTTAGAATAAATTAATTAACTGTTTAGAAGCATTAGAAAGTCTACACAAGAGTGTAATGAAAAATGCTCCATGAGACATTCTGGAGTTGGATCAGAATTTCAAAAATCTAATATGGCTCCTGTCTGCACTGCAAAATGCAATTTAGTTAAGCAATTAGTGGTAAGGGATCCTATAAATTAGATCAGTCTGGCAGCAACAGAAATGTAATGGTGCTCCTCCACTGCATCTTTCCATTTCTGTTCTCTGAACAGACTTAGAAGGAAGGCAAACTCACAACAAAAAAAAGGTTATAATAATACACTAGCTTAAATCCAGTTACCGCAACTCAAAGCTGTTTGTATTCAGCATTTCTGGGTTGCAATAATGAACAGACTACACACAGGACCTTTTTATTTCCACATCCCTTTCGCTTGTAACCCAGTTTGGGAGTTTTAAAATAGGAGCTGATAGTTAAAGAGGGAATTTCACACTGGGGCAAAATAATTGGAAAAATAAAGAGAACGTTTATATGATCTGCACTGGCTGCCTGTGGATTTCCAGTGCTAGTTTTGACCTTTATCTATCTAAGGTACTCAAATGGAGATTACTGAAACATGTGACTGCCTCACAGCTAGAGGTGGGCAGAGAAAGGTAATTCCATTTTGTGAAGGATTTTGACATTTCAAAATTTAGTTTCATTCCAATTAGGAACAAAACCGCAAATTTCAAAATTCTCTGTGAAAAGGAATGAAGCCCCATCTCTTGGGTAGTACACTTGGCAGGCTGCCTCAGAGCTGCAGCCGCTGGAAGCCAAGGCCCCCTGCAGCCCACCAGAGGCAGGAGAGCTGGCAGGAAACAAGGCAGGGTTCTGCCGGGGTTGTATTGGACCTTTGATGAAATTGCCCCACCTCAGAATCAACAAATTCCAACGAACATTTGATTAGAATTTTCCCAACCACCTCTACTGACAGTTTTCGTATTTATCCTCAGAAAGTCCCATGGTGGTAGGGCAGTGCTATATCTCCATTTTATAGTTGGGGAACGAAGACACAGTGAGACTAAGGGTATGTCACTACCCTCTGGAACGGTGAGTAGCGATCGATCCAGCGGGGTCGATTTATCGATTTATCGCATCTAGTCTAGACGCGATAAATCGACCCCCCCGAGCACTCTCCCGTCGACTCCTGTACTCTACCTCTGTGAGAGGCATAGGCAGAGTCAACGGGGGAGCGGCAGCAGTCAATTCACTGCAGTGAAGACACCGCGATGAGTAGATCTAAGTACATCGACTTCAGCTACTTTATTCTCGTAGCTGAAGTTGCGTATCTTAGATCGATTCCCCCCCCAGTGAAGACCAGGGCTATGTGACTTGCCCAAGGTCACACAGGAAGTCCATGACAGAGCAAGGAATTGAACCTGTCTCTCAAGTTGTAGGCTAGAGCCCTAATCACTTGGGATCCTTCCTCTTAGAACCTGCCCAGGCCACACAGCCACAGTTGAGAGCAGCAGTGGCTTTCAAGCTGGAGTACCATTGTTAGAAACGAAGTGGGGGTTGTTGCCAGGGTGTTCTCTACGGGAATGTCTACATTGCAATAAAAGACCCACAGTGCAGCCATGGCTGTCCCAGGTCAGCTAATTCGGGCTTGGAGAGCTTGGGCTGTGGGGGAAAAAAAATGCAGTGTAGATGTTTGGACTTGGGCTGGAGCCCAGGCTCTGAAACCCATAGGGGTTTCAGAAACCCTGAAGGTCTACACTGTAATTTTTCTACACAGTAGCCTGAGCCCCAGGAGCTTGAGTCAACAGACCTGAGCTCTGAGACACGGTTCTGCAGACTTTTTATTGAAGTATAGCGTACCCTCTGAGGCTTTGAAATTCATGTCCCACCTGATTCAAAATAGACCCAAATAGGTTAATCTTCGGAGCATATTGCAAAGCTAACTTTTTTCTGCCAGGTATTTGAAAATGAGGGGAGATGTACTTCTAAAGGTGGGGAATTGTTCAAGGGGAATGGGGGAGTTGTAGGGGATAGCTGAAATTAGGACTCAGGACATATTTTTAAATTATGTTGATAGTACATATAGCATATAGATAGGTTCCCTTTTTAGCATTTTTATAAATGTATATCATTAAATAAAAATTATGGAAAGAAATGAATTCGAATAGGAGATATGGACAATTCTTCTCTCTTTCACCCCATTTGTCCTCCTGCTGGACATCGGGTTGAAAGCCCAACTCAGTGATTTACCCAGGTATCTAAGTTACATGGGGTGTAAGTTTTTTATAAAATGGGCCTAAACTGGTGTAAGCAGAAAAACAATGTAACTCGCAACAATTTGGCATTGGGTGGGTGTGCAAAACTATACAAATTTTCAGACTAAGGAAGGTATAAAGGGGTGTGGCTAGAAAACAATTAATATTGTTGACATTCTGGCCTAGTGTCCACCCCGTGGGCGATCCACAAAGGACAGCCACCTGCTACTGCTTCTCTCGTGATTTTATTGTGAGTTTCTCATAGGGATCTTGCCTGGGGAAAAAGGGTGCATGCAAGTGCAGGGCCAGCTCTAGGCACCAGCCTAGGAAGCACATGCTTGGGGCGGCACATTGTCAGGGGTGGCATTCAGACCAATCTTAGGGCGGCACATTCCGCTCTGCCCCTTTTTTTTGTTGCCTCGGCGGCACTCTGGCTGGCTTTTTTTTTGCCTGGGGAGGCAAAAAAGCCAGAGCCGGCCCTGTGCAAGTGGCAGGAGCGGAATCCCTGCAATGCACACAATTATAGGGATTCTGGCAACCTTGGGCCCCAGAGCTGGGTGCTCAGCACACAATCTCATCCCATTTTTTTTGGTCTAAATAATCCCTTATCACAGTTACAGAGGTATCTGGATTTTTTTTAAAAAGGTCTGTCATTAGAAGAAAGAATTAGAAGTAGTCATCTTTTCAATTTCAGTGGCTGACACATCTGTCAAAGTCTCTTATGATCTAGGTGACCCCCCTGGACTCAAAGTCTGGCTGTATATTTTCAGGATCTAATGAGGAGCTGTTATGTTGTACTTCTAAAGATAGGAGCAATCTTACATTTAATATCAGGGGTTAAACTGGATGAGAGCATATGCGAGATGAAAACGTGGTTTTTGTCTTCTCACAGTGAGTGATCTTATTACTTTTACCTTTCTGCTCTAAAAAAAACCTTAGAGATGATTTTGAACTTTGATAGTTTGGATGAACCTTCCTACCCCCAAAAGTATGAGAAACTGTTGCAATTGTTCCATTGATTTTAGTTTGAAAATCTAGACTAGTAAAGCAAATTCAGGCACTTCTCTATCTGAACATGGCAGGATTCGCATTTGTCTTTTCTTATGAGAAGCTTCCTCAGCAGAAATAAATCCAGCTCTTTTTTGATATTTAAGACTGATTAATGGGAGGAGAATGTAGGTAGCAAGTGAGGATCATTGATATGAAAGTCCGTTTTCTATCTGGGACTGGACAAAGATGTTTTGCAAATGGAAATGGTCATCTCCTCTTTATCAAATAATTTATTCATCTACATTTGTGGATTTTTTTAAAATGAAATAGTTGGTGAATAATAGTTGGAGACAGACAAGATACATTTTATTTTTGTATCTCATAATGCTGCTTAGTAAGATGGGATACTCAGAGCAGTGGTCTTAATATTCTACCTGTTGTGCTGGGAATTTTCTGCCCTGTAGGATGAGTTCCATTGAGTCCCATTGTACTCATGCAGTAAAAAAGGGGAAATGAGGGACTCCACTCCTGAATGCTTTTTAAAGGGCTCTTTTATACTGGAGGTACTTAGAGGAATTCAAGGGTGTACTGCTGCCACTTTATGTCAGCAGAGCCAGTACAGAGCAATCACAAAGCCCTTCTGAAAAATACCCATAGTGAGGGGGACCTCTCCAATAGGTGCAGAACTGGCCATGCCCCATGAGGAAGCTCCTAGGTCAGAAAGGTTCCAGGGGTGGGGATGGGCATGACAGAATGTCTCTATGCCCCAGCTATTCCCTGGCTGCTGCAATGTCCATAGTGGCCATTGTAGTCAGGGTATAAGAGGGCAGCTGTAATGTGAAGCGGGGATTGCACTAGCTCCCCACAGCAATCCCAGGATAGAGTTTCACCTCACTTCCAGGTTGCACAAAAGCACAGGGATGTATTTGGGCCATTGTTTTATGATGAGATGTAGAATTGAGTCCTGACCCCCTTTTCGTAAGAGTATTAAGCCTAGTCATTGGCTAAATTCTGATCTGGGTTGTTAAACAGCTGTATCCCCGAAATCCCTCTGCAGTTGCAATGGAGAGGGGATTTTTCTGCACTTCTTTTCCTAAGCTGTTGTGCACTGTCAAAGGCTATGTCAACACTGGCAAGTGAATTACAAAACTTTTGTCTTTCAGAGGTGTTAACCCCTCCTGTCCCCCACCCCCGAAAGACAAAAGTTTTGCGGTGACAAGCACCGGTGTGAACAGTGCATTGTCATCAGGAGCGCTCTTCTGCTGACAACACAAAAGCCGCTCGCTCGTTGGGGGTGGAAGTTTTTTGTCATCAGGAGAGCTGACAAACAGTGGCTACGCTGCATGACTTTTAGTGACATGGCTGTAGCAACTCAGCCATGTCATTAAAAGCTGTGTAGAGTCGATATAGCCAAAGAGTTGCAGCCTTCCACTCCAAAGGCAGCTGAATTCCAGGGTTGGAAGAAGCAATTTATATATATATATATAAATATATATAATCATCTGCTAATTGCAAGGCTCTCCCCTTGTTGAATAGAAATGGAGCCCTTATTCCTGAATTTAAATCTTATTTCAGAGTGGTAGCCGTGTTAGTCTGTATCAGCAAAAACAACAAGTAAATTGTACTGTTAGAGTATACTTTTGCAGACCCTGCCTTTCCAGGTCATTATTTAAAAGTCTTTCCCCACATTCAGCTTGAAACCTTTTATGTCAGCTTTTAACACAGACGTGTTAAAACATCTCAAAAAACTCCTGAAACATCCCATTGTGACTTTGACTTTCTTGCTGTCTGGACCTGACTAACCATTATACAGCCCCCACTTTCACCTATTGTCTTCCAGATCTTTAGATAATGGTTCACACAATTGCTGCAGGGCTTCTTGCAGCTCTATCTTTATTCCTCAGGTGACAAAGGGCAGGTGATGCTCTGTCCCCTGAAGATTAGCCCATAGGAGACTTTCTACAGTGTATTGTGATTCTAGTTGACCCTTGCCACAGCTCGCCGTCCCCTTTTCCTACATGCATGTTTGAAGTGGATTAAAAGGACGAAGCTGAACGGTTCTATAAATATGGAACCAGCTTTGTGGCCAGGATAAAAACACTTGGATGCTGTGGAGAGATAGGCCTTTGAAATATTTGTAATGTGCCCATAAATCTAATTAGCAGTTCATTGTAGTCCTCCACTTTCACAAGGAATGAATCTCTGACTCATAGGGCATTGACTGCATTTGTACTGTCCTCTACGCTCTTAAAAACACCAGGATATTAGCCCCAGCCTGGAGGGTGATTGGATTAATAGCCTTGGACAAGTCAAATACCCTTCGTGAGCTCACCTGTAAAATGGGTATACTATATTCCTCCTTCACCAGGATGTTCTGAGGATTAATTAGCTATTATTTGTACAACACCTTGAAAATGTAAAGTGCAATTTAAGTGCTGGCCTTTATAATTGTTAAGTATCTTTAATTAGTGTAATTACTAAATTGTAATACTTTACTGAATAGACCTCAGGAAAGGTTTCTGTTTTGCGGAACATATCTAGGCAACAGAAAAGACAACAATTAGGGCTCAATTCTGCTCTTGCTTACATGGTAACAACTCCTATTTCTGTTGACAGGGACTAGGAACTTTTTGACTAGGAAAAAAAGACATTTTAAATGTGGCCTTATTTTTACTAGGCAAAAAGTTGTATTTTTAACATGTGGTTACCTAACACTTTAACTAGCATGTGTTAAAATCTTAGTGTAGACAAGGCAAAGGATGAAATTCAAAAAGGACAAATGCTGCACCAGTGCGGATGTAGCTACATGGGTATCGATTGTGGGCAGCTCTGCATTGTGGTCACCTGAGTCCACACCTGGCTGGCATATGCTTGCCTGCATGTGAACCCAGTACATGGGTACACTCTGCAGTGCAGACATACCCAGAGAGAAGGAAGTGAGTAAGAGAGGAAAGCGTAGCAATAAGGTCTCCACCAACATGGCCAATATAATGTAGATGGGATATTGCTATGTTTGCAGCTGGCAGCTGGAAACTAGACTATGAGAGATACGTGAGCTGACTTCATTCAATTCAATGGGAATGTTAGATCGGAAGCCTAACAATGGAAATTTAATTGTCAATGCCTGGGATCTTCAAAGGATCCTAAAGGCTTTGTATTCACAGAGAGGTTTTTTTTTTAACAGTGAGATAACTAGTATGTGATACTTATTTTGCTGTAAAATCATAAGTGGAGACAAGGTACTGGTAGTGTCTCCCACAAGGTAGGTAATCCAGGTCAGCACTATACCCTCCTGCTCACCTTGTCTCTGATTGTGATTGATCTCATCTAGTTTATCTAGGTAAAACTAATATGCTCTGTCTCCGCTATGTTTTTACAGCAGGATAGCTAATGCACATTAGTTATCCCGTGGTAAAAATACACCTTATTTCATCAGTGAAGATATCACCATAGCAATTTTGGTGTCCAAATCCAGATTTGGGTACCAGTTTCCATTAAATTCCTTCGAATATCTCAGCTAACCCTTATAACTGGTTTTCTGCTGTCCATTCTTGAAAAATGATCCAACTATTCTGGAACAAGATGGAGGGCCTCTATCCTGGGAAGCAGTGATTCTCAAAAAGATCTGGGGGTTGTGATGGATAATCAGCTGAACATGAGCTCCTAGTGTGACTCTGAGGCCAAAAACGCAAATGTGATCCCGGGATGCACGAACAGGGGAATCTTGAGTAGAAGTAGAGAGGTTATTTTACCTTTGTATTTGGCACTGGTGTGATTGCTGCTGGAATATTGTGTCCAGTTCTGGGGTCTGCAATTCACAAAAGATGTTGATTAATTGGAGAGCGTTCACTGAAGAGCCACCAGAATGATTAAACGATTAAATGATTAAATGGTGAAGAGACATAACTATCTCTAAGAAACTATCCATGCTTCCTGATGTCCCCATGCAGTGCCCTCCCTTGAATTAGGCAGAGACACAAAGTGGGTTAAGCAGTCATGACAGGGACTGGTGACTACACTACAGAATGCAGTTGACTCTCCTGCCTGCCAGGGGTCTCTCTGTGACCTGCTCTTTTCTCCCCGCCATACAGAAACCGCCTCTCTCTGTGAGCTTTCTCACAGAGCTGAGAGAATATTGCAAAAACAATCAAAAGTCAATGAATATATGTTTGGATTTTTAAACACAACTGCATCAACTCTGTTCTCAGCCCTTTTGTATTTGTTCTCTTTGAATATTATGGAAGGTGGGTTTGCTGGCATGAATGTGGAGAAAGTGGTGAATTTGTTTAGCAAATATTAGAGATGGAAAGCAAATGCT
Organism: Macrochelys suwanniensis; assembly: GCA_033296515.1. NCBI lineage: Eukaryota > Metazoa > Chordata > Testudines > Chelydridae > Macrochelys > Macrochelys suwanniensis. The sequence continues at coordinate 36,135,858 of CM065781.1, read as the reverse complement.
GAATTATGAACATGAGTATCAGCACTGGAAACCTGATTGTAAGACTTACTCTCTTGTAATCAGGGAACAGAAGGAGACAGTAACGTGTAGGTGCAATCAGCGCCAACCAACACAGCTAGAGTTGTGTAAATTGAATACTCACAAACAAGCCATGGCCCAGGAGTTATTCACCGAAAGTCCAAGTGACTAATTCTGAATAATGAATACATTTGAGATAATCACTAAGTGTTTGTGGAAAATATGGGAACAGACAAATCAGCAAGATTAATCACATTTATTATTGCTGAGAATGATTCTCTCAGCTTGACTTCCTGAGAGTTACCAACTGACATAACTCCTTTCATCTGAATAGATATATATGCATAAGGCTATTGCATCCGCTATTCCAATGTAGCTGCCACTGGCTTGGAATGTAGGATCAGTTCTGCACCAACATTGCAAATAATGTTTTTAGAAGGAGAGGTGGAAAATAGCTTGCCCTGCCCCACTTTTTAGGTAGGCAGAATACAGTTACCCAAGTTGGAAACTGGCCAGATCAGTAGGGCTTTCATCTGTCTCTGGTAACAAAACAAAAGAAGGTGGCAAACAGCAAAGATGAGATAAAGCAAGGGAAGATGTAGGGTACAGTAATACCATGAAGCACTGACACCCTTAGGTGTCACATCCTGAGCTCTCTGCTAAGTTGTGCTTTGTTTCTTCAGTAGCATGGAAACATAAAGGCCTGGATGCACAAAAAGGAGTTAGGCTCCTAAGTCCCTGTGTTAGGCACCTACGTCCCAGTTTCGGGACACCTGTGATGCACAAAACTCCCACTGAAACCTGTAAGCACCTAAACTCACCCAGCAACTACATTTTTGCAGTAAAAGTTCTGTTAGCACCTATATTTCTGACTCTGCCCATGTGCACTGCAGCCTTCCCTAGGTGTCCAGGTGCCTATCTCCTACCTAAACCCCAGAGTGATTCACAGACTAGGGGAAGATAGGTGTTTGATCACCTAGGTCATATGCAGGGCTGATCCAAAAGGTCCCTTCTTAATACGCTTACCAGATCAGGGCCCTAAGGTGAGTTCACACAAAGCAATGGGGGGAAGAGACAGCAGCCCTCCCCTACAACCTTTAGCCCAGAGGTTAGGGTACTCACCTGGGTCATGGGAGACTCCTGGTTCAAGTCCCCCCTCTGTCTGAAGGGGAGATGAGTTTTGAACAGGGATCTTCCACCTCTCAGGTGAGCAATCTAACCATGGAGTTATGGGATATTGTGATGCGTAAATCTCTCAGTCTCTCCTTTTGAAGGTGTTGCATTCTGGACCAACTGTGTTTCCAGTTTGGCTAATCCCAGATGCTTGAGCCAGATTTCTGTGTGGGAGAAAGAAGGTACAGGAGGGGGTAACTATGCCTGTCTGGCATCTCCTTAATAAAACATCCATCAGCTCAAACTCCTCTATCTCCAGCTTAACAGTTTCAATTCTTTTCTCTGCCAAGACACAGGCCTCCCAAACATCTTTTCAGTTTCTCAAAAAGAGCTGCTATCAACACCTATCCTTCGTACTGAGAGAGCTGTAGTTTTCTGGGGTAGATTGGTCTCTCCGTTTATTGGTGGAGATAATACTTCATTCGTCATTAGTTGCCTTTTTGACTCCTGCCATGTCATTCTTGCTGCTGCCTTCTTGTCACAAGCATCACTGATTGACTTCTTTCTGCCTTTGCCTTATTGATTTATCAATGGTACCATCAGTCTTCCTCAAGGAAGCTGACAAGTTAGCATTAGACACTCCCTTCCTTGCCAGACTTTGCAGCTTGTCTTCAGCCACGTGAAAGCCTTAGACCTTTGCCAGGTGACCGATGCTCTGGATTGCTATAGCTAGATTTCAAATTCTGCACCATGTGTCTGGAAAGCAATGACAAATCATTAGAAAACATGAGAAGCCTGTGGGAAGCCTTTCTCTGGCAAGGCAACTTTAAAGCCACAGGTGGTTATGAGAAGGAAATAGATTCTTCACTGTATTGTGCACCCTTAACAAAATAGTTAGCTATTTTCAGATAGTAGACTGTGAAATCTTTATTAATGGTGACGATCATGGAATTAGGACCCAGAAAAGACCTACTCAGTCATATAATCCATCCCTCTGTCAATACAGAATTCTTCCCTATTATACATTTATTACTGTTTTGTGTAGTCTAGATCTAAGTGGTTCAAATGATTCAGCTTCCACCACTTCCTCTGGAAGATTCTTCCACACCTAATAGATTTCACTGTCTGGAAGTTTCTCCTGCTGTCTCCTGATGTAAAAGGAAGAAAAAGCCCGGTGTGTCTCTCTGCCACCAGGCTCAGCTTGCAGCACTACCAATCTTCTGGCTTGTAAACCGCAAGGATTTTTTCTCTGGAGACCCTGAGAATGATTATAGATCCCCATGATGTAACTGTCATAGAGCCACTTTTCAGAGCATAAATCATTATCTTTTAAGGCCTGTGTTGGCTGGCTGGCTGGCTGGCTGGTTCTTTCTCCTTCCTACCACAGCCAAGGACTTGTCTACATGAAGGAAATTCACACCAATGTAACTACATAAGACTTGCTTATACCAATGCTATTTAATCTAGCAACATAGCCAAGTAAGCTGCACCAGGGTAAGCGTTACAATTACATTGCACTGATGCAATATGTTTACATTGGGGTGTGTGCCTTGGTGAAACCACACTGATGTAATGACACTGATGAAAATTTCCTTCAAGCAGGCAAGGCATAAGAATGAAAACTTCCTTCACTGTAAGACTGAGGGCCTGATTCTCATGTACACTTAGGCCCAGTTTGCTGATGAATGGTACCAGACCCGTATAATTATTTCAGCTAAGGGTGTGATTCTTTTACCAAATAGTTATATCAGTACAAACCCCTGAGTGGACACAGTTAGGTAGGAAGGTACCTTATGCCGATATAGTTTATTCCTCTTCCTGTGCGGGGGGAATAAGATGTATTGGTAGGAGCACTTGTGTACTAATATAACCTAATCCACACTAGGGGGGATGTACAGCTTTACCTATGTTGGTATAGTTAAAGCAGTACATTTTTTATGTGTGGACTAAGGCCCCTTTTACGCTGGCAGAGGACTGTATAGGGGCCTTAGTATACATTCGAATCAGGACTGAGTATCTGTTGTTCCAGAATCACGGCCTTCCAGACTGGCAGCAAAGCAAGCCCTTTGGGGACCATTCCTGGGAGTCTAAAGCTTTCATTCTAAATATCAAATAGCTGTCTGAATTCTCGCTATGAATAATCTATAGTGTCAAATCTGATCATCTGATCTATTTGTCAAACAACTGTAAATAACAAACCAACTAGTAAAAATCCTGAGGTGTTGTGGCTAATTTGCAATCCGAATAAAGGACTTCAATTGGTAGATAAATGACTAACAATGTATTGTTCAGCCAGGTCTGACTTTAACTGTGGAAAGAAATAAAAATCCAGGTTCCATTTAAGAAATCAAATTTGTTGGAAAGCAAAGGGAAGCAATACAGCCAAGATACAAATCAATATGGATTTTACACTGAGAGCATTCTCATTAGCAAATAAAATTTAAAATACAATTTTATCAGCAAATGCATTTTGTTGATGTGATTCCAAATGGAAGCTGATGTTGAATTGGCAGAAGGAAATCTCTGGCTGGGTGCTATCTGGATTCTCACATATTTTCAATGTAAAAGGTCAACCCAGGGATCAGATGCTGCAGTCTTGATTCAGGAAGTCAATGGGAATTTTGCCTGAATGAAGACCACAAGATCTGACCTTGAGATTGAATGAGTATTCACGCTTCTGTTGTGTGGGACCAAAGAACAATATTCCATGCCTCTTGTTGTACGTCATAGGCATCTTGGTACCATGAGCATATGAATGAGAGCTGAATGTGCCCCGCATGTCTGCACATCTGGTAAGGATCTGGCGTTGATGCCTCCAGCGAACGGTGAAGAGTCCCAGAGATTACTTGTAATTCTAGGAGCCAAATAATGGTTTTCAGGGGAAGAGGTGACACCCAACAACAACTGAGCCATTGTGCATGTCAGGAGGTTAGTCTGTAGCTACTGAATGAAATATTTAGAACCCAATCCAGCCCACAGTGGAACATCACCTATTGAGTCCCTGAAGGTGAGTGGGAAGCTGTGTGTGAGGGAGAGGATCTAAGCATTTGTAAGACAAATTCTGCCCTTGGCTACACGGTTGTCACAGCCCCTATGCACACCTCCAGTTGCATACCAGGCCAGTAAAGGGGATGCTGGAGAATTACCTCAGTGTAGGAGCAGTGTAGGGCTCACTCTACATGGTTCCCTTTGAAAACCCCAGCATAGAGATGTGCTAAGGACAAGACTGGGCATAAGAAGGGACATGTCAGAAGCAGGAAAAGGGCATCTCCGAAGTGCACAGAACTATGAAGATTCTGCACTGGTTAGGGTGCCCAGATAGCAAGTATGAAAAATAGGGACAGTGTGTGTGTGTGGGTATATAAGAAAAAAGCCCCAAATATCGGGACTGTCCCTATAAAATCGGGACATCTGGTCACCCTAGCACTGGTACACAGATCGGTGGAGGAGGTTTCTGTAACCCTCACTTGGTGTTTGCCAGCTCCTCCTGGAGCACCAGACTAAGCCTCTAGGGGCCCTGCTAAAAGGACTAAAACTAAAACAGATACAGAGCCCTCCAACCTCATTTCTCAGCATGTTTGGGATCAGGGGTGGGGACAGAAGGAACTAGAAACCCCTGCTGAGGCCAATAGGGAGGGTTCTGAAAGGGGTGATCTGGACAACCAGTGCACGGGACCAATGACCGGTCAGGGCTGCACAGCCCCCAGCAAGGGGACAGCCTGACTCAGACACAGAGAGACCATTTAATTTCAGTGTGTTGGTTTGGGAGCTGGACGAGGGAGAGACAGCGCAGCTCAGGCAGTCCCTGCTGAACTCCTACGCCCCAACAAGACAGTTTTTGCACTGCAGTGGGATGGCTCAAGAAGTTCCAGGTTACTGCAATGACCAGCATCCTGCAGAGAGAGCCAACCCGAGAGCTATCCAAGCCCCCAGCAGGGTTCCAGATCAGGGAGCCAGTGAGTCAGGTAGGAGTCGAAAGAGGGACGTGTCCCACCCAGGGATGAAGAATAATGTAAGGGAAGGTTTTTGTTTCAGCCAGCCAATGGCACAGCAGTGCAACATTCCATCTCCAGACCGAACCTTAGCTTGCCATATGTCTGAAAAGGTGCCAGGGAGGGATCTGGAGCCTGGGATTTCTTGTGAATGTTGGGAGCTGAGGGCACTGGCTTATTTATTGTTAAGTACTTAATATTTAACCTTAACCTTTCTGTGACGGGTTGGTATCACAGAAACCCCCTTGGAGCTGCCACCTGGTGTGCCAAGACTACTCCTGCCCCTGCTTTCCTGCCTTTTCCAGCTTGGGACTCAAGAATCCTGTCTGGTTTGAGCCAGACCTGCTAGCCTGCTGCAAACCCAGACCCAGGTGTGAGGCACTTCCCCTCTCAGCTGTAGACTTGCCTGGAAGCAGCTCAGGAAGTGCTCTTGCCTTTGAAACCCAGGTGCCCAACTCCCAATGGGGTTCAAACCCTGAATAAATCCGTTTTACCCCGTATAAAGCTTATACAGGGTAAACTCATAAATAGTTCACCCTCTATGTCAGAGATAGAGAGATATGCACAGCTGTTTGCCCCCCTCCAGGTACTAACACGTACTCCAGGTTAAGTAATAAGTGAAAAGTTATTTTAATAAGTACAGAAAGTAGGATTTAAGTGGTTCCAAGTAGTAACAGACAGAACAAAGTGAATTACTAAGTAAAATAAAATAAAACACGCAAGTCTATGTCTAATCACACTGAATACAGATAAAATACTCATAAGTTCCAGTAAACTTCCTTTTACAGGCTATCGTCCTCCTAGCCTGGGTCCAGCAATCGCTCACACCCCCTATTGTCCTTGTCCTTTGTTCCAGTCTCTTTCAGGTGTGTCGGTGGGGGGTGGAGAGGCTCTCTCTTTAGCCAGCTGAAGACAACATGGAGGGGTCTCCCAGGGGTTTAAATATACTTTCTCCCCTGGGTGGATACCCCTCCCTCTCCCTGTGTAGCATTCAGTTACAAAATTGAGTTTTGGGGTCACATGGACAAGTCACATGTCCATGCACAACTCAGTAACCAGCCCGGTCACATTCCTGGCCAAGCTCAGATGTGGATTGGTGTCTGCAACCTCTTTTTGTCTGTTAAGTGCTTCTTGATTGGGCACTTTACCTGCACATTCCTTTCTCAAGAAATACAACCAATATTCCTAACTTCAACTACAAAAATGATACATGCATACAAACAGGAGGAATAGATTCAGTAGATCATAACTTTTACAGAGATATGTTACATGGCACATGTAGCATAAAACATATTCCAGTTATATCATATATACATTTATAAGCATCTCCCCATAAAGCCTTATGGGGCACACTGTCACACTTTCCTTCCCCAAATCCTGCTCCCAATAAGATCCACCTTTGTGATGCTGTTATTTTGGGTGTGTCATTCCTTTTCTGGGGTTTGTGTTTATGTATTTTATTGTCCCATGTATACTGGGCTTTACACCCTTGCCAGCTAACTGTATTGATTTTCTTAAGGGACAACATCCCTATGTATAGCACAGTGAGCAGTAACCTTGGGTGGAGGCACCAAGCACCAGAAAAAAACCCACAAGGGGTTGACTCATTCCTTTTCCACCTTGGTTGCCTGGTGGCTGTTGGCCTAGCACTTCTTGGACTCAGAAAAAACAATGAGGAGTCCTTGTGGCACCTTAGAGACTAACACATTTATTTGGGCATAAGCTTTAGTGAGCTAGAACCCACTTCATCAGATGCACGGAGTGGAAAATACAGTAGCAGGTATAAATAAACAGCACATGAAAAGATGGGAGTTGCCTTACCAAGTGGGAGGTCAGTCTAACGAGACAATTAAATTAACAGTAAGATACCAAGGGAGGAAAAATCACTTTTGTAGTGGTAATGAAGAGTGGCCTATTTCAAACAGTTGACAAGACGGTGTGAGTAACAGTAGGGGGAAATTAGTATGGGGGAAATTAGGTTTTGTAATGATCCAACCACTCCCAGTTTTTTATTCATGCCTAATTTGATGGTGTCCAGTTTGCAAATTAATTCCAGTTCTGCAGTTTCACGTTGGAGTCTGTTTTTGAAGTTTTTTTGTTTGAAGAATTGCCACTTTTAGGTCCATTATTGAGTGACTATGGAGATTGAAGTGTTCTCCTACTGGTTTTTGAATGTTATAATTTCTGATGTCAGATTTGTGTCCATTTATTCTTTTGCACAGAGACTGTCCGGTTTGGCCAATGTACATGGCAGAGGGGAATTGCTGGCACATGATGGCATATATCACATTGGTAGATGTAGAGGTGAACGAGCCCTTGATGATGTGGCTGATGTGGTTAGGTCCTATGATGGTGTCCCTTGAATAGATATGTGGACAGAGTTGGCACCGGGGTTGTTGCAGGGTTTAGTTCCTGGGTTGGTGTTTTTGTTGCATGGTGTGTAGTTGCTGGTGAGTATTTGCTTCAGGTTGGGGGGCTGTCTGTAAGCGAGGACTGGCCTGTCTCCCAAGGTCTGTGAGAGTGAGGGATCATCCTTCAGGATAGGTTGTAGATCCTTGATGATGCACTGGAGAGGTTTTAGTTGGGGGCTGTAGGTGACAGGCAGTGGCGTTCTGTTACTTTCTTTGTTGGGCCTGTCTTGTTGTAGGTGACTGGACTCAGAGTTCACTTGCTGTTCAAGCCACAATACCCTCACCTCCAAAGCAGTGTGGGCAACATGCTTTCTATCTCCTGTAAGACTGTATTTGTTCTTGTAAGGCGATTGTTCCCCATTATGCTATTGCTTTTCTCCTCCTCGAATTGAGCTATTCAGGTCTCTGGGCATTGCTTCTCTTCTAGGGCAGAGCTCCCTGACCTTGAGTTTTGGCCACCCTCATGATGCAACCCAACCCATACAAAGAGATGGGAAAAGCCACTCCAAATACTGGTGATAGCAAGCAGCTGGGAGAGAAAAGGAAGGAAGTTTAAGTCACATCTCCGGGGAAAGGCTACAATTCTGTAGATTGGAACAACCCCCAAAACTGCTCGCATTGACATCAGGGGCTGCATCAGACCTCAGCCAGCCCAGAATCGGGAGAGTGAAATAATGACTTAAAGATGGCCTCCCCGGAGACTGCAGCTCAGAATTCTGAAAAATCTCGTGGCAGACCTCTCTAGGTTCCTTTCTACTGCACCTCTGTCTGACTGCTGTTTGCAACACCAGACTCCTTGCTAGTATGAATTCCACTGCCTGAGTCTGAATACCATCTACAAATTGAGGGTCAGATTCGGCCACTCTTACTCCGTGAGGAAATCCATCAAAATCAATGGGACTGTGTGCAGAATCAGGTTCTACTTCATGTGAGTAAGGGTGGTAGAATCTGGTCTTAAATGTATGTGCTATTACCTCTTGGTGCAGCACTTAAATCCGGTGGTAATGGGCATTATAGAAAACTCTGTGATATATGGAAAGAACTACTATATCACTAGTGAAAATGACAGATGGGAGAATAATTTGGAAATAATAATTTATTTGATTTTTGTCTTTTTTGCTCTTTCTGAATTATTCTTGAACATATCATTATGCTGGAAGGTGTTAATGGTTGCCATCAAGTGGGTCTTTGATCTATAGATAATCCCAAATCTGGTTAAATCTGATGGGTGTGCAAAGCACCCTCTTTCAGGATGAATTGAAGCCCCTTGATTTATTAAGATAGCTGGAAACAGTAGAAGCCACTTCCCAAGCAATGGTCCATATGGCAAAGGCCAATCAGAAGTTAAGCTGAGGAGTTTTCTGATGGCAAGTGCAGAGGCGGGGAAGTTGTTTGGCAAACTGTGTGTTTGTTAGAAAAGAAATTCTTCAGACTGGGAGAGAAATATTTATGAGCATAGCCCTGAGAGGGAGCAGAAAGACACAGGTGCAGGACTGGCTGGAGGGGCATACTTAGAAATTGTGAGTAAGGAAAAAACTGCTGTTGTTTATTTCCACTGTGTTCAGGGAAACTGGACTTTGTGTATATTCTTTAAATAAACAGGATTGCATCAAAGAATACCCCTGACTTGTATCATCCATTCCTCCTCCTTAAAGAAACAATCTTGCAAAGCCCCTGACATTGGCTAACTAAGCGGGTCAAAGAAGCCACAGTATTTTCTCTATTTTATTCACTATTCAAATAAGCACAGGCTTGTAGTTCATCTGAGTGCAGTACAGTTGATCAAAGATTAAAAAAGAAACAAACAAACAAAAACTGTTTAACAAATTATTTGACAAGCTGTTTTGATTAGTATCGAAGGTCAAATGATATATTTCTGTTTTCTGATTCGATGAGCAACGCTCTTACAGTCAGGTTTCTAGTGTGAATGCTCAGGATTATGAATTCCATCTATGAATGTTCTGCAAAGTTCATTTAAAACCACTGTTTACATGAAGATTCCTGCCAGTAAACTCATTTGCCAGCATATTTGCAAGAAGTAAACCCAACAAGGCTGCGAATAAAGTCAAAGCAAGTTTACTTAAAAATGCAAATAAATGCTTACAGCAAATGTTTGGTGCTGTTTTCCCAACATCTGATGAAGATGTTAAATGATCACAGACCTAACACTGATAAATGCAGTAACCACGAGACTCACCCGCTCCCTTCTTGAGACAGTGTTGTTTATCTGCAGTATTACTGCCCATTGTTTATGGCCCTTCTGACAGTTTTCTATTCATGTGAAAGTGAATCTATCCTAAGCAATTGAAATTAATCTTTCCAGCAAGATTTCTTGAGAGGCTGTAATACATACTTGTACTTTATGACCTTGAGGATATATTACTTAACATATTTTACATTCCCTTCATCCATTAATTTTATCTAATCTGGGGTAATTGGCTAGTGCTTGTACAGAGCTTTGAAAAATGTAAGGGTTTACATAAAGTGATAAGTATTTATTTTTGGGACAAACTAATAAGTCCTTACTCAGCTCTGATCAATGGAAGTGCTCCACTGAAAAAAGCTGTTCATATGAGATTCCACCTCTGAAGGAACAGCAAGCAAAAATAGGCACCTTCCAGTCTGGGCTCTGACCCAGAACTAAAACCAGCAAGGGCAGGTTTGGATCCAGGGTTTTGAATCCAGGCCCCTCCCTTCACAGAATCAGTAGCTTTGGGTTTAATCTGGACTCATCTGATGTAAGCATGAAGAATAAACATATAAGCTCAACTGCTATTGAAATCAATTATCACCCCTCTCTCTCTGTAGGTATTATAAAGTGTCATTCATATTATGGCCTATCAGTCTTTTAAAGGTTTTTTAATCAAACACTATGTGACATAATTCCAAGACTCTAAAGTCTCTTTACAAACATTCACTTATTAATTTATTGTCTCAACCACCCCGTGTGGTTCAGAAGGTGGATAATAATTTCCCCATTATACAGCTGGATGAACTGAGGGGAGAGCTTAAATGACTCACCCAAGGTCACAAAGTATGTCAGTGGCAGTATTGGGATTGAACCCAGGAGTCCTAGTACCTAGTTCACTACTCTAGACACTTAGGCTTTGTCTACACTACCACTTTTGTTGGTAAAACTTTTGTCAGTCAGGGATGTGAAAAAAACACACACCCCTGACCCAAGTTTTACCAGCAACAGTGCTGGTGTGAACAGTGACAGCTAAAGCTGTTCATTGGGGGTGGTTTAATTATTCCAGCGGAAGTGCTCTTTCCTGCCAGCAAAGAGCGGCTACACAGGAGACCTTACAGCAGCACAGCTGTAGTGGTATAGCTGTACCGCTGTAAGAGCCGTAGTGTAGACATAGCCTTAGTCCCTTCTCCCTTGCTATCTTTACTTGGTTGTTTCCTCAGATCTCTGATTTCTTGCACTATTTCTTTCTTGCTCATTTTTGCTTCTGAAGAGGAGGGTCTCAGAGAATCCTTATTGAGGTTGCAGGAACAAACCATCCCGATGTGTAGAAAGAACAGTAAATATGGCAGGCGACCAGCTTGGCTTAACAGTGAAATCCTTGCTGATCTTAAATACAAAAAAAGAAGCTTACAAGAAATGGACAAATGACCGGGAAGGAGTATAAAAATATTGCTCAGGCATGCAAGAGTGAAATCAAGACAGCCAAATCACACTTGGAGTTCCAGCTAGCAGGAGATGTTAAGAGTAACAAGAAGGGTTTCTTCAGGTATGTTAGCAACAAGAAGAAAGTCAAGGAAAGTGTGGGCCCCTTACTGAAGGAGGCAACCTAATGATGGAGGATGTGGAAAAAGCTCATGTACTTAATACTTTTTTTGCCTCTGTCTTCATGAATAAGGTCAGTTCCCAGACTACTGCACTGGGCAGCACAGTATGGGGAGGAGGTGACCAGCCCTCTGTGGAGAAAGAAGTGGTTCAGAACTATTTAGAAAAGCTGGACGAGCACAAGTCCATGGGGTCGGATGCACTGCATCTGAGGGTGCTAAAGGAGTTGGCGGACGTGATTGCAGAGCCATTGGCCATTATCTTTGAAAACTCATGGCGATCGGGGGAGGTCCATGATGACAGGAAAAAGGCTAATATACTGCCCATCTTTAAAAAAGGGAAGGAGGAGGATCCGGGGAACTATAGGCCAGTCAGCCTCACCTCAGTCCCTGGAAAAATCATGGAGCAGGTCCTCAAGGAATCAATTCTAAAGCACTTAAAGGAGAGGAAAGTGATCAGGAACAGTCAGCATGACAAAGCCCTGGCTGGAATGATTTAATTGGGGATGGTCCTGCTTTGAGAATCATAGAATTCTATGATTCTATGATTGTACCACTGTCCTGTTTTCCTGTGAAGCCAAACCAGCCAAATCTCAGTGATACTCACTCCAATCAACTGTTTCCATGTAAATAACTAAGGAGTACTGTATTTCATTAGCATTGTGAGGATAAAAAGCCATCAATTCCTCTTCCCTATCCAGGCTCTCCAACTCTGCGAAGAAAGGATATGTTTTATGCACTTATTTCATCATTTAAAAATGAATAAACTACAAAGTTCCCAGCAATGGGCTTTCCTCACAGAAGAAAGTTGTTCCCACAGTCCCATTGCCACTCTCAGGAATATAACATTAACTTCTCAGTCTCTTCTCAGCTGGGAGCTGATGCTTTCTCACCTTGATTCTGTTCAGGTGTCTATTTTCCTCCTTTCCTAATTTTCAGCAGAACACATCAACCTGCTCCATGATAATTTCTGGCTCTGACTTGCTTATGTTTTCTTTTATAAAAATGGGAAGGAGGGATGATCACAAACAGACTTCAAGGGTATACGTCTGATGGCTTTTTGACTGTCTTCTCAGTCTCTAAACTGCCCTCCTGAGCTCCTGTAGTATTGCTGCAGCTTTTGCTGATGCACATGTTGCATGCAGAATGCATGGACATGTTTTTACCCTGCAGCGAGCAGTAACTTGGTGTCATTTAAACAAACAAACAAACCCACCTATTGTGTATGCACGCTAATACCCTTTGAGCAGGGAAGAGTCACCACGTTACCAGAGTCTGGGGCTGATTCTCTTACGTTTTATTTCATTTCTGGTAACAGATCTCACAGGATTTTATCATGTTAACCCTTGGGATTGAGAATGAGCATTCTCTCTCTGAGCATCAGCTCCTAACATCCCTTCTCCTGCACACTCCCTTGCCTCTTGGAAAGGAGAACATGGCCCTCCCTTAGCCCTGCTTGGTCAGTGTATGAAGAAGTCTACCTCTACTCCCAAACTGAACATCCCCAACCTTTGGGACATGTCAGATCTGAAGTTCACAGCTAGGCCGAAGACTATATTGGGCTGAATTAAAGACTGAGATCCTAATAATGGCCAAGTTTGGATGCAGATCCAGATCCAAAACCAGTCTTAGCAGCTGGGACTCGTGCCTAGTTTCTCTTTCTCCAGTTGCAGTGCTTTTGAAATACTGGTTATTTCTTTATCATTGGGGCAGCCTAGGTCAGCTAAATATTCCCCTAAAAAGCAACAGAACAGCGCTACTAGGTAAGAACCCTTTCACTTTCTTCATTTCAGATGGATTCCTGCAGGCTAGATGTTGTTTGTCTAACATATTTCATTCCCATTTAAAATACTTTGGCAGTGTATTTCAAATCATCCACATTCCACAAAGGCGTACAAAAAATATGTAGAAGGGAAGCCAAATGCCTCAAAAAAAGCAGAACTGATAGTGCATTAAGAACTCTCCTTTTCAATTTTTTTTAAGCACAATACCCATAATTTTTTAATCTGATCTCAGTCTAACATTGTTGCATCTCCAGAGAGCCCAATTTACATAGAAACAAGATGAGAAAACAGGTTGCATCCGCCCTGCCAAGCAGGACATCTGAATCAGCCTTCGAAGCAAGTTCAGGTTCAAGCCGTTCCCACTTGGCTCCCTTCCCGGCCCTCCGGGCTCACAACAGCAGGCTTTAATTTCCAAACTACATCTCACACCGGATGGGCTCATATATTTATTCCTCTGTTTGATGTGAGAGAAAGCAACATCAGTCACACGTCTGCTGAGCTCAAAAAAAGGAAAAGTCTGAAGTTATTCAGTCTAAAGGCAACTTATTTCCTAAAAATCTACTTTCATTTAGCTCCAGACAATCAGGTTTGGTTGTTTCTCTTTCCTATGTTTCTCTTTCACCCCCACGTTGTGTGGAATACCATCTGACCTTCTGCACTATGTATTTTATTACAGTGAGCAGTTAATTCTGGCAAGCACAACTCAGATCCTTGCTTGCTGGATTCCTAGCTTCAGTGTCTTGTGGAACATTAATGAATGCTTGGTTGGGAAAGCAAGCTGGGAGTTTTGGAGTTCCTCATGTGAGAGTTTATTAGTATCATCACTCACATATTGTAATGAAGCACAAATTATTCCTCTTGGAAATTGTTCCCAGTGAGATCACAGTTCTTAAATATGATCATTGCTGTTAATGATTAAACTTTTATTATTTAGGTTCCAGCCCTGTCGGTTTGGTCTCCCCAGAGAGGCTATTGTTTGTCAGTCAAGAGCTTTCGGGGAACGTGTTGTGAATAATGTAGCTTTTAAAATATATATTGTATGAAAGAAACAACTGCTCTTCTAATAGTAAGTGATTAATTTACTAGTGTTGGGTAGCTTTTGCCAATGCAAGGAGAGTTGGTCTCTTTGTGATGTGGAAATCTTTATCTAGTTGAGCCGAGCGAGAGATGTGTAATGAGACTGGCTGCCCAGCTAAGACCTTGGTGGCTAAAAAAATCAAGCTCGTGAAGCTATTGTTAGTGCACAGAATGTAACAGAGCAGGATTAAAATGGAATTTTATAAGCAAAAAGTGAACGGTGTGATAAAGGTCCCATCCAGGAGATTGTAGTTAAGGGATTTACAGAGGTCTACAGTAGGTGGCACAGTGAATTAGTGATTCTGGAGAACTAGGTTTACATTTTGTTTAGGCCATCAGAGAAGGTGAGCTAAATTGATCTCCAGTTGAGCTATGTCTGCTTCCTACAACTACTACTCTGATTGGTGCGACTGATAGCTTGTCTTCAGGAGACTGGAATAACAGGGGATGCGGCCATCAGAATTAAGAGCATGTCTACACTGGGTGTGTACTAACATTCTGGCTCATGTACATGTGTCCACTTATAGACCCATAGACTTTAAGATCAGAAGGGACCATTATGATCATCTAGTCTGACCTCCTGCACAATGCAGGCCACAGAATCTCACCCACCCACTCCTGCAATAATCCTCTCACCTATGTCTCAGCTATTGAAGTCCTCAAATCATGGTTTAAAGACTTCAAGATGCAGAGAATCCTCCAGCAAGTGACCCATGCCCCATGCTGCAGAGGAAGGCGAAAAACCTCCAGGGCCTCTACCAATCCACCCTGGAGGAAAATTCCTTCCCGACCCCAAATATGGCGATCAGCTGAACCCTGAGCATGTGGGCAAGACTCACAAGCCAGACACCCAGGAAAAAGTTCTCTGTAGTAACTTCTAACATCCCATCACCAGCCATTGGGCCTATTTACCACTGATAGTTAGCTAAGCACATCACCACATTCCACGCTGCAGAGCTACACACTCACCATGCCCATACCATCACATCTACACTGGCACTGTAGCTACACAGGTTTTGTGCTTGGATTTATGGGTGCACATCTTATAGGCCTGAGCATCCTGGCCACCTGGAACCACTCTAGTACTTGGTTTGTGGTGTATTGTGGGAGAACTTGTCTGTCTTTCACAGACCCCTGTGCAGAAGTGCTTTCAGACTGCCACATTTTAAATGCCCTTTTTCTGAGGCACTTTGGACTGTGCATGCTGCTCACTTCTGTTCATTCCAGCCCAAGATTGAGCCATGGATCTGTTCAGTCAGCTGCTCCTGCTTGCATGCGAATGGTTTATACTGTAGAACAGACATTTGGAGCGATGCTGGATGGCGTTGTGGGAGCACTTCTGAGAAAAGAAGGCAGTAGGACTCCGGGGGTGTTCATTGTGAATACCACAATTGGTGTGTAAACCAGCATTTCGGGTGTAGGAAAACCAGCACAGTATAGTGGGACCAAAACATCCTGCAGGCCTGGGATGACCCGCAGTGGGTACAGATCTTCCACTTGAGGAGGCGGTTGTTCCTGGAGCTGTGTAAGGGGCTTGCTCTGACCTCCACATCACTTGACTGAGGGAGGCCACACCAGTACAGAAGCAGGTCGCAGTTACTCCCTGGAAGCTGGGTACTCCAGATGGCTACTGGTTCATGGCTAACCAGCTTGGCACTGGCAAGTCAACTGTGAGGGTTGTGGTGGTGGAGGCTTGCTAAGCAATCGTTAATGTGACTTATCCATGTGTGGTTGGCATTTGAAATGTGCCAGAAAAAATAGCTGGCTTTCAGGGAATGGGGTTTCCCTACTATATTGGTGCCATTGATGACACACATGTAAAGCACATGTGTAAAGCACCAAGGGTACTACTCTGTGACCTTGGTGGTACTGGCTATGTGCAGGCCACCAGGGTTTTCAGGAGATTTGGACTTTGCCAGTTGGGAGAAGCAGGGTTCTTATTTTCTCCTAATACTATTGTTATCAATGGAATATTGGTGCCTACTGGTTTTTTAGGGGATCCTGCCCACCCACTCCTCTATGGCTCATTAAACCATACCCTAGTAATACAGGACCTGACCAGAGAAGGTTCACTTACACACTCAGCAGTTGCAGAATGGTGATGGAGTGTGTGATAGACTGACAGTTTCCTGCAATATCCTGAATGAACTTTATTGAATTAAAATAAACCTTATTGAATGAGGCTTAATACCTTTGGGACTCCATTGTATAAAAAATGCAATTGTGTGTGTTATTGTGGAATTATATGTACGTAACTTCTCTAGGAGTCTGACTAATGAAATCTCTGGAAGGTATTAACTTCATAGGGTTTTTTGAAACAATATGTGTGAAGAGGACATCCTATGAAGTCCCTAGGGGAAGGGGGAATGCAAATGACCCACTTCGAATTCCCCCTTTTGAAGCTAAGCCCTGAGGAGGAAAACTCATTGTCTGTTAATTAACTTATCTTGGAAACTCCAGTTCGAGAGACCTCTGAATGGTATAAAATGTGGACTAGACATGTTATGAGTGGGCTTATTCTGAGCTGGAGCTGTGAAGAACTTGTGACCACAAAGGAAATCCCTTGGGAGGAGTGATGAAGAACTGCTCCTACCAAAGCCCTTATTTGGTTTGGGGGTGATGTCTGGAAAGCTTATTAGCATTGTGTGTAGGTTCTTTTATTGTTTTGAAGATGTTTTCTGTGTAGTGTAGAATAAGATAGGCTTGTGGAGCTGTGTGGTAACTTCTAACCATTGACAATAACTCAATTATCAGTCTCTGAAAAGAAAACAAGCAGGAGTGCTTGGGAACAACACAGTGAAGGCAGGAAACTGTGCAGACAGGGGCAGCTCTCACAGTTTTGCCGTCTCAAGTGGTTGCCGCAGCCCCGCCCTCGATGCAGGCAGATGTAGCGGGGCCCCGACGCCTGCTTGCATGGGGGCGGGGGCCCCGCTATGTTTGCTTGTGTTGGGGCGGAGCCCTGCCCCCAACGCAGGCAGTCCCAGCCCGCGGCGGCAAGGGAAGAGCGGCGGACCTGCCACCCCATTGCCGCCACGGCGGGCGAGAATGGGGCGGCAGTCCGAGTCCCGCGGCGGCAATTCAGTGGCGGGAAGAGCGGACCTGCCGCCGAATTGCTGCCGCGGGACTCGGACTGCCGCCCCATTCTCGATGCCGCCCCAAGCCCCAGCTTGGAAAGCTGGTGCCTGGAGCCAGCCCTGTGTGCAGAGGGAGTGAGACGTGGGTCTCCACCCAAGAAAGACAATGGCTGGGAAGCTGGAAGCCTGAGATTGGATGCCCTTGCTGGGCCACTGAGCAGACATACAGGTGCAGTTGCCCGGACTTGTGCATTTGGCATGCTGAAGATAAAGTGGCACTGCTTACGCCTTAGATTGTTAACTCTTTAGGGCAGGGATCCTTTGTTTCAGGCTGGTGGACTCCTTGACTTCAGTTGAACAAGATGCAGGATCGGGACCTAGTTTAAGACAGGACATGAGGAATGAACATGAAAAACAATCTGAGGGAAAGCTGAAGAGAGGAGGAGAGTGACAATACTAATACCATGAGGTTACATAGCTTGGTAGTGTGCACAATGGGGCCCTGGTCCTGGTTGAAGCCTGGTTCTGTCCCGGTGTAAACAGATATTGCAAGTTTCACATAGCTTTGCTAATGAACTTTAATCTTGACCTGCTACAGCCCTTGGTCAGCTGCTGGAGTGCAAATGATGATAATACTAATGCATGTGGATGGAGGAAGAAAATGATTGCTTTCTGTGTCCAGCCATATTTCCCCCCTGGGGATTCACATGCTCTTATCTCCCACACAGCTAAAATGGCTTAAGTAGTAAATGAAATCCTCCACTCTAAGATTTGCTGGGTTATGGAGCTGGCAAAGGAAAGTACCTGTAGCTCATTTAAGGTTTGTCCCTGAATTAGATGTGGAACAGCTCTCACCAGCTGGCGATGATCTAGTTGATGCAATACAGCTGTGCTTGGAAGGCTTTTAAATTTAGTCAAGCACAGTGTGAAAGTGGTGCCCTTCACCACTTTCCCAGGGTTATAGAAGGGAGAAGTTTGCTGGGAGCTGGTTGCATTGCAGATATCTTTGAACCTTGATTGCTGAACTTTTTTTGGGTGCCAGCAGCTGTAATGTTCTCTTACATTTTTCTTGTCTCACATAAACTCGACTCATTTACAAAGAAGATGGAAGAAATTCCAAAAGTCTTGTCTCTGGATGGTCCCATTTTCCAAAGGAGGCAGTAGTCTGAGTAAAGTCAATCTTTAGAATTTGTTAGAACAACAACTCTCAGTAGGGAAATGTCACTTGCCTCATGTGACTTTCTCTATACTTGGCTTTATTCTATTCAGTGTGACTGCATATACACCTCAAGGAACCATGGAAGCTACTCCAGAACCCTACTCATACAATCCTACTCTCTACAATATATTCTCCAATACTTTGTCTTGTCTACAGTACTTTCAAATTATCCAATTGCCAGTACCTCTCTAGAAACTATTCTGCAACCTAACAGATCTCAGTGTCAGGAAATTTAGCTTGATATTTAGCCCCAAATATTTGTTCATTTCACCTAATTATATACCTTTGAAACACCCTAATTAATCTTATTTATTGAGATCTACACCCTTCAGTTATTGATAGGAAATTGTCATGTCCCCCGAGAATCTGATCTTGCAATTGGCTCCATTTATTGGAACCCCTGCATTTGCACAAAGCTCTGTTTGCTTCAGCCAGGGTCTGCCCATGTGGATTAAGTCATATGATCAGGGCCTTAGCCAGCATCCTCAGAATTTCACCCACGAAAGCTTATGCTCCAATAACTCTGTTAGTCTATAAGGTGCCACAGGACCCTTTGTCGCTTCTACAGATCCAGACTAACACGGCTACCCCTCTGATACTTGATCCTCAGAATTGTTACCTTTTTATTTGTCGTCTCAAATTGAGATATAAATACAGCTATTTTAAAAATTATGAATTTACAAAATCAATAACAGAGAAAAACTTGCAAGAATGAAATCCAGGTTCGATGGTACTGAATGACTCGGGGGTGAACAATAGAATATGAAGTCTTTTACATTCAGGTTACTGGGTCAAATCCAGTTCAGGGAGATAGTAAGACAAGTTAATTTGCTGCTGCATGATAGCGGTTTGATTATTTACATGAAATGAGTTGGTGGGTCTTGTTGAAGTTCTAGTAGAATAATGACCCCGCCACCATCACAACAATGGGCTAGTGAATCATCACAACTAGTGCCTCTAGTCTAAATCACCCCCACTTGGTTATAGTGTCTGAAGAGAAGTCATGGAATTGGAGGACATGGCAATTGTGCTACCCTCTCGCCCCAGGGGTGGTCATGGTTGAAACACACTGGCAGAAGTCTTGCATGGGAAGAGCTTGTTCAATTATAGCCCACAGGCTGTACCCTCCTGTGTGATTAAATAAAGGATATCAGGCCCCAGGGCTGTCAACACAGTAGCGTTTGTACTTTAAAAGGAAAGACAACTAGTTTTGGAAGAACAACGAGGAGTCCAGTGGCACCATAAAGACAAACAGATTTATTTGGGCATATTTTGCCCGTGAAAGCTTATGCACAAATAAATCTGTTTCCACAAAAACTCCTTGTTGTTTTTGTGGAAACAGACTAACATGGCTACCCCTCTGATATTTAGTTTTGGAAGAATCATGGAAGGATGAAAAAAAGAAAGAACAGAATTTCTCCACAGTTTCTTTCCCAAAAGGCACATGCTGTAGTAAGGCCACAGTTATTTCATCCTAATTGTTGCAACACAAGAAAAAATAACCCCCTCAGGAGTATTAAATAACTGTTTACAGCCATTGGCCAGGCAGCATTTAGGTCCATCCTCTGCTGTTGGTTGAACAACTCTATACGAGATGGACTCCACAAAGGAGACCAGACTTACGGTGACACACCCAAAAATAAACACATCCAATTATTTTGTTATTAAATTTTTACTATTGGAGAGGGGGGGGAAAGGCAAGTACCTCATAAAATGGAACTAGAGTTAATTTCCAAAGTCACATTTTCACAGCCGGGGATAAATCTTTGTAGTAAACAAACACCAGGGAGAGACTGAGAGCTGGAACATGCGGCTTCATCCCTAAATATGGGAAAATTATTGGAAAACATTTGAAGTTAATTAAAAATATTAATAACTTAATTTATGGTATTTTGAATGTGTCCATCAGTAGACATTAATTATCTTGAAGCCACTGGAGCAGCATAAAGATAGCATCGTTCTTAGTGATTAGTATACTACCAAACGCCTTCACTGGAATATGAACACTGTCAAATGAAGATAAATTGGTTAGCAAACTGAATGTTTATCCAACAAAGGGAAAGCTTCATTATTTGGGCTGAGAGATCTTGGGAACGAAATCTGCTATTGAGCAAGTTTCCTTGGTGGCAAAATGTTAATCAAGCACAAGAGGAACCTAGTGAGTCTACTGAGAATTTTAAGGGGGGAGGGGAAAGAAGGTTGTGAGAGGAAAATTAACTCCCCAGAAATAAACTAGAGAAGAGGAGGAGGAAAAAGAGAGCTTCAAGAGCAAAAATACTGTTTTGCTTACTATGCTGTGGCTTTTCTTTCCACCTCTGAGCTCCAAGGCCTGGACCCACAAGGGGCTTAGCTGTTGTGGCCTAGATCCATGCAGGAATATAGGCATTGCAATGCTCAATGTTGCGGCGCCTAACTTTTAGGTACCTAGAAAATCACAGGAGCATCTCTATGATCATAAAGCTTGAATTAGGAACCTAGGCTCCCTATAGAAAGAATGGGATCTCAATGCGATCCACAAAAGCCAAGGTGCCAGGAAGGGGTGACCTTGCCAGCCATCTGCTCTCTCATGGACATAGGCTTCCTCCTCCTCTGCTCAGATTTTGCATGGGACCTGATATGGTACGTGGCCTCTGAGCATGCCTAGCAAACTGGGCTCTGCGCACAACTTAGGTGGATTATCTTTCCCCTGGTTCATGGATTGCTCTGGGGCTTAGGAGGGAGATTGGCATCTGGATGTCTAGCATGAAGCAGCAGTGTGATACCCAGAGGCAAAAGCAGAGGGACCTAGGGAATTTTTACTCTGAAAACAGACACTGAGTGAGTTTAGGTGCCTACAGGGTTTGGCAGGAGTGTAGTGGATTTCAGTGGAGCCCAAACTGGGACTTAGGTGCCTAAACCCCAGTCTTAGTGCCTAGGTCCGGGGTTTAGGCACCTGAGTCCTGGTTGTGGATTGGGGGTCTGTATTAACTGAGCCAGAGAAAGTGAGAATCACTCTATATCCCAGTGGTTAGGGCATTCACCGGACAGGTGCAGAACCCCTGTTCACATCCTTTCTCCTCATCAGGCAGAGGGTGGGGGGGGGGGGAATTGAACTAAGGCCTCCCATATCCTGAGTGAGTACCCTTACCCCTGAGCTAAAAGTTATAAGATCCCTCCAGCCCTTTTTCATAGAGTTGGGCACACACGAAATGGATTTGGCACCTAAAGCCACTGACTGCAGGAGAGGGGTTCCTGTCTGTGGATCGCTAGCAGAGATAGGTGCCTCTCTGAAGCCCAAACTAGGCGCCAACATTACGATACACTAGGCTCCAACCTTACGTGCCAAATTTAGGATACACTAGGCACCAACCTTAGGATACAGCCCTCTTGTCAGCATCTCCCATTGGTTAGCTTAGGCAGCTCCTTGGCGAGTGGGCTGTTGTGGACCCCATTGTCAGGTGCCTTTCTCTGCCCTTGCAGTGTACAGGGAGCCTCAGTGCCTAACCCAGGCTTTGCTGGTCCAGCGATTTTTTTTTTCAGGCACCTGAAAGTTAGGCATTTGCAGTGTTCAGCCTCATGACGTACATAATGATGAGGCTTGTTTATTTAGGGCAAGGGACTGTCCCTAGGAAGGAAACTGCTAAACCTTAAAATGGATCCACTGAGTTCAGAATTCAACAGCCTGCCTATTGAACTGTACAGGCCACGAAGGGTGCATCACCCTGGTGCTCTGCTCTCGGCCATGGCTCCCAGCGTGACACTGTTAAGACCAAAGTTTCAGTCCTCCCCCTTCAAAGCCCCCTGTTGGCCCATGCCTCACCCTCCGTGACCTATTACAACAGCTACATTCCTTCTGAAAAAAAGAGCCACCCTCGTGAGTGAGATTCATGAGGATGGCAGACAGAGCTTTAGCTGCACCTGGATGTGACTGAATAATTCACATCCGTAGAGTTCAGAATGGCCATGAATCTCAGCAACTTCCGATCAGAATGTAAGACCCAATTCTTCAACATAGCAGTCCTCAAATGAGAAAAAACGACTGTTGTAATAAGCCAGCAGATGGTGACCCCACCCTCTGGCTCCTTACAACTGTCCTGGAATCCTCCGGCTTCCAGCCCCGCTAGGCAGTTAATCCTCCAGGACTAGGCAGCTCTCACTTAGGCACCACACAGTCTTTTGTGTGATGGAGAGGGATTGATCTAGAGATGCTTGTGAGAAGGGTTGCAGGATAAGATTCACAGCGCCTCCTTAGCTGTCCTCTTTAGCGTAGTCCCTTTGCCTTAGAACCTGATGGTTATCCAGGCCCTTCATAAATACTCAGCTGCTCAATTTTCTTCAGCTAGGGAAGTGGCTGCCTAGTAATTGGCATGTTCCTGTCTATTACAAGCCTATTTTGTGCAGTTTCAGCATCTCTGCTTCAGGCATAACAAATGGAACCAGGAAGTGGTGGGGCAATAGCAACGATACTTAGTGCTTCCATGGTGATTTACATATTCAGAGCACTGATCAGTCATCAGTTAGTCCTCCAAATGCCCTGACAGATAAGTAAGCATCCAGGATTATCATCCCCACTCTACTGATGGAGAAACTGAGGCAGAGGGGAAGTGACTTCCCCAAATCTGCACAGTGAATCAGAACTCAGCTGAAAAGTAATTGATGAAAGTGAATTGACACATGTACTCCCCCCCCCCCCGCCATCTAAATGAACTGTTTATAAAGTGGTTTTGAGATGGAAAGCCCCTTTACACCCTATTCTATATGCTGTCACTTCACACAGGTGCTCCTCCATTAGCTACACTATAGACCTTTCTGTCCTTCATTCCTCCCACTCCCCCATCCATCTCATAGAGACAACAGGTAGAAAAGTGACAGAATGAAGTGTAGTCTAGTTTTATCCATGACTCATGAAAAACATATACATCACTCATATGTTCTCTGCCTTTTGTGACTTATGCACTCCTTCCACTTCAGGGGATATATTTAGGATCCCATTGGAAGCAATTAGATGAGAAATATCAACATATATTTATTAAGTAGACACTGTTTTCATTGTTCCCGTAAGAGTGATTTAGCAACACTACGAAGTTAAGACTTGGTGTAATGTTTTTCCTCTCATTCTTCAAAGGGAAAATAAACATATAGAGCAGATACAGGTTGTGTATTGCTGCTGAACTCCTCTGTCGGTGACAAGCTGGAGAGGGGATGTGATGGTCTGTCAGGAGGGATTGCCCTATGATGGGATCTGGTGTTATACGTGGAGTTGGATCATGATTTCCCCCCAATCCCCTCCATTTATCTTCAGGGAAAATGCAACTCTGATTGCCAAAGCAATCTCTGCGTGAAGAGTTCCCACCCCAAGCATCGGGTTTCCTGGCTGCACTAAGTCTTCGCTGCCAAACATCAACCCCTCCTATCAGTCATAGCTTTTGGAGGTATCGATAGGAATAGACTGGAACTCATGGCTCAGCTGAAGTTGGAGGAGTGTTTCGAGCTTTCTGGCAACTTGTTTCAACTTTGGACCACATTTTTAAAGTGGCCTTGAGCCATGTTCTTCTATTTATGCCTACAAATCAGGTGATGAGACATCTAGATGCCTGATATGGGTTAGAAAAGTCAGGAGAAAAATGCTGGATGCAAATGGAGAGATCACTACTGAAAATGCACTCCTAATTTGACAATAGCAGGTATTGGATTCCCAGTGTACAATACCATGCAAATAATGCTTTGGAAGAGACCCATATGCACAGGTAATAGGATCTGGTAGAAAACTGGACTCTTTTGGCCTGGTTTTTCTCTTACTTACATCCATTTTACACCAGGTTAACTCTATTGACTTCTGTTGGGTTACTGCTGATTTATATGTGGGTATGAGAGGAGAATCAGGATCTTTAGGTTTTGCATGCATGATTAATCCATGTACAGGTTGAAAAATTAGCATTTTTCACTAACACATTTGCCATTGTTGTATTTGTGAGATGCCATCCCGTTTTGCCCATTGCACAGGGAAGGCGTGGTTTATCCCTCACCCCCTCCTCTCGCAAACTGCAGGCACTGGCAGAGGCATGAAAATGATGATACTTTGGGATTTGCTTTCACTACATCTAAAAACCCATCAAGAGTTTTATTTAGCTTTCCCAAAGGTTATTGGAAACTAACCGGTTCCATAAAGGAGACTTTCATCCACTCTCCCACAAAGTCAATGAACACTTTAACGGTCAGTCATGGCTATGTGGGACTTTTAAAAGGTCAGAACCCCAGTCAGGGAATTTTTTAAAATCTAGGGCCCGGTTCTGCCACTCCTACTCACGTTGAGCAGTACCTTGCTCTGCAGGCATTCCCAGTGCAATCACTAGGACTACTTGCAGAATAAGGTACTACTCAGTGTGAACAAGAGTGACAGACTCCGGTCCCTAAGCTATAAAGCAACACACGCAGGTCAGCAACAATCACAGTGGAACACAACAGTATTAATTTCCAAATCCTCTTTTCCATACAGTACTAACAAAGTGACACACTACTCGTTGGCTAATTAACTACAAGGATAAACAGCATCTATGGATTTAACCTAGGAGTCTTCATCAGGCTATAAAGTAGCATGGAAAAATGTACTGTAACTTTGTTTAGTGCTTGATTGTAACTGAACTCTACCTAGCCATGCTGGGGGTAAGAGAAGGTAAGTTCCCTGTTCCAGTCACCTGTGCAGGACATAACCTAATTACGAGTCTGGGCTCAAGGATGAGAACAGGAGAAGTGTTCCTCAGATCCACACCACTCCATTCCCCCATGCACATATTCAAGTGTGTCTGCCCCTACATTTTTTTTTCTACTCAAAGCAAAACCACTTGGTACTCATATAGCCCTTTGAGTATGCTTCATAAAGGGAACACCACATCTCAGATTGCCTTGTTTGCTTCATTATCTTCCCTATATCCCAGTTAGATTATTACTTCAAGGAACTTTCTACACTTGTTGGGAACTGTCAGAGTCCCTTTCCCCATTTGGGTCTACAGGTAAATCAGATAACAACATACAAATATGAATCTCAGTGAAGCTCCCTCTCCATGCTTAACTGTTCTTGAGTATTTCCCTGCAGAATTTCTTAGTCTCAGAGCCTAGGTTACATGGCTCCATGGAAGGCATTGACACAAAGTTGTGTAATGATCACTCTCTGGCAAAGCATGCCAGCCTGACAGTGTCCAGACTGACAGAGCATTCAGCGTAAACATTCAATTGCAGAGTAAAACAGAGAGATGAGGTGGCAAGGGGGAGGAAAATTTGCATACATGCAAGATAGAAACCTTCCAGTGAATATAAGATAGTTTTCAATTTTCGCAGGAAGGGTTTAGCCATGAAACACACCACAAGTAAAAGAGAAGCTTCATGATGATTAAATATAACATAAAATCATCTCCCAAAACTTTACGAAGTGATGAGCTAGATATTGGTAGTACAAAATTGTGTAGGCAGATGCAACATCATTTATGTGGGTTAAAAGAACTCTCAAACAGCACTGGATGTTAGAGAAAGGTTTTAGGGATAGAAGGGAAAGTTGGATGAGAAACCACAGCTATCTGGGAATCCTTAATTTTCCCCTGGACAGCTCCTCCCACATGCCACTCTTGATCTTATGTGAAGGTATCTCAGGGGCTTTGGTTTTAACACATCATCTGAAGGGACAGGCAGACAAAGCAGAGAAGGTGCATGTTTTTATGCCCAGTGAACATGGCCAACAAGCAACTTCTATTCCTCTAAAGAGAGAAATCATCGTTGAGTGCATGGTAGTACTGCAAAAAAAAAAATACTGACATATATATTGCAAATTCAATGCAACCTTCAGCCTCCTGGCAAGTTACTACTTAGGCCCTTGGTGCTGCAAACATTGAGTAAAAGTGTCATCAAGAATCTGAAAACACCTCTCTATTGGCCCATGCAGCGCCAATGCTTCCTGGGGTGTGTTAACCAGAGCACAGTCAATTATTTGCTCTGAATAAGTAAGATGTTAAATTGAACCAGATATTTTTCTGTTCATGAATCATTCACAAAGAGAACAGAATTGCTACAAATGTGTTTGTTATTTGTAAATATTTACCATATCGT
This sequence comes from Macrochelys suwanniensis, assembly GCA_033296515.1. NCBI lineage: Eukaryota > Metazoa > Chordata > Testudines > Chelydridae > Macrochelys > Macrochelys suwanniensis. The sequence continues at coordinate 36,109,302 of CM065781.1, read as the reverse complement.
TTTTGTGAAGACGTATTCGTTGATGGGTTGTTCAAGAATTGAACTTTATCTTATTGCCTATTCATTAGTTGTGGTATGTCATGGGTCACTTAAGTTTCATGGTATTATGTCTGTTCTCTAATTGGCTAAGTTAAATAAATGTTTTAAAATAGGCAAGAAGGATGAAAAATGAAAAAGAATAACCCCACCTTCTGGTATGAGTTTTTAGACAAATTATGTTTGCTAAAATTCATGAAACTGCTAGGTATTGTGAAGATTTGTAATAAATAAACCATCTGATTCTTCATGAACCTCAAATGTTATGATCCCATGAATAACAGTGAAGTGAAATTGCCATTTATTTCCACAAAAATATAGCCTGTAGCAGCAAATCTCCAGGTTAGGGAAGTGGAGCAAACAGCTTGCTCCAGCCATGCCAATAAGCTTTAAATTCCATTACAGTCCTTGAAAGGCCAGCAAGTGATAAATACTAAAAGATTGCTAGAGAGCAGGAAAAAAAAAAGACATTCTTCTAAGCCTTTTATCTCCTGCCCTTATAAAAATATTCTACAGAATTGCTCAAAATACTGCAGTAGTTTCAGGGGTATTTTATTAAAGATTTTCAAATACTTAGTGCCAACATTTTTTGAAAAGATGTGGTTAAGTTTGTAAACAAATTCTTTTTGATCGTGATCTTGTCCTAAATTTTTTCCCCAGAAAAGCCGTTTGCTTACCCATATACTGAATGAGTTTATTGATAAAAAAGTTCAGAAGCACAGTGACCAGAGCAGAATGTGGGCCAAATTATTAGTTGGTGTAAATGGTGTTAATTGGCTTTAATAAAGGTTCACACATTTATACCATCAGAATATTTGGCCTTATTCATAGAAGATAGCATTTGAATTTATAATTGCAAGTATGCACATGGGAAATCTTATTTTAAGTTTTACACTGATTCAGCCGGGAATCCAAAACATTATATATGTGTGCCCATTCAGAATTAACCAATACAGATCAAATTTCAAATATTGCATGTTTGCAACAAACTTCCCCAAAATGATCTGAAGACCAAGAAGGAATTGAGAAATTGAAGAAAAATTTAAGTTGCTCACAGGTGGTTTATAAACAGAAAAGGAAGTGAAATTCTTTGAATAAATTATTTACTTAGCTGTAAATGCACTAAACTGCAACACAGTTGAAGAATGGAGGTAATTAAATACAATGAAGGCTACTGCTGCTGAAGAGCAAATTATCATCTTTGGTACATTACCATTGAATCCTGGGGTAACTTTTTCATAAGGGTGATTTTGTGTGTGTGTGTGTGTGTGTGTGTTGTTCCATTTAGAAAGTGAAAAGGAAGAGTCATGGAAAGAACAGACAAATGTAGGTTCAGATGCCAAGCAAGTCTAATCTGACTGCCTACCATTTGAAACAACTGTCCAGGTTCATCTAGACAGCCAGCCATGGGAATGTGTAGGAGAATGTGTACTGTATATTTCCACAATTCTCCTCAGTGATTTTTATGAACATGACCATGCCAGTTGTCCACATTTTACTGCTTTCAGTATGAAAAAAGTATGCTCTAAAATCTCTTCTCTCCTGTTCACTCTTTATATTTTGTCCAGTGTTACAAAATCCTGAGGATTTAATTGAAAGAGCTTCCCATCTCCCTGTTCTGGGTTCTATTATCATCTTGCAGTTGATTCTACGCCTGACCTCACTTTTGGCTTGAAAAATTCCACCAGATTCATCAGGGAAAGCCTTCATCTCTTTTAAATTGTCTCATATTTCTCCAGCCAAATTTATTAGCCTGAAACCCCCCACATTTCACGAAAAGTTGCTCTCTTTCAGAAGCAAACATAAGGGACGCAAGCGGGGAAAGGGTGACTAAGGACTTTTCTTCAGCAGATTTTTCCTATAAAATATCCAACTGCTTCTGTCATAGGTACAGATTTACCAGTGAAGATGCTGGCATTTCACCCACCTTTTTGTCTAGAAAATGCTCTGAGCAAGTTTAGACAACGTAGTGATTAACACACTGCGATCACCAGGAAACCTGTCATAGCACCAAGTAGTAATGCTGAGTACTTTAAGTACTATGTTGTCTAGGCCTGGTTTTGAGCTGGCCTACACTAGCATTACTCCTGTTGCTAGCCGTGTGAAACTGCTGCCCCCACTGGTAGCAACAATGGGGAAATTGTAGGGAAAGAGCTCTGCTCCAGTCACCCCCTAAGAGAGAAATAGAACTGTAACACTTCCCCTCATCTCACTCAGTGCTGGTCTTCCACTCCAACATCTGAGCTATCTCCAGCTGATGTTTCACTGAAATCTCAGTGGGATGTCATGAGTACAGGGATGGGGGAATCAATCCAAATAAAGCAGCAACCTACCTGAACTTTAACTCAGAGCACAAACTGAGGACCATATTCTTTTCTGAGGATGTACTTTTCTTGGCGCAGGAGAGACTGGTTAAGTTACAGTGAGGAGGTAGGGTGACCATACATCCCGTTTTGGATGGGACAGACCCTTTTTTAAGCCTTTTAAGCCCTCAAGACTTTTTCTTTCAAAAGTAGGCATCTGTCCTGTTTGCTCTTGCCAACTTGATCAGTTGGCAAGAGCAAATGGGACAAATGCCCACTTTTGTCAAAAAAGTGTGGTGTGGTGTGGAGGAACGTGTGGGGAGGAGGGTGAGCGGAGATACCAGCCCCCCTGCAAGGGGAAGGCAGGGCTGGTGCAGGACGGGCAACAGCCTTTTGAGGGCGGTCCACAGGGTTCCAGCGACAGGCAACACCCATGCGGGGGGGGGTGTTGGACGAGCGGCTGGAGGTGTCCCTTTGGGAAATATGGTCATTCTATCAGGAGGCCTAGGCTGAACACACAGGAAGAGGCCCCGGGAAGATAAGATAGGGTAGTGTAGGTTACAGGTCAGAAAGCCGAATGGTTTAGAGTTCCTGAGCTGGTTACCCGTAGTAGAGAATGGATGTGGGTTCCTCCTGTCTTACCACATTGTAAAGTGGTGCAGCCTGCACTGTCAAAAGGAAAAGAAGGGTCTTATTGGAGCCCAGAAGGACTGTAAGCTGAGGCCAAGAGAAGGGCTAAAGATGGTGGTGGAGGATAACAGACCCTGTGAGGAAGGGCTGTACAAAGCAAGAGACTGGGGCAGAACAATGTTTTTTGTGATTCCTTTTGGCATTTGATTAACTATCTAAGGGGTGGCTATCTGTGACCTAGCCAGAGACCTAAATGACCTCAGAAACCTAATCACATTGGGAATCAGTGAACCATATGAGGGGAAACAGGCACCTCCTTGAGGGAAACTGAGTCAGTAGGTGGGCCTGAAACAAGATGGGATAAATTCATGCTACACTAATCTTAACATACCAGCTGAATCTTGCAGGACTGGAGGTATGTTTTAGTGGATGGACCTTGCACGCAAAGCAGCAGTAGGGAAGCAATTAACCTTGCTTGCTGGTTAGGCCTGAAAACATACCCTTAGGGTTGTTCTCTTGCTATTGAGAGAAGAGAAAGTTGGAAGTTACAGAAAACTGATGGCTTCAAGACAAGTAAACCATGCCTAATAGTGGTCTCAGAAGTTTCAGGTTATAATTAGATTTATGTGACCTGCAAAAATCACCCGTGTGCAACACTGTCTTTCTCTGCCCTTCTGGCTCTTTCCATTGGGAGCAGTCAGCAAGGGATCTAAATGTAGAAAAAGTATTGTTACATACCATAATAGGGGCAGCTGGGTATAACATGGAAACCAATCTCTTTGCTTAGTGCAGCTTCCCTGCTGTGGCCACATAACAGCACTATGTGAAAACTCTAATGCCTTCAGGAGCCCATGGTCAAAAGAAGAATTATAATTATAATAACAAGGAAAATGTGAATTAAAGCCCTGTGGTATGTTGTGTAAAAATAAAATGTAGGGCTAACCAGCCACTGGTTCTGGATTCATATGAAACAGAATCAAACTGTTTTTAAAAAGAAAAGAGATTAGGTGCTGGCACCGATGGCTGTTTTTTCTGTGCTTGACGTGAAACCATATGCCACTTCCTGTTTCAGAATTATATGTTTAGAAGCTGTTTAAAGGAGGTACTGCTAGGCTACATTTTGACCAAAGTTTGTTTGTTTCTTTAAGTATGTATTGTGATTTTTTATTATTATTATAGCTTCCAAGGGGCGTTGAACACTTCACAGACAAAAGAGCTGACCCCTGCCCAAAGAGCTGGCAGTCTAACAGACCCATATTCACGTTTGGGTAATACCTTAATCTTCAAATAGTGCTACTGATGGATCCCATCAATGGGACCAAGTGCTTAGTAGGGTTCTACTCATACTGAATAGCACCTTACACTGGCATTAGTCACATTGGTTTCAGTAGGACTTGAGGAGGATGACTAGTAGGGTAATGCCATTAACTCATTTCACATATAGTGCAAGAAGAAATCCTTTGGGGGAAGGGAATCGTTCTTTAAGATGCTCAGTTACTATGATGATGAGGGCTATATAAGTACCTAGACAGACAGAACTTTTCTATGCACAAATGGAGGATTTGGATTAGCTGTAGTGATCTTGAATGAACACAGATGGCTAATAATATAACACATACAGACTATAAAAAGTTGCTCTCTTTCTGCACCTCCTGATGATATGCTAAGTGATGCCTAACAAAGGGGGACCCAGAGGTGTGTACAAAAAGGCAGCTTCATGGAGCCTGAAGTCAGGGCTCCATTAATACTGAGCAACTTCTGCTCCTAATGGGAACCTTGCCTGATTGAAATCCTCATCTCAAGAGCACACAGCAGGGCAGGTGGCAAGCAGTGGAAACTGGAATGATCACTGGGAGTTGCTTTGCAGCCAATTAGATCACTGAGAATATCCAAAGGTGTCATTTTGAGCAGGCAAAGTAATCACATTTTAGGGGGTAATCTCTGTTTGGGGTGTGTATATCTGTTTTGATCCATGTACCTAGATAAAGGAAAAAGTTGTGAGGGTCTCTTAAGAGCATTTAGAGTAACATTCCATGACACCAGAAAAGTTTCGTAGCCAGTCAAATGTTTCATTTGTTCATTTTTCACTTCCTATCATTTCTATCAAATATTTCTGCAAAATAAATAGATTCCAAAAATTATAATCTGTTCATTACTGGAAAAGCTGCAACATTTGCAAATGAATTATTTGAGCATCTCTCTTCACCTACTAAAGTATATTCGTCTCTCTGATGAAACAGGGCATCTATTTAACAACACTGAGTAAAACTGTACAACAATTTGGAAAGGAAGTGTTATGCATGCAGCTGAAGCTGCAGAGTTATGGTATGTGTAGCTTTCATCTGTTACAATCTGTTTTTTGAGTGCTGTGGAGGGGTGTCTTCTTCCTCCCAAATCACTTCCCTCCATTCCCCACTGCATATGCAGTTGCTATGCTACCATTTAGTGTTCAGAACAATGCAGGGCATTTTGGACACACATGCGCACACATGCACGTACACACATGGTATTGCCAACCTCACACGGTTAAAAATCGTGGGTCAGGCTTGAAAAAAAATCATGAAATGTTCAAAAATGATACATTTTGATTTATTTTTATTTACCTCCTGGTTTTTGAGCTGGGGGGGTGGGGCAGGGTCACATTTTAACCTTTTTCTCTGCCACCACAACTAGAAATTTATTTAACAACAACAACAACAACAAGCTAAGATTCTCACAGATTCACATGACTCCAAGAGCTGGAGCATTGAGAAAAATACCAGATATTGCAAGACTCGTGAAAATCATGAGAGTTGGCAACAATGAGAGTTGGCAATCATGAGAGTGGTCACAAATTGTGCTCCCTCTTATGGAGAATGTACGTGTTTTGATGTTCTCTTTATCTAAAATAAAAGGCCGCTCTGACTAAAATTATATGGCTTCTCTGTATGTAGGGATGGTGAATGAATATTCAGGAGGGAATTTTCCCAGGACACTTGCAAAAAGTACCATTAGGTTTTTAGGGACCAAGTTGTAAAGCCCATGTAAACCTCTAATTGCATGTGCACATCACTTTTCTGCATATGAAAATGCAGGGACATGCACCTCTGAATACTCTGAAAAATTTTAGTGAGTCAAGTAGGTCAGAATTCATCACTCATTAGAGCTGGTCAGAAAATAGCGTAAGGAGTGATTCTGTGGAAAATGTTGACTTTTTGTCAAAAATCTTTGGTTTTCTGCTATATTTTTTTAAATGAAAACTTGACATTTCCCACAGGAAGCAGACTTTTTTTGCAAAACAAATTATTTAATCAAAAACCCAATTTTCCATTAAAAATCAGATTTCATGGAAAACTTTCAGCCAGCCCTTCTGTTCACATCTCATTGGCCCAACTGCACCCATGACAACCTAACAATACGCTGGGGCCTTGCTTCAGTCATGAATCTGAACAGAGTGCCATCTACTGAGCCATTAGTATTATTTTCTGCAATATCTTGAGTTTTCTGTGAAAGTCTTCTCTCTATTTAGCCCAATTTTTCTCATCTTGTTAGATCTGGAGTGTTTGCAGCCATAGGCGGTATGGCTGCAGATGGCAAAAACTGCTCCTCTAAAAGAATTCCCCAGCTTCTCTCCAGATATGTAGTAAAATGTACACTACAGAAAATAAGCTAGGTACCTGTCAGAAATATAATTATACAGCAGACATGAAGAGGAAGATAGTCATTATGAACAATAAATTTCTATACGCTCAGAAATTTTGAGTACACATCTGGTATGTATGAACAGCAATCACACAAATAAGGAAGTTATTACAGGGGGGCTGAGGGGAACAGAGAGGATGTTACAATCAACTGTGTTAAATGAATTTTTCAAACAACCACAGTTATGGCCCTCTATGTCTGGGGAAGTGGTTTGTTTAAAGCATAAGGGAAGGATGAAGTGAGCCAAAGAATCTGGTTGCATCAAGATCTTGGTTAGTGAACATGATGAAAAGGCCGTTCATGAACCACTGCATTCCAAGTGCATGTGGATTTGTGGATAGCATTATCTGAAAGCTTCAGAAACAGCCTTGATGAAATACAGTTCAATTAAGAAGTAAGGAACTGGCAAGGGAGAAGGTGGGTGTATAGATATTAATATCTATATTATGGGAATGGTGTGTAAAGTTTTTCCCACTGTTGAGTCAGAGTTCTGTATGTTTGGACTTTTTGCTTGGAATATGCTGGTTTATTGTTATTTCAAGGGTCTGTTTGCTTCCCTCGGGTGTGTGTGTTTTGTGGGAGCTCTTCTGAAGCCTTCATTCCTTTTGGTTAGAAACGGAAAGATGATGTTGCCTGCCATTATTGACCAAGCAGAGGAAGTGCGAGGCAAACTGTTCCAATGTTAACTGCAATTAGCAACAGCTGAGGTTTAGTTTGAATAAACATACCAAAAGTTTGTCCAGTGGAAAAGGATAAAGAGAATAGGGAAAGAGATTTTGGCTTATATTTTTTGTAGCCATGCTGAGACTCGGTCTTTTCTATTGCAGGCAAAATTTCCATGCAAACCAACCAGTAGTACTGTTAGCTACCTGACTTGCACCTAGATTGAGTAGCTGCATGCACAAGTATTTGGATTTGCATCTGCAAGTTAAATCTGGCCACTAAATAGTAATCATGCAAATTGAAACAAAAAAAGGAAGGCTAACCTGTCAGAATGTTTACCCTTTGCTTTGCAAGCTTCTAAGAAAGATACTACATACAACAGATATTAAAAAAAATGAATGGCTACCACTCAGTGAGCACCATCCATCCTGTGCATTGAAAGAGACAGGGGTCTGGTGGAAAAAATAATACACGAGCATGTAATTAAAGACTGTGTCAGAATGCATAGGCACAAAAGGGCTGAATTCAGGTTGGCTAGTCCATATGACAGCGCCCCCCAGACCCAGCTTTCTGGTGCTATCTAATATCCCAGGATATAGACCTTGATTGCACCAAGCATTTTTTTCTACCTCCGTATCTCCGTATAATCACATGGACAAGCCAGACCAGGGGGTGGCTGAGATAAAGTACATACAGTTATCGGTACATTTTGTTGCTTTTAGCTGTTCTGCTAACATTTTATAATGCATTTTTTTCCTTTTTAATGAATATTTTATCACTTGCTTCTATCTAGATTTGGCAAGCATAAGTGAAAGAGGTGATTTCTTCTTGTCAGTCTGCAAAAAATACAGCGAGGGCGGGGAAAGGAAAAAAACATTTCTGAGGTTATTAAGGGGCCTCTCCATTGACAGAACACACTGTACAGGGCTTCCTGCTGCTGTTATCATTAACAACTGACGAGAGTTTTATTGATGAAACATACACATGCTGTGGGATCCGGCATTTCACAAGCTGACAGGAAAGTGTCAAGGGATCATATTATTTCATTACTAAAGCAGCAAGGCATTTGGGTGCTGGGTGGAATGGCAGGTGACTCCTTTTGACAGGAGAGAGGAATATAAGAGGGTAGGCTATGCAGCACTATGCTGAAATCCTTATTTGCCTTCAACATTACCGAATATTGGATACATAAATCTGTCAAAATCACATTTCAATGCCCTCCCCTTTACTGAAGATAGTGGGGGCTGATTCAGCTCTCACTTACACTGACATAACTCCCCCTGCTTCCTGATTTACACCAGAGTAAGCAAGGTGAGGCTCAAACCCCGCATGTGCAGTTTAACATACTCAGGGTTGTGTTCCGCTGGGCCTCTGGTTCTATTGATTAGTTTTTGTAAAAATCCTCTTACTGCTGATGACACCACATTTGTTACTAAATCCACTGGCGCCTGGTTTGCTTTGCTGGCAGTGACAGAAGCCATAGCCAATTGCCAGTCATTGACTCAGCACAACAGGGACTTACGCCGCAGCAGTGCGTGAAGTAAGAGGACTGAAATTGGTGAGATAGGGAAAGAAGAGGAAGGGTAAGAATAATACGTGTGTAGTACTTTTCACCCAGAAGTGCTCCACAAACTGTGCATTACTATTACTATGAATATGCACACAATGCTATAAATGTACAGAGACCTTTATGGAGCTAGGCTCCCTGCAAAAGTCCATGCCTCTAAGAGCTTATTACCCAAACAGCACGATGGTGTCAGGGAGGCACAGGTTCCTGTTGGAGGTGGTATGGACCTGAACCCCACAACAGGTAGCTCTGGAAGGCGTAATGCCTTAAAAAAGAACAATGACTATCCAAGATCACTGGCTTGTGCATAATGGGCGGCACAATGGTCTCATAAGGTCTTAGCCTCACACACAGCAAACTGCAAGGAATTCATGCAAGGAATGGAGAGCTGAATACAGCTGAATGCAGCGACATGAGCCGAGGGATGTGGTAGCCGATGCTTCCCGCGGGCCCTATTGGCCTGGAACGGTGAACCGCAGCCAGTGGGAGCTGCGATCAGCCAAACCTGCGGATGATGCAGGTAAACAAACCGTCCTGGCCCACCAGAGGATTTCCTTGATGGACCACATGCCAAATGTTGCCGATCCCTGAGATAGAGCATTCTCAGTTGCCAATTTTCCATTTTTTCTCATGTCCTCTAATTTCTCTCTGTGTTTTTTTTTCCCGCTTTGGAAGACTCATCCCTTTTCCACTTGTGTGCCTACGTCACCAGATGTAGGATTTGCAGATGCCAGGCAATGCAACTGTTTGGGGTTAGTCCTTTTTTCAGCTCTGGAGCCCATGGACCAAATTCCTCCCTAGTGTCATTTCACTGAGGTAAGGGAATTCCACCATTGAGCAATATGGTCTCTTGGTTCTAATACTGAATGCTAGAGTGACAGGCCTTTGGTTGGTCTCATCCAAGTCTCCATTTCTATATATCCCCAAATCAGGGCACAGTTAGGAAGAAATGGCAGTCTCTAAAAGGAGCATGTTATATATGAGGACTGAAAGGCACCAGGGCTGGCGCTACCATTAGGCGACCCTAGGCGGTCGCTTAGGGAGCCAGGATTTGGGGGGCGGCATTTCATGTCCCTCGGCGGCAGCTGCTTTGGCCGCCGGGGACCTCAGCAGCATTTCGGTGGCAGCCTCTCCCGCCGCCTAGGGCGGCAAAAAAGCTGGCGCGGCTCCTGAAAGGCACTGATGAAATTGTAGGGGGAGTCAAAACTGGAACAGATTGGCATGGCAAGTTGGGACTGAGTTGCACTGACAGAGCTGTATGAAGTACTGGGACTGGAACAGTGAGCTGGGATGTAGCAGGAACAGGGGAACTGGGGGAATGGTATAATTGTATCTACACTGAGCTGTTAACTATGAGTTCTTTCAGCTAGGGCAAAGCAAAGGGGGAGAAAGAGAAGCACACACCAGAAAAGAGAATTAAAAACAATTAGGAAGAAACAAATTACAAGCATTTACTCTTTCAATCCCCTTTTCTTCATTTCATCCAAAGAATCCTGTTTAAGCTCAGACTTCCTTTTTCTTACTGGAAAAATGAAGCAAACATGGCTCTGTGGTTCACCTCAGAAAAGTGACAGTGTAACAATGGCTCCTTCTATCTCACCAGACCTTCTCCCTCTATGTATGTAGAGCCAGATCTGTTGACTTTGGTAACAAAAATAAGATTTTACTGCTTTTTACTTCTGTCAGGCCAGCAGAGCCAAGGAGCAGCCTGTTCTTGTGCATCATACACAGAATAGTTAACTACATTTCAATCAGCTCCACCTGTGCAAATCCTTCAGTGACACTGGGGTCTCACATATGTTTACCGAGAATAATTTGGCCTGCAGAACACTTTTATTGCTGAGTTACAAGATGGAAAAAACCCAGCTTCTCTCTCATAGTCCAGGCTGAGTCTACAGCACGGGCAGCTGAAGAAAACAAACAACGACAACATATTTTTGTATGTACAATGATTTGACCTGGAAATCATTGAGGGACTATATGCATGTTACCCCACATAGCCATTTTTTGAGTAATTTTTCAGAGTAGGTCTGTAGTTTAAAAAACACAGGAGCATATTTTCCTATCAATGGCCCATCTAGCCCAGTATCCTGTCTCCAGTAGCGCTCAATACTAGGTGATTCAAAGGAAGCTGTTTAACAATTATATACAAACATGATCCTGTGGATATTTCTACTTTAGCCACAGATATTTAGTGATTGGTGTGCAGCCTGGAGCATGAGACTTTCTAGCTTTCATACATGTCTATTCTAGCTAATATAACTGGAGAGCCTTGTTATTCATGTGAATATATTATTCTTTTTTGAATCCTACTACAGCAATCTCTTTTTCTTAATATCTTGTGGCAATGAGTTTCACTGGTTTATTATGAATTGTGTGAAAAGTACATTCTAAAGAGTTCAATTGTTTGAGGTTAATCCTTTTTTTTTAAACACAAAAGAAATGGAAAGAAATGCCCATGAAAGGAAGATAGACAGGTAAGAAAGTGGAAAAGGAGAAATAATAGTCCATTTTCAAGTATTATTGGTTTAACTGATGGAGCAACAGGTTAATAGCTCCACTTAGGTGAAAACCCAGGTTTCCAGGTAGCCCTCTTATCCTGTCCCGGGTGTAATTTCTGGTCAAGATAAGAGCAAGCACTCCAAGAATAGCCCATAGTCCAGTGGTTAGGGCACTCACCTAGGATATGAGAAAGGCACTTTCAAGTCACACCCCTGTCTGATTTAGACAGAAACTTGAACATATGTCTTCCACATCCCAGCTGAGTGCTATTAGCTATTCTGGGATCTTTTACCCACTATGAAAAATTTCAAAAGGTCAAGTTTTGTTTTGATGCACAATGAAACAAAAGGTCAAAGGCACAATTTTTTTTCTTAAAAAAAATTATTGGATTCTGTCCAGAATGTGTTGACATGAGGAAACCTGGACCTGAGGAAACCTTCCTGATTAAATTTTTTGTGGAAACGTACATTTCTATGAAAAATTGAGCATCCAAAAAGCAAGGTAACATAACTAGTCACTTTTGAAAATCTTGACCAAAACATTTTATAAAATCAAATCAGAAAAATAGGAGGGAGCTATTTTTGAGCAGGAAATGTGAGCATAAGCCTGAAAGGTTTTCCAGTCTGTAGGCTTGGTCATCATGGCAGATAGTCCATAAACCTCTGATCTCTTGTCTGTCTTTCAGCTCCTTTGTTGACCTGTCTGATGCTACAATGGTTAATCTGGTCCAATGAAAAAGGAGCGAGATTTTTGCCTTTAATGTAGAAACAATCTTTTTTTTAAAAAAACTTTTCTTTGGGGATTGAGGCATTTGTGTGGTTTTTCCATTGTGGTCTCAGCTAATGCCATTTCCCCCAAACAAAGGCTTTTTATCCACTGTATTTCAAGCCAAAATTATGTTTGATAAAATTGTTTTTGTCTCAATTTCCCACTTTTTTCTTTCCCACTATTTATTTTCTTAAATACTTTTATATATGTTCCAGTTGAAGTGACGCAAAAAAAGACCTTTGCTCTACTTTACTACATTGTTTTCACCGACTTCTGTTAAACTGTGGTTTTATAATCACAGGGGGTGGTTTGCAAGTCAGGATTGAGTTGTGTTAGAACTAAATGTGCATGGGAGAGGGAGACTGGTATAGCAGTTGGAGGTTTGGGGAAGAGGCAGTGTGATTTGCAGGTGAAGCTTTAGGTGTCATGTCAGATCTCGGTGGGTGTTGGATGTGGGCAGAACTGGAATAGCAGGGGAGTGGGTGGTGAAGTCAAGACAGAGGAGCATCTACAGAGCTCTGTGTGGAAGTTTGCACAGTGATGGTTTGCTGTATGCCTGCCTCACACCTGTGCTTAGTTCATCACTTTCATATACCACTACACTCACAAATGTTCAGTTGAAAAGAAAATAAAGGAAAAGGAGGAAGCAGAAACTTGCTAGAGTTCACCCCTAACACAAAATATCATTTCACAGAGATATGTTTCTTACATTTTAACAGAGGCTGTCTCAAAAACTGTCCTCTTCAGTCAGTGATTAATGTCTCATTCCCTGATTACTCTTCTCTTTACCCATCCTCCAAATATCCATCAATCCAATGTTTCTCCCACTTCCTCATACTCATTAACCTCCCACTCCCATCAACATCTGAGTCCCTAAACCCTGGGCCCAACACTTCTCAATCCACAGTGTTGCCTTTCTGCAGCACCTTTTGGAGACTTCCCAACCTAGCCACTGTTCCTCACAGTAGCAGTAGTGGCAGACAAGAGTCTTGTGGTTTGTTCTGTCAGAGGTAATGTGGCACGCGGATCATCCTCTGGTTGTGGGGTGGTGGTCATGTCTGGGACACCTGAGGACTGGTTGGAGAATGGAACCTAGTGACAGATGTTATGGAAAAAGCTGACATACTCAATGCCTTTTTTGCTTCAGTCTTCACAGACAACGTAAGCTCCCAAACTGCTGTACTGGGCAGCACAGTATGGGAAGGAGATGGGAAGCCCTCAGTGGTGAAAGAACAGGTTAAGGATTATTTAGGAAAGCTGGACATGCGCAAGTCCATAGAGCAGGATGCAATGCATCCGAGGGTGCTGAGGGAGTCGGATGATGTAATTGCAGGACCATTGGCCATTATCTCTGAAAACTCGTGGCGATTCGGGGAGGTCCTGGATGACTGGAAAAAGCCAAATATAGTGCCCATCTTTAAAAAAGGGAAGAAGGAGAATCCGGGGAACTACAGACCTGTCAGCCTCACCTCAGTCCTCAGAAAAATCATGGAGAAGGTCCTCAAGGAATCCATTTTGAAGCACTTGGAGGAGAGGAAAGTGATCAGGAACAGTCATCATAGATTCGCCAAGGGCAAGTCATGCCCGACCAACCTGATTGCCTTCTATAATTAGATAATTGGCTCTGTGGATATAGGGAAAGCGGTGGACGTGATATACCTTGACTTTAGCAAAGCTTTTGATACAGTATCCCACAGTATTCTTGCCAGCAAGTTAAAGAAGTATGGAGTAGATCAATGGACTTTAAGGAAAGCTGGCTAGATCTTCGGGTTCAACGGGTAGTGATCAACGGCTCAATGTCTGGTAGGCAGCTGGTATCAAGCGGAGTGCCCCATGGGTCAGTCCTAGGGCTGGTTTTGTTCAACATCTTCATTAATGATCTGGATGATGGTATGGATTGCACCCTCAGCAAGTTTGCGAATGACACTGAGCTGGGGGGAGAGGTAGATACACTGGAGGGTAGGTATAGGGTCCAGAGTGACCTAGACAAATTGGAAGATTGGGCTAAAAGAAATCTGATGAGGTTCAAAAAGACAAGTGCAGAGTCCTGCATTTAGAACAGAAGAATCCCATGCACTGCTACAGGCTGGGGACTGACTGGCTAAGCAGCAGTTCTGCAGAAAAGGACCTGGGGATTACAGTGGATGAGAAGCTGAATATGAGTCAGCAGTGTGCCCTTGTTGCCAAGAAGGCTAACGGCATATTGGGCTGCATTAGTAGAAGCATTGCCAGCAGATCGAGGGAAGTGATTATTCCCCTCTATTCAGCACTGGTGAAGCCACATCTGGAGTATAGCATCCAGTTTTGGGTCCCCCGCTACAGAAAGGATGTGGACAAATTTGAGAGAGTCCAGTGGAGGGTAACGAAAATGATTTGGGGACTGGGGCAATGACTTATGAGCAGAGGCTGAGGGAACTGGGTTTATTTAGTCTGCAGAAGAGAGGAGTGAGTGGGGATTTGATAGCAGCCTTCAACTACCTGAAGGAGGATGGAGCTAGGCTGTTCTCAGTGGTGGCAGATGACAGAACAAGGAGCAATGGTCTCAAGTTGCAGTGGGGGAGGTCTAGGTTGGATATTAGGAAACACTATTTAACTAGGAGGGTGATGAAGCATTGGAATGGGTTACCTAGGGAGGTGGTGGAATCTCCATCCTTAGAGGTTTTTAAGGCCCAGCTTGACAAAGCCCTGGCTTGGATGATTTAGTTCAGGTTGGTCCTGCTTTGAGCAGGGGGTTGGACTAGACGACCTCCTGAGGTCTCTTCCAACCCTAATCTATGATTCTATGATTTTGGTTTTTGAATGGGCAGACTTCCCCTGACTCCTTGCAGTCTAGCTGGGGTCTCCCCTAACTGGTAAGGGGGCTAGGTGGGGGAGTGGTTCCGCCTTCTATTGAGAGAAAAAATGTGAGGATAAATGGGACTCAAATTTCCTCCCAGTACCGCCTCTTCAAATGTCGGACTGGAGCTGGCCAGATAGATACTGGCTGGGGGAACAGCAGCTGCAGGACTCCTACTCAATGCCTCTGCAGCTTGCCCTTCTCTCTCCTCCTCATCCTCCTGAAATGAATATGGGTGTGTATGTGCGTTGCCTGCATAAGTGCCATCCAAGTGCATCCTTTCAAACACTCTTAACAGCCCTCTTTGGTGGGCAGGAGAAGAGTTTTCCTGAAAGAGCAGCTGCACTACTGACAGGCACAACCACAGGGCAACAGCTGCCTGCATGACCAACATGTATCTGGGCCCAAGGCTAAGGTTTGGTTAAAAATGTTAATAAGCAGAGTCAGCCTTGGACAGGTCTAAACATATGTTATTGTCCCCACTTACCCTCTAATATAATCAATTCCTGTCCTGCAGGATCACATCCCTGTATGCAGAGCTGGCCCCAGGACTGTGGGGAATGCTAGTGAGATGATTACCTGGGATACACATCAAGCATGACACTCATTTTATATAAAAGTGGGTGTGTTTGTGTGGATCTTCAGATACCCCTCATCTCTTGCTGCAGAAGGAGAGCCAAACTGATCGTTGCTTTCAGCTTCAGTGATCTGTTTAGATCTGTGTGTTTTCAAAGCTATTCTTTGCAAAGAAGAGGCCTAGAGACTTATTGCCTCCAAATGAAAGTGGAGATTCTCCTTCCTAAGACCCAGAATTGAACACAGAGGCTTGCACAAGCCCTCACAGGACCCCTTTGTCTCATCATGGATTTATCGTCTGGTAGTAAAACAAACCTGCTGTGCTTTATCTCTTCAGTGGCGGCCTCTGATCACAGGGTCTGTGTTTGTGGCAGGCAGGCTGAATGG
Source organism: Macrochelys suwanniensis (assembly GCA_033296515.1). NCBI lineage: Eukaryota > Metazoa > Chordata > Testudines > Chelydridae > Macrochelys > Macrochelys suwanniensis. The sequence continues at coordinate 36,093,353 of CM065781.1, read as the reverse complement.
ATACAAAATATACCTACAGGAGTTTGTTGTATAGACTACGGAACATCTCATGGTCCATTCACCATTCATTCGCCTCTCAAGGGCGGTGTGTGCTGGGGGTGGGAGGAAACATAATTGTTCCATGTCATTGTTCATGATCTAATCTGGTATTTGTTTCACTTGTGGAATAAAAATGGTCATACAAACCAGAGATGGAAAGGGTCCATTAGGACTTGATGCCCAGAAGCTACGGGGAAAGGTGCATGAGAGGGAGAAAGGTCATTTATTTTCATTCCCATCTATCAGTTCCCTATAAACAACAGAACGTCTATCACTTCTCTTTGTATATTATACTGTTCCACAGTCTCAGGAGACAGGGGCCGAGCATACCGGGGCAAGCGGGGCTCCAGCTTGCTCGGCCCCTGTCCCTGGCAGCCGAGCCCAGGCAGGGAGTGGGCCACTGCTGCCTCCCAGCCAGGCTCTCTCAGGCAGAAGCAGCTCTGTCCTGCTCCCTGCCCAGCTGCCAGGGAGAGCAGCCAACCATGCTGGGGGGCGGCACAGGGAGAGAAGGACAGAGCATTCCCCACTACCCCCCGCAGGTAACGTGGGGCAGGGAGAGCACGATGGCCCCAGGCAGGGTGCAGGGCAGGAGGGGTCACTGGGCAGAGGAGACACGTGAGGTGGTCACGTGTCCTCCCTTTTAGATTGTGCCCGTCCAGTATGGGAAAGCACAAGTCGTCTATGCTTCCTTCATCTCATTATTTCTATTTCCAGGGTATCCAGTATGTCTCCATATGTCTTACACCACCATAAACAATTTCTCTTCCTCCTGAGTGCTGACATTCTTCAAAAGCCTGTAGGGAATGATAGTGTCTCACTAGATATAGCCATTGGCAGGAGGGGAAGGGGATGTATTAGGTCATCCAATAGGTCTCTTCCATGTCTAATTGATATGGTTCTGAGATACCCTTTTGAGATGTTCACACTGAGGATTGACTGACTATATCTTAGCAGGTCTCTCTGCAGATTGGCTGCTCTATTACCCTAGCTTTGCCGCTTTGCAGGGTCAGAGCTGAGACCCTGGACTTGAGAAAATGCCAGGACACGGCCAATATGAACAGAGCAACCAGGCTGAGCTCCCTTTCCTGGGGCACAACAGAACTTACTCTTACAAACCATTCTCTGCGCAATTAAATATAAATGGACCCTTTTGTAGATTTGGAGGCCTTTCAACCTGTTCTGTTATCATAGGGAAAATATACATTAAACTGAAGGAAAAAATTCCAGGGAAAAATCAACAAGACTTCATTACGTGGGATGCATTGAATGGGATGCTTTATTTTGAGGTGTTATAAAACTGCCCAGTAGCTGCGTCTGCAACCTTCACCCACTCCAGCCCTACACCTCTCACTGTTGGATTTCTTGTCAGTTTCCCCCCCCATCCTCTTGGGGTTTTCCTCCCCACCATTCTGCTATGTGTCATTCCCATTGGAGACTTATTACCCCATCTATGATGAGTCCCCACCTAATCCTTCTCCTGCCCTGGGTGACTTCCCTCCCAGTTCAGAGCCAGTCCTTTCCCTTTCTTACCATTACCTTCCTTCCCGCTGTTTCTGTCTGTAGAATACCATACATTTCCCATATCATTGATGACTCCCTTTCTGATCCATTGGCACCACCTGGTGCCATTCCCAACCCCCCTTCTCCTATTGCTCCATCCCTGTGCTGTCTTCCTTGCCCTTTTGACAATATCTACCTGTGACCCGCCCCAATTACAATTCTCTTTTTGGGTGTCAGGGGATGCAAATCCATTGATTGCACAAGGTCTGACATAGCTCCTACAGCCATCACTTCTTCTATACAAAAAATACTCACAAATCACATTAGCTTTTCATCAGGCAGCATTCTGCATAAATTCCAGCCCTTCCAAGTGCACTGTGGGAAGAAGGGATGCCGTTAAGGCTGATGTATGAGTCTGGCTGGAATAAATTTCCTGGTGATAATTCATTCTTGTTATTGAATTTCATTTATCTCTTCACTCTCCTCCCCCCAATGAGGAGCTGCTGCACCAATTGAGCTTATTAAAATGTGAAGTGACAAACTCAGCTGCGAGAAGAGAACCTTGGTGAAGGGGAAGAGATGACCTTTCATTTCTTCCTTTAAAAAAAACAAAACAGCTCAGACATTTTTCAACTGAACGGGGAAAACTAAAAAAAAGAACAAAGGAAAAGGAATTCGGTCTTCCTGTAGAGCGATTAACAAGAATATGCAAACCTGCTGGACGAAACCACCCCTCACCAACGCAGCTTTATGGGAATATAAATTTAGTTTGCTGCCACTAAATTTTCCTATCGAACTCTGATTGTTCTCCGGTGTCTCTCTCCTCCCCGTCTCTTTCATGCGGAACAAGAAGATTGCCTCTTATTGCTTTATGCACAGTTAGGCTTAGGGTTAAGACCCTTGCATTCGATAAATTAGCCTTACTGACTAGCCTCCTTGATGTGCTGGTTCTAGGCTCCCCACACAGCTGTGCTTCTGCAGCTCAGTCCTGTTCCTGTCCTGGGCTGCACATACATCTAAGTCACCAGAGCTCAATGCTGACCTCCAGCACATGACACTATTCTAGGGCTGGGCAGCCCCTCAGTTTTGACGTGTAAAATGCTAATGTTAAAAACAAGCCCCACTCTGGCTTCAGTGCACAATGCAAGCAGAAAGCTGTCTTAACAGGATACCTGAAAATTCCCCTTCTGTGAAGAAATGCAAGGGGGCATATGGCTGGCGTAGTGACTCATATACCACTCCATGCCCAGCTCAAAGCCTAGCAGGCATAGTTGGAGAAAAGGAGATGAGTCTGGGAAATAGTTAGGTTAGACCCTGAATTAGGGAGGCACACAGATGGCCAAGAGCCACCTTTAGACCCCTTTCTATAGTTCTGTGCCAAGCATAGCTCTCCCGGACTACAAAATCTGTAACAAGAGTTTTACATCATCAAACCTTGAATTCCTACTCTGGTTTTCACCTGTTGGGCCAGATCTTCAGGTGGTGAAGACCCACATGACTCCATTGAGCTACATTGACTTACATCAGCTGAGGAACTGATCCAATATCGTTAACCCAAATTTGTCAAAACAACATATCACCCAAATCTACTCAATACCCTCCCTAAAGTTTCTCTGTCTCCTAGAATTAAAAATCCCCTGCATCTGGTTTCCAGCAGAAATTTATATTTACAGCATTTATTTTTTTCTCCCATTGGCATCAACCCACTTGTGTCCCATCAATACATTCCCTCTTTTATTCTTCTGTGCATGGATGTGCTGCCCTGGTCTGGCTGCAATATGCTAACGCTGGCGGGCTGTGCAGTTCTGGCTGGGACAGTAGGCTTTCAGCCGAGAGTTAGCTGAGAAACATAGAATCCTTTCCAATATTCTCCCAACTAGGGAGAGGTCACTGGGAATAAAACAAAACAAAAATACGGCAAGAAATTCCTTTGTAGAGTTCTGAGGCTTTTATTTTTGTGTGTCAAGATTCAGTGCTGGTGAAAGGAGCAAGACTGACAATCCTGGAGACTTTAGTTCTCAGTGTGTGTGCAGGGCTGGCCTTATCATGAGGTGAACTGAGGCGGCCGCCTCAGGTGCCAGACTGTGGGGGGGTGAGGGGGGAGCACCACTAGGACCCAGAGTGTAGAAAATTGTGTCTGCTGCTGGTGCATATGTAGAGTGCTGTGCTGGAGGAAGGAGGGCACAAGAGACCTTTCAAAGTTTTGGCCCAAGCGCGGGGTCATGGGGGCGTCATTTGAGCTCCCCACCTCAGGTGCCAAAATGTTGTGGGCCGGCCCTGCTAGTGTGTGTGTGTGTGAATTTAAAGATAAAGGCCCAGTAGGGCAAATGAACCCTTCACCTTGCAGTGAAAGTTCAGCTCTAAATTCCTGTGAACCCCAAATGTTTCAGGATAAGACTTTTGTGTAACTAGGGAAATACATAATAAACTGGCTAGCATGTACGATTGCCACTGCCCTCTGTGGAACGGAATCAGAATTGCTCAGCTGTGTATCATAGACTGGGCCCTCTGTTGCTAACAGATGAAATGTAGTCTCCTTTGAGTGAAAAGGTAACGGGTCTCTCTGTGGTCTGAGAGTGGAAGCATCTGAGTGCTGTCCCTGTTCTCACCATGTAGTACTCAGTAGCTCTGGTGGGTGGTCAAATTAATAAATGATCTGTCAAAGGTAGCCCTTGCTGCCTGTGAAGCAGTCACACCCAGACTTTGATTTCATTGCTTCATGAACACATGATGTGGAAAAAACATCAGCTGATGGTTTGAACTGTTGACGGTGACCAATCATTATTTGTGGTGTGTGGTTGTAAGTCTCTGGTGGCTTCCTTTTTCAAGGTGCTGCATGCTTGTGGCTCCCTCTGACCTTGGGAGCTGAGGTTACTCAGTGGCTCTGAAAGTTAACCCAGTGGTATCTTTCTTCTCCCCGACTTGGTGAGCAAAACTTTTTAAACAGAACAACAAATCAGTGACAAATTGTTAGTTTTCTGGTAACCCCGAAGGGCACCAATCAGAGCTCCATTGTGCTAGGTGCTGTACAAATACTTAACAAAAAACAGTTCCTGCCCCAAAGAGCTCACAATCTCAGTATTACGTGTTGATAATTTATGCATGAACCCCTTTTAACTGCCATATGGTGCTCTTCCAAAGAGCAACCACTCCCAAAATGCACGCTCCACAAATCTCAAAAATTCAAATGTTCATGAATAGGGGAATTTAAGGGACATGTACATGGCTGAATAAAACAGCCATTCAAGAATCAAATGCACAAACTGTGCAGGATTTAGCCAGCTCCACTGCAGGACTAAAAAGGGAAGGAAAGAGCCAAACTCATACCAGTGCAGCCCTGTTGCCTTCAAACAAAGCTAGAATAAATTGGCAGAAGGGAAAAAATTCTGTGAGGCCTCTGAGTTCTGCACTGGGATCTTCCTTCTGTGCTTAGAGCGGAACGCCCCAGAGCCAAGGCTTTTGAGCAGTGGAGAAAGGCATGTGAGGGGGCTAGAGGCAACTGTAAAATTGTCTATTAAAAAAGAGAAAAATTTCACCATGATTTAAAAAAAAACCCACTACTGGCCAGAAAAGTCTCATTCTATAGTAAAACCAAAGTTTAACAAACCTTGCAAAGCTACATGTTCCTGCCTTTAGCAGAGCCACAGCTTGATGGTATTTGAGCATCAGATGGGAAATGGATCATTAGCAGGGAATAGGCTTGTCATGTGGACGTGGCTGTAAGCACACTACATTTGTTTTGCTTTCACCACCTGCTGAAAACTGGATGGCTCCGGAGCTGAAAGGATGTCCAGCCTCCCAAGCAACAGAGAGCTGAGTAGGTCAACAATATTTCATTGGTTCTGTGTAGCCAGCCCCAGCAGATTTCTAAGGCAAATTAATAATCAGAAAAGTGCTGAGCTCCTAGTTATGTTGACAGAGATGCAATTTGTTCCAGCCAAACTCCAGTTTGTACAAGCTTCCCAGTGTACAAAGCTGGGCTCTAATTATAGATAAAAAGCAGCTCCTCTCTGGCTCTAATGCCACAGCTCAAATTATGTTTGGGAGTTCTTGCTAACCCCTATTTCACAAATACTAAGCAAGATATAGAGCACACCAGCCAGAGGTCTCTGTCACTATTGTATAACAATGAGGCATGGCCATGTATATAAACAGACCCCAGGGGCAGCTAGTTATGCACATGCATACAGCCAAGGAAATAGAACTGATCCCAACCTCCAGCTTCACATCTGATGAGCAAAAAATGATGTACTACTAAAAGACGCCAATAAACTAGAGGAATGCAAAGTGTGTCCTAAGAGCCAAAAATGCCGTCTAAGGTCACAAAGTGTAACCCATAGCTACTCCATTCCTGAAACTCCCAGATAAGCAAAGCTGATCAGCTCCAGCCAGTTAATGCAGGTGAACTCAAGCAACAAACTATTTCTATTTATTATATGGAAAAAATATGTCTAGTCAAATGTTAGGCGAGGGATAGTATGGAGCAGCGTGTAGCAGAATAACCAGCTATGAGCTAGAGAAACTGAGTGAACAGCTGGATCAACTTTTATAAAGGGTCTAATTGGGGAGAAATAGTAGGAGCATTAGTTCACATTTGCGATGAGTGGGATCTGATTGCAATTATAAATGCTTCACTTCGGTTACTCAGGGAGACAGAAGTAGCAGAGGGTGGTCTGGACAGAGACCAATCACCAATCTCTCGGTGACTTCCCACAACAATAGAGAAGCTTATTCATGAGCTAATATTTTTGATGTTTTCAAATGACATTCTATTTTTGTATGGCTTTTAACACACAATTTACATAAAATAAGCACTCCAGCACAAACGGGTTATAGTCCTGGGTCTGAGTGATTTACCCCACACTTCAGTGTGCAACTATTTTTTTAAAATGAAATATGTAGATGTGATTCAATATAGGTGCAGCCCTCACACTTGTGGTGGGATGTCAATCCACCATGTGGTGGCACCCATTTGGGCACTGTACTTTAAATAGTTCAATGACGTTTGATAGATTCTTTCCCAGTGGCACAGACAAACTCTCTAAAAAGCCCATATGTGCCCCTGGCTTCAGCATTTGCATCCTGTTCCTTCCAGCTTTATTTTTAATAGCCTGTTGTTAGATTTTCCTTTCATGAACAGTGACTGGACACATCCTGCTTGGCTATTAGCCAATAAATCATTGTCACTCCATGACTGAAGAGCAGGTTTCATGGAAGGGCTCAGCTCTGGGACATGGCTATTGTCTCATTTGTCTGTAAAGCCTTTAGCACATTTCTGATGCTGTATTGATAAGAGTTAATCGGTGTGCCCTTTTCCTTTGATAGATACCATAGGCTTGTGCTGATGACATCATGATAAGCTTCATGGCAACGAATTGAGACCTCATGAGCACTGGTTGGGCCAGTATTGTGGAGACTAGTTACACTTCTGGTTATGGGCACACACATACCTTAGCAATGAGGGAGAAGGAACCACTGAAAATCTTTTCCCCTAGTTGGCCATGGAGTCTTAAAAACTCTCTCTTCAGCCTTGTAGTCTGCTCTGGTCAACGACTGTCAACCTACATCCTACTCTCTTCCTTTCCACTTCCTTCTGACTGTAACTGCTTAGTCCCATCTGATTCCTATTTTTGGTCTTAAGAAATCAATGAGAGCTGAGGACTCTCAGCAGCTCTCAGGATCAGGCCCAGCAAAGCTCATTTGACATTTTAAAATTATTTTTCAAATCCCAGTTGGAGAATCCAAAACAGTTCCATAACTGTTATCTGTCCTTTCCTTTTTTCGTCTGTTGATACTTTTCAAGGAAACAACTTTCTTTCCTCCTCAGAGCTGAGATTTGAAGCCTTTAAAGCTTGGCTCTAATCAGAAAAGACACTTGCTCTTAAAACCCCCTTCCTGAAATGGGTAGGTTTAAACCCAAAGCCTCATGAGCTCCCTTCCTGGCACTGACCTCCTGCAGCCAACAAATGGAGAAAACATAAAGAGGAGACGATAGCAAGGAAATCTTCATGAGCCAAATACTCAGGTTTTATTCAGCCTGTGCTTACACAAATCTCCAGTGACTTAAGTGAGAGATTTTTTGAGGACTAAGTAAAAAGTGAATATGGTCTTCAAGTTTTGGCCCAGTTACTACTTCCTCCTGGTATAAGGTTTTTATTAATCTGTGATACCTAGGGCCAGATAGGTGCACAAGTATCTAACTTGTACGCACAAATAGTACAAATCAGGAATTTACCCTAAACACGGCTTATTAAGTGGCTAACTTTGAAACCCTATCTGTACAATAGATTGAACTTAATTGTCCCCTGATAAAATGGCACTGCCCATTAACTGGGTGATTTTTTTGGTGTGATACTTCCTCTATGGATAAGTTATTCTATGGTTCATTTGAGGTTGGGTGAGCCTTTCTTTGAATATGATACTATGTTGTACCATCTAGAATTGGCCAATGTCAGACCCAGGATGTTGGACTAGATGGACTGACCTGACAAGGTAGTTCCTATGTTCCACAACAAACATCTAGAACACTGGCTTTCCAATATCAACTCTCATATAACTTCACATGTGACTTTCATGAGGCCACTGGTGATACCAGCTCCAATAGAACACAATGTGGAACGGATTGAATGCTGCCTCTTTTATTGCAGCCAAACTGCTGTTATTTTAACACTAAATGCAAAGAGCACATCTAAGCGGCGTGCAGCAGGAGCAGCAAGTTTTTCTTCTGCAGAGTCTTTAGAGGGTGTGAGAAGGGAACACAATCATAACTAAAAGCCCGGAGGTGGTTTGAAGGTGTGAGCTGAGAGCTGTCAAGGAATAACACAGCTCACTAAGTACAGTGCCCATATTAGTGGTGTAAACAGCCCTCTTGTTTTCTTCATATTAAACATTTATTTTACAAACACAATATCAGAGTCAATTTTCCTGAAGCCCAAATGCCTTTGCACTGTGGAAGAGTTTCCACTTGGAAGCATTGTCTAGTGAGCAGAGCACGGAAATGGGAGCCAGACATTTTGCCTCTGCTCCAGGTTTTACCATGAGCACAGTTGAAAAGCTTAGGTAAGTGTCTTAATCCCCCCCTCCTCAGTTTCCCCACTTGTAAAATGGGGCTAATGTTCTGAACTACAGTCCTTACATGGGTCCTATAAAACTGAAGTAATACTTGTAAAGAGCTTTGATGAAAAATGCTATGGAAGTGCAAAGTATCGTTGTTTTAAATTACCTCACATTCAGAGAAAAAGGGCATTGCTTCAATTTGCACATGCCCTTTAGAACGTGTACTCCTTTTAAACATATTTTCTCACAGGAATACACAAACGTTAAAAACTGTACATTAGAAAAAGAACAACAACAGTCTTTTTTGTGTTATTGATAACAGCCTACATTTATCAAAACGGAAACATTTTTAAAATCAGATACTTCTTGGCATTAATGTTTATTAAGTACCTTTTGCATTTTATTCAGCTTGAACAATGATAAGCACTAGTCAGTTTCAGTTTAGTTTCCAGTGAGTTTTTCTTTCTGGTTCTGGGCATTAGCGCCAGACTGTGATGCTTTCACTTTGCAAACACGGCAGGGGAACATCACATTTTATAGACTGGAATCTAATGTAACTAGTAATCTAAACAGACTTTGTATTGGTCTTGAATTTTTCAAAGCCTAAATGTGCAGCTGTAATTGACCTGAAATTGGTATTTCAGGGCTAAAGGATTTTAAAGAAAAATAATTCTTTTGGGAATAGGGCAGGATCTCCTGATAAAGAAACAGGGAAGGGAGGACAACTCTTACAAACATCAAACTGGTTTGCATGACTTGTGAGAATCTGCTCCCTACCCCCTGACACTTTGGCATACATATCCTCCTCCCCTTCCCTTATGTACACTTTTGAGCAATTCTAAGTCCCTTGCTGTTAGCATTATAAGCCTGGCATCACCTGAAATCAAAATTATATCTAGTCCTACCTGAGTGTAGAGTGGTTTGGAAAGCAGATCAATTTTTCCCCACAATATAATCCAAAAACTAAAATAGCACTTCACCTAAGGCTGCATTCACAAAGAGGATGATGGCATTTCCTTGCTTTAGAAAGGGATTTTTTAGAATTTCTAGTGTTGCATTTCTCCTGACCCCACTGCTTGGCAATCAGAGTTTCAAAGGGAAAAGATTTCTGCTTCAACACAATACCAAGATTTATTTAACTGACTTCTTTGTAAAGGCTTTAGGTGCTCATTTCACGGCAGCTGACAAGGATCAAGCACGGAACAGCTGATTTCCCTCTCTGCTCCCTTCTGTGATCTGTTTACAATTGTGGGATCTGACCTTAAGTTGTTCTTCTCTGAAATGTAAGAGAAAACCTTGCCAAACTTCCTAAACACTACCAATCAGCTTCTTTTATTATCATGATCGGCATCAGCACTGTTATTTGAGTATCCAAAAGTGTGCTAGGCAGCTAAGAAAAGTTAGGTAGACATGGGACTGGCTAGGTGAGGAGAATGGGACTGGGACAAGGAGCCAGGGATGAGGAAGAGACAGGTCTGGGACAGATTGGAAGGGATGGGGCAGAAGGGGTTGTTCTTGGGAGGAATGAGCAGAAGTGTTTGTGATCCCTTAGAACGTACAGTATAAACTCAGCACTGGACAATAAGTGAAGGTCAAAAAACAGAAAAAGAGGGATGAGGGGTGACAGTAAATGATCATACTGTAATACATGCTCATATCTTGATGATTATAGAAAATTAATTGTTTCCTTTTCCTCCTCATTTTTTTTAGCAAGCAAGATGGGAAAAGTGAGAGACTTGATTGAGGCAATGGAGCTACTTTGGAGAAGAGGGTTGGGCAGGGCAGTTTATGTCTGAGGGCAACATGAAAGAAGGCACAGAAGAGGAGTCCATTAGAGGAGACAAGAAGTGTATCAAGTCTGGCATCATTAGCAAAGCGGAAGGAGCATGGGGTGAATATTGAAGGGGAGTGGGTCATAGATGTAAACAAGGGCTGCCTAATGGAGGGTCTAGAAGGCAAGGGCAAGAAATTTGAAAGAGAAGCAATATGAGGAGCTGGGAGGGAGGAACTGGAACTTTCAAGATTGGGAGACGGCTGGGGAGCCTGGAGAGGTGAAACTGGGAATTGTAGGGCAAGGAGACCAGGATGATAAAGCTGAGGAGTAGACATGGGACTGGCTAGGTGAGGAGAATGCGACTGGGACAAGGAGCCAGGGATGAGGAACAGACAGGTCTGGGACAGATTGGAGGGGATGGGGCAGAAGGGGTTGTTCTTGGGAAGAATGAGCAGAAGCATTTGTGATCCCTAGAACACATTTCTCTCCAGAACCTGTAAGGGAATTCAAGATTCTTGGGTCTCACAATTCCACTGCTGTCAGCAAATGTGAAACCTTCTGACAAAGTGTCCCATCTGACTCTAGTGTTGGTCCACACAGAGGATTACGATGACTGCTATCAGTTACTCCATTAGTTCAAGTGGCAGAGGTCTGTGTGGTGGACCTAAACATTTCAATCCTGATGATGTCTCATGTGGGTGTCAATATGATGCCATGTGATTGAATGTCTTGTTTTTCAGTTTGCTTTATTAGAATCCTAGGAAAATACAAACAAACAGAACATTACATCAAAAAAACATTATTAAGGTTGAAAAGTCAATCACTCAAGAGTTAGAAAATGCATAATGAGACAGCCTTTAATTACATGATCATATACTATTTTTTTCAGTGGGACTCCTGCTCCATTCAGTGCACAGGATGTACCTACTCTGGAATTGAATCAGGATTGTGGTGAAGAGGACTGTAGTCTGTAGGATCCCAGCCTCACTTGTTGCAGAAGTTAGAAAGTGTGTGGTAAATGAGGAAAGGGACTGCAGGAAGAGAGAGGATGATTCTCATGCCCTGGAGAATTGGATTTTATGTCTGACTGTTTCACCACATTCCTAAGTAAATCACATTTTTCATAGGTGGTCACTAATCGTGTGTTCCTCATTTTTCCTGGGGTCTGATCTGCAGATGTGATGAGCACTCACAAATGCAGCTGAAGTCTATAGGGGCTGTGCTTTGAACACATAAAGTGCTAAGCATTCTGAAAAACCAGGTTCCAGGTGTCTCAAATTGGGCACCCAAAATTAGTGGATACTTGTTGACCTTAATCTCTCTGTGCTTCAATTTCCCATCTGTAAAATGGGGATACTACTACTTCATCATCTCATGGGGGGGGGGGGGGTTGCCAAATGAATTCATTAATATTTGTGCATCTGGCCAGTACCTGCTGCTCTCTGTCTGCCCAGCTCTGAAGGCAGCACAGAATAAGGGTGGCAATACTGCCCCCCCACAATAGCCAGATTTCATGGGGGAGATCAGATTTCATGGTTCCCCTGAATTTGGTAGGGCCCTACCTATATATTATGCAGTACCATTAATGCATAGGAAATGGTCTGATACTTCACAATATAGTGATGAGCACCATTGAAAAGCCCACAAGGAAATTAATAATTCTGTTTTCAGAGCATGTTCTCAATAGTTTTCAGTAAAGAAGGCCTGGTGCTACACATTGAACAACAAGGGGAAAACAAAATATTGAATAGCAGCTTATTAGGTGAGCATCGTCTATCTTCTATACTGAATGAGACAGGGGTAAGTGGAAATAATAGCATGAACATGTAATTAAAGACTATCCTAATGCATGTGCACAAGGGGCTGAATTATGGTTGCACAGACAACCTTAATTCTGGTATTTCCTGACTTTTGAGTGCTTGACTTCTTTTCATATATTTTGTGTGTATAACAATAAAAACACTCAATATTTTGAACACTCTGACATTGCACATTCTATAGAATGTATTTATTGTAATGTGTGACCATTTATAGTGCATTTATTGGAATACGAGGCTGTTACATTCAGATATATGCTGTATGAATCCCGGATTATCTTGGTGGTAATGCTATATAAACACAAATGTTAAGAATGATTATCCATATTCTTGTTAAAGACAAACTGGTCTGTGCTCTACCAGTTGAATGTATAGATGATTTTATTCACTAGCGCTGTCAACCCAGAAGTTTTCCAGTTTCCAAAAAGCCTTGCTTGTTATAACTCCATGCAAGCTAGCATAACCCTGGCTTACTGGAAAATGAGGGTAATGGCCTAATACTACTTTTATTGATGTCAGTAGTGACTTTGCTATTAAATTCTTTTTAGTGCCATTTCTGGCCCTATATATATAGGGTTACAGTCCATTTTGGTCAATTTCACGGTCATGGGATTTTTAAAATCTTAAAAATCACAGTTTCCGATATTTAAATCGGAAATTTCACGGTGTTGTAACCGCCGGGGTCCTGACCCAAATGCAGGTTGGGGGTGTGTGTGCAAGGCTATTATAAGGGGGCTGCGGTATTGCCACCCTTACTTCTGTGCTGCTGCTGGCGGGGGCAATGCCTTCAGAGCTGGGCTCCCAGTCAGCAACCGCAGAGCTTCTTGAAGCTAGGGGAGGTTCCTGGAGGTGGGCCCTGGGCGTGGCTCATGCAAGGGAAGAGGAAGTCCTGTTCCTCTCCAGCAGCTGGAGCTTGGAGCACGGTGGGTGCCCCAAGCCCTGCCCTGCCCCTCCCTATCTCTGGGCCCAGTGCTCAGGGGCTAAAGCGGCCTTGGCTGTGTGTGTGTGTGGGGGGGTGAACATGGTGCCCCCCCCCCACCACGGTGCCCTGGGCAGTTGCTCGTGTCACCCACCCATAAAGCTGGCCCTGCCCCCCGCAAAAATGGAGACCCCCCTAGCCATACCATGCCACCCTCACTTCTGCACTGCTGCTGGCAGCGGTGCTGAGTTTAGAGCGAGGCATCTGGCCAGTACCTGCTGCATTCTGTCTTCCCAGCTCTGAAGGCAGCACAGCATAAGGGAGGCAATACCACCCCCCGCCCCAATAGCCAGATTTCATGGGGGAGACCAGATTTCATGGTCCGTGACATGTTTTTCACAGCCCTGAATTTGGTAGGGCCCTGCCTATATATTATGCAGTACCATTAATGCATAGGAAATGGTCTGGCAAGAAATGCCTCAGCTTATCTGGGAAAATCTATTTATCTGCCAAATTGACTGGTGCCCGAATTGCCAAACCAGTTCAGCCAAATCAGCAGGACTAAATTAACGAGAGTCATCTAGAAAGAGCTGACAGGCCTGTGTATGGGCGCCAACTTTGTGGGTGCTCCAGGGCTGGAGCGCCCACGGGAAAAAAATAATGGGTACTCAGCACCCACCAGCCACTCGCCAATAAGCTGTTTGGTGGGCCCCGCCGATCAGCTGTTCAGCAGTGGGCAGGAGGTGCAGGGGGAAAAGGGGTGGAGCGGGGGCTTGGAAGAGGCAGAGCAAAAGGGGGCCTTAAGGGAAGGGGCAGAGTGGGGACAGGGCCTCGGGGCAGAGCAGGGATGGAGCACCCACCTGGAAAGAAGGAAGTCGGCGCCTGTGGACACCTCCTTATTCTGAGAGAGTCAGACTGAGAAGGTTTCAAGAGTACCCAAATCTAAGTGAAGGCAGCAAACTCTGGACTCCAACTAAATTACTTTGCTGTCTTTGCTAAGCCTTTAAGTGAGAAGGTGTGTCAAGATGACTATCACATTATCTCTTCCTTCCTTCTCTCTGGAGGAGTCAGATATGATGGGGCTGTATCCTAAAGACAACCACAGAATATGGATTAATTAGGTAATTGCAGTTTCCATTGGCAACCTTGAAACATGTCTCCTTATTAACTAACATTGGTATCGTTAAGACGGTGCAGCTGCAAAAGCCAGCAGGGTATCTAAATACGCACAGGAGGACTGTACCATAGAAATAATCATACAGTCAGCATTTCTGGATACAGTGCTACTAATGCTACATACCAGTGAAGCAGGGTTTTCTTGCTATTACTTACCCTCTTGTGGACTACAAAACAGACACAGTTAATTCTTGAATTAATTATGAGGAGAAATCAGTGAAGGAGTCAAGGTCACAGTGCCAATGGGCTATAACGACAGCAATGAATTCCAGCTAGCATTACACACAACTCATTTAATCGCTTATGCACTTTTGTTAGTTAGTTTAATCTGGTGAGTGAATTTGAGAGCCAGCCTAGATTTCCAGGCAACTGGATCACGTTAACAAGGTACTGAGTTATACACAGTGAACAATTTTTTTACAGCCATGCATCCCTTCTCTCCCCTCTCCCTCAATGTCCTTTCTCAGGGCTAGATTCTGCTACCCTTACTCACATTGGATAGTATCGTATTCCATGAGCAACCCTACCGACTTGAATGTGACCACTTACAGAGATATGTGCTACTGAGGTCTAGATTCACAAGGAGAATTTAGGGACCTGGCTGCTCCTTTAGGGGTATAAGTGTCACTGGCACTCATAAAACCACCGCTCAGTTGCTGCCTAATACTATAGGTGACTAAAATCCCATAGGTGCTGAAGTTTTTGTGGGTGGGCATCCACAAAGCCACCCAAGTCCTGGCACTGCCAAGCTGCTTGGTGTTCAGCTCATGCATAAGCCCCTGGCAGGATGCACAAACTAGTTGTCCCCCACCTCTCTTGTCTATAGGGCCTGATCTGGTAGGTGTGCTCAGAGCATGCCTACCACCCACAAAAGAGACACATAAGGTGGTGCCTTCCCAATAGTCCAGTAGTTAGAGCACTCACCTAAGATGTGGGAGACCAAGGTTCAAATTCCTCTTCTGTCTTAATTGAGCACAGGGATTGAACCCAGGTTTTCCACCTCCCACATGAGTGCCCTAATCACTGGGCTGTAGGGTTTTCTGGGATGGAGTGCTCTCAATCTTCCCTCTTGAAGCTGTGCTCAAATTGCTATGACTAATATCTGTTCTGAATGAAGCATGCAAATTGTGAATCAGTCCTGATTATTGTGAATGCTTTTAAGAATTTGTATAGTTTGATTAAGTGTCTGAACCACTTCAAATAGCAGGCCAATGGGTAGCAAACAATATTGTATAAATAATGAATAGAACTGGCTGACATTTTTCAAATTTTTCATTACAATTTCCACTGTTGATGACTGTGAAAGAAAATGTTGCATTTTTTTCTTTCTTTCCAACCCAATCAAATAGAACTTGATCCTGAGCCCAGTGAGATCAATGGCAATGTCAAGATCAGTGTGTAATGTGCTTTTAATATCAAATTGTGGATGAATGAACATCAATGCTAAAATCTGTCAATTTTCATGGAAGTTTTCACCGATACCCAGCAGCTTTCTGAATCTTCGCTAAATAATAATGTGACTCCAAACCAAACTCAAATTCATTATTACTAATGTTATGGTTGGAGCAGAGCCCTTAATCAGCTGTAAAAGAGCTTGCAAATCTTTTATTTTTTCTTTACTATTCTGCCAGATATGCCCATCAGGTTCACTTTTGGAACTAGCTGAATGATAATTTAGAGCCTGATTCTAATTTACACTAAAATCACTTTAACACCATTCCCTCAATGCAAAGGGGCCTTAACGTGGGAGTCATGATAATTTAATCCCATTTAAGGCCCATTTACACTGCCAGAGCAGTGGTTTTAGTTTAAGTGAGAATCAGACCCTTTCTATCCCCATTTTCTGAGCAAGCAGTTATGGAGAAGAAGCGATGTTGTTTTTTAACCCAATTCTTAAAACCTGTTCAAACAAAGATAATTAGATCAAATAATTTTCTGCAACCAGGATTTAATGGAAAAAGCTCAAGCACTTTATTGACTCCCTGATGAGCTACATTTGTCTGAAAGTATCCAGGATGGCTGTGTCCTTTCTGTCCCATACTGGACCATTTCTCCTTCCTTGCATCTTCAGACTTTGCACAATTGAAAACTGAAGATGTCCCCACTTGCAACATTCTGACAGGGAGCCAGAATGTGTATCCTCCTCACATGCAGAGGTGTTTGCTTCCAGAGTTTGGTTTCTGCCCATCATACCAAAAGGGGTCACTAGCAACATTTTGATCTGGTTCAAATACCTTTAGATTTCAAGTTGGGGGGTTTGTGCCTAGCTCCAATGAAGAGTATCCAGTTGCTTAGAATTGGGAAGGCCATGGAGTCTCAAGAGTGTAATTGCACGTGGTGCAGGATGTCACTAGCAGGCATTCATCCTCCTTTTACTCTCACTCCACACTACTAGCAGCAGCAGGATTTCTGATTGAAAGCCAGGGGTCATTCTTCCCAAATGGACTCTCTCAAACTCTGGGGGCTTATGTAGCTGCTGACCTTTGCAATGGCAGCCTGGGGAAGATGAAGAAAGTAGGGACTTAGCAGAATTCTAAGTGATAACAACTCCAGCATGCAAGAAACACTAAGGCAGAACCCTCTCTTATCATATGCTGAATTTTAATGCTGCGGGAGAGGGGGGGATTAGGAGGATAGGCTGTAGCTGGATGAGGAGGATAGGCTGCAGGCAGGTAAGCATAATGCAAGTGTAACCCCCACTTGGAGTTTGCCAGATCCTTAGAACTCTGGACTGAGCCTTGAAGGGGTCCTACCCTATGTACTTTGACAATAATGGCTATCAAAGCCCTTTGACACCATTCCCCAGCATGCTTGGAGTGGGGATAGAATGGACTAGAAACTCCATCTGAGGCCAATAGAAAGGTTTCTGCATGGGCTGATATGGACAAGCAGTTTGCTGAGCCTGTAATGAGCCAGGGCTGCTCAATCCCTCAGGCGAGGACAGCCTGACTCACAGACAAACAAACTAGTTTTAGTTTCAGTTCTGAGCTTTGATTTGAGTTTGGGAGCTGAGAGAGAAGCAGGACATCTCAGGGAGTCTCTGATTAACTCCCACTTCCCAGAAAGAGAGTCTTTGAACTGCTGTGGGATCTAGTGCATGGCTCAGGCAGTTCCTGCCCTGCAGAAACTAGGGTGACCAGACAGCAAATATGAAAAATCAGGACGGGGTGGGGAGTAATAGGAGCCTATATAAGAAAAAGACTCAAAAATCAGGACTGTCCCTATAAAATCAGGACATCTGGTCACCCTAGCAGAAACCAACATCCAGAGTGGCAGAGATGCAACCCAGCACCAGCTATTGAGAGCCCACCAAGACCTCCATAGGAGTCCAGACCAATGGTCCAGGAGAGGACCCTGCATCACCCAGGGACAAAGACAGTGTAAAGGAATCACTAGGGTTTTCTTTCTTTAAGCCACCCAGTGTTCACAGTACTTGTGTCTGGACTCATCCTCAGTGTACTACCTGCCTGGGAAGGTGCCAGGGAAGGAGCTGGGGTTGGGAAGACTTGTGAGTGTTGGAAGATGGGGAATTGGTCAGTTTGTTGATGCTTGAGTACTTAGTTAACCCCGACCCTTTCCAGCCCAGATCTTGCATTCCTGCTCCAAAGCCCCCCTTGGTCATATTGTTATTGTTGGGCATGTAATTTGTTGGCTGGGGTTTGCACTGATGTATTGTGATGGGGTGTATTGGGCCTTGGCAGCGCCCTGCTTTGGGCCCCATGATCAACTCCATCCTATTACACCTTGCCCCAAAGACCGGGGAGAAAAAAGCAGTGAAGGTTGGTCCTCCCAGCTTGCCTAGAGAGGAGGGGGCTTACCTTGGCGGGCCGCGGGCCAAAGGTTGCCGATCCCTGCTCTAAGGGCTAGAGGGGCTAGCAATAGCCAGTCAGGGTTCTGTTGGGCCATGTAAAAGTTGCTGCCGAGCCTTAGCAGGTCAGTTCTTGGCTGATCTGAGAGAAGTGAGGATGGGTGCACCTCCTCTCTGCTTCAAGGGGTTTGACAAGTAGCTAGAGTTTATGTCTGGCTGAACTTACATAGCTGGGATTGCAGAGAGAGAGGAGGACCTGAGGATGTTGGCCCTGATATAGGGCTGGAGATAAAAAGAGACTGGTTGGAAGAGGCCCAGAGAGCTAGCAGGTGAGTGATATGTGGCTGCTGTTTATAAGGTCCCTGGGTTGGAACCCGTAGAAGTGGGTAGGTCCCGGTTCCCCTGATGCTACACATAAAAAGGGGGCAGGGCTTATTTGGGGGTCCAAATGGCTGCATTTAAAGGATCCAGAGCTAGGCTGCAGACCTTACAGAGGGCAAAGAGACATTTATTTGCTGGATCTTTAATACCCTGGAAGGGGTTTATTGTGACTCTGTGACTTGGCCGGATAGCCTAGCCACTGATGACCTGCCAAGGTCAGTCAGCAGCCTGCAGGGGGCACCAAGAGTAAGAAAAGAACTGTGATTCTGCACCCAGCCACATGGAGGTGTTCAAGAGGAGAGAGCCCTGGTACACATATTTTATTGTTTTTTTGTGTACTAGGTTTTATACTCCTTGCCAGCAGTGGTAGCATTATTAATTTTCCCAAGGGACAGAACCCCTTGTTTCTCAGGCACAGTAAGGAGTCACCTTAGGTGAATCACCATGTGCTAGATAAAGAAACCAGGATCCAGCCTATGTGAGGAGCGAAGAGAAGCCTCTCTAAGTAGTAAACACTAGGCAACAGGCTTGTGGCACACCTTGGAGGATGGGCCAAACTAGTCAATCACTGCAAAGGTTTCTTGACTATTTTCAACATCATTCATGATTTATAGCACCCCATGTTCCAATGTGTCTCTAAGTTTCTTCTGAATAGAGACAACCAGCTGCACCAGGTTATATGTGATTTGGACTGGGGCTGGGTGAAATTTTTAAGATGCAACTTTTTTACTGAAAAAGACAGCTCAGGGTTGCCAAAAATATTTCATGAATGTGTCAAATTTGTCAAATTGTTTCAATTGGAAAAACGTCTTCTATTCAAAATCATTTGTTTCAAATTTTACTTCAATTTTTTTATTTGTTTAGCTGCCGAACCCTCTCCTCCCCCCAGCCAAAATCAGTAACTCTCATAGCTCTAATTTAAACAGAGATCAAGGATGGTCTTGAAATTAAGGCAGTGCACTGGGACTCAGGAGAAATGGGATTAATTCCTGGCTCTGACACAGCTAATCCCTCCATCCCTCACTTCTCCATCTGTACAATGAGACTAACACTGCCTTTCTCCCACTCTGCCTGTCTTGTCTATTTTGTTTCCAATCCTGTAATGACTCCAAAAATGGGGACTGGCATCTCCCTTGAAGAGCCTATAGACTTCAGTGGGACCCATACAGTTATTCTCATGTGAGCAAGACTTTAGATTGTAAATTCCTTGAGGCAGGGGATGTCTCTCATGTGTTTATACAATGCTTTGCATAATGGGGCACCTGAGGTTTCTGTGTAATATAAATAATACTAATTAGGAAGTGTCCATGAAGTTCATGTTGCTCTGAACCTGACTTGGATTTGAACCCAGTTCACCAGAGCAACCAATTTCAGCTCTTTAAGTATTTGCCCATGAAAGCTAGCAGTCCCTGAAGCATTCCATGAATTTAATTCAGGGACCTTCTCCCCATGCTCTATTTTTGGGCAAGTAAATGCAGCTTTTCATTGCAAAGCAATAAAATCCTACCCAGGTAAAATTGATTTCAGTGGAGTGACACTAGCATAAAACTGCAGTAATGCAGTAGCTGAATCAGAACCCATGGACTTGATGGACAAAATATACTACATCAAATAAGTAATATAAATTGGATTCGAGTGTTGGCTTGCTAAAACTCTGACTCTCAGGATTATAAAACATGGTCAAGTAGAGAAAACACAGGAAATAATTCCACAGTGCATGCAGGATAAGATACTATTAATCCATCACTGTATTACTGAGCATGCTGAAATATGATTCAGAATGTCTTTTTTCCCCCTTTTGCCTCTATAGTGAGCATGGTTACATAGCGGCAACAGATTAGCAGTAAGGACCTCTAGGTCCTATTCCCAAAGCTGGGACTCACTCACTGTGTGACTGGGCAAATTTTATAATCTCTCTGTGCCTCAGTTTATCTACAAAGGGTGATAATAAGGTGTACAAGGCATGATCATTGAAAAGTGCTTTGAGATTTTCAGATGAAAGGTGCTATAAATTCATAGTACAGTATTATTACCCTAACAACAGGGTATATATCTCCTTTAAAATAGTTGGGAGTTTTTGCTTATTTAATAGCAGAAGAAGAAATTCACCTTACAAAATTATATGGGAGCTCCTGGGGAAATCTCCAGAGTTTAATATTTTTTTGTTTCATTCTCAGTAATTTGATATATTGTTTCTAATGCCGCCTGAAATTCAGATGTTACTTGGAAACACAGGTCTGTTCTCTCTAGTCTGTGATGGGAGACTCTATGTACTGAAATATAGCCTTCCTCCCTCCTCCATTCAGTCAGCACATGGGACCCTGTCAAAAACAACCCCCCCTCCCCCAATCCTCTAACATTGTTAGTGGACACTAGCAGGGAACAGAGATAAACACTAGCAGGGAACAGAGATATTAGTCTTGGCCATTGTGACAACAATAGAAAAAGGGTAAGAAAAATATACTAGCCCGTGATCTTTTGTGTGGTATTCAGCTAAGGTGAAAGATTTTTTTTAAAGTCTGAGAAATTCTGGTTTATTAATTCAACAGTGGAGACTATAACGATTCCACTATTACCTTGACACTCAGATTCACATTTCTGTGGGCAAGGTCACTAAGGGCTGCTTTACAAATGACTGTAGATAAAGCTGTGCTCAGTCTTTAAATCAGCTATCAGTGCTGTGGCTTGCAAGGAATGTATAAGAAAACTGAATAGAAATAACAGCTCTTCTCCTTATTAATCTCTTATTAATGCGGAGTCAGAGTGCCAAGAGACTGGGAGCTCTTACTGGTAAATTGAGAACAGACCAGTGAGTTGACTTACTCTGGAGAGTCATAATGGACTACAGAAGCCAAAATCCAGAGGTGATGTGTAAGCTACACAGTGTTGCAGAGTGAGAACTCAAGGGAGTCTAGAGTGTTGTAAATAATTGGAGGATGTGAGAAAGCATGGAGGTGCAAATTAAAGAAGGCTCTTACATTACCCTGCACCCTTGGCAGGTAAGGTGAACCAATGCAGAGTGATTTTCACTCATTTAAACTCAATCACACCCAAAGTGTGATTACCAAGGTGTAACTTATTATGATGTGCAGAGTGGGGTAAGTGTGTGATACAGCTGACTAAAATGGGAACACCCCTGTCATATGAGAGGGGTCAACATCCACCAACTCTGGAGGCTAAAGTTATATGCACATCACCTATGAATGGTTTCAGTGTAGTAGCCGTGTTAGTCTGTGTCAGCAAAAAGAAAATAAGAAAGGAATACTTGTGGCACCTTAGAGACTAACAAATTTATTTCAGCATAAGCTTTTGTGGACTACAGTCTGCTTCGTCGGATGCACAGAATGGAACATACAGTGGGAAATAAATTTGTTAGTTTCTAAGGTGCCACAAGTATTCCTTTCTTACTTTCTTTTCACCTATGAATGGGTTTGTCTTGCATAGGATAAAAGGTGTTTTGGTAAACCGCATAAGCAACCCTAGTTCAGGCAAGGCAGTGTAGACCTTAACCCATGCTAGCTATTTGAGTTGCAGCTGGGATTCTCCTTTTTTCAGGAATGCCAGGAGGGTTTGGATTTGTTGTGAGGAGTCCTAGGTGGGATCGGACACGAGTGCCATTTCATGTTACTCTTCCAGTGACTGGAGGTATGTATAGTCTCTCCTCAAAGATTTCTCACCAGACTATAGGCATGCTGCTCTGTGCAATGTATAGAAAAATACCAGAAAGCAAATATAACCAAAGGATTATATCCAGTAGAGGAGGGCTTACCGCCTTTATACAGGAACCAAACAGTGGGCCACATTCACCCCTGTTAGAACCATCTTGGCCTCGGTGGAATAACATCAAGGGTGAGTTTGGCCCACTGAGCCCAATTCTGCTTCCAAGTACACAATTTGTTCCATCCTTTTAACTGATGCTTTGCAGGTTTTTTTCTTTTTCTTTCCCCTCCCCCCTCCCCCCCAACTCTTCTGCATCCAGCTATGAATGTGAACAACGGGGCATTGCCTTTGTGTCAGGGTATGGGAAATGGCTTGTAAAAGCAGGTTTAGCAAGTAAGTGAGAGGAGTGATACCCACTCTCCTCTTCAGGTTGGTTGTAGTAGACCTGATTTATGAGTCACTCATGGATAATCAAGGTGTGGAAATTGTAATTTTTAACATCCTGTGCCTGGTTTATTCCTGGAGGCCTTAACGCTTATATCTTATACTCTTGAAGGGCTTTGCGTTTTCTTTTAGTGGCAAACCTTGCTTTCCAGGAGAGGAAAGTGGGGCTTGTGGTAGTTAACAGTGTGCTTTTAAATGGACTGTAACTAACAAAGTACAAGATGTGTTAACTAAATGAGGACAGAAAAAGGAAATTTGGGATTTTATTAAGAAAACACAAATACCTATCATTACCTAGCTCTTTTTGCATACATTCATGTGAACCTCCTGCCTGCACTTACAATAGATGGAAACATTGGATCTTCCCTTTTTACCCTGAAACAATGAACTTGCACCTAAAGTCAACCAGGCAATGTTTTCTTGGATAGATTAGTGAGAAACTAAAAAGAATGAATCATCACTCAGCTCATGAAATTGTGACGTTTGCATTAAATACCCAGAGTCAGTGCTGAGTGAGAAATGAAACAAAATCCAGTACAGGTGATGGTGGATGACATCAGGCTGCTGCATCAGAGATGTTCCTGAGGAAGCCTCTGAGTAAGGCTGCAAGTTTGTCACAGAGGTCATGGATTCCCGTGACTTTCCATGACTTCTGCAGTGGCCGGCGTGCCTGGCACACGGGCAGCTCAGGCAGCCACTGTGCCAGGTGCACCAGCTGCTTCTGGGGCAGTCTCGGGCCCCTGCACCTCCTACCCCCCATCAGCAGAGTTTGGGTGTGGGAGGGGGCAGGTGGTTGGGGCAAGGGATGGGGGGAGGCGGGCTCTGGGTGGTGCTTACCTGGGGGGTTCCCCGGAAGCGGTGACATCCCCCTCACTGAGATGCTAGGTGGAGACATGGGCCAGGAAGTTCTGCACGCTGCCTCCACTCAGAACACTGGCTTAGCAGCTCCCATTGGTTGGGAACCTCCCGAACACCCTGCCCCCTCCCATACCCACACTCTGCTGTTGCGGGGGCGTGGGAGACACGGAGCAAGGTAGGGAGCTTGCCTGGTCTGCCAACCCCCCCCAGCACCAGCGGGGGTCCCGGGCTGCGCGCTGCCACCTACCGCCTCCCTCTCCTCACAAGCAGCCAGGCTGCCCTCCCCCAGGACCTGCAGGGCCCCTGGGAAGCTTCTCCCCCTGCAAGTTTTATTCACTGGTATTTTTAGTACCACGAACAGATCACGGGGCGTGAATTTTTGTTTACGCCCCGTGATCTATCTGTTATTTTTTTTCTAAAAATACCCGTGACTAAAATGTAGCCTTATCTATGAGTGTGGCTACAATGCATTTGTAAGTGGGGGAATAGTCCCGCTCTTGTGGGGAACTTTCCTCGTCTCTGCACTACCCCGGTGAAATGGGCTAGCGGAAGGATATCAGTCCTCGCTCCCACCTCCTTTACCCAGAGGCCTCCCTGCCCTCGAGGACTCCCCTTGCACTCTCCTGTCTGGCAGAGTCCTTGTAACCCCAACAAGGCTGGGCCCAGGATTCCTGGGGGGCTCGATCCCCAACCTTTTGGGGTCACCTAGGTCAGGGGGTAGGGTGTCCCCACTCCAGGGTACTCTCTCTGCACAGGATGCTTCCCTGACCCACTGATCACTGCATACAATTCAAAGCAAATGCAAATTATTTAATTAACAATTAATTTTTAACAGGAATACGGAAAAATGGGAAAGGCTAATGAAAACACATCAGCCCGCTTTGTGGCAGGGAACATCACAACAGTGTCTCTGCAATGTCAGGGCAGTTCAGTCTGTTCCTTTGCAAGTCCCAGGCTCCTTCTCAGGCCCTGGCTGTGCTGCAGGGACGCTGTGGCTTGGACACTTGCTCCGGCGGTGGCCACACGCTCGCAGGCTCTGGGTGGCAGGACCCTTCTTCCCAGCGTCGCCCCCGCCCTGTCGGGGTTTAGATCCACCTGCAAGTCTGGCCTGCAGGGCCTCTTGGATGAGGCGTCTCCCTGTGCTGGGCCCACTGCCCAGGGTTCCTCTCGCTCTCCCCAGCTGCTCACCGCACCCGGCTCCGGACTGCTCTAGCCCCAGCTCCACCGCTCTGCCTCAGCTCCTGCTCCTCTGCCTCAGCACTGCTGCTGCTGCTCTGCCTCCAGCTGCCTGGGCTGCTGCCCTGGCCCCCCTGGCTCTGGCTGCTGCAGCTTCTCCCCCAGGGCAGGTCTGTGTCTCTGGGCTGCAGCTCTGCTCCCAGGGCAGGTCTGTCTCTCTGGGCTGTGCTCTGGATCTGGGGCTGCACCTCCGCTCCCAGGGCAGGTCTGTCTCTCTGGGCTGTGCTCTGGATCTGGGGCTGCACCTCCGCTCCCAGGGCAGGTCTGTCTCTCTGGGCTGTGCTCTGGATCTGGGGCTGCACCTCTGCTCCCAGGGCAGGTCTGTCTCTCTGGGCTGTGCTCTGGATCTGGGGCTGCACCTCTGCTCCCAGGGCAGGTCTGTCTCACTGGGCTGCTTTTCTGGCCCCTCCAGATCTGGCCCAGCTCAGCTCTGGCCTCTGCCCTCTCCTCAGCTCAGCCCCACTCTCTCTGACTCAGGCAACTTCAGCTCACACGGAGGACGGGATCCACCCTGACCTCCTGACTCCCTGATTCGCCTGCCCGCCCTGTCAATCAGGCTGACCTGGAGCATTGGCCTCTCCCCATTGCCCCTGGGGACTGTCAGTCCCATCGACCCTTTCCCTTTTGGTACTGGGAGCTAGCAATCAAAACACCCCCACTGCATGTTAGTAAGGGGATAACAGTCCCCTTACACATTTTAAAACCCTCAGCAGCAAGTCTCAGAGCCCAGCTCTAAGGACTTGGGCTTGTGCTGCAGCACTAAAAACAGCAGTGTAGATGTTTGGGCTCTGAAGCCTTTCCCCTGAGCTCCAGACTGAGCCACGATGACTACTTTACTATTTCTAGCACCGTAGTGTGAGCCTGAGTCTGTAGACTCGGGCTCTGACACTTGCTGCTCTGGGTTTTAAAATGCACTGTAGATAGACCCTCAGACAGCCACTTCTCACCTGTTGGCTCAATCCCTGTTTTACACGGGATTGTGGTAATCTATGGTGGCTTGGTCTTTGGAACAGTAGCATCAAGAGTGGGGAGACAATGTTAGTGACACATTCTACTCTTCAAGGAAACAGCATGGTCAAGACCAATGGTGGTAAGAAGATGCTGATCACACTCATCCACCCCCTTGAAACATTAGGATCCTTAAATGTTTCCTGTTGGTGTTTAAATCAGCTAGTGACCCTCTCCTCTTTTCAGATGCAGTGAGAGCATGGGGTGGCTTTGGCTGCCAGTCCAGCCATTCTCTCTAGAGACAGATATCAGTCCCACCTGATCATTCTTGCTTTCTTGCCCTACATGAAGCTGAGGAACACCAACAACCGAAGCAGTCACAGTCTGTAACAGCTGCTCTAGGAGTGTAAACAGTTTGTCGGTACTATCGCAACTCAAAGAGGTGAAACAAAACAGCTGACAAGTTAAATATGACCTAGAGAACAGGAAGAGAAATGGAAGAAAATGCAGGGATGATGAAAAGGAAAAAGACTGAGTAGATGGTCCCAATGGTCTCTCTCTCTCTATATATATATATAATTGTTGTCATATTGGAGTTATTCTCATTTACCCCAGTTGTCCCAAAGTCTGAAAATGCCCTGCTGTCTTGAAGCAATTAATAAACCCCTCTAAAGACATCAAACAAACAAGTTTGTTTTTTTCACTGGGATAAGAACATAAGGAAACAGTTTCATTATTTCTTCAACTCTTCTCTGCTGTTTGTTTTTTGGGAGCAGAGACATTATTTTAACAACACATTCTAAATAGGAAGCCTGGGACATGAAAGGTTAAGCAGTACAGAAGGTCTTCCACCTCAGTGTAGAACACAGCGAGTCAATATACTTCGAACCAGTCGTAATGAGCTATTCCTGCTCTTGTCCCTCCAAGTGTTCTTAATGCTATTAAAATGTAGCTGGCTGTAAATGAAAGCAAAGATTGGAAAAAAAAATATATGGGGCACACAATTAAAATAAAAGGAACGCAGAGACTAAAGCCAAAAGGAAAAGGCTGTAGAGGGTGGCAGAGATGTTCAGTTCAATTATTTCCAGACTCCACTGAAAAACTGGTTTAATTGCAGTAAGCCCTTATTGCTGGCCAGCTATTTGGTTACTATCAGCTTGTTTTCATTTAACAGAAGGGCTAACAAATGTCACCAGGCTGCACTGCTACCGATCACTGTACTTATACCTAAGGTTCTAGTAGGGATATTTTTTTGTTTTGGCTGACCAGTTGAGATAAAATAAAAATGAGAGGTGTGTCCACTCACGCCCTTCCCCTCCCCTCCCCTCCGCCCCGATCTCCGCTCTCCCAAACTCCAAGGCTATGTCTACATTGCAGCTGGGAGATGTAATTTCCAGCGTAGGTAGGCAGACCTGTGCTAACTCACCTTGCGCTTGCGTGATCTAACTAGCACTGTAGACTAGCAGCAAGGACACTGGCTCAGGCTAGATGCTGGAGCTTGGACTCAGGCGGGCTTGGAATCGGGCACCTAGTCCAAGCTGCCAGTGTCACCAGTGCTCCAACAGCCATGCTACTATTTTTAGTACACGAGCTGGAGCTGAGGTAGCCTAATCTGTCTACCTGTACTGGGAGTCACACTTCCCAGCTGCAGTGTAGACTTAACTTAAGGGTCTCCATAACTGGACCCAAATTTGGCAGCTTATGTCCATCTCTGCTAAGAAACCTAAAAAGCCCTTCACAAAACTTCACTGATTAAGTCTGGCCTCTCCCCTCTATGGAAAGGAGCTATCTCCATTTAACAGATGGGTGGTGGGGGTGGGGACTGAATCACAAAGAGGTTAAAGCAAACACTGTCAGATCTGTAAAAGCGGCTAAGAGTCCTGTGGCACCTTATAGACTAACAGACGTATTGGAGCATAAGCTTTCATGGGTGAATACCCACTTCTTCAGATGCATCCAATATGTCTGTTAGTCTATAAGGTGCCACAGGACTCTTTGCCGCTTTTACAGATCCAGACTAACACGTCTACCCCTCTGATACTTGACTGTCAGATAGGGTTGCCTAAACTGGAGGACCTAACTCCACATCTAGGCACCTTAAGTGTTGTATGGATTTTTTTCAGAGGTGCCGAATGTGACAGCTACTGCAAACATATGCAATATCTTTGGGGATTGTATATCAAGTTTGTGTATCACTGTGGGACAGGGATTGTATGGAACTCTGGAGGTTGGGTGGGGTGGGGGTTATCAGAGCTCCTTCAGGAAACAAAAACAGTGAGGGGTGATTAACATAAGAACATAAGAATAGCCCTACTGGGTCAGACCAAAGGTCCATCTAGCCCAGTATCCTGTCTTCCGACAGTGGCCAATGCCAGGTGCCCCAGAGGGCATGAACAGAACAGGTAACCATCAAGTGATTCATCCCCTGTAGCTCATTCCTAGCTTCTGGCAAACAGAGGCTAGGGACACCATTCCTGCCCATCCTGGCTAATAGCCATTGATGGACCTATCCTCCATGAATTTATCTAGTTCTTTTTTGAACCCTGGTATGGTCTTGGCCTTCACAACATCATCTGGCAAGGAATTTCACAGGTTGACTGCACTGTGTGAAGAAATACTTCCTTTTATTTGTTTTAAACCTGATGCCTATTAATTTCATTTGGTGACCCCTAGTTCCTGTGTTATGAGAAGTAGTAAACAACACATCCTTATCTACTTTATCTACACCAGTCATGATTTTATAGACCTTAATCATATCTCCCCTTAACCATCTCTTTTCCAAGCTGAAAAGTCCCAGTCTTATTAATCTCTCCTCATACGGAAGCCGTTCCATATGCCTAATCATTTTTGTTGCCCTTTTATGAACCTTTTCCAATTCCAATATATCTTTTTTGAGATGGCGCGACCACATCTGCACACAGTATTCAAGATGTGGGCATACCATGGATTTATATAGAGGCAACATGATATTTTCTGTCCTTTTATCTATCCCTTTCTTAATTATTCCCAGCATTCTGTTCTCTTTTTTGACTGCCACTGCATATTGAGTGGATGTTTTCAGAGAACTATCCACAATGACTCCAAGATCTCTTTCTTGAGTGGTAACAGCTAATTTAGACCCCATCATTTATATGTATACTTGGGATTATGCTTTCCAATGTGCATTACTTTGCATTTATCAACATTAAATTTCAGCTGCCATTTTGTTGCCCAGTCCCCCAGTTTTGAGAGATCCTTTTGTAGCTCTTCGCAGTCTGCCTGGGTTTTAACTATCTTTAATAATTTTGTATCATCTGCAAATTTTGCCATCTCACTGTTTACCCCTTTTTCCAGATCATTTATGAATATGTTGAATAGGACTGGTCCCAGAACAAATCCCTTGGGGACACCACTATTTACTTCTCTCCATTCTGAAAACTGACCATTTATACCTATCCTTTTTGTCCTATCTTTTAACCAGTCACCAATCCATGAGAGCACCTTCCCCTCTTATCCTGGGGACAGCTTACTTTGCGTAAGAGCCTTTGGTGAGGGACCTTGTCAAAGGCTTTCTGAAAATCTAAGTACACTATTTCCACTGGATCCCCTTGGTCCACATGCTTGGTCCACCCCCTCAAAGAATTCTAGTAGATTGATGAGGCATTATTTCCCTTTACTAAAACCATGTTGACTCTTCCTCAACAAATTGTGTTCATCTATATGTCTGACAATATTGTTCTTTATTATAGTTTCAACCAGTTTGCCCGGTACTGAAGTCAGGCTTACAGTGAACAGGCTTAAAGTGAATCACGCCAGGTTGTCAACAGATCCAGAGAGGTAACACACCATGCGAAGGCTTGCAAATACTACTCAAAGTGGGTTTTTCCAGAGACAAACAGAGAGAGAAAGGGCTTTTTGATATAAAAAGGCTGGGTTTAAACTGACTCAGGGCCTTCTTTCTGATGCAGCAAATGGACAGGAGGTCCTGTCCAAGGGCCTCAACTCTTTGGGATGGGTTGGAAAGACTTTGGCCTATTGAGGCCCCATAAGACTCATGGATGACTTCTGCTAAGCTTTTAGCATGTGTATAGTAACTTTTTAAAAAATGTTTTCTTGGTAATGCTTTTACTTTAAGAATAAAGGTGCTTACTTAAGAGCTGTGTGGTAACTTCTGACTGCTGGCAATACACTGTTCATAGCTCTCAGAGAGAAAGCAATGCACAGGTGCTGGCCTTTAGGCAGACTGGCTTGCTGGGGATATCATAGTGTAAGGCAGGAAGCTGAGCAATCTTAAAACCCCCAGCAAGGAGTGGGAGAGATGTGGGTCTCTGCCCAAGAGGTGATAGCAGGGAGCTGGAAACCTTGAGTGGGTGCCCTTGAGGGCCTATAGAGGAGGGGAGTACAGGTGCAGTTTTGCTGAAACTGTGACCCTGAACACCTGCGATTACTGTTGATTTCAGTGGGAGTCATGGGTGCTCAGTATTGCTGAAAATCAGGCCAATGTGTTTGTTACAATGTCTCGATGGACATATGATGGAGAGTGCCTATCTTAAGGCAGACTGTCAGAAAATAGGGCAGACATGCCAAACTGCTGCTGTGTTCTATAATTAGATTTCACCAAGCTAGTAACAAATGTGAACTCCTGGATCACTGTACCAGTGCTTACCATGGAGTCCCAGACAGTCTCCTTGGACTCTCCAGTCTATCTCGTCACCTAGCAAAACTGGACTTTAGATAAAAGGCCACTTACACGAAAAATCTCACCACACTTAATTTGTGTCCAGTCCCAAGAGACCAGTCATTTACTTCAGATTGATTGGTACCCTAGATCTTACATCAAAGATAAAACTGGTAGCCAATTTTATAGTAAGCTAACAATCAATAAACCTTTAGAAAAAGGAAGGAGAGTCACTTACAGGTTAAAGTAGGTAAAATATATGTACAGGTGAGTCACCATCTATACTTCATCTCTGGTAGCTTTTGGAATTAATCTGCCAGTTACCCCAAAGTCTCTCAGGGCTACCCAGAATTACTCTGGAGATCTCTGTCCTCTCATTCAGTTATTCTAGCCTGTTAGAATCCACACCGTCCAGAGAGGCAGGATCTTTCCCTCAATCCATACTCATTTGCATTCCACAAGGCTTCTTTCTCCTTTGTTAGGTTATTCAGTTACAGAGGTGTACACAATGTAAGCATTTGCTACTATATTAACAGGATACAGATAAGCAGGGATCCTAGAAATCCATTTGCCACAGAAAAACATGGAATTTTTCATTTTTACAGAGCATCTTTAGTTTTTACATTTTGTGAAAAAATGAAACTTATATTAAGTAAATTTTACTGAAAGTACCAGTGTCATTTATTCAATGCGTGCAACCTCCCCGTCTTGTGGTTGATTTTTGAATACACCTTATCTACGTACATTTAAACATATTCTAATGAATTGCTTCCAGTGTATAGAGGTTACTCAATGGCATATAGGGGTTCATGCTTTAATGCATCTCACATTTCACTTCAGCCTCTATATGTGAGTAATTAAAGTTATAAAAAGAGCCAAAAAACTTTTAAAATCACCCCTCAAGGCCATGTCACTGGCTCCAGCAAGGACAAATTTCGCATTGATAGGAATGTGCTGTTCTGCACTGTATACAGCAAGGCTGTAGATTAGGTTTGAAGACAGACAATTGTAGAACACATGGAAAGCGTTAAACACTGGTAGGCTTTGAGCTTTGTTACAAATTGTAAATATATTAATAAAATGTGTTCAACTGATACCTATACATATTGTGGCTAGGGAAACTAAAGTTCAGTGTTTCATTTTAATTACGGAAAAACTTGGATTTTTTAAATTGGAAAACGTTGGGCTTTTTATCGCTGAAAGCTAGGATCCCTGCAGATAAGTGAAAATAATGCATGTAACATTCCATTAGTTTTCATGAAGTTTAAACACCAAATACACTCATACATTTTAACAATCACTTTGATCCATACCAATGCACAGGTGAACTGGCCTGGGGCTTTGGCATGAGCAGGCACCTGCTCTGCCAGCATCACCATATTTAAATGCACATGGAGCCTACTTACTCATCCTTGGGACTTACGTTTTGGCTTCACCAAAGTCACAGTGGAGCGTTTTGAGCACAGGGAATTTTGCTCAGTATCCTCCCTCTTGTGAATAGTGTCATTCTGGAGGTCATTACTTTGGCCAGAAGGGTTGGGGAGTGGCAGACTGACGTCATATATGACAAGGACAAAGTGGTATTAAATCTTCACCCCCAAATTCCGTAATAAAATTGGATTGGATTAGCTTTATGGTCAGTCTCTGTCACAGCGATAGTTTTCCCAAGAAGGTAGTTACCAAGACTAGGGTCAGCTTGGTCCAGAAATTCCACAGCACAAGATTGGGAGCATCAGTGCTATGGATATCAGCAATAGCTCGTGTGTACTCCATAGCAGAGTACTGTGCACTGGTATAGACCAGTAATAGCCACACTCAACTTGTTGATGTGAAGCTGAACACTGCACTGCGAAGCATTACTGGAATCCTCAAGTCGACTCCAAGACCCTGACAGCCTGTGCTGTCGCATATTGTTCCCCCATCCATTCGTTGTGATGCCGGATCCATCCGGGAAGTCCAGCAAATCGAGGAAAACAAACATCTGTCCATCAGCGAGGACCTCAATGACATCCCTCACCACTGCTTGAAGTCATGCATGTACTTTTGGACCCACACGCTGAATCTCCAGCAATGTGACTTCAAGCCTGATGAAGCTTGGAAAGCCGAATGGAGTTAAGAAGAATTCACAAATACTTTGTGAAAGACCAGACACAGAAGATTCCTGGCTTTGATCTTCTTTGAAGCTTATGGGCAACTATAAACCTCATTTGCACAAACCGTGGCAGAGGCGGATACTTGATGCACAAATGGAAAATTACAAACTCTAAAGTGTGCGACTGGTGACCAAGAACAGACCATGGAACGTATAACGAGTCAATGCCCAATTCAGAAATATGAAGGAGGTATCACAGTGATTCCATCTGCTAGTCCCGATGCAATTATTTGGTTCAACCATCTAAATGTAAAATGATAGTTGTTGCTTTACATCTACAGCAGCCATGTGAAGATATTTTCCCAGTGGCCCTCCATCCTGCCACATTTAATGTCAGTGTAACTTTTTCCACTAGGGCTTGATTCTGTTCCCATTCAAGCTATGTGAATAAGACTAATCATACAGTCGTGTTATGAACTTGTTGATGTTCCTTTGCCAGAAACTATAAGGGCTCGTTCAATGAAAGGGATGGTAGCCTCAGTGAAATGTATCTGCAATGTGCACTCATTTGCAATCTTAGGGCTGTTGTGTAGAGTTTGGGTCTAATTTTCATGAGTCACTATTACAGGGATCGGCAACCTTTGGCACGCAGCCCATCAGGGAAATCCGCTGGCGGGCTGCGACGGTTTGTTTACCTACAGCGTCCGCAGGTTCAGCCAATTTCAGCTCCCACTGGCTACCACCTGGTTCACCGTTCCAGGTCAATAGGGGCTGTGGGAAGTGACGTGGGCTGAGTGATGTGCTGGCTGCAGATGCATCCTAAATGCCACATACCATTCAAAAAGGTTCTGAGACCATGTGTGCAGCACTGTGTGGCAATATATTTGGAGAGCAAGAATTACTGTAGGTAAGGAAACCCTGACATTCTTACATATTCCATTAAAAAGCAACCCAAAATCTATCAATCTTAATTATAATTATGCAATTAAGCATAATTATAATTAAGCATTTGAAATCTACAGAAAACCTAGTTAAATGCTTCTGTTAAAGTTATTTTAAGACAATTATTGTATTCTTGTTTCTTAACACTATAATTTCATCATCTTCAGCAATGATTGGTAGATTTCACTCTACCAAGAAATAATTATGTGACACTTGCAGTAGAGACATTTTGCTTCTGCTTTTTTTAATTTAGAAGAACAAGTGAAGAATTTATCATTTATTTAATGAGTAGTACAAGTATTACTAATGAGTAGTGTCGTCAATAATATAACCTCGATAGTATTCATCACAATGTATTTTTGACAGCTTTCCACGCCCTTTTTAGGGCTTACGTTCCACCCTCTGTCTCCATTTCCGTTCGTGTACAGGTTTGGCGCCATCAGCCATTTTGAATTTTTTTAAAAAATATGTTTGGATGGGGGGATGTTACGTGCTTGTGATTTGATATGTTTGGGTAGAGTGAGAGAGCTTAATAGAAAGGAGTTTTTTAAAAAAGAGACATTTTTGGTTAGGTTTAGCCATCAGCCATTTTGAAGAAAAACATTTATTATTATTTTTGGATGGGGGAATGTTGTGTGCTTGTGTTTTGAAAAGTTTAGAGAAAAAGTATGAAAGAACAGAGGCTGGTTAAGAAAGATTTACAAAAAACAAGATTTTGGTTAGGTTTAGAGGAAAAAAGGAAAGAAAGGTTATTTTAAATAAAAGAAAGCAGCAATAGTTTTAAAGGTTAGTAAGCACATGATATGTTAGAATTAAAAAGGACTTTAGAGAAGAGTAGGAATTATTTTGAAATAAAAGAGGAAAATGTAAAGGTGGGTTAAGAAAAGCATTTAAAAAGCATTATTTTGAAATATTGAATAAAGAAAAATATAAAGATAGGTTATTAGGTTGAAAGAGAGCAGATGACAGAAAAAAGGGAATTTTAAAATCTTTTAGAAAGTGTAGCAATGGGAGCTGCGATTCGCCAAATCTGCGGATGAGGCAGGTAAACAAACCGGCCCGGCCCTCCAGGGATCTGACCCTGGAGGGCTGCGTGCCAAAGGTTGCCGATCCCTGAATTAGAGGTAAAGAAGGCTGTTAGATGCCCAGAACAGGGAGATAAGAAGTTTGTTTCTTTTCCAACTTTTTAACTAGTGCAAGTAAAAGTTATATTATGTTTTGTAAAGGAATAAAGCTATATTTTATGAACATTTGAAAAGACAAGCGTATTTGAAGAAACAACCCTTTATTTAACACCCCAGGGTTACCAACCAGTTTATCAACATAATTTATAGTAATAATAAAAAAATTCCCCTATGTTTTTGCTAACATATTTGTCATTTTTTAGTGAGGACAATATGAAACAGCCTTTCTAAGTTAGTGGATTAGAAAGACCATATTGAAAGACAAGCATATTTTAAGAACCATCCCTCCATTTATCACTTTTACATATGTGATTTAATAAAAAAATAGCATGCAGAAAAACCCCAGGGTTAAAACCACAAACACACACACAACCAGTTTATAAAAGTAATTTATAGTGATAAAAAACGTTTTTCCCTTATGCTTTTGCTAACTTTGATTATTTTTTAGTGAGGATAATTTTGAAGTTGCAACAAAAGCACAGTTAACAAAAACAGCTTTTATCAATCAGTGGATCAGAGATAAGAAGACTGCTTCTCCCCCTGCCCCCCCCCCCCCACATTTTAACAAATACAAGTGAAAGTTATATTAAGCTTTGTAAAGGAATAAAGATATATTTTATAAACACTTGGAAAGACAAGCCTATTTGAAGAAACAACCCTTCATTTTAAGACTTTTACATATGTGGTGTAATAAAAAACAAGCATGCAGAAAAACCCCAGTGTTAAAACCAGAGACAACCAGTTTATCAAAGTAATTTATAGTAATAATAATAAAAAAGGGTTTTCCCCTATGTTTTTGCTAACATTGGTCATTTTTTAGTAAGGACAATTTGAAACAGCCTGAGAAAAGAAGACTGTTCCCCTCCCCCACCTTTTAGCAAATACAAGTGAAAGTTACATTAAGCTTTCATTTACTTAGGAATTTTAGATTTTAGTATGAATTTTTCTGTTGCATTATTTGACCGTTTTTGTTCTTAAATGTTTGCAGTCCATGGGCTGAGACATAGGTAAGGTACAAGCTATTTTTAACTGTTTATATGGACTTAATATATAAAAGAATACAAAAAGATAACCAAACAAAAACAGCTTTCCTGTAAATTGTAAAGAAAACTTTTAAAATTAGGGTACAGTTAAATCCCCCACATTTTAAAGTTTAGATTTATACAAAACACAAGAAAAAGCTGTTTGTGTGAAAAAGTAAACTTTTTTTAAAATCAGAGATAAGTAGTCTCCCATCCCCACACACTCATTCTTCTTTTCTACTGTTTTTTTAAATGTAAACCAAAGACAAACAAACTTGCTTGAACACGTGCAAGGAAGGCTTTTACAATAATAAAACAAAACCTTAAAAGACATGATTAAAGTTGTTTCTAAAAATGTGTTAGTTTGCTTTTAAGAGTTTAACCCGATTGAATTGACCAGAGGACAAAAATATAGTGTTATGGTGGTTTGTTTTTAAAGCATTGGCCTCTCCACCCCCCCCCGCCCCCTAGATAGGTGTGCATATGCACGTACGCTTGACTTCCACTTTTAATACCAAATACTGTCTTTGGAAAAAAAGACAAAAGACACAACGATAGAGAGCAGGACATAGAGATAAGAGAAGTGTCCTGAGTTTTAGGGGGAATACTGGTAGCTTATTTAGTTAAACAGTTGTGTAGTTAGCCCTTTTATGTTTATTGTTATGCTTTAGCCCCGGCAAGTGTTTGTCATTTAGAAACATTTCCACTTTATGACGTATTATCTCCCCCATCCAACTGACTATCAGAAATAATAAATAAGATTAACAAAAACATTGCAGGGTTACATACATGGAGATACTTTGTAGCAGGGCCTGCAAAGCAACAATCACAATTTTGTTTATTATTACCTTGCCTGGGGACCCTGGAGAATTTTTTTTTGTTTTTATATAACACTTATGCAAACTGTAACCTAGATGCTGTACAGCAGGGATCGGCAACCTTTGGCATGCGGCCAGCCAGGGTAAGCCCCCTGGAGGGCTGGGCCGGTTTGTTTACCTGCCGCATCCACAGGTTCGGCCAATTGCAGCTCCCACTGGCCACGGTTTGCCGCTCCAGGCCAATGGAGGCTGCGGGAAGCGGCAGCCAGCACATCCCTCGGCCCGCGCCGCTTCCCGCAGCGAGATGGCTCTTGTTTAAATTTCTTGGGATGATAGGATTGGTTCAGAAAAATATATTCTATGACGCAACGGTAGAACAGCTTCTGATTGGTCCAACCCAGAAGCGGACATAACTAGCCTGAGGGGCTGTGAGCCCGGGGAGCACTCTCTTTCCCCAGGACCAGCCGCAAGGATAAGGTTATTGCTTCTCTCTCCCCCCACCACCCTCCTCATACTTACTTCTCTCACTAACAGAAAAAAATGAACTTTCTCTCTCTCACTCAACCATGTAAAGTACTCACTAAGGATCTTTTTACCATGTGCTTACTAACCAAGCTGCACTTTATTAAAAATGTAAACATTCCCTTTATTCTGCCATGTGCTCTCTTTTAACCTAATAACCTATCTTTATATTTTTCTTTATTCAATATTTCAAAATAACTCTTTAAATGCTCATTTCTTAACCTCCCTTTATATTTTCCTCTTAGTTAACATTTTAAAGCTTTTTAAAATGCTCCTCTCTTAACCTACTTTATATTTTTTCTTTTAATATTTAATTTATTTTAAAATTACTACTGTTTTTTAATTCCTTTTTAATTCTAGCAAAAAATAATCTTTTTACCATGTGCTTACTGATCTTTACAACAAACTCCATTCTTACACAAGCTTGTGCCACTAAACACAGGCTTAAAAATGTAAAAATTCCCTTTATTATGCCATGTGCTCCATTTTAACCTAATAACCTGTCTTTTGTATTTTTCTTTAGTTAATATTTCAAAATAACCCTTTTTCAATGCTCATTTCTTAACCTATCTTATATTTTTCTTTTTTATTTCAAAATAGCTCCTGTTTTTCTCTAAACTCTTTTTTAATTCTAACAAAAAAGGATCTTTTCATCATGTGCTTACTAACCTTCACAACTATTGCTGCTTTCTTCTATTTAAAATAACCTTTCTTTCCTTTTTTCCTCTAAACCTAACCAAAATCTTGCTTTTTGTAAATCTTTCAAAACCAACCTCTATTCTTTCATACTTTTCCTCTAAACTTTTCAAAACACAAGCACACAATATTCCCCCATCCAAAAATAATAGTACATTTTTTTCTTCAAAATTACTGACGGCTTAACCTAACCAAAAATGTTTCTTTTTTTAAAAAACTCCTTTCCTTTAAGCGCTCTCATAATATCCAGCCAAATGTATCAAAGCACAAGCACGCAACATTCCCCCATCCAAACATTAAAAAAAAAATATTAAAAAAATGGACGACAGCACCAAACCTGTACATGAACAGAAATGGAGATGGAGGGTGGGACATAAGCCTTAAGCAGGGCATGGAAATCTCTCAAATACATGGTGTTTAATACTATCCAGGTTATACTACTGTCGTCAGATGTTTGGCTGTGTGCGTGTTCTCTCTGCATGCTGCACTGGGTCTGGCCAAATAGCTTGTACAACAGGCTCTGATTGAACTGCCCAATAAGACCACAAGACTTGGTTTAGTATCATAGGTGCCCAGCCCGGTTTATTGCCGACAAAGCACGGTGCTAATGCCCTGGCTGAATGGTTACAGGTACACTAACACATGTATGCCTGAGACAATGGACGCAGCTCAGTCAGTGATGGGACTTTTCACTGCGCCCTAGGCTGGACAAAGGGTTAAGGCAAGGTATCCCGACATTTATAGACTGAGACAAGCAATCTAGGATAAACAACTTAC
This sequence comes from Macrochelys suwanniensis, assembly GCA_033296515.1. Lineage (NCBI taxonomy): Eukaryota > Metazoa > Chordata > Testudines > Chelydridae > Macrochelys > Macrochelys suwanniensis. Next base: position 36,055,027 of record CM065781.1, on the reverse strand, counting down.
ATCACCTTACGCATTTCATGACATGTTTGTTACCTCCCCTTGTACTTTCCTCCTGATGTTTCAGACAAAACGTTCCTATTCACCACCTGTCTCTGTACCTTTACTCCTGATGTTTCAGACAAAATATCACCATCACTTTTGTCAAACCATTTTATCGTGTGCTAGGTTGGGGTGTTCTTGTGTTGGTCTGCTAGAATGTGTTTACATATGCAGTGTGTTGTAGCAATGCTAGCAATACCAGTGCCGAGTTTGAGTACTGGACACTGACTTGCAGGCAAACATCTACTTTTGACGGGTCCTGACTGTTGCTCAGAGTATAACTTTTGCTGACTTTGGTTCCGGTCTCAGGCCTTGCACCAGGCCCATGCTTCAGGCTCTTCCTTTCTACTACAAGTAGTACTAGTACTGGATGCTTTTATGAGAGAGTGGTGGGTTTTGTTTTGTTTTAAAAAAGGAAAGAGGTAAAGGCATCACTTCTCCTCCTATCACGCATAACATTCTGTTTCGTGCTGTCACTTGAAGGGGAAAAAAGTGGGAAGGAAAATTGGTACCAGAAAATTACCCGCAAGTTGAGAGCAGCAGATGGAGCTGCCATCATGTGAATTTTGGGAGAAAAATAGGGACCTACTTTAAGAGTGCAAGTATGGTCTAGTGGTTGAAGCACACAGCAGAGGTCTGGGTTTAATTCCTAGCTCTGACACAGACTCTGTGTCTTGAACATCTCACTTCACCTCAGTCTCTGTAAGAGGATTAGTAATGCTGGCATATGTCACATGAATGTGGCAAGACTTTGACTAATACTGACAAAGTGCTCTGAGATCCTTTCAGGGTAGGATGCTGTTTAAGATGTATTACTGGGAAGAATCCACTACAGTACAGAGATCTTAAAAAGGACTCTGTAAATCAAATGTAGAAACACCATGCTCTGTCGTGTGTCACACACACCCTCTGAACAGGCTATGTCGGGCATCCTGGCACCAAACGACTAAGAACAAATATATATTTTGAAAATCAAGCTCTTTATCAAAAAAATGAATCAACAGGGAACCATTCAGCAGCAACTCTGATTTTTTTTCTCCCCTGAATCATATAAAATGATATAAGAAAAAAGTTGAACCCTTTGGCCATTTTAGGTCACCTTAAAGATTTAGATGTTTTAAGAAGCAGTTGCCAACCTTCAAGATCTTGTTTGGCATCAAATCCAAACAGCCAAATCAGTGTTTGAATGACATTTCTGCTTGTGAATCAAAAGCTATTAAAATAGATGTCTCACCTCCTGTGCTGTCAAGATTGCACTTTTTATGAGCTATTGTCAAGTATGTCAAATTAAAACTAATTGATGTTTAGATACTAAAATACTGTGTAGGTTCCTTGATAACTTCTTTCTCCAAGCAACCTCCGGGGCCTAGCAAGATTTTGCAATGTTGAAGCCTTCTAATGGCATTCTGATGGTGTTAGTCCATGTAAATGCTTTGTGAGCTCAATTCAGAGGCTGAGATGTAGATCCATAATTCTCACTATGCAGAGTGGAAGATTTTTGTGTCAGGTTTTGCTGCAGCTCACTGTGGAGATGGAACCTATTGTGAACTAGGTATTGAAACCTCTTTTTCAGTTGGTTGTAGTTATGTTTGCAGTTATGTTTTAAGTACCAATGAGTGGTATTTCAGTTCTGGTTCATATTTACACAAAATTCTGCTCTAGACAGCACTTTGAGATGAAGCAAGGACACCAGCTGTCTATCTCCAGTTTGCAGGATCCTGCTGGATAGGTTAGGATTCCTGAGGTATGGGTTTAGTTATGCCCTCTGCTGCGCCTCTGAAAAGGAGTAGCATGCATCTCTGTGTATACTGCAGAGGAAGTAGGCTTAGGAATTGCCCTCGAGGAGAGAGGTCAGAACATCCAGGGTTGGCTGGAAAACAAGAATTTGGTTTTGCAAAAAAGTCAAGATTTTGACATTTGTTTTCTTTCTGCAGCAGAGCAAAAACTAGGTCTTTCAAAAATTTGGTGTTGGGGAGCAGGAAGTGATCAACTCATGAATAGCCCAGTGGTTGGGGTAATCATCTAGGATGTCAGAGACCTAGGTGCAGGTCTTTGCGCTGAATCATAGACAGCAGGGACTTGAACTTATGTCTCCCATGTGAGCACACTAAACACCAGGCTATAGAGCTGATCTCTCCTGTTGGAGCTGTTCTGTTTTGTATAAATGATTAAATATTCGTTGGGCCAGAGAAAAAGTGTAATCATGTGACTCACTGGCTGGTGCACATGAGGGTGGCTGGATGTGGCATAGCCAGCTCTCATCCTTTATGCCTCTTGCTGATGACGTTCTGGCACAGCAGAAGTCTGGTTTTTTTCTTGTGCCTCAGCTGGAGAGTTTGTGACTCATGCAGGAAGTTCAGCCTTATTTTTTGACTTTTGTGCCTGCCAGCTGTTGGCTCGAAGATCTTCACATCCTCACCCTAGATAGGCCAGAAGGGGTACCCAGGCCTGCCCTCTTCTCTGGGTTTCAGTCTAGATGAAGCAGATGAGGTCTGTTGCAGACCCTCTTACGTATTCCTAGGCTGCTTCCTGTCATGGCCTTTCTCAGTCATTTCCCCAGCTGACTCTTCCCCAAACAAAGGGGAGCCAAACTAGTTATGAAACAAAAGATTCTGCCCCAGGCCTAGCTGCCACCACAAGGGTCTGACAATTGGTCTCTGGCTATGCTGTAGCCCAGCTGATTCTTCCTTAAAGGTAGTCTCTGACCCCAGCCATTTCTTCCTTCCCACAGATAGCTCAAAAAGTCTGATCCCTCCCCCAGTCAGCCCCCAGTGAGCCAGGCTTTTCCTCTAACTCCTCCCTCCAGTGTTCGGTTGGTACACCCCATCACATAGACACTGATGCTATAATCCGATGGTGAGGGCACTCACCTCAGAGGCGGGAGATCCTGGTTGGTCAGAGCAAGGGATCAGGTGGAGCAGGGACTCAAACCTGGGTGTCCCATATCGCTAGCGAGTGCCTCCTGGAGTTTGGTCTATGACTCCTGGACCTAAGAAAATTCCTGATATTTTTATTGAAACCAATTTTTTTTGAGGAAACAACAGCATTTTCCAACAAAACAATTCCCAACCAGCTCTAGAGAAGGTACTCCTTGGAGCTGTGGTGCACTGACTCTGACTCATCTTTGGCAAAGTGAGAGTTGCGGTTGCCATAGGTAGAAGTTACAGTAACTTGGGTGAGAAATAAACAAGGCTTGGAGTAGAGTGTTCATAGTAGGAATAGAGAGGATTTGGAGAAGTTGCTGAAGAAGATTAGGTAGATGAGGTAATGGCTCTCTCACCAACAGACGGTTCAACAAAAGAGAAGTTTTGGAGTTTACACACAGCTCCTCTTCAGGTCTGGGAAACTTACACAGGGTATGTCTACGCTGTAGTTAAATTTCCTCTTAACAATACAGAACAAAACAAAAACTTACCACCACCCCTGAGCATCGCTAAGAGGCAATATTTCCCCACTTGCAAGGTTTTTAATTGCAGTGTAGACATGCCCTGTCTCCAGGAAGAAATGCAAAAAGTAAACAAACACCTGAAGTGGTATAATGGAAGTTAGGTTTTTAAACAGCCATTAATTCTCACTAATCAGAGATAATATTAATAACAAAGATGTGGGATATTTTTAAAATGATTTTTTTCATCAGACCTTTAGTTTTTTCATCTCTTTCAGCTTATGAGCAGTTCTGTTCCACATTCAGCACAAAACAGCCTTCCAGGAGATTAAAAATAAGTGTCAGACCAAATCTGTCATTAAAGCCTTCACTCTCAAAACCAGCCTGACATCAATAAGGTTCCTGTTTACTAGCATGATGGCTTGTTGTCGACTGTTTCAAATGCCAGAGCTCTTTTAAATACCACTAACGTTGCCAGCTCCTCATTTAAACACATATTAGTGAGGTAATCCTTCAGTCATAAACTTGCCACTAAGACATAAAGGGGATGATTGCTGACATTCTGTGCCCTTTTCAGAATTACCCAAGGGAAGGAATATAATGAATATCCCAGACTCGGAGTGACCCTGGACTCTTGATATAAAAGCAAAACAAAAAAAAATATGACAGCAACTCTCCCCCCGTCTTCTTTTAATTCAAATCACTTGATGAAATAGTTTGGTCCATGAAGCATCTTTGCTTAGGTGCCTGAAGCCCTCATTAGCTATATATCAAGTTTGACATCTGATATAAGTTAGTTAGTGTGTGTGTGTGTGTGTGTGTGTGTGGTCTTCTCCCATTTCAGTTGAATGGACACCCACACAAGATGCACAACTAATTGACAATCCTCAAGCTGATTTACTACAACAGTCTGCGGTGCTGCAGGCTCTAGTGGGTCCTGCTGAGATACGACTGCTTTGGTGCCAACCTCAATATAATATAAAATAAAAATCAATACATTGCATCCCTTATCTCCCAAATGTAGGAAAATGTATTCTGCAAATCTGTATGTGTCGAGCAGATACACTCATTTGTAACAATGCTTTAATTAATTATCCTGAAAGCATAGGAACGGCAACTCTCCCTAGGCTAGCCTCAGTGTGATATTATTGTAGTGTGTGTGTTTTGATTAGAAAGATCAGATTTTTAAACCTGTGCAAAATGGTTATTATGAAACAGCATGAGGCCATTGCATGTCTATCATCTGAGGAGCTTTAAAAACATGTATTTGTTAACCCCACAACACCCTGGGAAATTATTACTTCTCATGCAGGTAAACAGAGCAGCAGAGAGGTGAAGTGACTTTTCCAAGTTCATGCAGACTGTCAAAGATGTAACTGGGAACAGAACTAGGGGCCCTTACCTGGCTAGTTCAGACTGCCTGGATGGTCCTGTTTGGCTGATGCAGGTTTTAATTATGCAGGCAAATATGACTGCATGGATAATGGGACTCGTGTAATTGCTATTACAAAAATGGAACAAAAGTAATTATTTGCAAAAACAATGCTGATGAAGAGCAGTTTGAATAATTACTGTCCCTTGACTGCTAGGAAGCTGAAGGGCTCTGACCTTACCTTTGTGTCATAACACAATTGTGGTGAGTGAGCATCCAGTATATTATCCCTCCTTGCTCCTTTTCTTTGTCTGGGATCCTATATACGGCTCAGTTAGTACATGTACCTATTTCACCTTAGTGTAATTCCATTGGGATTGATGAAGTTACATTAGAGATAAAGTTGGCCCCACAATCAATCACAAGTTTTGACTGTGTAGAATTTTGTAGTGCACAAAACCTCTTCACATCCCTTATTTAAAGAATGTGCCATCAAGCAGGTTCCTCAAATCTTCAAATACGTCACCCTCCAATGGCCTGCCTAGTTCTTTCCAGAATAATTTGTCCCCACTGCAGCTTCTTTTGCTGCCTTGTGGGAGTCCTTTCGTCCCATTAGTTTATAAGCTCTGCGTAAAGAAGTTTCTCCTCAAATTCTTTGGAATCACATCCTGATCTCAGTTACATCAGTGTTAAACAGGAGTCATTTCATTTATAAATCCAAATTGAAGTCAGTGGTGTGACTGAATTTGCATTAGTGTAAATGAAATCTGAAGCTAGCATTTAACAGCTTTCATTGATTCAATTGGTTCCATTTCTTTTTGTCAGTGAGTCTGTTATCCTCTTGACCAAATAGTAAATGCCCACATTGTACCTTTAGGAAATATATATATATACATCTTGATGGGAGTTAGGCTAAAACTCTGTTGTGTTATTGGGTACAGATGTGAATATTCCAAACCCAGTTAACACATGTGCCCACATTTTGAGGAAAGGGAGTGATTCCAGTATGTTCATGTCCACCAGTTACTTCTCTGGGGGCAGAGATAACGGGGAGGAAGAAAAGCACTTGATTACTTTGTAATAAAATTCACCACATTATTTGAAAACCATGACTGGTCTCAGTTATAACTTTGGTGAATCTGATCCAGTCTAAATCCTATAAAATATTTAGGGCCACTTTCTGCCAGCCTTACTCATGCTGGACAGTGCCTTTACCTGTGAGTACTCCCATCAGTTTCAGTCCGACTAACTATCGGAGTAAGGTAAAGTAAAGGGGACATAATCTGGATTTTACATTATAACCAGTCCAGACATACTTGGGATGCAGCCCCCCATTTGTACCATGTTCAGCTTGCTCTTGAGGATAATGCATGATGGACTGAGTGACTTTAAGTACAGTTGTTGTCCGTACCCCTACAATGGCTGGGCCTACGTCTTGTGGTTACTGTTCACCAGCTGGTCATGCACAATATTAGAGTCAACTGTTGATTACAGCTGAACATTCCCAAACTTGGAAGAACTTTTGGATCAGGAGCTGCACTTTGCAGCCCGAGACCTGTCCCTGCTATTAATGCAGCATTTCTATCCCTTGCTTGGTGTTAAACACACCCTAGAATTACATCCTTTTGTACGCTCCTCCTGGCCTGTTTCCTGTTTTCTCAATTCTGCAGCAGCTGGAGCCACTCCTGGCTACTGCACCAAACACTTCACACAGCTGCATACACTGGTTTTATTAATGTTTTCCATTTCTCATCCTGTTTGCTCACTGATGACTCTGGCAAAAGGCACACTCTCTATTTGAGTCAAAAATAGTTCAAACCCTAAACATCTCTCTGAAAATAACTAATAGGTCTTCACAGATCTGGATGAAAGAAAAAAAAAAGTCAATGACATTGCTGTGGTGTGCATATGCCTTGAAATAACTTACAGGTTAGATGCTACCCACAAATCTTTCTTCCTAGCCATTTTTGAAGCATGTTAAACTGATATTAATTAAAAAAAAATATAACAACAAACCTTGCTTATTGGTGCTTTGCTAAAGTAAATGTTCTGCAGAGCCACTACTTCCCTGCAGGTGTCACTGCGCTCACATGTCCTGTGTCTCTCTTGAACAAGGGTAACCAATAGAGCCATCAATAAATCAATACCAGAACTGAGTGTGCAGAATCTAATAGCTGATTTCATTACATCAAACTGACAAGGTGCAAGCCGTCTAGTTTGAGGAATGTGATTAATTTCACCAAGGGAAGTAAAACCAAACATAAAATTAATCAATAATCTGAGACAAATAACTATGGATCCTATTAACTCAATGTTCTTAATTTTGAGCAACAGTTTGTCATTAGCTGAAATTCTGGGCTGATTTTGCTCTGGTAAGTAATGCGCTTTGAGAGACCTACTTCTAGGTTTGCAATTATTCTTGCAAAGGCAAAAAGATTGTAAATTAAGGGATTATAGACACAAACAAATGCATTCATAATTCTTCTTGTCCTTCAGCAGTACAGTAGTTATGAGTAATGGAGCCCACGTCTGAAGTCACATTTAGTTAATGGAATCATACTCTTGGTTTAATTTTGTAACTCTGGTTTTTATTGTTGCCACCCAAGTTTGCAAGTCAGCAGCCGTGAGTCTTTGAAGTGATTTTATGTGAGATGGGTGGACTTGGAAAGGCAAACTTCTGATATATTTGAGACAGAGAAGGTTGAACTAAGACATTAAAATATCCCTGTCTATTATATTTCTAATGCATCCATCATTAGGTATGTGGGTAGGATGGTCATTTTACCTCCAACACTTCAATTCTAAAGTCATGAGCAGCCATTGACTGGAATGCCATCATTTCTAGAAAAAAAAATCTTGCATATGCCACATACAAATGCTTGAGACAGCTGAGGATGGGTTAGTGAATCCTGCTGGGTTTTCAAAGCCTGGTGGGACATAGACAATGGATCGTAAAGGAAAATTTTGCTAAGAAGTTTTAGTCTTGAAGAGTTTAATTCCATTCGGCAACACTGAGTTAAGGTATTCAGATGCTTCTGTGAGGCACACTGAAATGGAAAGAAGAGGCCCTTACAAAAGGCATTCCTTGCAAAAATTTTAAGGATTTAGAACTTATTGGGTTTTTTTAAAGTGAAATATGCATGAGAAGGAGATGTTTCATTGACAGCATGCAGAAATTTGACTTCTCTGATGGCTTCAGTACAAAACCAGCTATTTAAACAAAACAGAAAGTAAACCAAAACTTGAGGAGGGTGCAAATCCTGAAAAGAAACCACAAAAAGTTGTGCTCATAAATCTACCAAATATCTCTCAATGACACACAGCTCTAGTCTGAGAATGGAGAACATGAAAAACGGGAGGGCTAGGGGAAGCAATAGTGTGGAAGGAGGTGCAACATACAGGAAAGCAGTTAGAATTGAGAGCAGTTAGGGGCAGAGCTATACAAAGCCTTGAAGAGAGAGGACTCTCTTTTGCCTGAAAGAAGGTAGCCCACAACATAGCAAAGTCAATTTCTGAGATTTTACCTCCGTGTTGCCTACATGAAATGGTGATGAGTGCTTTAGTAATGACCAGAACAAGACTGGCGATGAAACACTGAGGAGAAAATCCCTTGGTGGGTAAAGTGAATAGGAGGACATGGACTGTGTCCCACCACCACCTTACTCTTGCTAGTCATAGGGTCAGAGTGTGGTCTGTTCTGCATGCCTACATGGGGAAATAAGGGGAAATAAAGTACCCCCTACTTCCCTCTGCCTGCTATCCTTATCTCAGGTAGCTACATAGATTGAGTTGTAGTGTCCAAATGGCTGCTAATCCCCATCTCCTTGTCTGTGGGGGGTGGTAAGGGTCAGAGAATGGGTGAAGCCATGGATATACCCTTTGCATACCCCTCCCTCCATGTGCCAGCATAGTAGGGGACAAACACTGGACCAGGTATAGTGCTGACAAAACTATACACTCCCCCTCCAGAGCAGTGGAAAACCAGGTGGCAATTTGTGGCTGCCTAAGTCACAATTTGTTATACTCTGCTGAGAGCACAAGAGAAAGCAATGTGTTGCGGCATACATGGGTTAGATCGTAAAGTGACAGCTTCACTATGCCCATAGTGAGGCATAGTGCAAATCCTTCAGCAGCTATGAGCCTTGCTGAAAGGAACTCCCTGCATTTGGCTGAGGAGAGCAGATAGATGTCAGGATGTTTTGCCACAAATCTCAGCTGTTTGTTTTCTGAAGGGAATAAGGGAAGGCACTACAGATTTAAAGCAATAATATTATGGAATGTAGTCGGGGGTGGTTAATTTTATTTTATACTCTTTTAAAAAACAAAACCACCACCACTGTCTCTCTAGGCACATGTGCATTTAATTTACTAACTCAGTACAGCTCAGCTCAGCTGCAGTGTCTGTTTTTTTCACAAGGAGGTTCCTGACAGTTCTTACTTGCTTTGAGGTGACTGAGCCATATGAAAGTCAAGTGATTTGTGGCTGTCCTTTTTGCCTGCAGCAGCAGAACACCTAGGGAGCTGATCTGAGAGGACCATTCTGGCTGTGAGCTTGGGAAGAGTGGAAAGGAAGTTAGAATCAAGGTATCTCTCCTGCGTAGCAACAGGCGAACATCAGAAGGCTTAGAGGTTCCATGTGGATAAACTGAAAGTCAGCGCTTACATGGAGTTTGTTGATTTATTTTTTTAACCTTTTGGGGCCACTCTTACAAAGAGCTCAGTTCTTCCCATGCAAATCCCCTCCCTCCAGGCCCTGCTCCCCGCATCTCCTCTGTCTTGGTTGCCAGAGATTTTTCTTTCAGTTCTGAGAGGGGATGAAAACTCCATTTCTCTCCTCTATGCAGTTCCATGGGAAACCCAGAGTTCCCAATGCTAGCCCCCACCTTTGTATAAACACTGCAGCCCTACCATAACATCTTTAACCTCCCCAAACTTTGGAAAAGCTCTAATCCAGCTATGGGGCTTGCATTCCATATCTATCTATCTGTTAGATAGACAGACAGATAGATAGATAGATGGCTTTGAGGGTGGCCTGGAGCTATCCTCTCCCTTTCTAACTCCTTCTTGTGGTGAGTAGGCATCTCTCTGCTCCTCTCCCTTCACAATGGCAGCTGTGCAGTAGTTCCAGCATCCTGAAGTGCAGGCCTCACTGCTGTAGAATACTCTTAATGGATCCCAGGGCAAATCATATGCCCCAGGACTAACATTTGTTTAAATTGCAATCAAATGCCAACACAGAGATGGTTGGAGGTGCTGAACTCTGCCATAGGATCTCCTAACTGTAAAGGGAAGAAGATATAGGATATGGGGATATCATCAACCTCCTTATAGGGGAAGTCTGTGGTGGGCCTGATTGGAGGGTTGTGGTGATGGTGGGAAGGAGTAGAAGCCACATTTAAACCATGGAGAAATGAAGACTGGTCCTTAACTAAACTTATTTTGATCCTTGCAAAGGTTTGGATCAATGAAGGAGCAAGTGTTCTGATTGGGTATTATTTTAAACTAATTGGTTCACTTACCTATTATTCCACCTATCCTGGGTAGAAAATTCCAGTCTACTGACTCTAGCTTTCTATAGGATCTATCTGTCTGTCATCTCTAATGTACATGTCTCTGTAGTATTGGGGAGATCTCTTGTACTGTTTTATTTTTTGCAGATAGGGAGGAACTGTACTTGGAATTACCCATTATTCTTCTTTGGGTGTCTGCACTGTCTTATTTCAGATGATATACGCCACGAAAAGCAGGACTCACACTGAGTAGAAAACAATCACACTTTCCTTCCAGTTTATTATTTTTTCTCCAAGGGTAAACAGAAATCCAGTCCCAAGCACAGTTGCTCTAATGATCAAATATCAAGGAAGATACATCTAATCAAATCAAATTTCAATAATTCTTTTCAACAAGTAGAGAACAAGCAGCTATGAAATACATCACCCTACCTCAAAGATTATTAAATTACAAAGGCAATGCTGAAAGAAAAGAATTCCAATTATAGTGGAAACACTATAATTAGGACCAACAAACACCATTACAGTGGGTGGCTCTTAATTTTTGTTATTTAAATTGTGCTTGATGAGGTAAGAGGCCTTTCACAGATGATAGCACAGGCATTATTTCAATGCTCAAGATTAATTAGCAGAGTAGAACTGAAAATTGACATATTAGGTGAGTAGAAAGGAGAACTTTGATTTGAACATAATTAGCAAATTTTGAACAATTATAAACCACAAATTGCTAGCAATCATTCTGTTCCTAAGTCCCTGAATGGAAAGATACCACTTTTTTCAATGTACAAGATGAATAGAAACAAACACAGAATGAGCTGCTCTTTGATATCACAATAAGGAGACTATGGGAACAAAATTCTGGGTTCTATTATAATTCAACCAGTCAGAACTCTACCACTTTCTACTGTTTGGAAAGTGTGAATAACAAGTAAGGACAGGGACTTAAACATGTAAATACAGAAAGGAACTGTTTACGAGTATCAGCAGAGTGACAAAGCAAATTACCAAAGGGAAAATTAAAGGCTATCAGGAAACATTTCTTAGCCTTGATATTCGATCCACTGAAATAATCCTCCAAAAGCAAGCAAAGTAATCCACATGGTTTGAGATTAAGTAAACTACCAGAGGACATAATATGGGGATCTAAACTTCTATGAAGATGCTTGTTTGAGGACCTCCCTTGGTTTTATTATATGAATTTGATATGCAAATATTTTATTTTCCAACCTTTCATATTCTTAAAAAGGAGAGATGAGTTCACACAACACAAGTCAGATCTGGATTTCAATTTAAAAAACCTAATACTTCAAGGGTGTTTAGAATTAGAGCTCATTTATTCAGCATATCTGAGTGTTGCTCAATGCAGGATCTCAAGCCAGGAGAGTGGCAGGTCAAATGTGGCTATATGACACCTTTGCAATGCTCTGATCCCCAAGGCTCTAGGGCCATCTTAGTCCCTGAATAAGTAAGAGTGTCATTGAGCATTGTGATGGGGTGGGATTCACAAAGCTATATAGACACCTAACACCCACTGAAATCATCCCACCCAGGATGTCTACCCCACACAGGGTTAATAAGGGCCTGAGAGGCCAACTAACTAACCTCTTTTCTCATGGAGGGTGGGCCAGGCCTAATTAAAGATGAAGCCGGATGGTGCTATAAAGGAAGGAAGTCTGGAGCTGACTGGAACTTCAGTGGGCGAGGGAAAAACTCTGCAATTGCTCATTGGGATTAGAGTGTGGAGAAATGAAGGGAACAAGGGAAGGCTTCTGCAGGGCAAGGAGGATGCCCACTGAGAAGGGAAGATACAGGACTGTATCAAGCTACTATGACTGACTTTGACACAAGGGTGGGAACCAGACCTCTGGGGAGAACCCCTGAGGATTGTTGCTCATTACCAAAAGCCCAGAAAGTGCTGGGGAAAAGGCTAATGGTAGGAAGGAGTGCAGAGGCCAGGGAGCTGATGAAGCAGACCTGGGATGCTTGTCCTAGGGTTCCTGGACTGGATCCATTGTGGAGGATGGTCCGGGTTCCCCTAATAGCCACAGGGAGGTGGTGTGATGCTCCATGACATAAGGGGATAAGGATGACTTAAAACCCTTAAAGAAGAGTAGTGAGGACCCTAGGAGCCAGAGTTGAGGGCTGAAGATCAGACATAAGGATTGAGACTACTATTTGTTGGACTCTTAGTTACCCTGGAGGGGGTAGAACTAAAATGTGAGCTGCCCAGAGAATTGAGTCATAAGAAGAAGTGGATCACCACAGGACTGGAGCAACCATCAGCAGAAGGTGCTAGAGAGAAAGCTATAAGGGGGCATGCCAACAATGAGTCCTCCCTTCTAGAGGTATGCTCTAACTCAGGGATTGTCAACCTTTGGCACACAGCTCGCCAGGGTAAGCCCCCTGGTGGGCCAGGCCAGCTTGTTTACCTGCTGAATCCACAGGTTTGGCTCATTGCGGCTCCCACGGCTGCGGTTCGCCGCTCCAGGCCAATGAGGGCTGCGGGAAGTGGCGACCACACATCCCTCGGCCTGCGCCACTTCCCGCAGCCCCCATTGGCCTGGAGCGGCGAACCACAGCCAGTGGGAGCTGAGATCGGCCGAACCTGTGGACACGGCAGGTAAACAAACCGCCCATCCCTCCAGGGGGCTTAAATGTTGGTATGCGGCCCACCAGGGTAACCAATCCCTGCTCTAACTCATGGCAACTGAGTTAAAGGGACTACTGTACTAGTCTAGTAGCATGGTGAAAACACGGCATTGCTTATCACCAGCCACATAACGTCTCAACACATCCTCTCTGCCAGGGCATCTGGAAGGGATTGGCATGGATCTAGCTATGCTGGCTGTATGCCAGATGACTCACATCTGTTAAAAGTAGGGATCAGCCCAAACCAGAACTTTGGATCCAAAATCTAGCTCTACACTTTGTGTAGCCCTATTCTCTACTGCCTTGCATCTTGTGTTGTCATTTATATGTGTACAAAGATGTTAAATCAGATCAGAATTCTCCACTCATTTATACCAGTAGGGTAGCATTTTACACCCACTTTGCACAGGTGTTAAAAGCAATGTAAGGTTCCAGGCAGTGGAGAATAAAGCCCTGCATTTCTATAATAAGACATGCCAAAAACCTGGAGCTAGACCAATGTTCCCTCTAATTTTTGACAGGCCATGTGCGCAAAAAATTTCCTCTGTGCAAATTTTTGACAGGCAGTGTGCGCAAAAAATGTATTCTATGGAAATTGTTGTGCTTCTGTGCAAATTTTTGTGCATGCGGTGTTTTGCCGTGTGCGCGGGGTTTTGGATCTGTGTGCGCGCGCACACGCGCACAGCTTAGAGGGAACAGTGATCTAGACACTCTGTAGCTTGGGAGTTCAAAATCAGAACCTTTCCAAATTCTGAGATGTTTGGAGTCAGTCTTCAGATCTGGTCCAGTGATGAGTTAAGCTTTCAAATCCCTAGGACTACATTTTTAGTTCAGCCCATTTCTACTTTACACCAACTTGTTATTGTTATTTGTTGAATAGCCCCACAAGTGCATACGTCAGTTTATGACTGGTAGGATAGACCAGAAAATTAGAAGAACTGTTAAAGAATATTCCAGTAATTCCTGAGTTTATGTTTGTAACAGCTAATATTGGCTTTGCTTCTGTTTCTCCAAAGACGTCCTGTCATCCCCAACTAAACAGCAAGAACAATTCCTGACATTTCATGTTAGACCTCCCAATCTTGCCTTGTTGTTTCCTTTCATGACAATCCATTTTGTTTATAAATTGTGGCTTCATACCTTTAATATTTGTTAAAATGTTCTTGCTCGATTGATCTGTGCTGGGTGTACCAACTCATTGGCTTACCAAAGACCTGATTGATTGTGTCTGGGTGCATACAAAAATGAATTTTCTCTCCATCACTGGGGGTTAGGCTTCAGTAGATATAACATGGGGGAGGGCTTCCTCTGTGTCAAGACCAATACAGTAGGTCAGACTGAACTGTATGCTAGAATATCATTCTCTGAGAGTCTGAATGAGTCGGGGGATGGTGAATCATAGACTAAGTCACCAGTTCCAGGCCAGGTACTGGTACCCATCAAAAGAAACATAAAAAATTTACCATCTGATGCCTGTTCTGCCAGTTCTTTTTTAAACACACAAGTCACAATTTCAGCCCTATTGAGACCTGTTGCTTATTGACCTCACAAACACCACTGCCACTGTTGTCAGAAAGTGGGTACGTATCAGCAGAGAGGCCGGGGCCAATGAATATGCCATCAACACTGAATTCATTTTTCCTCACTACAAGTTTACCTAGAAACTTCGTTGATTGGTTGGTAGAGGCTCAACTTCAATCATCTCCCACCACCTCTCATCTGGTGAAGGTTGATCCATTGCTGCTCTCATTGTAGCTCCTTGCTCACCTCCTTGAGAACTAAGCATTTAAAAAAAGCAGCTGAGCCCTGCCACTTATAAACTAATCTACATCCAGTGAGTTGTCAGCAAGTCTACTTGAAGGATGTAATCATCAAGGAGGGAGAGAGATTATTTAATATGGTGTATAACGGTATGAAGGGGGGAAACTAAAGGAAAACGCAGATTGAATCTCAAGAAAAACTTCCCAAGCGTGGTATTTTAAATATCTATCAGCTGTGTTAATGGAGCCTGCCTCAAAATTAGGCACATCACAATATATTATATAAGATAATGAGAAAGAATGTATCACCACAGGGTGCTCAGTTCAAGTCTCCAGCTTTAGGTCACAAGAAAAGAGATAGACCTTATACAGTATCTTCCCAACTTAAAACATCTCCAAACCAGTCTCCCCTATCATCCCAACACCTCTCCCACCTTGTGTCACCCAATCAGCCCTCCCAACTCCAAATAAAGCCAGGGACAGCAGGTCAGTCTTGCAGCTTTTCCTGAAAGTCACTGGATTTTGGCTTTGGCAAACCAATGAGGGAAGTAAATTCCAGAATGTGAGCACTTTTCCCACAAACCTCCTCCCATTTATGACAGGAGATTGCTGCTAGTTTAACAACAGTAAATAATCTCAACTGTCATGACGATGCACAAGAAGGGAAGCAGATCTCTTGGATAGCAGGGACCCCAAACCATTTGAAAGGTCAAAACCAATACTTTAAACTTCACTTGGAAGTGAACTAGTAGTCAGGGCAGATGATGGAGCACATCTGTAATCTGCAAAAGACCCTGCATAATAAGCAGACTGTTGCATTCTGTACTAGCTGAAATTTCCAAATGGTTTGAAGGGACAATCATTCCCCACCTAGAGAACACTGTAACAACCTAATCTTGAGGTGACAAAAACATGTTTCCCCATCGCAAAATCCCTGCAACATTCAAAGAAAAGTACACAAGCTTATTTACAAGTGCAGATGTTTAGAAGCATTCTTGACAAGTGCTGCTACTTGGGTATCTGGCAGCAGCTAGGGATCTAATGAGAACTCCAGGTTATCACATTGTGGAATAATTTTCCCCGGATTATGGTGGAAACTCAGTCACTCGGACCTTTTAAAATTTTGGACAAAGCGCTAGAAATTGGACTTTCAGGAACAATTCCTAGCAGGGGTGTGTGCTATGGAATCTAATAGTTCTTGTTTACCTCTTTTCTTTGATTCTGCACACCTGAACTTGCTATTACCTACCCTTCATACCTTTCTGTATTTACTGTACCCATCTGCACTCTTAGAAAATGAAGTTCTTTTGAGTTCCTTGAAATTCCATGAAGTGTTTATAGGGTCAGTGACTTAACATCTATGGCTGCAAGTTCTCTTATCAATGATGAGACAAGAAGTCAGTTATAATGTAAGAATGGTGCATTATAAACTAATGATAATTACATTTTACTTATCAGCCGTTATTTATTTTGTATTTGTAGCCTGAACCATATATGTCCCTTTTGGTAGGTTAGCACAGCTAGTGATGATAATGTGCAACAATTCTTCTGCTCATATAATACAAAGTCTGAAGTTGTGGCTGGCCCTGCACAGGGATACAAGGGAAGGAAGGAGAAATGTTATGCTTCTAGGATCTTACTGGGGTTTGGTTTGTTCTATCTTCAATAAAGTGTTTACAAATGCTTATGAAAGATGGTACTCAAAGCACAACCCTTGCATTCCTTCAGCTGATTCTGTCCAACAGGATGTCAGATACTGTGCCAGATGGATGTTGGGTGATCTTGGGATGAACACAAATTTGCTGATGCTTGCTCACACAGCCACTGATTCCAATGTATCTGTTGGCATGCAGGGGGATTTATAGATTTGCTTGCTTGTTGTATCTGTGTCTAGAGTAAACAGAAGCTAATGTACTCTGGGTCTATAGCACATTGCTATACAAGAACAACAAAAGGCTAATTTACATTGATCTTGGGGATTATGCAGTGAGTCTCAGTTTGCCTTTATGTTTCACATACTGAAAGACATTCTTTTTTGCTCTGGGGCTAATAACCAAGATTCAAGAAAGGAATCATAATTGTGTGGAAGATATATGAAGGATGAATATCTTGCAGATGCTTCCTCAAGAGTTACAGCGCATTCTTGGGAAAGTGGGAAGGATTTCCCCAGGATGATACTATACAGTATCACTTCTCTGGACAAGATATGATGAAAAAGTGGAATTTATGGCTGCAGGAGGTGTGCTGTAGTGGGGCCAGATCAGGCTGGAATGGCATACCAGCACTTTTGCTGCAGGGAGGATGCCATTTTGTTGTCAAAATGGCATCCTCCACGCATCCCTCACACAGCATGCATGTGAGGTCACGCTGGTGGGGGCATTCGGTAGTTGCCCATTCAGGACTATATCCTACGTGGAAGGTCATCTAATCTAATACCGTGGTTGGGTTTCTTAGCTGGATGAGATGGGGATGTTCTTCCTATGAAGCATCAGTTATTGGCAGCATATCGCACAAGAGGGAACAGTACTGGTGTAGCCCCAGAGTTTCATCTTGAACAACAATTTGAGGGTGGAATTTGATATGGTAAATCCCCAGTATAATATTCATATCCATTTTCAGCAAGTGTGGATGTGAATCATGATTATGTGACAAACTATATACTGCAGTGATAGGCACTTTAGAAAGATAGATAAATACATTATTCCAAGGGTCACAAAATTCTTTAAAAATATTCATTTTTCCTTATGTTATATTCACCACATTTACAGATGGGGAAGAGGTTAAATGACTTTCCCAGTGTCACACAGCGAATCAGTGGTAGAGGCAAATAGAGACCCAAGGAGTCCTAACACAGAGTTTCCTACTATAATCACTAGACAACTCCAGTTAGGATTATAAATACTAAAGACCAGAGGCCTGTATGTCATATGATATTGTATATTGCTATGGCACCTGCACTTAACCTGTAATAGCAGTAAAATGGCAGCAACATCATTTTCTGGCATAAATATTAAGCAGCACATTTATAATAATCCTTCCCTTCGACAGTGGAAAGAGAATTAAAGTCCAACAGGGGGACCATGCAGGATGGTATGACACATGTAGCAAGCTACCTGGCTAATGCATGGATCAAGGAAATGAGTCAAATCATTTCAGTCATACTCTTTATTGGAACCGTGATAATGCAGGAGTCCCTTTTCTGTAAAAGCCCTGGAGGCAGAACAAAATATCCTGTCAAAATGCATGAATGCAGCAAAGCAAGAAAAACAAACTTCACACAGTACTTATGATCAAGTAAGGGTGTTTATATAGTAGACAAAGTTCTCTTTCTCTCTGCACACCATGCTTGGCTCCATTAGGAAAGGTATAGATAATAAGACAGACATTATACTGCCACTATAGAAATGCATGGCATGCCCACACCTTGAATTATGCATGCAGTTCTGGTTGCCCCATCTCAAAAAAGATATTAGAATTGGAAAAATACATTGTAAGGCAACAAAGAGTATGAAGAGTATGGAGCAGCTTCCATCTGAGGAAAGATTAAAACGATTGACTGTTCATCTTAGAAAAGAGATGACTAAGGGGGTGGGGGAAGAAATGCAATAGAGGTCTATAAAATCATTCATGGTATAGAGAAAGTGAATAGGGAAATATTATTTACTCTATCACATAACAAGAATAAGGGGTCACCCAATTAAATTAATAGGCAGCAGATTTAAAACAAACATAAGGAAATACTTCTTCAAACAACACAGTCAACCTGTGAACATTGGTTAGGGTGACCATATAGCAAGTGTGAAAAATTGGGACTGGGGGTTGGGGGTAATAGGTGCCTATATAAGACAAAGCCCCTAATATTGGGACTGTCTCTATAAAATTGGGACATCTGGTTATATTGACCTTGGTGTCAGGGGATGTTGTGAAGACCAAAAGTATAACTGGGTTTAAAATAAAATGAGAAGTTCATAGAGGATAGGTCCATCAATGTCTATTAGCCAAGATGGTTAGGGATTCAAGCCCATTCTCTAAAGGTGTCCCTAAACCTCTGACTTCCAGAAGCTGAGTGTGTATGAAGGGGGATGGATTATTCAATAGTTGTTGTGTTCATTCCCTCTGGGGCACTTGGCCCTGGCCATTATCAGAAGACAGGATACTGGGCTAGATGGACCATTAGTCTGACCCAGTATGGCCATTCTTATGTTCTTAATCTGCATGTAGATTGTTGGCACGATATGGGGAAGCGTGCCATGACACTGCCTTTGCTGATCCCATCCTGGAGACATATAGAGGTCTTCAGGTTCCAGGACTATCAATCTGACATTAAAGTCACTAAAAATGCAACATGAAAAACTTTACATATTTCCCAAGAGTTCCATAATTCACAATGGTGTTCTCACTCTGCAGCAACAAAATGTATCAGAACCATACTCAAATCCTGGTTTTAGAATGTCGTAAATAGTAGAAGCTAGCTGGAGAATACACTAGGCTTTCACTTCTGAAGATCTGAGTACAGATTCTTGCCAAGTTTGACAGTCTATTCCGACTCCCTTAGTGTTAATGTACATCTCAATCACTGCACATTTTTGGCATTAATAGGAGTCTCCACTAAGGAAAGTGTTAGGAATAGAATACCTGGAGGAACTGTAAGTCAGGACTGCAGTGGATTGACAGAGTTGCGTATAGATCTTCAGGATTGAAATAGCCAGTGCTGCTTCACCTCAGTACTGAGGTGAATAGGCAGAGCAGGAGTAGGCAGAAGCTTACACAGTTTCTTATAGTACTAGGCTTGTACCTTTTATCATTATTATTTATCTGTATTCCAGTAGCATCTAGAGATCCCACCAGGTCCAGGCTAGGTGCAATACATGCATAGCATGAGACACAGCCCCTGTCCCAGAAGCTCACAATCCGACTGGACAAAAAAATCGTTTTCCTATTATTCCCATTTTACAGAAGAGGATCTGAAGCAAAGAGAAATTAAGTGATGTACCTAAAATCACACAGTAAACCTACAGAGGACCTGAGGAATAGAAACCACATCTTTCAAACTCCAGTCTAATGCATGTAACCACAGGACAATGCTCTTTGTGTCAATTCCTCCTGATTATAGGCATGAAACTTAAACTTTATTAATCAACCAAAACTTTAATCTGAAAGGATTCCTTGGAATAGACATTGAGGATGTGGCCATTTAGATTAAGGGTTCTATGCTTATTTGTTTTCTTGCTATCATCTCTGTTTACGAGATACTGATTAGTATTAAATGGGTAGATATGCAGGTCTCTGTAAAAGTTTTCCTGCCTGCTGTATTTATAGTATGTGCACCGCAAGAAGCTTCAGCAGACATTAACTGACTGCCATCAGGGTTTGTGGTTTCTTATTATTTTGGACAAGTTCAGAATCAGAATGTAAACTAGGGGACTAGTTAAGCAGCCCAAAACCTTGAAAAATATGTGTTCTAATGATCTAATCTCACAAGTATTGGGGGTTCAGGAGAAGTGGGGAAAACATAAGTTCCTGAACAGCCTTACAGTGCACACTTAGAAATGGTTCAGAAACAGCTCTGGAAAACATTGGAGTGTTTCCTCTCTACCTCTAGGCTCTGGTTCACCCCCGCTGTCCCCCAGTCTTGTGAATAGAATAAGGAAGGCAAGCCCAGCCTAAATCAAAGACAACCCGTTTTCATGCAAAGAGGCAAAGTAGAATAAGAACACGGATGGGACAGACAAGTGAGGCCTCTGTATTTTGAGGAATCTCATGTGTGAGTAAAAATGGTGAAACAGTTTTGGGGCATTCTGTATGGCTCTCGTGCCCTAAAAACCTAACCCCACCTCTGTCCCTTCTCAATACTGAAAAAAAACAGTAACACATTTTGTGGAATTTTTCTTACTGTGTTTTAATTTAAAAGGGTTTGATTTTTAAAGTGTCATCAAAACATTTTGCTTGTTGAAACAGCTCAACCAGCTGGATAAAACAAATACAATCGTTTGAAGGATTTTTCTGTCAAAAACTCAAAATTTGGCAAATTTCAACCAGCTCTACTTCCTCTGTTTAGAATTCAATGGCATTAATAGATTTGTAGGTTTTTGCACGCTGGACCAAATCCACTTAATTCTCCTTAACTGGTAGGGCCTTGCATAGATGTGTCAGGTGTCAGACATAAGCCTTTCTCTATTGCTGACAGAGGAAAAAAAAAGATAGCTTATGGTGGGTATGTCTACACAGCATTTTGGAGCAAGCAGGAGTAAGCTTGCCAGCCTGGATTGCTAGACTCAGACTAGTGAGGCTCATGCTACTGTTCTAAAAATAGCGGTCTAGACAGCACTTTGAAGTTGAGATTTGGGCTCTGAAACCCACCCCTCTCTCCCTGGGCTTATAGCTGCCTGGCCTAGTTGCTGAAGAACAAATGGGTGTCAGTGGCCTTGACGAGCTAAGTGGACTTGCTAGTCCTATCGACACCTGTAAGACCTGCTTGCCTAGATGGAAGCCCAAGAAGAGAAGGAGAAAGAAGGATCCTGATCAAACAATGTCAGAGCTGATCTGATAGTTCCTGCCTTCTTTGGGTTTTGTTTCATTTCTACTCATGCGTTCCTGTCCTTCTCTTTCTCCTCCTTAATTAATTGGTGTAATGGTGGTAAATGGCTTGAATGAAGTGGGTTTTTTTTTCCTCACTACACTGTGAAAGGATCATACAGCATACTAGTGTTTCCTGCATCCCTTATTGAGTAGAACAAATTAACATCTTGACGTTAAAATAAACTACATACAGAGTAAATTGAAGCCATCATATTACCCCAACTTCTAATCTAGTTAATGTATGGTGTGCTAAGAAGATAGGTTGAGCATGGTTTAGCTAATAGAATTGTCCCAATCTTGTCCACAGCAGCCCAGCATCAAAGGTATTTGTCCACTGGGATGCTAGCTTATGCTGAAATTCTTCTCAGGAACTTCATCTCATTGGTTATCCAAGCAGAGGTACAAGGGCATGAAAACCATGATTATCTAGGACCAAATTCTGACCTGTGTGGCATGGATGCAATGGGAGGAGGGGAAGGGGAAGTGCTGTAAACCTCCTCCTGCTAGTGATTTGCACATCTGCAGGTCAAGATACTTCTCTAGCACTGATGCATGATAGGAGGTGACCTGCTAATTCATTCATTGCGATACCACAGGGAGCATAGTCTGATGTGGGGCAGGAGGGATAGCTCAGTGGTTTGAGCATTGGCCTGCTAAACCCAGGGTTGTGAGTTCAATCCTTGAGGGGACCATTTAGGGATCTGGGGCAAAAATTGGGGATTGGTCCTGCTTTGAGCAGTGGGTTGGACTAGATGACCTCCTAAGGTCCCTTCCAACCCTGATATTCTATGATTCTATGATCAAAGGTGTGCCTACATCCCTGTGATGGGGTATACAGACCCTACATTGGAGAGGAAGGGGTTAAGGAGCTGCTCTAGGCCCAAGCAGCTCCATCTTGCCATACCTCCAATGCATGTGCAGGCTGGAGGAGGAGCTTAAAAGGGGAGCAGAGTAGTTCACTTGCAGGGAATCAGTGCAGGTGAACAGACATATGCTCTGAAGTGCTGTAAATGGAGCACTGTGGGCTGCCAGCACCCCTGAGTATTGGTTATCCACCAGACCTGCTGAGGGGAAGAGGTTGGAGACTTATTCTTTGATTTTTTTGTTTGTTTACATGTCTTTGATTTCCCTCTTGTGTGGGGAGGCCAGTAGAAAGTGATTCAAGGAGGCCCTCCAGGAGGCAGGACTTAATTGCCTACCTTTGGGCCCTGAGGGGAGGGTGGGCTCAGGTTTCACTACCCTCCTCCTGACAGGGCTGGAGACAAAATGCCTATCCCTGATGCCAGAAACTCAGGAATAGGAAGACCAGAGAGAGAGAGAGAGAGAGAGAGAGAGAGAGAGAGATCTGACTTTGGTCAGGAGAAGCCCCTTGCCATTTGTTGCATTTGTTGGATTCTTACCATACCCCAGAAAGGGTGGATACAACTTGTGGCTCAGCTGCAGGATCGAGATACAAAAGGCGACAGACCACTACGGGGTTGGAACAGCTATCAATGGGAGTACCAAGACAGAAAAGCACTTGCCACACACACCCCTGACCACTAGGTGGTGCCTGTAGGGAGCAGACCTCCTCATAGGCCGCCACAGCTGGCTATGACCAGGCCATAGGATGACCAGCTGCGTGTAGTCATTTTGAGTTACTCTGGGAGACAGGATCACAGGCTCCTGTCTGTATCTAGCAACCAGAATAAAGAATCCCCTTTGTATTCATTACAAGGGAGCTTTGTTGCTTCTCTACCACAAGGGATATACACCTCCTTTGCCACTTCAAGGGCTAAAGGAAAGATTTGGCCCTTAGCCCATCAAGAAAAATTTCTGCACCAGTGATAAGAATCTTTATCTCTCCCTAGGTTTCTGATACTCACTCTCTAGCCATCATCATCATTATCATTATTAGAGTAAGTCAGATCATTTGTGAAATGTTAATATTTTGATAATACAATGGGGGGAGGAGGGTTCTGGTGGAAGAATGTTGGGAAAACTTTTGCAGAACATGTTTTCCCATTTGAAACTATGCTGTCTTTATAGGTATCCTTTGCCCAACACTCTTTTCCATCTCAGGTGCTAAAATAATATTGGGAACTAGCACAGTCCCATAAAAATATTATTTATTATTTGTTTCTGGTAAGACCCACAATGTTCTAAGAGCTTTCCAGTCATAAAAGATGACATGGTCCTTGCCCCAAGGAGCTTTGTTCCAATACGAACCTGTTTACTGTGCCATGGACTTGTATATGCTGCTTACACAATGTCTGAAGAATTTAATTACTGGAGCTGAGCTGCAAGGTTTTGCACTAAATGTGAAGATCCATACTGTCTTTATAAATAAAATTACCCCAGTCAAAAGCTATCCAATTACTGGTGAGGCTCAGGTTGAGCAGCTGATTAAATTCCCTTTGTCTTTTCCATCGGAGCTCACAAATGAAGAGTGCCACGAAAGCTGGCGAGCTTGACAGCCACATTTAATTCCATGTTGCTTTCTGTTTGATCTGGAGTGACATGCAGTGGGGCTTGGCTGCCATACCAGATGAGTAGGATTGTGCTGTGACTGTCAGGTTTTTAGTACCGTAAGGAGATTTGCATTCCGCAACTGTCTGGACATTCCACTAGATTGAACTGGGGCCCCGGAGACTGAACTCTCCTCTCACTACTGAGTTGGATCCCTCCAAATCATAGTCAAAGCATGGTTGGAGCAGCATGAGAGAAAACTTGCACTATTACTGCTGGATAAACTGAGAACTTCAGATCTCTCAGTCCAGCACTTTTCAGAAGTGCAAAAAAATGGATTTTGAAAATAATTTAGAGAGAGAGAATACACCCCAAGAAGTAGAGCTGGTCAGGAATTTTCCATCAATAATTTCTCAGTGGCAAATGCAGTGTCTGCAAAATCAGTTTCAAAATCCAAAATTTGATTTATTGAATTGAATTAAAATATTTAGTTTTGAGTCAATTCAACATTCAATTGCATTAGCTAATGGTCCTGTGATGCCTCAATGGATTTGTAGATCAGGTGTCTCATGTCCCCATTTTTCCTTATGAGCCACGCTTCTTTGATGGACTGTAGCTCCATAATGCTCTACTGTCTCCCCTCTGGTGATGTGCGGTGCATCATGGGAGTCACATAACTACAATGAATTGTGGGAAATGTAGTCCAGCCAGGGAACCTGTCCCAAAGGAGAAATTGTTCATTCCATGGGGAATAAAAGATATTTCAGTGTTTCATGTTGAATCAGGATGAAAACAAATGTTGAAATATTGAACTTTCAATGCGACTGAAATTCAGAGTTTTGCTCAGCTCTTTAAGAAGCCAGAACCTGCAAAACTACAAGTAATAACAAAAGTAAAGTCTTTGTAAGACAGTACAATCTCTGTGTGTCTCCTCTGTAATAAGCTGGAGTAACCCTGAGAGCAAAATAACTGCTGTCTTGGCACATGAGCATTTTTACCTCCAAAACATAAAGGTGTACTAGACAGAAACAGGCATCAGTTTGGTAGCTGCATACACCATGTTTCTGGTTATTTTCCACAGTGGAATAGAGCAGGGATTGGCAACCTTTGGCGCACGGCCTGTCAGGGAAATCTGCTGGCAGGCCGGGACGGTTTGTTTACCTGCAGCGTCCACAGGTTCAGCTGATCGCAGCTTCCACTGGCTGTGGTTCGCTGTGCCAGGCCAATGGGGGCTGCAGGAAGCGGCGCAGGCCGAGGGACATGCTGGCCGCCCCTTCCCGCAGCCACCATTGGCCTGGAACAGAGAACCGCAGCCAGTGGAAGCTGTGATTGGTCGAACCTGTGGACGCTGCAGGTAAACAAACCATTCCGGCACGCCAGCGGATTTCCCTGATGGGCCACGTGACAAAGGTTACCGATCCCTGCTCTAAATTATAATATTCTACCATCATATCTCTACACTGCCCACAGAGGGAGAGATTATATTGGACTAAATGAGTCATAGGCCTGACCCAGTAGGACTGTTCCTATGTTTTCATAAGTAGTGGCTGGTTTGTAGGCACTTCCTGCCCTATTTTGGCTAGGTGACACACAACCATTGAGAGCAGAGAGAGAAAGGAAAAAGAGCACCACATTCAAACTCAGGCCTTGCCTACCTTGTGGAAACTTACCACAGTAAAAAAACAATGCACCTCTTCAATGGATTGAAATGCACCTGTGCCACATACAAAATTGCTTCATTCAACTGATGGGAGGAGGATAGTGGTAAGAAACATGATGAATATCTTTGAATTTTGTAAGGAAACCCTCATTTATTGACTAATGCTGAAAGCTCCTACCAGGACCCTAAGTTGGGGGTGAGCAACTGTAGATTGCCAGATTCAAGTAGCAATTTCAGCCAGAAGTTCACAGTTAGTTGCAGGGGGTTTCTGGATAGGGGGTGGTAATGGCTGGGCATTTCCAGGGGGAACTTTAAACACGGGGATATTTTGGATGCCATTAAAAGGAGAAGATAGGAAAAGACTGGCTATTCATAGCTGTATTGCCTGCTTATGATACCAAGAGGGGTCTTAGTTGAGGGATACACTTCCAGGGAGAGGCTACTGAGGAGGAAATGGCGATATGAGGGGAATCTTTCTGGGAAGCTGAGGGGAACTGTTGTGGTTTCTGGGCTTACTTCCCCTAATTGTGAACTCAACTGTAAAAAGTATGTGAATGTTCATAAGATGTCACAATAAATAATGTTGATGGGAAAAGGTATGAAAGGGAGGCAGATAGACTGAGTCCAAACAAAAAGGCCTATTAATATAACTGGAGGACTGTGTTAAGATCATACTTGGTAAACAAGAGAACTGTGGAACCAGAAATCTAAACCAAAATGGGTGTGGCAGAAACTAGGCCTAGTCGGTGGACAGAATAATGAGGGGATGGGCTATTCCGCCCACCACTGCCTTTGTGGGTCCTTAAAGACAGAGACTTTTGGCAGAAAAAATGGCTACTGGAGTGAGCTTCGCCATCATGGCTGCCACCTCCAAGATCTCATGGGACCTCAGTCCTTTGTCATCCTAATCCTGAAAGAAGTCCTGACCAGGCCAGAAAGAGGGATTCAAATGACATTGCCATCTCCACCAGCTTCAGCTGAATTACTGTCACCCCCTCCCCCCACACACACATTGTGTGTTCTATCCTTCCCCCACCCTATTTCTCCTCTTTCCTATCCCTCCCATTTTCCCTTCTGTCTAAGGAGAGTCTGGCTTAGTTGGCCATGACAGTATATTTTGCCACAGAGCTGTAAACCTGTGACCTGACTAGAAAGCGGCAGCTAAAAGCAATGCCCTAAACAGCCTGATGCTGCTATGAGTTTGCAAGGTCTTAGAGTGCCTGATAAGACTGTGTGCTGTGCCTGTGTTTTTCCAACAGTGAGGCTGCAAGTGAGAGTCAAACCAGAGACAGAAGCTGCATTTTTGTATCTTTGCTGTTCCTCCCCCCTCGCCCTTTTGTGTGTGTGTTTGTCTTCTTAGGAAACAGGATCAAAATTTACCAGCAATAACAGCTGCAGCCCATGTCAACTAACTTCTCTTTCCCCCAAAAAAGGACAGTAATTACCATCTTTAATACCACCTAAAAGACTGTCAAATGTTTTTTATCTCTCCAGCTCCAGGGGAAAGGGAATAAGGGATGTTAAAATAAAAAGCTTTATTTAATACTTTACATTTCAGATGCTTTAACTGTTTTTCCTTTCCCTCCTGCATCTTTAATAAAAGGTTAAAAGGATTTTTAATGCTGTGTTTGCCATGGTACTAAGCAGGCTAAAGTCTCCGTATACCAAACCCTAAAGCTTGTTTAAAACTGTTTAATGTTGGATCATGACTGGGTTATGTTAAAACCTTTGACCCATATGTTACATCTAAATTAATACAACACAGCTTAGATGAGACAGCCATGGGAGAACAAAGAGGGGCATTTTAGATGGAGAACTAAAGAAAGTTCCATGGCCGAGGAAGCTCTCACCTTTTTAAACTAAGCTAAAATTTGCCCTACACTACTTGACAGCGTCCCTTTATAGTTACAAATATGAATCACCAATCTTCTCAGACGTAGCTGGTTCTGTTGACTTTTTACCTTACAGGCAGGCAGGGGATGGAATTAGAGACACTCTCAGCCCATTCTCATTCATTTACTGCACTCACACTTTTAGTAAGTGTTCCAGGTAAAGTACTGTACAAGCATAATTTTATTAGCTGACTCCAAGCTGATCTAAAGTTATTCCCCATGTGCTAGCGGATTGGATTCTCTCAACAGACTTTGTTTCTCTGGATGAGTTTCAAAGCAGATTCATTATCAAACATCTGTCAGGGCACTTTGAGTGTGATGTTGGTATTAGAATTAGGTCAGCATTGGAAAATCAGAGACAGATGTGCAAGTTGGTTTTTTCCCCTTTGTTTTCTTAATGGAAAATGGATATTTCTATTTTCCTTAAATGGTAAATTCACATCACTTTGGTACATTTCTTTTCATTCTTGTTAGGACTAGGATTTTTAAAAAAAAAAAACAAAACCCTGTTGTTGAGTTACTCTTATAGGCAGATGGAATGGGACACTGCACAGCAGATGTTTACGGCATTGCTTGAATCAATAGGAGTGACTGCAGACTTTGTTTTCTAAATTCAGTCAGTTGTGAGATAGTATTAGAAGAAACTCTTGCTCTTTATCAGCTTTGCTGAGGCTGTTTTCACATGTCTATCAGACACTGGGAACGGGATTTTACTTTGTCTGCGGATTTATCATATGCAATAAAGGAAATTTTGAATGACCTTTGACATATGGGGTCATTGATTTCTATTCCTGCTGCAAGTCAGAAGCAGAAAGAAGGCAGAACCTACTGTACCATGCTAAGAAAGAGTTGTGCAATAAGCTGTCCCTGGACCTTAAGATGATACTTCCAAGCAATACTGACATTAGAAAAGGTCCCCACTGATCCTTGAAGAATCTAATAAGGCCCAAGGAGAAGTTCTTGGAGCTGGTATCTTCAAGCACAAAAGAATCACAGAAGTCAGAGATGCACACTGCCTTTTAGTTCATGCATGTATAGCTGTGTCCTACCCAATGCACAATTGTTCTGCTAGAGTTTTAGGTGAAGGTTTGCAAATTCCCACAACCATAGTTGGATTTTCCCCATGTGGAGAATTGCATGAAATCATCTATTTTTATTTTGCATCTATTATATTTTTGTACTCTGACAACTTTACTCAGGAGTTTTTCCAGGTGTATTCAAAAGACATTTTGCCATTTTTGACTTTGGCAATTTTATCTGGAGAAAAAAATGGCTGAATTTTACCAGCTGGATTAATTTGACAATTTTTGCAAAATTTCAAAATTTGCGATGAGTAAGGATCATCCTTTCCCTCCAAGCCAGGCGGGACGTTTTCCCCATGCAGGTGAGGGGGGAGACTTGTGATGTTTTCACCACACTAACTCCTAAAAATTAGACATTTTCTTCATGTTATTTTCAAATAAAAGAACACAGCTTTAACCAAATGGCAGTATTTGTTTTGCACACCTCATCCTACAGTCAACTGGAACTATAACTTGGATTTGTTTGAGAGGGATAGAAGGAATAGGTGTACTGGAATAAAACTGGATGGCTATTCCAAATGGAGGCAGCTGCAAAGGAGAAGGTTCCTGAAGCAGCAGCACATTAATTTACAATGAATCTTAGAAGAGATCCTTAGAGTGACATGCTCTCCCCTGTTTCATCCCCTTTACAGTGGGTAAAAGGGCTGAAGCAGTGTAAAATAGCTGTAGGGCCACAGATCCAGCCCAGGGAAGAATTCTGTAGTGCAGGAACTGTAGAAGACAGCTATAATGCTGCCTTCTGGTGACCCTTCATTACGGTTGGTTTAGGGGGCACACCAAGACTGAAGTGGGACATGAAGGGTATTTTTTTGCGGGGGGTGGGGGCGGGAGCGGGGAAGGGCAGCCATAGCATGTAGTATGGCAACGATTCTGAGCCATGCTGCTGCTTAAACACAGCCAGGGACTGGCAACTCCAGCAGAACGTTGGTGGTCGTGGAGCAGCCCAGGTTGGGAAGGTGCAAACATACTTAAATCCATCTGTAGTCCCATATTCCTCATGGGCTGCAAGTTCTCTCTCTGCCTTTCAAAGGTACAGCACAGACTCTCACCACTAGATTGGATAGTCTATCTGCCTTATGACAATGCTGGGGTTTCTTTCAGCAAACCATCCTTAAGCACACGTTCAAGTCTCATTGTCTTTTAGGGGACTTCAGCATATGGTTAACTTTAACTATGTGCTTAAGCACTTTGCTGAATTGGGGCTTTTGAATTTATTTTTCCATTTGAATTTATTGGATCATTTTTTTTAGAGCCCTGGTAATTAACCTTCTAACCCCCGATACTGAAAACATTTTCCAAAAATCAGTATCTTAATAAAAATATATAATTCAGTAATTACCAAACTATATCATCTAAACCTATTGTTTGAAATCTGTATCACTTAATGAAACACTTTAATGATATAAGTTCTATCAACTTTAAGCATAATTTTAAGTACACCTGAGTAATGTTCCCTCTAATTTTTGACAGGCTGTGTGCGCAAAAAATTTCTTCTATGGAAATTGTTGTGCTTCTGTGCAAATTTTTCTGCGCGCGGCGTTTCGCCGTGTGCATGGGGGTTAGGATCTGTGTGCGCGCGCACACCTTAGAGGGAACAGTGCACCTGAAACTAATCCATTTTTCACCTTTTGAACATCTTCCAAGTTCCCTATGACTTGTATTAATATGGTAAATAAAGTACTGAATAAAATGAGACATCTACTAAGACAGTGATTAAAATTCTCAGGGCCAGATCCTCAGCTGCTGTGTAATGGGGCAGCTCTAAATGACTTCAGTGGATTTACACGTGCTGAAGATTTTTGCCCAGAAGGTTTTATTATTCTACAACAATTTCCCTCCTGTTATTAGTAATTGTTGGCCTACCGGAAACAAATAGTGACAACGTGGAGGAGAGCAGATCCTGTCTTTGAGCAGGTGAACCTTGCAATTCAATTGACAGTGATGTCCTACAGGGCAGTGATGGGTAAAGCATGAGTATATTGTTTGTTCTGAAATGTCATGAAACAGAAAGCCCTTTTCCTGTACCTTGTGTTCAGCTGCGCTCTTTATTATGTTGATTTAATTACAGCAAAAAGTGATTGGGAAGTATTTTTAAGAAAAATTAGTCTCCCGTTGTCAGCTGTCATTGAGATGGATGGAACTCAGCTGTATTGTTGAGGCACAAGCGGCACGCTGGTGGCTAAGACAATAGGCTGCATAATTTTAAATTGTATCAAGGAGGACCTATTATTTAGGGCTCTTTATTACTGTCAGTGTCATAACATCCTGCATTATTCAAACAGAGCATTGCTTCCATCAGTCAGTCTCTCCTTTGCTGTCAAAGATGCAAATACAGGTTTGCATTGCTTAAAGGAAACTTGTAATATAAAAGAGGGGGGAGAAAGATGTCAGGAAAAGTTAAATGATATAGGATACAAATCCTGAGGGGGAAGAGAGATCAGAGCTATGAATTTTCTTATTTGCTACATAATGAGAGAGAAGGGGGAAGAAAGTTTCCTTTTAGGAAGTAAAGGGGAGTTTGCATATGTGTCATCTCTGTATAAAAACAGGATGTTAGAAAAGCTGGAAGACTGAAGAGACTGTAGAGGAAAATGTCCATATGTACGGGATTATGGGCCGGATTTTGACAATGGAGTCAAGTCAAAATGATCTGGCTGCGACTGGTGAAAGCAAATGATATGGCCATTGACCATATTTAACCATGCAGTAGGAGGGACCACTTTTCTCGCTCTCTCTTCTCCCTGCTACGCTGGTTATTCTCATTGGGGAAACGTCAGCTAAAGTTCCTATGGCTGAAATCCTGTCCCCACTGATGTTAACAGCAAAGCTCCCATTACCTTCACCATAGGATTCAAGTCAGAAGGGTCAGGCAGGGCTTGTGGCTATTGAGCAAAGTTCCATAGGAGATAAGACTGAGATCATTATCACCTGTAGGATGCCCTGGAAGATTTTCCTGTCTAAACACATTTGCCTAAAAACCCCTCTCATTATAAGACACCTGAGTCAGAAGAAATTAACCATTTTAAAAAGAGAGAATTCAGGAAGGTTCTGCATTCTACTTAATGATGCATTTTCAGATTCCATTTGTGAATCCCTTATTCCTGTTGATGGGTATTTATTGACAGAAGCAGTTCCTACATGATCACCATTGAATGAGAGGGTTTCACAAATCCGCCCTTCATCTTGTGAGGAATTTAGCTACACAGTGAGCGAGACAGAGGGGCTGAAGGTGAGGGGCTGCTATTGATCAAATCACTGACAGATTTTTTGTTGTTCTACTTATCGTTGCATTAGTTGAGCACCATTATTATTGGCTATCTTTAAATTGCTCAGTATTGTATTTTAAATAATGAAATCTCAGTGAAAAGCCTGTTCCTGGGAGACTTCCAGTCCAGTTCTGCAAACTCCAGAGGTTTGGGCAGCATGGCACAGAATTTGAACTTTTAGGTGTTGCTTCAATGAACCCACCTATTGCTGCACCCACCTGTCACTGCATCCTCTTGAAATAAGGAATTTATTGCTTTTCAGCTGTTGTAAGTGCTTCCCCCGCCCCAAGCAGGGGGAGGGAATTGATTAAAAAAGGACAGAAGGGCTGAGGTTCAATATATAAGTTATGGCAGCAGAGCAGTCTGAAGCATGAATGACACTCTGGTTTCATTAGTACACAGATCGTCCATCTCCTTCAACCAGCATCACTCACCATTTGTATCATTAATCACCTCCACCACCCCACTCCAAAGAAATGGAACCACACGCTTCCTATGAAAGATAGAAGCAAAAGCCCCTAAGGCCTGTGAGAGATGAGCTTTGTAGTATAATTGCAAACAGATGCAAACAGGAGAAAGAAAATGCTCTCAGAATTCTTAAAACCACGGAAAATAAAGATGCGCTCATGTGCCGTATCAAAGAGCGTTCTTTATACTTCACCTTCCTTCCATCAGATGAGGAGGAGCAGTGGGTGGCTTACCTCTTGATTGGTTTAAGTTTTGCAAAGCATTATTCCATTTCCCTGGGTTTGGAGGATACTTTTCTTTTGTCCCATTATGCTGCCAAACTATTCTGAAATTGGTCCTCCCTTGTCCATGTGCCTCAGCTGTCCACAGAGCCAGATACATATACACCACCTTCTGCAGCAAATCCCTGACTCTCTACTCTCTGCTCTTCTTCCTCTTACTGCTGCCCTGCCCTGCTCCTCCAACAATGCAGGACTTTGGAACAGGGCTGCAAACAGGGGAGTTTGAGAGGGAGTTTTGAAGGGGAGTGCGAAGGGGGCAAGGTACTCTTGCCATTCCTAACTCCTTTAACCCAAACTAAAGGCAGAGGCTGAGCAACCAGGGGGCTGCAGACGGGGGAGTGAGTATCTGTTGTGGGGACAGTTTGACCGTGTGCTTGATTGTTTGACTGCCTGTTTGACTAGTGTGAATTGGGAGTGCTTTGTTCCAGGCTCTTCTAAAAAGACAGTCAGCTGCGAACCAGCTGAGCAGCGAATAGCAGAGAAGCAAACAGGTGGAGTTAGCCTGGGAGTTCGCCTGGAGAGAGCCTACTGCGGCATCCCCCTTGCAGGTTTCCCTGAGTAGCTTCTGCCACAAGTGAGGAAACTCTTCGAAGGAAGGGACTATGGATGCTGAGCGATCCGCTGTCGTGACCTGCACAGGATGTGCCATGTTTGTCTTTCTTCCACAGGATAGAAGCGACTTTGTCTGTACAAAGTGCAAGCTGATCTCCATATTGGAAGAGAAGATTCAAGGTCTGGAGAAACGAGTATCAACCCTGCGTTCCATAAAAGAAAATGAGGAGTTCCTGGATAGACGTCAGGATCGGCTTCAGCGGGCACAGTGTTCTGAGGATTCAGAGCAGGCTACGCAGCGGGGACAGAAGGCCAGTGAGGACAATTGGAGGCATGTGACCTCCAGAAGAGGAAAGAGTATGAGACAAGTCCATGTACCAGAAACGCATATTCAGATGAGCAACCGTTTTCATGTTCTCTCCACAGGTACTAGTGCAGAGAGTGGAGTGAATGATACATCTGAGGGAACAGAGCAGAAGGAGACTCCACTGACTGGAAGGCATGAGATGCACAGTCCTAGGGATGGGGGTTCCACGACCACCACTCCCAAGAGGAGGAGGAGGGTGGTGGTGGTCGGGGACTCTCTCCTCAGGGGGACTGAGTCATCTATCTGCCGCCCTGACCGGGAAAACTGAGAGGTGTGCTGCTTGCCAGGGGCTAGGATTCGTGATGTGACGGAGAGACTGCCGAGACTCATCAAGCCCTCAGATCGCTACCCCTTCCTGCTTCTCCACGTGGGCACCAATGATACTGCCAAGAATGACCTTGAGCGTATTACTGCAGACTACGTGGCTCTGGGAAGAAGGATAAAGGAGTTTGAGGCGCAAGTGGTGTTCTCGTCCATTCTCCCTGTGGCAGGAAAAGGCCGGGGTAGAGACCGTCGAATCGTGGAAGTCAACGAATGGCTACGCAGATGGTGTCGGAGAGAAGGGTTCGGATTCTTTGACCATGGGATGGTGTTCCAAGAAGAAGGAGTGCTAGGCAGAGATGGGCTCCACCTGATGAAGAGAGGGAAGAGCATCTTTGGAAGCAGGCTGGCTAACCTAGTGAGGAGGGCTTTAAACTAGGTTCACCGGGGGAAGGAGACCAAAGCCCCGAGGTAAGTGGGGAAGTGGGATACTGGGAGGAAGCACAAGTAGGTGAGTGCAAGAGGGGAGGGCTCCTGCCCCATACTGGGACAGCAGGACGATCGGTGAGTTATCTTAAATGCCTATACACAAATGCAAGAAGCCTGGGGAACAAGCAGGGAGAACTGGAAGTCCTGGCACAGTCAAGGAATTATGATGTAATTGGAATAACAGAGACTTGGTGGGATAACTCACATGATTGGAGTACTGTCATGGATGGATATAAACTGTTCAGGAAGGATAGGCAGGGCAGAAAAGGTGGGGGAGTTGCGTTGTATGTAAGAGAGCAGTATGACTGCTCAGAGCTCCAGTATGAAACTGCAGAAAAACCTGAGAGTCTCTGGATTAAATTTAGAAGTGTGAGCAACAAGGGTAATGTCGTGGTGGGAGTCTGCTACAGACCACCAGACCAGGGGGATGAGGTGGACGAGGCTTTCTTCCAGCAACTAACAGAAGGTACTAGATCACAGGCCCTGGTTCTCATGGGTGACTTTAATCACCCCAATATCTGCTGGGAGAGCAATACAGCGGTCCACAGACAATCCAGGAAGTTTTTGGAAAGTGTAGGGGACAATTTCCTGGTGCAAGTGCTGGAGGAACCAACTAGGGGAAAAGCTCTTCTTGACCTGCTGCTCACAAACAGGGAGGAAATAGTAGAGGAAGCAATAGTGGATGGGAACCTGGGAGGCAGTGACCATGAGATGGTTGAGTTCAGGATCCTGACACAAGGAAGAAAGGAGAGCAGTAGAACAGAGACCCTGGACTTCAGAAAAGCAGACTTTGACTCCCTCAGGGAACTGATGGGCAAGGTCCCCTGGGAGAATAACATGAGGGGGAAAGGAGTCGAGGAAAGCTGGCTGTATTTTAAAGAATCCTTATTGAGGTTGCAGGAACAAACCATCCCGATGTGTAGAAAGAAAAGTAAATATGGCAGGCGACCAGCTTGGCTTAACAGTGAAATCCTTGCTCATCTTAAACACAAAAAAGCAGCTTACAAGAAGTGGAAGATTGGACAAATGACCAGGGAGGAGTATATAAATATTGTTCAGGCATGCAGGAGTGAAATTAGGAAGGCCAAATCACACTTGGCCCTGGTCTACACTACGAGTTTAGGTTGAATTTATTAGCGTTATTTCGATTGATCCGTGCACCCGTCCACACGACGAAGCCCTTAACATCGACTTCTAGGGCTCTTAAAATCGATCTCGCCACTCCACCCCCAACGAGGGGATTAGCGCTTAAAGCGATATTGCCGAATCGATGTAGGCTTAGTGAGGACGCAATTCGACGGTATTGGCCTCCTGGATCTATCCCACAGTGCAACATTTGACCGCTCTGGACAGCAGTCTGAGCTCCAATGCTCCGCCCAGGTAGACAGGAAAAGCCCCGCGAACGTTTGAATTTCATTTCCTGTTTGGCCAGCGTGGTGAGCTGCAGGTGAGCGCAGATCTCATCAGCAGAGGTGACCATGATGGAGTCCCAGAACCGAAGACGAGCTCCAGCATGGACCGAGCGTGAGGTACGCGATCTGATCGCTGTATGGGGAGACGAAACCATGCTAGAAGAGCTACGGTCCAAAAGAAGAAATGCCAATACATATGCCAAAGTCTCCAAGGGCATGCAGGACAGAGGCTACAACAGGGACATGCAACAGTGCCGCGTGAAAATTAAGGAGCTCAGGCAAGCCTACCAAAAAGCCAGAGATGCAAACAGCCGCTCTGGGTCAGAGCCCCAGACATGCCGCTTCTATGATGAGCTGCATGCCATTCTAGGAGGTGCAGCCAGCACTGACCCACCCATGTGGTATGACTCCGTATGTGGATCATCAGAAACCACAGAGGAGCATGATGATGATAATGATGCTGAAAATAGCGCCCAGACACAGCAAGGAAGCGGAGAAGCCCTTTTCCCCGACAGCCAGGAACTCTTTGTCACCCTGGAGCCAGTACCCTACGAACCCACCCAAGGCGTGCTCGATGCAGGAGAAGGGACCTCTGGTGAGTGTACCTCTGTTAATTAATACATGTTTTATAATCAAGTGTGTTTAATGATTAATTTGCGGCCAGTACAGCTACAGCTACTGGAAAAGTCTGTTAACATGTTCGGGGATGGAGCAGAAATCCTCCGGGGACATCTCCAGAAAGATCTCCTGGATGTACTCCCAAAGCCTGTGCAAAAGGTTTCTGGGGAGGGCAGCCTTATCCTGTGCTCCGTGGTAACACACTCTACCACGCCAGGCCAGTCGCACGTAGTCTGGAATCAT
Organism: Macrochelys suwanniensis; assembly: GCA_033296515.1. Taxonomy (NCBI): domain Eukaryota; kingdom Metazoa; phylum Chordata; order Testudines; family Chelydridae; genus Macrochelys; species Macrochelys suwanniensis. Next base: position 36,018,694 of record CM065781.1, on the reverse strand, counting down.
TGTTTTGCAAAGCATGGCGGCGTATGGTCCCGGTGTTTGCTGGCATTCAAGCAACATCCGTTCTTTATCTGTCTGTGTTAGCCTAAGAAGGCTAACGGCATTTTGGGCTGTATAAGTAGGGGCATTTCCAGCAGATCGAGGGACGTGATTATTCCCCTCTATTCGGCACTGGTGAGGCCTCATTTGGAGTACTGTGTCCAGTTTTGGGCCCCACGCTACAAGAAGGATGTGGATAAATTGGAAAGAGTCCAACGGAGGGCAACAAAAATGATTAGGGGGCTGGAGCACATGACTTATGAGGAGAGGCTGAGGGAACTGGGATTGTTTAGCCTGCAGAAGAGAAGAATGAGGGGGGATTTGATAGCTGCTTTCAACTACCTGAAAGGGGGTTCCAAAGAGGATGGATCTAGACTGTTCTCAGTGGTAGAAGATGACAGAACAAGGAGTAATGGTCTCAAGTTGCAGAGGGGGAGGTTTAGGTTGGATATTAGGAAAAACTTTTTCACTAGTAGGGTGGTGAAGCACTGGAATGGGTTACCTAGGGAGGTGGTGGAATCTCCTTCCTTAGATGTTTTTAAGGTCAGGCTTGACAAAGCCCTGGCTGGGATGATCTAATTGGGTTTGGTCCTGCTTTGAGCAGGGGGTTGGACTAGATGACCTCCTGAGGTCCCTTCCAACCCTGAGATTCTATGATTCTATGATTCTATGATCCTCAGAAGAGTGATATCATTCATGGTCACCTGGTTGAAATAGGGGAATTTTATTAAGGGGGTATTCAGAGGGGCTCCGTCCCTCCTGGGCTGTTTGCCTGTGGCTGAACAGAAATCTTCCCCGCTGTGACCCACGTGGTGGGGGGAGGGGGAACAGCGAACATCTTGGATGTGTGTCTGTGTGTGGGGGGGGTGTCGATTAGGTTCGCGCTGCACGTTAACCCGAAAACCGCCTCCCCTCCCTTTTCAATTGCCAACCAGTTTTAAATTGCCAGCCCAAAGGCTGTTTGTTATGGGAAATGAGGGGGTTGCTGTTTGAAAACATTCCCACATGTTATGAAGGTTAAAGAAGCCTATAGACTGTGGCTTACCATGGCTGTGTGCAAGCCGAATTCTGTTGCCCGCCGGACCTGCTTGTGTGATCTCTCACACCAAACCGGCAGACCCTCAATATAACAGGCAAAGTGCAACCTTGGACCAAATGCACATGTGATATGTAATGTTTGGAGCATTGTTCTCTAATATGTGTCTTTTAAACTACTCCTCTCCCGTTTGTTTCCTCCCGCAGCTGCAAATGTTTCAACGCCACCCCCTTCATCACCGTCCCAGAGGCTAGCGAAGATTAGAAGTAAAAAAAAAAGGAATCGAGATGATTTGTTCTCAGAACTCATGGAATCCTCCCACACTGAAGCTGCCCAGCAGAATGCGTGGAGGCAGACACTGTCGGAGTCCAGGAAGGCAGATTTTGATCGCGCGGACAGGTGGCGTGCTGAAGAGAATGACTGGCGGGATGAAGAGAGTAGGTGGCGTCAGCGTGCAGAGAGAAGGCAGGATGCAATTCTGAGGCTACTGGAGGATCAAACGGAAATCCTCCGGCTTATGGCTGAGGAAAGGCGTAGGGTTCAGGAAAGGCCGCCTGAGCCCAGACCGCCGCTACAGCCCCTGTGTAACCAACAGCCCTCCTTCCCGAGTCCCATAACCTCATCCCCGAGACACCCAAGAACGCGTTTGGGCGGCCTCCGTGCACCCAACCACTCAAGCCAAGAGAACAGTCCAAGCAAGAAAGGGCTGGCATTCAATAAGTTTTAAAGTGCTGTGTGTCCTTGTCCTTCCCTCATCCCCTCCTCCACCACCCATCCTGGTGCTTCCCTTCCTCCACCAGCTATCCCGGGAGACTGTGGCATTTACCCCCATAGTTCCCCCTCTTTGTTTTACGAATTAATAAAGAATGCATGATTTTTAAGCAACAATGACTTTATTTCCTCTGCGAGCGGTGATCGCGGGGGGGAGGGCAGGGCGGTTTGGGTAAAGGGAAGTAGAGTGAATGAAGGGGCGGGGCTTTTCATTACAGGGGAAAAACAGAACTTTCACACAGCATCCTGGCCATTCATGAAACTGGTTTTCAAAGCTTCCCTGATGCGCAACGCACCCTGCTGTACTCTTGTAATAGCCCTGGTGTCTGGCTGCGCATAACCAGTGGCCAGGCGATTTGCCTCAACCTCCCACCCCGCCATAAACGTCTCCCCCTTACTCTCACAGATATTGTGGAGCGCACAGCAAGCAGTAATAATAATGGGAATATTGTTTTCGCTGAGATCTAACCTAGTCAATAAACTTTGCCAGCGAGCTTTTAAACGCCCAAATGCACATTCCACCACCATTCTGCACTTGCTCAGCCTATAGTTGAAAAGGTCCTGACTACTGTCCAGGCTACCTGTGTATGGCTTCATGAGCCATGGCATTAAGGGGTAGGCTGGGTCCCCAAGGATAACTATAGGCATCTCAACATCCCCAACGGTTATTTTCTGGTCTGGGAAGAAAGTCCCTTGCTGCAGCAGCCGAAACAGACCAGAGTTCCTGAAGATGCGAGCGTCATGTACCTTTCCCGGCCATCCCACATTGATGTTGGTGAAACGTCCCTTATGATCCACCAGTGCTTGCAGCACTATTGAAAAGTAACCCTTTCGGTTTATGTACTCGCTGGCTTGGTGGTCCGGTGCCAAGATAGGGATATGGGTTCCGTCTATCGCCCCTCCACAGTTCGGGAACCCCATTGCTGCAAAGCCATCCAGTATGAGCTGCACATTTCCCAGACTCACAACCCTTGGTACCAGCAGCTTGGTGATCGCCCTGGCTACTTCCATCACAACAGCCCCCACTGTAGATTTTCCCACTCCGAATTGATTCGCGACTGACCGGTAGCTGTCTGGCGTTGCAAGCTTCCACAGGGCTATCGCCAGTCGTTTCTGTACTGTGAGGGCTGCTCTCATCTTGGTGTTCTTGCGCTTCAGGGCAGGGGAAAGCAACTCACAAAGTTCCATGAAAGTGCCCTTACGCATGCGAAAGTTTCGCAGCCACTGGGATTCATCCCAGACCTGCAGCACTATGTGGTCCCACCAGTCTGTGCTTGTTTCCCGGGCCCAGAATCGGCGTTCCACTGTATCAACAAGCCCCATTACCACCATGATGTCCACCTTGCGGGGGGGCCTTTTTTGAGAGAGGTCTGTGTCCATGTCCTCATCACTGTCCTCAGGGTGCTGCTGTCGCCTCCTCGCCTGCTGTAGCTCTAGCAGCTCCTGGTTCTCGTTCTCCATATACTCCTGGACAATGCGCGTGGTGTTCATAACGGCGAGAACAGCCGCGGTGATCTGATCGTGCTCCATGCTTTCCCTGGTATGCTGTTTGCAGGACAGCAGAGTGGCAGCAGAAGCGGCGGGTGGATAACAATGGAGTCAGCAATATGGCGGTAATATGAAAAAAGGCGCGAAAGGATTTTTTGCTCCCCCCTCAGTTGCTTTCACGGAGGGAGGGGGGAGCAAGGGTTAGGCGCCTTCCCTTCTAGCAGCAGATGGTACAATATGCTTGATATCCATCATCATCTCCTGGCCCCCTCAAGGATTGAACTCGCAACCCCGGGTTTAGCGGGCCAACGCTCAGACCGCTGAGCTATCCCTCCGCCCGTGTTCCAGGCAGTACTGAATCTCCCTTAAACAAAACGTAAAAAAGAGAATGACCAGAGTCACTCTGGTCACTCCCATTTATGTCCAAGCGCCCCCGGCCAGCCACACCATAGGCCGCCGGCCAGGAGCACACGAATTTCAATCATATTGTACAATCTGCAGCTAGAAGGCAAGGAGCTTCTGCTGTGTAGTCCCGCGACTACCAGCCTCAGGCAGAATGGCCCCCTCAAGGATTGAATTCGCAACCCCGGGTTTAGCGGGCCAACGCTCAGAACGCTGAGCTATCCCTCTGCCCGTATTATAGCGTGACTGAATCCCCACTAGACCTAATGTCCAGGCGTACGCTGGAGATGTACGGTAATTGTGAGCTGAGCAGGCTTCCGTAGCAAACACGGAAACCCCGGAAAAAAGGCGCGAAAAAGATTGCTTTCACGGAGGGAGGGAGGGACGTTTGATGGCTTGATGACATGTACCCAGAACCACCAGCGACAATGTTTTCTGCCCCATCAGGCTTTGGGATCGCAACCCAGAATTCCAATGGGCGGCGGAGACTGCGGGAACTGTGGGATAGCTACCCGCAATGCAATGCTCCGAAAGTCAATGCTAGCCCCGCTACTGTGGACACAGTCAATCGACCTCATGGTCTTAATGCTCTTTAGTGGGGACACACACAATCGATTCCATAAATTCGGGTTTTAAAATATCGACTTCTATAAATTCGACCTAATTCTGTAGTATAGACGTACCCTTGGAGTTGCAGCTAGCCGGAGATGTTAGGAGTAACAAGAAGGGTTTCTTCAGGTATGTGAGCAACAAGAAGAAAGTCAAGGAAAGTGTGGGCCCCTTGCTGAATGAGGGAGGGAACCTAGTGACAGAGGATGTGGAGAAAGCTAGTGTACTCAATGCTTTTTTTGCCTCTGTCTTCACAGACAAGGTCAGCTCCCAGGCGGCTGCACTCCGCAGCACGGTATGGGGAGGAGGTGACCAGCCCTCTGTGGAGAAAGAAGTAGTTCGGGACTATTTAGAAAAGCTGGACGAACACAAGTCCATGGGGCCGGATGCACTGCATCCGAGGGTGCGAAAGGAGTTGGCCGATGTGATTGCAGAGCCATTGGCCATTATCTTTGACAAATCATGGCAATCGGGGGAGGTCCCGGATGACTGGAAAAAAGCTAATGTAGTGCCCATCTTTAAAAAAGGGAAGAAGGAAGATCCGGGGAACTACAGGCCAGTCAGTCTCACCTCAGTCCCTGGAAAAATCATGGAACAGGTCCTCAAGGAATCAATTCTGAACCACTTAAAGGAGGGCAAAGTGATCAGGAACAGTCAGCATGGATTCACCAAGGGCAAGTCATGCCTGACTAACCTAATTGCCTTCTATGATGAGATAACTGGCTCTGTGGATGAGGGGAAAGCAGTGGATGTGCTATTTCTTGACTTTAGCAAAGCTTTTGATACAGTCTCCCACAGTGTTCTTGCCAGCAAGTTAAGGAAGTATGGGCTGGATGAATGGACGGTAAGGTGGATAGAAAACTGGCTGGATGGTCGTGCTCAACGGGTAGTGATCAATGGCTCCATGTCTAGTTGGCAGCCGGTATCAAGTGGAGTGCCCCAAGGGTCGGTGCTGGGGCCGGTTTTGTTCAATATCTTCATCAACGATCTGGAGGATGGTGTGGACTGCACCCTTAGCAAGTTTGCAGATGACACTAAACTGGGAGGAGTGGTTGATACGCTGGAGGGTAGGGATAGGATACAGAGGGACCTAGACAAATTAGAGGATTGGGCCAAAAGAAATCTGATGAGGTTCAACAAGGACAAGTGCAGAGTCCTGCACTTAGGACGGAAGAATCCCATGCACTGCTACAGACTAGGGACCGAATGGCTGGGCAGCAGTTCTGCAGAAAAGGACCTAGGGGTTACGGTGGACGAAAAGCTGAATATGAGTCAACAGTGTGCCCTTGTTGCCAAGAAGGCTAACGGCATTTTGGGCTGTATAAGTAGGGGCATTTCCAGCAGATCGAGGGACGTGATTATTCCCCTCTATTCGGCACTGGTGAGGCCTCATTTGGAGTACTGTGTCCAGTTTTGGGCCCCACGCTACAAGAAGGATGTGGATAAATTGGAAAGAGTCCAACGGAGGGCAACAAAAATGATTAGGGGGCTGGAGCACATGACTTATGAGGAGAGGCTGAGGGAACTGGGATTGTTTAGCCTGCAGAAGAGAAGAATGGGGGGGATTTGATAGCTGCTTTCAACTACCTAAAAGGGGGTTCCAAAGAGGATGGATCTAGACTGTTCTCAGTGGTAGAAGATGACAGAACAAGGAGTAATGGTCTCAAGTTGCAGAGGGGGAGGTTTAGGTTGGATATTAGGAAAAACTTTTTCACTAGTAGGGTGGTGAAGCACTGGAATGGGCTACCTAGGGAGGTGGTGGAATCTCCTTCCTTAGAGGTTTTTAAGGTCAGGCTTGACAAAGCCCTGGCTGGGATGATCTAATTGGGGTTGGTCCTACTTTGAGCAGGGGGTTGGACTAGATGACCTCCTGAGGTCCCTTCCAACCCTGAGATTCTATGATTCTATGATTCTATGATTGCCTGCTCTCACAGTTGCCTACAGCCACTTTTATTTCCTTCTTTTGCCAAATTAATTAGAGCTGGCCAAGATTTTGACAAAATGTAAAACAATAAACTTTCACCCTTTGATCTTCCTCTGCTCATTAGAACTAAAACAGCCCCACCCCCCACCTATCTGCCAACTGACACAGAGATTATGGAAATCACATCAATGGAATGATGCATCTAAGAGGCTGGCAGGTGAAGGGATAAATTGGGAAAATGAAGGAAGAGAGGGAAAGGGGGTAGTGGCATTGAGGGCGAGAGGAAAAGGAGGGTGAGCCTACACATTGCAACTAGAGCTAGTTGGAGTTCGGAATTTTTGTCCGGCAGGAAATTCTGAGATTTTTGAAATTTGGTTCTGTCCCAAATTGTGATGAAAAGATGAACTCTCAGAATTTATTTTATTCCAAAATATTTAATTTTGACCTTATTGAAAAATGTTACTTTGATAAAATTGAAGTGTTTTGTATACACATTTTCTTTTTGACTTTATCATTTTGGCTATACTATGCTAGTCTAAATTAAATGTTTTAGTCTTATAAAAGCATCTCAATAATTTCCCATGGCATTTTTGACAAAATAAATATATTCCCATTAAACATCTTGACTTCATCAAATCAACATGTTCCAACAGAAAACTGTTCTGTTGGAAAGTTTTTGACCAGCTCTATTTGTAACTGGTCTCTTATGATGTTCCCATTCCTCACCTGCCCTCAAACCTCTGCTCTTCCAGCCATATCAACCTTCTTTGTTTCCAAGTCCTATGTCTTTCTGTCTGTTTCACACAACTGGGGAGCACAGAAAATTCTCCCAATCCCAGATCACCCATCTAAAATACCTGGTCTTGGTGCAGGGACAAGGATTCAATCTGACAGGAATAAATTCCACAACATATTGGCATCTGCCATCCTCTCTTGAAAATTCCCCCATTTCTTCCTCACATCTGTGTTCCATTTATCAAGAGGTGACTTCCTGTTGGTCCCTCATAGACAGGCGATTTACAAGCTTTTCAAAATGTACATTAATTGTCTCAATCTCAATTGCACTTTAATAGCTTTGAGTGTTGCATCAAATTAAGATCCCCATTTATGAACATGATCTCTGTAATACAATGTAAGTTACATATTGCCATTGCCATGGGTTTAGGTGCTCGCATGGAGTTTTAGGATCCTGGGGAGAGTGTCACAGTGCACCTGGGACTGATTTTAAAGGACATGTTGATAAATTGATGCTAAACCTCTGTCATTCCTTCAACTGTAAGCGTTTGTGTGCGGGGGGAAGGCTATTTTCCCTTAAAGTTCTGTGTGCCATTGGTGCAGGAGACAGGTAGCAGATGGATAACCCTGGAGACCAAAATCCCATATGTGTCTATGAAACATGTACAGAATGGACAGTGGCAGAGCAAGCATCTCCCACAATGCCCAGCCAACATGCTTCAGTTCTGACATGGAGGGGCCACCTCAAAGGATGAGAAAATAGGTATCTCCCTGGTCCAGTCAATCCTTGGCCTCTCTGCTGAGACTATCCAAGGTCAGTACTGTGACGTGGAAAGACCCACCCCCTGTGAACAGGATTAAGATCCCTGATACATTTCACATATTGGAAGTCTCCAGAAGGTAGAGGGACAGGTTATGAGGGGACATGAGCCTGAAAAATATGAACTCTCTGGACCTGGGGTGGGGTAAATGAAGCCTGTATTTTCTCATCTCGCCCTCCTTTATTTGTGTCTGTGGGATCAGTCTGAAGGATGAGGGTTGCCTGGGACCGGCAAACATACAGTAAACAGCTTTAATGAAATGCCTCTGTCTAGGGCTCTAGTGCAGCTGACAAAGTGCTATTCACTGGTATTTCTGGATTGACATGTGTGGTTAATTGAGTGCCACATTGTGTTCATGTTATCTGTGTTTTGAGGTGCACAACAAGAGATCATCACTGACAAGTGATAGCAGTGAGTGAGCATAAATAAAGCATTTCATTGATCCTGGAATGGCTGCGGGTGGAACCTGTGGCAGATCAGCCAAAAGCCTAGCAGAAGTGTAATCCATTTCTCTGCCAGTCACAATTGCTTCCAATATGTTTTTACCACTCATGCACTTTAAGAGATCAGTTGGGGAAGCTGTGGGGAAGCTAAAGGCAAGTCTCTGACTGTCCCGCTCCCTCAGCAGTCTATTAATGTACGGGAGGAGTGCTCTCTCTCTCTCTCACCTATTGGACAGAGGAGTGATGCAATTTCAATAGCTAGCCTGATCACTCAGGTTTGAGGAGCATCTCTTGAGAGTGTGAAGTGCTTTTGTGAATGTGCTGGTGAGTGTAGAATGGTCAGCAATCGTTCAATGACTGCCTGGTCCAGGCCAGGCTAATCAATGTGTGTTTAGATAGTTCCCGTTTGTTCTCTAGCTCACAAACTATAGGGCCCTCTCTGAGGCCAGGGGCATCAAATAAAGAATCCCTTTATATTCACTACAACTCAGTTCTGTTTCTTCTCTACTATGAGGTATGAAATACCTGGTCTTGTAGAAAGGACCACAATAATTTACTGGTGACTGCCTCAAATCAACCAGTCCTGCACTCAGAACAGAATTAGTCCTGACTTCCAGTATGCAAATCTCCTTTGTGCATATCCTTTGAAGTTTAAGAGATTGCACAGGTTGTACCGTAAGTCAGGAGAGAATTTGGCCCTAACCCCTTTTGATCAATGCAGGGTATCTAGGTTCAACACTTGCTTACTTGTACATTCTCACACATAGTATGTTCCTTTAGAGATGGATTATGACCAGAATTTGATTTGTATCACATTGAATGGCTGGGCAGCAGTTCTGCAGAAAAGGACCTAGGGGTTACGGTGGACGAAAAGCTGAATATGAGTCAACAGTGTGCCCTTGTTGCCAAGAAGGCTAACGGCATTTTGGGCTGTATAAGTAGGGGCATTTCCAGCAGATCGAGGGACGTGATTATTCCCCTCTATTCGGCACTGGTGAGGCCTCATTTGGAGTACTGTGTCCAGTTTTGGGCCCCACACTACAAGAAGGATGTGGATAAATTGGAAAGAGTCCAGCGGAGGGCAACAAAAATGATTAGGGGGCTGGAGCACATGACTTATGAGGAGAGGCTGAGGGAACTGGGATTGTTTAGCCTGCAGAAGAGAAGAATGGGGGGGATTTGATAGCTGCTTTCAACTACCTAAAAGGGGGTTCCAAAGAGGATGGATCTAGACTGTTCTCAGTGGTAGAAGATGACAGAACAAGGAGTAATGGTCTCAAGTTGCAGAGGGGGAGGTTTAGGTTGGATATTAGGAAAAACTTTTTCACTAGTAGGGTGGTGAAGCACTGGAACGGGTTACCTAGGGAGGTGGTGGAATCTCCTTCCTTAGATGTTTTTAAGGTCAGGCTTGACAAAGCCCTGGCTGGGATGATCTAATTGGGGTTGGTCCTGCTTTGAGCAGGGGGTTGGACTAGATGACCTCCTGAGGTCCCTTCCAACCCTGAGATTCTATGATTCTATGATTCTATGAATAGAGCAGAGAATAGCTTTGCAATAATGATAGCTTTAAAATATGATGTAAATGGAATAAGACTGGAAGTTCTTTGGGGGCAGTGACTGCATCTTATTTGCAATACATGTTTGTACACACAATCCTGATTGGTGCTTCTGGTAGCTACCATAATACTGATAAATAAATTAACTATATTAACAATAACACAGATTTAAAAACAAACGGCAGAGTGGTACAAAGATAAAGAGAGAACATAAGAGTTGTTTACAAAAATGGACAGAAAGTCTGATGTCTGGTGCAGGAGTCTCTCCTGCTTCTGGTGCTGAACAGTAGCTATAACATTAGCAATACAACACAACTTACTTAGGGTATGATGCAAAGCTCACTGCAGTCAATGGGAATCTTTCCATTGACCGCAATGGGCTTTGGATCAGGTCCTCAACTTATCAGTCAAAATGGTACTGAAAATGTATTGATAAGCCATTAATGGGATAATGAGAGAGGTGGGCAGGCAGGGACTTTGCTTTTACCAGTTACCTAGGGAATCCAATTAACCAATGATTTAAAGATGTGGCAGGCATCACAGTTAAATCATTTTATTTCCTTCTGTTAATAACATATTGTAATGTTAAAATGAAAACCACTTAAAAATCTAATACACTTTTTGTCATCTAGGCTGTTTGCTTTTGTCTTTCGCACAGCTTCATCAGGGAAACCTGATTAGTCTATTTCCCTTTCTGTTTCCACTAAGAACACTCTGTGCCTTCACAAATCTGCCATTGTTTCGAAACAGAGCGGGGAAAAGTATCATCAATTTTTTTAAATTTTTTTTAAAAAGTCTTGGAAATATTTTTAGTCCTGTTAGCTTTTGCCGAATACTTTTTTTTTTAAGTGACCAAAACTTTCAATTTTGGACCTAAAAAGAGTTACCCGTATTCCTTGGTATATATGTTATATGAACTTTTGATCGATAGATTGCATTTAGCTTGAGGATTTGAGCACTCCATTATTTTTGTATTGTCCATTTATAAGTTCTATAAATAGTAGTTGCCACATTACTTCATATTTCGCTGTTTGGTCCAGCAGTTGCTATGTTGCTTTCTTAAGGGTTGTGACATTTCAGAGTTTTTAAACACTATGCTTTAGTAAGGGGATCTTCAGTTTTTTTGAGCATTGATATCTGCTTTGTGTTGTCACTTTCTTATTGCTAATATAAGCCATTAGTAATGTTAAAATGTTACTGTCCGATAAGTGCAGCCATTTAGCAAGCCTACTTAGTGGAACAGTGCAGTTCTTTAGTTTCAAGGTCACTTCCAATCTCTTTCTATTAGCATTGGGGAGATTCACATATCACCTGCCTATAATCATCCCCCATGCCTCTCACGTCTTCAGCAATTGCCCGTGGGTCTGATCCCAGATGGATTATTGATGAGAGGGACCCTGTTTTGTGTTGGGATTTTAAAGTTGTATCCCTGGCTTTATAAATCCAAATGCCTTCAGAAATGAAATACCTGAAATAATAACATTGCAAATGATTATTGGATGACAAGGTGCATATTTAGAATAGCTGCAATCATATTTATCTGAACAAAATATCAAAATATCTGAAAAATCAGTTCCCTCCAATTTGCCAAGACCAGAGCTGATAGCTCTGTATTTCTCCTGTGATACCTGAGGGTGTCACAACAAGCACTGGGAAAATGTTTATATGGCATCATATATAACAGGAATAACAAACTCCTGAATTCAGGGAGCAGAGAGTAAATTAAGGAGTAAATATATGATACAACATACACCCACCAACACAAATACACATGCACATTGTGCAAACCTAGATATAGCACATATGAATAGATAAAGTAATATGCATATATGTAACACACACATTGTACATGCATCCACATATTTGTTTAGATCCTTAGGGAACCACTCTGACCAGCTGAGAATCTGACCCAGTCTGTGGTTGGATGCTGTAAAAGAATTGGGGCCTATCTTATAGCACCTTCCTTCTGCCAGCACAGGTTTTGCTCTTGCTGAGCCAGCTCACTTCCTGAGTAATTCTGTCTGTCTCTGTCAAGTAATCCAAGGAAGCAGTTTCCACCAGGATCGGTAGTTTTATGTTAAACCTTCGTAACAAACAAATCTAAACCTTGCAGACACTTCCCTCAAAATACTGTGCAGCATCCGACAAAGTGGGTATTCACCCATGAAAGCTTATGCTCCAATATGTCTGTTAGTCTATAAGGTGCCACCGCACTCTTTGTTGCTTCTACAGATCCAGACTAACACAGCTACCCCTCTGATACTTGTGCAGGCTAAGTAGTTCCTTCTCCAAGCCTGTCCCTCACACCAATAACCAGGGCCGGCTCTAATGTTTGTGCTGCCCCAAGCAAAAAAACCCAACAAAACAACCCCAAACACCACCACCCCCCCACAAACCCTCCCCCCAACGCCCACTGAAACAAACCTCCCCCACCTCTCCCACCCGGAGCACCGGGGGGGAGCGTGGCACACCCGCGGCCCCGCTCGGGGTGCGGTGGGGAGAAAGGGGCACGCCCGCGGTCCCGCTGCTCTGGCCGGGGCGTCGGCGAGGGGGCCAGGGCGCCCGCGGTCCCACTGCTCCGGCCGGGGCACCGGCGAGGAGGGCGGGGCGCCCGTGGTCCCGTTGCTCTGGCTGGGGTGCCGGCGGGGAGCACGGCGCGCCTGCCGCCCCACTGCCCTGGCTGGGGCGCCGGCAAGGAGGCCAGGGCGCCCGTGGTCCCGCTGCTCTGGCTGGGGCACCGGTGGGGAGGGCGGCCTGCCCGCCGCCCCGCTGCCCCGGTGGGGAGGGCAGGGCAGAATGCCCACCCCGCTGCCCGGAGCAGAAGAGGTTTTTTTTTAAACAAACAAACAAAAAAACCCGGAGCGCCGCCCCTCCCACAGGTGCCACCCCAAGCACGTGCTTGGTGGGCTGGTGCCTGGAGCCGGCCCTGCCAATAACTTAAGCAACCCAAAATTTCCTGGCTCTTACCATAAAACCTCAGCAGTGAAGGACTTCACACAGTCTCCCTTCTGACCCTTTTGTTTCTGGACCAATTCCTTTCTGCAATAGCTCCAGTAGCAGTCCAGAGGGCACGCAACCCTTCAGCTTTCTGGAGGGCATATATGTCTACAATGCATTCAAAAACCTGCAGCTGACCCATGCTTGCTGACTGAGGCTTTGGCCGTGGAACTGTTTAATTGCAGTATAGACTCCCTGGCTCAAGCTGCAACCCAGGCTCTGGGACTCTCCTACACTGCAGGGTCCTAGAGCCTGGGCTCCAGCCCAAGCCCAGACATCTACACTGCAGTTAAACAGCTCCGCAGCCAGAGCCCTGTGAGCCCGGGGTTTTAATTGCAGTGTAGACGTACCCAAAGTCTCCTTCTCCCAGGTCCTGCTGCCCTCTTTTAGAAGGGTCAGCTAATTAAGTTCCAATTCTTTCTCATGTACAGTGAGCAGGGCTAATCAGCCCCTGAGGAATGGTATCCCTTATACCTTCATGGATATACAATGTACGTATTATACATGGGAATGTGTATACTGCTTATGCAGGTGCATTTTGTCTATGTGTGCATGATATGCGTGTGTGTTGTATGTAGATCATGCATTTCATCCTTAATTTACTCTCCTTACTCCTGGTACTAGGGCTAACAAGCACTCATGTTAATATGATGCACACACACATAGTTTGCATATATGTGCGCTAAACATACAAATATCAAGTAAAACACACATGGCTAGATTATTGTTTACACTATAGCACTTTTTCACTGATCTGGCAATGTTAAGGTGTCTTAAAGTTGACATTTGCACCCCCTTTATGGTCCCTTTTCACTGCCCAAATAGAATAAAGAGACCTTAGTATAAATAAAAATCAGGATCATAAAATGCATGTCATATGCATTTAGGGACTTGAATAGTATAGATCAGGAGTAACTGTACTGAAGTGAACGGAATGATGCCCATTGAGTACTGCTATCAGTGAGATCAGAATCAGGCTTGCAGAAAACATGCATACTGTACATACAATATTTGTTTTGACTACAGAAGTAAAAGAAAGGGTAAAAAAAAAATCTCATTAGCCAGCAGATTGCAGCTGTCAGTCTTGGCTCTTTGATATTGTCTAAATCTACTTGCAATTAAGCAGAAATGTGATTTCCAATACACTTAATAGCAGAATCGTATGTCCTCTCGCTCAGCCAAGTGTGTACTTGAGGAGAAGAAAGCAGAGATGCGCCTTCAGCCCAAGGACATGGAAAGCATAACCCTATCGAATTGACTATCAATAATTAAGGCCTTTGATGCTTCGAATCATTTGGATAATAAGATTGCTTTGAAGTAAATAAATAACAAATTAGAATTTGTGGCAGTCACAGGTGTTTGGCAAGACCAGCTCATAATCAAAGGGAAAATGAATGCATTTCACTCTGTGTAATTAGAAAAGAAATGAAGTTTATATGCAAATTGTAAAGCACTTTAGTAAGAGATAACCGGTCAGACATCTTTCTGTAATTTAAACTTTCATTTAGGGGGAGAATTTGCAAAGTATCCATTTTCAGTGCAATTTGAGTGCAGCTGGTTGAACTATCTTAGTCATCCTAAGAGAGAGATTCAAACGTCATTGGTACCATGCAAATTTTGTTATGGCACAGTAAGGACAGCATATGCATTTTTAAACTCAATTCTCTCTTTCCTCCCCTCAGGACTGGCAGGAGACAGAAATCCCTGAAGGTTAGATAGAATTAGATGGTGCCAATAATTAAACATCAGAAAAGCAGGGAGACAACAAATAAGGACAAGAGAAGTGATGGGAGTAAATTTTCAAACCTTTGTGGCACTGAAAGTCAGTCATGAAAAACAATGCTCCATAGACAAGGGAAAGAGGCCACTTGTCCCATTGGGAGAGTAGGAGCTGCTCTCACAGCCATTTCACTTTTCAGTGTTACTGTCACCCACCAAATTTATCATAGAATCAGTAGCACAGAAAACATTTAAGAAATATATGACAAGGGAAAGTTATGGAGTCAAATGTCTTTGTGTCAAGGTTGGGACTGATAGTAAAAGTTGATGCAGCAAAAGAAAGAAGGTTGGGCCAAGAAAAAATGAGATGATAAGAAGGAAAATGAGAAAAATATGGAAGCACAGGGAGAAGGGAAGAGGCTTCACAGAGATTCCTGGGGTCAGAGAGAGGCATGATGCAGAATGAAAGAGCTGTTGAAGAAAAAAAAGAGAGAGAAAAATACGTGAGTATATGTTTTTGATTTTCTAGAAGATGTTATTGAAACAGATCCTCAGTTGGTGTCAAACATCAATTGTGGATCTGCCCCATTGTGTTTAAACGTGATTGTGAGGAATTGAGTTAGCTGATTTGATGCCGACCAAGTTTTATCTTTTCTACACTGACTGGTCACTAATGTCTCATATATCTCACCTCTTCAGTTGTGTTAAGATGTCCTAATGAAGCCCTATGAGAAAGAGAGATAGTGTCTTGTAGGAAAATAATGGGAGCCTCGACTGAATAGAGAGAAAGAGGGAGTGAGAGACAAAAAAGAAAGCATGAAGATAAATATAGATCCCTAATATAGTAGTAGAGAAAGAAAAAAGGGTTGATGAATTCAGAGATGCCACCCCTAAGAGAAAAAAAAATAAAGATGGAAAGGAAGTCTCAGGTGGCATCTCATCAGGTCCCCAAAAGTACTGTAGGACCAGGGGACAACCAAGGAAAACATAATTTGTATTGGTGTGGATGGACACTCTATAAATGTACCTAGATAGATATGGGTCTCTTCTCTTTGAATGAGAGTTGAACCACTGCTGCACCATGATACTAGTGGGCACAGAACTGAGGTCTCTTCCAACCCTGATCTTCTATGAGACATGAAACAGTCTCTGGTCACATATGACACTTTCCAAAAGAGCAGTGTTATTTGGCTTGGAGTATTGGGCATTTCCAACTTGAGTATTCCACTGTAGCTACCTACATTCCACCTGCAATTTTAATTGCAAACACTTTTCTTCCATTCCTTTTTTAAAGGTAAAAACAAACACACGCCCACTGGGCAATCCTATTGTGCAATTTTACTAGTTGGACTGACTCCAAATCAGTAATCATGAACACATTGAAGACTTCTCTTTCATTGGCGTTCTTCTCATTGCCCTTTCACTAACACTATCCCGAATAGACCTTTTTTTCGAACAATGATTTGGGGAGTGGTTATTCTTTGTAAAAATACCCTAATTCTCATGCAGACAAGGGTATTTCTTTGTGAACAACAGTATTAACTATTCCTTAGTTGCTATTTATGTTTAGTTATTTGGTATTTATTATTTTCTTATTTAAACATTTTCAGGAGTCAGCAAAACCTATCATTCAAAATAAAGAATGCAACCATTTCCATTGCTAGTACACTATGTCTGTTTTGTTCCACGCTAGAGCTGGCTGTATTTCAGAGTTGTGTGAATTATATATACATCCATTCACATGCAGTTTGTAAAGCCCTTTGGGAAATCTGCATTTGAAACGTGCTACATAGTTATATTGTTGTCGCTAATGTTAACCTCCCACACTGTGATGGTATATACAAACTCCACCCTGGTTAACCATGGATTAACAGGAGACTGAGCCAGATTGGACCACTGGGTGACACCTGGAGGGGCGGTAGGCATAAATGGTGATTAAACTCATTTGGGGAGGAGCTGGGTCTTCATAATGGAAGGAGCACCAGGTAGTGGGGAAAAAAGCCAGGGAGGTTTCAAATTCAGGAGAGAGGTAACTGGGAGTTTCTTCTTTTTCATTAAAGTCAGAAAGAAGCCTTGGAGAACTGAATCCTGGAGCTAGAACCAGAGGGCACTGAGCCAGGAGGAAGCCTGGGAGGCCGCGCACAGGGAAGTCTTGTAGGCCTGATCAACCCCCACTGTGCAAGGCTTTATTGTGTAGCCCTGTTTCCAACCCATTTTACACCCCCATAGCTTTGCGCCCTGGGCAGCTACCCTGCTCATCCTGCCCTGGTTATGGTCATGGACAGATTAGCATAGATAAAGATAAATCTTGGTCAGCATCAAGGGAATGGGATGCTAGAAGACAAAAGATCTGCTATGCCAAGCCCAGCCATAGGGGGCATACTATCAGTGAGTCCTCCTTTCTACACACACTCATTGCTTTTCCCCAGGTTTCCTAGTATTAAAGCAGCTGACCCTCTGATTCTCCATGGTATTAATTTTCCTGGTTAATGTTACAACACATCACCTTTATGAGCCATTATGCTCCCTCTGCCTCAACTGATTTTTGTCGTAACCAGATTCTACAGCCTTAATTATTTCCCACTGAATTCAGCTCGACCAATAAGATTGCTTATTAAGAACACAATAGCATATATAGTGAGCTGTAATCTTTTTCTTAAGTAATATATGCATATTTCATAGGTGGAATAATTAGAGGATTATTTATATCACAATAGGAGAAATGATCCAGAAAGGCTTAAGAATTCTTTTTACTATACTCTCTTTGAATATTCATTACCATTTTAAATCCTCTTTGTTGAAGACTAAATTGTTATGGTGCTATTCTAGCCATGAAGACGTGTTTTTTAATACCCTTGATATAGACCAATTCTTAACCTACACAAAATTCCTAAAACATACCACTGTGCTACTAGTCCTCTGGCACTATTATACCACTGTGGCAATAACATGAAGTACTATTCCCCACAAGAATTGAGATGTCAGTTCAGGTGAGCTGACCAGATTTCACTGGAAATAGGTGGATTTTTTCTTATTAAATACTCTGCACAGCTTCAGTTGCATACAATTTTTCTCTTTGTTTCTTCCTACATGTTGTATAGGAGTGCTGTGTTCCAACCCAGTGGCAATTCCATTAGTAGTAGGTAAAATGACTGATAAATCTGTGGACATCTTCTGTTCACTGTGGCTCCTCATTTCATAAGGCAGCAGAGACCAAATGCAGATCATCCTGATCCAGAGCTGGATTTCTATTGGCTGTCAGAAATTTAGGGTCCATAATCATCTCATTGTTACTTTGTGCCCCCCATCTGTTTGTTCTATCCACTTGTTATGTCTCCTCTTTTACTTGGATTGTAACTTCTTTGATGTTCTATGTTTCTATGGTGCTTGCACAATGGTTCTCTGCTTAAAGCTTAGGAACCACCACAATCCAAATTATTAATAATAATAATAATAGTAATTAATAAATGAACAGACTGTTGAGCAAGTCTCCTTCCATCCAGCAGAGGAAAGTGGTACACATATACACACTAGTGATTTCATTATGATGTTCTGTTATTTAGTCTCCTTGGAGCCAATGGTTTATCAGAGAAGCCCATCCCCAATATCCACTGAACACGGGAACTCAGTTTTAATATGTCTTTGACAACAAGACCTATGACATTCCCAATGGAGTGAGTTCTGGAACCATAAGTATTTACTCATGAAGGTGAAGTCTTTTTGATGTTTCTTCACCAGTACAGGCTTTCACCTCAAAACCCAGGAGTGTCTATGGACATCAGCTACTGGGGACAGGATGCAATTTGTTAAAAGAACTAGTGTTTGTTTAAATGTGTGATGCAAAGTGATATAGAGCTGATGTAGTTGGCATCGTATTGGATCCCATGTAGTGGGGTGTGACAGAATGAGATGCTGCTCCCTGGTGCTCAATGATATGTGATGCACTTACTAAATTGTGTTTTGAAAGGAGGCAAACGGAAAATATTAAATAGACAGTAGTTGTTACTCGTCGGACAACGATCGCAGCACAAAATGAGCACACCTTTAATATCTAGGGAGCTGAACTGCTCAAAAGGCCCAATGGTGTGAGGTGCTCCAATCTCCCACTGACTCCACTTGTAGATAAGGTCACATTCAATACTTCCCAATAGCAAGCCCAGAAACTGATTGCAAATTAGAGGCAAATACTGTTATTACAGACAGGGCTTGAATTGTGATTAGAATTCAACTCAAGCTATATACATGAACTCCATGGGAACAGAACTTGGAATGAATTTGTCCTTTTCATTTATTCACTTGAATCCCAACTGTTTCATCAGAAGCAAGTTCTAGATGCAGAAGATAATAGTCCATAAACCATAAAGTTAAAACAATACTTTAACTTTCAAGATTTTCAGTGGCAACTATTCCTTTTTAGCATGTGTATTATATACCTTCTGATTCATCCAGATATGATTATCCTCCTCTTTCCTTCTGCTTCCTGCTCCTGTGTGCCTTTCTAAAACTAAAATTAAACAAGGCAAACCCTCATTCAGTTTTAATGCTTCATTTAATGCTTCAACAAGTTCCAGAACGCCATTTATCTCATTGAGAGAGGCCTATATCAGTAAACCTCATCAAGCAAGGTTTTGGTTTTTTTCAACCTGTGAGCTATATGTACTTTTTAATGAACCTCTGCACTTGCTGGTAGAAAGAGACAGTCATGTGCCTGAGGAGATGCACAATTACAACTAGCTCATGTAGGCCTTCTACTTATTGGGGCGGGGAAAAATAGCAGATATGATACCAGTATAGAAACAAGTAGAGAAGAGACCTTCCCTTTAATTAGTGGAATTGTATGTATATCTTTGCCAGGCAGCAATTTTCTGGCATGCGTAGTCTAGTGCAGTGGATCTCAGGGTATGTCTACACGTACAGAGTTTTTGCACTGTAAGTTTCACCGGTGATAGGAAACAGGTGAAAGAAAAGCGCTGGTTTGTGTATTCACTCAATTCCTTAGGCATCAGAGAGTGTTTACACTAGCAGCACTTCCATCGCCGATGAGAGCAGCGCTGTAGGGCAGCTATCCCACAGTGCAGCTCTCTCGATAGATCTTGTGGGAAGTAGTGGGGAGGGTGTGAGCGGAAGGTATTCTGGGTCCCTGCTCAGTGCCCCGTGCTGCCCTGCTTCATGTCTCAGGAGCCCCATTACTTCCTGGTTTCTTCCGTGGCATTTTTTAAAAAAACCTCCTGCTATCTGGCTGCTTTCCCTGCCATATCTACAAGCAAAGGGAAAGGGAGTTTCAAACTTCCTGGGGCTTACTGGGGGAGGGGCAGACGTCCGTGCGTCAGAGCAGCGGAGATGCTGGCCAGAGTGGTCACTTTTGGAACTGTGGGATATCCTCCGGAGGCCAAAGGGTGTTTACACTGCTAGAATGTGTCTTCACTTTCACAGCAGCGCAAAAAGAACAGCAGTAAAAGCTGTGCACCTGTCATGAAGGTGGTTTTCTTTTTGCGGTGAAACTTTTGAGCTTCACTGCAAAAAGTCATTAATAAGCTCCCGCGGTTTTAAATGGTAAGTGTAGACATACCCTTATTCTTTTCACCACCAGAACCTCCCTCAGCCAGTCTCCCATCTAGCTAGCACTTCCCTCCCATTTAGCAATATAGAGAGGGAAGAGTAGTTGTGACCCCTGACACTTGTCGTGACCCCAGGTTTAGAGCACAGCACTGCCCCTCGGGAGATTTAGGTTCCATTCCCAGCTCTGTTGCTGACTTGTGCAACCCTGGACAATTTTCTCCGTGTTGCAGTTCCCCTAAAAAAGGGGCATCATGACAGATACTGGCTTTTGTAAAGTGCTTTTCGATCCTTGGACAAAAGACATCACTCAGAACTGATTGAAATTTTTTGACCAAAATTTTTTCCCATCAGGAAACATGGTTTTATGGAAATTGGAAACAGGGAAATGTTGGTTTTGATGATTTTTTCAACTTTTCAAACAGGTGAATCAAGATGGAAAATATTCTTGAAATGTCAAATTGTTCGGATGCAACAGTTCAACATTTCTGATTCAAAGTTTTTTGGCAATTTTCGTTGCTCAAATTTTTTTGATATCTTTATTTGTTCCAAGTTAGCATGGTAAGTAACTTTGAAATGTTGAACTATCATGTGACTGGAAAATTCTGCTTTTCCAGCAAGGGAAAGGGATGTAAAACAAGCACTTGAGGACCCAGTCTGCCTTGGAGCTAAAGCGAGTTAAGATAGCTGGGTCCCTCATTCTCACTGCCTGGAGGAATGTGTTATGAACTGTCTGTATTTAAATAAAATACCTTCCATTGGTTTAACCCAGAAACTACCTTCAGTTAGCAGGTTCTGATGACCAGAAATGCTCATCTCATATAGGATAAAGTTTTCCCTTAACTTAACATCAAACAAGCAAAGGTTTTAAAGACAAGGACATTTAATACATCTCAGCTCCTTTCATTTTTTTTTCTTTTTAGAGAGAGGACCATGTAAGATTTTTTCTTTCTTATTACTTTCCGAAGAATCTAAAGAAGGAAAAAAGATGTGATATTTTCCTGTTGCACTTTTCTGCTCCTGCATTAGAGCAAATGCAATACATCATTTTGCCTTCCAGCAGCCAGCCCACCTAGTTGCTCCTAATTTGTTCCAAGGGGATGGCTCTCAGCACAACAGAATCTGCTATAGCTCTGTACACTTACAGGGGAACCCAGGTGGCAAGCCTCTAACCGCTAGCTAACTGGAGAGAGACAGAGCGTGAGCAGATGCCTCCTGCTGCAAGTGTCACGGTCCTTATTTCTCATTGCCCTCCAGGAATACGCTGTCCTCTGCTCGGAGGTGTGTGGGGAGGGGGTTAGAATTTCATTACCAGACGGAAGGTCACAGGTGGTTTTGCATGGAAGCATAATTAAATTGCAGAGAATGAATTAAAATGGCTAGCAGATAAGACTGTCTTATTATTCCAGGCTGAATCGGGCAGATAAAATGCAGCCCCATGCTCAGACAGCAACCATTTTGCACCTTTGCCAAGGGAAATTAATCTGGAGTGAAATCACTTGATGATCCCTGACTTTCAATTCTTCGTCAAAATTATGCCTCTATCACCTGGGGATGAGAGAGCAAATCACTCATAATTAGGAGGTCATTTCTTTTTTGTATTAGTGTTTATGCCAGTGACAGAATTGTTGGGGCCAGAGGGGAACCTCTCCCATCCTGGAGAGAATTAACTCATGTGCGGTTGGGAAGAACATGCTGATCAAAAACAATTAAGGAGGAAGAAAAGTTATTAAAGATGAAGAGGGCCATTTAATTGCAAATATTGAGTTGCACGAGTTGTACCACGGGGGGGTGGGGGGGGGAGGGAATGTGGTGTGGCTGCTGCCTCAGCTGCACATTTCATGTTTGCCCTTAATTAACAACCCCCTTCTCCCCCCGAGCAAAAACGTAAGTATGGTTTAAGAAGATATTAAAGCACAGGACTGGGAATGGGGACTGCTGCTTCTGCCACTGAGTCATGGTGTGATTATGGGCAAGTCCCTTTACCTCTCTGTACCTCAGCTTACCTACCTTTAAAATGGAGGTAATATTTGGCTGCTTCACTAAAGGGCTGATCCAGCAAGGTGCTAAGTACCTATAATGCCTATTGATGTGAGGCTTCTGTACAGTACACAGGAGACATTTGGGGTGAGATTCACAAGGGGGATGTAGATGTCTAACTGCAGTTATATAGGCTTCTAAGTCCAACATTTAGGTGCCACTGATATTCGCCATTCCCCCTTCCCCTCCACCCACACACCACAATTGTTGTTCATCACTCTAGGTGCCTAAAATCTCTACGGGGCCTAAGTTTCCACTCCTCAAGTCCCAGAGATGCTTAAATTTCAGCATCTTGGCATGTACCCTGCAACCTAAATCCTGATACTGTCCTGCAGCTTGGTACCTAACTCTCGTCTAAGCCTCAGCAGTATTCACAAACAAGGCATACCCCCACCTATCTCGCCTCTAGGGGTAGATATGTTCTGAGCATACCTAAACCTGTACTAAATGGCTAAAAGAAGGGTGGGGGGGCGGTGTTCTCCCTTATAGTCTTTAGCCTAGTGGTAAAACATTTACACAGGAAATGGGAGGTCCAGGTTCAATTCCACCCCCCGACTGATGTGGGGCAGGGATTTGAACTTGAGTCTCTCCTGTCCCAGGAGAGCACCCTAGCTACAGTATTATGGGGCATTCTAGGGCAATTCTTTATAATCTCACTTGTTTAAGGTATTCTGCTATGTATAAATAATTAACTATTCACTGGAGCTGAGGGAGTGGAACATGTGTCTAACATCTGGGCTATAGAGCCATTCTAACTTTCTCTCTAGCCCAATTGATTAAGAGTTTGATTCCAAATATTCACAAAGGTTTGAGAGGGGAAGGATTTCCCCCCCTCCCACCCTCTTATGCCCTTCAAATAGCTTCATCCTACCCTAAGAGAGATCATGGTGGAAGTGAGCAAAGTATAAGCTATAGGAAAAGTTCCTAGATTTATGTGGGAATTTAAGGCCTATTCTTGTAGGAATCTGGAAGCAGGAATTTCTATGACACATTTTCTTGGTTTGTTTTGCTTTGTTTGTTTTCCTGCGGGAAATGACATGTTAGGGATTGGAAACACTAGATAATTGGTTTTAGATGACATGGTGCATTAACTGTTCTTGACCTAACCATTGTCCTAATGTGGACACACTACAGTGCCTTTTAGCTTAATTAAGCAGGTCAACATGTACCCTAGACTTCTACTAGTTGTGTGAATAAGGTGAGCAGAGCTTGTCTCAAGATGATGGATAAGATACAAGAACCTAGGCAAACATGTGATTCGGTATCCTCTCTTCTGACAGAGAAACATTATTCAAAAGTAGTAGAGGGATTTGTTGTGTTTTCTTCCCTCTTATCCTCATTAAAGGGCTTTTCAGCTGTTGCTGTGGACAATATTATTGGGCAACGGGCTGTTTTATGTGGAAGATTTGGCCAGAAACACAATGTTTGTTAGTTATTTTAATTCTTCTTTCTTGGGGATATATATAGAATGTTGTGTGGGCATCTTGGCTTCTGCAGGGATATTGTTAGAAATGAATTCAGCTGCTTGTTCCAAGGCCATCTGTCTGCAATGGAACAATTGTCTCATTTTAATCTGGAAGGACACTTTAGAGTTGCACAAATACAGAAATTACACCAGGGAAGATTTTTTTTCCTGTTCTTTCTTGGCAAAGTATTGAAAATATATCTGTATTTGACCCGTACTCCTTTAGTTGGACAGCACCTTACCCCAGGCACAGGGGAGGAGCCAATGCCTCATGCAGAGCCCAGCCTAGTCACTATATACTGTTACATGATCTCACAGTCTCCATATTGGTGGGTTAGCACGGCTATGCGGCATTCCTGGAATAATGCCACTGGCAAAAACTCCGTTTAACAAGAGAACAATATTGTTTATTACTGTAAAAGGTATCATCTCCTTCGAGTTGCTTCCTGAGACAGGGTCCTTCCCATCTGGGAGAAGCCAGACCCTTTAGGGGCTGGCTGTGGTTATGCCACTCACACAGACTCAACCAGCATGGTACCTCCCCTACACGTTTACTGTGCAGCTAAGTTAGTCACCCACACATGCAGAATATGTTCCTTGTTAGATGCACTCTAGCTGTTTGGGGCTAGTGGTCAACAGAAAGCGACTTAGGGTCTATTGCCACTCCCTCACTGATAGCATTGTGCATAACAAACTAATTAAATGCCAGGTTAATACTTCCTGTGGGCAAGTCATGTGATTTACCTTTGTCTCACTTTCCCCACAATGACTTGAACAGCTGCAGTAGAAAATTTAGGTTCCTCTGTCAGCCTCTAGGTGCAATCCTTGTGGATGGATATAAGGATAACTGTGCCCCACGGGATTCCTCTTGTGGTATACCTCTTCTAGTCCATCATTTTTCAAAGTACTGGCCTTTGGTTCCCACCAGCTAGCACTTAGTCCATATATCAGTGATGGTGTTTATAGTAGTTTTGGGGGCCCCTCTCTATTGTCATCCAGCTATGCAAGCCACTCCCCTTTATCCTGCTACTCATGCACTCCTGCCAGCAACAGGCTATTTTCCTGCTTTGCTCTCAACTGTTCAGATCCAGCTCCCAGGCTGAATGCTTCCTCACCTTCCATTCACAGCCAGGCTGCTACATCTGACCTGCTGCTCGTCCTCACACATAGCCCTCTGACTTTCCCCCAAGTCTGATCCTGTCTGCCTTTGGGCATCCATTTTATTTTTTCCCAGATCACAGAGCCTCTTATCATCTAGAAGCAGAACTAGGCTACAGAGTTTTCTGTAGGCCAGATATTGATCTGGGTCCCTGCCCCTCACAGAATGGCATATGGCCCAGTCTTTTCCTTTCAGTTCACTGGGGGCATGAAAGGAGAAGGAAAGAGGAGGGGAACGTGGTGGATGCCAGGTAATGATATGAACTTTTTGGATCATTTTGTAGGAACCCACATTTCCAAACTGACCTCAGGGCAAATAGCTGACGTTACAGGCATGGCTTTCTATGGGAGGGTGTTATCTTTTCTCACAAAACTTCACTGCGAGCTATAAAAGTTGCTGCTCAGAGATCTTTGAATTCTTCAATTTGAAAAATGTTTGTCAACACAAAGTTAATGGAAAGAGGAAATGAAATAAAATGGAGATGCAGCTTGATTTATTTTTTTCATTATTCTGTTTCTTTCCCCTATCATAAAGGACAGAGTGCTTCTACATGAAATAAAAAGAGCATTATTGCTGGGCTGACAAAAGGAATAGGCTAACTTATTGGATTTTACATGTTTACAGGAGGGAGCTAAGACAAATAAATATCTTTTTTCATAAAAAAAGAAACTGATTATAAAGTAAAATGGAAAGGCTGTAAGGAAACTGGATGCTTTTCATTTCCCTGCCACACCCTGCTTCATAAAAAGGGCAGAAGAGGTGCAATGCGGGAAAGGGTCACTATCCTAAGGGGATGATACTGCTCATTTACCTCCTGTCTCACTTTTCCCCAGAGACAGTGAGGGTTGGAGGGGGAGAGCTGTGTTGCCATGTGAAACATTTGCATTGAATGGAAAATTCACCTCAGCTGCACCTGGGTGAGAGGTTCTGCCAGTTCTGCGTCCTAGGGGGGAAAGACTCACACAAATAGCTTTGTCACAGCTGGCTGGCTTTGCTCTCTCTCGCCCACCCCCAACAACTGCTCCCTGAATGAGCGTCTGGAATTCAGAGCTACTATTCTTCATAGGGCAGGGTAGTCCCTTCTCCCTCTCTTTGAGGAGGACGGAACTAGGTGTCTGTTCCCTCTCAGCAGGCTTTTGTCCAATCTATAAGGGACTCTGGGCCACTGGGTGAGAGGGAATAATGCACCCATTCTCTCCAGGTTCATGGAATCCTCTTCTGCTACAGTAGCTGCCGGCTGAGCTCAGGGTAAAGCCTCAGCTTTGACAGAGCTGCCGTTTCTCATTCTTGCACAGGTAGAGCCACCAAAAGGCTGCAGCCAGAAAAACTCCCTGTGCATCTGGCTAGTGGGTAACCACTATAACAACAAGGGACTGGGGCTAGCTCTCATAGGAAGTAGCCCCCTGCCTTCTCTAGACTAAAGATCACTATCATCACGAGCCCAATAAAACACAGGGCATTCACCCCTGAGGCATATGTAGAGAGCACACCATTGAATCAGCAGAATCTGCTGTAGGGAGTTGAGGTGCTGGCTAATTTGGTGAGGGAAAGAACAAGCCTATACCAGGTTAATCCTTTCAAGCTTCACCTGCTTGTAGGGTACTTGTTTTGGGCCCATCAAGGATAGATGGTCTCGTTTCCAGTAAGGTAGTCAAGCAACAATTCATAAAGACCTTTCTGACCTCCAGGTGGGCTCCTATGGTTGATTTTTCCCTGCTGAAGATGTAGCTCATTTCTGCAAACAGATGTAGTGCATTCTGCTCTTGGAGAGCCTCCGGTGTAATGACATCTCAGGTAGTCTGACAAATCCCTCTGTTAGAGGGTATTGGGCCATGGGGCAGAAGATGTGTATTTTCTACATTGACAGATTTCTCCAGGTTGGCGAGTTAATTTCTGTTTTCAATCCCATCCCTTTAGCAGAGATTCTCAGTTGTGTGTTAAATAGCATAACAACTTTGTAATGAGATGCACTGCACTGCATCAGA
The DNA here is from genome assembly GCA_033296515.1 of Macrochelys suwanniensis. Taxonomy (NCBI): domain Eukaryota; kingdom Metazoa; phylum Chordata; order Testudines; family Chelydridae; genus Macrochelys; species Macrochelys suwanniensis. The sequence goes on along the minus strand of CM065781.1, from coordinate 35,991,952 downwards.
AGCCAAGCTGAGACCCAGCACCTGATTGAGGACTGCAAGTTGGATCCCGACAAAAGCCTCCAAACCTCAAGTCTGAGGCTTTGTCTTTGAAGCTCTCCAGCTCTCCTGCTGTTATGTCTCCAAAGTTAGGGCACCTCAGGGATTGCACTAATAAAGGAAGGAGAGACAGATGTTTCAATTCTGCATTTGCAGGATTCACAGAACTGAAAATTCAATATAATCAAGTTAATGCTAATAATACTCATTCCCTTTGCGGTATTTCCTCAACAACATTCCACAGAGGGTCACTCAAGACTTTGCAAGAATCAAATTTAGGGTGGGCGGCAGAGCTCTTTGTGTGTGATAGTCAATCTTCTCAAACCTCCCTTCCAATCCGAACTGCTGTTCAGTTCAACCATGCTCACGTCCTTTTTTCCTATGATAATTAGGAATGTTCACTAAATGGGTATTTGTTCACACGTGTGTTTGGAAACTAGCATTAATTCCTGTATTGATCAGTGAACATGAGTATTCATTGATGGTCATTTGTTAGTTTCACTCATCCAATCAGGTAGAAGAAACAATACCATATGACTTAGGTGACCAATCGCATATCATGAGTAAAGTATAACAATAATCAAAGTTCATGAGCAACCCATAGGCTGAAAATTGTTTGTCCAAATAATTCAGTGAATACTTATGTACAACTATATGTGAAATCACAAGCAAAGTGAGAGTTCAGGAGATTGTCTCCCTTAACATTTTACTGTCCTTTTTATGTCCCTCCTCAATGTAGCTGTAGGACTAATACATTCTCACGTTGAGCTCCCTGTTTTTTTTGTAATGTAATTGCACCATTGGTGGCGTAACAAATATGCTAGCAGGAGACAAGATGCGAGAATCAAACTGAGATGTGAGCTGCTGACCACTTGAAGCATTTTGCCTGGCATCCAAATTGGCACTGAAAAGTTGCCAGGTGAAATGAGTGGTGATGCTGAAATGCAGCCATTCAAGGAGACCCACTATAGCTATTGTATCACAAGACCAGGGGCTTGGTGTCTTGGATAGCTGGAAATCTAGTAGAGTTATTTTTGTCTATTATAGCACAAAGAGCATTTGCATTGCTTTGTCCATGAGCAGTACGGTCTTGGGAATCAACGGAGCTATTGCTGGATAATAAATATTTGGATAATATGCTTTATAAACATATAGTAGTTGTAGTAGTTAACATTGGTAATATGATAGTAGCCAAAGGCTGATGATCCCATTGTACTGGATGCTGTACACATGCAGAAAAGATACAATCCCTAATCTGAAGGGTTTACAATCTAACAAATAATAGAATGGTGTATAAAATATCTTGGGAAATGGGGATAATGGAGCAATGGGGAAGTAGTTGGTGTTGGTCCTGCTTTGAGCAGGGGGTTGGACTATATGACCTCCTGAGGTGTCCTCCAACCCTAATCTTCTATGATTCTAAGTGGGGGCAGTTATCTCAGCTCCTCTCCTCATGATTCTTCTGAGGGCCGTGCTTCAGATTGAGGCTTGTTGGGGGCTGCAGATGGGAAAGGGACTCCTCTCCCCACACCTAAGATTCCTGACTCTTAGAGTTTGCCCAGTAAGAATGGGAGCTCCTCTCCTTCTGGCTCCTTACTGGGAAGGATCGGACTAGAATCTGGGAATTCCATTTGTGGTAAAGAGTGAAGCAGTCCAGGTTTATTGGCTGCTTCATTAAGTGTGTATAGGAAGTTTTAGTTAGCTGCACTTCCAAAGCACAGTCACGTGTTTGGGGGATGGATTCTTACTTTACTGGAATCAGTTCACCTATCACTGGAAGTGACCTTCACAGGGCTAAGGGGGGAACTGTCTCTTTCATGGATAACATTGAAAAATTAGCTGGGTGTGTTATATATATTTCCCTGCACTTTTCTCTGATGTATCAAGTGTTGGCTGCTGCTGCAGCCTGTACATTGAAGCAAAGTGAAATGGATGACCTGATCCAGTATGGCAAAACTGTATTCTGATGTTTTCTCCATCTAAGATCCATTAAAGCAGTAATACTTTTTTTTTAAAGACATAGGCAAACTGGCTCACCTAAAAGTTGTAAGGAATCCTAATCTATTTGGTTTCAGAGTGGTAACCGTGTTAGTTTGTATCAGCAAAAACAACGAGGAGTCCTTGTGGCACCTTAGAGACGAACAAAGGACTGCCACAAGGACTCCTCATTGTTTTGCTAATCTATTTGGTGTCACAAAAAAGTCCAAGAAAACCATTGGTTTATTTGAATGACTGTTCTTTCAGTGAAGCAGCTGACATTTTGATACTTATCCAAATGAAACTGATAAAATGTAACAAATTAATCATGATTTAAAAGTCCTCATGAAAATATCATGGCTTAATCTGTGGTGCACTTTGTAAACCTGTTCAGCCCAACGAGTAATTTGTTTTCTACAAGTCTTTCTTATCAGCAGCATGAGGTGGTGTGAGCGAGTAGACTGAACATAAACCCGAGAGCTGGTATCTCCTGAGTTCTTATTCTGACTTTGCTACACACTTGCTGTAGGACCTTGGGCAAATTGTCCATGCTTTAAAGTGGGGATGAATTATATTTAGGCATTTCATCCTGTGGGGATGAATTAATTAATGTTTACACAGAGATTTGAAAATATAAAGCACTATACAAATAGTGAGTATTATTGTCACCAGGCTATAGAACCTGGAACAAAACCCTGGAAGAAAACCAACAATGAATTCAAAACCTGTGGATTGAAACCAATGATTTCAGTGAAAAGAGCAGTTTGGGCCCCAAATGTAGGTGGTATATAAACAAGGGTCACAAAACTTCAGGCTAGACCAATTGAAATGTTTCCTTGACATTTAAAGAAAAAAACCCATCAAATGCAACAGCTTTTTCTTAAACAAACAAAACATTGTCCTGCAGTGTTTGCAATGCAAGCATTGTATGGCACCACAACAGCACAGGAGGAGCTGGAAATAACACTGGAATATGCTTATAAATAAAAGCCAAACAGCCTATTTCCATTCTCTGGGTTGAGAGAAATTCGAAGAATAAAGCAACAGTAGTAATAGAACAGGCAGGGATGATATTTCGGTCGGTGTGTTTGTACAGTGCCTGGCACAATGAGTCCCCAATCTCGAGTGGGGCCTTTGTCTAGAAATGTACTTTTATACATCCTCCCCTCCTCCACCTGACCTCCCCAGCAGCGTGGTCTAGTCAACATTGGATTGGGAGTTAGGAGATCAGGGTTTGACTCCTAGCTCTGCTACTGATATGCTGCAAGAGTTTGGGCAAATTACCTCACCACTCTGTGTCTCCCTCTCCTGCTTTGTCTCTTTTGATTGTAAGATCCTTGGGGCAGGAAGTGTCACTTGCTACGTGTTTGTTCCTCAACCCACAATGGGCCGCCAGTCTCAGCTGGGACTCTAGGCACTTCTGTGGTACAAATAGTAGTTATCTAGCCCATGGAATGGAAGGAAGTATTCCGTCTCCAATGATGAGGAATGGTGGCCCAGAGAGATGAAATAATTTACTCACGGTCATACAGGAAATTTGTGGCAGAGCTGGGAATTGGACCCATGTCTTGTTATACCAATAAAATAAAAACCAGCAGGATCTTTTTAAAGGGGATAAGACAAAATGTCACATTTATTGTGAATACAAAAAGAATCATAGTAAGCAGTCAGTTATAGCTATAACATTTCATTCAGTTTCACATTCATTCACACACACACACACACACACACACACACACACACACACACACACACACACAGAGGTTCTGTATAGATGTCATAGTTACCAGCCTAGAAGTTGCTCATGCCAAGTTACTGGCCAGGTAACCTGGGCGTGAGGGTGGAGCCGAGTCCTTGTCAGATTCATCTGATGCTCCTGGAGGGTGGTTGCAGAACCAGACTCAAAGTCCTCAGTGTGTAGAAGCCATTTTTATAGGAATTATTTCCTATGTTAGTCTATGGGAACTGTTTCATCTTGCTGTTGCTAACTCAATCAGCAGATGGCACATTCCTGATGTTTGTGCTGTCAGATGTTATCTTGTTTTTCCCATCCTTTGAGATGGTCGGGTGGATCCCAGTTTATCCTCTGGGGGGTGTTGTCTGGTCGTTCCCACTTGATGCCGCCTTCAGCCGATGGTCACTGAATTCCTAGGCTGGCACCTCCCTGCTCATTCATTCATGTACACCAAGCATTCATCAGCAGACATACTGTCTCCACCACTTTCGGGGTGTGTACTAATTTATTTGAGACTCCCTGCCCTTTGAGGGTGGGGGTCTTTCTATGCTGTTTCTAGGTACAAAGCATGCATAAAGAACAAAGTCAAGTAACTTGTTTGCAAGTTTCTCATAGCAATACAGTATCTTTCTGAGAACAGATATAATCAATGGTTTACACAGACAGTAGCTTATAAGTTTTAACAGGAGACCCAAGAGATCTTTTTACTTGGTAATGCTATGAGGTTTAAAATTGTGGGGGACAAATTATGGGGAGTTACTTTCACTTGGGGAATCACTGCCAGTACCTTCTTTAATATCCCTACAGTCTCATGAGTCCCGGTGCACACAAGACTGTCCTTCCTGTCATGGGTGTCATTGAAATGCATAATGGAAAATGTGTTCAGTTTGACTAATACCAGAATTGTGATTAGCAGTCTAGACAAACACCTTTTTTAATGTATGCTTTTTAATCTGACAATGTCCCTTTAAAATTTTGTATACCACAGAAGGTGGGAACAGTGATCTAAACACCTGGCTCAAAATAGACCAGTTCTCTATGACCACTAAGGGGATGTTATGTCGTCACCATTCTGCACGTGATGGCCATTAGACCTGCAAGGTAGCAGGTATAGAACTCTAATCCCCTTTGGACAAAGCACAGGCGAGGCCTCCCTGAACAGTGAACTAAAGGGAAATCTCCCTTAGCATTTAGCAGTATAGGAACAACTGTACAAATGATCAGCTCTGATTCCTTCCAGGAGAGGCCAGTGGTGGACATGAAAACAAGCCCACTCATTGCAAATCCTGCAGTATTGGTGACCACAACCATTCTATCAGTAGATTTTACAGGCATCTCATTCTAAATGCAGTTTTGTCAAGAAGTCTGGGAAACAAAATGAATACCTTTGTAAATGACAGCATTGTACCAGCAGAAGTGCTCCATTTGGCAAAGGTAAGTCAGGCATCCCTGACGGATTTGCAATAGGGAAGTGGAGAGAATTCTGAAATCTCACGGTGCTGCATGCTTTTGAAAGGCTGATTTATAAAAAAAAGGTAGCAAGGTTTACAATGTTTGGAAATCAGTTATTTCTATCTTCCACTTGACTTGGCAAATGAGTGACATGGTTCCATTATTAAACTTTGCAAAATGTAGAATAATTTACTGTCTGTGACTCAGTAAATAGGCCAGCATTCATTGCGCTAACCTATAGATGTCAGAAAAAATGGCTATTTTTGCTTTGCTATGATCAACACTTTCAAGTTTTATCCGGTAGTATTTTAATCACTGAACCTGTCACTTTTGTCAGATGTGTAGGGAACACAAAGAAGGGCTCCATAAAAGGAAGAAAGAACTTTTCATACAATCCCGCCCTGTGTTTCTCCCAGAAGGTGAGAAGGCTGAAGCTTAAAAGGACTGTCAAATCATGCCAGGATGACACATACACACACACAAAAAAAAGATTAAAGATCAAAAGCAGTGACATATGTTCCTGATTAAGAAACCAAGGACTGCTGAATACTGTTGATGAATCGAGTTTCCCCAACAGCAGCAGCAGCAGCACCTCAAGAGACAGAATTGCTCCTTTTGTGCAGCTAAATAGTTTGAAAGAAAGAAAACGAGTGCCTCAGCTAATCTTCCTCCTCAAAAACTTTTGAAATGTTATATATGATGCCAGTAATCTCCCCAGCCAGCAGGAATTCAAACGCGCATATCTGTAACCTTTAACTCTGATCTTCTAATTACACTTTTACCTCTAGCTGTTTATCAGCTCCACACATCCCCTGATGCAGACAAATGCTCTTGGAGGCTTGCAAAGCCAGTTTGAGAAAAGGACATTTTAAGAGTGAGAGGACGTCTATCTGTCTTGGCTCATTTCACAAGCTACTTGTAGTTGCATACTTGCTTGCTCAGTAATTCTAACAATATGCAAACAACTATATCCCAAACATAGATAGGTTGGGCCATATTGTGTCACCTATACAGGAAAACCCCCACAGAGGCTAGGTAATCTGAAGGCCAGGAGGTTGCTGAGTTCCCTCTAATGTCTCCAATGGAGGGGCTTGGTTTGCTGTCCTCACAAAGTGATTTGGAATTTGGTTCCCCCGACCTGTGGATCTTAGAACCATCCATCCATGGAGACCTTTTTGTGTAGAATCAATGCCTTTGTCTGACCACCCAGTTCTTCTGCTTTTCTCATGATGGCATAGCTCTCCCATCCTCTTCAGCCCCTTCCTAGCTGCTTGGTGTATATGGTCAGAATATGACATGGAAAGCAGCATGAAATAATGTTGATAACAGTGTGAAATAATGTTACCTCTATGTCCTAGTGGACGATGCCGCAAGCTGTAGTCATGCACGTTCTTGGCAATGCCCTCAGCTTGAGAGTCCTTCCACCGCTCTTAACGTACATGAAGTAATATCTAACTCTAAACGTGGTTCCACTGTAGTCAATAGGGTGCTTATGGGGTAAGATCATTTTTAATATGATTAATGATGGCAGAAATAGGGCATCAGAGAAGATGGATTCTTGGTAACTTGGGGAAGAGGTAGCATGATAAAGAACCACTGCTCCTTCCCTTCCACTGCCTCTTTGCCAGATTCTAATAGTTCACCTTTCCTTCTCCAGCAGAACTGGAGAGAAGCTCAGGCCCATATATTTTATAATCACAATAAATAAAGATGGAAAAGAACTATTATATCATCAAGTCTATATCCTTGAAAGGTCAGGCTACACTCTCCCTGTTATAAGATGTATTAATTTTGAAACAGATTCCTCACTGAATCTTTTCCTAAACGTGTCTTGGGATCACTCCATATAAAACGGACAGTATAAATGTAGGGTATATTATTGTATACAGTATTGCTGTAGCTGTGTTGGTCCCAGGATATTAGAATGACAAAGTGGGTGGGGTTAGATCTTTTTATTGGACCAATTTCTGTTGGTGAGAGAGACAAGCTTTTGAGCTTACACAGAGGTCTTCTAAAAAAGAAGTTGGTCCAATAAAATATATTAACTCACCTACCTTGTCTCTTAGGTACATTATTTATTTATTTATTATCTTAAATCAATGAGAGTCTCCTGTTAATCAGTAGGTTGAAGAAGGAATGTCCATTTTCCATGCAAGTGCCCAATGCAAATGTGCGTGTGAGAAAAATGCATAGAGAAAATAACATTATTGTAAGAATCACAAGATGACAGTAACATGCTGCTGTCAAACTGCTATCTCCCTGAATTAATCTTTCCTTTCATCTCTGGATTTACAATAGCTGTTCAGTCGGGAATACAGTTATGATTGAATTGAGATCCTTTTACACTCATTCCTCATGCTACAACATAATAAACACTTTTATTGCCCAAGTTTTCTCTGTGTGTATGCTATTAGGAATCACAGAATGTGTCTCATAGTTGACTGTAGGAAATCAATAAGAAGTAACATCTTTTAAAAGTTCAGAGAGCCTGGAGGATTTTCACATAACACACCAATGAATATATTAAAGGCTATTACACACACACACACACACACACACACACACACACACACACACACACACACACACACACACACACACACACACACACACACACACAGTGTGCCAGTCTCTGGTGCTTTAGAAATTAAATCTGCATTTTCACTTGTATGTCCTATCCAAATATTGTCCTAGAATGACTCAGCTCTACTGCATTAAAAAGCTTTGACTAGCCACTGATACTGACTGGTAGGAAGATCTGTCTGAATAAAATAGAAATCAGGATTTGCAGACACTGTTGTTTATTTTGGGGGTGGGGAAATTTGATGAGTTTAATGTCAGAAGAGAACTCTTCTCATGTTCCTGCCAAGTCTTTGAAATCACTCATGTGGAGACTCTGAAGATCTCATCCCTGGTTTTTACCAGTGAATTCTGGGGCAGGGTATTCTGGAAAGATAAGTCAGTTTTGTGCGCACTTCCAGCCCTGCTGAACATGCTGAATAAAGCTGCCAGTTCAATTCTTTATATTAACACACCAAGTATCTTTATTCAAAATTCCCAGTGATTTGGGAAATGGAGTGATGGGGGGAATCTGTCTTCCTTCCTTCCTTAATGCAGTAATGTAAAAGAAAGTTGCCCCACCAGTGGGGTAATGGGGCATGTGAAATTGCAGACCATTTTATATTTGATTTTTTTGGAAGTCATACCACACCACGTAGGCATTCTGACCTAAACCTGGTTGGAAACTTTTCAACAAAACATATTTTTTCTGGCGGAAAAGCCTTGGGAGGCAGTACTCAGCCAAAGGCACAAAGAAGAAACTCCGCAGTTCCTGGGAGTAGAGACAAAGAGTGGGAACTTTGACATAGCCTGAGATGGGTAGAAGGAACTTTTGGTTGGATATTGGTTTGAAAGTATTCTTTAGCTGGACTTTTGTTACCCTTGGAAGTTGACGAAACCGGAAAGAGGTGACTTTGCTGGAAAGCTGAGGCATGGAAATAGTGGACAGAAACAGGTCATCACAGAGACATAAGAGGCAATCACCAGGGCAAGGGTTGTTAGAGGGGAAGACCCCTGCAACACCATGATCTAATGCCATTGGGTGCTATGGTGGTGAATGGAACTGCTTACAGGCTGCTTTAGCTGTTCATTTCAGTGGGACTTAGGTACCTAAGTGCATTTGAAAATCACACTAGGTGTCTCTCTGCATTTTTTAGTGCCTCAGTACCTTTAAAAACCAGGCCCTATGATTCTATGAAGATTGGAGGAGGTAGATCTGACCAGTCTAATTGGTGAAACAGGTTTCAATCTGTGAATAATTAGACTGGAGAGCCCAAAGTGAAATGCAGGCTACTGCAGGAAGAAGTGTTGGAAATTCAGTAGATGGTGCATGGAAATGAAACCATGCCCTAGCATGGAGTTAAGAGTACATTGGGATTATTAAATGTAAACTATTCATTCAGTTCATTCAGATTTATATGTGTTTACAACTTGTGAACGGATAATTTTTATGTCATTCAAAATTAGCCAATGAATGCTTCGTGTGAACCAATTTTAGCCAATGAATTATTCACAAACTAGTACCTGTTCTTTCAGTTATTTGATATTTGCTGTGCCAGCTGGGTGACGGGACACCTAAGTCACATGGTATTAGTTCTGTTTCCTGATTGGATGACCTAACTTTTCCAAACTATTTTGACTTCCACCTGAAGTGAATTTGATTTAGTCACAAAACCAAATTCCCTCAAGATTAAATTAATCTCAAGTATGGCATAGTCCCTGCAAGACAAAGACATTTTCTGATTCAGTTTGTGTGTGCCCAGTGGTTGAGATGTATATTTATTCCAAGGCACACAACTATCATATTTCCCCCTTTGCTACTTGATTAGAGGAGCTAAGTCTCTCTCTCTCTGTCTCTCTCTCACACACTCACACACACACACCCCCTGATAAATATTACAACAAAAACAGATGAAAAGCCTAGTCACGTCAGACTGAAAGCTCTCAAAATGTAATTCATGCTATACCAAAAAAAAAAAAGAAAAAGAAAAAAAAAGAAGTCAGTGTGCAATTCCACCATGGTGAAATACACTTGTCCTTTCTTAGACTGTTGCCGGGGTGAGTAGAATTAGCAGCTGTCCAGGCTGCAGTCCAGAATAAATACTGGTGGCACCATCAAGGCAGCTTTAATGGGGAGTTAGGGGGGAGAAGAAAAGAAAATAAAGAATTAGAGAATAAGTAAACAAAGAGAAGCATTGCGCAGGCCATTTAAATGCATAGCACAGCATCTTTACCTTCCCCAACTCTTTTTTAAGGCAAATGCTCTGTCTTATATGCCTTGGGAACATTACACTACTTCCCTGCCATTAATTACCACATTAACACACTTTAAATGTTTGGAGGGGAGGATGGGTAGGCAGCTTGGAAATGATTTCCAGGCAAAGCTTTGCATTCAGATGCTTCTCTTCTCACTCCCCTCTCCGCAGCTCCACCCCTCCCATCCCCCCCCCCCTCTCTCTCCCTCCATCTCTGCTGAGCCTGCAGAAAAAGGGGCAGCAGTGGATTTATGGCACACTTAATTCTTAGGCAAGGGGGATCAATATTCAGAACGCAGCCCTAGCCTGATAACCATAAGCCTCGCATATATCATTGGGCACCTCAGGGAAACTCGCAAATCATTTGGCCATCCTCTTCCCCCTGGAAAGCGTTCCTCCCCATTGCTTGTTTCAGATTAGTTGGAGGCATCCTGCGACTCTTCCTTTGCTGATCTAGTCTGTCATTGTGGCTCAGTTCTTACCCTGGGAGAGATGGGCAGACCGAAGGAGCTGCGAATGCTGCTTACTGCTTGAAGCATGGCTGCACCTCTGCTTCCCTCCAGCTTGCTGGCTCCTTGGATTGGCCCTTCAATGTCTCTCACAATGTCATGATGAATATTTGGTGCTTTCCTTAAAGTCTCAACTCCTGAAGTCATGTGATTACATGGGACTCTGAGATTCCATTTTTTTAAAAAGCTAGTTGTAGTCCTCACGGTTGTGGAGAGAATCTTGAAAATGTGACTCTTAAATCTATAACAGAAGACAAAAGTTATTTTGAGTTATTAAAAGACTCAAAAGTTATTTTTTTTTAAATAAAGAATTTTTATGTTGTAGCAGTGTTGGTTGCTGGATATGAGAGAGACAAGATGGGTGAGGTAAGGCTCATGGTTAGCTATTCTTATTATTTATAATTATTATTACTTATTATATTAACCAGAACCCTATCATGCAATACTTTTTTAGTCCAATGACACACACACACAAAAAAGACTTTTCACAAACAAGTCCTTTTCCTTCTTTGGTCTATAGTCCTCCTGCAAGTGTCAATGCAAGCTTTTGTTTTTCTATGAGGCTCTAAGACAGTCCTTTAGTCTCTCTGTCCCCCAACTCTCTAAGGCCATCTCCTAGGCTGCAGGGGTTTCCTCACTACCTCTGGGCGGCACTGTAGGGTGAATCTATGCCCTGTCTACCTCAGATGCTTGCCTTGAGAAACTAGACCATGAAGCTCCTTCTATCCCAAAATCAAAACTGCCCCTGCTTCACCTTTTCCTATGACCACTTCCTATGACTGTCTGCTTCCTGTTAGCCCTTCTCCAGAGCGCTTTTCAGGGTGTCTGTAGACAAGCCCCTTCAGGGCCTGTTCCCCAGCGCCCTCTCAATAAGGAAACCATACCAGTATTGGCCCAGATCCCTGTGTTAGGGAGATTCTCACCAACAAGCAGCAGCAGTTACTGTTTTTTTTTTCAGGTGTCCCCCTCACCGAGCAAATGGGAGCTCTTTTACAGCATGACCACCTTCCCTAGCAGTCTTTGCTATAGCTTACAGTCACATGATCTAGGACAGGGATCTCAAGCTCAAATCACCATGAGGGCCACATGAGGACTAGTACATTGGCCTGAGGGCTGCATTACTGACTCCTTTTCATATGAAGATACCAAAGCCCAGGGCTGGCTCTAGCTTTTTTGCTGCCCCAAGCACCAAGCTGCTGAAGCAAAAAAAAAACGGCCCTTGAAATGAGCCGCCCTAGGATTGGCCGGAATGTCGCCCCTTCAGATGTGCCGCCCCAAGCACGTGCTTCCTTTGCTGGTGCCTGGAGCCGGCCCTGCAAAAGCCCCTCCTCTGTGCCCCACCCCCACTCCACCCCTCCCATGAGGTCCCGCCCCTGGCTAGCCTCTTTCCACCCCTTCCTTGCCCCCATTCCAACCCCTTCCCCAACGTCCCCACCCCAACTCTGTCCCCTCCCTGTCCCTATTCCAACCCCTTCCCCAAATCCCCGCCCATGTCCCGCCTCTTCTCTGCCTCTTCCACTGAGCGCATGGCTCCCCGCTCCTCCCCCTTTCCTCCTGGAAAGTGCTAAGTGCCCCCAAACAGCTATATGGTGGCGGGAAGCACCTGGAGGTAGACAGAGGAGCGGGGACGTGGTGCGCTGGGGGGAGGAGGGGCGGCGAGTGAGGGGTGCTTGGCGGCCACAGGAAATAACTCCAGGCGGACAGGGAGCTTGGCGGGCCGCAGGAAATAACTCTCTGGGTCACATGTGGCTCGCGGGCCGTGGGTTTGAGACCCCTGATCTAGGAGGACACCAGTCACCGGGGAGAGCTTTGTACTGAGCTCCTATTGAAGGTCCAGCTCATCCTGTGACAGAGCCATTTTGTAGACACTTCTGAATGGGCAGAAGGGCTTTCTCTGACAAACCAGACTGAGCCGATGCAGGAGAGCTCAGCTAACCACATTCATTCAAATAACAACAATAGTTAGTACTTTGCATCTTTGTATCTTCATGTGTGAACTAATTCAAAAGTTCTCAAACTGTGCTGCGTGGGTGACGGGGGGGAGCACTGGCTGGTGGTTAGGAGAGAACTGGATGGTCCCAAAGTCCTGGCTCCTTCTCCTGATTTCCAGATGCTAATTGCACTAAAGAGATAAAAATATATTTACAGTTTTCTTGCGATGATTGCTATATATTTCTAAATCATGTCCGTGTCCATGGTGTGCTAGGCATCTTCCAAACAGGAGAGAAGGGATGAGGCCTGCCCCCTGGAGCTCATAATCAAAAGGTTGACAAAATGCAGCAGAAGATAGGAGGAAGGGGGGCAACATGTTTCCAGTTATGTTAATAAATGTACTTTATTAAATGAAGGACATGTAAATTATACCCAAGTTACTTATGTGTGACACTGACACTACATTTCTATAGGCAGCCCAACAGAGATGGGTTTTTAGGGGGGATTAATAGTACATTTCCATGCAACTTATTTAGCTTTTGCTTACTAAGGCTAGCAGAAAATTTTCAAATTCTGAATTGCAGCGAGGAAAAAAAGAGGAAACATTTTTCATAATTCTTTTCCCCTGGAAAAATGTTCCTGTTTTTTGACCAGTTCTCCTTCTCCTGTTTATTTTAGGGTTTTATTCTATGGCTAGTGGGAGGTAAGGTGGTCCATACGATCACGAAAGGGTGGGGAAGTGGTTTGCAATACAGTCTTGTAAACTTTCAGGGTAGATTCTCAAATGCACAATGGCAGGCACTCAGGTGCCTAACTGGGAGTTAGTGCCACTTCTGCCTTTGAGAATCTACCCTGAAAGCTTACTATAGAGATTGTATTGCACACCTTCTCCTCTCCCTTTCCTGATTCCATGGACCACCTTCCCTCCGAAGCGTGTTTGAAATTGTTTGAGAATCACTAGCTAATATTGTCAGAACCCTCGCAAGGAAAGCATTTAAAATATGCTTCTGTTCTGAAAAATGGCTGCTAAAAGTCATCAAAGGGTCATGTGTGGGGACTAGGCCAAGACAGGAGAGAAAAATACTGATCAGCACCTCTTCCCAACCCTCTCCTCCCAACCTATCAGGGGAAAGAGAGGGGAAGACAGACAGAAGAGATACTTAGACTTCCCATCTCCTGGTCTCAGAGAGGAGAAGTGAAGACCCATCCACTCTGCCCACCCCACCCCCGTCCTCTCCCCTTTTTCTCTCTCCCCCCCCCCCCCCCCCCCGCACAGCTTCCTATCCCTTGAGGCTGGTGGGAAGAAAATAAAATGGCTCCCAGTGGTTTGACCTGACTTTCTTCCCCTCCCCAGAGGCTGGGAATGAAAACCCAGCCATCTTCCTCTCTAGAAACTGGGGGAGGCTTTTAGGATTTCCCTGCTTCTTCCTTCCAGATTTCCTGGTAATACCCACCATCTTCTGATGTCATGGAGAAGGACAGAGAAAAAAACAAATTATGAAGCCCCCAGCAGGCCTCAGATTCCCCTTCACATTTATCAAGTGCTATCTTCTGATGTGTTTATGCACCCCCATTGCAGAAAGTACCCCAAATCTCTCAAGAAAGCCAGCTCTCAAGAGATTTCCAGGGCACTACAGACACAAGAGGTATGGACAGTTAAAATAAACTTCACCTGTGGGAGCAAACTTTTGATGCTTGCTTATATAAACCAAATCTGAACTCCAAATCTCTCTGTGTTGCAGCTTGCCTATCACTAGTGACTATGTCAGGGCTTCCTAAATTTGGTTCGCGGCTTGTACAGGGTAAGCCCCTGGTGGGCCGCGAGATGCTTTGTTTACCTGAGCGACCGCAGGTACGACCATTCGCAGCTCCCAATGGCTGCGGTTCGCCATTCCTGGCCAATGGGAGCTGCGGGAAGTGGTGGCCCAGCCTGCGCTGCTTCCCGCAGCTCCCACTGGTTGGGAATGGTGAACCGCAGCCAGTGGGAGCTGCGAACGGTCGTACCTGCGGTCGCTCGGGTAAACAAAGAGTCTTGCGACCCGCCAGGGGCTTACCCTGAACAAGTTGCAAACCAAGTTTGAGAACCCCTAGCCTATGTGAAGTAAAGAAATAAAACATGGACACTTTTGTGCACATCATGAAAGTGCATCCGCAATCATACATGTATTGACAGCAAAATGAATGAATAGTTAAACAACAAATTAACTATTTTTATATACAGTTATTCTATGTACAGGCCGGACTATTGTTCATGCATGTGCAGTCTGGGGTATGTTTTTGTGTGTGTGTGCATTGCTCACCCATGAATTTCTACCAGTCGTTGCATAGAATTCAGCCCATCTGCTCACAAGGGTAATATCAATAGCTAGCAAAAAAGCAAAAAATAAAACTTTATTGTGTAAAATCTTTACAGAGATTGAGTATGTGTGAGTACGAGAGATGGAGAGAGAGGGGTTACATTAATAATTAACCTTTGAAAATAACTCTTGCTTTCTGAGTGTGCATATCAATACAATATAATTACCAGATTTTATTCACTCTTTGCTGAAGAGTGCAATGGGTAATTTAAACATTGAGTTCACATTTGCATATTGGAAAGAGTGCTGCTTCTTTTAAGTGTCTCTGAGAGGAGGCCAGGATGGTGGCTCTCTAGTATAGATGCACCAGCATTCCTTTAATTTGCCTGCTGCGGGGGGACGGGGAGAATGGACGGGGGGAGTCTGTAAACCAAATCCTCAGACTACATTCCTCTGAAAGGTTTGCTGAGCTTTGCCAACGTTTCATTGAGCCTGGGCTGAACTGTGTGCAAACCTGAGCTGTATTCTGACTCAGCCTTAATAGAGTCTTCTAAAAACCTGGGACCGGATTATGAGTGAGCCCAGAGGCTGGGTTTTCATGAAGACTCAGGGGCCCAGAGAGGGTCCAGAGACTGTGTTTCAAGGTAAGCCTTGGTCAAATTATGAATGTTCATGGCCCAAAGTTCAACTGAGCCCAGAGGATGTATTTCAGATTAGTCCAGAGATAGGTTTCAAGTGAACACAGAAGGTGAATTTGAAACAAGACAGGGTCCAAGTGGGAGTTTTATTTTAACCTCAGACTCCAAGATAAAATCCAATGCATGCAAACCCCACATGAACTATTCAGAGCCAACTCTTCACACCCAGCATGAACCAAAGAGGCTGAATTTCTCACAACTCTTCTCTCTCTGCTCTCAAATCGCTGAGCCTGGGAGCCAGGGCAGTAGCAGTATGTGGGGAATGACCCAGGAGTAGAACACTTGTGTTTTATTGCCTATGAGCGTGCAGTGCCATCATTCATTTGATTGACGTGTAATAACATCTCTTTCACCATAAAAGCTGCGGGTTTTGCCTTATTTATGTGGGTTTCAAACCAATAATCTGGTTTCATAATGCACTAATGTTTGCTTGTAAGCAATAAAGCGACTAGTGAGGCAATAACTCCGACACAGAGGAAATTATTATGTGATTGGAAGTGAAGCTTTATCATAGGCTGGATTCTTTTTTTATTTTCACACAGTCCCAAGCATGAAATAAAACATAACATCTTGCATCTCTTAGGAACATAAAAACCACCTTCTTGTGGGCATTAAGAGTTTAAACATCACTTAAAACATACAGTGTCTGGCTTACTGTGAGATCCCATCAGTCTGTAAAGTGCAGCTTTCTTTCTTGCAGAAAGATGCTGTCTGCTATATGCCTTTTGTTTTCTGCTGCCTCTGAATCTTCATTTTGATGTTGAGCATTAAAACAATTCTTCTCTTCATTCATTGCAATGGTGAGAAGGGGAATTTAGAGCTCTTCTTTCTCTAAAGCTACACAGTTCTCTGTTCATCATCACCCCCTTTGTCATCTTGCCTTGGGCATTTTTAATACCACAGTTCAATGGGTCAGATATTCCTACCAGCTATGTGACTCAGGTAGCCTTTCCAATCTATCCCATCTGACATCTATCTAATTTCTTGAATCAAAATGCCATTCAAGAGTATTGTTTAGGGGAGTGGCAGCAATTACATGGAATTTAAGATCACAAGGAACCTACTCCAGAACATAGGCCATAGAATTCCATCCAGTGATTCCTGCTTCAACCCCACAACTTCTGGTCTAGAGGAGCATATATTTTAGAAAGTCATCCTGTCTTCAGATAATGGAAAAGATGTCAAGTGAGTCATACAGCTTTAGTCTCAAAGCAGTTTGAGCTTCAGCCTGAGGTCATTTCTGTGAAAGGTTTCTTCACTTCCACCATAGTCTCTGCAAAAATCTTGCTCAGAAGAAGTCCTCTGAGTGGTTAGCAGTTATGGAGTTGAGTTTTTCCCACTGTGAAGAATTTTCGTGTTACTGTGCAAACAAAATGTCTGTGGCTTAGACTGAGCTGTCTACTGCCATAGAAAGAACAATGTCTTAGTAAGCAGTTCAGGCCAGGGAATCTCTACTACTCACATTACAGGTTAGTACCCTAGCCATGAGGCTATTGGGTATTCTAGAGTGGGTTTTCTCCCTGAAAGATGGAGTGTCAGTGTCACTCCCTGCTCCAATACATATGTTGTTATTTATACAAAGTGAAAGAGCTCCAAGAGGAGACCTTCAGAGACCTGCTCTAGAATATGAAGCTGGATATGAATCAGCAGTGTGCCCTCATTGCCAAGAAGGCCAACGGCATATTGGGCTGTATTAGTAGGACCATTGCCAGCAGATTGAGGGAAGTGATCATTCCCCCTCTATTCAGCACTGGTGAGGCCACACCTGGAGTATTGTGTCCAGTTTTGGTCCCCCCACTACAGAAAGGATGTGGACAAATTGGAGAGAGTCCAGCGGAGGGCAACGAAAATGATTAGGGGGCTGGGGCACATGACTTAAGAGGAGCTGCTGAGGGAAATGGGGTTACTTAGTCTTCAAAAGAGAAGAGTGAGGGGATTTGATAGCAGCCTTCAACTACCTGAAGGGGGGTTCCAAAGAGGATGGAGCTAGGCTGTTCTCAGTGGTGTCAGATGACAGAACAAGAAGCCATGGTCTCAAGTTGCAGTGCGGGAGGACTAGGTTGGATATTAGGAAACACTTTTCACTAGGAGGGTGGTGAAGCATTGGAATGGGTTACCTAGGGAGTTGGTGGAATCTCCATCCTTAGAGGTTTTTAAGGCCTGGCTTGACAAAGCCCGAGCTGGGATGATTTAATTGGGGATTGGTCCTGCTCTGAGCAGGGGGTTGGACCAGATGACCTCCTGAGGTCTTTTCCAACCCTAATCTTCTATGATTCTATTATTCTAATACCCAATATCCTGGCTGGGACACCCAATGTGGATTTTGGAGACATGGGTTCAAGTGCCTGCTGCAGATCAGGCAGAGTGGTGATTTGCAATGGGGCTCCAGCATTTCAGGTGGGGTACCCTAACCACTGGGCAATTGGGTACTCAGGACACTTCTGCCTGTCTGAGCCTGAACAATTCTTGTCCTGCTCTCCCCCAGCTGTTGTTCGTGTGATGCCCAATTTTATAGGTGTGCCTACAGGATTGGGCTTCTCTGGAAAGATAGGGAGGGGAACCCCTAGTTTGAGAATTCTGACAGGGCTTAGGCCAGAATGAGGGGTTTGAGCATCTCATTAGCTATGGGGAGGAGTCAGGATTTACGCAGCTTTGCATATGTCTACCTGCAGAAACGTAGGCACCTAAGGACTTTAGGCAGCTACAGGATTAGGCAACAATTGAGGGTGGTTTTGAGAATGTCACTGGAACCTCTTAAGGTTGGTCTATGCACCTCGACCTTATCATGTTTCTCTGACTGTATAAATATCTGTCTACTGTATGTTTCATTCCATGCATCCGATGAAGTGGGTAATAACCCACGAAAGCTTATGCTGAAATAAATTTGTTAGTCTCTAAGGTGCTACAAGTTTTTCTTTCTTATTTTCGTTTTACTGGAGCCTAAATGTAGGCAGTTAGGCAATCTAAAGGCACTGCAACCTAAAGAGGCAATTAGGTAACTAAGTACCTTTATGAATCTGCCTTTATGTTGATAGTACCCAGATCCCCATTTGTATCATGTCTATGTAACCCACACAGCTCCAGGGTGTGGTGTTCTGTCCCATCTAGTGGCACCAAGACCACTTAGAGAGAGAGAGAGAAAATATGAGTCTTCTCTAAAGCCTTAGCCAATAACCAGCTGGCTTTTAGCTCATGCACTAAGCTCCAAAGATCTCTGGTTCAACCCTGCCCACCGGGGTCTGTCGGTGTTACATCTATATCCCCATCTAGAGCAGTAGGTCAAATAACCCCATGTCTATAAGAATTTGGAGGTTTGAAGATAGTAGCTGGCTCTGGCTTAATCCAGACAAGACTGAGATAGTATCAGTGGTCTAAAAGAAGCAGTCATAAGAGTTGGTGGAAGTTATATCAGCACACCTGATTGAAAGAGTCCAACCACCGTTTGTAACATAGGTTTTCAACTTGGGTGTATCATTAAAATCTGGACCACTCCTGGATTATTATCCCTATTTTATAGATGGGGAAACAGAGATACACACAGGGAGTTTGTTTGCCGGGGGGTGAAACAAGCTTCATTGAAGAGTTTAATCTTAAGGATCTGGGGAAAGACCTACTCAGCATTTGGGAGAGTGTATCACTGGTGATTAAAACAGAAAACAGTCTACAAGGGTCATATTTCCATGAAAAGTTGCTGGAATTTGGAATTAGTTGCTGAAGGAAGTAGTTGGAGCAGGTGGCATATAGTTACTTAAGGAAAATATGGCTGTTCACCTAGAATCTCTATAATAAACAAACAAACAAACAAACAAACAGTAAGACAACATCAGGGATAGTTCTTCTTAGAATCTCAAAGAATTTCCAAACATTAACTAGTTAAGCTTCAAAGCATAGTCATCTGCCTGGCCAAGAAGTAGGGAATTTTTCACTAGCAACTGGCAGACCTAATGTAGTTCAAGGTGTTATGAGCTTCTCAAATTACGCTGTGGATTCATAAAACTAGTCCAAGATTATGAACCTGTTTTCCTGTCATTTAAACTCATGTTTTATTTCACGGTCAGAAAATTACAACAAAAATAATGTTTTTCTAGTTAAAGGGAAGCCTGTGCTACATTGTAGGGATAGGAAAAATCTTCGAAAAGCTAAGTTTACCCAAGAGTGTGTTGCTCTGTGTAGTGGGCCAAATTCAGTACTGATACATATGGGACTATAAGTTACTCATTGAGTTAGAAAAGGGTGGATGTGATTAAGCAGAGCAAATCGCACCAATTTGGTATTCAATGGTTGGGGTAAATGAGTGTAATTTACAAGCTGAGTGGTCTGAAGGAGGGATCTTGCACCACTGATTAGTTGCTTTTCCTACTACATCATCTTTCTGCCCCCCTCATCATGTATGTGCAAATAGTGATCAATGGCACCATATTAGTGATCAATGGCTCCATGTCTAGTTGGCAGCCGGTATCAAGTGGAGTGCCCCAAGGGTCAGTGCTGGGGCCGGTTTTGTTCAATATCTTCATTAACGATCTGGAGGATGGTGTGGACTGCACCCTTAGCAAGTTTGCAGATGACACTAAACTGGGAGGAGTGGTTGATACGCTGGAGGGTAGGGATAGGATACAGAGGGACCTAGACAAATTAGAGGATTGGGCCAAAAGAAATCTGATGAGGTTCAACAAGGACAAGTGCAGAGTCCTGCACTTAGGACGGAAGAATCCCATGCACTGCTACAGACTAGCGACTGAATGGGCTGGGCAGCAGTTCTGCAGAAAAGGACCTAGGGGTTACAGTGGACGAAAGCTGAATATGAGTCAACAGTGTGCCCTTGTTGCTAAGAAGGCTAACGGCATTTTGGGTTGTATAAGTAGGGGCATTTCCAGCAGATCGAGGGACGTGATCATTCCCCTCTATTCGGCACTGGTGAGGCCTCATTTGGAGTACTGTGTCCAGTTTTGGGCCCCACACTACAAGAAGGATGTGGATAAATTGGAAAAAGAGTCCAGCGGAGTGCAACAAAAATGATTAGGGGGCTGGAGCACATGACTTATGAGGAGAGGCTGAGGGAACTGGGATTGTTTAGCCTGCAGAAGAGAAGAATGAGGGGGGATTTGATAGCTGCTTTCAACTACCTGAAAGGGGGTTCCAAAGAGGATGGATCTAGACTGTTCTCAGTGGTCGAAGATGTCAGAACAAAGAGTAATGGTCTCAAGTTGCAGAGGGGGTGGTTTAGGTTGGATATTAGGAAAAACTTTTTCACTAGTAGGGTGATGAAGAACTGGAATGGGTTACCTAGAGAGGTGGTGGAATCTCCTTCCTTAGAGGTTTTTAAGGTCAGGTTTGACAAAGCCCTGGCTGGGATGATTTAGTTGGGGTTGGTCCTGCTTTGAGCAGGGGGTTGGACTAGATGACCTCCTGAGGTCCCTTCCAACCCTGAGATTCTATGATTCTATGAATTTGCCACCATGATGGAACTCACTGCAATCCAGATCTATGCAAATTACACACCTTTACCACTTGCATCCATTTCTGACTCACACCCAATGTGGAACTGACAGCTCCATTTCTGTCACCACTATACCTGACCCATGTATATTTATTTTTTCTTTCACATTTTCCTCTAGGCTCCCTTTTCCTGTTTCTTTGCATTTATTTTTCATTCTTCCTGTTCTCTGCTTCATTTTTCACTGCATGTTTTTTCATACAGACGTATTCTCTCTTCCGTTTTCTCTGCTCCTTTCATCTCAGTCTCTCTCCTTAGTGGAACATGAAGCGAATAATGTTTGAGCTTGAGTCATATTCTCCACTTACATTGCAGCAGTGTTTGCTCTTGGGAAGTAGTTTTGTGATATTACATAATTACCTATCCTGTAAAATCCTTTCCCTTAATATTGTTTGGCATTTACTTGAACAGCAGCAAAAGTCTAGTCTACATAATAGGCCCCAAGACATTTAAAACAACTTTTGAATGTTTTTTGGCACAAGTGCCTATCTGGGTAGGTAGGAGAGATGGAGGGATATAGACAGATCTTGGGATGAAGACACGATGAAGCTTATGAATGAGCATTACTAATCATTTGTTACTTGGCCAATAGCATGCACCATTTTAGCACAACAAAGAGAAATGTCATTTCCTCCTCCCGCAGGGCTCACTGATCTGAGAAGCGACCAGCTTGGCTTCTGCATGTCAGGAGCAGAAGCAGGTGAACTCTTGAATCCGTGTGAGAAGCTTTCATTAACCTCTCACTGCATGAGCTATGTCCTTCCGCTCACTGCTTGCTTATAAAGGGGATTAGACAAATGAATTAACTTTGAAAAGGAAAGTCAATAATGCTCCAGCAAAAACAGCCTGCCACTGGGGTGGCAAGAGGGGGTGATTGTTGGATTGTTCTCTTTCTTTAAGGTAATGAGGGTTGGTGAATAATAGTACATTCCATCCAAGTGTTTTCTTACAGTCGGTTTTATTTTAGGGTAATTTAGGAAACAATTTGCAAACCTTATTCCCTGGCTCATTTTTGAAATCACTGCTTTGGTGGCAGTGAGGTGTTATTGGGAAGCAATTTACTTTTCATTCCAGTGGTTAAAAATACAAAGTAACCCAAATAACAATTTCCTGGCTTGAACATTGTCTTGTGCAAATGGGAAATACCATCACTCAGGAGAACTCTCTCCGAAGCTAATTTAAATTAACAGATTCAATTTCATACATGTTATGAGCTACCTGAGTTTCCAGATGGGACCCGTGACATACAGACGGCAGACCTATCCAGAAGCTATCCTTCCTGTCCATCTTAAGTTTTCTTAAAACAGGGTCATCACCAGTGAAGTGGATTTTAATCAGTATTGTTTTCAATCCAAAATTCAAATTTGCTGAAGACATGGGGAGAGGAATAACATTATTGAGGAAACCAGAAAGGGAAGGCAGTCTTTAAGGACTGTGCAGAGGGCCTATTTACATAAAAGTGCTATTTAAGACTCTAATAAAAGAAAATATTAGCAGGGAAGAGGAAAAAAGCAAATCCCATAAGTGCTAAAATATAAGTGGGGACAATTCACAACTGTGTTACTGAGCAGCATTTAGCTACTGCAATGATCATTGCATACAGCATATTTTTGAAATAACTTTTTAAACAACAATCCACTAGGGACTCAATTCTCCTCTCACTGATACTATTTTACACCAGCGTTTGGGCCAGATTCCCAGCCCCAATAAATCCTCTTTGCACTTCACTGATGGTGCAAAACAGACTTAAGGATGCTTTCCCCTCATCAGCTAATGAATCCTTGTACATGTCTGACCGCAGTGCAAGCCTGTTAGGAATGATTTATTGTTATTTATTATTTGTATGACAGTAGCACCTCGCTCAGCCCAACCATAAATATAGCCCCATTGTGCTAGGTACTGTACAAACACATAGTAAGAGATGGATCCTGCTCCAAAGATTTTGCAGTCTAAATAGACAAGATGAATAGGGTTGCTTGAAAATTTTCTGTCAAAATATTTTTCCAGTGGAAAGGTGGATTTTTGAATAATTGAATATTTTTTTCTTGAAAGAGTCTGCTTTCCTCAAAAATGCTTGATTTTTCCTTATGAAAAAATGACAACCCCATTTTTGCAGCTGACATTCATTTCTTTTTCCAGTTTTCAGCAATTGTTGGTAGAAAAGTTTTTGGTTTTCGGTTTTCTGGTGAAAAGTCAAGTTTCCCTTGAAAATTTTGACTCAAACAAGAAAAAAAAAGTTTTTGTGAAAATTTTCCGTGGAAAAAAACATCACTCTGACTAACTCTACAGATCAAGGGTGGGAAAGGAAATGGATGAAATGACTTGGCCAAGGCAACACAGCAGGTTTGTGACAGAACATGAAAAAGAGCTTCCAGTCCTAGTTCAGTGCATTAGCTACAAGGTCACTAATTGAGACCATGGTCATCTCTGTAGAGAGGCCAAGGGCACAATGGAGATGGTGGCTGTAGAATTTTCCTCCCCCAGGAGTGGTCCATCTAGGACTTAGTTCGGGGTGAAAGGCAGCTTGCACTGATGCTAACCCGTACTCCCAATGATGTGTGTGAATGAATAAGGAATCCATTCCCCGGCATTGTCAGTCTAGTATCTTTCATAAGCACTAAATTAACTTAAAACATTTTAAATGTCATCAGGACATTATTGGTCTGCTATTATGTAGCTGTGCAATTTAAATAAAACACTAATACTCCATCTGTTTTACAGGGCTTGAACGGTACAATATTATGTTCAGGTTATTATATTTAATAAGGTGTGCAGCGGACTGAATGGTTAATAGTTTAGAATGGCAGTTCTAAAAGATTGGGCTTCCTGTATAATGGGATGTCTGACTGAGGATTTTTATGATATTATCACCACTGTTATTATTACTTTTGGTTATCTCAAAAGCCACGTTAGTGCCATGACAGTCACTCGCAAAATGACTCTCCCCCACCCAGCTCCCAGCAGTTTAAAAATGGCAATGAATATTCTGAAGTGGGAGGGGTGGTTGGGAAGCAGAAAAATAATTTGCTTTTTTAAATCCAAAGCCCTGGCTGTTTTTGTGCAATGGCATCCAGTACTTAGAGAAACTTATGAAAGACTATTTCAATCAAGGCTAACTTAAGAAAAAAATCATGCTTGAATAGGCTGTTTCAAAGAGGGTGGCAAGGGGGAGTTGAATGTTGGGTAAAATGCATCATATAAATGTTCAAAGCATTATCAAAGAGCCTGTGTGAACGGAGACAATTTGTGCCTTCAAGCTCCACCATCTTCTTCTTTATTTTCCTTCCCCCTCCCCATAGGAAACCATTTGACTGGAGAGTCTAATAAAGCAATCTTTGCCTCCTGTCTATAAAAAAAACCCATTTGGCAGCCATTTCTCCTGTACATTTAATATAGCTTCTTCTTCATCTCATTGGAGATCCCTTGCAGGAGAATTACCCACATGGTTTAGACCAAAGTAAGAAATGATCAGGGAATGGGGATGGATTGAAACAAAAAATAAGCATAATTATTAATGTAAATTGCTTCGGAGGTTGCACAAAGGAGTAGACTTTTATATGGCTTTCTGCCCCAGCTAGTGTAGACTCTGGCACCAAGTGTGAGCCATGGGTGCTCCAGTTGGGGAGGAAGATGCATGGCTGGAAGTCACCACATTAATCCACAGATGGGGGATGTCCCCTTGTGACTGGCCCTACACAGTGGTACAGCTTGCTAATGGGGTTTAAAGCACCCCCTCTGTAGCCTTCCTACGTCACTGATCTGTACATTTAGCAGAGAGAGAATCTGAAGGGGCAATGCTGTGTGCCACTCTAGGCAGGTGGAGAAGCAATGGACAGAGCCATGTAGGGATTGGGCGGAGTCTTGGCTCCAACCCCTCCAGCATGCCAGCCTACATAGCCCACTGAACCAGCACAGAGGGGGGAAGTAGACTGCTTCTGGTATGGACCTGTGGGAGATTCCTTCTCCTTTGGAGCAAGGGGGAAGCCAGAGGAGGAAATGTGACTCTCGGAGACACAGTTCCTTCCCAGGACCCTTCCTGGGGGTTGGCAGGGAGGTGCACTGAAAAAGCCTATGTATGTGATTCCCAGTGTGTATAGACGTCTTTATTGCTCTTCTCTGGACCATTCCATCTTAAGATGACATGACCAGAAGCCCTATTATACAATGCGTCTTCATTACAGTATTTCCTATATTGTTTCTAGTTTCTCTTTTTATACACATCCTATTTGCTTTTTTCAATTTCTACTTCACAGTGGGCACATGTCTCCACTGAGTTATCCATAATGATTCCTGTATAAGTCTGTTTCCTCAAAGGTTCCCATGAGTGCAAAGCCCATCAGCATAGGCACATACTTGCCAGTGACAGATCAACTAGTCACAAGAGCTAATACCAAGCAGAGAGAGAACACGAGACACATGAATGTTTCAGGAAGTGCATCTTCAGTGAAGGACTAATCAACGTCAATGGGAAATATTCTGCTTACCCAAGATCTGTCATATTATTTCCCAGTAGGGGTGCTTGCAAAGACTTATATGCTTCTTGTCTTTTCAGTTTTAGTTTGGTGTCATGTATATATCCAATTTATCTGCACTCTATCTTATGCATATATGATGTATTGCAAATTGACATTCAAACAAGAGGGAGGGGGAGAGAGAGAGAGAGACTAAGAATGCCTGCAACCCAAGTTTTTCAAAATCTCATCAGTTAGAAGCAGACAAGACAGTAACACTTCTTAATAACCCAGGGCTGTCCAACATGCATTAGTTCGGTTAATTTCTATGTATTTTCCCTCTTAGATACCTCAACAGCTTATTTCTGCTGAATACAAATAAGAAAATGTGAAAGATATTTTGTTATAACAGCTAGGTGTACAGTTAGTAGTGCATTGCATTGGTAAGGATTTAACTCAAAGCATTTGGCAGTAGTCTATAGTTTTATGCATCATGGCATCCTGCCTCCAGCAATGACTGTTACTTGATATTTCAGAGGGTGAAGAACAAATTTCCCCTTGCCCTAAAAATCACACACGCTGACAATCTATGAAGTGCTGTACTCTGAGAATTGGATCATCTGATGCCTCAGATTGTGAGTTTTGAATACTTCGATTGAGTTATAATTTGAGATACATTGGTGTCAGTCTAACATAGAGTCCATAGATTTAGCTGAAGTTACTCCTCATTCACATTGGCCCTTTGTCTTTGCTTTCTATACAGAAGTTGTAAACTTTACCGATGGCCATTAAATTAGCCAGTCCATCTTCAAAGCCAGCAATATTATTTGTACTGAAGATCTCTTTCAGCAGTGAGTCCAAAAGGGTCAAGTAAAGATACACTTCCCTTTGTGTGTTTTAAATTTATCCTCTGCTAACTTCAACTTGTGTCCTCTTGTTCCTACACAGGGGCAGAATTAAACAGCAAAGACTGGATCTGTTTTCATCGTGCCCTTGATAATAATTTCATATGCCTTCACAACATCTCTTTCTACTTTTATCCTTTCTAACATGAATAATTCTAGTCTCAATGACAGCAAAGCAGTGCTATATTAAGAGCAATCAACCTAAAGGAGATCCAGGATTTCATAAGAGCTATTTTCCTTTCAGCATAAATAGTGCTTGGGAACTTACAGAACCATGTAGCTATAGAATAAACAGTGTGGTGTCATGGCTGGCAAACTGGAGTGGGAGTCAAGAAACTTGGATTCTACTCCTGTCTCTGCCACTGGCCTATTGGATCACCTTGGAAAAGTCATGTCACCACTCCTTGCCTCAGTTTCCTCATCTATAAATTGGGGATAATGATACTTAGCTCCTTTGTAAAGTGTTCTGAAAGCACTAAGAGTATCATTATTATGTCACTGATCGGTCTATCAGCCCTCACAGAGAGAGCGCCGATCACAACACATCAGATGCGTTGTTCTAGCCAGTCCTCCAACTACCCGCTGGCCAAGCTGTCAGTAGCACTGGACACCTGATTGACATAGCGCACAACAGCTTAGAACTCCCGAGCGATCTGCCAACTGCAGCCTCCCAAGCAGCTGGGATTACAGGCATGCACCACCACACCGGGCCTATCATTATTATATGTCTAATTATGATCAAGTGATGTGATTGCACTCTAAAATCACCACATTCAATCTTGGAGATTATGTGGAATTTTACTTGCATCACTGGTCACTGAATACCACCACAGTTCAGAATTTCTTCATAAAGATTTTATTTACCACACCAGGAAAAAGAATGGGAAGGCTTGCAAATAGTAGATATTTTAAGAGATTATAATTTTTCCAAAAAAATATTTCCAAAAGAAATTTTGCAGCAGTAGCCAAGATGTGCATATGGAATTATCTTGAAGTGCTGAGGAGTTTATAGTGAATTTATGGCCTGATTTTCAAGAGTGCTGAGCTCTTAACAGTGTTGAAGTCAGGAGGGTCTGCAGGAACTTAGTGGCTTTGAAAATCAGACCATTTGTGCTTTCAAAAAGTGCAGGATTGGAGATATAAACTGTGTGATTATGTATCACAGACAATCACCGTGGAAACTCTGCATCCCCAGTGTAACTTATACCTTGACCTGGAGAAGCCACATCTATAACAAAGAGAGTAGTTTGGGCTCCATGTCTAAACAGTCTTTGACCTTTCTGCCAAGTCCAGCAACTTTTGCTAATTAATTAAAATGGGCTTGTGATGAAGGAACCTGTCCATAAAAACTGGATGAAGACTCACTAACTCCTTTCACAGAAGACACCCAACAACTGCAGGTGATACTAATCTCAGGTCAATAACCATGGTTGGATTTGAGCAAGTTATCCACATGTGAAAGGCTAAAACTTATTACCAAATCCCTGAGTAATCCAGTTGATTTCTAAGAAAGAGTTTTGGAAGATAATGCCACTTGGTTTAGTACCCACTCTATTCAAAATGTTACCCAACTACAGGTGATCTCTACTATTTCAGGTACAGGGCAGCAACATAAGTACTGTCTGTGTGATGTGAGTAAAGACACAAATTCCAAGGCAGGAAAAAAATTACACATTGCAAAGAAAGATTTTTGGAAATCGAAAAGCAGTTTGACATGCAAATAATAAATGTGGAGTTTAGGGAGTCAAAGGCACAATTGTTAACTGTAATGGGTCTTGTGCATCTGATTCTGTACAGGACTGGTGTAACCATTAGGAGAACTAGGCGGCCGCCTAGGGTGCCAAGATTTGGGAGCACCAAAGAGCGGTGCACCCAAATTTTTTTTTTACACTATTGCTGGAAAACAAATGAATAAAGAAAAGAGAAACGTCGTTAAACTTGCATTTTAACTTGTCGTTCTCTTGTACATTACAGCCATAGCCTGCGCCAGCTCTGCGCACAAGCGTACTGCTTCACACTATGGTACAAAGTGGCAATGATGTCATTTTTCGCATCGCATGCAGCCGGGGGGAGAGGAGGGAAAAGGGGGGGCGCAAGGTGGAAGTTTTGCCTAGGGCGCAAAATTTTCTTGCACCAGCCCTGTGTATTTATAATGTTTAATGCCAAAAATTTAATAATAAATCTTAATGAAAGTATCCACAAGGACACATCAGTTCCACAACAAGAAAATTCTAGGGGTGAGCTGGACAGCCGAGGTGATGGGCAGCTCCCTAACTGGGCTTTTTATTTCTTGGCCACTGAATCCTGCTCGGGAGTGGCCAAAAACTGGAGTGATCTGATGGCTGTTTGATGGCATCTTTGAAGCGGATGTCCCAGTCAAGTTCTTAGCAGATAGGTGTCCCCAATTCTCCCATAAAACAAAAGAAAACACCTTCATATTTGGCACTCACTGGCTACACTGATCAAAGTCAGAGGCTACAGGCCCATTGCCTCACTGACTTCAGTGCAGCTGTGAGAAGATCTGGCATATTGGTTTCAATAATGTTGCATCACTTTTCCTCAGTGTACAAGGGCAGAAGAGCAGGCCTTGTGCTATGACAGACATTGGTAACTTGATTCTACTTTCTCTTTATCTATTTAACAAACATTTTAACACCCCTTTGTCTTAGAAATGACTGTTTCCTGCTAGAAGAGGACAAGCCAGTGCTGAAAGTGAGAGGTGGGGGGGTTGCAAATCCAGAATAAATGCATAAATAAATAAAAATTGAACTTGGTCCTGAAGGGTGCACTTTAAGCACTCTCTTGCCAGAGCTGCTGCTTCCAGGCTATGATAAATTCCTCACTTTTTTCAGCACTGGGAACAGCTTTTCTATACATAGGGAAATCCTGAGCGCCCCACTATAGTGCTTAGCCCTTATGTGCAAAGAGCAAAGAGCAAAGGGGAGTTAGAATCCCCCATGGCCCTGAGCAGCCACATCAGGGTGCTCAGGGGAATGTGCTGATATGCGCTGCTGGGGCACAGCTGAGTAGGCAGTGGGTGTGGAGGTTCTGGCCCCCACAATGTGCTGGCCTGTGTAGCTGACTGGCTGCGTGCCAAAGGATATGTCGCACCCATAAAGAGGTATCACAACAGATGAGCCCCAGGGGGATTCTGCCTTTCTATGGGCAGGATGATCTAGCCCTCAGCTTGTGTTCACTCCTGACTCTGGCAAACTCCCATTCACTTCAGTAAGGACTTCAGGATTTGCTCCATGAATTACAACCTATAAACTGCAGTGGTTGGCTTGTTTTGACTGTGAAACACTTTGTTCTTTCTAAAGGAAAGTCCACAAAGAAGCAGACTCAGACTTTTCCTTTTCCCTTCGATGATGCATGTTTTCCTATATGATGAAGGTGCCAATTTTATTGCTCTCTACATGCATTTTCTGGAGCATCAATACATTTTTCTTGCTAGGGAAAGGACCAAATCTAAACACCTTCTAATTTATTTACCTGTGAAGTAAAATTGTATGGTGTGTAGGATCCCCTCATTTATGCACATCTGCTATAAATGCCCGCTTTAGGTAGATTTATACAGGTGTAAGAAGGGCAATGAAAGCCACGAAATAAGTATTAAACACAAGTGATTTGTTATCAATCAAGCTAAACTGCTGCATTTACCTTCCACTGCCCCCTTATTTTGTTCAACTGTTTAAAGTAAATTTAGTATACTGTTGAAAAATACCAGGCACAGAGCCTGCAGCTGAGAGCCTGAAGCCCTTTATTTAGCCCAGGGCTACACTGGGGGGGCGGGGGTCGATCTACGATACGCAACTTCAGCTACATGAATACCGTAGCTGAAGTCGGCGTATCGTTGATCGACTTACCTGGCCATGAGGACGGCGGCGAGTCGATCGCTGCTACTCCCACGTCGACTCCGCTTCCGCCTTTCACGGAGGTGGATTTCCGGAGTCGACGAGGAGCGCTTTCGGGGATCGATTAATCGCGTCTAAATGAGACTTGAAAAATCAATCCCCGATAGATCGATTGCTACCCGCCGATCCAGCGGGTAGTGAAGACAAGCCCTTAGTTTCTGAACAGCGGCAGTCTGAGGTCAGACAGAGCTGCAGTGCAAACTTTCAACTCACTACCTTGTGCCCCAACCCTGTTCCCCAGCAGAAGCACCGGGCGGGCAGAGCTGGTCATGGCGTGAGGGTGCCCATTTTTCCGAGGGGCCCCCACTTGGCTGGGGGCCCTGGGCACGGGTCCCGTTTTCCCAGTGGCTAATCCACCACTGCCTAAACCCGAACTTCTACACTGCTACTTTTAGCCCCACAACAGGAGATCATCGATCTGGGCTCTGGGACTCACTGCCCTGTTTGTTTGTTTTTTTTTGCTGTGTAGATGTACACTAAGACTAGGTGCCATTTAGTTTCACTAGTGCTGATGATTTTTGTGATCTGGTCTTTTGTCCCTTAGTAATGGGCCTACGATCCAAAGACTCATTGCACACAGGCCACCAAACAGCCATAATATAATAAGAGCTGTCGCTAAATACAAAGGCTGAAATCCTGGCCCCAGTTAAGTCAATGGGAGTTTTGCCATAGATTTCAGTAGGGCATGGACTTCGCTCAGAATGGTCTGACACTCCCTGGGTTCTGCATAGATTTGAGGTGTCAGAGGTAGTCTTGGGGCCAAAATCCTATTCCCACAGGAACCTGAAATGAGATGAAAACAAATAATTCAAAAGTATCATGTTCATGGAAATTTAAACTCCTGGGTTCTCTTCCCAACTCTGATCTTAACGCCTTGTCGATTAACTAGGGCTGGTCAAAATCTTTCCACTGAAACTGTTTTTGGGAAAGAAAATTGGACTTTTGGTAGAACAACATTTTATTTGAAAAAGTATCTACTTTTTGTGGAAAACTGACTTTTTGTCAAAAACACTAAAATCAAAATATTTTGAGGTTTTGGCTGAACATTTTTGGCGCTTGGTTTTTTGCTGAAAAGAGAAAATTCCCCACAGAATCTTGACCTTCCCACCACATGCACACGTTTTTTGACCAGCTCTACAGCTAACCTTTCTGTCACTTAGATCTTGGCTTAATTAGTAACAAACTGTGACCCTTGAATCTAGAGCACTACAGATCATTATTTGTTATTATTATATTACACAGTCTTAATTGTTTAGCCTGTGCAAACTCAAAGTACACAAACTTCTTTGTTAATCTGATCTTCAGAATAAAAATAAAATAAATGACAAAACTGACCCTGCATAGTGGCCAGGGGAACATACAAGAGATGGCTATCAAACTGTAAGAATTTGTTGTCATCACCTGAGAAGAGGAAAGTGGACAGTGTAAGCATCAGTGTAAATGGAATATAAAGGCTGTTGGATGATGGTAAAAGCTTTCCACACTCTTTCTTAGAGCTGAACTGAAAGGATTTGAATAGAAAGCAAGAACGGTAAATTCTACTACAGGTTGATTTATTAAAGTGAGAAGAATACTGGAAGGTAATTGCTGTAGTAGGCAGCAGGCAACAGGAATGTGAGGGATAATGTGTTATAGTGATTAGGAGGCCTGGCCACTTTGTAGTACTTCAAGGCTCTATTCTCAGATAATTGACTTTACAAACAGCTATGATGCACCTTAGTTTATCCCAGTTGGTTTGGGGACATCAGAAATATTCCAAGTAGGAATCAGATAATCAGGATTAATTGAGCTCACTGTCTGAGAAGATGTGGCTATATGCTAACAAATGACATCTGGATAAGGATTGTGTAACTAAGTGTGAATTTTAAATAGGGGACATGGGACTCCTCCATCAACAGAAGGGAGCAGCTGTATTCACAAGTGATAACATAAGTGGAATGCCATGAGACATTCACTGCTTCTGCATGGGTACCTATGGCATAGAAAACTGGCTGATTTTATGAGTCTGCTTAGGTCAGTTCTGACACTTTCCCTTATGGTGCTCCAAACAGTGCAGTCTAGGTGTCCTCTCTATTGAACAACAGTGTTTGTGGTATAATGAGGGGAAAGAGAAACTATTCATACTGCATTGGATCTTCTTATGGCAAGGTGAGGAGAAACAGCTTCCCCTTGCACTAGAGGGGATCATCATAGGGAAGAAGCACCACCAGCCATTTTGTGTCTGGAGAAGGATACCTACAAATATGACACATGTTTGCAAAAGGCTCCTCTATTCTAACGGCGCTCCAGGATGCTGTAGGAGAGACAGAAATGCTGTGTGTGAAATGGTCCTTTCACTCCCCATATTAAATCTTTGTCTCGGGAAAGAGATGAAGCAGGTGGACATCCCTAGCCTGATGCTGTAGGAAGAATGGTACCTCATCCACTAAAAAAGTTGTTCTGAGACAAGCTGATCCTTGTGGATATAATGGATTACCCTTTGTGAAAACACTGCTCAAAGGAATACTTCATTTCGAAGCTACAGTTTTCTGAGCTCAAGATACTTGTCTTGAGTTTGAGTGAATGGGAGCTGCCACTCTATAGCTGGTTAATAGCACCTGGCTTTCCGCCATGCCAGATAGTGTGGCAGCTTATACCACATCCTGCCATGTCTTTTAAACCAATTACAATTCATCTTGGTGGCACCCTCTTCAAAGGTAATGCACTTGGTACACTGGGCAGTGCTGCAGCCAATTTAAAGGAGAGTAGCTGTAGCTGATGCATCTCATAGCACTAACATCTGAGCCAAATTCTGCAGTCACTTACAAACATGCAAACTAACTAGCCTCAAAGAAAGTGCATAGGTGTAAGAGAAGATAGAACTGGGCTCTTTGTCTGAACTTCAAAGGGTCACACTAGGCAGCACTTAACCTGTTTCCTGATGTATCAGGAGTTATTACCTGGCTGTGGAGGGATTAAATAAAATTAAGCATCCAAGCCCTAAATTAATATAACTTTAGGAAAATGAGTATCACAACAGGCCTGCAGCAGTGCAACTGCATGCATGCATGCATGTACATGTACACACACACACACACACCTCTGAAATCACCTAGAGACAGAGAGTTTCACAGCACTTAAAGACCAGCTCCCTTGCTTAGCACCTAATATAGGTTTAATGTATACAGAATTACCATCACCTGTTCATTCAAGCATGATACAGTACTTGCTGCTCACTGTCCTCTCCATTCTATTCTTCATGTTCTTTCACTTCTGCTTTGTCCAATTTATGGAAGTGTTTAAAAATTCAAGCAGATAAACAAGCACCAGCATAATGCTTGGTGTGGCCGTTTCAGATTTGACCCATTCAAGCAAGCACTCGGGGGTTTTGTTTTATATTTGGCCGCTCACTCTAAACTGTTGCTGTTTAACTCAGCTGCTTTTATTTACTGAGGGATATTTAAAATGTGAACATTCAGTTATACAAATCCTGTTGACTGTCAGAAAAACATTAAGAGACAAATACCACAAGAAGTAGTGGGAATTCTAAAAAAAACTTCTTTCTGATGCTTTGTCCATATACCCATCAAAATCAACTATTTATTTTGGGGAATGTTGTTAGGAAGGAACTAGTTTGCTGGAATATAAATCTGGGATCCACTGGATTCAAAACCAGCAGCTCTGTAGGAACCATATATTATTCAATGTGCAAAAGTGCTCACTCAGTGAAGCAAGATCTACTCTTTCCTTCAGTGAGTAAGGCTAGTTCTCAATTAGACTGGTGTTTTTTAGAGCCCAGGCCTCACTGAATGTGTACCTTCTGTAGGTTAATGGGTTCTGCTGGAATCTAGGCAAAATGTTTCATATTATGGAATTTCCTTTTTCTATTTTTTCTTTTAAAATACCTAGGGAATTCCATGGGAGGGGGAAGCATTAAGAGAACATTAGGGTTATTCAGTTAATTACATAACATTTACAAAATGCCCAAGCTAAGGTAGCATGTGCATAGAATTTTCAATCTAAATAGAGGTTAGAAAGAAAAGGTGCAATAAAGGAAGTATTATTATCCTCATTCTTTCTGATTGGGAACTGATGTACAGAGCAATTAAGGCCCAGATGCTCAAAGATGCTTAGGTGCCTAATACCCATTGACTTCAGTGAGAGTCAGGCTCCTAAATGGCTTTGAGAATCTGGACCTAAGTGACTTGCCCAAGGTCACCCTGGAAGTTTGAGGCAGAGCTGGGAATTTAATCCAGACCTCCTGAGTGCCAATGCAGTGTATCAGGCAGAAGGCCATCTTTTCTTTCTACACAAGCTCTGCCTTATTAATTGCATATCTCACCTAGATAACTTTCCTAGATTCTCACCAGCATACACAGACTAGTGTACAGTAACAGAAGATATATTGATGGTTGCAGGAAAAAATGCTCTGATAGAATATAGTGTTCGACAAATATTTTGTGTTTGTAGTGTTGTTGTAGCTGTGTTGGTTCCAGAATATTAGAGAAACAAGATGGGTGAGACAATATCTTTCATTGGACCAAATTCTGTTGGTGAGCGAGACAAGCTTTCGAGCTTACACAGATCTGGGAAAGGTACTCCAAGCATCACCGCTAAATACATGGTGGAACACATTGTTTTGCCTTAGGAGTTACCATGTTGTAAGAGACTGTTCAAGGTGAAGTTGGTGTTGTGCATATACTAAAGGGGGCAGAGTTAAGGTTTTGAGTGCAGCCTTTACTTTGTCATTTCCTGATTTCTGAATGGTGCAACTTTAACATTCTCTTCATGTATTTTTCTTGATAAATATATACTGTACATTTCCTTCAATGAGTTTTTATACACAGCAAGGCTCTAGTATACCCAAGGTGGCAAATATTTAAGATGAAGTTATTTTCCCCCATCATCACCCTTTGAAAAATATTAATCTGATTAGAGCCCCATTATTTTAAAAGTGTTCCTAATCCACTGCAGTGTGAATTGGCAGGGTTTCCAAATATCTCTGTATACTCTTGCTTCAGATAACATCTCAGATGGAGAGAAGGAACATACAGAGAAGGTAGGGAGGTGAATAATTTCCACATGCATTCCCCAGAGAGGCAGCTGATTCAAACAAGTAATGAGCACAGGAAGAGTTTCTACACTGTCCTGTGATCAAGTGCAGTGAACTGGAAGGTTTATGCTTAAATAACTTGTCTCTGACTAGACCGGGTTGCTATTTTTCATCCCTTCTCTCATCATTAATTCATTTCTCTGTCCACTCTTTTTTACCTTCAGTACTTTGGTTGTAGTTTGGCCATACATTTTTTTTCCATATTCGCTGTTATATTGCTGTTCTTTTGCCACCCCCCCCACTTCCCACAACAAATTTGCACAACAGTGGTGGAAAAAGTTCTGCTTTCTTCTGACACTCAAGCCTTTAAACCACCGTAACCCACACAGAATCACAGACATCCATCCATGCTTGGCATATAGTCAATGCTAGCGTATTCTACTCTTGCAAACAAGCAATGGCCAACAATTCTTTGTCCTCCTAAGTGGGCCATTAACAAAGGCAAGGAACAGAGAATTTTCCGTTTTTACACTTAATTGTG
Organism: Macrochelys suwanniensis; assembly: GCA_033296515.1. Classification (NCBI taxonomy): domain Eukaryota; kingdom Metazoa; phylum Chordata; order Testudines; family Chelydridae; genus Macrochelys; species Macrochelys suwanniensis. The sequence goes on along the minus strand of CM065781.1, from coordinate 35,956,165 downwards.
CTAAGAAGATATAAATAATTCCCATATATCAGGTGATTTGTATAATCAGATTGAACCTTGTAAATCTAGGTAGCTGGCAAACCCAGGTACTCCAGAATTTCCTCATTATTAATTGCACTGTCCTACCTTCTGTACTGAAATTATGCTTTGAGAAAGAAGAGGTTGAACCTTTTCACACAAAAAAGCAGGTGTGTATGAGTGATGCTTTTGGAAATTACATAAATAATGTAGCATGGGTGAGGATGTATTCCTACATTTTAACAGCTACTGCATCTATACAGATAACTCTCCCTAGCCAAAAAAACTGAGGAGTACTTGTGGCACCTTAGAGACTAACACATTTATTTGAGCATAAGCTTTCGTGTGCTAGAACCCACTTAATCAGATGCATAGATGGTATGGAGTTTTATAACTCTTAAGACTTTTCCATTTGACTAAGCTCTCACTAAGGTGACCAAAACCCTGAAGGTAGCCATCTAAATTGCGGAATGAGTAATTTTAGTAGTGTGCAGGAGAATTAGATTTGTTGTTAGGAGCATGGAGAATCAAATTTCTTCTCACCCAAATGACTCTGATTAATATAATGCCAGGTGACCGAAGAAAGGTTTTGCTTTAAAAATTATCCTCTCTAGGAGTTTACCATACATCAGCTTTCAGATGATCTGTTTTCCTCTTGCTGATACCAATACTGTAGCAGTTAGGGAGGACAGAACTGCATCCTAATCTTCTTCCAGGTTTCTAGCTCAGATGTGGGTGGCTCCACATATGTTTGCATTGAGTGAAAATATCTCTGATTAGAGACAAGTGGGTATACTAAAAGACATAAGCTGGCATTCACAGCAGGAGTAGGGGAGCACAGAGGACTTGATGATATTAAGGACGATGGCAATACAACATCAGCAATGTCAAGAATAATAGGATAAGGAGTGGGAAAAGGCCAGAAGTAAACAATAGTAGGGACCAGACAATATATTGGGTTGTTTGCTTGTTTGTTTCAATTTTAATGTTATGGTCTAGTGAAAGGCAACATTGGATTGTGCACAGGGTAAGGAGGAAGCTCCTCTGTTCTTTTTGACACTGACATTGATTTACTTAAGTTACTTTACTGACTTATCTACCTCATAGGAATTGTGAGACTTAACTAGTTAATATTTGTAGGGGGTTTCAGGATTTAAAGTACTAATCAAGCTCTAAACACCAGTGTTAAGAGTGTGTTCTTCTCTTGCGCCGTTCATGTTAATTCTAGCAGTGTTATCCGGCATTAAGCAAACACATGGAAAGGAGGAAATATTGCCGTGGTTTACTTTGTTTGCCAAACATCTTAAAGAATTAGAAAATGAGAAGAGAACCGGAGTGGACAGGATCAGGGCAGAGAACAAATGCGATTGTGCTCTTAGTTTTTAAAAGAAGTTCTTGATTAGACATTTTGATTTAAGATCTAATAAACGTATTGTGTGCTTCATATATTGGAGAGTTCATGGAACTTTGACCATAAGTTCAAGTGACTATAGGGCATGAATTGATGAAATAATATAGCACAGTGCTTCAGAATGTGATTTCCCACTGACTTGAATGGGCTGGTGTCCCTAGGCTGATTCAAGAAATGAAAGGAGGCACAGGGAATGAGATTGTGGTTTTTTTATTACCTGTGCCAGTCCATCCTGATCAGTAGGGCACAGGAATTGTGGGAGACAGGATTCTGTGGTAGCTTAGGGCTACATTACTAAAGAAGTAATCATAATAATTATAAAACCTTTAACAAGAATAAGCAACTAGAATACAAGAAAACAAAACAGTTATTCCGAGCAAACAAGGCAGTTTTATAAAGCCAATTAATGCTTTGAAATTAGCATACACTTATTTTTTGTAAAGATATTGGCCAAATTCAGTCCTGTTGTAATCAGGTCCAACTCCATGGACTTCAATTTAGTTGCATCTACCTTCTGTACAACAAGACAGAACTTGGCCTGTTTTCTATTCATGTCTAGTTTTCACCAAAACTTGATCCCATGGAAGCAAAAATCCTTTTGACTTAAGTGGGCCCTTGATGTGTGGATTGGAGACCTAAAGCAACATTTTAGGAAGGATTTTTTTCCTGTCCCTCTTGTTCTTTCCTTGAAGCAGGAGAATTGGTGGCTCTGATTCTGAAGGCCAACTCTGGCCCTAATCCAATTTAGTGCTGCTGACAGACCTCTCTACGTTCCACTGATGATGCAGGGTCCTTAATGAACTCTACATTAGTAGAGAATACGTACAGCATAGCAGAGACCTACCAAACATGCTCCCTTCCCTCAACATACCCCTGCCTCCTTCAATGCACCCCATATGCTGGCATATTTGTGCTTCGTGGAATCCTCCATATCATTTATGGCCAGATTACTGTCTCTTTACATCATGTGAGCGGTGAGCAGGCACCATTAAACCATTAGAAAATCTGGCCATAAAATAGATACACCTGACAGGGTTACTGATGCAGGCACATCAAAACTTCTCTCTGACTTGCATTGTGATCCTGGTATAGGTCACTTAACTTTTCCGTGTATTGAATTTGCTCACCCGTAAAATGGATGTGATAAAACTTCTCTCATAAGGTTGTTGTGATGCTAACTTAATATTTGCAAAGCACCTTGAGGTTCTCTGCTGAAAGATGTTAGAATACCATGAAGGTATACAACTTTATGTATGTAAGTAGTCCCACGGAAGTCAGGGAGAGGATTTAAGTGCTTAAATTTACTCATGTGCTTAAGTACTGGATTTGTGCTGAAATGTAAAGTTTGATCATTATAAAGTCCTATGCCAAACTAGGAAGGATTTCAAACACAGTGAAGGACTGAAGAAAGTTACAGAAACAATCATTTTGAAATGTGGAAGAGGAATCATCTTGAGAGATGAGCAAATAAAATTGGAGCTGGATTTATTTGAGTAAGTATAAAAGAAGCAACTCAAAGCAAAAAAAGAAATTATATGACTAGACCATGTTCAAAATCAGAGAGTTGGAGAAAAAGATCCTCAAACCTGACCTAGAGGAAAGGTTTCTTGGGTTAAAGGGTAAGCCTTGGCTTCTCTGATAACATTGCCAGTTCTGTGCCTAACCCAACTCTAACAGATATTATTGGGATGTGGATCATGCACTAAAATTGGTAGGTTTTGAGATGTGAATCCCTATTCATAGGAGCTGGACTGAGACCCCTAAATTTATGTCACATGGGCCACCAAACAGTTATGTGTGACCAAGACAATGGTCACTCCCAACCATCTTGTATTCAAACCATTGACCTAACAAGGGAAGGCTCTATATCCTGTGGCCAATATCAGGAAGCTATCCAAAATTCCTGTTAGTGTTTCTTCTTACTTCCAATGCTTCCTCAACTCCTTGCTTTCATTCAGGGAGTTTGCTTATTTCAGTCATTGTTACATTTTCTGCCTCGCTCCCACCTCATAGTATTTATCTTATTGCCATCTGTGTGTGCATTTGCTATTTTTGGTAGCCTCTCTGCTCCCTGCTGGGACTCATAATTGTTACGTGGCAGATTAATACTGGCATGTAGATTCATTACTCTGAACTTTTCATGAGCCCGATTAGCAAACAATGGTGGTATTGGGGGCTCCACTCAATTGAACTCCCTGAGCCACTCTTCACCCATGTGCAAATTTGCAGAGAGAGCAGCATAATTATAGTTTTGCATAATTATAAATTATGTTTTCCTATTGAGAATTAATTCAAGATATGCCATTATCATTTGTAAGAGGTTACCTTTCCAATGGAAAGCAGACAAATGTTTATGAAGGTACGTCGAATGGGTTCAGTAAATACATTAATATGCATAGTTCCCAATGTGCAGTGCAGAGAATGTTCAGAGAGACTAATCCATCTAAGTGATGGGATGGAACTAATGACATTTCACTTGCTGTTCACTGTAAAGGAAAACCCCATTCCCAGGAGCTGCAGCAACACATACGGAGTTTATGTAAAGATCGTGAGCGAGATCCTCAAATCCTGCAAACTGGCACAACACCACTGAAGTCAATGGGGCTATGTTGAAGAACACTAATTGAGGATGTGATTCTAATTGTATTTTAGTTTCACTGCTATCAATCCAGCTGATTTGCGGGGGGAGTGTAGGAGGGTGCAATGTTCCCTCTAATTTTTGACAGGCCGTGTGCGCAAAAAATGTCTTCTGTGGAAATTGTTGTGCTTCTGTGCACATTTTTGTGCATGCGGTGTTTTGCTGTGTGCGCGAGGTTTAGGATCTGTGTGCACACACACACGCGCACAGCTTAGGATGGGAGGGTGTATTTAATTTTCTTAAAATGGTTGTATTTTTGTTAACTTTTGCTTAAATAATTGTATGACTATAATAATGGTAAGGTAAGGGGTTGGGAGGGTGAAACTATTGGGCCTGATTCTGTTCTCACTTCCCCTAGTATAAATCAAAAGAGACTCTGCTGAAGTCAATGCAGTTACAAAGGTGTAAACTTGGAGTGGGAAGAGAAATAGGCCCACAGAATTATTTGTATAATGTCTGGATTTGGGCCTGTGGGAGTCTGTAGAAGGGATACATTTTTTATTTCACTTGGTCTTTTCTCCAAAGAGCTAAAAATTAAAATATATTTATAGATTTGTGTGTATGTATTCCTTTGTATCACCATGTTGCATGATCATTTGCTTCATTCAGATTCTACAGTATTTTTTATGCAATGATATTTACATCCAGTGACAAGAACTCAAACATCTTTCGTTATGTGCATGTACAGTGCCTAGCACAGGTTCAACCCTAAAATCAGATTAATCAATTGCTAAAGCATTATTATGGTTGACTAATCAAGATGTTTGGCTGGCATAAACGAAAAGTGGCTCCATGATTAACTGTGAGGCATGTTCATTCCCTACTATTAGATTTTCTGTATAGCTGTGACCCTCCAAACTTGCTCCTGTAGCATCACTGTTATCACATGACATTCCCGGTCTACTTATGTACAGAACTATAAGCAGACACTCCAAGTTGCTTAACATGTTTGTTTCAGATGTGGTGGCCTGCAGCTTGTGGATTAGAAGGAAGAAACAAGTAAATGCTATTTGTTTGTATATAGCCTGGGAACTATGGAAGGTCAAGCTACACTTGAGAGTCAGGAGAAATGCAATAATTCTTCAAGTAAACCTCAACGCCCAAGAGGTCTTTGGGATTAATTAGGTCAATTATTGAATCCCCCAGCTGAATCATAGAAGATGATCGGAAGAAATTAGAGCCATCTCCCTCCTGCAGTCACAGGAATCAGATCGCCTGGTTGGATATGCCCACCTGATTTTAACCAATCTTAACTCTCCAGAGGGATGTAGATGCCACTCAGGGTGCATGATGCCATCCTATAGCATTACAATGAGGTCATTCCCTACTGCAGTCAATTGAGAATTTTTTTTGAATAAATGTTTTTTTGTTGGAAATTAGTAATTAGTCAAAACTGAAACTTTTCATGGGAACATATCAGTTTTGATTAAACTTGCACTGAGAAATGGTTTCTCGGGTTCAAGTTACATATTACCACTCTAGAGCATTACAGCTGGGTCACTCCCCAGTCTCTCCCTTCCTGGTTTTTACATTCATTTTGTTAAGCTCTCTTTTCTCACAATTACTTTGCTGTAAAGTGTCTCTCTCCAGAGGCTTTAATCGGCTTTGCTGGTTCCACCACACATACAGCGAGTGGCTGAGCAAGCCAGTGACCTCAAGTATGCTTTGCAGGTGAAACAATGATCACTCCATTTCAGAAGAAAAAGATCCCCCCACTCTGATGCCTCTCCAACACGTTCCACTGAACCAGCCCTAAAACTGGCTCTCTACCAGAAGCTCTAATTACTCACACTGAAAACATTTTCAATAATCTGATACAGTGCAAAACATTCCCTCCCCCCCATGTGTGATTAACCATAAACCCTTTCAAAGAGAGAGTCACTGGACTGGAAGTTGAGGGCTGGAGAGGTTTTGAAGGTTAATTGCCAATTATAGAAAAAAGCTTTGTTAAAAGGGAGAAAAAAAAAGAGCAAAAACTGAAGAGTCCAATTTAAACAAAATCCACTATTTCTCCTTTGCACCAAAGCATTTGCATTCTGAACCTTCTTCAATTGGGTCAACGTTGTTTAATTTAAATGTTGGAGGTTCTGTGAAGTTTAGAAACACACACAGTGATGATGAGGAAAGTGCTTGAAGACCCCAAAGAAAATGTCACGGGTCAAGGGGAGATGAGCTGCTGTGCACTTTCCACATCCCTGCTGATTGCTGTAACTGTGGGGTGAATTAAGATCATCTAATTCGCAGTTTGCAGTAAAACTACCCCTTCTTCTAGGTGTCAGGAAAGTACATGTTGACTGACACTATTTAAAAATACAAGTCCTGTGAAAAGCATTAAAGCTGACCCAAGTTCTGACATGCGACAGAAGAAATGGATTGCAGTTTGTGAGTATGAAAAGGTCATACAATAGGAAACCTTTTAATACTTCTGATCCTTTGACTGAGTCACTCAATAAAACGGTGTAAACGTTTCCTAAACAAAGTCTTAAATGTTTTTCGATATTCCTCACACGTCACTTAAAAGAATAATGATTAATGCCACCTTGAATTCACTGAACCAAAAGGAGAGAACAGCCTATGAAACATTTCTTTTAAAGCATACATCTCTGTTAAGTCTACTATCCCATCATAGTCTTTCCCCTGCTGATAACAGTTCCTTTCAATTAATTAGTCTTTTTACAGTTGGTATGGTTACTTCCACCTTTTCATGTTTCTCTGAATGTATAAATATCCTCCTACTGTATGTTCCATTCTATGCATCCGATGAAGCGGACTGTAGTCCACGAAAGCTTATGCTGAAATAAATTTGTTAGTCTCTAAGGTGCCACAAGTATTCCTTTTCTTATTTTCTTTTTGCTGACACAGACTAACACAGCTACTACACTGAAACCATAGTCTTACTTCACCTCAAAAGCTCAGCGGGTTAGATCTGGCCAATATTTGAATGAGAGTCCTCACAGGAAACTCAAGCTGTTGGGGACAAAATGGTGCTGGGGGTTCAGTAGATAGCACATTCTGCACGGAGTTAATACTAAATCCATTCTGAGGTGCTGTCTATTGTCTGAGAAAAAAATAGACGTCCTGAACTGTGGTTGTTAAAAAATCGCCTGGTACTTTTCCCAAGAGTAGGAGGTCAACACCTTGATCATCACTTGGGTAATTACATTCTGCCTCCTGAAAGTGTTGCTGTGGGTTGAATGGTGTGCTTCTCTACTTATCCACTGGACCATGATTCCTCTTTAAAGGAAGACTTCTGTTGGTTTCTACCTATAGAAAAACCTGTGTAATTTCTTGCAAGAGCAACATTAAGTTAGATGCTAGACAATTGCTTCCTTAGAAAGTGTTTTTCCACCAGCCTGAGAGCAGCAGATGCTTTGCCTGTCACATTGGGCAGAGAAAGGATTAAATTGAAGGCTGGCCTTCTACAGGTGAACTAGACTACAACCTAGCTTCCAATGTGTGCAAACTGGACATTGTACATTCCTTTTAACACTAACCCACAACCAGGTAGATACTGGCAGAACCCAAGCACTGACTCTGGTCCTTTCATCTAATTAACATAGTTTGTTTGCACATGTAAAACTTCTGTTTGCTTTTTATAAACATTATAGGGTGAGGCTGGTAGCATTACCTATTACTAATGTCACCCAACACTTTCCATTATAAGACCCTGCTTTCAGTTGCTTATAACTTTACTTGTATAGGCTGAAAGTTTCCTTGCCTAGTGTTTGCCTCAAGTTGAAGTTTTTTAGAAAGTTTCAGCCAAAACAACTAAACTCTTTCTGAGAACAAGGCTATAGAAAAAATGTGTTGTTTTTCAATTAAAAAATAAAATAAATCCAGTGACCTTTTCTTTGAAATGCTGCAGTGCTCTATGATGGGGTGTATACACCACACTAGCAGTGACTGAAAAGGTTGGCTGGTGCCAGAGGGCAATTAGGACACCCAGAAGCACTTGGAGGGTAGGCCAGGCCTAATTTAGTATTAGGCCCAGCTGGGGAGGAGCTGCCAAATTAATAAACGAAGAACTCTGGGGCAGCAGGATGAGATCATAAGCCCCGGAAGCTTTGTCTGAGAAGGGAGTTATGGTAAAAGGCTAGGATAGATATTGGAAAATCATTAGAGCTGATTGAGTTCCTGTGGTGAGCCTTGACAAAAGGGCAAGACCCCTAAGAGGCAACCTAGGGGGGTCAGGCTCCTGGAGTAAAGAGATTTGGACACAAAGAAAGCCTTCAGAGAGGCAGATGGGAGCTGGGCCTCTAGGGAGAAAGCTGTGGGAAGTGTTGCCTGATAAAAGAGCTGGAAAGAGCTTGAAAGCAGTGAAGAGGGTGGAGGAATGAGTCCAGAAAGGGGTTGGGGAGAAGAGCTTAGAGTGAGACTGAGACAGGAATTATTCCAGGGGGATAACAAAGAGTCTGAGGAAGCATAATTTAGCTGTTTGCTACAGGATTCCTAGACTGAAACCCCCACTAGAGGGTGGGTCTGGGTTCCCCTACCAGCCACTGATGAAGGTGGCATGAAATCCCTCTGATATAAGAAGTGTAAGGACTATTGAGCATAGGGTCAGGATGAAGATATGGCATAAAGTCATTGGATTATTGTTTGGTGGATTTCTCTATTACCCCAGAAGTGAGGGACTATCTGTTGGAGGATTAATGCAGGGCTGGTGTGGCTGTTGGCAGAGGTGGGGGGTTGAGAAGAAGAGCCTGCTATGCCATGCCCAGCTATGAGGGAGTCACTCTTTTATTTTTACATGCCCCTAAAGCTTTGGAGGAACTTGATATTTTGCAGTGGGTGTCCTTTGCATCAGGGCTGTGTCTTTTGCTGTTCCTGTGAAAATTTGCCTAAAGTGGCCAAGTTATCAGCCTTTGAGCATCTGTAATCTAAAATTTTTCAATAGAGATTTTTTTTTTAGCATACAGAAGCTAAAATCTCTAAAGATTTGTCCTCACTGAGCATACTACTTCCCCTCACAGCTGCTCTGGGCCAGGGTGGAGCCAGACACCATTACTAAAAGCAAGAAGCCTGTCTATTCTGTGTTCTTAAGGACACGCCCGCCCCCCCCCCCCCCCCCATTAGCATCCAGGTAGCATAAAGCAGGAAGCTGCTTGACTTGAATGCAGAGAGGATAAGATCTGGGTTGTGAGGGGAAGGAGTAGATTGGGTCATGGAGCCTGGTGAAACTGGGACTTGTGCGTATGGAGAAAGAGGCAGTTGCTGTGGGGGAGATGCTGAGATCAATTGGGTAAGGAAACTGGGATTTGGAGGGGGGGTGAGGAGGTGGAGTGGGAGTGGTTGAGCAAGTATAATGGGAGTAGGACAAACAGCCTGGGTGAGAAATTATGGGACTGGGAAAGAGACAGGTTGGAGATGGAGCAGAAGAGCCTGTGTTCCCTAGAGCATACTCCCTTCCCAAGCCTGGAATGGGACCCAAAATTGCTCAATCTCACCATTCCTCACCCCTCAGCAAATACACTGTGCCAAGGGGTTTCAGATATTTCATCCCCCTCCAATGCTGGTTCACACAGAACCTACTACTGCTATCAGTTACTCTCTTAGCTCAAGAGGAAGAGGCCTGGCTGGTGGATCTAAAGTATCTAACCCTGACAATTTGCCATGTTGGTGTCAATATGATGCCTGATACTGGAATTTTTTTTTCCCATTTGTGCTTTAAAAAAAAAAAACATAGGAAATTACACACACCAACAAAACAAAATCCTTACATTAAAACAAAACACTGTCAAAGAGGCAAAACTGAAGTGCTCAAATGAGGAAATGCCAGAATTGTGGTTCTCTATTCAATATACATTTGGACTACAGAGCATATGAGTTACAATATGGTCTTTAATGATATGATCACATAACGGCAGCTGCAGTTGGGGGGTGGTGGGGCTGGCCTCCCCCAGCCAATGGTTCACACACTGCCCATGCAGTTAACACAGTTGAATAGTGCACTGGAAACAGGATTCTATCCCTTCCTTTGCCACACAGTTCCTATGTGATGCTGGGGAAGTCATTTAAACCAAACTTTTCACAGCTGATCACTAATTGGGTGCTCTTTATCTTCTGGGTGTTTGACCTGAAACACCTGGGTTTGAGCACTCACAGCTGCAACTAAAGTCAGTGGGTGCTCTTCTTTGAACATAGAAAATGCTATGTAGTGCTAAGAACTCTGAAAATCAGGTGCTAGGCATCTCAAAGCGGGCACCCAGAACTAATGGATACATTTGAACTTAATCTCCCTGTGCCTCCATTCCCCATCTGCAAAATGGGAATAATACCACCCCATACCTTACAGGAGTGGTAGAAAGGTAAATTAATTGTGAAGCACTCAGATACCATACTGATAAGTGCCTATGAAAAGCACACAAAGCTAATAATTCTGTCTTCAGAGAAGTTTTTGAATAGAATACAGTAAATAAATCATAGAGCCACACATTGAACTATGAGGAGAAATTAAAATATTGAGTAGCTGCTCAATAAGTGAGCACGGTTGATCCTGTGCAGTGATTGAGGTAGGATCCTGTGGAAAAGAAGTGTCTGTGATTAGGTCATTAAAGACTGTCTCATAATGCATATGCACAAGGGGCCCAAATTAAGGTGATAGAAAATGCTAGTATTAAGGTTGCTTCTATCTTTTGAGTGCTTGACTTTGCAACCTTAATGGTTGGTTGATGTTGTTTTAGTGTGTAATATTCACATTTACTAACAAGCAAGTGTGCAGTAGCAGTTTGTGTCATAGATACTCACAAATTCATGATTGTTTTTGTTTTATTACAATGAGAAGTCTCTAATTCAGTACTCCTACCCCCTCTTTGCAATGTTTGCTATATCTTGCATCATAATTTTCCACTTTACTGGTGAGAGGGACATTACACACAGTGTATAATACATAGCATCCCTTTTCTACCACCATAATAGTTCAGAAAGTATTCTCTCTACAGTTCAGGCTTTATGAACAATTACTGGGGACACATAACAACCTTTATTTTGCTAGTACTCCCCTATCTACTCTTAACCAACTGCACATTTTATTTATAGTCTCTTACATTTTGTTTTACCCTTTTAATTTTTTTAATAATTCTGAGAAACAGATTATTTTCCCCTTAAAGAAAGTTATATTATTGAAGTAGTTTAGAAAATTAGCATATTCTGTAAAGTCATCTTTCTCCAGTCCTCACCACCACCCTCTCATTCTTCACTAGGTGAAAGTGAGTACATTAAAGTGACCTATTAATGTTGGGTCCTGCTGTGGTCTATTGGTACTTCTCAAACCTCCCATAAATGTTTTAACTGACTGTCCACTTTAACATACACATATATGGTTGAGCTATTATGAATAATACTGAGTGTGACTAAACTGCAGTTAGATACCTATGGCTGGCTTGTTCCAGCTGACTCTGGCTCAGGCTGCAGGGCTGTTTAATTGTGATCCCAGAGCTCAGGCTGCAGCCCAAGCCCAAAAGACTACACTACAATTAACCAGCCCCTTAGAATAAGCCCAAGCTCCTTAGCCCAAGTCATCTGGCATGGGCCAGCTGCAGGTGTTTGCAGTGTAGACATACCCTTTAGTGCACAGCAGCAGGGTCCATGTGGCAAGCTAATTTGCTGTAGATTTGCACCCCGGTTGGCCGTGCACCAATGTCTCCATATAAATAAGCCTTTAAAAAAAATACACAATGCTTAATGTATTAGGGTGGGGGCTTAAATTCCTAAAGACAGTAACTCTACAATTTTTTGAAATTTACTTCATCTTAATTGTTTTAGAGAACAGCAGAGTCAAACGTGTGCAGCTGCTTTCAAGTCATACCATATGCTTGCCACAGAGCAGCAAGTGAGAATGGAACTGAGAAAGACATTGTGTTGCCTTCATTAATAAATCAATCTTCATGTTCCTGTGTTTAGCAGTGGAAAAAAAAATTGCCAGACACAATGTTGTTTTCAATATGAACATTAGGGAAATTCCATTGGGCACATAAAGTTATCCCCTAGAAGCATATACCAACACAAAGTTAGCTAGTGTGTTACATACGAAAAGCTATCCCTGCCCCAGGGGCACTGGAACAGTTTTTATAGTAAGGGTGCTGAAATCCACTGAACAAAACTTAAGTATCTGTTTGCAATTAATTCAAGCTGGATGTGCTGCCACACCCTAGTTCCAGCATCATCTTCTCCCCCTGGGATATTTAGTGCTATCTATTGGAATCTGGTCATCCATATATTGACATTCTATCAAATAGAATGGTATCTTAATACACATTAGTAGGCAAGATGGCTTTGTGACATTTGTAATGGTTAAAAAATGCTCAGTTTATATGGATATTAAAATATAAAAAAACAACCATTAAAGGTATTGGAGATATACGGTTATACCCCTGTAGTTTATTCATTTTTGCTTTTAAAATGTGAGAAACTTTGATTGTATAGCTGAAACTAGAGCATAAAATAGTCACAATAAAAGTGAAACTACTAGAAATTTGAGGGTTAAGGATTGTTACTGTTTACCCTGAGTGGTTAGCCAATATTCAGAATCCTCTGGGTTGTTTCCATTTGGAGCAAATATTGATAATGGAGTCAGGGATTTCTTTGATGCAACCGTGGTTGTTTACAAAGACAGTGTACAAAGCCGTGTTTCCTGAAAAAAATGGAAATAAAACTGGAAGCACCATCTTTACTCTCAGTTCTAAGCCTTTTTTTCCAGCCAGCACGCTGTCAAAAAAGCTGTCTCTTCGCTTTTTCTCAGGACTATATTTCTAGTCCTTCTGTTGTTGTCTGCTTGGTTCTCTCTGCCTGGTCTCTAGGTACCTCTGTTGTCTTCTGCTCACAAACACATACACCTTCCCCCACACAGTACCCAGCAAAACCCTTCTATCCACATATATCAATTTCTGACCAGCATTGCTCGTGGCATAGAGTTGACAACCCTTCCAGTTTTGCCGGGAGACTCCCAGAATCGGGCTCTATCTCCCGGAGGCTACTGAAGACAAACTGGGAGATTTTAGGTGCTAAAAGTCTGGCGGCACAGCAGGGCTAAGGCAGGCTCGCTGCCTGCCCTGGCCCCGCGCCAATCCCAGAAGTGGCTAGCATGTCTCTGCAGCCCGGGGTGGGGGTGGGGTCGGGGGGGGGGGGGAAGGGGAGATATCTCCGTGTGCTGCCCATGCCCCGAGCACCAACTCTGCAGCTTCCATTGGCCAGGAACTGTGGCCAATGGGAGCTGCGGGGGAAGAGCCTGCAGGCAAGGGCAGTGCGTGGAGACCCCTGGCTGCCCCCTCCTCAGGGGCCACAAGGATGTGCTGGCTGCTTCTGGGAGCGGCAGGGGGCCAGGGCTGGCAGGGAGCCTGCCTTAGCCTTGCTGCGCCACCGATAGGGAGCCACCCAAGGTAAGCGCCACCCAGCCGGAGCCCGCATCCCTCACCCCCATCACACCCGAACCACCTGCCCCAGCCCTGAGCCCCCTCCTGCACCCAAACTCCCTCCCAGAGCCTGCACCCCCCTCCAGCACTCCAACCCCCTGCCCTAGCCCAGTGAAAGTGAGTGAAGGTGGGGGAGAGCGAGCAACAGAAGGGGGGGGCGTGTAGTGAGCGGGGCAGGGCCTCAGAGAATGGGTGGGGCAGGAGGCAGGCCTAGGGTGTTTGGGTTTGTGTGATTAGACAGTTGGCAAACCTTATGTGGTCTGTGTTTTGAGTGATGACTCCTATTTCAGCTATCTTACTTCAGAAAGGAACTTAATTGCTTCCTACATTTACCTTGAATGAAGTGCAGCTGTTATGCCTTCCCAGCTTTAACAAGGTTTTACTCAACCGCCAGCATAACAATATTTTCTATTGAACCCCCAAATGTGCCTATTTGCCACACAATGAGTTTTTTAGTTGTGATGAGCCAGTTTTAAAATCTAAATGTGCCCATTCAAGAAAAACTTACTTCAAAATGCAAAATTTGACATTTAATTTCTGCTGCAGTCAATTAAAAATGACATAATTTCATAGGAAAGAAAAGCCCGAGAAGCCCCATATCTTTCAAAATGAGACAACTGAACATTTTTGTGTAATTTCATGGAAAATATTCATTAATTTTTCACTGTTCTATCTAAAATACCTCTTGCTTCAGTGATCAGGATGAACTAAGTACATTTGTGAAGCTATAAAAAAAGAAAAGCATCAAAGCTAAGAAGCTCCATAACATACCAAAATTTGTGCTTAGAACACTGGCATCAAATGTAGACAGATGAAACTCTCGTTGACTTTAATGGTAGTTCCATGTGTACGATTTTGACATTAAAAGCCCATCAGCACAACTGTGATGGTTTGCATAAAATATCTGAGCCTTTACTCAGAATTTGGAGAATCAAACCATGAACTTTTTAGTTTTTTTGGGAAAAAAACAAAAGTTCTGAAGAAATTCCCATTAATAAGGATTCAGTAAGCCTTTTGAGATTTTCATAACCAAACTAGGGAAATATGGGTTTAGATGAAATTACTAGAAGGTGCACAACTGATCGAAATAGCAGTCATCAACAGTTTGCTGTCAAACTCAGAGGACATATCAAGTTGGTTCCCATAGGGATCTGTCCTGGGTCTGGAACTATTGAATGATTTGGATGATGTAGTGGAGAGGATGCTTATAAAATTTGTGGATGTCACCAACCTGGGAAGTGCTGCAAGCAATTTGGAGGACAAGATTAAAATTCAAAATGACCTTGAGAAATTGGAGAATTTGTCTGAAATCAACAAGCTGAAATTTAATACAGGTGCAAAGTATTGATTGAGGAAGGAAAACTCAAATGAACAACTACAAAATGAGAAATAACTGGCTAGGGTGTAGTACTGCAGAAAGGGATCTGGAGATTATAGTGGAACACTAATTGAAGGAGTCAACAGTGGGGTGCAGTTGCAAAAAAGGCAAATGTCATTCCGGGCTATATTAAGGGGAGTATCAAAGTAAGGTAACTGTTCTGCTCTACTTGGCACTGATGGGGCCTTTGCTGGAGTACTGTGTCCAGTTTTGGGCACCATGCTTTAAGAAAGATGTGAACAAATTGGAGAGAGTTCAGAGGAGAGTAACTAAAAAAGAGAGTAAGGTCTGGTCTACACAAGAAATGTAGGTTGAAAAATCCACACCCCTGAGCAATGTAAATAAACTGACCTAAGTCCCTGTGTATACTGCGCTAGATCAATAGAAGAATTCTTCCATTGACCTAGCTACTGCCTTTCATGGTGTTGGATTACCTACGTCAAAAGGAGAACCTCTCCCGTCAGCATAGATAGTGTTTATACTGAAGGGCTACAGTGGTGCAGCTGTGCTGCTTTAGTGTTTTAAGTTCTGACAAGCCCTTAGAAAACATGACCTATGAGAAAAGTTGAAAGAACTGGACATTTTTTTTAGAGAAGAGAAGGCTGAGGGGGGACACAGTAACAATTTTCAAATATTTAAAAGGTGGTTGTAAAGAGGATGGTGACCAATTATTCATGTCCACTGAGGACAGGCCAAGAGATAATCAGCTTAGTTTGCAGCAAGGGATATTTAGTCTACTTAAGCACTGGAACAGATTCCTTGGGAGGTTGTGGAAACCCCATGATTGGAGGTTTTTAAGAACAGGTTAGATAAATACCCATGAGAGATGATTTAGGTATACTTAATCCTGCCTCAGCATGGGGAGATGAACTAGATTACCGCTTGATGTCTCTCTATATTTCTATGATTCCATGAAAGTGGGTGACAACATTCTGAGTCCTGAAATTATCCCTGCATTTTCAATTGTATAATAATCTTCAGTTGCCGTATGCCACCCTAGTAGTGGCTTCATTTTAAATGTGGCTGAGGTAATTTTTAACCTAATTACTAGCTGGTCCGAAAATGTTTTGGTTTTCTTTTTCCTATGAAAAATTTTGTCAAAAATATTTTTGGTCTAAATTTTTCCATGGAAAAATTCAATACCAAAAAAATCCCAAACCCTCTTCCCCTTCCCCCACAATTCAGATTAAATTAGAAATATTTTGTTTTGGAACTGCTGCCAGCAGGGCCAGTGCAAGGAAGTTTTGCGCCCTAGGTGAAACTTCCTTGCACCAGCCCTGCGCCCCCGCCCCAGCTAACCCCGCCCCCTCATGGCATCCAGTCCCGTCCCTCCCCTGCCCTGCGGTGGGTCCCCACCCCCATGCGGGACAGAAGCTCAGCCCCCCACCCACGGCGCCCCCCCAGCTCCCGGCTCAGCCGCGGAGCCGGGAGGGTGGGAGGCAACCGCGGCCAGCCACCCCTACGGCTCCCGGCTCCCTGCCGCCCCCCCGGCTCAGCCGCGGAGGCAGCCGCGGCCAGTCGCCCTCCCGGCTCCCCACCAGCTCCCGGCTCAGCCGCGGAGCCAGGAGGGCGGGAGGCAACTGAGGCCAGCCGCTCCCGGTGCCCTAGGCGACCACCTAGGGTCGCCTGGTGGGTGCGCCAGCCCTGGCTGCCAGCATTCCTTATCACAGCTCTAGTTTGGGTGCTTCATGCTCCCATTCTTCTCTCTAGGCTGGGCTCCATAATTGGACAACATCTCCCATGATTCACCATGCCTCTCATTTGGGGCAGGCAGGTAGTTTATCATGGGAGTTGCTGGCATTCAATTTTTTATTTCTATTTGACAAATAAATCTCAAAAGGATTGATAGAGCCGGTCATAGTTATGATACATTTTTTTTAGAGCTGTGTTGAGGCTCCCAAGTGTGTAATGGCCTAATGTAGTTCAGGATTGAGATAAACTGAAAAAGTTGCATGGGAGCCTGCCAGGAATGAACTACCAAGTGTCTGTGATCTCTCAAATTCCACTGTCCTCATTGTGAATCTCAGTGAATGACAGAACTCCTTTACAAAAGACCTGACGTGCTCTTATTTAAAAAAAAAAAAAAAAAGGGTGGGGTGGGGTGTGAAGTTTGATAACTCCCGGTGCCTTGGAAGAATTGGATATGGCATTTTATATATACTGTATACTGCACTATGCATGGCTCTAGCCTGCAGTATCAATAGTTCACTTTCATATGCATAAAATTCATCCCCTCGTTTTTAAAAGTTTTTTTTTCTAGCAAGATGGTAGTCACACGTCTGAGTGGCTTGTTAATTATAATAAAGCATCTGAGTTGTTTAATTCTCCAGTGGCATAATTCCAGTGTAATCAGTTTCAGCAGAGATACAGAAGCTGCTGATCTTTCTTTTCCTCACTCCGTGTGACATTTGTTTTGATCCTAACACATACTCCCGTGCCACTGTGATTGTTTCCTACTTCATAAAACATCCTAAATTTAAACATAAGTGACACTGACTAAACCAATTTAGCCATGTTCAAACACACTCTTTGGCACAAATGAGAAAAGGACAATTGTACTTTAAACTGTGTTTTTTATTCTCATTTCAGTATAATTTTCTGCATAACTGGCAATTAACCTTCAATACCTCTCAAGTTGGACTGCAGGGAGGTTACTACTGGAGTTCCTCCAGGATCGGTTGTGGGACCAATCTTAGTCAATATTTGTATGAATGACCTGTGCACAAAAAGTTGGAGGAGTGTGGTAAAAGAAATTTGATGATGATACAAAGATGGGAAGCATAGTAAATACAAAGGAGAATCAGAATATTTTCCAGGAAGATCTGGATGACCTTGAAGATTGGAGTGACAGAAATGGGATGAAATTCAATAGTACAAAATGCATGGTCATGCACTTCAGGACTAATAAGAATTTCTGCTATAAGTTGAGGGCTCATCAGATGCAAGTGACAGAGGAGGAGAGAGACCTGATTGTGTGGGTCATTCACCAGAAGACTACAAACCACCAATATGATGCAGCTTCAAAAAAGGCAAATGTGATCCTATGATGTATCAGACAAGGCATTTCCAGTACAGAGAGAGAAAAATTAATGACTTTGTACAGGACCCTGGTGAGACCTCATCTGGTCATCCATGTTCAAGAAAGATTAATACAAACTAGAACAGGCACAAAGAAGAGCTACTAGGATGATCAGGGGAATGGAGGGCCTATTTTATATGAGAAGACTGAAGAGCTTGCCTCGTTTAACCTAGCATAAATAAATCAGGGGGATATACACCAGGAAGGGTAAGCTATTTAAACTTAAAGACAATCTTCGTATAAGAAGAAATGGGTATAAACTGGCCATGAACAAATTCAGTCTGGAAACTAGAAGAAATTTCTAACCATCAGAGACCAGTCTCCCGGTAGGAGTTGTGGAGGCAAACAATGTAATTAGTTTGAGAGCTAGACAAATGTATGAGTGGGATTGTATGATAGACTTGCTTTTGATGGCTGGGGGCAAGGCTCGGCAGCCCAGGGTGTCTTCTGGTTTCTGTCTTATGTTCGAAAAGCTCACAGTTCAGGGCTTTAGCCAGTCACCTGCAGGGGATTCCCCCCTCCTATCAATGTATTGTGAGGGGTTTTTTGTCTCCTTCCTCTTAAGCATCAGATATGGCTACTGTTGGAAATAGAATACTGGATGACGAGGGCCATTGCTCTGAAAGGGCACAAAATATTCTCTCCATTAATTCCCTGCCATTGCAGGAGCCTTGAGTATAGGTGCACTTCAGTATGGCCTATTCTCTGCCTGTGCCACATAATAGTTTAGTGTCTTGTGGGCTGTAATATTTTGGTCTAATTTTGGTTGTTGGGTTTAGCGTGCTGGTGGCCTGTGATAAACAGGAGGTCAGACTAGATGATCCGGTGGTCCCTTTAGACCTTAAACTCTATGACTCAAAGTTCTCTATCTCTAGGAGAACAACTACTTCATCTAACTTTCGAAAAGAAGATGCATTGTCTTCTCACTTGCTGGCTTGTTCAAAATGTCCCCAGTGCTGAAGAATTGTTGCACCCGGAGAAGATCAAGCATTTATAATGGCATGTTCTGCAATGGGAACTATCCCCACCAATAATAGTGTTTCCAGTTGGAGATCCTGCATCTCTGACACTTTCTTCCTGTGGCTAGATCCCTGAATTTGACAAGCCTTAAGGTTTAATGACAGATTTATCTGTCAGCAGAGGCTTCTATCTGATACTTATGCCACGCTAGGTCAGTAGAGTTACTGGAGTTTTTGGCTCTAGAAGTTTTATTGTGAAAATTAATAATTGTGGTTAATTATACCTTGAATTTCTATAGCGCCTTCCATCGGAGGATCTCAAAGGGCTTTGCAGACATTCAGTCAAATCTCTCAAATCCCTTGGAAGGTAGAGAACATTGTTGCCAGGATTTCAGATGATGAAATTGAAAGGAGGAGGAGTTGGGTAATTCAATTTTCAGAAAGGCTTTTGGGTGCCAAATTTTACACACACACAAGTCAAAATCAGATACCTAAATAACACTTCTAAAGTCGAACACCCAAAAATAGAGGAATCAAAAGTTAGAAGCTAATTTGAAAATTTGGGCCTAACAGACTTGCAGAAGGTCATATTAGCCCAGATCCACCAAATGGAATTAGGTACCTAGAAAATCATAGGAACACCACTGTGATCACAAAGCCTGAGTTAGGTACCTAGACTCCCTACACTATAAATGGGAAGAGAGAGGGGGTTTTTAGAATGTGATCCACAAAACCCAGCATGCTAGGTGGGGACCCACCTAATTAGCTAATGGAACATGCTGATGAGGGGTGTTGCTATGCCCCATCCCTCTCTTGAAGATCAGTCCCCCCCTGAAGCTTGGACTTGGGTGCCTATCTCTTCTAGTGATCAACGAACAAGGAGAAGACAGGTGGTCCTCCTCTAAAGTCACGTGCAGGACCCAATATGGTAGACATGCTCAGAGGACACCTGACTCCACAAGACAGCCTGGGGTGGTGGGAAAGAGAAGGGAAGAGACAGATGATGACTTCCCTTTAGCCTAGTGAGGCTAGTGCAAGTCCCACCTTTGTCTAATGAAGAGATTTGAATGGGGATCTGCCACCTCTCAGATGAGTGCTCTAACCACTGGGCTACAGTCATTTTAACTCATTCTCTGGCCTAATTTGTGTTCAATTAAAGTTGAGCAACTTCAGTAGGAGAGTCTGAGGGAGACCCACATCAGAGTATTCCATAGCCCAGTGGTTAGAGCATGCACCTGAGAGGTGGCAGATCACTGTTTAAATTTCTTCTCATCTGGCAAAAGGAGGACTTGAATCAGGTGTCTCGTATATCCCTGGTGAGGACACTACCTCATGGCTAAAGGTTATAGGTACCCTACCATATTTGCGGTCTGTTTTGGTCAGTTTCATGGCCAGCGGTTTTTTTAAATTAGTCAATTTCACTTTTTCAGATGTTTACATCTGAAATTTCAGGGTTTTGTAACTCGTCGGATCCTGACACAAAAGGTAGTCGGGAGGATGGGGCGGGTCACAAAGCTATTGCAAGGGGGTTGTGGGATTGCCACCCTTTCTTTTGCCCTGCTTCTGTAAGGGGTGCTGCTATAGAGCTGGATCGCCAGAGAGGAAGGCTGCTGGCCGAGCTCCCAGCTCTAAAGCCAGTGCCACCATCAGCAGCAGCACAGAAGGGAGGGCCTCAAGGTATTGTGGGGTTAACATAGGTCTGGTTTTCCCAGCAGTCTCCTGCCCCCATGGAGGCCTGACAGCTGGAACTGCAGCTTCCCCAGAGGGAGGTAACAGCTGGAGCCGCAGCCTCTCTATGCATGGGAATAATGGCTGGAGCTCAAACTGCAGGATCCCCGTGTGCGGGGCGGGGAGGGTGACCGCTCAAGCCACAGCCTCCCCTCCCAAGAAGGGGGATGACTGCTGGAGCCGTGGAGATTCCTGCAACCGGGGGAGATCCCAGAGGTCCGTATGACCTGCCCCAGGAGCAGCCCCTGCAGGGGAAGAGGAAGCCTTAATCCCTGGTCTGTACTAGCACTTGGAGCCCTGCGCAGGGTAGGAGCCCATGGCTGCGCTCCAGATTTCACAGGGGAGACCATATTTCACACTCCATGACTCATTTTTCATGGCCGTTAATTTGGTAGGGCCTGTGGAGTTTGGTGGCGTCTGAGCATGCCTACCAGATTGGGCCCCTCACATGATATAGGTGGAGGAGTGCCTATCTTTCCCTGGTTCATGGATTGTTCTGGGGCTTAGGTGGGAGATGGTGCACATGCACCTAGAATGAGGTACCAGTGTGCATGCTCAGCAGTAGAAACATAGGTGCCTAGGGAGCTTTTACTGCAAAAACTTCAGTGCTGAGCAAGTTTAGGCAACAGCTGAGCAGAAGTTTTGTAGATTGCATTGGTGCCTAAAAATGGGACTTAGGTCCCTAAGTACCTTTGTGGATCCCACCCATTGTGGTTACTGGGTACTCCGTAAGCCACTGAGACTAAAAAATGAGGTACACATAAGCATGAGTTTAATATTCACAGTGCAGTTCCTAAGCTCCCCAGATTCCTTCCCCTCCTGCTCTATGCTCTGCAATATTTTTTCTGGTTTGGTTTGACCATACATTCCTATTTTTTTGTGTGTGTGGCTAGAATAAAAATAAAGAGAGACAATGTAAAATGGCATCTGCTAACTCAATGTAATCTGCTCTTTACTGACATGCTATTTTTGCCAATTATTGTTTGCACCACAGATCACTTACAGCTGCTAAAGTTGCTTGAGGCATCATTAACAAAATTGTCTGCTATGTTCCCATTGTAAAAACTGAATCACCAATGGTGATTTAAGAGACACAAAGAACCCAGCTTGATTTTCAGATGCCTCCAGGCCAGGTTTGTGGCACTGGCAATTAGGAAAAACATTTTTTTATTTGTGAAATGAACCAATTTGATCTTGATGCTACTGAGAGGGACTAAAGAAAGAATCCTACATGGGTATTTTACACATTTGTGACTATAAATGCACTTAATCTGCATATTTATTAGATTCCCTTGACATGTTTGAAGATGTTAGGAATCTTCCTACCTATGTACGGTACTTATATGGCTCCCATTACTACAGCATCTAAGCACCTCACAATCTAGAATGTGTTTCTGGATAGGTTTGTTCTCTAGTCCTCATCTTACAGATGGGAGTGGGAGGAGGCACAGACATTAAATTACTTGCTTAAGGTTCTACATAGAACATCTGCAGAGCAGGGAATTGAACCTGGGTTTATATGAAACCTAGGCCTGGGCTCTGACCATTGGGTCATCCTTCCTTCCCTCCTTTTTCTCATGCAGATGAAATGTATTTTGTTTTAAATCACAGAGAAAAAAATGTTGGTTGATGCTGTGTTTAGATTTTAAAGCAACTGGGGATTGTTTGTGAGACGTTGTTATAACCCCAGAGAAAATAGCTTTCTGATGTTTTAAACTCTTGGGAAAAAAATAACATTAACAAGTGCACTGATTAAATTAATTTAGAAGTATTTGGTTAGTGGAAAGACAGCCTCTAAGACAAGGACACTTGAGCATTTGTGTTTTAAAGGGCGATGCAGGAGGGGCCATAATGAAGTGTAAACAGAAGAAAGATATTCCACTTGAGGTCTTCAGTAAAAAGTAAATCACTCTTTGATGAAGGAGCCTTCAGATAAAACTCTAGTTGAATTTAAAAAAAAAAAAGACTCGCTGAGAATTGGAAAAATGTTTGCCTTGAATGTTCCCCACCCCCACCCCCCAATGTCCCTTTAATAACAATCCATTTCTGAATGCTGTGCAGATAACTAACGGCCTTCTGGGGAACTGATTGAAATAATACTGAGGTTAATCAGTAATCCTACTTCTCATCCTCTTTTCAGGCAGTTGCTTTGGCTGGTGCGAAGAGGAATGTAGTGTGGTGACCAAGAGACAGTACTCAGCAGATTGAACTCCTTTATAAACCGGGGGTAGGCTTGCCCCGAATAGAGTCCATTGAATTGCTGGAACTAGCTCCCATCATATAGTCAGTTTCAGAAAGTCAATATTCTTGGTGCGCCTTGAAGATCTTGTCCTGTCTATCACACTTCAGTTTCCTGTAGTAACCCTTTCAGCACTGAGTTTATAAACACTCTGGGTTTATAAAGAATTCGGAGAACTTAAGCACACACCATGCTAGAAGGAATGGAATGTGTGTCTTAAACTGGTGGATCTGGATCATTGTCTTCAAATTTAGCTTACCAGGCAGGAATACCAGTGCTTGTAGCTGGAATTAGGCACAGAAAACAGGCCAGTGGGGGCTGCGGGAAGCAGCATGGGCCGAGGGATGTGCTGGCTGCTGCTTCCCGCAGCCCCCATGCACCTGGAGCGGTGAACTGCAACCAGCGGAAGCTGAGATCCACCGAACCTGCAGACACAGCAGGTAAACAAACCAGCCCAGCCCGCCAGGGGGCTTACCCTGGCGGGCCGCAGGCCAAAGATAGCTGATCCCTGCACTAATGGTTTACAGTAGTTTTGCTGTAGCGTTCTGGGCTCTGACTTTAGAATAACAATAACACAAACTGTAGTGATTAATGTTTGGCAAACCCTGAAGTCTTAATGTTGTGACACCATGTACATGTGCACCGGAATGCAGGGAAGATGAAGAGCTTATTTCTGCCTATCCGGTTTACTCAAGCAGTGGGCAAGCGCTATGCCTATTCCAAGGATAGTTAGTGCTCCCCACACCTTCGCTCTTATATTCCAGGATGCTGACCAGATCCATGTGTGTGTATGTGTTGGGGGTTCTGCAGCACAACAGGAGGGTTGCATTAAGGGAAGTGATTTGCTGCATCTTTAAATTGGGGCAGCAAGAACCACACTCCTGTCACTATTTAAGAGGTACTGTGGATCCTAATACTAGTGCTCAGATATTTATTATTGTTGTTGTTTTTATTTATTTCATTATTTTATTTATTTATTTATTATTTATTATTTGCTAGGCCTAGGATCCCTAGTCATAGTCCATTACCTAATTGTGGTAGGGTTCTGGTAACACACTTTGTTTTAAGGCATAAATGTGCAAATAATTTGGCTCCCAGGAACAATATTAATTCCTTGATTGAAATCCCCTTACCTCTGATCTTCTCAGTTTCTTTCAGAACTTACATCTGATACTCTCTGACTGCTCACTTAGCACTGCCAGCTGCACAGTTACTTGCTATTTACACTAAAGTCAGAGTCCCATTAATTTGCTAATGAATTGATATTGACTTCACTTTTTGCGAGTTGGCAATATTTCAAAAGTCATTGTTACCTCATTTGCGAAATGAACATCAACAAATTTCCCCTACTGCAGAAAATGCAAAAATCAATTTAAAAAGTTTAATTGGTTTAATACCACCTGGTTTCAAATTATGCTGGTGGCACTTGATCAAAAACTGATCCACCAGGGCTGAAATGTGAGTGAGTGACTCTTTAGACCTACGTGTGTGGTGTGCATGCAGCAACAGTAAATAGGAATCTGGATAGCAAATTAATAAGTTTAATCAGAGCTGAGTTGAACATACATAGAGAAGAACCTCTTTTTCTTGCCTCCCCACAGAATTCCATATCTGAAACATCTGCAGCAGTGTTGTGTGTGTATATATATGTAGGGAATGGGGAAAATGTTTAGAAAAATAAGTTCCTGTCACTGAACCATGACCAGATAAAGAATTAATAATTGTCTGAAATGTCGAGAAAACCTTTCCCCCTGTTTACAAGTGCTGGCTATCTCATAGGAAAAGTTATCCATATGAGACTTCGAGCCTAACTTGTCTTACATTTATTCGTCTTGGATCATTTCAATAATCTGGCTAAGCATCTGTATGTCTGCATGTTTATCTGATGAGCCTTTTACACTGCAAACCAATACTGCAAACTAACTGGTGTCTCAGAGATGGGCAGAGAATGGTTATTCCATTTTGTGCGAGATTTCAAGGTTTGATTTCCATTCTGATTTGGAACGATTATAAAAAAAATTAAAAATTCTCCACAAAATCAAATTGCTGTTCTCTGCCCAGTTCTGCTGGGTGCGCTGGCTCTATGGCAGTTGACCTTGCAGGTTCGCTTGGAGCTGGGGACCTGGAAGCAGGGGCTGCTGAAGAGCTCTTAGCCTGGGGCTTTCAGAGCTTCCAGACTCTCAGCTTCCTCCCTCCCTCCAGGTGGGCTGATGAGGAGCCAAGTGGATGAGCTGGCAAGAAACCAGGAAGGTTTCCAAAGGTTTCAAAACCTGCCTGACAAGCAGGTTCCCATTGGATTCCTTCCTGGTTGCCAGCAGAACTTTGTCACAACTGACACAGGCCCACAAAATGTTTCAATTTCAATGAACTGGCAAATGATGATGGAAAAAATGTCCTGCCAGTTGTTTTTTTTTCTGACCAGGCTATTGGGGGTATATTTAACTATAAAACTGCTTTTAGTTTCCTAAAAGAAAATAAGAAAGAAATACTTGTGGCACCTTAGAGACTAACAAATTTATTTCAGCATAAGCTTTCGTGGACTACAGTCTGCTTCGCCGGATGCATGGAATGGAACACTCAGTGAGAGGATATTTATACAGTCAGAGAAACATGAAAAGGTGGAAGTATCAACTGTAAAAGGCTAATTAATTGAAAGGAACTGTTATCAGTAGGAAAGAAACTTTTGAAGTGGTAATCAACATGGCCCATTGGTAATCAACGGGCCATGTTGATTACCACTTCAAAAGTTTCTCTAACTCAGGAACCAATCCATGCAACAAACCTCGATGCCAACTTTGCCCACATATCTACACCAGGAACACCATCACAGGACCTAACCAGAACAGCCACACCATCACCGGTTCATTCACCTGCACATCCACCAATGTAATATATGCCATAATATGCCAGCAATGCCCCTCTGCTATGTACATCGGTCAACCTGGACAGTCCTTACGCAAAAGGATAAATGGACACAAATCAGATATAAGGAATGGCAATATACAAAAGCCTGTAGGGGAACACTTCAACCTCCCTGGACACACAATTGCAGACCTAAAGGTAGCCATCCTGCAGCAAAAAAACTTCAGGACCAGACTCCAAAGAGAAACTGTAGAGCTTCAGTTCATTTGCAAATTTGACACCATCAGCTCAGGACTAAACAAAGACTATGAATGGCTAGCCAACTACAAAAGCAGTTTCTCCTCCCTTGGTGTTCACACCTCAACTGCTAGAAGAGGGCCTCACCCTCCTTGATTAAGCTTACCTCGTTATCTCTAGCCTGAATCTTCCCTGCACTTTTATATCTGCCTCTGGACATTTCCACTGCTTGCATCCGAAGAAGTGGGTATTCACCCACGAAAGCTTATGCTTCAATACCTCTGTTAGTCTATAAGGTGCCACAGGACCCTTTGTCGCTTCTAATTATTTCCACGTACACATCAAAAATTCTAATTCCAGCACACATGTACCTGCAAAATCCATTGGAAAAACATGGATTTTGCTTGTGGGTACAAATTGTAACACTTCCATGCATGCAGGTGTTAGATTTGTTCAAGTGCATGTGAGTATTTGCACTTTTCAAGCTCAGAAACCTATATATGCGAAAACAGATTTTGTCAGTACATGGTTGATGTCCGTCCAGGGGCTAAAATGTACCTTCACGTGTGCAACTGTGTGCCTCAATTGTGTGTGCAGCTACCACAATTGTACACACAAATTGGGTTGTGAAAAAATTATCTGTGGATTAGAATGATAAATATATTTATTTTGCGCTATTATGAATTGTCCATTAAAACTTCTTGAATTACACTTCTAGGTAAACATATATTGCTGCATTTTTGTTTGACAGCCCCACATATCTCCATTTATATTTTGTACATTAACTTGTTTCATATGAGTAAATTGTATGCTAAGTCTTTACTGTTTTAAAAAATCAAAATAATCCAGTATGCATGCTCAGCAGAATTTAAGAATCTAAATAATCCCTAATGCACGGCTAGCAGAATTTTAAAACTATAGGAACCTGATTAAAATAATTACATTTTTAAAAAAGCTTGATTTAGAATAAACTAGTGTTGTGATTAATAAAAGATAATTTGATACATGTGTTACCTGATTACATTGGTTATACTTTAGGGCCAGTGTGCTCTCAGTTACATTGTTTTAAATTTGGAATAACTCCATAAATGTCACTACATAAACAACAAATGATTAGCTATTCCAAATTTACATCCATGTTGAGGAGAACAGACTCTAACCCACTTTCTTCAGCAATGTCTGTTTCCCTAATACTACTACTAATTACCTTCATTCCTCTGATACCCAATTCCTAATGATGCTGAGAAACTTTAGGAAATTCAGGAAAAGGCAACAAAAATTATGAGGCTGATGGGACTGACTTCTGAAGATAGAACTAAACTATACTTGTTTAGTTCTTTCAACAAGTCATGGAAGAGAATAATTGTTTGCTGGTATTTTGAAGGTTTCAACACCAGATAGAGTAGGGAAATACCAGATGTGTTCCAAATAGAAGTTGTATTACCAGTTTTATGTAAGTAAAATTAAAGGCAGGGAAATGTATGAAGAATACAAGGGGACATTTCTTAAAATAGAAATGTATGAGTGTGGAATAAACCCCAAAGAGAAGTGGTGAAATAGTCATTGAGTCATTAGAGACCTAAAACTAGTCTGAAAAATAAATAGAAAATTAGAACTTAGAGAGAATATTCAGAGTGATTTCTTGGTGTTGAAATGTGCCTATTTTGAGTGGGAGTAATTTTGATTTTTTTGGTGGTCTTTTTTGGTAGGATGACTACAAAAATGTTGTTTGTTGTGATTGTTCTTGTAGGTCACATGGAATTGGTTCTGGCTGCCTGATTGGCAAAGTGTAACAGGTGGTTAAGACCATTTTGACTCAGGAAGCCCACCAGTCCTTTGCTGGAAGACCAGGTAAGGATGATGGAGTGGCTTCTGAGTGGATCTTTTGCACGTGATAAATATTTACATAAATGGAAAAAAATCTTTCTTTTTTGAAACCTGCAGACTGAAAGTTACTTTGAATTTTTCAAATATTTTCCCAAACTCATTATCATGTTTGACCAGCTATGTTCAGAAGCATCCACAACTTCAATTGACTTCGATGGAAACTACTACTACTCACCAGCTCTGAGAGTCTGGCCCCTGGGATCTAAGACATCACTCTGCTCCTGGTGCACATAGCTCTAAATCAGTTTTCTGAGAAGAAAGCACGTGGGACTCACTCCACTTTTCTTCTAATTCTGGTTTTGGACTCTGTTCCCAGTCTTTTGTCCCTTTTGTTCCTGCCCTAGATTTCCATAGTCTCTTCAGTACAGTTACACATGGATGACTGGCATTAAGGCAAATTGAAGGGAACCCATCATTCCCATTCACTGATTGTTATCTACGCCTTCAAAATAAAATTGTCCAGTCCCTTCTGTAATGTTTATGTCTGGGAGAAAAAAATACTTTTTTCTTATCATGGCCATTTTTATGCGTCCTTATAATCAAACAGCTAGTTAAAAATGTGGAAGCTTTATACAAATTAATTAGCAAACTATTTTCCATGTCTTGTTTGCAGTTGGTTTTTTAAAGCGCTTCTGTTAAGTTATTGTTCGTAGCATTTTAAATTCTTGTTTAACTCACCGTTTTACTAATGCCTATTAGCAAAGGGCCTAGAGAGCTTCCTGAATTGAGATTCCCTACTTGGTAATGCGTAACATTATTCAGTTTGTTGAATTAATTGTAAATATTCACTGGGAATTTAGACCTTTCTGTCTATGAATCATCCATGAACAGATTGTATTTTCTCTTGTTCATAAGGATTCAATGAATACTTTGGACAATCCATTTCCATTCTATGGCATGTTTGTGAAACATACACTGACCACTTGCTGTTTTTCTTATGGTGTGTGACTGGTCACCTGAGGCACCTGGTGGTTTTTTCTGCTCCCTGTTTGGTTGAGTGGAACTCTTTGAAGTAGAGAACAATACGTAGTGACTGACAAACAGTTAAAAGTCAAAAAACATACTTTGCCGCATGAATTTCAGGCAACACATCATAGTTTGTGCTAAAATGCTTCAGAGATGGGCTCAAGGAATTCTGCAGTGGATAATTATGGAATGAATTGCCCACAAGGGAAATTGTTTCTAGCTCTGTCAGTCAGTATTTGGCTTATGTCCTGAAACATGAGAAATTAAATCCCTTATATTCCTCAAGCACATATATGACACTACATAAATAATAATATATGCCCCAGAACTAGAAGGTTTAGAGGGACAGAACTCTCTGCTTCTTCCATAGAGGAAAAGCCAGTTCTAGTCAGCTTCTCCCTAGTTTCACACCACACTGTTTTGTTGCTTTGGTTAGGATTTCTCTATATGCTGGTTGCATAAATGATAATAGATTGTTACTGTGCCTCTACACATGAAAGGCCTAAGTACTGAGCAAGATATGCCCTGGAGTAAGTGGATCCCCTGACTTTATGGGTAGTGGACTCTGACTTGGGAATGGGATTCAAGTTCAAGAAGAACGTGTCAAGGGCTCCATCTTAGAAGGCAGGGATCAGCAACATTTGGCACGCCAAGGTAAGTCCCCTGATGGGCTGGGCCAGTTTGTTTACCTGCTGCATCTGCAGGTTCGGCCGATTGCAGCTCCCACTGGCCGTGGTTTGCCGCTCCAGGCCAATGGGGGCTATGGGAAGCGGCGGCCAGCACATCTCTCGGCCCGTGCCACTTCCCGCAGCCCCCATTGACCTGGAGTGGTGAACCGCGGCCAGGAGGTGCTGCGATCGGCCAAACCTGCAGACATGGCAGGTAAACAAACTGTCCCATCAAGGGGTTTACCCTGGCGGGCCACATGCCAAACATTGCTGATCCCTGTTATGAGGGCTGGTCTACACTACCGTGGTAAATTGGTCTAACTTATGCAACTTTAGTTACATGAATAACGTAATTGAAGTCGACGTAGTTAGATCCACTTACTGCAGTGGATACACTGTCTGTGAAGATGGGATACTGTCAGCCCGTCAACTTCCCTAACACTTCTCAGGGAGGTGGAGTACACAAATTGATGGGAGAGTGCTCTCCCATCGATTTAGCCTGTCTTCACCAGACCCGCTAAATCGACACTCGCTGCATCGATTGCATCAGTGCCGATCTACCGGTAAGTGTAGACATGCCCTTAGAGACCAGGAGCTCTATCTCCAAGAGTTCTGTTTTGCTCTGGGTTTCCTGTCTCAGGATTCTGAACTCTGAATGGGATGATTGTGCGGGATTGGACAAGTTGTGGTGCACAGCTTACTTCACAGCAAGGACCTCACCAGACCAGGGGTGGCACAGAGCTAATTTCACAGTGAGGCCTGACCAGATGAGCAGTAGCAGAACTTATGCCACAGAAATGGATCTGGTGGCTGCATATTGGAGTGGCACCTGGTAGAGTGGGCTTCTCTGGATTGGATCAGAGAAGCAGAGGAGATCTATTACCTGACTAACACTAGCGTTGGGATAATAGGGTGTTATCTCAAGTAATTAAAATATAGGATAGGCTCAGGAATGATTTGTAATGATTTCAGCTTTTTCTCCTCTGTAGGTTACCTTGTCTGCATTGACGTTTTGAGAGAAACATAAACTAGTTTAATCTTTTATAAATTCATTACAACACTAAGCAAGCAGTTATAGAACAAATATAAGCTTAAGCGAAATATGTCACCAGCTAAATTAACATATAGTTTTCCTAACCTAAGTTACAATGGTTACAATGCGATGGTCAGGTTAAGGTTATAATTGAAATATAATAAATTGAAACATAGATTTATTGATCTGGCTCAGCAGTAACTGCAATTAGTAATTAAATCTGATTATAATAAACAAGTGAAGGAAAACAATTCTCTGAAGGTTTTATGGGCACATTAAGGGGAAAAGCCATTAGCTCTGATTTAAACCATTTAGCTAAGTAACTGTCAAAGGCAGAGGCTATTCCTTGCCTTGCTTTTAAGGAAGTACAGCTCTTAAAATGATTTCCTGGTAACTTCCTTCTCTGGCTGCTTTCTCCCTTTAAACTTTCCTATTCACAGAAAGTACATCAAGCTATTGTTTACCTAATGTATTTCCCCTCCCCACTTTAACACACTGCCTGCAGCTTTCTGGCAGACTGGCACACACACACAATGATTTCTAGAATCTCACATGTAGAGCAGCTTTAGAACAACACTAGTT
This sequence comes from Macrochelys suwanniensis, assembly GCA_033296515.1. Classification (NCBI taxonomy): domain Eukaryota; kingdom Metazoa; phylum Chordata; order Testudines; family Chelydridae; genus Macrochelys; species Macrochelys suwanniensis. Next base: position 35,925,070 of record CM065781.1, on the reverse strand, counting down.
TAACCCAGAGATGTCTTACCGTTTGGATAATAGACTTTAGGGTTTCTGTGTCTGCTCTGGGGAACAGTTAGGGCTTGTATTCACGTACAGCTGCTCCACTCTAGCACTTTAGTGAAGATGCTCCTAAATCAGTGGGAGATATTATTCTGTCAGCATAGTTAATCCACCTCCCCGAGAGTTGGTAAGTATGTTGGTGGAAGAAGCTCTCCCATCAACACAGTGCTGTCTACACGGGGGGGTGGGGTGAGGGGTTAAGTTGGTATAATTGCGTCGCTCAGAAGTGTGGATTTTTCACACTCCTGAGCGAAGTAGTTGTACAGACATAGGTCTGTATTGTGGACTTGGCCTTAGTAACACACAGAGACACACTCACTAATGGGCATTGGAGTGATTTGAGCATCCTTGAATAGCTCTGAAGAAGGATTTTCATACCTTCTTCTCAAAGTGTTTAGTTCACGTGATTGGTCTTTGTTTGGAAGTAAGTTACTATTTACCTGTAATTTCATAATAAGATGTCACTTGAACTCTCACATGTGGGGAAATGGTCAGTCTTTTCTCTCTCTTAGTTGTACTTCAGCTTGGTGTGACCAGTCAGAGTCCGTCTTTGGGTGGCCACTCTAGGGTAGACAGCAGGTTATAACTTCAGGCAACACTGGTGTGAGAGAGTTCCCCCATCCCCTCTTTCCTCATGATTAGCATCTTTTGTAGGGTTATGTGTCCTCTGGCTCAGCCTGAGGATCACCCTTGCCTAAATAGAGATCCCAGCATATTGGCCATAGTTCATCATGGACCAATAATTAGGAATCTCGATCTGAGGTTATAGCAGAAGATTCCAGTCTGATGTGGACATTTTTTTGAAAAATCCACTGCTGACCACAAGCCAAAGTCCACGTTGTAAGCAAGACATGTGAGAGGGTGTTGGCAACAGACTTGCATTTAGGTCCAGGACATAAATGTTGTAACTGTTTAAATATAATTAATGACTAGTCAGCATTACACGTTCACTCATGTCACAAGGATGTGTGGAAATTAAATTAATTATGACACTGGGAAAATAACACACTGAGACGGGGACAAAGTCTGGAGCAAGTGAGTGACCTTACCCTGATAACCTTTTGCCTACAAACCGGAAAGTTGCTTTGAGCATTTTTTAGTAATGTTAACTTTAACATTTGCCAACTAATGCTACTCAGGTCTAAATATGGCCTGTGTTCTCTACACTAGGTATGTCTACACTGCAATCAGAGGCATGACTGCAGCACATGTAGACATACCTGAACTAACTGTGTTCTAGTCAGCTCGAATAACAATAGCAGTGAAGCTCTGGCAGCATAGATAGCAGAATTGGCTAGCTGCTCAAGTACTTGCCCACGGTCCCAGGTGGGTTTGTGCAGACTGTGCTGCTGCCCATGCCCCCATCGCATCACTGCTTTTTTTGAGCAACTCAAGTATGTCTATACATGCTGTAGTCCCACCTCTGATTGCATTATAGACATACACACTGAGTCTAACTGGACCTATGAATGGGGTTTGTAGAGTTTGGCACCTCAGCAAGCCAGACAAATAATACTTGGAACCGTGGGATTGGCCAAACTCCTACACTGACTGGACTTTGCTGTGTTCATACCTAATCTAAATGTGTATGTGGATATTGTGTTTCTTTTATTTGCTTTTTCCCTTTTTCCCAGTAAATGGTATTTGTGGTTCCATGTTCCCAGGGAGTCCTGAGTAGAGCTGGTCAAAAATCAGAATGAATGTTCCCTGGGAAATTCTAATATTTTTTTTTAAATGTTCTTCCCAAATTGGGACCAAAAATGGAAATATTAAAAGTTCTGAAACATTTTGATTTAGAAAAGTCAAAATATTTTGCTTTGATAATTTTTGATTGAAATGAACTGTTTTGCTGCACCCAAATCAAAGCATTTAATTTCAGCTTGGATCAGCATTAATCTGTGTCCCTCTGAGCAGGGTGGTGCCTCATGAAAATTAGAGTTTGAGTACTTCATGCTCCCCATACCCTCAATGGACCAGGCTCCTCATCTGGACTACATCTCATGTTGAAAAAGTCATGTGACTCTAATGTTGCCCTGTGCTGGTTCAACCAGAGGGGAGACTGTGATGCATCCTGGGAAATGTAGTTCAGCCAGGGACCCCAACCCATAGAGGAGAATGGGGGCATGAAGCACCTAAAATACAAATTATTATTTGAGGCACTGCAGCAGATCATGAGGACACCGATAAATGTCAAACAGAACCAAATCAAAACCTTTCAATTCTTTCAAAAAACCAAAATGTTTCAATCTGGGTCAGCCCAACCCAGCCCAAAATATTTTCATGTAGAACATTCCCATGGAAAATCAAAGAAATTCAGCAAAACTGAAAATTTCCCATGGAAAATTTCACTTTTGCAGAAACTGCATTTTCCATCACTTTTTAATGGAAAATTCCTGACCAGTTCTGCGACTGAGTGCTTGAGAGAGGGTAAACACCATGTGGAAGGGTTTCAAGGGAGGTTATTTTATAACTTCTCACATTCAGAAGTAGGAGTACGGTTTTGGGTGGAGGGTTGAGACATAGTTTGATTTTATAAAAGGACTTCAAAACAGTTTGAACCCAGGTCTTGTTGTTGCCATTGGCCCCTGGCAGTGAATTAAGTCCTAGTCTGAATTAAACATGATTGTCCAGTACCTTTACCTAGAGACCAGAACGCATTGGTAGTTAAAAGAGACATTTGCTTTATAAGATGTATGCAGAATATAGAGACCATGATTGCATGTTTATATAAATTACATGCAACAACATATGGTAAAAGAATATTATTAAGGTTGCAAAGTCAATCACTCAGCAGTTAGGAAATGCCACAATTTAGGCTGGTTGTGCAACTTTAATTCATGCCCTTGTTTACATCCATTATGATTAGAGTTGCCACTTTGAAGGTACAAAAACCAGGACATCCAGGATCACTCTTAGCCCATAAAACTGGACAGTGTGAACTAAGCACCTTTACAGATTTCCCAGGACGTTTACCTCAGGAAAGGGCCAGTCCTGGGAAAATGTGGCAATCCTAATTATGATATAGCCCCAATAACAGACACCAACTGAACTTGGTATGAAAACCTGCACATTTCTATTTGATTAAATAGAAAGTGGGTGGGAGAAGGCAGCCCAAGTTCTAGGCCTGAAGAGCCTTGACTCCTGATGGAGTCCCAAACAACAACTGCCATTGCTGACTTTGAACTGTAACTGTTTACACCTCTGTACCTAGGCTATCTGCAGCCTGTCTTTTTCCTGCCAGCCCAAGTAAAATACCATTTCATTTAGCCATGTGTCTGAGTGGCTATTGGGACCCACCAGGGCTACTAACTACAAGGACCAGCTGCTGAACTGCTAATGGTGCTTGCCTCTGAGTCATGATACACCTGGCATGATACAGGTACCTTAGGGGTTTGGTGTATTCCAGCGCTGAGCAGCCCCAATAATTACACAGTTTTTTCAACAACACCTCTGCCTCCATATTTTGGATTCTCCTCATTGTTCAGTGTGTAGGACCAGGCCTTATTTACGGCATACTTTTCAGACTGCTCTGAATACACAATTATTAATTTGTTCATGAGCTCTTCTATGGCACTCATCACTATAAATATTATTTATCTTCACAACACCTCTGTGGGGGGGAGGTATTATACCCATTTCACGAATGGGGAACTGAGGCACAGAGAGATTAACATCAAAAGTTTCCACTAACTTTTGGGTGGGTCCAGTTTGAGATGACCAGAACACAATACCTCAGAGTACACAGCATTTTGTATTTTCAAAGCAGAGCTCCCATTGAGCTCAGTTGTAGTTATGAGTGCTCAGCACTTCTGCAAACCAGACTCCAGGGTCTCAAGTTAGGCACTTAGAAAATGAAGTACACCCACTTAGATTTTAGCTGTTAAACTCCAGTAAGTGTCTACTGAGCATGTGCAAACTACGCATTTTAAAAAGCTTATAACATGACCATACATTTTCCTGGGGGTGCCAGAAGGTACATCTCTGCCACAAAAGGCCACCCTTGAACCAAATTTAGTCTTTTTTCCAAAGCATTTTAATAAAGATGTCAAGAATTTTTGTGACCTTCGGGACAGTAATGTATTTTTCCTTCACCTCAGTCTCAGAAATGGCTGAACTGTTTTGGCTGAAGTTTTCCAGAAATGATCAGCCCGAGGGAGGTACCCAGCATGGAAAATTTCATCCCAAATTGTTAAAGCTTGGCAGCTAAAAACAGTGTCTTATAACTAGAAGTGTCAGCCAACCAAAATAAGAAACAGCTAGTAGTCCCTATAACATCTAATAATAAAACAGACCCAACCATATATAAGCATTTTCTGGTGATGTGGTCTTAATAGTTAAAAGTACTGACATTTATTAAATATGTAAATTGATATCTAATTAGCTGTGGCAAGCTATCTTGTTAAATGCCAATTAAATATATTAACATTTCTCACAATTTTAATGTATCAATAAGTATTTAACTGTACCTTTATTGCCATTGTAATTTTGAGTTAATTACATGCCTAGATGATTTATCTTTTGCATAATTATTCAGTCTTAGTCTATGTTCTCTTAAATAATCAAACTAGCGTGTTAGATTGTCTACAGGATGCAGGGTTCCTCTGTGCTGTTCCTGACCACCACCACCACCCCTTCTGCCCCCAGGATGGCTGCTGTTGGAGGCTAGAAACAAAAGTAAAGAGAGAGGTGGTGATTCTACTGCCTTAAATCCATGAATACCTTTATTAAAAATCACATTTGCCCTGTGGTTGGAAGAGGGCTCTGTAGGGTGGATCATTTTATATAAATACCATGGAAAAGTATCAGTGGTGGATGAGTTGCTGGATAGGTCAGTAGATAGGTAGAGAATCCTTTCTCTGTAATGCATTGATTTGATTCTGACCCAGGTCAGTAGCAGCTAGAAGTTATTTCTATCTGTGAATGTGAAATATGGTAATCCATGTCCAGTCTCAAATGGACAGGTTTTCACAACTTAAAAAAACCACACCCTACAATTCGGAGTCACATCAGAGAGGTTAAAGAGTGAATTAGCTCTCAACTCAAGGAGTGCTCTTCAAGGACCTTTTTGACAAGGCACACAGTCATGTGATGTGAGGGGAAATTTGCATTCACTGCTGCTGCCTGTATTATACTTTTCCAGTGATTACATAAAATACTCCAGGCCTGATTCTCCTGCTATTCATAAAGGTGTAAATCAGGAACATCTCCATTGAAGTCAATGGAGTTGCACTGGAGTAAGAAAGAGCAAATAAGGCCAGATCTACACTATAAAATGTACATCAATATAACGACATCGCTCAAGGGCGTGAAAAATCCACACTCCTGAGCAACGCAGTTACACTGATCTAAGCCATGGTGTAGACAGCACTATGTCGATGTCAGGGCTTCTCCCGCCATCATAGATACCACCTCCTGCAGAGGTGGACTAATTACGCTGATGGGCGAAGCTCTGCCATCCGCATAGCAGTTGTGATACAGCATGGCCAGAAGGCAGCAGGAGAGTGATCTAGGATGAGGAGAAGCCTTATTCCCTGTAGATTAATTAAAAGCACCTGAAACCAATTAGAGCACCTGAAGCCAGTCACCTGATAAAATCCCCCTGCTTCAATCAGCCAGAGGAGGAGTTGGAGCAGTTTGGAGGAGTTGAATCAGAGTGGATCGGTGGTGGAACAAAGAGCAGTTTGGAGGAAAGCAGAGGAGAGTTTTGAGAAGTGCTGCGGTGGGCTAAGAAGACCAAGATCCTAGGTAAAGGGACACCTGGCTTGTGCAGAGGGAAGGCAGGAAGCCCCACAAGCTGAAAGTCAGGAGAGGGAAGTAGCCCAGGGGAAAGAATCACTGGTACAAGTGGTTCACCTACTATCATAGGGTCCCTGGGCTGGGACCCGGAGTAGAGGGCGGGCCCGGGTCCCTCCCTCTCCACTCCCCTTCCCTGGGATACTAGTAGGATAGCTGTTACCCCAGTTCAGGGGCAAGAAATGGCACCCTGAAACCCCTCCACAAGAAGAGAAAGTGCGGGACCCATCATAGTAGTGCCGTCAATTTGCCACACAGTGTATTCACTAAAGTGCTACAGCAGAGCAGCTGCACCATTTTACGTATAGACCTGCCCTAAGGCACTTCAATTTCCAGTGCCATTGACTTACTCCTGGAGGTGCAGTACCTTCCACTCAGCCTTAGGAAAGGTGTCAGACTCTGACCTGTAGAAAGGAAAAGTATCAAAAGTACATGATCAGGTCTAATGGACCAAGGAATTCACAATGTAAACTTTCTGAATGAAAGGCTGGTGTGTAATTCAAAACAAATGCCTCATGAAAGAATCCACGCTGGGCTTCTAGGAAAAGGGGAAGAAACCGTTTTCTTTCCTTGTTTATACAATGAGAGGAAAGCAACAGAACAGAATGAAAGCTGATGAGTCCTTCCCATTGCCAGTCAAGTCTTTGTGAGTGCAACCAGCTGAATAACGCCCCCAAGAAAGCCCAGCTATTAACCACAAAAGCAAGTAATGTGAAGAAGGATGGCTGCTTCCAGCTAGCCAATAAACTGTATGCCTCCTCGCTGGAGCAGCAGCTGAGCCCAGCTTCCACTACAAATGACATTTTTTCTTCTCATCCTGCTCTTCAGCTCCTCGTTGAGGTTTTTAGCATTTTATTAGGTGTTGTAATGCCATGAACCTCTATAGTCAATGACTTTTCTTACCTCCTAGATAACAGCATGGCCCAATTAGCGGCCCAGAAGTGTATTGTCCATTTCTCATCAAAACAAAATGATTTTCCCCCTCAATTTCCCCCGCCCCCCCACCCTGAACTACCAGGAAACTGAAAATTTAGTTATTTGCACAACTCTAGTACTGGGGAATTCATGGAGGAAACGTGCCCTCCTGAGACAGAATGCCTTTGAGGATATGTCTACACTGCAATTAGACACCCCTGGGTGGTCCATGCTAGCCGACTCGGGTTAAGGGGCTTGGGCTAAGGAGCTGTTTAATGGCCATGTAGATCTTTGGGCTTGGGATGCAGCCTGATCTCTGGGACCCTCCCACCTTGCAAGGTCCTAGAGCCAGAGCCCAAATACTGCAGTTAAACAGCCCCTGAGCCTGAGCTCCTCAAGCCCAAGTTGGCTGGCACAGGCCAGCCACAGGTTTTTAATTGCAGTGTAGCCATACCCTGAGTGATCCTCCTGATATAAGCCCCTTACTTTGGGCAGTGCCCAGCCCAAAGGGTGTGGGGATAGCAGAAGCTTTATGGTAACGATAGTTCTTTCTGATGACCTGAAATTCAGCTTTTCCCTGCAAACAAGATAAGGAAAATAACTCTACATTTGTGCCTTCAGTTCCCTAGAGTTTAGAGTGTATTAATGGCTATCGGATTCAGAATAAATAAACTGGATGGAAAAATCATTATGTGAGTTCCATTTTCTGAATATCAATTTGGTTTCTAAGCACTTCAATAACTTATCCTTAATTTTCAACTCAGAGTGTCTCTGAAAATAGTTGAAATTTGGGGCATCATTGCCTCCTCTCCTCTTATAATAATGGGATGTGAATGTGGTGGCTGAGCTTATTGAATTTGACATTAGAAGCTGATTCATCTCTTAAAAAGCATTTTTACATATTGAATTTCAGCGTTTGAGGAATAGCAAACAATCAAAAATGCATTGGGAAAAAATTGAAAAAAAGAATTAACCAAGAAAGGCATATGAATAGCTCCCCCTCCCCTTTCATCTGCACAGCAGCCTTTAAAAGAAAGGGAGGGGTGTGTGTGTGTGTGTGTGTGTGAGAGAGAGAGAGAGAGAGAGCGAGAGAGAGAGAGAATGCATAGATTTTAAGGTTAGGAATGCAGAAAGGTTGTTTGCCAGAGTTGTGAACTGGGGAGAATAAGCCCTGCACAAGTCTGAGAACGACTGCTCTTTGCTCACAATAGCAAGGGTGTTTGGGCATGTGCAGCTTGGAGGTGCCGGGCATGTTCATATGCTATATTTGTGTGTGCCGGTAGAATGTTGGGGGTACATGTGTGATATCTGGGTGTGTGATTGTGCTGGTTGTGCATGAGGTGTCACAGATTTCTGTGTGTGTGATATTTATGTAGGGAGAATTATGCTGTTTGGATGTGCATGTGGTATGTCTGCATGAGTTTATGTGTCTGTGATAGATATGGGACTTGCATGTGTAGATGTGGGTGATTGGGTATGATTGTGTTACTTGTGTGATGTTTGGATGTGTATGCCTGTCGTTTCCGTGTGTACCTGCCTCTGGATCTCTGTCTATGAGACCTAGAAGTATGTTGAGAATCAGGCCACTGAGCCAATGGAGAATTGAAATTACTCCATAACTTAGGGCAATAGAGAGGCTGGTAAAATTAAAAGAGGGAACATGTGCAGCATTAGGAAATTTAGTCTAGTTCGGGTTGGAGAGGGAAGTAGATGGGCTGAGGTAACTAATGCATGTCAGTAAGAGGGAAGGGAGTGATTGTGGTTGGAACAACTTGAGAAACACCTTTTGATGATGATGTTTTTTTTGTTGTTGTAATCATGTCCAAGAGACTAAAGTGAAGAAGAGAACAGGAAAAAGGACCAAGCCCTGCAGCTGCCTCCTAAATGCACACAGTCACAAGCAAGCACTTACACCCTCCGAACTTCTCCCCAAGGCATGCAGCCACAAGCATGCATGTACGCACACAAACACACTCACCTGGTTCCTCCCAAATGCATGTAAACCCAACTGTGCATAGACATACAGGCACCTACTTCATCCCAGATGTATGCACATACAAACATGTACGTACATACATACATACTGTGACAGACCCAGACAAGTGGGATACAGAAATCTCATAGAAGGCAAATATACTGGCCATTGGATTAATAGTTTTCTGTTCCCTGAATGACCAGAGCAGGGGCTGCACTAGAACAAGCAGGAACTTTCTGGAACCAATTTAAGGCAGGCAGGCTAATTAGGACACCTGGAGCCAATTAAGAAGAACCTGCTAGAATCAATTAAGACAGGCACGCTAATCAGGGCACCTGGGTTTAAAAAGGAGCTCCCTTCAGTTTGTGGAGTTGCGTGCGAGGAGCTGGGAGAAAGAGGCACACAAGGAGTTGAGAGTGAGAAGAGTTGAAGGACTGAGGAGTACAAGCATCAGCAGACCATCAGGAGGAAGGTCCTGCAGTAAGCATAAAGAAGGCGTTGGGCGGAGGCCGTGGGGAAGTAGCCCAGGGAGTTGTAGCTGTCATGCAGCTGTTACAGGAAACCCTATAGACAACTGCAATCCACAGGGCCCTGGGCTGGAACCCGGAGTAGAGGGCGGGCCCGGGTTCCCCCCAAACCTCCCAATTCCTGATCAGACGCAGGAGGAATTTGACTGTGGGTTCTACCAGAGGGGAAGATCTCTGAGGCGATCAAAATCCGCCAATAAGCGCAGGACTCACCAAGGTAGAGGAGGAACTTTGTCACAATACCCCCACACAGCATGAACACTCTCCAAACACTTCAGAAATACAGAGAAGGGAACTCCAAAAAAGAAATGGTTTTCTAAGCCACTTCTTTTAAAACATCAGCGAGAGGCTGAGAGCAGAAGAGTTTTGGGAAATGGAGGCTAGGGAGAGCAAAGAGGTTTGGCTGTAATCAGAAGCCATTCCTCCCAGGCACCTACACGGTACCTAACACACCCCTTTACAAGGGAAACACTTCATTTGCCACCTGCATCTAACTGAGGGCTCTTCATCCTCCTGGTGCTGCAATCTGCCTTCCCTTCTCTTTGGAGTGAGCAGCCACTCTTATTAAATCAAGCATGTTGAAAGCTGTCCTCTCTCCCTGGTGTTCAGTCCTGTGCTGAATAAACGCATCTACCAGTGTAACTTCCCTGTCTTTGCTTTCCCCCCACTATTCCCAATCACATTTTTCAAAAGAACAAACCCAGCATTTTTAAAACCAAGAGTTGGATGAAAATAAAAATAAATGAGGGAAATAATGGGAAAATAAACCCCTAAAGAGTTAAGAAGATGCAAAAGGAAAGGTTGACACAGCTGCCCCGAGCTATGGTGAAAAGTGATACGTGAATCCATAATAAATGAACATTGGCGATTCAATTTAATCAGGTACTTGACAGTTCCCAAGGGCATGGTCTGCTTGGCAGGATATAAAATATATATCAATCTGTTAGCGCAAACAGACCTTGGTGGTCTAACTAAGCCACGTTTACATTCCTCCTTTAGCTTGATGGGGCATAAGTCTGTAAAACATGAAGCCAAAGAAGTGTAGTGCCAGAAAAGAGAACATACAGCTCTAGTGGCTTGGGGCCAACATTTATTAAACACACCAGCAAACAGATCTTATGACTAAAGTAGAGATTAATGGCCACAATCCGTGGGGAGGAGAATGTCAATGTATTCGAAAACAGACCCACCTGTGTGTCTGTGGAGCTAAGAACAAACCATGTCCTCTCCTAGTAGCCTGAGACTGAAGCTCGTTCACAGGTGATAACAATTCAAACATTCCATTCCATAAAGTGCCAGCTTTGCACAGTCCAGCCATGGAAGAACACTATAACATGCAAGAAACTGGGAGAATCCTCTGACCCCCTAAATCATGTGAACCAATGTTGCATTAATCTCAGTGAAAACATTCATCATCTTATTGCAACAACGTAGACTGCTCTCTTAACATTTCCTAACACCCCCCTAAAAACACACACAATCCCCCAACCACAGCACCCACCCCATTTTGATACCTGCCCTCCTATAAGTGATGTATGGAGAGAGAGCTAATGGCTGCAATATCAGAACCTCAACCTGGATACAAGAAGGTAAGAGAATGAACCAAAAGGTAGAGCTTGTGTTGTCTCTGGGACTTCCCACTCATCCATGGAAGCCATCGGAGATCTTTCTGGGAAGTACAGAAAACTTTTGTAGGAGCCATCATATGCCACCTAATGTACCTCGATTCCTGCAGTGCATCCCTCCCTGGAGAACAGCAGCTCAGTGGTCCCTCATGTAATCTCCACATTGAGTTACAGAGCTGTGTTTTACATTTCTCTTATGCTTTGACCCCAGCTGTATGTGTGTGACATTTTCATTCTTTGACACATTCATTAAACTGTCCTTGTAATTTCCTTGTGCTAATATCCACTCTAATTCCACAGTATGCAGCCATCCCCAAAGGATTAGGCACACACTTCCTTTTGTAAAACAATATTTTAATACATTATATGCCGGAACAATAGTCAATTGCAAACAGAAATTCAGCCGGCATACTAGAAGGATAAAGAATGTCATATACGTGAGCAAAAGAGAACTGACACTTACACAATAGGCAAGGTGATTCTGTAGACACTGTTGATTCTATGGGCCTATTTCTCTTTTTGCTTACACTGGTGTAAATCAGGAGTAACACCACTAAAATCAATAGTTACCCCACAGTAAAGTTGGCGTGAGAGAGGAGACACAAGCCCTGTGTGTTCATATTTGTTATGGAATGGGGAGTGGGTTATTTAAGTGGACCCCCAAAATAAGAGCCAGAGCAAGAAAAGAGGAGAGAAGGAAAGGAAGATGAGAAGGTATAGAAGAGGAAAATGGATAAATAGAGGGATAGATGTCATGGAGAAAGGTTATGTACTAAGCTTTGGCAGATAATACTTATGAGCTATGAAATATGATATATTTCTGAAAGTCACTTTTCCTTATGGTGCTGTGTTACATATACACAGTATCATAATGCATCCGAGCTACGTGTGCTTTTCCACCTGATCTATATCTCTGCAGAGAGGTCAGATGTGCTCCATTAGAGATAGCCATAATCCTTAGATCCAAGCACTTCAGCACTAACAGGACATTTGAAATCAGAGCTCAAATGCCAATCCACATTTTATGAATGGGACCTAGCCTTACCAGCAATGGAACAAGAACCCTCCATGAGAACACTGTAAAATTCTGGAAGTGAATTAAATCTGGATCTATAGGTTGTGGTATGAGACCATGTCTATACTCCAGTTCCCCTTTTTCTACCAGGCAGCACGTCACCCATCTATGGCAAACTTGAAAAGCTTCAGAAGTTCATTTTCTAAAAACACCACAATGTGGTTGCCTATTCAGAGGTCTCTGAACTAATCCAGCCTCTGGTTGTAAAGCTTGCAATGATAGGCTCTTTTGGGAGAGTTCCAGTATTTCTTGTTTCCATTTAGGCTGGAAATCATATCATATATTAATATATCTCATAGTATTTCAGTAATTCCAGCCTGGGTCAGAGCCTGTCTGCTTGGAGCCATCAGCAAGAATAAAAGTGTAATGGGGAAAATGAGATTTGAGTTTCAGACAAAGGTTCAGTTCTTGTTCTGTCCTGTATCCTAGAGCAGCAGGTCTCAAACTATGGGACAGGCCTCTCAAGGGAGGCGTGGGAATGTGTCAAGGGAGGTGCGAGCTGTGTGCTTTCTTTTTAAGTGCTCTCTCTGTCAGCCTCAGGTAACTGGGGTTTTTGCTGAAGGACTGTGCACACCCAGGAGGTGGGGATAAAGGGGACAGCCAGAGCCCTACCTCCGGGGCTTGGGCTCTCCTTCCTCCCCTTCCTCAATCCCTCATCAGTAGGCAGCCAAGGCTCAGGCTCTCCTTACCTCCACCCCCCAGTCCCTCAGGCTGGGCTCCCGCTGTCACCCTGGGGTGGCATTTCCTCCCTTATTTCTGTTCTGCTGCTGGGGGCCCGGTCAGTGGCTGCTGCTCTCCGCTCTGCCTTCCGAGCTGAGTAGTGGTATATGTACTGGGGAGGGGGGCCCAATCAAATACATAAGAATCACTGGCCCAGGTTCTCCCTGTCTTCTAGAACCACCCCAGGAGCTGTGGAATCAGCAACTGCCATTATTGACAACCCCAAATGTTCAAAAATCGTAAGTTCCCCGTCACCCTAAATAATGAGACTGGCTTAAAATATTATGAGTTTTTTTAATAATGTACTTTGGGTTCTTTTTATTTGCCTTCTAGCTTTTGAGCCTTTACGGGACACTCAGGTCACATTTTCAAGTTTTTCTGTGCAACTGTGAAGGCTAGATACTTTAAAAAAAAAGAATGAAAGCTCATATTGTTACATATTCACTTGACTCCAGGTGCTGGGGCTTTATGAAAAATGGTAATTATCATAAACTCACACTAACATCATGAGAGTTGGCAACACATCTGATGTCAGGGTTAATCTTGGCTTTCATTTAAAAAACAAAAATGTTTCTAGCCCTTTTCCTTGTGAAGATACCAGGGGCCTTGACAATTTAAATAGCTGTAAATTTATCTCTGCAGATGAAGTTTGCCACCTATAAAGACCGTGAGTTATTCTCAGCCCCTGTGGCTGTCGCATGACTGCAGGAAGCAGTCACTAGCATATGTGCAAACTTGAATTGTGATTCAACCCAATCATATTATAATTGCTCATCCAGACATCCACATGGATGTGCAATTCCTTGGTAGGAACGGGACAAGAGATGCTTGGATTCAATGTCTGTTATATAGCTAATAAATCTGGATTATCTCACTCTCCCTTAGTCAGGAAAGAAACTGGCTATTTTAAAATGCAGGGTCCTTGTGCATAGCTAAGTATAATGCTCTTTCTTGTGCAAAAAAGGATAGGAAAAGATGTAAAAATGTCCTGGGCCTCCTTATCTCCTGCTGCCTCCTTCTCCCTAAAGCAGTGGTGCCCAACCTTATTACAGAGGAGGGCCACATAAACCTACACATTTACAAATTCTATATATCTTAATAAGATTTAAAGTCACCTGTATTGATTTATATTTTAAGTTCAGCTACTTTTGTATGACTTAGATGAGTTGTTTCTAAATACAGTATTGTCTGTTTACACACGCGTGTAAACTAAAATGATGTAAACAGGACACAATGCTAATGAATCAGCCATTAGTATATTGTGTTTAAGCAGGTTGTGGGCCTTATGAAATGCTCTGGGGGCCATGTATGCCCCATGAGCTGTAGGTTGGGTGCCTCCTCCTCCCTTGAGAGATTCAATGCCCCAGTGATTCCTCCAGACACACACACACACAAAAGATTGGAGAGACATTCAACAGCCCTTCTGAGTTGCAAATGAAGTGTAAAACCACAGAAGCGCAAGGCAGATCTAAAGGATAAATTGCCAGGCTCTATGCGGCTGTGAATGCTGCTGGAGCAGATACAGCCACGTCATGTACAGTATAGAGTGCAGGATTTCAGGCTACTAGAAAAGATGACTCTTTGTCAGGCTTCCTCTAACAGCCACTTATTGCCTCTCTGACCATCATGGAAGACAGTCCAATTTGAACAAATCATCACACACTTCTCCAGAGTCAGGATTCCCTCTGTGGGATGGGGGTGGGGGGCTGGCACGGCTGTTTTCTCTTGCTCTCCTGCCTGCTGGTGTGAGCTGCTTGCAATCACTGAGCAAAGTAAATGATCCCTGCTGTATGGAGATGATGAGGAGGGGTAGCTCAAAGGAAGAAGCACTCCCATTGGCTAGAGGGAGGCGTCAGTAGAGGTAACTCTTCTGCTTTCAGACCTTCACGCCTCCTACTTTAACCCCTGTGAGTAACGACACTGAATATGGGCACACACCCTACTACAAACTGTCCCTGGGTTAGGGTTAGGGTTTTTTGCAGGTGTTTTAAACCTGATTTCAAGTGGACCTTGTTGAGAGAAATTTTAAGAGAATTGTGGGCAAAGATGGGGTTGGAAGTATTGTAGTCTCACTAGAAGCAGGCTGTATAAAGGGATGGGCTAGTGCTGTTGGGATGGCTGAAATGTGCTCACAGTTCCTACAGGCTTTTCAGAATAGGACCCAAACTCTGCCGGCCACCATTGGGTCCCCAGCTACTGGCAGCTCCTTAAATCAGGGCATTGAGACTCTCTAGTGAGGTACAGAAATTTGAGCTATACTGGTCATGTCCATGCTTCAAGGCACAGGGCACTGACAAAACTCCCAAAGTGCTGTATCAGCCTTCACTCAGCTCACTGTGAAACCTGGGATGGATTTTTTTAGGGACAGTCTCTTTTGTGCTGTTCCTCCTGGTCAGGAATATTGAGGGGATGTCCCAGCACCATTACAGTCACTTCTATATTTTAAACAGATGAGACCCACTAAAATAAATAACAAAAGAGACAGAAGGTAATCACTGTAATGGGCACCAAGTACCCGAGAACAAGGTCTTTTGGCTTCAAATGACAAGAGCAGATTGTATTGTGTACCAGAGGTACAATGGGTATTTTCACACCAAAAGCAATGTAAATGCATTATCTCCTCCGGAATACAGGATGTTTGAATGGCCACAGAGTCATGGGATAGGTGGTGAAGGACCTTTTATTGCCAAACAGCCATCAATAATTCATCACACGGGTGGGAGGTGGGGATGAAAAAAGGAAAGCCATTTGGTGAGGTGGAAGGATGAAATATGTTATGACATATGGCAATATGACAGAAGGTAGAATCAGAAGAATAAGAAAGGAGCATGAAGTCAGGGTATGGATGTGTGTAGGGGGCATTACAGAGCTGGGATAAAAACTGTGTGAGTCTGGAAAACAATGCTCCCCCCCCCCCCATGTGAACACGCGGACAAGTGCAAACCAATTTGAGCCCACAAAGCATGAGATTTTAAAACAATAAGAATACATTTTGGATTCTCTTTTATTTGAGCTTTTAGGGCTCGTGTTTCCAAGCTTTTCTCTGCTGCCAGGAGGGCTAGAAACTTAGTTTTTTTTAAAAAATGAAATCTGAGATTCTCACATATATACATGACTCAAAGATCTGGGGCTTTAAGGAAAACACCAATTTATCACAAGACTTGAAATAAAGTTGTAAGGACTGGCAACATTGTTGCCATACAAATCCTAGCGTGAACAAAGTTATACCTGTATTATCTTATTCCTCTTTCCATTCAGTGTTGTATCCCGTAAACTATTTCCGTATAGCTAAAGCAGTGCAACTTTTGCGTGTAGACAAGGCCTAAGTGACTTCCTGTGGTCACACAGGAAACCTGTGGCAGAGTTGGGCCTGAACCCAGGTCTCTCAAGTCCCAGTCTTGTGCCCTAACCACAAGATCAGCTTTACTTACCTATTCAAATACTCCCTTATTTGAAATAAGCATGTACTTTACTGGGCTACAGTAGAGCTAGTCTAACTGTTTGCTGTGAACAATTTATGACAATATAGTCCGTATTTTGTTTCCAATCACAACTTGTTGAGGATCAAGATTAATTGATTTTGTTCCCAATCACAACTAGATGAGGATCTTGATTAATTTGTTCAGGTTTCACAGTTGTTTTATGGCATGTTTTCAGGAACATACCTGAGCCTCTAGTTCGGGGTTTCTCAAACTTCATTGCACTGCGACCCCTTTCTGACAACAAAAATTACTACATGACCCCAGGAAGGGGGGCTGAGCTTGCCTGAGCCCTAGAGCCCCAGGTTGGGGGAACAAAGCCAAAGCCCAAGTCCCACTGCCCCAGGCAGGAGTTGGGGGATGGGGGGAAAGCTGAAATCCAAGGGCTTCAGCCCCAGGCAGGGAGCCTGTAATCTGAGCCCCGCTGTCCAGGGCTGAAGCTGTTGGGCTTCGGCTTTGGCCCAGGGCAGTGGGGCTCGGGCTTTGGCCCCGGGCCCCAACAAGTCTAAGCCACACCTGGCAACCCCATTAAAACAGGATCATGACCCACTCTGGGGTCCCGAACCGCTGCTCTAGATTGTTCACAATGAGTCCTCATCTATTATTCAGTAGTCACTCTTTAGGTTTTGTGACTGCTTACTTAAGTCACATAGCATTATTTCTGTTCCCTGATTGGATGAGCTGACCTTTACAAACTTTGTCTTCCATCCAAAATTATGCTTGGGCTTTGAAACTGATTGCTTCAGATCTCCCATATGTGAGCTGGAAAAGGTAAAGAAGAGGGACTAGAATTTATTAATAAATATGTAGCATGTCTTATCTCAGCATCTTTGCAAAAGTGGGTGTCATCCTTATTTTATTAAAGATGGAATAACTGAGGCACAGCTGACTTACCCAAAGGCATAAAACAACTCAAAACCTGGAATTAAAACAATACCTGGTTGCTCCCAGTCTGGTGCCCTAACTGCTGGACAAAAATGCCTGAAACAAAGAGACGTCACTAATTCAACAAAGTAATATTTTTTGCTACTGTAGGATGAGTGAAGAAGAGATGCCCAACAAAGATAAAACTGGGGTTGAATACCGGGAAACCCTTTTTAACAGTGAGGTGTAGATTCCTAAGTGCCCGAATTCCTTTTGAAATAAGATTTAGGCTCCTAAATCAGTTAGGCGTTGCAATGCTGAGTGCAGCAACACTTAAATACCTTTAAAAATCTGCACCTCAGTGGTTGTCATTTTTGAAAATGGAATGAAGACTTCTAAGTCATTAGACACTTTTGAAAATATTAACCTTAGACTAGATAAATCCTTGGACAATAGATTTTAGGAAACATACCACACCGGCCAACAGTGGAGAAAAGGACAAAATAGCTCTTTCCCATCACTAATTTCTATGACTTTCTGACTTTATAGATGCATATTATAGTAAACTCATTAATTAAGGGATCTGTGCTTTTTTGATGCATGCATATCATTCCAATAGGTGCTAATGGAGTTAATTCTTGCACCGTGACAGGAAATATACTCCCTGGAAAGATGACTCCCCTGATTTTGATAGATGTCATCCAGGTTCTAACACAGATTAATAATCTGTGTTTACACCAAACCACTCGATTTTTACACGGTGCTCAGCCCAGGTTTTATGGTTGTCAGATTACTGTCAAAAAATTGATAGTAGTTCTTAAACAAATCTGGCAAATACTTTGCTGGTAGCTCTAGTTTGCTTTAAGATACTGGGTAATTTCATTTAGATGCTCAAAATTAGGGTTTGATTACTGAATGCTTTAAAAATAAATGATATGGGACTTTATAATGCTCTCAGTAAGGAGATATTAAAGACTGGCTGAACGACTTTATGATTCTTCATTGCAAATTTTATAATGGATCATTTGTAATTTAAATACAGCACATTCTTTTTGTTCCTTGTAAAACAGAAAGTAATACAATCAAACCTAATCACCATCTACATGGGTTGATATTGATAACAATATTAGCTCTGTTTTTAGTATTATCATTGCTTTCAAAACTGAGTTCAAAAGGTTACTTCTCAGCATGTTCCATTATTATTCACAATTTCAGCGTTATTGACTGAGTCATAGATCAAGCCAGCAGTTTCTCTCTGGCTAAAAAGAAGAGATTCCTACTTATTGCCTCATCATTGATTAAGCCAGGGCAAAATTAAATGTTTAATAACTGCATAGTTCAAGCATGTGTACATTTTTGACCTTATTGTTAAAATAAACAAGTCTTTCAACACCATTATCAATGTTATTTACTTGAAGAAGCTGCTGGTATTTGGGGAGAAAGAGTGAATCTTTACTAACAAATAATTATTTTGGGATCATTGCAAAAACAGCTTTTGTGCCTGTGCAAGTACAGCTTTATTTGGCAAGTGTTTAAAAATTCCCATTGGTACTTGAAGAGAAAGAAAGGTTGCCTGTAAATATGGATGAGTAAGAAAAAAATGTTAATGCAGTAGCACATATTTCAGTACAAACACATCCGAAGACCAAAAGCAGCTGCAATTTTCTTTTGTATCTCTGGGTTTCAAATGAAATTAAATGAGTGACCTTCAGCACCTGCCCTCCCTCTGCCATGTGGCAATGATATCGGGGACTGGCATTGTTGTTCAGCAGCTGGGCCCGTCTGTTTCCACAAAGGGATGATGAGAATATTTGAAATCTTTCATGCAGTAAAGGGCTGTGATGTTCATGTGTCTCATGTTACTGAGTCGGGTTGTCATCCGCGGGAATCGAGACACTGCTTGTGATGGGTTTGGAGGACATTCAAATGCCTTCAGGTTGTTCAAAGTAGTGTGCTTTCTGAGTATGCTTTCCAAGGATGCCTTTGAACACTGACCCCAAAATATCAAAGGAGATCAAGGTAAAGCAGACAGAGTTATACATTAGTGATAGAGCGAGGTCTTCCCTATTCACAGAACAGCTACACCCAGGGCAGTGGCAGTGGAAGCCAGCCTCCTGGCCATATGCCTTGGTCCTGACCTAGAGGGATCACTCTAGCTCAGAAGAAAGCTGTCTCCCTCTTCATGCAAATAGCAAGCCACGGTGCTGAGATGGCCAATAAGGGTGATGGTAAATGTTGTGATGTGAATGTTTCTTCATTAGGCACTGGACTGAACCCACTAATTCATTTTACACAATACACCCAGCTGCTGTCAACAACTTTCAATCACTTACCTGTGTCAGTACACATAAAGAGCAGAGTTAGGCTTCCCCCTTATAAGCAACATGTGAGAATCTTCTACTGGTTGCAGAAGGAGCCTAGGAGTCATTACTCCTGGCTTCTGTTCCATATTTGCCCCTGACTGGTTGTACCTCCTTGGGAACGACACTCTCTAGGCTCTCCATAAAAGCGGCACAAGAACAACTACCTACCAGGAGTGCTATGAGTCTGAAGTAATGACCGAGGGAATTAATGAGTTAACTGATGCTTGTAAAGTTTGCTGAGGTCCTCAATGTAAAAAGCTATAAGTAAATGCTCAACATGGGGGTAGAAATGACCTATCCTTTCTGGCTGGATGTGGAAAGGGTCCCAAATTATCAATTATAAATTTATTAATAATTATTATTAATTATTGTTATTATGATTGGATCACCTTATAGAAGAGTTTGAGAATAGCTGGCATAAAAGTATAATTATGACACCGATATTGAATAACTCTTTCCCTCATCCACCTTGATAACTGTTCTTGTCCCAAAAGAAGTTTAACAAGTGATATCATTTGTGAAGCCTTGAGCTAACCAGATAAACATTGTGATTATTCCCAGTGTAATCCCGCTGAGAATGCAATTATTAAAGGGAATCTTTTCTAGACTTGACAACTCAGCTTTCCGTTAACCCATTCTTCATTAGAGTTATTAATATTATAGTAAAGAAGTGACATCCTCCAGACACATTTGGGAATAAAAAGGAGCACATTCTGTTGAGGGAATTAGCTGTGTTCAGCCCTGGATGAGTTATAGTGACTGACATCTGGCATTACATTAATCTTATATGCTTTCTATTAGTTTTGAGTAAAACTGATTATCTCATCAGTAGATATTTGCAATTATCACTCCAATGCCCCCATCTTCCTTTAGCTATCATCCGGCTTGCAATCAAAACAAGAACACTTTTTTTTCCGTGCCATCATGAATAAAATGTGGCTCAGATTAGTCAAAAAACACAGACGGGAATTGGACACCCAGTTCCCATTAATGTTAAGGGGAATTAGGCATCTACATCTTTCATGCAGCTTTGAAAATCAATGCAGATCTCATTTGAATTTGTTCCTTTAAGAATCTTACTAAGGTTGCTGTTAACATTTTTGAATTTCATTTTTGGTCACAATCCCAAACTAATTCAGGGCCAGATTTTCCAGGTATTTAGGCACCTACAGTAGCAAATAGGCACCTCTTGGACTTTTCAAATGTGCCTAAATGAATTAGGCACCTTATTGCCATTGATTTCAGTGGGAGTTGGTCTCCCATCGACCTCAACTGAGATTCTGTCCACAGCGATTGCAATAAGAAGTAGGGTTAAAATTAAGGGCTAATGATTTTTTAGGAAGAAATTGCGCTCTAGAGTCTCTCTTGGTATGTTTTGTGGGAGCTTAGTTTTATGTAAGAAAATTTGCATCCTGACTGTGCTGTTGAAATAGCCCTTGAATACTGAGTTATTGTTTATAGTCCTTGGTAACAGAAATGGACCTCTGAACTTACATGTGTAACCATCTGTATAAGTATTTCTAGTGTTTCAGTCACCACGGTACCTCAGCACCATAATGCTTTTCTTTTGAGGTCTGCAATGTGCTTTACAAACATTTAGTAGGGAAGAGTTACCACCTCCCTGGAGGTAATTATGTTTATTCCGTTTTAAAGATGGAAAATGACGCACAGCTGGGACGAATGCCTTATCTTAGGTCACAATGTATGTCTCTATTTGGAGCTGGGGGTGCAATTCCCAGCTCACCGTAGACATATTTGTGCTATCTTTCATCGAGCTAGCACACTAAAAATAGTAATGCAGCTGGAATAACACAGGCAGTGCTGAATGATGGCACAGGCTAGCCATGCTGAGTACATACCTGCCTGACCTCTGTGGGTACATAGTCGGCAGGGTTAGTCTGTGCCACTGATTGTTGCTGCTTGGTTACACTATTGTTTCTAGCATGCCATCTCCATGATAGCTAGTGCAAATGTGTCTCCTCAAGCTGAGAATCACACTCTTAGGTCCAAGTGTAGACATAGCCAGTGAGTCAGTGGCAGAGCTGGAAATAGCAGATTCCCATTCCCCTATGGTAACCATTAGCTGCATAGAATGTCCGCTTTTGTAGAGAACAATATTGTTCCACAGATTCATTCAACAGCCTGTGGGGACAAGAAGAATGGGGAGTATAAGGTCATTTTGGAGCAGAATGATAAAGAAAGCAGGTAACATTCTTCACTCAAAGTGTTCTGCACAGTCTAGAAAAATCACTCTGCTTTCCTCTGCACAGTCCTTGTCTAGGAATATCTCAGAGGAAGGATCTGTTGCTTTTCAACAGACAAGGTCTTTATTTCTGATTATCACATTAGTTATAACTTGTATTACCAGCCCAGCTAGCACATTTCTTAATTAATTAAAAGTTGTAATATGTTCCTGGCAGCAAAGAAAAAGAATTCTCCTGTTACAAGAACAGCTTTCTTAGCAGTTGCAAAGATTATTCCATTATTATTATTATTATTATTAATTATATTATGCTGATTATTGTTGTTATTTTTAATTGCATTCTACCTGGTACTGTAGCTTTGAGACTAGTGGGGTTGCCATGTTCATATGCAGTCACTAATGTTCATCCCCAAAGGCAGCAGCATTTCAAGGGTGGATGACACACTCCCTATTTCTAACTAGCTAGATATTTATATACCATGGTATCTGACCGCTTAGTAAATTATACATTACCATGCGTGTCCTACCATGCAACCATAGTCTCTCTTCCCTCCCCATTTCCAGAAAGAAGAGTGAGTTTTCTCTCACTCTCTCTCTCTCTCTCACACACACACACACACACACACACACACACACACACACACCACCATCTGCTTTCTCTTCATCTAATTTTCCTGGCAAATTCTGGCAGAGATGAGTTTTCATTTAATTACAAAGAGAGGAAAATCTGTGATCTCCCTTGGCTCCTCTAGAAGGGGAGTGGTGCTAGGACTAACCTGGGATGCAGACAGTGCTGTATCTCCAGCTATCGCTAACCCCACTCTCGTTTCTGATGGTATTCAGTCACTAAGGATCATGGCTCTCTTGGGAGGCTGTGGGTTCTAGGACTGCAACCAGCCCACATATTTGTAAACATCACTTCCTTTGTCCACAGTAGGTGTGAAGTGGTATTTAAAACCATGATAAATAACGCATGGCAGCTAAACTGATACATTTTAGCCATCACTCAGTTTCCCGATCTAAACAATCCCATGATGTTTCTCCTTGCCCCCTGTCATCCCAGGTTCCCAGTCAGCCAGTTGCTCTTCATGCAGAAGATGAGCTCATTGGTGAGTAGTCTTATTAGGTTCTGATGTCAAAGAGAGCAGGAAACTCAGGCACTGGGAGACAAACTAATTTCCCCAAGATCATATAGGATCCATGGCAGAGCCAGGAACCCCAATCTCAAGCCTGTGCTTTAATGCCCATGTAGCCTTCCTCTTACTGAAGAAATTGGCCGTATATCGCCTGAAAGGGGGTGATCCTTAGTGAATGGTTAGTGACAGTTATTTACAATGACATACAAAATGGACATCCTGAAGCAACTAAGATATTGTGATTTGGCCAAATACAAAAATGTGCTTTTACTTCAAAATTGTCAAACAAAGCCTCAGCTACTTATCAGCAAAACTCAAATGGCTCAGAGGGTCAATTTGGTTCACGATCCAAGATTCTGCTTGATTTAGCAGCCCTACTTCCAACTGCCACAGGGGTGGGAATGAAAGGCAGAAGAAGAAAAAAAAGCCCCTTAAAACACAAAACACCTCCACGGCTAAAACTTGCAAAAGAAAACCAACTTCCATGTTTAGTCTAAATAATAACAGGCAATAGCCACCCATAGTGTCTGAACGTGCCTGTAATTCACTCCTCAGGATTGACCGCTGCCATTCCTGAACTGTGAGAGCTGTCATCAAATAAATCCCAGAGAGAGGATTACAACCTTATGCATTTACTCAATGGCCATCTATTTTCCAAAATGCCATGGGTTAGCGAGAGTGCTGCTACAGCTGCCAAATTCCCCTACACCCCTCAGTGAAGACAGAACAAGGAGTGTTATTTAGCATTTATATTACATGAGCTCTGAGAGTCTCCAGTCAGGACCAGGCCCCTTGTACTAGGCCCTGTACAAACACATAAGTCACAGCCCCTGCCTTGGAGAGTTTACAACCCAAGATACATACGTCATCTACAGCAGGAAACATACTGGGTTTATATTAGGAAAATCTTTATAGGTTAACAAAATGAGTACACCACTATCCTCCACAGATTGGAAACAGAACTGCTGAGCTGTGTGCAATAGGTCCTACAGTGAGTGGGGGGTAGCGGAACCAGGGAGATGGGTGCGACCACCCCCATAACAGAAATCTTGGGGGGCAGATCTATATTTTCATACACACCGCAATGTTTTCTGCCCCCACAATGTCTCACGGAGGTGACAGCAGGACCCAGCTATGTTCCTTATGCACCGGAGGGCATAGATAGGGTGACCAGATAGCAAGTGTGAAAAATCGGGACAGGGGGTGGGCGGTAATAGGTGCCTATATAAGAAAAAGCCCCCAAAATTGGGACTGTCCCTATAAAATCGGGACATCTGGTCACCCTAGGCATAGAGGAGTGGGGAAGGTGCACAGAGATGAAAGTGGGACCCAGAGGAAGGACTGGAGTGATCACTGTGGTGCACGAGATCAGGCCAGCTGCCAGGGAGTGGATACAAAGAGCTCTTCTCTCTCCACCTTCCAACGACTGTGGATCCTGGCAGGGGCACACAGCCCGGGGGAGAGGCAGGAGAGGCATGGACGCCAGCCGCTAGGGTGCATTGGGGGATAGGACAGGGCAGTGACACATGGGAAGGGTACATGGGGGTGCAAAGGATGCCAGCTGCAAAGGAGAGGTGGTGAGTACAGGCCACCAAACATCAGCTGCTGAGAAACAGCTGGAAGAACTACTGGGATGCCCATCCCCAGCCTGGAGCTGGCTGCCCCACTCCCACTGAGTCTCAGTAGCTTCCCTCTGTCCCCCTTTTATCCCTCGTTTCCCACATTCACAGGGAAATCTCATTAGTGGATTTCTCCTTTAGTTTATACAGTGGATGCTGTTGGAGCAGAAGGATCTGAGCTCTAACCCTGCTGCCATTAAGACATTTAAAATGGCCATGGCATGTAGCAAAGGGCCAACCATAAGGTTTCTAGATGGTCACAGACTTGTTACAATACTTCCCAGCTCCAATGAGGTGTGTTAGCTGAGGTCTCTGCAGAACACTATGTAAATGCCTGTTAAAAATAGTAATAATAAAAAGAGGCAGAAGTCCTGAGCTAATCCATTCCAAAGTGCTTAGTCAGTATGGCAGAAAGAGCACTTCAGCAGATACATGTCAGTCTCCTTGACTTTCATGGAGACAATTACAGTAATGGGAAAGAATCATTGCACTCAAGCAGCTCAAAGGTGCCAAGTTGCCAGTTGCACCTGATGTGACTGGACTGTCTCTCAGCTGGGACACTCCACTGTGTCTTGACTGGGGAATTCTTGTTTCACTCACGTGCTTCCTGCACTCACATGCATCCAAATGGAAGCACATAAGCACAGAAGATCTTAAAGCACTTTGCAAGTGTTAGGCAGTCAGATACTTTGGTAAAGAGTATGGCATGAATGCCTGGAGAGAGATTTCTTAGAACGTTAATGAATTAGCCTCACAGAACACCTGTGGTGGGTAATAACCATTATTCCCTTTATTCATATTCATAAACAGAGGTACAGAGATGTTAATTGACTTGCCCAAACTCACACAGTCGGTCCAATGCATGGCCAAAACTATAACCCAGATCTCTGGATTCCCAGTCCTGAGCTTCAGCACTTCCTTCCTTCCTATAGTCAGCATCATAATTTTGTCATCATGCCATGATATGTCAGGCATCCCATCTAACCATGTTGTGATTCAGTTTACCCATATGTTTAATGGGGATAATGACACTTATCTGTCTCTCCTGGCAAAGATTGAAGGAGGCAGGGAATTGCCAGGTTTGAGATGTTTGAATGAAAGGCATGTTAAGTGAATTTATTATTACTACAACATCACCACAAATGGGAGGCTATTATTAATGATTATTATGACACCTGGGGCTCTACCGACAGAGGTCACAGTCTCTGCTCAAAGGAGGTTATGATCTAAGGCCCAGATCCCAGAAAGGCATACCACAGTGTAGCGTCCCAATAAAGTCAGTCGGACAGTCTTTTGCAGAATCTGGGCTGTGCCGAAGTCAAAGAGAAGGAAAACATTGCAGATACATGTGCTGCACTGGGTGACAGTCTGATCACAGTGCAGATATCATTGGAGGCAGTTGTTCATTTGGGCATTTGCAATGTTTTGTTTGATCATTGTTGATACCGGGTAGGTGGGGCTCGTCAGCCTTGGAAGGCAGCCCACCTAGGAGAAGGAAAACTCTGATTTAAAACCTCCGCTGCCTTGTGGCAATACCCACTCATGGGAAAGGCTAAGGGAGTCAACCCTGAAACCAAATCCGGTGTCGGAGTCCCGATGGCGGTCTGACATTGTCCTCAAAGTCATTCCGGCAACTCCTGCGACGCCACTGGTGCCAAGTTGTATAGACATTGTCTTTCCCTTGGATCCATCAGTTGCGTGGAGAGGGGGGTTCTGCTGCATGGGCAACAGCTGTTCCTCCATATCACCTTGCCCTGGCTTGCGCCCTGGAGAGGACACTATTCCCCATGGGCGCATATCCATCGTCTCTCGAGACTAACGGACGCCAACAACAACAGTTTGATCATCTCTCTTTAGTTGATTTTGTAGAGATAATCTTCATACCACGGTAACTAATTGCTACTGGATGGTGCTGTTTGTTGTGCAGAGCAACTGCTAGTATTAGAAATCTGTATTCATGTCAACATATAGACCCAATATTTGGAAAGGGACAGCCTGTAATTTCTGTAATAAGTATGAAGGCACATCCAAGTCATCTCATTATTATTGTTTGTTATGGGTAACTCATGAAAGGTAATACGTCAGTCTAGTGCTTAGGAACCACTTAGCAAATGACTAGAGATAAACAGTGAAGAGACAGAGGCAAGTTCTACAAGGGAAGCTATTCAACTCCCATGGCTGTTCCATAGGAACTGACGGCCTTACAATTTAAAAACAACCAGTCAAAAGAAAACAAAACAAAACCCCAACCCTAGACTTCAGCTTTATGATAAAACCTGAAGATAAAGTGGCAGACAGGTGAGTTGAGTAATTGTGTTGCACAGAACTGAACAAATATTGATGGGGGGAGGGGAGGTCAGGAGCCAAATCAAAAAATCTTTTAAAATTTTCAAACTGAAATTGATGTTTTTCAGTCTCTCTCACCAAAATGAAAATGTGGAAAAAAACAAAAGTTTAAGGCTGAAAAAACATTTTGTTCAACCCAAAATTATTTTTTTTGTTCATTTTGTTTCATTTTGTTTTTGTTTTTTTAACCTTTTAATAAATATAAATAGATATCTGTTGTTTTGAAACGAAAAAAATCAAAATGTTTCATTTCAAAATGGTTAGGAAGAAACTATGTTGACTTTTTCAAAAAATTTCCTCCCTGGTTCCCTCTACCTGATTCAAAGCAGGGACTTGAACTGGGGATCTTATCACCTCCCACATGAGTGCCCTAACCACTGGGCTCTCAGCTATTTTAGAGAGCAAAAGTCAGGGTGTCTTGCTGTTTTTTCATTTAGAAAAGCCTTAAGTTTGTTCATCAGAACAAAAAGAAATTGTGAAACTTCAAACATTTTTCACATTCCAAAATGCTTGTATTCTGGCCAGCTGTAATCCCCATTGGTGCAAATGTGCTGAAGTAGGTTCCTGTGGCATCAGCTCTTCCTCTTCACACAGCCTAGAGTAGGGAGCATGAAAGGGGTGGGATGGGGCAGACAGGAGATGTGGCAGGACAGAGCTCTATGATGCTATTCCTCCATCAGCATAGGTTATATTAAGGATCCTAAATCGTTGGCACAACTTAGAGCAACTCTCCACCTGCAACCCTGGTGCAGCCCTTTGTCTCAAGACTTGAAGAAAGCTAACAAGAAAGGGGAAAACAACCAGGAAAAAAAAGAGAGACTTAACCAGAGTTGGGAGATGAGTATGTAACACCCACATACACACAGTGGAAAATGATGTAATATCCTTGCAGATATGAGGCATCTTTCTGATCAGCTGGACACTCCCGGGGAACATAGTCAGTGTGATCCATTTGAATTACTCCAAACAAAGAGTGCTTATTCTTTGAAATGATATACTTGGAACTGTCTGCAGCCCAGCCTGAGAGAGGGGGGATGTGGTGGTCCATGCACAGGATGGGGCAGAAGGGTTCATATTTTTGCCTCCTATTTCTCATAAAACTCCCTCAATGCCCCTGGGCCAGACACTTGTAAACCTCTGTGCTTCAGTTTTCCCCATCATCTGTAAAGAGGGGGCACTACCACCTGCTCACCTCAGGGGGTGCATTTGTTGCTTTTTGAGTATTTATTAATTAGTTAATGTTTGCAAAGTGTTTTGAAGGTGTTAACTATTACAGCAATTCACTGATGCAAACTGGTGTTTGCTAATATAATTTTCTCACACTACAGCACTTTGCCTGCCTCCTGACTCTATTAGGGCTGATAATTGAGTCAGTCTCTGCATAAGTATTTAAATGTTTTAATGCTTTGGACAATGCTTACTTGGGAGTCTTTTTATGTTTATTTGGGACAGTTAGAATTCCTTTGCCTTTCTTTCTTTCTTTTTTTAAGGCTGAAGGTACATGGGCCTTGGAAAGGTGCTTGTTATAAATGAAACAGAATAAGGTAATTAAACGACTAAGAGTGAACATAGACACACACGCGCCCAGGCTCTTCAGAGGAGGGGAAAAAGAGAAAGGAACTCACTGGAACCAGCTGTCACAAGCTCCATACCTCAAAAATCTAGTAAAAAGAATGTCAGATACTAGACCTACAGCTTGGATATACATGGAAACATTAGCTCTTTCAGCCACATTACAGAACTGAAATCTGTCATACTTACAGCACAGCCTATGACCAGAGCATCTGAATACCTCACAACATACCTGTGATGCACTAGTATCCCCATTCAACAAGTGGCGAACTGAGGCACAAAGAGACTATATGACTTGCCTAAGGTCCAACAGAAAGTCTGTGTTGGAGGAGGGAATTGAACCTAATTCTCAGGACAGCACCTTAACCACTGAACTAACCATTTCCTCTGGAAAAAACTATTTATACTATGTAATGTATTTAGACTTCAAGATATTACACATCTAACTGATATAGTTATACCAGTATTAAATCTGTGTGTGGAACAGGCCTACATCTCTCTGTGGTTTTGTTCCCCAACTGCCCAATCAGGATGATAATATTTACCTCCCCCACCAGGATGTTGTGAGGATAAAGCCCATTAATGATTGTTAACCACTAAGATACTGCGATGACAAGGTCAGTATAAGTACCTAGACAGATGGATCTGATACAGGTTTCACCTGGATTTAATATTATCCCGATTGGTACACTCATCCTTAGCAATAAATGTATGTACACTTAAACCAGTGGATTTTTAATATACAACATACGGTGGCTTTTTATTGGTCTAACAACTGTGATCAAATCAGTTTTTAATCATATTAATAATGATTTCCTGTAGTTAAGGACGGCAGAAGTGTAGTGGCTGCCTGGCTGCTAGGTAAAGGGGAAGAATCAAAACACAGCCTCTTCATGCCAGCCATGGGGCCCATTCCTGCTTAATGAAACTGTTGGATTGTTCTGCCTTTGTAAATAATACTGCTCACATTGGGTATGCAGGAAGCAGCATTTTTATGAGCAATGCATAACAAACTTCTCCATGTAGAACTTGATCATCTGACATCTTAAAACCCACTCTGTGTGTGTGTGTGTGTGCGCATACGTGTGTGTGTGTGTGTGTGTGTGCATGCTCACTGCCACACTCAGTAACCTCTGTAAAAAAATTGCCAGAAGCAGTTGAGAGAGGAAAAAAGAAAATGGGGTTAACAGTTCTCCCTGCAGAAGGATCTGTTAGGTAGTGGAAATGGAGCATAATATATCTGAGATTGATTCTTGTGGTTAAGTCAACATGTCGAGGAGAGGGAATGTTGTTCTGCATCTCAATTTTAGAAATTAGAGAAGGGGAAAAGAGTGTAGTCTCTTAGTCCATAATAGCTCTGCTGTACAAAACAGCACAAGGGCCAGAAGAGATTGAAAGGAAAATCAATACTTTTGAGGGTGATGTGGAGTGGAAGTGAGTTTGGATGGCTCAGTGAGAATCATCTGGTCATGAAATAAGGTATTTTTCCCGTCAATATTTTGTTGTGCTTGCATGGGGCATATGTGATGGTCTTTGATCTCTGGCATATTGTAAAACGAACTCTAACTGGTGGTTGGTAAGGAGGGGGTTAATAATCTCCCCCTGAATAGGGAAAACAGCAGGGATCTCAATGAAGGGATTACCAGGGAACGTGGGCCTGAGGGTGCTGTTACTGGGCCCATCTGAAATGAATTACCTAACTCCTCATGTGTCTATAAGTGATGAGTATTCTGAAGAGTGTAGTAACCTGGCCTATCCTATCTTAGAGGACAGAAATTCCAAAGGGATATTTTTTTTCATTTTATTTAAATGGCTAAATCACAAGGAAATGATAAACCTTGACAGGCAGGAGAAGACCTTTTCCTGCCTGGTTCATTATTTGTTACTTCCATATAGCTTGCTGACATCCATAGAGCTTTATAATCACAGAGCTTTTAGAATCCAGGTAATTAGTGAGGGAGGCCTGGTCCTAGCCCTGAGGACTTGACTGTCTAATTTGAATAGATATAGCGGTAACATTTGAAAGGTGAGACATGAGTGAAGGCAGTGCCAAAGGTCTAGGGGGATTGGTGGCGGAAGGGGAGCTTAACTTTGTGATGGATAAGGCCATGCTTTCTGCCTCAGGGACAAACCTTGAGCCAGATTTTGTGCTGTGCTTTTCAGAAGTGCAGCCCAGGAATGGGGAGGACAAAGCTGGCTATAAACCATCTTGCACCTCCCCGATTCTGAATTTATTCAGGAGTCAGCACTGGCCACTGAATTCAGTCAAAACAATGCTGGGGACTGCTATAATTTACAAGAGCCTCCCTTGGTTCTGCAGCCCAGAACTGCTAGAGCGCAAAGTGCTACTTCCTCTCTCCCTGCCCAGGCTCTAGAATACCCCTGTGCTGGGTGTTGCAGGCCCCGATGATGGCTTTGAGCAACCTATGATGGCTGTACAGTGCTTCTACTGTAGAGGAATTCCCCACAGGGGTATTATAGTCCCTTTGTACTGCAGGAGCAGCATACAGGGAACAAAAGCAGGGCCAAAATCTGTCCCCTCAGTTGAAGGAAACCCCTTGTAAGTTATTTTGAAGCTCTTCTTTGGTTGTGCAGAACCTCCCTTGGACCTTCACTTAGAACCCAACTGTGAAAAGCCTTTGAAGCTGTTGTTGCTCTTTTATGCTGAGGCAGCAGGAACCCTGTGTATCTGAGGTACTGATATGCCCTCCCTGTTACAGTGGTATCTGAGTGCTTCATGATGTATTTGTCCTCACAGCAGCCCATGAAGTAAGGGAGTAATATTGTCCTCATTTTACCTATGGGGAATGGTGACACAGAGAAGTTAAGTGACTTGCCCATAGTCACACTGGAAGTTTGTGGCAAAGTAATCCCAAATTTCTGTCTAAGTCTCAGGTTTCCACCTGAACCAGTGAACCATCCTCCCTCCCAGAAGAACATGAAACCTGCGTCTAATAGTTGTTTGCATTATAAATCCACTTGGCCCTAGCTCATCTGATGTTATATTACACATAAAACCGACCATCGCAACCTGGTTCATTTGGTAGCAGTGCCAAGAAACAAGCCAAGAAAAGAATGGGCTGAGGATGCTGAACTCCTCTCTTTAATAATTAAAATGTTGAAACACTATCCCAATAGTATATGCTACAGTACCGTTAAAAGAATAATTACTGGATATTGGCACACTTTAAAGGGCAAAATCATGCAACATGCACACCTGCCATGTTGACATTGTGGAACAATTCTGGGGTCTTGTTTATGTAGCTGGTTATATCCTAATGGGAAGCACTCTGGCAAAGGACCAGTTGAATCATTTCACAATGTCATTTTCATAATTCTGAACAAATTTTCCCAATAAATACAGATACAGCCTCATCTAGGTTATTAAATTAGTCCCCCCTAAAGGATCAATAAAAAGAAATGCAAGTGCATAATCATAATTTATGAAACTTGCAATTCTTTTAACTGCAATAATAATCTTTTAGGAGCCAGAACTATTCGAAAGTGCAGGGAGAGTAGATCAGCCATGGGGCACCTCTTTGTGCAATGGCATCAGGTTGTATTCTGGAATACATGATCAGAGCTGCAGAATTGAAGACTGATTATTTTAGGGAAATGGATGACTTGAGGGACTAAGCATAGGAATACTCATCTTTTAGCTATCTTAGGTACCTATACAATCCCGATCACCATAGTGTCCAAGTGCCTCACAGTCTTCAATGTATTTATCCTCACAACAGCCCCGAAGGGTAGGGCAGTAGGATTTTACAGATGGGGCACTGAGGCACAGAAAGACTAAGTGGATTCCCAAGGTCACACAGGATGTTTGTAGTGGAACAGGGAATTAAACCTGGATCTTCTTGCTCCCAGGCTACTCCAACTACTGAACCATCCTTCCTCTCCACTGAGATTAATAATGACTGAACTTTGTAATGACCTTCCCCTGGCTATTTTGTGGACAAATACCCACTGTACAAAATCATTGTCATAACTGGCCCCCGTGTTGATACTCTCAACAGACAAGTGTCAGGGGCTAGCCGTGTTAGTCTGTATCCACAAAAACAACAAGGAGTCCGGTGGCACCTTAAAAACCAACAGATTTATTTGGGCATAAGCTTTCGTGGGTAAAAACCACTTCTTCAGATGCATGGAGTGAAAACTACAGATGCAGGCATTATATACTGACACACGAAGAGAAGGGAGTTACCTCACAAGTGGAAAACTCCAAGGACTGAGCGGGGCATAGATACCAAACTAGTTTCTGACCTGTAAAGGGGACCACTCCAGGCATTTGAGAGGATGGTGGGAGTAAGCGCGCACTACAGTAGCCCACGCTGCATTGTTTCTGTGTCTCTGGAGATGATATTTAAACTGTCCCTGATATAGGGGATGACTTAAGGTCCACCTTGAGGAAGACCACCCCGTTGATTCCCTTCTATGGCCTGAACAATTGAGGATGATGATCAAATACATTTTCAGATGCATTTAATGCTGGTAAAAGGTGCCAGGTTATTATAACTCTGGAGACTGAAATATTTTTATCCACTTAACAGTTACAGTGCATGCACCACAGAGCAAGATTTCCCAGTACCCTGATTTACAGGGTTGAGCTGTAAGGGATTAAAGGGGGAATTTATCGTCCACGCCCATTGACTCCTTCATGGCCTCTCTGCTGAGAATGCCAAGGGTGCCATTTGTGTATTTGTAACATGTGCACCTATCCACTGAGAAACAAAATTGAGGTACCACCAACCTCATTGTGTGGTGAGGCCACCACACAGCCATCAGATGCTCAGAGCTTTTACTCATTACTGACCTGGCTTGATCTGAACTGGTGACCTAGAAATGATAAATGCCCAGTCCCACTAACCTGAGCTATCTAGCTCCCCTCTCAATTCTCATTAATTTAATATTTAACTTTTAGGATGCAAGAAGAGTGAAGAGTCCAAGATGCATCACTTAAAACACTATCCAGTACCTAAAATAATGAGTACGGACCTCAAATGTTGAGGGAGACTTTTTTCCTCTGATATCTTGAAACAAAGAAAGAAAACAAAACAAATAAAGAAAAAACAAATGCTAATAAATCTCAGCTAAGACAGAAATGCAAAATTCTGGTTGTAGAATAACTTCGTAGGCAGAACTGTATGACAGTGATGATCTCTTAGAGTTCACATCAGAGAAAATATTTCAAATACTAACCACCTCATTAGATTTCCTCTCTGATTATAGATTTTACTATATATAGATCTTCTACTCTGACACCAGGAATATGATTTGTTTTAAAATGTTTTTATGATCCACCGTATATATTTCTTACTGCTGCTACAAGGAGAAGCAAGCAGCCAGCAAAGGGAGATTAATTAACTAACCGTAACATAACAAGTGCAACTCCTGTGCAGTGAATTATGTAGCCTGCCCTAGAGTTTGTGAATCCAGCTCAATGAGCTAATAATCCACAGAAGAGGATTTTTTACTCCGGTTCAGTGAACCACATAAACAACATAACATTTATGTGGCTCCAGTATAGCAAACTAAATTGTTTGAAATGTTTTTGACAACATGTAGGTGTCTACTTTGTTTATGTGTGAGGGTATATCTTGTAGGCAGCAGCCCTATGCTAAGATACTATTCCAGTCAAAGAGATCCAGACAGAGAAAATCAAATTTACTGGTGATAAGCAACAGCTTCTTAAAAGAACTGCACCACAACTAACATTTCATTTCTCCGAGATCTAACCTCCCATAGTGGCCTGTCACAGCCCATAACAAAGACAACTTAAACATTTATTACTTTTATCCTGTGTAATCTCCAAATAACTTACTATCAAATATTATGTTTAGTTTGACAGCAGCATACGTAATTGATATATATGTACATGTGATCACACATTATTCTTTTTTTGTATTTCAGAAGCAGCCTGTGCCACTGTGGTGCTCATTGTACAAACACATAGTCTATGCCTCCAAGAACTTTGTCTAAATTAAGATAAAACACAGTAACTGACAGAAGCTAGGCTCCTCATTTAATTTTCTACTCTGGAAGGTGTTCAGATTCCACAGTGATGGGAGAGACTGAATATTATAGAAAAAGGTTTTCCCTGGCAGGAGAAGTTAAGCAGTTTCTGGCAAGGAGGGTGAGCACTATCAGAGGCAGGGGAATCACTCATCTTCAGTTTGACGGTAGAATTTTAACAAGGAGCTCCCAGGAGCTTTCCCAGACTGCCCCCTGCCATTGACATCTGTTGAGGTTGCTGCCAACTTGCCCAGGGGGTTGGGGTTATGATGGCTGAAGCACAAGGCTTGGGTGTCACTTTGAAAATACAAGTGCAGAAGTATTTGGTTTATTTTTTGTCACTATGACAGTGAACAGACATCACTGGTTTAAGTGCCTCATACTGGGACACTCCAGAATCTGACTGTTCATTCCCAGGCTGGTGCCAGACTGTTCATTTTCTCCATTCTTATCCATTTTTGATTTCTAAAAGGCAGGTGTGTTAAACAGAGATCCAAATTCGTGCCTTAAACAGGGAGAGCTTTGTTATGAGATGTCATTGAAATAAAGGAACAGAAAAACAGCTCAATGCAGATACAGACACTGACACAAACACACGCTGAGCACCCTGTAAATTATGTTTGCATAAAAATATTCCAAATATCTCAACAATGCAGGATACAAGTCACATACAGCAAGAAATCATTCATTTTTTAAAATTACATACCAAGTTTAGAAATCCATGAATGGTACAAAAAGGCACCATGATCACAACTGATAATACATGTCTCTAGTAAAGCTTTACAAAAATCAGGATTTTTTATTCCAAATTAGACCCGAACCATTTTTTTCAAAATTTCTCACAAACTGGAAAACCTGGGGAAAATGTGTTCCAAAAACACCAGCACACAGTGTTTCCAAAACAAAATATTCTCCTCTGACTGGCAGCTGATCACTGAAATTGACATACCTGTGAGTTTCACATAGCCCAGGTCTGCAGCCCCTCCCTTTCTGCAAATTCCCCCATACTCAATTCTTCTCTAAAGCCTTTAGTGCAGATCACACCCCTTGAAAAGGTATCACTACAATGCCTCCTGGACCCTCAGTCCCATATATTATGTCAGCCCATGTTAGATTTGAACCTGCTGGTACAGAACACTACAAAATGCTTTCAGTGCTCTGTAAATAAATAATAATAATAAATAATAAATCAGCAAGAGCCTCCCTTGGATGCAGCCGAGTTTCACTTTTTGGATTCAACCCCCCAACGCGAGGGATTATTCATGTTGGACGGGTGTAACAAAAAGCACAAAAGCAGACAATCCGCGGTGACTTTACTGAGGTTTGTTGGCTCACATGACCAATTCCCTGCCCTGACTTTGAAACAGAATGATGATTACAGGATAAAAGAGACAATTTGTAAACTTTCATTATGGATTCCCAGAAGCATCCAATGCATTTCAAATTTATAATCTCAGTCATAAACTTTTAAAATTTCCAATTAAAATTGTTGTTTTGTGTTTTCAATTCCCGCACACAAATAACACATTTTGAATCTGACATTTTGAAAATCAATTACATTTTTATGTAAAGCTGAATTTAAAAACAAACAAATAAACAAACAAAAACCCTAATTCTAATCTGTTTTCCTATGGCTGGTGAGAAACAGCCTGAATTTATACATCTTAAATAGTGCAAGAGCTTCCATCCCATATTAAAGAAGCCCATATACTTTTTAACAGCCTTGTGTTATTTTAAACAGCAATGTGCCAAATTATAGACTTGTAAATGTCACACTTCCAGACCTCTTCCCACCTCCCTGCTGTTCCTAGCTGCTAGGCACACTCATGCATGTGTTAAGATAACAATGAAGCTTGTATCAAAATGGCTAATTCTGACACCATTCAAAGAGATGGTTTCTGGAGTAGTGCTCCAGTGTTAGAGCATTGTGTCATAGCAAAAGTTGGCTCAGAAGTATACGGGAATCTGGGTGGGGATTTTTATAGTTCTCAGAACAGATTAGGAAAGTTTGTTTGATTAAAAACAAGGGATGTGAATGAAGCTTATACTGTTCTGAGGAGGACAGAAAAGGCAGATGACCTGACACTAACTAAGAGGATAATAG
Organism: Macrochelys suwanniensis; assembly: GCA_033296515.1. Taxonomy (NCBI): domain Eukaryota; kingdom Metazoa; phylum Chordata; order Testudines; family Chelydridae; genus Macrochelys; species Macrochelys suwanniensis. The sequence goes on along the minus strand of CM065781.1, from coordinate 35,888,685 downwards.
ATTCCATAAATAATCCTAATGAAAGCCCAAATACAATGAGATAAATCCTGTTCTCAGTGGCCAGCTGGGCCTAGATATCTGGGCTGGTTGCTGGGGGACATATATGTGGGTAGGATGGGAAGAAACCTCCTCCTCCCAAGGTTGTGGAGCTTTTCTGTGTTCGCTACATTTGCCTTGTGACTGGGGCAGTGCGTACAGCCTCCATGACCTTCACATAAGAACATCTAGTTGGCTATACAATAGTTCATGTAGCCCAGTATCCTGTCTTCTGACAGTGGCCAGTGCCAGATGCTTCAGAGGAAGTGAACAGAACAGGGAAATTATCAAGTGGTCCATCCCCTGTCATCCAGTCCCAATTTCTGGCAGTCAGGGGTTTAAGGACACCAAGAGCACATGGTTGCATCCCTGACTATCATGGCTAATAGCCACTGATGGATTTATCTGCAGGAATTTATCTAATTCTTTGTTGAACCCAGTTATATTTTGGCCTTCACTACATCCCCTGGCAATGAGTTCCACAAGCTGACTGTGCATTGTGTGAAGTACTACTTTATGTTTGCTTTGAACCTGCTCTGTGTTAATTTCATTGGGTGACCCCAGATTCTTGTGTTATACAAAGGGCTAAATAACACTTTATTCACTTTCTCCACATCATTCATGATTTTATAGACATCTATCATATCCCTCCTTTAGGTGTCTCTTTTCTAAACTGAACAGTCCCAGCCTTTTTAATCTCTCCTCATATGGAAAATGTTCCATACTCCTAATCATTTTTGTTGCCCTTCTCTTTACCTTTTCCAATTCTAATTTATCTTTTTTTTTAGATGGAACAGCCAGAACTGCAGGCAGTATTCCAGGTGTGGGCATACCATTTATTTATATACTGGCATTATGATATCTTCTCTCTTATCTAGCCCTTTCCAAATGGTTCCTAACATTCTGCTTTTTTGAATGCTACTGCACATTGAGCAGTTTTTTTCAGAGAGCTATCATCAACAATGATTCCAAGGTCTCTTTCTTGAGTGGTAACAGCTAATTTAGAAGCCATAATTTTGTATGTGTGGTTGGGATTATTTTTTGCAATGTGCATTACAGTATTTACAATTTATCAACACTGAATTTCATCTGCCATTGTGTTTCCCAGTCACCCAGTCTGTAGGTTCTGTTTGCAACTCTTCGCAGTCTGCTTTGGACTTAACTATCTTGAATAATTTTATATTATCTGCAAATTTTTGCCACATCACTGTTTGCTCCCTTTTCCAGATCATTTATGAATATGTTTAATTGCACATGTCCCAGTACAGATCCTTGGTGGACTCCACTATCTATAGAATTATATAACTGGAAGGGACCTTGAGAGGTCATTTAATCCAGTCCCCTGCACTCAAGACAGGACTAAGTATTAACTAGACCATCCCTGACAGGTATTTGTCCAACCTGCTCTTAAAAATCCCCAATGATGGAGATTCCATCACCTCCCTAGGCAATTTATTCCAGTGCTTAAATACTCTGACAGGAAGTTTTTCCTAATGTCCAACCTAAACAGACCTTGCTGCAATTTAAGCCCATTGCTTCTTGTCCTATCCTCAGAGGTTCAGAAGAATTTTTTTTGCATCCCTCCTCCTTGTAACAACCTTTTATGTACTTGAAAACTGTTATCATGTCCCGTCTCAGTTTTCTCTTCTCCAGACTAAACAAACCCAAATTTTTCAATCTGCCCTCGTAGGTGATGTTTTCTATACCTTTAATCATTTTTGTTGCTCTTCTCTGAACTTTCTCCAATTTGTCCACATCTTTCCTGAAATGTGGTGCCCAAAACTGGACACAATACTCCAGTTGAGGCCTAATCATTGTGGAGTAGAGCGGAATAATTATTTCTCGTGTCTTGCTTACAATACTCCTGCTAATACACCCCAGAATGATGTTTGCTTTTTTGTAACAGCGTTACATGGTTGACTCATATTTAGCTTGTGATACACTATGACCCCAAAATCCCTTTCTCCAGTATTGCTTTCTAGGCAGTCATTTCCCATTTAGTATGTGTGCAACTGGTTGTTCCTTCCTAAGTGGAGTACTTTGCATTATCCCTTTCCATTGTGAAAATTGACCATTTATTCTTACCCTTTGTTTCATATCTTTTATCCAGTTACTGATCCAGGAAAGGATCTTCCCTCTTGTCCTATGACTGCTTACTTTTCTTAAGAGCCTTTGGTGGTGGATCTTGTCAAAGGTTTTTGGAAAGTCCAGGTATACAATACCAACTGGATTACCCTTGCCCACATGCTTGTTTGACACCCTCAAAGAATTCTAATAAAATGGTGAGACATGATTTCCCTTTAAAAAACCATGTTAACTCTTCTCCAACATATCATATTCATCATCTATGTGCTTGGTAATTCAACTAATTTGCCCATGTGACAGGATCCCCAGGGCACAACCTGGAACTGTGGGATCTCTGTACCTCCTTAACTCTCCGGCCTGGGTTGTCTCTCACAAAGCTATGCCAGTGACAAGAAGAACACCCTTCCAGGTGCTGTGATCACTCAGCTATCAGCATATGGAGCCCCACACCCAGCTAACTTGCATGAAAGCTCCCTGACACACACATGAATCATATATAGAGAGGACCCAGACAATCACCCCAGCCCATAGCCTGGAACTCCAGAAATGTATCATCTTACACTGCTCAGGACTCGTTTGGACAGTGCAAGCTCATTAATAGGTTTGCCACTACTTCATAGGAAAGTGGACATGCACCAGCCTTTGTAATCTGAGCTGAGATTCCCCAAGCACTTCAACCAAACACAGACTGTTTTAGGTAAAATATAAAATGGATTAACCACAGAAAGATAGATTTTAAGTGATTATAAGTAGCAGGCAGAGATCAGGGTTGGTTACTTAAGAAATAAAAATAAATTTTCAGTCTAAATTCCACAGACTAAGCCAGATTTGAATCAAGCAGTCTCTCACCCTAGCAGATATTACAGGCAGCTCACAGTACACAGTACACAGGCTGGGCTCCCTTCCCAGTTCAAAATATTTGTCTTAGATTCATAGAATATCAGGGTTGGAAGGGACCTTAGGAGGTCATCTAGTCCAACCCCCTGCTCAAAGCAGGACCAATCCCCAATTTTGCCCCAGATCCCTAAATGGTCCCCTCAAGGATTGAACTCACAACCCTGGGTTTAGCAGGCCAATGCTCAAACCACTGAGCTATTCCTCCCTCCTTCCAGATGATCTTCTAGGTGCTGAGATGTGGGAGGAAAGAGGCCAAGTGATGATGTCACTGTCCCTCTTTTCTACTTTCTTCCAGCTGCTAGAATGATCCTTGCTGTGACATGGGGTCTGGCAGTCCTTATTACATACATGCCTTCTCTAAGGAGCCTCTGAGAGAGTGGATTCTTCTTGATTGGCCCTCAATGCCTGTCTGGCCAGTCATGGTTGACACTTTGTTGTTACTGAAAGGCCAGCTGTGGGCGTCTCCCAACCTCACAACACATACAGCAATACTTCATAACTTCACATACAATGATAGTACACACAATCAACAGGTTATTAATGTTCAACAAATCAAAACTTGTTAAATGGTCCCTCACAAGACATACTTTGTACAGAACACATCATAAGCATATAACAATGGTGCATATGGGAGTTCCAGCATGCTACTTGGAGGTACAGAGTGTCACAGCCTGGTTCTGAAGTAAGGCTTATTGGCCTTTAATTGCCAGAATCATCTCTGGAGCCATTTTTAAAATTGAGATTGCATTAGCTATCCTCCAGTCATCTGGTATAGAAGCTGGTTACATGCCACCTTTAGTAGATCTGCAATTTCATATTTAAATTCCTTCAGAACTCTTGGGTGAATAGCATCTGGTTCCAATGGCCACATGGTCATCAATGGCCAGTGAATTGATTTAACAGCATTGCTTTAATGAAACCAGGTGATCTATGAGTAGTTTTGCTTTCTGTTGCTACATTTTGCACCATTGTGCTGTCAACTGCCATAGTCCGAGACTCTGATCCAAAATCTGTTATCTGTGAAACTTGTGAAACTCCACTGATACCGTGGGGTTGTATAGGTGTCTCTGAAAGCCAAATGTAGTGTTTAGACGTCCAGTCACTGCAGCAGAGTCTGGCTATCTAGTGGTGGCACTTTAACAGAAAAACAAGTATATATATATATATATATATATATAGGGTTTGGATTCTATGGTCCTTGTTGCTCAGGCCTCAGGTTTCCCAGCCTGCCATTGCAATGTAACCAGGGACGGAAAATAAGACTTGCACTAAGTTACAGAATGACTCCATGTGGGAAACTGTGCATTCCTCTCCACCAGGCCTTTGGTTCACTCAAAGTTCTGTCCCTACTAACCAGTAGGTGTTCTGGCATTTGCCCAGGAAGAGTGTTCTTTATTAACTGCATACAATTCCCACTCACAGTAATGTCTATTTGATGTAGGATCCTCCTGCAAAGTGAATTTACCTGGAGAAATCTAATAGAGTTCCAATGACCACTGTCTGTGAAATTGACATTGGAGAGATTAACAGGATAGTTCTTAGACATCATTACTGACAGGAACATGGTATTAGGCAAATTAAAATCAAGCCCCTGGTGTTTAAGGTTCCAGGAAGCACAGATGTACAGAGAGGATTTCTTGTACTGGGGCAGCTTAAATGTCTCAATTATGATTGTGTTTCTATTACGGCAATTCTCTGCCAAATATAATTTCCAGACATTTGCCCACACTTATGAGGACATCTTTATCTTGGCAGCTAAGCACTGTCCACTCTGACATGCGGAATAGAGATGCATTTCTAATGGGCTGCAACATTCTCATTCCACGTGAGCAAAAATGACCTCTTCAGAGGCTTGATGTGACGTTTTAAAATTAATATTAATGGAGAAGGAGAGAAAAATTCAAAAGATTTTTTGTTTTACATGAATCTAAATCTTTCGTGAGCCTTTGACATAATTCTGGGAGCACTTTTGGAATGTTTCACAAAATGCCCTATAATTTTCAAGGGCACAATTACCCAGATGAGTAAATAATGTGTGTCTTTCTCTCGTAGTTGTAACATGCATTTACATTTCAGTCTCTTGGCCTTCCCTTGGCTCGGCAGAATTGCCAAGACATCTATTCATTTCTTCTCTTCTGTCTGTTTCTCGTCCCTTTGTTTCTCTGTCTGAGCCAAATTGGATGTAAGAGATTTATATGTAAGAGGCTTAATGTAAGAGACTGCGAATGCGTTGGCCATAGGTTTGTGCCTTTTTACATCAGGTTTGAATTTGGCCCTCAGTCTTGCTTTCTCTTGGTCTTCTTTTCTGCCTGGCTGGCTTCTCTATCCATCCATCCATTTGTCCAGTCTAACTGTGGGCTTCCAGATGGGTAATATGCCCCATCAGTGATTTGGGACCTGCCTACGTGTGTGGGATGGATCATCTCTCTCTCTCTCTCCATGGAACAATGCCACAGATGCTGTCAGCAAAGGCACTCAAGCTGAGTAGAGAGCTGGAGGCAGTACATTTTCTAGGTAAATGGAGGAGTATATCTCAAATTATTTCCACCCCCCTCAACCTAGCGTAGAGACAAGATACTGAGAATGTTCTGGAATGGGCCAAGTTGACTCAACTATCACTGATTGTAATAGGAGTTGATGGAGGGCAGCATCTTCCAGTTGGTGCTCAGTACCTTGCAATATAATAGAGTGCAAAAATGAGAAACTGGGAGCAGCTTTTCTTCCAAAACTTGGCTTTCTTCTTCAGTAAGAGCTTGATTTGAAATCAATGGGAGTTTTGCCATAGACTTCAATGGGCTTTGGATCTGGTCCTAAAATAGGGTTTAAAAATATTTCCTCATTTTGTTTCAATATGGAGATTAAGCAAGGTGAAACAGCTATACAAAAGTCACAGACTTTTCAAAAATTGCTGGTGAAAGCAGTCATCATTTTCTTCAAGCCATTCTGTAACAACTGAAATTGCAAGTGGGTGTGCGGGGGATGGGGGTGAAATTTCTGCTAAATCATGATTTTCACATTGAAGTCATACATAGTTTGAAATTTCACATGCTATGGATGCAAACTGACATTAATTCAAAATAATTTTGAAACCTTTGAAAATTTTGCATTTTATGAAAAATGTTCCTCTTTTTCATCAAAAAACCCTAAGAAGTGTCACAGGTTTCTTGCAAATCTAGATCATTTTTGAAGACTCAGAGTGAAATGGGAAAATACTGATTTTCAAGATTTTTAAGTTTCATTTCAAATATTCGACATATCTTAATGTTATTTTAGTATGTCCATATCAATCTACATCACTAAATCCAAATCCTACCTAGATTCCCCCCCCCTGCAATTTCATTTGAATGCTATTCTTTTTTACATTCCAGTTTTAACTATTGCCTAGGGTTGCTATTCACTATTAAACAACAGCCACATTCCACTCCCGTGGTTGCTGAATTTCAGTGCTGTATAAAGTGATTTCTGTATCTTCATGCCAATGTTCTTAATGGTATTGGACTGGTAGGATCAGGCCTGGTAACTGCCCTTGTAGGTGGAACTTCCATTGAAGTCAATGAGACTTTGATGTTTGCAAGATCAGATTCATAGTGCTCTAGTATCTATAATATAAGCGTAATATTCTACTATTCTTCATAGGCACTTCATTTAAAATTAATAATATGTGTAAAATAAATATCAATTCTGAATGAAAATATAATGGATCACCCTAGTCTATGAAGTTTTGCCTGCAAATAACAGATGTATGCTCAGATTTTTCTGAAATCTGTCCCACCTGTCCAATTTCTTACCTATGAATGAAAAACAGGACCTCACTTTAACTTCATTTTACTGTTACCATCTTAAGGAATAAGCCACTTCAATGCAATTTTAATTAATGTTCCAATGCTGGGATTTTAATAAAAGTTCCCACTCCTGCTGGGGACAAAGCCCTGAGTCACAAGATATTTTTGGCAAGCTGAAATTTTCCATCTCAGTATCTTAAACTCATATTACAAACATAACATTGCCCCTTTAATGTAAAGGATGAAGGACTACCACTAAATGCACATGAATTGAGAAGATCAATGGTGCATCCCCTTGCTGCCATAATTTATTAATACATTTTAATGATGTCTAAAGCATCTGTAGCTGTGGCAAGAAGGTACATGACACAGAGCTACCCACAATGGGAGAACTTTAAACAAAACTAGTACTATTGCCACCTGAAATATCTTTAACTGGACTATCAGGAGTACGACTCTGGGCCTGAACTAAAATCCTAGATGCAAACAACTCCTTGTTTGGGGGGTATTTAAAATCTTAATCTGGATCTGAATTTGACAAATGGCCCTTGTCCATAATGGGCAAACCCAAAATCCTATATTTGAGCCTTCAGGAACTTCACTGAATTCAAAACTATCCACTTATTTTTGGGTTCCCAACTTGAGAGGCCTAATGTTTCAGAGTCCTTAACATTCTACTAGCACTTTATATGTTCAGTGCATGGCTCCCAATGACTTCAGCTGCTGTTGTGGCCTAAGATGTCTCAAGTTGGGCATCCATAAAATAATGAGCACACAGTTGCCACCTGTGAAAAACTAACTGTATTTTATATGGATGTACTTTTACAGGGATGGCCTGAAACTACTGCAGCCCTCTGCCCCTGCCATATTTCCAGTCCCTGCTCTAAAACATGGAGGCACCAAAGCTTCTCAACAAAATGGTTGTAAAAATAGTAATATGGGCAAAACAACATATTTTTCCCAATACTCATTCTGAGAAATAGCTGAACAATTTTTGCTGAAACATTCCAAAATAATTCAGTCTGAGGGGAGACACCCAGAATGAAAACTTTCAGTCTGAACAAGGGAAGTATGGCAAAGCTGTTGGTAACTAAAACCAGAGTCTTATAATGGAGGCAACCTTAACTATCAGATCTTTGCAGTGTTGCTGTAGCTGTGTTGCTCCTAGAACATTAGAGAGACAAGGTGGATGAGATAATATTTTTTACTGGACCAGTTTCTGTTCATGAGAGAGACAAGCTTTCAAGCCACACAGAGCTCTTTTTCAGGTCTGGGAAAGGTACTCCGAGCGTCACAGCTAAATGCAAGGTGGAACAGATTGTTTAGCATAAATAGTTAGTGCATATTCCAGGGGACTGTTCAAGGTAGAGTGCCCATTAACATCTCTGCAGTCATTAGGACAAAAAGGGGGGTGAGAGAGCTATAGATTGTTGTAATAAACCATAAACCCAGTGTCTTTATTAAGTCCATAATTTTTAGTGTTTAGCAAAGTTATGAATTTAAACTCCCAGGCTCAACTTTTAAAGGAGTTGTGCAGGTTTCCTTTGGAAATGAGGATTGAGAGGTCACATGTGAAATGATCACTTTGTGAAAAGTATTCACCCAATACGGTGTTTCTGTCTTTCATTTTTCTGGGTGAGTTCATTTGGGAGCATAGTGATTGTTTTGTTTCACCCACATAGTTGCTATAGGGGCATTTAGTGCACTGGGTGAGGTATACCACATGTTGTGATAGGCATGTGTAGGACACATCAATCTTGAAAGGTGTGTCGTGGAGGGTATTTAGCACCATAGCAGTGGAGATATGTCTACAGGTTTTACAGCTGTTATGGCAGGGTCTGTGACACTCTGAGTACCTTTTTCAGACTTGAAGAAGGGGCCTGCACAAGCTCAAATGCTTGTTTCTCTCACCAATAGAAGTTGGTCCAATAAAATATATTACCTCACCCACTTTATCTCTCTTAACTATAAGAAGTCATTGCCAGCTCTGCCTATAGTATATAGCATAGCAATCTCAGTGTTCATGGTTTTATTCCATATCATTTAAAATAATTTTGGAAATCTAAACTAAGTGCATATGTGGGGAACCTAAATTAAGACTTCCATTGACTTCAATAGGCTTTGAGTCAAGCCCTAAGTCTCTGACTCGGAAAGGTACTTAAGCAATTGTCTCACTTATGCACATAGATGGTTATTGCATTGAAGTGAACCTACATTCTTAATTAGGCACATGCTTAAGTACTACTCTGAACTGGGATATAAATTCATTACCCTATCCACTTCCCTAAAAAGTATTTAATTACTGGACACTTGACATCACAGACATGTGATTACAGATGAATTATGCACATTCTGGGATCCTGTGAGCCAGGCCCCTGACTTTTCACAACTTTGATACACTGGTAAGGGTTTTTTTTTAACTTAGTAAACAGATCCTGAATAGATAATACGCTTTTGTGCTAATGCAAGCTAATGAGAAATCAAATAAAAGAGGATGAATCATCTTAATGAGATTATAAATTCTTACCAAAAAACCTCTGCACATTGCTGTCAAAGTGTTAATTATATAGCCTTGCTACATTTGTTCACATGCATATTTTTATTATTTTGATTATGATTTAACAATGATATAATGCACAGTAGAGCTGGATGGGAACCAGATTTTCTGTTTTGTGGGAAATTCCACAAGTTCAAAAAATGTGCTCTGGAACAGAATAAAATCCGAACAAAACAAAAAATTAGAAATTTCCGGCAAAACTAAATTCTGAGAAAAAATAGTTCTGGGATATCAACATGTTTTGTTTTGATAAAACTGAAACATTTCATTCCAATTTGGACATTTGAATTTGTATTATTTAAAAATAAATTAAACAAATTTCAAAATGAAAAATCATTTCAAAATGAAAATCAAAACATTCCATTCCATTCAGAAAATGAAATGTGTTGGCATTACTGAAACACTTCATGTTTTTTTTCTTGCTTCCCTGAAATGGAAATTCATTGAAATTGGCATGCGTCTACAAAATTTTTCACTTTTGACAAATCTGCATTGTCCAACGGAAAAACATTCTGTTGGAAAATTCCCAGCAAGCTCTAGTACTTAATAATTATCTAGCCCATGATGCTTTACAGAGATTAAAAAAATACATAGGCCAATTTTTCAAAAAATGGGCCTAAAATGAGGTTCCTACATCCATTTTTTACCACGAAAATCAATGACCTGATTTTCACAAGTGCTGAGCACCTAGTGTCTCCCGTTAACATCAATGGGAACTGCTAGTTGCTTGGCACTTTTTGGAAATCAGAAGGGGATCCATTTGAAAAAAAAAAAACACTGAAGGAACAAATATGCCCAGGTTTCTATGTGAACATTGCACCCTTATGATAAATTCATCCATAGATCTGTCTGCTCCTCTGAGCTACATAGCACATCTTTCCACTTCCTGGCTAAAGCTAGTTTATTAAGGAAATATTGTTTAAAAACACTCACTTATCAATTTGAATCTAGCTGGAGGAACATGCATTCCTCACAAGCCCTAGTTCTCCTTTCAGAATAGTATCCAAAAAGGATTAGCATGAGACATTATTGACATTTCTGGTTTGTTTGTGTGTTTTGTTTAAAAACTGAATATTTTTGATATTTTTTACAATGTCAAAACCTCTGATTTTTGAGATTTTAAAATCTTGAGCCCAGACCCTGCTGGCTGAGGAAAGGAAATCTCTGAGAAGTTCCTCTTACCCCTCACACAATTTTTTCCTAGATTGTCCCTTAGGATGGGGCTTGCCCCTCAGGGAATTAATGCAGTGGGTTTGGTCTCCAATCTCTGGGGAGCTGTTGTAGGTCAGGGCCTTCTGCATGTAGGTCTCCATATTGACTGCAGACCCCATGATGCTCTCCCCAGCTCCAGATCAGCATAGCTCTGGTGCTAACAGAGCTGCTGACATCCCTGCTGCCAGCTGCTCCTAGAACTTCCCCTGCAAGAAAGGCTTTCATGGGGTGAATGAGGCTCCCTTCCGAAATTAATATGACCCCAAGCTATATTTCCTTCTGAACCGATTCTCCATGAAGATGGTGAGAAGATAATGTGTGTTTGAATCAGCCCAGCCACTGGCCTAATCTTCTCATTCCTAACACTTGTATCGTGGGTAGAGGGGGGTTGCCTCTTACTCCTTCCTTGTAGAAAAAAAGGAGGTCCACAGGGAGAGGGAACAGGGTAACCTGGCCCTTCATTTTGATTTTTTCACACACTCACACTACACTGACCTTTAATGGTGCACTAAACCCCGATCAGCCACTGAATGCTGAGAAAGCCATTGAGCTGTGATGTCTTCCCTCACAATCTTTGTTCTTCTTGACTGAACTAAGAGGGCTCTGTACACATCAGTGAGCTGGTTTCAACAACAAAATAACCATTTGCAAGCCTGTTCTGGAGCACTGTGCCACAATGAGATGTGCACAGTCGAGGGCTCAGCTCCTACTGCAGGATCAAGTCATAAGAACGTAAGAACAGCCATGTTGGGTCAGATCAATGGTCCATATATCCCAGTTTCCTGTCTTCCAACAGTGGTGAATGCCAGATGCTTCAGAGGGACTGAATAGAACAGGGCAATTATTGACAAATCCATTTGTCATCCAGTCCCAGCACCTGGCAGGCAGAGACCTAAGGGCACCCATAGCATGGGGCTACATCTCTGACTATCTTGGCTAATAGCCATTAGTGTACCTATCCACCAGGAACTTATTTAATTCTTTTTTGAACCCAGTTATAGTGTTGGCCTTCACAACATCCCCTGGCAATGAATTCCACAGGCTGACCATGCGCTGTGTGAAGAAATACTTCCTTTTGTTTGTTTTAAACCTGCTGACTATTAAAATTTGATTGCGTGACCCCTGGTTCTTGTCCCATGTGAAGGGGTAAATAACACTTCCTTATTCACTTTCTCCATACCATTCATGATTTTATAGACCTCTAGCATATCTCCCCTTAGTCACCTCTGTTTCAAGCTGAACAGTCCGTCTTTTTAATCTCTCCTCATGTGGATGCTGTTTCATACCCCTAATATTTTTGTTGCCTTTCTCTCTACCATTTCCAATTCTCATATATCATTTTTTGAGATGGGGTGGCTAGAGCTGCACACAATATTCAAGGTGTGGGTTTACCATGGGGTTATACAGTGCCATTATGATATTTACTGTCTATCCCTTTCCTAATGGTTCCTAACATTCTGGTAGCTTTTTTGACTGCTACTGCACATTGAGTACATGTTTTCAGAGAACTATACACAATGAGGCCAAGGTCTCTTTTTTGAGTGGTAACAGCTAATTCAGACCCCTTCATTTTTTATTTATAGTTGGGGTGGTTATGTTTTCCATATGCATTACTTTGCATTTATCAACATTGAATTTCATCTGCTATTTTGTTGCCCAATAACCTAGTTTTGTGAGATCCCTTTGTAACTCTTTACAGTCTGCTTTGGACTTAACTATCTTGAGTTATTTTGTATCACCTGCAAACTTTGCCAACTATTTACTGCTTTTTCCAGATCATTAGAAATATATTGAACAGCACTAGTGGTAGTACAGATCCCGCTATTTACATCCCTTCACTGTGAAAACTGACCATTTATTCCTACCCTTTGTTTCTATCTTTTAACTAGTTACTGATCCATGAGAGGATCTTCCCTCTTATCCTGTTACTGCTTACTATGCTAAGAGTCTTTGGTGAGGAACCTTGTCAAAGGATTTCTGAAAGGTCAAGTACATTATATCCACTGGATCACCCTTGTCCATATTTGTTTATGCCCTCAAATTATTCTAATAGATTGGTACAACATGATTTCCCTTTACAAAAGCTGTATTGACTCTTCCCCCAACAAATCATGTTCATCTACATGTCTGATAAGTCTGTTCTGTACTATAGTTTCAACCAATTTGCCAGGTGCTGAAATTAGACTTACTGGCCTGTAATTGCCAGGAATGCCTCTGGAGGCTTTTTTAAAAATCAGGTACATGGGCTGGTTTAAGTGATAAGTTACATACCACAGTAGGTAGTTCTGCAATTTCATATTTGAGTTCCTTTAGAACTCTTGGTGAATACCATCTCTCCAGGTGACTTATTACTGTTTAATTTATGAATTTGCTTCAAAACCTCCTCAACTGACATCTCAATCTGGGACAGTTCCTCAGGTTTGTCACCGAAAAAGAATGGCTCAGGTGCGGGACAACTTATTTTCTTTATGTACCATGATGACATTCAATGCTAGGCAGAGGGGCGCTACTGTTAGTGCTATAATTGCACACCATTTAGCCAACCAAAACCAGAGAGAAGATGTCAGATTCCGCTCCTGCTTACACCAGTGTGAATCAAAAGTAAGGCCAATAAAGTTCTGCCAGATTTACCTCCAGATAACAGAATAGAATCTGGTCCAAGGTTTTTAGGGAAGTTGTGACAGAATGCAGAGGTCAGATACATTCTAGGAGGAGTCTTACTCCTTTATTCAGACACTTCCAGAGACTCTCCCCTCATCTCTCATTTGCATTGATAATTTCCATCCTCGCTCCTCAGAGGACATGAAAATATAGTGCTTATGTAGTTGCTCATCTCCTTGTTCAGTTTTTATGTATTGCTTTGATGTTCAAAATAAATCTCATTATACTGCAGATCAAAGGGGACAATTCCTTTCACCAAAGTAGTACAATACACCAATTAGCATTTCATTTTTTAAATGCAGGATATATCACAGTATCTAAGCCTAGCCTATTTGCTGTGACTGAGTTAGACTGCACTGAGAACTCTAGACATGAGAGATATACTGGGGGTCATATGGTCTCAATGATAGACCAGCTGTTCAAGAAGGGTTCTAACACTGTCCTGTCTGAAAATTCAAATGCAGAATCTAATTCACAGATTTAACTCCAGTCTGTCCAAAAACCATCTACTAAAATAAACTTCCTTATCCATTGATTGTGCCACATCACTCCCTGTTTACAATCCCCCCACTACTTAATAAAGATATGTTCAAAGAAGGAAAAGCAGTAAAAGGCACCTGAAAGTTGAAGCTAGACAAATTCAGATTGGAAATAAGGCATACGTCTTTAGTGGTGAGAGCAATTAACCATTGGAACAATTTACCAAAGGTTGTGGTGGATTCTCCATCGCTGACAATTTTAAAATGAAGACTGGATTTTTTTAAAAAGATCTGCTCTAAGAATTACTTTGGGGAAATTCTGTGGTCTGTGTTATACAGGAAGGCAGACTAGATGATCACAATGGTCCCTTCTGACCTTGGAATCTATGAGTCTATGTAAGATATTAAGTATTTTTTATTTTATTTTATGTTAATAACATCCCTTGTTCCCTTTCCCTTTAGCTGGAAAGCATTTTTAGAAGGGAAAGCCTGACACGCTCTTAGATGGTATTAAAGATAGCCATAACTGTCCTTTTGGGGAAAAGAAAATAAGTCAATTGAGATGGGCGGGAGCTATTTCTGGCTGTTGTTTAAAATTCAGTCCTCCTTCCTAGAAGACAAAACAAGACAAACACACAAAGAGGAAAGAGAAAAAAATAGCAAACATGGAAAATGTAGCTTCTGTCACTGGTGTTAACTCTCAGCGCTTGTCTATGCTTACAATACTACAGCAATGCCACTGCAGCAACGCCGCTGTAGAGCATCAGTGTAGATATTACCTTCTACAAAGGGAGGGATTCTCCCATTGGCGTAGGTAATCCACCTCCCTGAGAGGTAGTAGTTATATCAACAGAAGAATTCTTCTGTCGACTTAGTATTGTCCACATATGGACTTAGGGTAGCTTAACTGTGCTGCTCAGGGGTATGGATTTTTCCAATGTTTAGGACACTGCACTTAAAGCCTCTTTCTTGTCACAGGCTTACTGCAGTATTGTAAAAATATATAGTGTTGGCTGGCTACGTCAGGGTCTTATTAGACATAAGGAAATAGGAGAGAAATAGGAAAGAGGAGAAATAAGATAGGGAAGTAAAGGTACTGAATGAGGGTAACGGGAAAGACAAATTCTCATATCCCAGGTGGTATTTGGGATTTAGCCAGAACCAGTGGAGGTGGCAATGTCATCTGGTTCCCTCTCTCTGGCTTGGTCTCCTCAGGATGTCTCGCAGGATTGGGATGAAGAAGGTCCATGTTCCAGAAGACTGTGGAGGTGGCAGCCATGATGGTTAAATTCACTCCTTCCCTTTCTTTCAGGTAGCCAGCTTTGTGGTAGCCCCTCTGCTAATTCCCCCCACTCCTGACAAAGTCTCTTTGTGAGGACCCCAAAAGGGAGTGATAGGTGGAATAGCCCATCCCTTCATTATTTTGTCCACCAATAAGGCCTAATTTCTGACACACCAATGATGATTCACTGAATTTCCTTCCCACACTTCTTTTGTTTACCAGACATGATCTTAACACAGTCCTTGAGTTATATCAGTAGGACTTTTTATCCTG
Organism: Macrochelys suwanniensis; assembly: GCA_033296515.1. Lineage (NCBI taxonomy): Eukaryota > Metazoa > Chordata > Testudines > Chelydridae > Macrochelys > Macrochelys suwanniensis. The sequence goes on along the minus strand of CM065781.1, from coordinate 35,873,421 downwards.
ACTAATTCATTCTGTCTGTCTCCCTTTCTCACCTTTTCCCATCAATATTTGTTGTTATAGGTTATTGTGACATTTTATGAACTCCCACTCACTTTTTAAAGTTGAGCTCACAATTAGGGTAAATTTGTAGGCCCAATTATTACACTACCACTGTATTAAGTTTAAAGGCACTACACATCTCCACCATGGGCTACAACTCAGAGTTACATTTCTCATTGTGTCCTCCTTGTCTCTCTAGTTAACTGGCAATCAATCAGCTCAAGTTAAAACCAGGACACATTCTAGACAAACCCCTTGCTGTCTTCATGCACTACCTCAGTGCTTCTGTGTTTCATATTTAAATGAAAAGAAATGCACTGTTTCCTCTGAAATAACAAAAGAAGAAATAATGAAAACATTTCTCCTCACATTCATGTTATGCTGAGTAAAACCCCATTTAAAATAAATCTAACTGGGGGCTTAACCTTAATAGACAGGGATCCTTTATGCAACACATTTACCTTTTAGCTGTTGAGTGATTCTTGGAATTTTGCTATCCCTGCCAAATGATGATATTTTGATTCACCTATTAATTGCATATTTCAGGAATGAAATGTTTTTCTGGTATTTGTTTTTAAATTATATTTCATTTGCTAGTGGAGCTGAATACATGGATGGATATAAATCTACAGCTCCCAGAACTGACAGAAAATTCATAAGACTTAATAAAATTCATGCCTGACTTGCTATTGCAGCTGTATATCTAAAACAAAACCAACAGATTGACTATTTTACCCTAGAATAGCATCTGTGGTTACTGTATTAAATAAGCCTGTTGCTAGAAAGGTGATGGATGATGTAATTGTTACCATTACTAACAAAGCATGGCTTTGCTGTGTTTGACTTTTCAAATCCAAAATGGTATGTCTGTTGAGTGCCTGTCAACTACAGCTGAATAATAATGCAAGAAACTGTTCTGCATTTACTTGATTTTTTAAAAATACATGTGCTGCAATTGTGTTCACACAACTTTATTATTAGATTATTATTCATTCTTTTTATTATTGTGTTTCATTTCCAGTGTTCTAGTGGCTATTTTATTAAATTAGTTACCAGCAGGATTGTTTGCAGAAGCAGATAATTTTCAGTTAATGTTAGAGAAAGTGGAAAGTTAATTTTGTGGAAAGTGAATTCTGAATTTGATATCAGGAGTACGTGCACAGGAAACCTAAGAGTCAGGGCAGGTCTGCACTTAAAATACTACATTGGTGCAGCTGCACCGGTGAAGCTTCTCCCATCAGTGTAGTTAATCCATCCCTTTGAGAGGCAGTAGCTATGTCAGCAGGAGAAGCCCTCCTGCCAACACAGCACTGTCTACACTGGTGGTTAGGTTGATATAACTATGTCATGCAGGTGTGTGGATTTTTCACACCCCTAAGCGACATAGTTATACTGATATAAGTCTGTAGTGTAGACTTGGCCTCAGGGTCATGGAAGTATATTCCTTCAGTTGGGGAACAAAACTATATGGTGAGACCTGCTTTTGCAATCACAATAGCCCATAATCCAGCATTTGAATATCAAATACTTGTAATGAACTTTGTACAAATAATCTACAGATCGATAATTACTGACAGAAATAATTTGGTTATCAATTTTTGAATAATAATTTTTACAGACAGTTTGTGAACTGAGCTAGTGGCAAAAGTCACTGAATTTATTGTGAATGAGTTGCCCAGTTGTAATCTAAATTTTTGTGTGGGAGATCCAGCAAGGGATTAAGATTCCTCATGTGTGCAGCTGTTTGAAATTTTGTCTTGTGGAGGATTCTGAGATTTTTGAAATTTGGTTTCATTCTGAAACCCAAAACTTTAAAAATTATCTGTGAAAGAGAATTCAGAAAATAAATAAGTTTAGATTGCTTTAAAAGTTTTGTTTTGACAAAATGAAAATGTTTCATTTGGCTTTTAAAAAAAAATCAAATTGTTTTATAATACATGTATAATACTAAGTATAATACAAAATTTAAAAACTGAAATAAAAAATCTCTGTGGAAGAAAGTAAAAATCTGTTCCTGGAAATGTCGATATGGGACATTTCACTTTATTTCTCCAAAACTAATTTTTGAAAAAATTGTGTCTATTTCAGAAACCATTTTGATTTTGATGGAACTGCATTTTCTGATGGAATACTGTTCCATCTAAAGTATCAGAGGGGTAGCCGTCTTAGTCTGGATCTGTAGAAGCGACAAAGGGTCCTGTGGCACCTTATAGACTAACAGAGGTATTGAAGCATAAGCTTTCATGGGTGAATGCCCACTTCTTCGGATGCAAGGAGTGGAAATGTCCAGAGCTCTGGACATTTCCACTCCTTGCATCCGAAGAAGTGGGTATTCACCCACGAAAGCTTATGCTTCAATACCTCTGTTAGTCTATAATGTTCCATCTAAGTTTTTTCCAAACACCTCTATTGCTGAGTGTATATTTTTGTTTGGCCATTGTCATGTGCTGCAGTTAGGGCAACATGCTAGACTGGTAATTTACAAGAATCATGGTTTTAAATATTTGCCAGAGGTGCCTAGAGCCTGAGATTAGGAACCCTTTAATGTCTTTTCCCTAAATAAACTGTAAATATTTAATAACTTTTAAAATATTAAATACATAAAATAAGTAAACCATCCTTTTGGATGCTGCCTTCAGTTCTGATCCTAAGAGTCGGTCCTTTTTCATATCCAAACGAAAATAAGCATTTTAATTAGTTAAAAGGAGAGGTATAGGGTTTTCATACTTTAATTTGTATGCACACTGTAAAATATTGTAACAAATCCCTGCCATCAAGGATTTCATTACTTGGCACACTGTGGCTACTCAGTACATTATGGCAACAGCAGAGGTGAAACTCAGATAATCTTGTGCTGAAAATATAGGTTCCTGCTACTTATGCTAAAGGAGAATGTCTATTAGCTTTTAGCAATTTAAGGATTATTACACATAGTTGAACAGTTCTGATTCCATCCAGTGGAGGCCAGTGGTGCACATTCATAATAGCCAATTCAGCATTAATAATTACATGGTAAAGTTTCTTATGCAGCTGTATTTTTCTGGGTAGAATGGAAGCAGGCCATACAATTTCACTATGAAAAGTTAGAGTCACATGAATTAATTGCAATTTCACCCACTTTGTCAAGAGCACGTGCAAATTTGCAGCCAGTTTAAATATGACCAGTCCAGTATGTGGTATTCAGACAGAATTCTAGTTGTAAATGTAAGCCCCAGGGCTAGAAGCCATGCTCTGCTTCTTCTATAGGGGAGAAGAAGAAAAGCTAGCTCTAGCCAGTTTAATTTACATGAATTATAATGTTGTTTACCCATAATTCCACCTACTGAGTTTGTTGTTTGTGATGAAGTGATGATGATAATGATGAAAGGGCATGGGAATTGTGCAGGATGTATCCATGACTGAGGTCAGAGGTAGTGGACTTTGTTGGGTAACAAAACTTAAGCTCAGCAGACAGGAAGGTGAAAAGGACGCTGGCCTCAAAGGTCTGGTTTTGTTTTGAGTTTCCTACCTGGATATTCTGCACCCTGTGTGGAGTGAATCTTCAGAACTGGACCAGACTGGATGGACAGCAATGGAGATCATGATATAGAGCTGAGTTCACAGTAAGGGCTGTCCAGACCATCACCAACACAGAGCTGACTTCAGATAGACTGACAGATGCAGGCAGCGCTGAGCTGATTTCGTAGGCTAGCAAAACAAAAGCTGATATCACAGATGTGGATCAGGTAACCATAAAGCAGAGTACGATCTGGCAGAGTAGTTCTCTCTGGAGCAGACAGGTGGAGGAGATCCATCCCCTTGATGTCCATTAACCAACACCCATCATTGCAAAACATTTGTTCTCTCCTGTTTTTGTGTACATAGAACTGCTGCATGTTGTCTAGGTGTTAGGTGTGAGCTTTCTTGGGCAGGAACTCTCTTTGCATTATTTGTCTGTACATAAGGGCCTTAACTTTTGATTTGGGTCTTTAGACACTGCCTCACTAGAATTACTATCATTATCATCATCATTTGCCAGCTAATTCAAACCATAATATTCCAGTTCAGCAACTTAAGAATCTGCATATTTTCTTATTTGCAGACAGCTTTAAAAAGTGTACACCCACATTCTACCATTACATTTTTGTGCAACAATAAAGGAATCACCTCTATTAAGATTGGATTCAGCAAAGCGCTTAATTTTAAGCACACACTTAAGCATTTTCCTGAATTGGGGCCATGGTGAGATGACAAACTGTAGAGCTTCTGATGGCAACAGCCAATACAGGCTCCCCTCTGGGCACAGACAATATTTCTCTGCCCCATTCGCTTCAGGTGTGTGGCCCTATAATAATGCTAATAAAGATGGTAGTTCAGTGTCCATATTCATTCAGTTTTTGGGCTCTCTGCTGTCTACGAGCAAGATGATTGGACTAGGTGTTTGAGATGGTGATACTTGTTCACTAGGTTTTATACTGAGGTCCCAACCAATCTCATAGACCACCAGACATCATTATTATTTATTAGGGCTTGTCTACACTTAAAACACTATAATGGCACAGCTGGGCTGCTGTAGCTTATCCTCGTAGACATTACCCATGACAATGGGAGGAGTTCTCCTGTCGGCCTAAGTAATCCACCTCGCTGAGAGGTGGTAGCTAGGTCAACAGAAGAATTCTTCCATCAACCCAGAACTGTCTAGGGGTTAGGTCAGCTTAATTAGGTCACTGAGGGGTGTGGATTTTTCACACACCTGAGTGACACAGCTTGGTCAGCCTAACATTTTAGCGTAGACCAAGCCCTGAGCTCTAACAGTGCTTCACAAACATAAAGGAAGATATACTCAATGTCCTGAAATTCTAAGGGTGGGATTTTCTAAAGCACTTAGCATTGGCTAACTCGGCTGCCAATGAAGTCATGGTAAAACTCCCACTGGGAGCAGAGTGAGTTCACCATGGAGCACTTTTGAAAATCCCACCATTAAAACCTAAAGGCCTGAACCTGCATCAGTCAAAGCTAATGACTCTAATGGGTACAGTATCAGGTCCTAATTCAGTAGCCATCAGACATGAACAATGTTGGCTTTTACTAACATAGGATGAATTCAAGCTGGTGACTTAGATATCAGTGAAATACTGCATTGTGCTTTATGAGTAAAGACTTACTTTTCCCCTTTATATCACAATGTTGCTATCACTGTCGTTGTATCACTATGGAAACAAAGCATAGAAATAATTTATTGTAAGCAGGGCCGGCTCCAGGCACCAGCGTTCCAAACAGGTGCTTGGAGCGGCAATCTGGAAGGGACGGCAGTCCATGTGCCGTTAGGGTGGCACGCACCGCCCGTGGCGGCGGCAATTCGGCGGCAGCTCCTATTTTGAGCCGCCCGTGGCAGCAATTCGGCGTGCTGCTTGGGGCGGCAGAAACGGTAGAGCTGGCCCTGATTGTAAGATCTGGTTTGCACAAAGTTGCCCTAACTTGGGGGATTTACCAATGCAGTTGTTCACATACTATAGCTTTGTCTTCAGCCCTTGTCAGCCAGAATTTTCAAAAACAGGCATGCCAGTCAGCAAATACAGTGAATGATGAGTGATATGATTTGTTCTGACATAAATCCATTGGAAAAAGGTCAGGATAAGTCCTGGAAACAAATGGTATTATCTCAGTCTATTATTACCAATCAAAACATGTCTCTGTACTGACGTGCGTTTACACAGTCTCTCCAGTTAGAAGTTTATTGTGGTGTGTTAAATCCTTGTTGTTTGTCACGTTCCCAACAACTGTGTCCGGAATTGTGAAAAGTATAAGAAGAATTGAAGGAAGGCATGAAAATGAGAAAGAAAAAGTTATCAGAAATCATGTGTATAGCTTGACTGCGAGCTTACAACTATACATATATTCCTGGCTAGAACACACCAGAGTGACCACAAATGCCATTGTCTTAAGGACAAAATGCAAAATTCACTCATGTCACTTAGTTTTTGCACAATAAACAAACAAATAAATAAATTCTGTGGGGTTGGGGGGTGGGAAGGGAAGGAGATAAACTTAGGGCATAAAGCTTAAATAATTGTAAAAAATAAAAATAATATGGTCATGGTGAAAAGCATATTATAAAAAAAGAGTGGGTATTACATTAGTGGGAACACCATATGGCATTGTTTCAGGTAGTGTTCTAAGTTCTGTTTGTCTGAATACATAGGAGTTAGTTCTTGGGAGAATGTTTAACTCACTTGGCTGTGATGCACTTCATTTTAGATGTTGAGTATATCACTCAGAAAATTGGTTCTCCCTGACTGAATATGCTTTGCCGTAGTTAGTCATTTTCTCTGATTGAATCATTTTTTTTATGTATAACTGCTGCCTGTAGGTTACCTGGACTGATCACAATAACCTGAAAAAAGGGAACTTTCTAAAGATTTTTTACATGTCCTATACACCTATAACATTTATATTGGATTACACTAAGTCTCTGGTATCCATATGCACCAACGGGTAAATCTTGCTCCATTACTGAGACATCATTTCCAGCTCAATTCCTGCTGAACTGTGTAGCCTATTTGATTTCCTGAGTGCTCATTTGTTTGCTTCTTTTTACTTTAAAGCTTTGCTGTACCTGCACCTTTGCCCAAGACACAATCTCTACTCTGAGCCAAACCTTCGCTGAGAACTGGAAAAGTTTGGATAACCCTTGTATAGTTTTCCGGTTTCAAAGTTTCTGGATTTATGAGGACAGATTCTTGTTTATAATCCGGCCCCAGTAGCCACTCAGGCAACACAAAGCCTCCAAATTCTGGTTTTAATGGTGCAGCAGAGAATTCTCCTGGAAGAAGGGGACTCTCCACAGGTATAAAATTGGCAGAGCCAGCTTGTAAACCAGCTGACCCCTTCCTCCCATTTCAGGGTAGAGGGTGAGTTGGAGAAGGGCATACAAGAGTGACTATTAGGGCAAGAGTGAGAGAGTGGAAGTTTCTTAAGATGATTCACAGGGCTTAAATTCTCATAGAGTATTTCCTTGAGCCCCAGGGCTGGTGCAAGGAAGTTTCACGCCCTAGGCGAAACTTCCTTGCACCGGCCCTACAGCCCGCTCCCCCCAGCTAGCCCCGCCCCCAGCTAACCCTGCCCCCCCGCAGCCAGTCCCTTCCCCACGACGGCTCCCCCCCACCGCTGGCAGCTCAGCCCCCCTGCCCACGGCAGCCTTCTCCCGCCCGCGGCGGCCCCCTAGCTCCCGGCTCAGCCGCGGAGCCGCCCCCCCGCTCCTGGTTCAGCCATGGAGCTGGGAGGGTGGGAGGCAGCTGTGGCCAGCCGCCCTCCAGCTGCCAGTGCCCTAGGCGACCGCCTAGGGTCACCTAGTGGACGCGCCGGCCCTGTTGAGACCCCATGCCCTCCCCCCATTCGAGGCTCTGGGCTTCAGCTGCAGGGTGAAGGGTTTCAGTCCTGGGAGGGGCCCACCAGGGATTGGGGCTTCGGTCCCCAGGGTGGTGGTGGTGCCTGAGCTCAGGGTTTCTGCCCTCCATGGTGCACTGGGGCTCAGGGCTCCATGCTTCATCCACAAGGTCCTGCAGACCCCCTGAAACTGGCTCATAGATTTGAAACCAGCCCCCACAGATTTAAAAAATTTACCAGAGCTTTGCTCTAGACAACTCTGACTGAATTTAAGCCCTGATCATACACCCGTGACATAAGTCAGAGCAGCTTCTATATTGCTCTAACTCAAACCAGGACTGGGGCTAGTATAAACCGGCCCACAGGTTCAGAGAGATGTAATCAGCACCGTATGATCCTCCTCCCTCCCATGCATAGATACACTCCCCCTCACTGAACAGAGTTCAGATGCAAAGAAGAATTTGGCTTATGGGCTCTGGCGAGGACCAGAAGAAGTCCACATACACCAGGAGAGGCTTTTTGGCTTGTATTTCCTCTCTCATCATTACTAAACAGAAGGAGGTAGTACAAGAAATCTCATCAGTTAAAGCCTACTCTTGTGAGATATCCAGACTGATTTTGCAAACCGTGTAGGTTCCGATCAGCATCTGAGCTTTTAGTTAACTATACTGTAACCAATCTGTGGCCACTGAATACTTCACAGTTGTCACAAAGCTTCACATTCTGTCCCTTTGTAACTTCATGGCAACTACAAGGCAAGAGTGGGATAGAACTTAGCTCCAACAGGTTAAAAACCTCAAGTGCCAGCCATTTGTGCTAGGGGAGAATTATGCTTTGCTTTGTGCAGGAAATGCGTATGAGATACAGTTGATGAGTCTGTCCAGTAGGAGTAGTGGTCACACACATACACTAGTTTGTCATTACAATATAAAGCTAATCTGTTAACTCCTAGAGAAACATCATCCCTCCTGTGCCCAGGTCTCATGTAGTCTTTGCAGAGTGGTTCACAAATTTTCTATCCCCTTTCTTTTCCTGCAGTCAGTTGGAGGGTGGATTTATAGAATTATACCATTCGTCTCCTCATGCCAATAACCTGCAATATATGAACACATATTTTATACGAAGCGTTGGTTCAGGTATTATCTTGTTCAAATGTATTTTTCAAAGGCTGTTATTAAGAAGTCATACAATTAGACGCTAAATTATTTTAAATAGATTTACATATTATACTCTTTTTACAACTCCGGTAGAAAGTGCTCTTTTCTACTCCAGATAATTCCATAGTAAGTTATTCAGTCATTTAAAAATTATATTAATTTATATGCAGGCTCAGGAGACTATTTTCAAAGGAGCGATAGACTTTGATGGGAGATCATAAATTAACAGAGGTGGACCTCAGCTGTGAAAATCTGGATCCAAACTTTTGGTTCCAGATATAGAGAGGCCAACAGGGGATTACAGATCTGGATTGGTTTTGAGTTCCAATCCACCTGCACAGACACACATCCCCGTGCCCATACTCCACAAATCAGGGGTGTTGAGATCTGATGGGTTTGGGGCTGGATCACTGTTTCTGGCAGAAAAAAATCAGCAGTAGAGGACATGAGGTTGAAGTGAAACTCCACTAACTTTCCCCAACCTGTGCCATTTTGTTAAGTAGCAGGATTAGTCTTCCCAAGAAACAAGTCATGGGACCTACCACCAAATCCCTGAGATCTCCGGGATTCATGAAAAGTCACTGCCCCATTCCTGGTCCTAGGAACATCCCATAGAAGAGGATACCTGACCTGGAGGCAACTCTGTATTATTTTCACTTAGTAATTTTCACAAGACTACTGAGGGAAGGACATTTGTTTCCTTCCTAGCCCTGCCCAATGCTCTCCCAACCCTCTCAGTTGCTGCCCACAGAATCTCCATAGTCTGCGGGGGTTAGGGATTACAGTGGCATAGAAGTGAATGGCCCACTGTGTTTGCTCAGGAAGGGAGAGACCTCTGAGTTGAAGGTCCCCTTCCCACCCAGATCTGAAGGTACGTCTAGTTTACTTGAACTTTGAAAAAGCCTTCAACCCAGCCCCTCAGTGTTTTCCCCCAGGAACCTAAATGATCATGGTGTGAGGGGTAAAGTTTTGTCATGAATTAGAAACTATCTAAAGAGACCAAAACCAAACAATAGGAATATATGGTTAGCTTTCAACAGGTCAAAAGCTTAAAGGGGGTTTCCAGATTCAGAAAACAATCAGACAGTTATGAGCTTAATGAAAACATATGAGTCTAATCCTTTTTCTGAATCCAGCTAAGATTTTGGACTTTGTGATATCTTGTGGCACCAAGTGCCACAGGTTAATTCTGTATTGTGTAAAAAACACTTTTGTATCCGTTTGAAATATGCTGACTTTCAGTATCATTACATATCCTTTTGTTCTTTTATTATTCTTTTAATATTCCATTTGAAATAGAGTCAGCTGATTTACCTAGTCTATGCCATTAGTTATTTTGCATACTGCTGTCATGTCCTATCTTATCCACCTCCTCTCTAAACTAAACACACACAATCTTTTCAGTGTCTCCTTATATGGAAGTGTTTCCATTCCTCTAACAATTTTTGGCACTGAGACACCAAAGGTGTCTGAATTTGTGCACCCAAAAATCAAGGCACCCAAAATCAGCACCACTTATGAAAATGTGGACCATGCCTGTGGTCAGGAGGATATTTCATCTAGTGCAGTGGTTCTCAAACTTTTTTTTCACGGACCACTTGAAAATTGCTGAGGGTCTCGGTGGACCACTTAATGATCTTTCCAAATGTTGTTTGTACCATTAGCTAACTATTGTAAAGCACTTTGGATAAAAGTGCTATATAAAAAACTCTGTAATAATAATTAATGTTTTTTTGTTCTACAAATAAAAACATCCAACTCACATTTTAATATCAGTAGTATAATGCGATGGATGTGTTCTCTCTCCCCCGCCGCAGCAGCCCAAAGCGGGGCTGGGAAGGAGGAGGGTCTCCCCCACCGCAGCAGCCCTGGAACTGGGGAAAGTCACCTCTTTCTCTGGCTGCCGCAGCCCTGCACGGCCCAAATTTTCCCCACCCCCTCTTCTCACTCCATTGCCTCCTGCCACCTACCTCTATTCCCCCAAGGCCACCACCTCACCTTACATGTGCATCTTCTCTAGGGTCCTAATTAGTGGAGAAATGTCTGCGCAGCTCCACTAATTACGTGGGTGGCCCTTCATTCTCTTGTGTGAGGCTGCCCAGGCACGCACCTTAGAGGGAACTGTCCGCGGACCACCTGAATGGAGTTTGCGCATCACAGTTTGACAACCTCTGATCTAGGATCAAATTATTCCATATTTGTTTGTTCAGGGCTCCCCACTCCCAATTCCTCCAACTCCCCCGTAAGCATGTAGCACTGGTTGCTGAAAGAAACAAGATATTGGGCTGAATGGACCAATGGTCTTATCCAGGTGGCTGATAGTTTTCTTGAACAAGAGAAAATTATTTTTGCTGGACCCAAGCTTAATATCTTTGTCCACATTCTTAGGAGGTTATTCGTGCTCAAGACTGAAATGCATTTAGTAGAACAGTATTGGGCATGCATGAGTGTTCACCTGAAATTTATTCTGGAGAGCCAGTAAAAAGCCTTTTGCATCACTTAAGCTCCTGGGGCTGAATAAGGGGAACATGGAGGGTACAGCGGGTGGAGGGTCTTGCACCTCATACATGCAGAATGGGGCAGGTGAGTCTCTGACAGTCTCAAACAGGCTGGGAATGAAGGGAACATTACTTGGGCGTTACATAAGTGAAATGAATTTCGTGCTTTCATTAGTATCACGTTTACCTACAAATTACACCAAAAAAGGAAATATAAAAATGAGGCCTGCCTTTACAGGGAATCAAATCTGACTGAAAACAGCTGTCTGAGGTCTCAGCCTGGGAACTATTTTGGTGAGTAAAAGTTTTCATTTTAAAAAATAATTGAAGGCAGTACCTTGCACCCATGTCTGCTACAACAATTAGCTTCTCTAAACTAGCTCATTTTTTGACCTTTACTTTTTCAGGCAGCTGCTGATACAGGCTGAGAGTGGCATTGGATATTTAGGAAAAATAAATATCAGAAACTGTCAAGTAACTTTGTTTGTTTTTAAAAGTTGCGGTTGTGCTGACACATGTACTGTCTCCCATAAGAAATTCCCTGGCAAACATTAGCATTTAGACCTACTCCATATGCACAGAAGCTGCATGAACACATTGGATATTAAGCCACAGTGTTGCCCTCTGAGCTGCTCAGATCCTCCTACCTTGTTCTATTTCCAAAGCTGAAGCAAAGTATTGTGCTGTTTATATGACAGGACACAGAAAAGAAAAATGGAAGGCCATGAATACCTTGTAAATTCCAGTCATAAAACTGGGATTGTTAAAATGGAATCAATCAGATTAGCAGGACAGCTTCTTTTTTGTGATGTGCCACAGGGAAGCGATACCAGTATCAACTCTCCAGCATGCCAATTGAGCACAGGAACTTGGCTCATGGCCAGAACACCATCAACTATTTATGAATGTAGTAATTAAAATTAATGAATATAATGTTGAATGGGATTGACAGAGTGAAGCAATCAAAACGGAGAGTTAGTTTCTTATCACACCGTCTAGTGAAATGAGACTCAAAGAAAACACATTCCAGGCAGAGCTGAGAGCAGCGATTACTGAAAAGTAGATTCCCGGCTTAATTTCTGTTTGTTTAATTTTATACATTAGAATTTTTCATCTTTCAAGTGCTAAAGGAATGTAGAAGCTACATCTCTACAGTGTAGGAGTTAATGGGTGAAATTCCCCCGTGGTGCAGGAGGACTCTGGACCACTTAAGTCCTACTTAGGGGCTGAAGTGGGGATTTCGGGTGTGGTGGCCACACAAGGATATCTGTGCAGCTCATGCTCACTATGGAATACGCATAGGGCATTGGGGAAGGTTGTGATAGGGCCCAGAAAAGTGGAAAAGTTTAGGAGGCCACGGGATCTGTGGTTACAGAGACAAATTAGCTGCAATAATCCCTACAACTGGAGAGGCCGTGAATGTTACTCTAGTCAATAGGCTGGAATACAAGCCATGGTGGGGTTCTGCAAGTCCCCAGCACTCAATTTACAAGTCCATTTACTTGGGTAGTATGTGCATGGACTGGATTTCACCCAACATGAATTAGATCTAGTAATAGGTGCACCTAAAAAGCTTCAGAGTCTGTATTCAATCAGGAAAATATTTCCAGATTTTTGCTCCTTCTCTAAAACTTTATTCATTCCTCTGGTGCATGCACAATTGGATGTGGAATCCTGCTGAAAACATCCTTTGGGAGGTATTCCGTACTTCCTAGCTAGAACCAAAATGTTCAGGGGAACATCAGTAAGAAGAAAAAATATCTTAATATATTCAAACCTCTAGAAACAATTCAGTTCAGATGAATAGAATAGAAATGATGTTTCCGACTATCTGAATCTTCTGGATCAACAAAACTGCAGACTGGAAATAAAAGTGATCTGAATATTATTGAACCACTGACAGCTCCAGGGTTCTGATTCGGTTTGAGTACTAAATGTATTGACATGATATCAAACCACAATTCTGGTTCTATGCCTGGATCCAACAGCTTGTATGTGTCTTCATAACTGACCAGATCTGAACAAAATATCCCAACTTCCAACCTGAACATTTCCAAATGTGGTTTAATTCAGATTTTGAGCCCCCGAGTTATAGAGTGGTTATATCCAGCTTTTATAACAACACTTGCCAATTATACAGCATCCTTTAGCCCAAAGTGCACAAATTCAGGTATTGATCCCCACTCCCATCCACCCCATTGAAATGCAGCAATCTCAGAGATGGAAGGGGGTGGCTGTTAAAGAGCCTGCAGGGCACTAGGCACTCTCATCTTTCACTGGCTTTAATGAAAACTGAGGACCACAAGAACACAGAGCAAGACTATGCAATATCTTAGGGGAGAGGAAATGAAGCAGTAAACCAGACCCTACTGAAACCATGGGAGGTATTTAGGGAGTCACCATATGGATTAGCCCAAATTAAAATTTGTTTACTGCATCAAATCAAGCATGCCAACTTTTGTGAGAAGTGCCATGAGATCTTCAATCACCACTGTAAATGAAGAACTCAGCTTAACATCTCACCCAAAAAGCAGAACCTCCCACAGTATTTGCTCAGTTATTGATTCAGAGGGAAGAGCATGCCGACTTAAAGTCAACAGCTGCTGGGTTTGTTTGGAGGTCTGGAGATGCTGAGGTTTTGTATTTTGATTATTTGAATAACTATTTGGGTAAGAAAGTCAAAAGTTGTTTGAAATGAGACAAACCAAGAGGCATTAATAAATGATCTGTTGTATGATACTTGTGCTCAACCCAACCCTCTTGTCTATTCTCAGATGTTGGTTTTGAATACCATTGCAGTAAAGCAACACAGTACATCTCAACAAAGTCAGAAGAGTTGTCTCAGAAAACTTGCTGGTTTGAAGTAAAAAATTATCCTAAGTAATAATTGAATTTTACAGATCACACATATTATCAATGAGCTAATTACAAACCTGTTCATAAACTGGTGGTTATAGAGTAAGGTGTGATGTGGTCCTTGTAGCAGAGGGTCAGTTCATATGCCATGATAGACAACATGATGCTGATCTGACCAGAGCTGTGAAAATTTATCAATTTATATTGTTCACCAAAACTGCAATCCATGTTTGCCGGTAAAAATGGATGTTTTCATGGCCAAAATAACCGAATTCTGTCCCATCTGGGTAAAGTAGGATTAGCTCCAGGCAAAAATTCACCATTTCTCATGCTCAAAATAACTTTCAAAATAGAAGTCTCCTATTTGCTAATAAACACATTTCATGTTTTTGTTTTGACAAATTGACAATGAGATTTCCCCCCGCCCCATTTTTTCTAGATGATCATTTTTACTTCTTAGAGACTGAAACCTCTCTCCCACCAAACAAAATGTCAAAATGTCCATCTAGTCTATCCTACCAATGCATACTTGGAGGCCCAAGGATGTTGCTGCTGCAAACATAATTATTAAGGACCATATTCTGTCATCTGTAGTCACAGTGAGTAACACTTTCTGCTATGCACAGTCCCATAGAAATCAAATGTGAGTTAGGATAGTGCAATCTGGCCCTAATTTATTAATTACTATTGATTGTTATTAAACTCCCACGTATCTCTTGAATAATGTCAGTAATATTAGCCTCCTTATTCTCCTCTTCTTCAATTTATCTATGGTACCAAAGATATGAGTCCACATTTTGAGTTCAGTTACCATGGGGTAAATCCAGTTTAACACTTAAAATTGGATGGACTTTACTGTGAGTTTACATTGGCGAATCTGGCCCATGATATTCTTCCCTATTTTAAATTAGATGGGTTATACCATTTTTAACATTTATGGATCCAAAATAACTCCATTGAAGTCAAGATACAGCAATAGAACAAGCAGTGAAAATGCACCAGATTTATACTTTTGTAACAGATCAGAATTTGACCCTCTGTCTGCTAGATAAGGGCCTGAATCAACTTCCACTGAATGGGACCCTAAACGTTTTAGGGCAAATTCTGCTCTCGGTTGCATCAGAATTAATCTAGAGTAGCACTTCATCAAGAATTTAACTGAGAGCAAAATTTAGCCATCTATTTTCATTCAGCGTGGGAGGGTTTCTTACTTTGTCTCTGTGATTTTCCTGTCAGTGTCTGATGTTATCCTTTGTTAGACTTGCTTTGAACCTCTCCTAAAGATAAATGGCCAGATCCTCAGACCTGTAAAACTGGCATAGTTCCACTGAAGTCAATGGAGCAACTCCAATTTATACTAGCCAAGGATTTGGCCCTTACCTTAAGATGCACGTTTATGAAGGTCAGGTATCATAACTGGCAGTCTATTATTCCTTCTATCACTTTTGGTTTTAGTTGCCCAGATTTTAGTAAGTAAGTCATAAATAATAAACAAAATGTTAAGGGGCACTTTCAGTGTTGGTTTGTTCAGAATTTGATTGTGTTTTTTTCCTTATGTCCGACAGTAGAGTCCCTGTGAGTCTTATTTTTTTAAATAAATACTTTTTTATATTTTATCTGTAAAAAAATATATATATTGCTGGTGCTCCAGAGCACACGAGCAATGCTACAATAACAAACAATTGGGCAAACACAAATATTCAGGAGAAAATCTTCAATAATCAGCTAATGAGATTCTTTATTGTAATACACCAGTGAATACAGCCAAAGTAGTTGCAAGCCACCCTGCAATTAAACACCACCGTGCATAGACCAGAATTAATGTGTAGCCCTACAATAATAAATTAGTAGGTGTACCTGTGTTGAAAGGAAGTCTTTCTTTTTCTTTTCTTTTCTTTTCAAATTGAAAAAAAAATAGATACCAATTTCAACCTTCCTAGGTGTTACTATAAGCAACATTTAATAGAAAAGGTCAGGGGTGAGGAAAGCTGATTCTTGGTCTCATCTGCCTGTTTGTCTGGATCTGATCATGTCAGGTGCTGAGCAGCCACTGAAGCTGCCACTGAGCCCCATACAGGATGAGCCTCTTTTCCTTTGCTGTAGTATGCATGGCAAATATTTTTCACTCTCCCCCTATGGCTCTCACAACAGTATTAGCAGCATCTGTTTACGTGCACAATAAATAATCAGCAACTGCTGAGTTGAGGGTATATGGACACATACCCAAAGTTTCTATCTTTTCTCCTTGCATTTGATGTTTATAATGTTAGAAGGCTGATATGATCCGATTAATCTTATGCAGGATACCAGACGTACAGACAGTTTAGTTTTAATTTACTAGGTTATAAGCAGCTGTATTCTCTGCTCTGTTTGTAGCATTTGGCACCCATAAATTATTCGGTAGCAATTATCCCTTAAAATGTAATGAATGCTTGTTTTCCTGTGTCCTGAATTCAGCACAATGCTATAGCTGAGAACAAAAGGTACATGAACAGTCTAGTCCTCTGAGGGCCTTTTCTCATAGGAAAATTATGTTTGTGCCTTTAGATTAAGTAGCTGCAATAATGAATATATATTTTGTATTCAAAAGTAAGTAAAATTAAAGAAGATAGAAGTTGCATAGGTTTGCCCTTTAATCTGCCTATGGGCCTGGTCTAAGGCCTATTGAAATCAATGGGAAGAAGCCAATTGACATCTTGAGTCTTGGATCAGGCCCTGTATTACTTTATTTGCAGGGTGGGAGGAATGGAAGAATCTCCAGTAATTGTGGCAAGAAGACATGAATAGCCCTGGCTGGAGCCAAGGCAATAACACCTTCTTTATTTGAGTGTGGGAATCACCAGCATCAACCCCAATCTTCTCCTAATTTCTAACCCCACCTTAGTGAAACCTGTTCAGAGGCCTGGAAAAAAAATGTATGTTCACATTGTGGGTGTTTTATACTTTTAAAACACCTCTTCTACTGTCTAATATTTCACTATGATTGGGAATGAAAATACAGAAATACCATTTTATGTGGACTCTCAGACCTGTATAAACCAAAAATAATAATAAAAAAATGTCCTGGAGTAAAATCTTCCCAAAATATTTCCATAGAACATTTTTCTCAGGAATCCTGACATATCCTAAACCAGATTGTGCATTATTTTAGAACCACAGATGAGTCCCTGAGGCATCAGAAAAGCTAGTTAAAACTAGACCCAGAAATACAGAAACACTCATGGGTTTCTAGCCCAAAGATGTTCAGATAAGCAATATCTGAATGTTTGGATACAAATCTGAACCTGTCATTTTGAGTTTTGCCCATCACTACCCATAATACAACCTGCCATTCCAAAAGTCACCATGGGTCATTAATCTTAATAAAAAAAAAGATTAGTTGTCACTCTGCACAAACAGCGTCATGTAGAGAAATGGCTTCAAGAAGCTAGACAGCACTTTTGCCGCACCCCGGTTTGGAGTGAAATCCTGTCCTCTTTAAAATCAATGTTTTTATTTTGTGACTGGTTTTGTGATTGGGTCAGCTTTTCTGTCTTGGTCTTCAGTGCCTTGTGTTTATAATCTCTTGTACATACCTTATATGTATGTGTACCCTTATTATGTGCCTCTGATCTCGTGCTTTACATGCTTTGGACATGCGGGCATAACTCACATATATTAAAAACCTGCCACCTTTAGAGAGGACCATTTGGCAGCAGCAGCAATACACGTAAGTATTACTAATTACTTGTAAAGCATTGTTAGCATGCATTACATATTTCTGTCCAAAAGAACAAGATCCCAGCTTCAAAGAGGAGGGGGCCTACAGTATAAAGAAAGACCTAAGACATGAGAAAAGAACAACAAGCATGAAGAGTGTGGGTAGGGACCAAAAGGAGTGAAGGTGGATTCAGCCCTTAGATAACATGGTTTACAGTAGAAAATAAGGGGTAAGAACTTGTAGCAACTTGGATTTCTTGTGTTTTGTGTTTGTTCCTTTTTCTTTATTTAAAATAATGATCATTTCATAGGGAAGAGCAAACAGCAGCAAAAATAGTGTCTTTTTGTACAAATACAAAAGTGAATTTAATGCAATCTTATTTGTGACCAATTTCATGTTCACTTTCTATGAATTTTGAGAACTTGATCTTTACTAGTGCAACTACTCACAAAAAAGTGAAGTTTTAGCCTGAATGGTGGAATATCCACTCAAAATAAATTCAGTGTTGCAAAATTTGCAATTCATCTAGTGCTGGTCAGGAGTCTAAATCATGTGGTATTATTTCTCTTCCTTAATTGTATGACTTATGTAACTAACAAAATCATAGACCCATAGACTATAAGGTCAGAAGGGTCCATCATGATCATCTAGTCTGACCTCCTGCACATTGCAGGCCACAGACCCTCACCCACTCCTGAAATAGACCCCTAACCTCTGGCTGAGTTACTGAAGTCCTCAAATCATGGGTTAAAGTCTTTAAATTACAGATAATTCACCCATTGTATACACTGTACCTCAAGTGTTAATGTCACAGCTGTGAGTGTTACAGTGAAATATACAATTGGAATAAAGACTATGTAGTTTGATACATAACTCATCCAATAGAGAACAGAAAAAAATACCACCTGACTTATGTAAGGAAACAAAATGACACATGACTCATGTAAGGAAATAGGATTCCTTGTGTTGGATTGGGATGCAGGATTGGAGCCAGGACTTGCAAATAAGGAAATGGTGATGGTGGTTGGAGGAGGTTACATGAGTAGGGTTCCTTCAGTGATCAAGTGACTACAGATGGGAAAGTATCTGCCTGGATAATGTGTTAGAACACACTAAACTCATACTGCTACCACTATCCTGAATGATTTGACAGACTTTTCAAATGGAAAAATGAAATGGAGCATATTGAGCCTAAAATCCCAAACAGGAGAAAAGGTCGTCCCTTAAGCATTCTATGGACTATACCAAAATCCAAGAAGACAACCTTGAATTAGCCTCTCCAAGGAGTGGTAAGACTTTACTTCCACAGAGGAAAGAAAAAGGCATATACATGTGTGTGCCAAAGCTATCAGCAAACTCAGAGTAGAAAGATGGCTCTTTGTCTCCAAAAGCAACAAGTGAAAAATGTCACGCCTTGTGGTTTCTTGAGGTTAGAGAAAATAGCAGAGAGAAACAACTGGAATATACCAAGAGGAAAAATATGCACTACTAACATTTCAAGTATGTATCCATAATTACATATAACTGTTAAGGGTTGATGCTGGGAGCTGGCGTGCACTGTGCTGCCTGTGAGGCAAAGTCAGTGGCGTTTGAGGGTGCTCAACACCTCTCTGGCGATGCTCAGCGCCTTGCATGATCAGACACTTAGTTTCTGGGTTTTGATTGTTTTAACTCTCTTCTTTTTTCTACCCTAAAGATGCTGGTTGCCTGAAAATGAGCTGTGTTTGATGTAGTTGTGGAGATTATATGAAGATCAAAGAACCCCTATGGTAAAAAAAGGTATGTACTAATAATTATCTACAGAGCTTTCCTGGCCCCTTTGCTGAGGTGCTTGGGGCCTTGCTAAACAACTGAAAACACACTACAATTAAAATCACTATCCCTACCACTACTTTGAACACTGTTGCTAGGTGAAC
Organism: Macrochelys suwanniensis; assembly: GCA_033296515.1. Taxonomy (NCBI): domain Eukaryota; kingdom Metazoa; phylum Chordata; order Testudines; family Chelydridae; genus Macrochelys; species Macrochelys suwanniensis. The sequence continues at coordinate 35,853,890 of CM065781.1, read as the reverse complement.
TTCAGAAAGTTGGGCATAGATGAACACTTCAAAGCTGGAATGCTTGTCCAGAGTTTATTGGAACCAGCTGACATAAAAAAAAATTGGAAAGGAAATCTCAGGATAAGCTTATTCATGAGATTTCTAATATTTTCCACTTTGGGGCTGGTTTGAAAATGGCCTGTAAGCACAGGAAATACAACTTTTCTCGTGGTTTATCAGCATTTGTTGTTCTGGTCCCAGGTGGAGCCTTCCAGTACAGAAGCAGCTGCAAAAAGAAAGAAAAAACATTAATGTGGCCCATTTAATCGGGCCCAAATCAAATCCTAAAATCCAAGTACCCACCAAACTCTGAGGTGGAGAAATTGGAATCTGAATCCAGAACCGGATCCAAATTTCACACCTACAGCTAAGATGTAGACATCCTGAACTTTAGGTGTTCCGAATCCAGATTTAAATGTTGAGGCTGGAGCCATTCTTTAACTTTTCCTGAACAGGTTTGCTCATACCTTATGGACTGCTAGGTGGGTCGTCAGCAGTGAGGATTGTGAACCTAGGCCCTGTAGTTCTTAAAATGTGAGCCTCTGCTGCTTGAGGTAAAAGATGCAATCCTATTAGGCAAGGCTGCAGCAGGCTCAATACATTGTCCAGCCACCACTAGATAGGACTAGAAAGCCATACTGAGTGGGTGTGGGTTACACTTTCATAAAACTCTTTCCTGTAGGATACAGGGAATGGATGACCCACAGGGCCTATGTTTGCTATGTCTCAAATCCTTCCTGCTATTTGGTGTATTTTACAAAGGCAGAGGCTTGTATTATTCAGGGCTTGTCTACACTGTGGGTAATGCACACTACAGGGGTCTGATTTCTAAAGTGGATTAACATGTTGTACATTAATTGGTCTGTCTAGACCATGCTGGTACATGCTAACATTTCCCTAGTGCACTTTAACGTAGTGCTGTTTGAAACATTTGGGAGCTTTTAGTTCACACCAGCAGAGTCTACAGGGACCAATTAACGTACAACACATTAGTGTACTTTAGAAATCACACCTTTTGAAGTGTGCATTCCCCCACCATGTAGACAAGCCCTAAGTGAGAAAAAAAACTAGTGTGTGTGAACTCGGATATTTTTAAACTCAGTTTGTCAGGTTTCCACAGTTACAGCTAGAGTTATCTGGATGTTTATTGTTTGATTTTCCTTTTAATTCCATCCCACTGTGCTGTAAAATGCTGGTTGTTTCCTGTGAGGACCTTGGCAGGTTCAGTACAAATACAAGCCTCAGACCTGGCCTTTGTTAAAGAAACTGAAGAGAATATTTCCTCTCCTAGATATCAGGCTCCTCCACGTAAGGGATTTTATTACCAACCTCTTCCTTCTAAGTCAACCTTTTCCTTCTCTTATTCTATCCTGTCCCCTCCTTTCCTGCATACAGTGTGGGGTATGCAGTCCCCTCTTGACTGCAGCAGAAATCCTGTGATAAATACTACTTCTGTGGCTGTCACTTTAGAGCCATCTCTGGTGCTCTATGCCAATATGTAACTACAATCTGAATAAAATTTGTCATTCTTAACACTTGCATAACACTTTATGGGTTCAAGGCACCATACAAATGTTAATTTATAACACCTCACACTTCAAAGTGCACTACAGATTCAGACTAAATCATGAAATTCTTACTCAAAACTCCAGCTGGGAGACATCCTCACTCAGTTTATTTTCCTAATGTTTCAGGCTTTGGCTTTAATGCAGCCCACCTCTGTGGTAGGAAGGCAGCAGCTATTTGAACAACTGTACACAGCACATGAACTGTATAAGACTTGGTGGGACCAAGATGTTTTACTCAAGGATAACTGGGCAAACTCTACTATACCAAGTGCCCTGTGGGATCTATAGTGTCCAACAGACCAGGGAAGTCCACAGTTTTAAAGCTTTTGTATGTGACACTTGTACATAATACATTGACTGGAGCTCAGTTTGGATCCTGTTGTGAAATCTTTGCACACTCAAAACTCCCAGTGCATTCAATGGCAGATTATCTAGTAACTGAATTTCTGAACCTTTTTCTGATGCATTTGGCCCTCACCATTGAACTAGCTGGACGACAAGTCTGAACCAGTATGGTCATTCCTGGGTTTCCTATGAATGCAGGATCACACCGTGTCTCTGGGTTTAACCTCTGGGTTCAAGGGTCTAACTAGACCACTATTAAACCATATTTCTTCAATGAGCTTCTAGCAGCCTCTTATGAAGTGGGTATATGGAAATCAATAGAAATAAATAAGAGTGATGAAGATCTTCCAATGCACAGAGGGCAGACTGACCCAAGCCTCAAGTCATCGTGTTTGTGGGTTAAGCACTGTCTGATAATGCAAACAAGTTCAGGCTGGAAAACAATTCCCTTTCATTTTAATGATGTATCAGAAAATTAAATAATCTAACCACAATACTAGCAGCAGCATTAATTTACAGACGGCAGGGTGTGAATTATAGGACAATTACAAGATGCACAATATGAGTGGGTAATGGGAATAGTATTAAGTCACAAAGATTTAAAGATTTTTTTAAAAAATTTTATGTATGGGCCGCTGCCATTTACATCCTACTCTACCTGGGAATTTGGTCTCTATGATATATGGTAGCTATTAAATTGTAGATAGGAGGGCTATACTCTGATCCCTGTAGAGTCACTAATTGAGTTTTTTTCTATATTAATGGATAAATGTTGAATATAGCTACTGAAACTAAAAAAGATCTACAGTCCTCCATACCACGACCACACACACAGACACATCAGAACAAATTTAGCATTCATTCAGCCTCTTATGGTCCCCATCCTCCAGGTAACATTTCAACTACTTTTCTAAATGATGACAAATGCAGGAAGCCAAGATATCCAGAGAATGGAATTATTTTCTCAAAGTTAATTCCTTCACAGAATCACCACCTTAAAGGTTGCTGTCAAAGGCAACTGGATTGAATTATGCTACCTACTGAGAGGGAGAAAGTAGAGGAAGATGTGTGAAAAGATGTGATGGAATCTCTAAGCATTTTTTTCCGCAGAGTTACAGTGGGTTTAGAAATTTCCAGCAAGCAGCTTCTTTGTGTTTTGCTGTGCAGTATTATGTACTGGACAATGTTTTATTTATTAATTATTATTATTATTATTTATGTAACATGACTAGGCTTCAGAGTTCAGGTTCCGTTTGGATAGACATCATACATTTGAGATACTTTGCTGAACGTCTTGGGTCACTGAAACTGGGCCAACAGTTATATGGAACTGCCACAGAAACAGCCTCATGTTATTTCAGACATTTCATCTCTGATCCCTACTGTAACCCAGAAGTTCCGAGGAAGCAATGAATGTAAAGTAATGGGCAACAACAAATAAGGAAAGGCTTCCAGTATTCAAGGCGACTGAGTTTGTTGTGAAAGTTCTGGGCGGGATCAATGGACTTTTACTTTATCTCAATCATTTTGTGCATTACCTGTGAAATTCCCCCCACTCAGAGAACCAGTATTAGGCCTATGTGTCATTTAAATCCCACTAAAGGCCTCACCATAGGGCTTATGTGGCATTTAAGAGGTGCATCGGCTTTCTGCTGGGTCTCTTCATGGAGTGACATTCACCCTACTGGCTTATATTCTACCCTCAATTATGCTGGTGTAAATTCGAGGAAATTCACTGACTTCAGATGAATCACTCCAGAATTACAGCTGTGTATTTCACAACAAAACTGGACTGGAAAACTATCCAAATTTTACCTGGATCACAAGTGATAACGAACTTAGTGGATCTCCATCTAATCCTTTGTGAATGAACCCCACTCATATATACGTCTGACAAGACTCTCTGCCTTTTCTCAGGAGAGGCCAAGAACAAGAACAGCATGGAATATTTCAGGTCAGGACTGAGGTTGTAGCACTCTGCCTCGCTGAAGCCTCTGACGTCTTCCCCTCCATTTTATGGATATACAGAGTAAAGGCTAGGTCTTCTGAACTGTGTGATACAGTGGGAAGAAAAATAAGTGACTGGAAATAAATACTTGGTTTGCACTGGCAAGCACTGCATTCACTCTGCTTTCACCTTCCTGACATATCAGTTTGCCTCAAATATAGTTTTTACCATCTTTGCTACCCATGGCACATGTGGGGAGGAATGTCAGGATACTTGCATGTGACCATTATTTGGTAACTGTTTTTTCTGGTATTCACCTTTCAGTGCAGAGGATTCCTTAGTCTGACCAACCAAAACCATTGCAGAAGGGGAGAGGAGGGGAAATAAAAGGAAATACTATTTTTAAGGCAAAGACCTCACCAAGAATAAATGAACTATTCTTTCCATGCTGAGAGACAGAAAAAGTGACTTGATGAAAAAGACCTTGTGCAAATATATTTACTGTATTTCAGACATGAAAACACAGGATGGGGAAAAACAGCTTTCAGTAATAAATATTGTCTAATTATCCCAAGGGTGACATAAACACAGAAATGTTTATAAATCTCTTTACATGATGCTATTTTCCAGTATGATTATGAGCACTAGAGATTATTAAGATCAAATGTTGCAACTGATTTTAAAAGAACAGTCATTTGCTTTTGTTCTCAGTCCAAATTTAGCATCCTTTCATGTTCTTGATAATTAGAGTCTGCTCAAATTACAGACTGTCTTTCGGCAGCTTGTCACTTTCTGGTGTTAGCTCAAGAGAGACAGACAGATATCTGTTCTTGACTACTCTGGTATAAAGTTCTGATGATAGACAAGGTGGGGGAGGTAATATCTTTTATTGGACTAACTTCTATTGGTGAGAGAGACAACCTTTCGATCTTATAGACTCATAGACTCATAGACTTTAAGGTCAGAAGGGACCATTATGATCATCTAGTCTGACCTCCTGCACAATGCAGGCCACAGAATCTCACCCACCCACTCCTGGAATAATCCTCTCACCTATGTCTCAGCTATTGAAGTCCTCAAATCATGGTTTAAAGACTTCAAGATGCAGAGAATCCTCCAGTAAGTGACCCGTGCCCCATGCTGCAGAGGAAGGCAAAAAACCTCCAGGGCCTCTGCCAATCTACCCTGGAGGAAAATTCCTTCCCGACCCCAAATATGGCGATCAGCTGAACCCCGAGCATGTGGGCAAGACTCACCAGCCAGACACCCAGGAAAAAGTTCTCTGTAGTAACTTCTAACATCCCATCATTGACCATTGGTCCTATTTACCACTGAAGGCAATTAATTGACCCTTGACTAAGATCATGTTATCAACAGATGGCTCAGGGATTGGTGCTACAAGGAGGGCTTTGGGATGTATGGCCACTGGGAGGCATTCATGGACAGAGGACTGTTCTCTCGGGATGGACTTCACCTGAGTAGGGAAGGAAATAGACTTCTAGGATGGAGGCTGGCACAACTGATCAAGAGAGCTTTAAACTAGGAATGTGGGGGAGACGGTTGGGAGATGTCCAGGTAATCTCCACGCTGGATTTTAACATTGAGAGGGAAGACAACCAAGTAAGAGAGGATATAGCCGGGGGTAGGAGAATGGACATAAGGAGGAAGGGCAGAGTGGATACTAGTCAAATAGGTCATACTGGCAGTACAATGTCCATACCAAATTGGGTAAGGAATGTGAGTGAGGCCAAACAGCAAAAATTAAGATGTTTGTACACCAATGCGAGGAGCCTAGGTAACAAAATGGAGGAATTAGAGCTACTGGTCCAGGAAGTGAAACCAGATATCATAGGAATAACCGAAACATGGTGGAATAGCAGTCATGACTGGAGTACAGGTATTGAAGGGTATGTGCTGTTTAGGAAAGATAGAAATAAAGGTAAAGGGGGGGGTGTATATCAATGATGGGGGTAGACTGTAAAGAAATAAAAAGTGATGGAATGGATAAGACAGAGTCTGTCTGGGCAAAAATCACATTGGGGAAGAAAACTACTAGAGCCTCCCCTGGGATAGTGCTTGGGGTGTGCTATAGACCACCGGGATCTAATTTGGATATGGATAGAGACCTCTTTAATGTTTTTAAGGAAGTAAATACTAATGGGAACTGTGTGATCATGGGAGACTTCAACTTCCCAGATATAGATTGGAGAACAAGTGCTAGTAATAATAATAGGGCTCAGATTTTCCTAGATGTGATAGCTGATGAATTCCTTCATCAGGTAGTTGCTGAACCAACAAGGGGGGATGCCATTTTAGATTTGGTTTTGGTGAGTAGTGAGGACCTCATTGAAGAAATGGTTGTAGGGGACAACCTTGGCTCGAGTGATCATGAGCTAATTCAGTTCAAACTAAATGGAAGGATAAACAAAAATAAATCTGAGACTAGGGTTTTTGATTTCAAAAGGGCTAACTTTAATAAATTAAGGAAATTAGTTAGGGAAGTGGATTGGACTAAAGAATTTATGGACCTAAAGGCGGAGGAGGCCTGGGATTATTTCAAGTTAAAGTTGCAGAAGCTATCAGAAGCCTGTATCCCAAGAAAGGGGAAACAATTCATAGGCAGGGGTTTTAGACCAAGCTGGATGAGCAAGCATCTCAGAGAGGTGATTAAGAAAAAACAGAAAGCATACAAGGAGTGGAAGATGGGAGGGATCAGCAAAGAAACCTACCTTATTGAGGTCAGAGCATGTAGGGATAAAGTGAGACAGGCTAAAAGTCATGTAGAATTGGACCTTGCAAAGGGAATTAAAACCAATAGTAAAAAGTTTTATAGCCATATAAATAGGAAGAAAACAAAGAAAGAAGAAGTGGGACCGCTAAACACTGAGGATGGAGTGGAGGTTAAGGATAATCTAGGCATGGCTCAATATCTAAACAAATACTTTGCCTCAGTCTTTAATGAGGCTAATGAGGAGCTTAGGAATAGTGGCAGCATGACAAATGGGAATAAGGATGTGGGGGTAGATATTACCATATCCGAGGTAGAAGCCAAACTTGAACAGCTTAATGAGAGTAAATCAGGCGGCCCAGATAATCTTCATCCAAGAATATTAAAGGAACTGGCACATGAAATTGCAAGCCCATTAGCAAAAATTTTTAATGAATCTCTAAACTCAGGGGTTGTACCGTTTGACTGGAGAATAGCTAATATAGTTCCTATTTTTAAGAAAGGGAAAAAACGTGACCCGGGTAACTACAGGCCTGTTAGTTTGACATCTGTAGTATGCAAGGTCTTGGAAAAATTTTTGAAGGAGAAAGTAGTTAAGGACCTTGAGGTCAATGGCAATTGGGACAAATTACAACATGGTTTTACAAAAGGTAGATCGTGCCAAACCAACTTGATCTCCTTCTTTGAGAAAGTAACAGATTTTTTAGATAAAGGAAACGCAGTGGATCTAATCTACCTCGATTTCAGTACACAGAGCTCTTCTTCAAGTCAACATTATATATAAATTCTGATGTCAGTTACCATAGTGAGTATCCAGAGTAACTTCACTTGTGTCCATTTACTCCACTTCTGTCTGGATATAGCCTAGGATAACTGAGACCAGAGTCTGGCCCTCAGTGTGCAAAGTTGCTTAATAGGTAGAGATCTTGGAAGGAACGAGTTTTTGTCTTCAATAGCTAATGAGGAAATTAAAGGAATTTATTTAACCCTTTGTAGTTGCTGTTTTGAAAACAAACTCAGTGTTATAATATTGTTGTCTTCTCATAAATCATTTGCTGATGTCATCTTTGGTTAAAATCTAAAGGCACAACCAGCTCCTAAACATTAATTGAAGCCCGGAGTGATTTCCAGACATTAACTAACACCACTGCTGCTCATTAGAACTAGTGATGAGCAAACCTCTAAAGGCACCTCAGAACAGTGATGGGCCCATGCTGTAATACCTAGATCCAAATCCCCTCAGTTCTGGGAAAGGTACTTATATAGATGCAAACTTCTTAGCATGGGCTAACAATCATGTTCAAACTACACTGACACCTTGGGTCTGTAAAATTATATTGAGAGTTTTCACAATGACAGGCTTCACATGAGAATTCTGGCAACTCCAACACCTGTCTGCATGGAAACACCACAAGAATGGACTTTTTCCAAGTATTTCACAGTATTTCCAGCCAAAGTATCTCCTTGCTGGCAATCCAGAGGGTTCAAATTTCATCAAACTCTGTGGGTATTTGCAGGGAGGGGACAAGGGGGTTTCCTAGTTAGTGATTTTATTCATGTTAAATTGCGATTCCTACAGAGGACAGCTCGCTTACTTACCAGATCAGAGATTGTGGGTCACCAGTGTGGTTAGATATTAAGCTGTGTGTGTTTGTGTTCTCCCTGTGTGCTGCCCCAGCTCTGCACAGATAGCCATCACAGCAGACCTTGAGCAAACCTTCCAATGAATACAAGATCCGTTAAGGTATGAAGGCACAAGGCCAGGTTTATTGTTGACAAAGCACAGTAATAGCACCTGGTTGACTCTGCAAGGATACTAAGGGCTAGTCTACACTTACCTGCAGCGTCGGAGGCGTCGGATCGATCTTCTGGGTTCGATTTATCGCGTCTTGTCTAGACGCGATAAATCGAACCAGGAAGTGCTCCCCCGTCGATGCTTGTAATCCTGCTCGCCGCGAGGAGTAAGCGCTGTCGATGGGGGAGACTGCGCGCCGCCGTGTGGACCAGGGGTAAGTACTTTAAAGTTTGAAATAAGATACTTCGACTTCAGCTACGTTATTCACGTAGCTGAAGTTGCGTATCTTATTTCGAACTTGTGGGGTAGTGTAGACCAGCCCTAAGACATGTATGCCCGTGACAATGGATACAGCTCAGTGAATGGTGGGATTTTCCATTCCCCCTCAGCTAGACAAAGATACTCCCTCTGAGATACCTCTTTATATCCTGATACAAAAAAGTTAGTACTGCCTCTGACATAGTTAATCACTGCCCTGTGACGTGGCTAGTTATCACCTTGTACATCTTGGTTCAATCAAAACATCTCTGTTACGTACTTTTATCCTGACCATATCTTTTAGGAGGGTTCAGTGTGTTCCTGTTATCCTTGGGGAATGTTTTTGTACTATCCTTGATATCGGGGTTTTCTGATACCACTTGATATCGGGATGTGTTTGCGTAAGAACTCTGTGGCTAGCATTTCTTAGGAATGTGTATGTCTGCAATATCACTCCTGTTCCTGCCAAATTCTGTGAGCAGGTCCTGCCTCATACCAGGCCTCTAATACAAGGGCTTATGTCTCAGGCTCTCTTCCTACTACAACGATGATAAGGAGGAGGAGGACTAACACTATAATGATGAGGATAATGAATAACACTTTGGGTTTTTCTGCAAGGCGTGGTGGGAGGACTACACATATATGTATTCTGTATTGGTCTCTTTCCCCTTGACCAGATTGCATTGTATGTATTGTATAGTTGGCTAATAAAACTAAAGAACATTATGTAGTCTCTATGGTGCTCCATGGAGACCTCTTCTATTGATAATCTCTCTAATGCAGTCAATCTTGTGGTCTGAACTCTCACAGATTAAAGTGGGTGTAAACTCTTTCATCTTGGGGTGGGCAATTGGTTAAAATAAACCATAACTATAAATAAGGCTACAAGAGACAGAACAATATTTCTCCATGTGGCCTCTGTCATTGTTGCCTGAAGTGGTAGTTGAGCTTCCATTCAATTCTTGGCCTCTCTACTGAGCCTGTTGAGAAGGCTACACAATATAGATGATGGTTTTAGAGAGGTAGAAATGTGCATTACTAGGGCAGCTAGGAACTGGAGTGAGGCCACCAGTTCTTTTCATGACAGGCTGTCAGATGAAAACAACTTTCAGCTCCAACTCATGTCAGATTTCCAATAGTGACCTTGAGATTAAAGGTTCAAATATCTTCAAGGGCACATACATGAGGGTGCGCTGAACACAACTGGACCAGATTTTGAAAGTTAAAGCTGACTTGGATCATAGTATGATACAAAATGAATCCTACAGGTTCTATATTGTCCAGTTGGATATATGTAATGTAAACTGCTAAAACTCAGTCAAAGCAAAAATTATAGAATGGGTTTTTGTAAGCTTAGATAAGATATGCAAAGTAAACAGTGCCAGGAATGTACCATTTTAGCAGCAATAGAAGTTGTCTGAATAAGAATTTGACAGACCCTAAAATGCTCCATCTTTGCTAAAACTCATCTCAGAGATAATACGGCTTCAAAGTCCATACAGGGTACATGCAGGAGGCCCGTTCTTCAGCCCTCATCTGTACCCACTCATTGCCTTTTATATTTTAGAAACAAGGCACAAGGAGGTGGGGAGATTAAAATCCCTCTAGCTGGCAAAACACAAGGCCTGCCTGCTGGTGATCTCTGGCTTTAGCAGCCTTCCTGTGTGGAGGAATATCCCTCCCTATTAGGCTCCATACAAAATCATGCCCCCCACTGTTCTGTGTATGGGAGAAAGGTCTCTCTTGTAGGTCAAGCATCCAGAAGGATTAGTATTTCCCCAACCCTTTCATCGTCTTAATTGTCTCTGCTTTGATGTATCTGCTGTTGCCAGGGAGAGTTGGCTGGACATTGGAGATTCATAGTTTAGAACAAAGGACACTTCATTTAAGTTTCATATGTGTAAGTCCTTATAGATAAACAGTCCTGAGATATCATCAGAACTAACATCAACAGTCACTGACATGGACCAGAAAATCCCCCCAAAAAGCTTCTCTATTCAGTCTGATCAGAGTGAAATAGCAATGGTAGGAATTTCATAGTGAATCTATTATTTCTACCCAGTGCTAGGCACAGAGACAAAATGGTATGTATATATAGGTCATGGCAATTTAAAAAGGAAATGCTTTTTACAGAGGGGAGTTTGATCGTGTGTCCACCCCACGTTCACCCTGAAGCGGTTAATGGAGGCCAGATGGGCCAATTAATCAATTAGGCCGCAGGCTGGGAGAATTAAGGCTGAGAAGAAAGCCCTACTTAGGGGAAGCTCACCTGTGTGGGAACAAGCACGGCATCTACAGAGCCAAGGAACTAATAGTAGTGGGGGACAGGCTAAAGCACTACTAAAGGAAAGAGAAAATAGTTTTCAATTTTGAATGGCTGCAGAGTAGTCTTAAAACAATTAGACCCTGGGTGAAATGGACCATTTACTAGTACAAGACAGGGACTGGGTTCCACCAGATGCTTTTATTTGGACCAGTGAAACCTAACGGGCCTGAATGTGCAACACTTACTCACACAAAGAATCCTATTGAATTCAGTGGCACTACTCTCATGGCTGAGTGCTCATTAACATGAGTAAAGATTCTACAACTGAGCCCTTAATAAGAGAGTGAGATCATCTCAGTGGATGATGGAATTTTATTTCATTTTCTCACGGTAAGTGAATGTAGTGCTCTTGGAAATAAGAAGCTAATTGTGCCAGTTCATTAGGATAGGTGTGGCAGGCTCTCTGGCACAGCTTTGTGCGACCCATTTACTATTGCAATCCAGCCCCCCTTCTACAGTTCTGCCAATGTACCTCTGGCCTGTGCAACCCACTACTATGACAGTCCTGTCCCAACTCCTCCAGCTCTGCCAATGACCTCAGTTTTGACCTGTACCCCTTTTCCTGCTCACCTATTATTCCACCTTGATAATGTGCAATAATCCTGGTCTGAATTACTCTGCTGGTTGGTCCTGGTCCCCTTAAATGACTCTGCCAATGCATTGCAACCCTATTCTGCCTCAGGGATGGGCTCTTTCTTCTATACTGCTCTCCCAACACACAGACCTGCAGCATGCTTTGCTTTCCCTTACCTAAGTTTCTCTGCCAATGAAGCCACATAGAAATACCAGGCCTAGGCATGTGGCAAGAGGACCCCACGCTTTTTGCATTCTACTCTCTCAGACTCCTCCTAAGGCCCTCCCTGCCCACTGGCCTACCATGCTACCTCCATATTGAAAGAAGAATTTAAAGGTTCCCACTCTTAAGTGACAAACACAATTTTAAATTCAGGGGGCTGAGGTACCTGCTCATTTCATTCTAAACATGGAGTTTAGACTCTGCCAGACCATGTACTGGTTTTGTGAATGGGCCAATAGCAAATAAAATGACTGGAAAAATACCATTGTCACAATTTTCATTCAGGATTCTGAGAAGGCAAATAAAAACCTAGTAGATGAGCCCAGTAACCATCATAAGCTCTAGACGAAGGCATTTTCAATGATATCTCACCAGTTTACTAACACTGAGCCTCTGCTGGGCTCAAAAATCCCAGTAGGAGAAAAATAAATAGTTGAGCTTTGTTACTTTTCTGTGTGTTTGCACTACATTTAATTGATGTGATTAATCCAGATTAAGGGTGGTAATGGAGTAGACCCAAGAGGTATGAAGTATCTCTTTGGATAAGCATTGAACAATTTATATGTGTATTCCAAATTTATTCAATGTCCTTTGGGCAGGAAATGCCACAATAGTGTCAGTATTTAGGAAGGCAAAATGTTCTAGTAGATTAAGCATGAATCTGGGTACCGGGAACACCTAAATTTTCTACCAGTGTCTCACTATATCACATTGTCTAAATTCTTTAGTTCAATAATTGCAAAAGTGGTCTGTCATTTTGAGTGCTTAGCTTGAGATCCTGGCGATATCTCAGACTGGACATCAAAAATCAGAGTACATTTAAAAAAAATTGGCCTGAACTTCTCTACCCCATTTTACCATGGTGCTCAGATGTGGTGAATGTAGTATAAAAACCAAGATGGACAGAATCTCTCCATCTGTTGATGAGGACAATAATACTCAACTGCACCTTAGGGGTGTTGCAAGAAGTCATTTATTTATATCAGTGTAGCAAAGTGAATACAAGAAGTGCTGCATAATTGCTAAGTTGTTTGGAATTATTCTTGGTTTCAGGCAGGAATATGGCAAGAAAGGTTTTTCCCATAGCAAAGTTCCAGAAAATCAGTTTCAAAGCTCAATGGAGTAGATCAGGGATCAGCAGCCTTTGGCACGTGGTAAGCCCCCTTGTGGGCCTGGCCGGTTTGTTTACCTGCTCTGCCCTTAGATTCAGCCGATCGCAGCTCCCACTGGCTGCAGTTCACCACTCCAAGCCAATGGGGGCTGCTGGAAGTGGTGTGGGCCGAGGGATGTGCTGACCGCCACTTCCCACAGCCCCCATTGGCCTGGAGTGGCAAACCACGGCCAGTAGGAGCTGTGATTGGCCGAACCTGCGGACGCGGCGGGTAAACAAACCGGCCCGGCCCACCAGGGGGCTTACCCTGGCGGGCCGCGGGCCAAAGGTTGCGGATCCTTGGAGTAGATAGTGCTCTTAATGTTATCTAGTGTGATATTCCACATCTTGCAATTGAACTTTATTTTGTTCTGTGTCCTTCATACATAGAAACCCCAAACAATTTAAAGAATCAAATAATAAACCAGAACAGAAGGAGAGACACATTAAGAGCCTTAAGAAAAGGAGAGAGACATTTTCATATGAAATTTGAATTAAGGAAATCATCAGTTGATGAAGCAGAAATAGGAAGGTTGTTCTAGCTGGCAAAAGTTTCAGAGGAGAAGGATTTCTGACCAAGAGTGGTGACACAGTGTGAGGTAATAGAGTTGGGGCAGTCCTATGTGAGAAGAGCATTAGGCCACTTTCTGATCTCAGTATCACCGCTGTAAATCCAGAGCAACTGAGGGTATGTCTACCCTGGCAAGTTTCTTTGCCACAAGTGATACCACTTTTATTAAAACGGTGGAATTAAACCGCTGTTGCATGTCCACACTGTGCTCCATATCCACCTTAGCAGCTCTTGCAATGGCAAAGACAGCAATGCATTGTGGTAGCTATCCCACTGTGCAACTGGTTGCAGGGTGCTTTGGGAAGGGTTTGCAATGCCTCATGGGGCAGGTGCAACATCACATGATGCAAATTTCCCAATCCCATTGTTACATGGGCATCCTACTACATTGCCAGATGCTTTTCAATTGAAGTGGGGGGGAAGGGGATCAGTGTGTGATAGGGAGTGTGTGTGTATGGAGGGGAGGAGACAGAGTGTGTGTCAGCATGCTGTCTTGTAAATTCAGACACCAGCAGTAAACAACAAGTCCTGAGGGAGGGGGAGGGGGAAACCCCAACATCAGCCCCCGCCTCCCTCCCTGGGCTCTCTGCACAGCACTCTCTCTCTCTCTGTCTGACACACACATGTCCACAGACACCTGCCTCTGTGTTCAACAGCATGAGCATTCCACATTTGGTTTGCTTTGTGTCCTGGAGCAGATCAACACAGCACACAAGGGCTGTCAGAAATGGTGCTTTGAAAGGGGTGGGGTGCATGTCTCCAGAGCAGCTGAGTTCAAAACAATGAGCAGAGCGATCACCTGAGGCATTATGGGACAGCTCCAGAGGCCAATTACAGCGCAGAAAGCAATCAAGTGTCTACACTGGCAACAGAGCCCTGGAGCCTCTGTGCAAATAGCCTTATGACTCTCATCAAGGAGGTTTTTTGCAGCATTGCAACTGAGGAGTTTCTGTGCACAAAGTGGTTTGGCAGTGTGTACATGTCTGCAGTTTGAGCGCAAATAGCTGCTTTACTGCACAGACACTTGCCACTGTAGACAAGACCTGAGTCAGTTGTTCGTGGCGGATTAAGTGACTTCAGATTGTGACCCCAGATATATGTGAGAGAATGTGGTAAGGCTGAGGCTTTCTGAAACAAGGGACTGTGTTGAACTAAATCTGGTAATGGATGGGAAAAAAGTGAAGTTATTTGACAACGTGGGGTGTGAGCACACTTTTGTTTGTACAAGAAGTATTCTGAGCCTGCTGGAGTCCAGGATTTAGGGAAGCCAGGGAGCTTGGACATGGGGGGAAAAAAGTCACCAAGGTAAGATTTAATAGAGACATGGATGAGGGATTTAGCAGAGGAGGAATCAAGGTGTAGTGACATACACAGGCAGTTTTAACCTTTCAATATGAAGTACATTGCGACATAGTACATGACAACGCTATATGCAATGTCATGAGGTTGGGGTTTAAACCCCAATCACATGTCTTGGGCTGCTTAAAATCTTGTTTGAGTCTGTCACATGGGAGACAGGACATAGTGTTCTTATTTATCCCCAGTGTATGAATTGAACCCATTAATAGAGCATATAAACTATTGTTTGATGCAATGTGTCACGAAAAACAAATCCTTTTAGCCCGGGGGAATCTTTTATAGCTGGCAACTTAACTGAATTTTTGGGTAGGGATTATAGGGTTTAATGAATTTTAACGAGAAGGAATTTAGGAAACAAAACCACATTCTGGCATGAAAGCAGCAGGAGCAATGCCGGCCAAATTACATGGGTCACTCAAGAGTGACTAATTTTTCGCAGGGCCGTAAACATGTCTGCATTTGCCATGGTAAATTTAGCACAGGGACCAATTAGCATAAAGTCAGATTTTATCTTGTGGGCTATCAGCGAGGCCAGCACAATGAGGGGTATGTACTAGGTGCTGGTACTCAGGTCAGAAAGGGGGAAGCTAAGACATATGGCATAATAGTCCAGTAAGTGGACAAATTAGAACAGAAAGAAGCAGCCCAAAGGTATGAGTATTATGAGTAGTAGGTGATCCAGGTTTTAGCGGGATTTCTAGAGAGGTGCTTAGTTGGGAAAGAGCTGGTGGGGAATGGGGTTAAATGTATATTGGGAGGCCCAAGAGGAGGAGGGAAAGAAGGATTACATGTTAAAGCGCAGGCTGTATCCTCCGACTCAGATTGGGTTGGGGGTTGTTCAGGTGGCAATTAAGGATCCTTTGGCACTTTGCAGAAAGAATAAGTGATAGCCCGTTAGTTCAGACCATCATTCCCTCCTTCAGAGAAACAGGCTTTAATACCAAGGCTGTGTTGTAGTATTGCTTAGTGCATTGCATTTGCCTCACACAGCCACTGTCCAGCTAGTGTCTAACTCACTGTTTCTTAATGCTTTGGAAACACTGGGTCAGAATTGTCCAAGGTCCCTGGCATAAACCGAGGGCTGTTGAAGTGGAAAATCTGCCACTGGAAAGTGGCCACAACTCCTTTGTCAGGGGCTGTACAGTGCATAAGGGGGCAGGGCAGCCCGAAAGGTGGACAGCACCCAGAATGAGGGAGAAGAGGTTAGGGAAGTTAGGAGAGTGAGCAAATTCAATACATCCCCTCAGCAGCCTCCTGTGGGCACTTCAACATACTCCCATTTCTGCACACTCACTCACACATATAGCTACTCAATACAGTTCCACACATGCACTGAGATGCTACACACACACACACACACCCGCCAAAGCAAACCCGGTCCTCCTCCGCATTGCAGTGGCAAAGGTGGAGTTTGAAATTACAGATTTAGTGCCTCAGGGACAGTTTCTTCATTTAGGCTAGGGTACTTTGCAGTCCTGAAGTGGGAGTTGTTCATTGAAACTCCTGTAGAAAATGTCAATTTGGTCCTTGGGCTCCTTGCTATGAACTTCACGAAGAACAGCTGAATTGGATGATTGTTGCTTTTGCTAATGCTACTTTGAGACAGACTGGGCAGATTAAAAAAAAAGGTCAGTGATGAAAAAAAATCTGAAATATAATTATCAAGGAAAAATGCCTCCCGACCCAATGTTACTATCAATCATCCGCTCTTACTCTTTTGCTATAAAAGCACTGAGTTTATAATGTGTCATATTCTTCCCTTTTTGATGCACTTTAAACCATATTATTTATAAGCTGCTTAGAGATTTATTTGGCTTTCACTGCCATGGCATCTGAGCTCCATGTAAAAAGTGAGACCAGTGCACATCTATGTACTGTACAGTGCTATCGCCTTAAAATAGCAACAGCAGCCAGACCCATTGGTACCCATCTATCTTCATGCTCCCCTCCCCAATTATCTATATCATCAAGGGTCAAGGGAATGTATCACTAAACACTAGGCAATACAAAGGATGATGCATAAGGAAGTTCAGATACTTGTATAACTTTAAAGACAAGTACAAAGTACTTCATTTTGGGAAAAAATAAATGCCCAGCTACAAAATGGGAAATAACTGCCTAGGCAGGCCCTCAAGCCTGAAATCTGACAGCCTGCTAGAGGCAGATTTCCAGAAGAGGAGACCTGCTACTGATAATATCTCACTGACATCCCCCAAAGTTTCTAGCCTACGGATCATCCCAGCAGATCTCAGCACTGTGTAAGATTAAATGGGACCCAAAGACACTGCAGACTTTCTCTTTCTTTTTACTGGGGTCCTCACTAAAGCTGAAACAGCCGTCCCTGAAACAGCCGTCCGTCACAGCTGCTAAGCCAGCTGCTGCAGGCTCATCAGTCCTAGCCACTCCGCCACTGTGGGGAAGAGGCTAAGCACAATGGACAGAAACGTTCCAAGGAGGAATTTAGGAAGACAAGCCAGTATTTATCATCCTCTAGATTTTGAGTCCATTACACTAACTTGAATGAAAGTTGCATACTGACTCAGAATTCCTTCCTTCAATATATGGATGAACAAGGTGTGTGTGCGTGCGTGTATGCACATGCACAGAGTTTCTTAGCTTAAGAGAGGACAAATGGTCTTGTAATTAAGGCACTGGTTGGTAACTCAATTGCTGGCTCTGTACATTGCAGCAGGGCATTGCTGGCACATGATGGCATTGGTAGATGTGCAGGTGAACGATCCCCTGATGGTGTGGCTGATGTGATTAGGTCCTATGATGGTGTCCCTTGAATAGATATGCAGACAGAGTTGGCAACGGGGTTTGTTGCAGGGATTGGTTCCTGGGTTTGTGTTTTTGTTGTGTGGTGTGTAGTTGCTGGTGAGTATTTGCTTCAGGTTGGGGGGCTGTCTGTAAGCGAGGGCTGGCCTGCCTCCTGAAACAAAGGTCAGCTGTATTTCTTCTTATCCCTAGTGCAGTGAGAGTGAGAAATCCCAGCCCCCACTGGCTGAACTTGATAACAGAAAACACAGGCAGGAATCATTATAAGAGGCTTGTTTTTGGAGCTACAGCAAATTTGGGACTGCTAGGTTATCACTGTCCTGCTCTCTCTAGGAAGCCTAACATGGCCGTGGGAAATCAACATCAGTTCCAAAGATCCCAGGCCCATTCCGATTCAGGGAGCCAAAAGAAAAACATTTAAACAGTGTGAAAGTTATGAACTGAAGTAGCCCAGTCTAGTGTGCTGTGCGGAGTATATTCCAGTCCGACATGTGCATTCAGACAGGATTAAAAAAAAGAAGAGATTTCTCCTCAAGCTAACTAATGAACAGTGATTGAGAGTTCCCTTTTTAAGTAGGGGTCACTTGCCCTTGGCAAAGCAAAAGGGGAGCATGGAGAAAAGGTTGACCTTTGAAACAAAATTAATGATGCAAATTTTAAGTCTTGCTGTTCTTTAATTATTGATGTCACTATACAGCTGACTTTACAGATTTTAGCCATTTGTAAGCACATCCCTGTAGGTCTGGCTGCAATCTCTGTGGGCCTAGAGCTGCTAGATGGAATTTCTAATTTAACAAAAAAAACCACCCTACCCAATTCAGTCCCAATTTCTCTCCTTTCCATTGTCCTCCCCTTCCGTTGTGCTCTCTGCACACTTGCCTGAATATAAATGAATCCATTCAACACCTTGCAGGTTTGTTTCAGAACTTATGTTCTTATGAAACTTATGAAACCACCACAACGTACACAAAGTGCAAGTTTTGTTTGAGAGGGAGACTCACTCCTCAATCACTAGGAGATGCCTTATATTATGGATTAAGGGCTCCCTCTCTATATATCCACTAACACCATTGCTCTTGAAAATTATCAACAAGATCAAGCAGGGGAAGGCCAAACTCAGTTTGGTTGCACCAACTTGGCCAAGACAAGTTTGGCATCCTTAGCTCATTCAACTTGCTTCTCATCTATCACTGCAACTTCCAATCAGTTTCCGTCTGTCTCAGGATGCCAGACACTTCACCCCAATCTGGAAGTTCTGCCGCTCCAGGCATGGCTCATCAATGGTCCTTTAGTTAAGAGACTTCCTGTTCAACATGAGTGCCACAGGTGTTAAGCCATAGAAAGGAGTCCATACAACATACTTACCTTCAGAAATGGAGGATATACCACTTCTGGGGTACCTGTTGGCAATTTTTTCCTGATGGCTCTTTTCCAGCATCCTAAACTACATATTGGAATTTAAAAGATCAGGTCTGACTATGAGTTCTCTCAAGGTTCACTTGGTGGCTATAACAGCCTTGCATTCACCAGTAGAAAGCTTTTCATTTATTACTCATCCCATCACATCAAGATTTATCAGAGGGTGGATGAATCTTTTTTCACAGCAGGCCAGTGGAATAGAATCCACTCCTCCTGGGTTTCAGTCCAGTGCTCTATTCAAGGAGAAAAAGGTTGTATTTTAACTGGCTTCTTTAATGGCAGCTACAAAATCTGTAGGTTCAGTCATGAGCATGCACCCAACACGCATTTGCACGTCCAAAATGATTGCTTGTATGCGCAAATGCCAATTTAACTACACAATTCAATACATGAGTGTGAAATTATTTATTTTGTAAAAGGAAATACTGGTTGTGGTGACCTAGAACTTGATGGTTGACACGATATATACCTTTTATTAGAGATTTCAGCTTGAAAAAAAAAAGCAGGCAGTTTTGGAGGCCAGAGGTATCATTAGTTTTAAATGTTCCTGCATACATTTAACTACGGGCTTGTTCACACATGGAGGTGTTCAGAAATAGCTGTGTATAAATAACTATTCCTGAATAACTCCACATGCAGACAAGTCCTAACACAATATAACTATTTTCATGCTGCTAAGAAGTGTGTTTTTGATCACAGACCCCATTAAAGCTGATGGCTATGTTAGTCACCCTTCCGTCACACTAAATGAGAGAAAGAATTAAGCTCATCTATGGAGTAAGATAGCTGGAAACAATGGAAGCCCCTGCCCAAGGCACTAGGCTACATGCAAGGCTGGGTCATGTGGGCTGAGGGGTTTCCATGAAGACTGATGGCAAATTCTGGGGCTGTAGCATTGTTCTGATTGCAAGTGTGTGTGTGTGTGTGTGTGTGAGCAAGAGCACACGAGAGCAAGAACACACATTCAATGAGAAAGCCAAGAGAAAACTAGTGACTCAGCTGTTAGCATGGCCCTGAGAAGGAGCAGAAACAGAGCTCTTTGGGGCATAGGGTTGGATTTTTGAACAAGGAAACTGCCTCCTGTTTGTTCCTACTGTGTCCAGGGAAACAGGACTTTTGCACATTCCTTGTAAATAAACAGGATTGGAGCAAAGAAACACTTGGCTCTATCATCATTTTTTTCTCCTAATGGAAGCATCCTGGCAAGGCCCCAGATTCCTCTGGCCAGAAAAATTCCTGCCCCACATTTTTTTTTTACATTGGAATTTGCTGATTGTGCTCATTTGAAGTGCTCTGGAGCTGAGGATCTCAGGGCTTCCAGAGTGCATGGCTCGGGCTGCCTTTGAGTCAGGGACTCCAGGGCTTCCCGGGTCTGCAGCCCTGGAGCAACCCACTAGGCAGACTGCCCCAGGGATCCAGTCCCTTTCACAGAGAATTTCAAAATAGTTCTATTTTTGAATCAGAATGAAATCAAATTCTGAAATAGAATTACCTTTTTCCTCCCAGCTCCAGCCATGAATATGGGCTAGTCACTCAGGGCAAGGGGCAAAGGTACTAGGCAAATAACTATAAGTACATATTTGTGGTATCCAGCTCTATTGCTTATATACATTATATTCCATATTACTTACGACAGCGGGTACAGTGTTTACATTAGGAATATTTTTCAACAAAAATGGGCCCATTACATTTGTAACTACCCTTTGGACTCACTTTAATGTTACATGCTTGCTCTAGATTTATAACCTTTAATTTTCTATGTGGCTCAGGCCACTGTGTTTATACCGTTCATTGTTAGTGCGTTCTTGTTAATTTATGGCAATGTACTTTCAAAAGTATCTTGAAATTGTCTCCTTAATGGAATCTGTAGCTCCTGAAATAAGATCTCGCATGAATTTACTTGCCTTCTAAGAGTCCTGGGGTCTAGCTTTCCTTCCATGTCTGTATACACAAGGGTTACATCTATGGCACAGGTTATTGGAAGTATTTAATTAATACACTAAAGAATAATATTAAGATCACATGTTAGAATGCTTTGCTGATTGCATTTATTAGCTCAGAGTAAGACCTTAAATGAAATCCACAGGGCTTTTCCATTTCAGGTGTTTCACAGTCCTCACAGAGTGTATTCTTCCAGGACATTATATTTATGTTATCTAGAGGGCTGGAACTCAGAGGGATTCAGTCACTTAGAGGCCCTAATGTATTAGCTATGGCAGTAATAGCTTACAGATTTTGTTCTCTAAGATTCAGTTGAAAATCTGAGCATACAGAGGGATAGAAGAGGAAAGGAGATCAGAGAGATGAGGTGAAGAAGAAAAGTCATGAGACTAAAGACAGAAGAGACTTGGAAGCAGAGAAAAAAAGAAAATAGGAGACTAAGAAAGGAGAATGTGAAAAGGGGATAGAATAAAGTGTTGCAAACAGGCAACAAAAAAGGAGGAGCTATATAATTTACATATATGTGCTATATTCAGAAAAATTCTTTATGATCCATGTGTCCTTCTCCTTGTTTGCCTATAGATTAAAGGAATTTTGTAGGTTCGATTTTCTACAGCCATGCAGCTCATGTAGTCATTTACCTTTGTGCAAAGTGATTGTAAAATGCATATAAAATGCTACTATTCTGATCTGGTTGCTTTGCTCTGACTTTGCACAGCTGTAAGTGACTACAGATGGAGGAGAGTAGTGTTTTCTCTCTTTCGCCTAAAATAATTCATTTATTCTTGCAGCTTTGAAAACCCTGTTGGTCTTGAGCTTTACATGCTACATCTGAATTGCTTGTTCCACCCCTGGTGCACTAGCTTCTCATTTCCCTTTCTATCCTAGAGATGAGAGTCAAGACACAGCTGTGGTGATTTTGTTATGTTAATTCCAAGACATTTTAGTATCAGTCTGTATGGGCACTGTGAGCAGTTTGTGTGTGTATGTGTGTGGAGAGAACGAGGCAGGGAAAAGTGGGAGGTGATACATTATTATAGGAAAGCAAATATTTCTTGATTTCAAAGCAGAGGAAAAATAATCACTCAGAAACCATTGGCTATGCTGTTTTATTACTTTAAAATATCTAGCTGTATTACTATTTTCATTTCAATGCAGGAAGGTTTTATTGGGGGCTAGAATGTTTGTTCAGAGGTATTGCAAATGACAATAACTGAGGGGATATATGCAAGATGTGGAGGGTTTGGGGTGAATATTCTTGTATCCTAATCTGTGGTCAGATCCTTGACACTCCCAACTGCAAATCAAAAGGCAAATACAATCAGATGGTGTTTCCCTTGGCCTATTTGCATATGACCCATACTTGGCACACGCCAGGGGAGAGAAGGGACGTTGGTGGAACATCCTGTGGTTCAGCAACCATCAGGCAGTATAATGGCCCAGCAGGGCTGTTAATGGTGGTAGGTGTTAGAATAGTCTTGAAGCTGCTGTAATTTGTGCAGGGGCTGAATGGTAATTGGGAATGGAGGGTGGTTCACAAGCAGACCTGTGGTTCTGCAGCATAAAGTCCGGGTGTCAGCCATGTGCACTGTAGGGAGGGAAACCTCCCCTCCCACCCCTTTTTGTATTTTGGTGATAGTCCATGGAATTCACCCTATAAGCAAGGATGTGTTTAAGGCCCTCAGCTTCATGTGGTGTTTGATTTATAATGCAGTTGTCTAAATGTTACCTCTTCCTGATCCGTCTGATCCTGGTGATAGCTATAGGGCAGATGCTGAGTGGATGGCTCTGGCCATAAGTCGTGCACTTGTAGCTGGTCTGAACAGGGGAGGTGGAACTGTTACTTCTCCCCTCTCATTCTTGGGCTGATTGTTAAATCTCTTATCCACATGCCATGATATTTCCACTTTTTCCATACACACAGTAGCGCTTTCCATCCAATGCTCTAAGCACATAATACATATGAATTAGTTAAACCTCATAGCATCTTGTAAATTTAAAAATTATTAGAGCCGGGTGAACAGTTCACAGTGACCAATGTATTGGATGGATTTTTTTTTCTGCCAGTGAATTGTACATAAACAATTTGTGATTCTTTCCAGTTTATTTGTCATTCAGCATGAAATGGGAAGATAATTGGATTAAGCAGGGTGGGCTAGAACAGACTCGTTGTAGGATGGTACAGTTTCCTATGAGGTACTGGCACCAGGTTTGAGAAGAAGGAAGTTGCTAGGGTCCGATTCTGTGAATTGTTGAGCATCTGTTGTTGAATGTCCTCAAATTCCACTGAAGTCAATGGCAGTTGGGGGCTCAGCATCTTTCAGGAGCCTCTCAGCACCATGCAATATTGAGCCCATGATGAGCTTCTCCGGAAATTGAATGGATTTTTTTTTAATGTTAGTTTTCACTTTTCAGTAATGTGACTCATGTGAGATTAAAGAGACATGATGTGAAGCGAGCAAGAAATGAGGGGAGAAGTGGTAGAATATTACAAAGGAAAGACACTAACTAGGGGCTGATAATGGACCAGGAAATACAAAGATGGAAAAGATCCTGGGGATGGATAAACAAAACAAGATTTTTGGTGGACTCTCACAGGAGAGCTCCCAAAGCACATGCAGACAATGGGACTGTTTAAACAGAGATCCCCAGAGTAGTATGTTCTGGGGAAATAGTGATAATAATCAAACAAGCAAAAATACCCTGCTCCCACTGAAAACAAATATGAACCAAACCAAAACAAAAACAACTGACATTGTTGCCATTTTGCACAAGTGGTATTTTGCAATCTCCAACCAGAGATAGTTTTAGCTGATGATCTGTCCACCACATTGTACTATTTGGAAAAAAAAACGAGACAGACGTTGGATTTGCTGGCACAAATCAGTGAAACTTATGTGCCTTTGAGGATCTATTCCTAAGTGTTTCTCTTGGCAAGAAGTCCTGTCTAAATCTGTACAATGAGTGTTTTATAGAAGGAAACCTGAAAAGGAATAGATAGCATGGTCTAGCAGGTAGAGCAGAGTCATGATGGTCAGGTTTCCTATTCTGTATTTTGGAGAAGTTGACTGACCTGGCTATTGCAGAAGAAGGTATTCTGGAAGAGCTCCCCATATGGACTCTGTTCTAGAATAAAAGTTACTCTGAATTAACATTCTGGAATAATCACTCTGCTTTAGAAGTACAATAATTTTTCTGGAACAAAAGTGAGTTTTATTTCAGAATAGAGTGACCACATGAGGAAATATGCCACACTATCATGTTTCAGAATGTTTTAATCCAAAATAGCTATTCCAGTCCATTCCTTTTTGTAGACAAGCCCTGATTCACATTGTGCCACTTTGGTCACTAAAACTCTCTGTGCCTCAATTTCCTCTTCTAAAAAAATGCTAATTGTACCCACATTTGTAAAATGCTTTGAGATTCTCTCATAAAACATGTTAGTATATGTGCAAAATATACCATTAATAATAATAATAAAGCACTGATCCCATCAGCAACCCAATGTTTATCTCATTTCTCCACCAGATACAATGTAGATAAATCAACATCAGCTAAAAAGATTCCTAAATAGAGAACTATAGTTTTTTTAACGTGTTGTCTGTCCATCAGAGTAGCTGATGGAATGAAAAACTCAATGGTTTCTTAATCATCTGGCAGCTGAGGTCTGAGTAGCCATTAAGGATTTCCAGAAACTTCCTTCTCTCATTTCACTGAATAAAGCATTCAGAATTGAGTCTACTTGAGAAATGTTTTGGTAACACGCTGTAGATACTGTTGCAAATTATTTAGATAATGAAATAGCCTCCGGCTGTTTCCCAAAGTGAATAAGATGAAAGAAAATTCTACCTTTTCAGAATGATTGCTTCTTCTGCTATAGAGTTCAGAGAAGTATTTGTAAGAGTTTATTCTGCCTGAGAACCAGGCCCAGAGCCAGTGGATTTTTTAAAACTATGTTCTTTAGCTCCAGTGAATGGATTTTAATGGTTGTGTTTTAATTCTGGAAGGCAGCTGTTTTCCCCTAAAACAAATGTGTCAGGTTTGGAAAACTCAGTTTGTCTCCAAACCTCATTCTTTCTGGCTTTGCAATCTGACCATTCTGAAATATACAAGGAAACCAGGCCCCTCATCTTTAGTGCTATGGTAAGGGCAGGTGTGGGTCACTTGGGTCTATACATACATGGAAAATGGTTCTTTACCCTGTAATCACTGCTTACCCTGAACATAGGACATGGTATACAGATTCAAGTTACATGCAGTATAGGTCCATAGAAGCGGTGAACCTCAGCCAGTGGGAGCTGCGATTGGCCGAACCTGAACCTGTAGGTAAACAAACCGGCCCAGCCCGCCGGGGGCTTACCCTGGTGGGTTGCGTGCCAAACGTTGCCGATCCCTGCAGTATGCCCTTCCAGCCTATGAACCATTGATTACAGGAAATCAGTTGTTTGCCCACCTTAGAGTAGGTTCATCTTCTAGGCCAGGGATCAGCAACCTTTGGCACGCGGCCCATCAGGGAAATCCACCGGCAGGCCAGCACATCCCTTGGCCCACACCGCTTCCCACAGCCCCCATTGGCCTGGAACGGTGAACCACAGCCAGTGGGAGTTGCGATCGGCCAAACCTGCGGATGCTGCAGGTAAACAAATCGGCCTGGCCTGCCAGTGGATTTCCCTGACGGGCTGCATGCCAAAGGTTGCCAATCCCTGTTCTAGGCTATATTTCCCTAGTTTGTTTATGAGAGGGTCATGTGAGACAGTATCAAAAGCCTTACTAAAATTGAGATAAATCACATCAACTGCTTCCCCCCTATTCACAAGACGTGTTACCCTGTCAAAGAAGGATATTAGGTTGGTTTGACATGATTTGTCTTGACAAATTCATGTTGATTGTTACTTCTCACATTATCATCTTCTACAAATTGATTGATTACTTGCTCCATTATCTTTCCAGGTATGAAAGCTAATATGGCTGGTCTATACCTCCCTGGGTTGTCCTTATTCCCCTTTTTATAGATACTATATTTGCCATTTTCCAGTCCTCTAGGATCTCCCCCATCTTCCACGAGTTCACAAAGATAATTGCTAATAGCTCTGAGATCTCTTCATCAAGTTTCCTAAGTATTCTAAGACGTATTTTGTCAGGGTCTGCTGACTTGAAGACATCTAACTTGTCTAAGTAAGTCCTAATTTATTCTTTCCCTATTTTAGACCCAGATCTTACCCCATTTACACTGATGTTCACTATTTTAGTCATCTGATCGTCGCTAATCTTTCTGGTGAAAGCTGAAATAAAAAAGGCATTTAACACTTTGTTGTGTTGCTTTGGCCATTGCTGCAGATATTTGGTCTGTTCTATCTATAATTCTCTCACTTATAGGTATAGAATATCATCTTTATGTGGTTCAATAATCCATCTTAAACTAGCACAACCTATTGGTACGTTATGCTGGTGGACTTGCTCTTCTGAATCAAATATTCCCACTAAGAATCTACTTATTTTTTAATCATTTTAACAATGGTTGAGTCTCCAAATGATAGGAAACATAGTGGCCCTATGTTGGATTGTGCATGTAACAAAATTAATTGGGGCTCACTTAGTAACACCAAGAAAAAAAATCGGTACTATCAAATTTCCTCTCTCAATTCTGCCTTTGCTTGTGTCTTGAAATGCTGCCCCCTGGCAGCTCACTCTTTTCAGGGGAAAATATAGATGAATGGATAGATGGGTGACTATGTCTGAGCTGTGCACAGGTTAAGCTAGGAGCTCTTCACTGGCTATATTGATGAGATGTGTGTCTATATCGAAATGCTCCAACAGCTCTCAGCTCATACAGCTATCTTCTCCCTCTCCATCCCCTCCCCCCCAATTAATCTCTAAAGAATGTGATTTAGGAGATATATTCTGAAGACACTTTGCAGCATTTTCACCCTTTGTCTAGCTCCACTGAAATTAAGACTTGAATATGGTCCAGTTTCGAAGATCATTCTTTTGGTTCCATTAGGGTTTAACTATGACTATATGAGACACGGTCTGAATGTCACACTGTCTAGAGTGGCTCACAACTGTGAGCAAATTACCTCAGGGCAGACTGTCAAAAACAGGGCAAACACCCCAAACTGGTGGTATGTTCTATAATTAGATTTCGCCAAGCCAATAACAAATGTGACTCCTATAACAGTCTTACCATGGAGTCACGGACAGTCCTCTTAGACTCTCCAGTCTATTTTGCCACCCAGACAAACTGGATTTAGTGAAAAATGGTCACTTACACCAAAAATTACACCACTTTCAGGTTGCTTCCAGTCCTATAAGACTAGTCACTTACCCAAGATCAACTGGTATCATAGATCTTACACCAAAGATAACACCTGCAGCCAATTCTGTGATGAACTA
This sequence comes from Macrochelys suwanniensis, assembly GCA_033296515.1. Taxonomy (NCBI): domain Eukaryota; kingdom Metazoa; phylum Chordata; order Testudines; family Chelydridae; genus Macrochelys; species Macrochelys suwanniensis. The sequence continues at coordinate 35,826,494 of CM065781.1, read as the reverse complement.
GAGAAAGGTTTATTAACTAGGAAAAAGGAATAAGAGTTATTTACAGGTTAAAGCAAGCAAATATATACATTTAAATGAATTACTATCTAAATCCTAAGGGTGGCGAAGTTGTAGTGATCTATCAATTCAAAGTGTCTTCCAGGGCAGACACAGGAGGCAGCCCCTGGGGAATCTCTGGCTTCAGTCTAGAGTCTCAGGTCCTTCAGAGCTCAAACAGCCAAAAAGATGCAGTTTCATCTTGTCAGGGATTTTTAGTCTCTTCTCCCAGACTTCATGATGATGGGATGAGTTCATGTGCACATTTCCCCTTCATGGATGAAGGGAGAGCAATCAGCAAAATCTTTGTCTCTCGGATGCTCCACAAATGGTTTGTCTATGGGCCTTCTTTGGTTGGGCAAGAGATAACACCTTGTGTGGCAAATTAGTATTTCACACTTGGTAATGTTCCTCTCCTGACTCTGGGGTTGACAGTTTCAGAGCAAACACTTAGAGACAGAGCAAACACTTAAATATTACCTTATAAATGGGGATATTATAAGTGTGATTAATACATGCAGCGACATACAAGTATCTCAGAGTCTAAACACTAAATACAAGACTAATAACTACTTTGAGCAAAACTAACATACAGGTGACTTGGTCTGGTCTCCAGCTATGAGGCTGTCAATTCTTAGCTAATGCCTGCAGCCTGGGCAAGAACTGGCATCTGGCCTGCCAGCATCGCACCAAACGTGCTTTTACCTTACCTAGACTGATCACAAAATTGTGGTCAGAGTCTTGTCAGCTAACATTACTCTTTACAGTTGCATTCTAAGAAGATAAGATTTTGTCATAAAGACAAGTAGATTCAAAATTCAGCCCTGTGTAAACTGAGTAGAAGTTGTTTGTGAGCTCTTGACATTTGATCCTTGTTTGAGGCCTAACTGATGGTTTGTTTGCTCAAATTTTGGGTCGCCAGAATAAATAGATGATGCTGACTAACACACAGCCATTACAACATTCTGCCTCCAAGATTCTTCGCTTGAAAAAAAGATTACAAACTCCTCTTCTAAGGTTTTCCTTCATAACTAGAGATGGATACAAATCAAAACCGCAAATTCAAATACTTCTGAGCATTGAGGAAATTCAGATCTAGGCCTGTACTTAGTGGCTTGGCCCCATTTCTGCCCACCCCTTCATGACATTACTTGGGCTGTCTTTAATTTCCTCAGTTGAAATTTCTTTTCTTAAAGTCTTTTCCCTATATGTCTATAGAATCTGCCCAACAACAGCAGAGCAGCAGAAGGGAGCCAAGTAAAAGAAACAGGCTCATGCAGTTCAAGTCCAAAGAAATGTTCAATCACACTTTAAAATTAAGTGACTCAAATCAAGATTTAATTTACATGTAAGATTTAATATCACACTCATTGCATATTAATTAAATAGCAATGGATCATTTACCAGCCTGTTTAATGAGGTGTAACAACTACTGCATATAAAATATATAGACACTATTGTAACATCATCCTTAAACCTCAGTAAATCTGTTTGAATAATTATTAGTATTTCAGCAATATATTGTCACTAGTGCAATTCCACATTGATTTAAAATGCAGCTATTATAGGGAGTAAAAGGTAAATTCCAATAAGTCTGTGCTCCCTTTTGTGCAGGTGCATTACTATTGATACTAATGAGAGGGATACATTTATATTAAGGGAAGGATACAACCCCCCTCCCTCTCCGCACCTACACACCAGTGATTATTACTGGAACCAGGAAGAAGAGGATTATTTATTGAATCACCAAAACAGCTTACATTTACTGAATCACAAAACCACTCCCCCCGAGCCCTGTGCCCACTAGCACCACATTGGGCACTGGTTCTGTCCCGATTCAGATATGAACATATTACCTACAGAATGAGCAGCATTGGTGCCTGCAGCATTTTGAGTTTCCACCACTGACATCTTGTAATTTACAGGCTTTATATGTAGATGGGTGAATGAAAGATGTTGCCTGCTAGTGGCTGGCTTACAAAATAGGTACGGGACCCACTGCAATTACCAATCAAGTAAGTTCTTCTTCAACTTAAAGAGCAAAGGTCCTTGTTTTCAAGCTGAAGAACAGGGTTCTAGTCTCATGTTCCCAGAGGAATGTGTAATTTATGTAGTGATTGGATCTGTTGTCTTCAGCACAAAGATTATTTTTTATAGTTTCCTATTCAAATTTTGACCCAGTGCCTGCTTAGCATTTGAGATCTGACAACATCACAAGCAGAGGTGGCATAGTTACTCCTGCACATCATTCTTGAATCGCTGAAAACTGCCCCAGGATCAAATGATAAAACAGTAAAATTAAAAATGTGCTGCGGTGTCTAAAACTTTCCTAGAAACATGGTAGCAATTTTTAACTTCTTAGGATTCCATTTTCAAAGCCTGGTTAACAGAATGATTTTGATGAACACTGATGACTCCCCTGCACACAATTATGGGCAAACTCTTAGCAATAAATATGTGTTTCTCCAATATATATATTATCTCAAACTGGTAGGGTGTTGGTTTCAGGGTTATTTGTGTAACTACATAGGAAACTATCTTACATTGCTGCTTTTTAGCTGGCACCAATAAATGAATTGCTGACATCCCCCTGCTACTGTTTTCCTTTGATTATTCCATTCAGTGAGGTCTGGGCAGACAACTGACATACAGAGCCCAACATCTTGACTGATAGTTATTTCCCATTTCATCAAGACAAGAGACTGTCGTGTGGCCGTGCTGTAAATGTCCTTTGTAAGTGCATGCCTGTCAAATAGAGATTGGATTTAGAAAATCCATCCTTCATCACACGTAGGGTGTACAGATAGCAAGTGTGAAAAACCAGGAGAGAGAGAGAGAGAGAGAGAGAGAGAGAGAGTGAGTGAGTGTGTGTAGGGGGGAGTACAATTGCATGTATACGACAAAGCCCCGAATAACAGGATGGTTTCGAAAATATCAGGACAACTGGTAAACACATGTCCCCAGTTTGAATTTGAAGTCTATCGCTGATACACCACTTACACCACTTTAAAATAACTACTGTCACTGTTAGAAGATTGCTTTGTGGAAGGCACTACTCAGGATCAACACATTACTGTTTTGACTATAGACAAGGAAATCGTCATGGAGTTCAAGATTTTGAAAACCTCTTGAGCTATTGGGGTGGGGGGGGTTACCTTGCTCTCAAAATCAGTTTGACTTTGTTTAACAATTAGAGCTCCCATTCTGTGCTTGCTCCACAGAGTACAGGAGCCATTACAATCCCACCTGGGAAGTCTTGCTTCTTTAGTTCAAGATGTAGCAGCTCAAGCTTTTAGTTCTAGAGGGCCCCGTTCAGTTGCCAGCAGGTCAACCATGATGTTACATAAGTGGCTTATATCTTCTGTGTGCATTGGGTAAAGAGGAAGCCTGTACAGTGTGCATTAATCAGTGAGTTACACGCTACCCCTTGCATCTGAGGCCCACATTGGTTTAAATCTTTGATGAGCCCCCCACTTATGCGACAGGCAATATATTGGGGAACTCCAGAGCTAAAAGCATGAGCTGCTACAGTGTGAGCTAAAGCTCTCTGGCTGGGCCTGTAATAGACTCATCTCTGCTCTGGCATGGACGCTGTAACACACACTAACCAGTGGATTACATTTGTAAACCTTTTTTCCCCTGTAACTGAAACTCATGTTTTCTTCAAGGGCTTTAAAAAAAAAGAGAGAAGTTTTTCTAGCTAAATGAATGTATGTATGTAACATAGTGGCTGAAGCCTGTGATGCTGAACCCCGTAATGCTTTATAGAAATATGATTATGAGTATAAATATGACATAACTGGAATATGTTTTATGCTAGTTATGCCATGTAACATATCTCTGCAAAGGTTATGATCTACTGGATATATTCATCCTATTTGTATGCATGCATCATTTTTCTATTCAAAGTTGTGAATATTGGCTATGTACTTGTTTGATTTTAAGTAGCCTCAGTGAAGCATTTGGTCAGCTTCTTGAGAAAAGACTAGTCTCAGTAAATGCCCAATCAATAAGCACTTAAGCTGACAATGAGAGACGCCAATCCACATCTGAGCTTTCCTGAGAATGTGGCTCGGCCTGTAAAGAACTGAGTAATGCATGAACATGTGACTTGCCCATGTGACTCCAAAACTGCATCTTGTAGCTGGATTCTGCACAGGCGAGGAGAAGGGGTTTTCACCCACAAGAGAAAGTCTATTTAAGCCCATGGGAACCCCTCCATTTGGTCTTCAGCTGGCCCAAAAGATAGCCTCTCCACCCCAAGGAGATACCTGGAACAAAGAACAATAACTACAGCGGTGTGAGTGATTGCTGGACGCAGGGTAGAAGGAGGCCAGTCTATCAAAGCAGCATATTGGAATATCTCTGAGGGTGAGGTTTACCTGCATTTAGTTTACTATTGTATTAGGCGTAGACATGCATGTTTTGTTTTATTTTGTTTGGTAATTTACTTTGTTCTGTCTGTTATTACTTGGAACCACTTAAATCCTACTTTTTATATTTAATAAAATCACTTTTTACTTATGAATTAACCCAGAGGTAAGTATTAATACCTGGCGGAGGGGGAGGGGGGCAAACAGCTGTGCATATCGCTCTATCAGTGTTATAGAGGGCGAACAATTTATGAGTTTACCCTGTATAAGCTTTATACAGGGTAAAACAGATTTATTTGGGGTTTGGACCCCATTGGGTGCTGGGTATCTGAGTGCTGGAGACAGGCGCACTTCTTAAGCTGTTTTCAGCTAAGCCTGCAGCTTGTGGGGGACATGGTTCATACTTGGATCTGTGTTTGCAGCAGGCAAGTGTGTCTGGCTCAGACAAGGCAAGGTACTGAAGTCCCAAGCTGGCAGGGAAAACGGGCTCAGAGGTAGTCTAGGCACATCAGGTGGCAGTCCCAAGGGGGTTTCTGTGATCCAACCCATCACAAAGCCATCATCCTGTCTCCCTCTCTAGTGACTAGCCCAGTGATTACAACAGCTTATGATTTGGAGACTTATTTTAGCCCCCGTGGGTAGGGGCTCATGCTTTTGGTGCTGAGGGACTAGGTTTGATCCCAGCTGACCATGGTGGTATATGTCAGTATTAAAGCACAATATATTTTAGGTACAAAGGGATTTCCCTCTTACTGCGAGGCTGACATAGCCTGCATCAGTTTATCCATTGGAATTTTTTTCTCTCCCCTCTCAGCCCCTCCCCCTTTTTCACAGTTTCTCCTTAGTCAGATATGGACCTAAGAATTTGTGAGTCTTGACTCCACCATGTTCAAATAGATGAAAGGGAGCTTGGGTGGCTTCATTATTTTCTTCTTCCTTCCTTTAGTGATAGTCTCATGGTTGAGTACTCAGATCTCAGTAAATCAAAGTTCACATCCATATATTTCCTGTGTGACCTTGGATGCTCTGGGCCTCTGTTCTCCACCTGTAAAATGAGAACAGTTACCCTGCCTTTCTCCCATCCTTTGTCTATCTGGCTCGCATAGAGATCTTCTAAGGATTGAAGTCAATGGAAGTTAGGAGCCTAAATACCTTTGAGGATCTGGGCCAAAGCTTGTTGGAGGAGGTATTTTCTCTTAGTATGTGTTTATTCAGAGCCTACCCAAATGAGGCCCTGACCTTATATGGGGACTGTGGACTGTTCCCATGTAAGGAATAATAATAATTTTCACTTGAAAACCTCTCTCAGAAAGTTTTGATTTGTGTTGAATCTCAAATGCACACAATAAGTAAATATTCAGTTGAGTTAGTAGAGTAAAAATAGCTTGCAGTTCTAGAGGACTTTTATCAAAGGATTCAAAGCACGGTATAGATGTGCAGAGTCATTTAATCATTACATCATCTCAGTTGAGGACTGAAGTATTATCTTCCCCATTCTACAGATGAAAAAGTGGAGGGTTAGCAAGTTTGTAGTGACTTTCACAAGGGCATGTAATGACTGCTGCCGTGGATCCAATCGTTGGATGTCCTATTACTCAAATTTCTGAGCATATTATTTATTTAGAGTTTGATAGTGCCCACAGATCTCAACCAAGATTGGGGCCTCATTGTGCTAGGCACTGCAGATAAACGTATCTGACTGACTAAAACACTGGGGCAAATGAAGATAATAGTGAATTTCCTGCCTGCGGCAACAACAAGCAATATGGAGACAAAAGCACAGCGGGCCAAATTCTGTCCTAATGTATACTGGATGCAATCTCATTAAACCAAATTCTACTCTGTTCAATAACAATTCCTATACTTAATGGAGCTGGTGGAAGTGAGAACAGAATCCAGCCCATTGACTGCTGTTGAGTGACAGAGACTGCAAATTAGTGCAAATCTGGACTATTGTCTTTAAGATGAAAATTCATGTTCTGTAATAGTAAAAACAATGGTCCGTGTAGTCCAAATTTCCTTTCTCCTGGTTAATGCCAGATGCGTCGGAGGAAGGTGCAAACCTCCCAAAATGCAGCTAATTGTTCCATACTATTCCATGAAAAGGGTAGGGAATAATTTCATCCTGATCTCAGCTGAGTTATAGGTTTATGCCTTGAACTATGAGGAATGATAGTACAAAAACATGTAATTATATTAGTCATATAAATACCCAGGTCCTTTTTCCTCACACATAAGTAGAAACTAGTTGTGATTACTTGAGTGAAGCATGCAAATCCTAGGTAATTTTTCAATGGGAGATATTTTAATTAGAGGTGACTGACCCACTCTCAATCCTTGTGTCCTATCAGGGATGACTTTTCAATTTACAACTTTCTGTTGGCCTTTTCCGCTATGAAAGCCATTATATATTAGCTGATCTTTCTTTCCTTCAAAGGCAGCCACTACAAGTATAAATTGCCTTAGGGGAGCTGGTTTGTCATTGACACTGGGCATATCAGTGTCAGCTGTGACTTAACTGGCATTGCAGAATGGACTAAAAGACACATAATGACAATGCCCCAAATCCAAAGCAGACAATGTTTAATATGGTAAAACAAAAGACTGGCACTGGCAATCTCTTCTAAATCAGATTAAAACTAACGAAGGGAGGGCCAAAGGTAATTGAAATGGTGATGTGGGTGAATGCCTTACACCTTTGAAGATTTGATTTCAAATTCTAGCCCAAGCCAAAAGTGGAAGTGAATTTGGGAGATCTTATCCTAAATATTTGCATGTCCAAAAAACAGAACACCAAATACATTTTGACACAATTGTTTTTCATTGCTCAAAAGCTGCCCAAGATTGCAATGACAGGTACGAGGACTAAGGTGCGTTGGTGGAGCTGTGCGAGTGAAGCTTGCTGATTACCAGCCCATAATATAATCTGTAATCTGCCCTCCCTTCTACTCTGTGCCTTAGTTTGAATTGAAAGGTCAGTATTTTCCAATAGTTACCATAGCTTGGTATCTGAGATTACCATAGTTGTTCTCTACATGTGCAACAGGAAATATTTGTGGTAACTTTGTGACGCTTGGCAGATATTGACATTTACATAAAATTAAATTATGTTCATACATCAACTCTACAGTATATGAATCAGAGTTTTAGCCAGCCTTGTACTCACTGAGTTTCTATGTCCTATGGTTTATTACTAGAACTATCATCCTTTGTCAGGGGATGACAGGAACTATAGTGATCAAGTCCTTTCTTCTTCAGGAAGATGTCAAATCATAGGTTTTGTTATATTGTCTAATCCATCTTTTCAAAGATTCTTATATTCAAGTGCACCCTGAACATAAAAAAGAAAGAATTTTAATGTTATGATAGGATAAATGTACTTGATCTGAAAATTCAATAAAAGGAAGCCAGATGTCTATATACTTATTTAGATTAGTCTGTCTTCTGTGTCAGGGTCTCCATTAAAACTGTGTTTATTTTTCATTGACCTCTTCTGCCTCTCTGATTTTTATAATATTTAGCATTGAATAGGGCATCTAATCCACTGATTTTTTTTTCTGGTCTTCCCAAACTAAAGTGCATCTTCAGATCACAACCTGTGCCTTTTTATGGTAGATGAATATCTCCAAAACCGATATATTTATGAACAAAAGTGGTTGGCATTTCTAAAGGGGTAGAGTTCCATTTATGTCAATAATTCAAATGATTGTCCCACCACCGGCCCTCTCAGTCCTTGAGTACAAAGTCTTAGGTAGCTGGGCTGGTTATGTTAGAGGTTGTTCCAGCAGATTATTCTCCTTTCATGAAGCAAATTTCAGAAAATTAAATTAGAAAGATAGTGTGTCATTCTGTTGTCTTTCCCAAGCAGTTTTGGATGAATCTGTTATAACAAAGTCTTAATGGAAAAGCATGTTATGGGTCTCTACAGATATTCTAGGCTAGGCAATTGGTTGTCTTGCTGAGTGAGTTTTTGTAGTTTCTCAAACTTTTTACCATACAGTTTTATTTATTTGCTTGTTTAGGAAAATATGTTTTTTTCTTCAAATGGACACTGTTTTCACTGTCTATTGATATCTCTCAGTACAATGGTTAAACTTGTGGTATTTCTTTATATCTCTGAATGGGACCACAGCTTTTCATTCATTTTATAGTTTCATTTGTAAAAGATCCAGTTATGATCCTCTGTTTCCCTTCTTGTTGAAATTATTATTAAAGTGATCACAATGAAAATCGCTTCTACAAAATGTCATGACATATCCTCAAATATTATATGTTTCATGGACGAGGTTTATTTATGTAACTGATTCAAAACATACATGATTATTATATGAGATAGTACAATTCATATAAAATCAAACTCTCCTCTTCTGTCAAAACAGGTTAATCTCATTGCACTCACCCTCAACTTCAGTGGCAATGTTAATATAGAGAATTTTTCTCATATTCCATATCTTTTCTTTCTGACATTATTGAGGAAATAGGAGTCATACTTGTGTCATGTTTCATAGAATCATAGAAATGTAGGACTAGAAGAGACCTGCACTGAGGCAGGACCAAATATAATTAGACTATCCCTGACATGTGTCTTTCTAACCTTTCCTTAAAAACCTCCAGTGATGGGGATTCCACAACTTACTTGGTAGCCATGTTCTTCAAGCCCCAATACACCCAAGCACTAAGCAGGGACTTAACTTGTCCCATTGAATTGTCCCAGTACTTGTCCCAGTAAGATCACTCGTGCTTACACATCTGTTTAAGTGATTTACTGGATCAGGCCTAAAGCATTATGTGACTGGAAAAAAAACACCACGATTTACCTGCTTTTTCACTGAATGTCGTATTATCTGTAAATAACCTTATCTGAAGGAAAACTAATATTCAGTTGACTCAAGGGTCAAACAGACAATCTTAAATGTAACCCAATAAAGAATCCTATATAAGAATTTCAAGACATATGGCCTCATTCCTATATCTGAACATTTTATGATCAATACATTTTGTAAAAGGTCTCCATATTTTTCTTTTATCAAAAACCTAATCATCCCTAGATCTATTTCTTTTCCAGGGAGGCAACTCCAATGGCAGCATATCACTGTGACTGTACATACAACACAAGTTACAGCACAACTTAATCATGACTAGAATTACTTCAAGTACTACAAGAGCTTCAACTCAATCATGAGAAATAACAAACAATTCTTCTAACAAAGTCAAAGAAATCTCTGGCTGACCTTTATTATGTGGCTATGTGCTAAATTATCTCTAAAGCTATTGTTGGGAGAAATACCTGACTCATATTCAACAACCACCAATTCTATTTATACAGTGGCCTTCATGCTGATTTCTCAAGCGGTTGGTCTAACTAAACACTTAACAACAGGCACAGAATGTGTTTCTGTTTGTGCACGTACATAAACATTTCTTTAGCTTTCTTAAATGGCTCTAATTCCTTGTGTGCATGCAATCTGGTATCTGTACAAGATAGTGGTTGCACTTTGCATGTGCCTACTTGCGTGCAAACATGTATTTGCCTGTTAAATAGTCAGACATTATGTATGTATAAATGTTAGCATCTGATTGTGCAAAACTCATGTGACCTATTTCAGATGCGCAGGTTTTGTGAGCTTTCTATCATATGTTTGCAACTGTAAAGTATAGACACAAATATGTGCATGCAAAGTTTTGCACACGCATTTGTGGAAGTCAATTAGGGGCCAGGCTGAACTTTCTCCCTCACTGTTATGAGAAAATATGTTAGAGAAAAATACTATGGTGCAGTCAGTGGTGGATTAGCCACTGGGCCCACCGGGCCTGGGCCCAGGGGCCCCAGCCAACTGGGGGCCCCCAGCTTTCACCCAGAAGGTGGGGCAGGGAAGCCCCCATGGCCCCCGACCCCGTGCCCATCAGAAACCATGGGATAAGGGAAGCCCCCCCCCCGTATCCCCCCATCTCATCCACAGCAGAAGCCGCAGGATGGGGGAAACCCCACAGCTCCCCCCACCCCGCCCTCCCCCATCCCTGGCGGAAGCCGTGGGAAGGGGAAGCCCCCCCAGCAGTAGCCCCTCACTCTGCCCTGACAGAATCCACGTGATGGGGGAAGCCCCCTTCACCAGCCCTCGAACCTGTCCCCAGCAGAAGCCGCAGGATGGAGGAAGATTTGGAAAATGGATGACGTATTAGTGAGACACAGAAATAGAGGAAGGTAATCACAGAGGTCAGGTGCAGCAAAAAAGAAGGCTCTTACACTGACCCCTGTCAGACTGTGGGATGGGAAATGGCTTTATGTTATAGATGCACGGAGGAACTTTAGGAGGAGAATATTACAGTTCATTACCTACCTTCACAGTCACATTCTCATTTTATCATCTCCTCATATGCAGAACCTGTGTTACTGGATGGGGCATCTCCCTTATAATGGGGACAGTATCCAATTTGCAAACCACTTGTGTCTTTTTGTATTTTGAGACTGGAAGGATGGTCTAGTGGTTAAGATGCTTGCCTAAGACTTGGAAACCCATATTTAATTTCCTGCTGTGCCACAGGCTTCCTGTGTGACCTGGGGCAAGTCACTTAGCCTCCCTGTGCCTCAGTTCCCCACCAGTAAAACAGGGACAACAGTCCTTACCTCACAGGAATGTTGTGAGGCTAAATCCACTAATGCTTGGGAAGTGCTCCAATACTGCAATAATAGGACTATAGAAGATTAGTTTTGGTTGTTGGTGGGTTTTGCGGAGCATTGTGATGGAATTACAGAAAACAGAGATGAAAAAATCTCAGTCAGATCATCTACTCCATCTCCTGGAGTCATGGCAGGAAAACTCATTACTGTGTAATCTCCAAAGCTTTGTTTAATCCGTCTGTAAATGTTTCAGCTGCCAAAGATTGCACCATATCTACTGTGAGACTATGCCACAGATGAACAGACCTTATGGCTAGAGATGTTTTGGACAGGGCACAGAAAATGCCTTGGTCCTGGTGATCCCTGCAGTCAGTTTCTGAGATACACTAACTGGAGACAAGTATCAGAGGGGTAGCCGTGTTAGTCTGGATCTGTAGAAGCGACAAAGGGTCCTGTGGCACCTTATAGACTAACAGAGGTATTGAAGCATAAGCTTTCGTGGGTGAATACCCACTTCTTCGGATGGCATCCGAAGAAGTGGGTATTCACCCACAAAAGCTTGTGCTTCAATACCTCTGTTAGTCTATAAGGTGCCACAGGACCCTTTGTCGCTTCTAACTGGAGACAGAAACTTGCACTCCCAGTGCACACACTGTTCTTGTTCTGTGTTTAAAGATGGGACTTCAGCCTCCAGGGCTGTAAATTGAAACCTTTCATCAGAAGAAAATTAGCTAAATAAGACCAAGGACACATATACTTATATATTTTAAATAAATTCTGCAACTTTTGTAGATCCTCTCTTTCCTACTCCTCATTCTGGACCATAAAGTGTGATATATTGGTGAAGAGACATTGAGTAAATGAATACTGATGCCTGATAGCGTTATTCTATTAATAATAAACGAAGTTTGTAGCAATAAAATTGGTGACACTAAGCATGGCAAATATTAATAGCACTGCTAATTATATCATAATAAATTAAAGTTATAGTCTTGCAAACTGCTATTTATTAAAGCAGACGAGCATTGGTATCATTATATGTTTGACAGGACCATATAAATCAAGGGGTTTTTTTTAAAAAAGAGAGAGAGAGAATACTGGACAGATTTCTATGCAATTCTTATCACAAAGCACATCACAACACTGGGTGGAGTTGCACCAAGTGGCCTTCTGGATCTGTAATGAGCCAGGGAGCTGGTAATGAATTTGCCTCAGATTCAGATGGTTCACAGATAATGCAAATTACCTGCTGTTCCTGAAACTCTGCTAAACGCACATCAGAAACTCACTACCAGAGCACAGAAGGGATGATTTGTTCCTGGTGCACAGTAAGCTCTGAAAGCAGTTGCACTAAAGGAAAAATGCAGTGGGATAGGATGCTCAGAAATAGTCAGGACATGCCTGTTTCGTGTGAGTGAGCACCACTGCTCCGTGGCAGCATGCGGTCAATGCAGAACGATGCAAATGATGCTCTATTTTACAGGGACATTACTTAAGGCTGCTGGTTTATTTACTGTATTTTTGGAAGGAAGACTAGTCGATAAGGAACAGGATTGTGAAACAGGGCCTGTGTTCTATTCACCACTCTGTGATTAACTCATGTGCCTAAATAAATTGAGGACCTAACTCCCATTGATTTCATACCTTTGAGGATCTGGGCCTCAACCCCTTTGTGTCTCACTTTTCCCACCTGTTTAAATGGGGATTATGATATTCACCACCCAGGAATGTTGGCTTTCAAATCACGAACAAAATAGAAATATGGGCCAAACCCATGTAAGCAGGTGCAATTGTACTGAAGTCAGTGGAATTGCAGGTGCTAACACCGATGTCTGGGTGGACTAGCCAGAGGTGATGCAGCTGAGGGGGACTGTGCATACCTACATGCTGCAGAAGTGATACCATGGCATGGGTGGGGGAGAGGAAGGAGGAAAACAGGCATATCGTTCACTGATAGGATAGTGGACATAGGGTCCATACACACCATACATCAACCATGGTCCAAACACCAGGAAAGCAGCAGTAGCACAAGCTTTCTCTGCATATTTTGCAATAGTCATCACATTGTAGTTGCACCCTCCTTTTCCCTGCCCCAAGTATTGTGGTGTATTTTCAGCTGAGCAAAGCCTTTTTATTCAGGCTTATTCTTTTTGGATTGAACTTGTAGTCACTTTGAAAACCTGTGATGTTCAAGTGCTCCCTGATGCTCCTCTGTCCCATGAAATCTGTTTGACATTTGTATATATGTACAGTGTGTTATATTTCCACTTTTTCATCAACTTTGAATTATTTTATTTTCTCCATCACTCTAAAAGAATACAAGTTGCACCACCAGGTTCTCTCCCTTCTGCCTCCTCCCCCCCCCCTGCCCCGAGCCATTAGAGGAAGAATAGACAATCTGGAGGGCAGTAAATATGATGGGCATCTTTAGTGGTTGTTTAGTGGACAAGTATTTACAAGGTATGATGAGGAGGTGAGCATTTTCCAGTTTGCTTTGTTCCAGCCCTGCCTACCTTTGCTTGTGAATTTTCATGTTACCACTATATATAACATGAAATGCTTCTCCCCATCCTCATTAGCAGCATACAATCAGGGAAAATACAGACAGCTCTCTATAGTGTTACATAAACTGGCAGTAGCTGAAAGAGCCTAGCCAAGGGGACAACATAATGAGCCTTGAATAAGAGAAAGGAGGTGACTATAAGAGGTTTGACTACATAGCTTGGTAGAAGCAAGTCTTTAGCTTTAATCCTGGGGAAACAGGACACCTAAAAATTGAAATTCTGAATATTTGCACCAGCTCTAACAACCACCTTTCTGTACCTCAATTTGCAAAGTATAAAATTGGAACAATAATACTTCATCTACCTTGCAGCAATGTTGGAAGAATAATTAAAGTTTGCAAAGTTCTGTAATGATGAATAGTGTTAAAATACAGTATACTATTTGTCTTCAGTTCCAGTTCTAAATTTTTGTACAGTGTTGTTAGCATACTGTTAAGGAGCTGTCACATTCCACCCCAGAGGCAGCTGCATTTCAGTGGTGAGCACAATGATTTCTGTAAGCTTGAATAATGATTTTCTTTGGGGTAAGTCATTATATAAATGCAGATATTGTTGTAAAAGTGTCCTCTAGGTCTCACGTTAATCCTGGACTGGATTTTTTTTTTTTTTTTTGACAGGGCAAGATACAGTCTGATTATGCCTCTGAACTTGGAACCAATAATCAGGCTTCACTGTCTTCTGAAGAGAGAAAGTTCTGATTGGCTGGCTCAACACTACTTTTAAGTTAAAGGGACACTGTTTTGTTGATATAATCCCAACATTTAAATTGCATAATAATGGGGTTCAGTGAACACTAAGGTGAAAGAAAGTGTTGCTATGATCATTGCTCAGCATTCCCAAGAAAACTGATTTTAGTTTGAAAATTCCCCCTGAAGTGTCTACAGCACAAACATTGCATGATTTTGCTAGTGCATGAGAGTCTGATATTGAAAAAGACTAGAAATAAAATAGTACTAACAAGTCTATCTTAGAGTCATAGAATCATAGACTTTAAGGTCATAAGGGACCATTATGATCATCTAGTCTGATCTCCTGCACAACTCAGGCCACAGAATCTCACCCACCCACTCCTATAATAAACCCCTAACCTATGTCTGAGCTATTGAAGTCTTCAAATCATGGGTTAAAGACTTCAAGGTGCAGAGAATCCTCCAGCAAATGACCGGTGCCCCACGCTGCAGAGGAAGGTGAAAAACCCCCAGGGCCTCTGCCAATCTGCCCCAGAGGAAAATTCCTTCCTGAATACGGCAATCAGCTAAACCCTGAGCACATGGGCAAGACACACCAGTCAGACACCCAGGAAAGTGTAACGCCGAGAGACCTTGGTTGTTGGCAGGTAGGATTGAAGCAGGAACTTCTGTAGCTTAGTACATGAGCCTCTACCGCATGAGCTAAAAAGCCAACTAACTTTTAGTTAAGGCTGTAGAGCAAACTCATTTTATCTCTCTCTTTAAGTGGTCTCGGTGCCACTAGATGGGACAGAACACCACACCCAGGAGGTGTGTGGGTTACATAAGCTTTGAGGGAAGCATAAAAATGTAAGCAGCATAAAATAGCAACAAGTCAATTAAGTTTTAAAAATTATTTCATGTTTATTAATCCACTGATAGTGGCATTTTAAAAATACAGCATATAATTTTTAACTTGATGACATTCTTTTATTCAGATTTAAATTTAAGATGGTATTTAAAAGGTAGAGGATCCTGAACCCAGATATTTAGTAAGGACAAGATGGTAACTTAGCACGTTCCTATTAGATCTGGATAGCAAGAAATGTAGTGTTTCTCCCTTTGCCAAAGTGAATTGTTTAATTTTAATTCTAAGATTTCTTTTCATTTAAATTCAAAAAACTTCCTGAGCATTGTGGGGGCTCGCTTTGATGTCTTTTTTTCTGGTTACCTCTTGATTTTTGGTGGAATAAATCCCTTTTAATCTGTGAAATTTTTTCAGCCATTTGATCAGAGTAATTTTTGGTCTCACTGAGGTCAGGAGCCCACTGCTAGATAAAACCAGACTCTCTCTTTTGCATTTATATAGAATTCTAGGAAGGTCAAATGTCTTCATATCTTTCTCTCTCAAAAAGGAAAATAAGCAACAGAGGTTATTTATAGTCATTTTTGCTTTCCTTTTGTGGACAGCCAATAGGCCAGATTCTTAAAAGGTTCCAGTAATAAAAAGAAGAGCACAGATGTCAAACACATCACAACATGGGAGTTTGCAAATCCAGCATTTTGAATCAGATCAATACAAAGACAGAGGCCATTTGTAAAAATTGGGTCAGCCTCTGTGTTTGGGTCCCAGCTTTTGTTTTATGCCCATCTTTAGTTCTTGCCTACCCCAGGGTTGTTATGAGACTTAACAATGATGGCCAGATCCTGAAGTTATGCTCCCCTTGAGGCTCTGTCCTAGTGTTTGTAAAGCGCTTTGAGCTCATTGGATGGAAGGAGTCATGCAAGTGTTAGATGTTATTTTATCATTTGGATCAGATGAACAACCTCTGTTTGATCTAGCCCATTCATTCACCTCTCCTTCATCATGGCCTGGCTAATTTAATTAACACTATTCCATCCCTGCTACGTAGTGTCTAGTCTTAGTCAAGGCTATCTTCAATAGCTTCCTATTAAAAGAGACAAGCTAAAGACTTGTGAAGAGCTGGCTGATTGTTCTTGAGAAGCCTTCTCAAGAACACTCAGAAAATGTTGCTAGTTAGGAATACATTAATTTTCTTGGTATAGTATCCTATGATTTGCAGTCTTGAACTTCTCTTGTGTATTTTAAGGGGCAATTTATCATGTTCCTTGTAAAGCAGCATGCACACTGCAGAAGGGCAAGATATTTTCTCTGAGAGATCTCATGACTGAACCATACAAAGCCCCCCAAAAAACACTTATGGTTTTGTTTTGTAGGTAAATCTATCGTACTGCTCCAGTCTGTGAGCAGAATAATTGGAGATAGAGTTTAACTACATATTTTATTGTGTGTATGTTTTGGCCATAAATTGGACCATAAGTGTCACAGACTTAATGATGGACGAGATCAGTTGTCTAGGACAGTAAATATCCAAATATCTGTATGCTTCTCTGAATGCATCAGAACATTTTTGTATTGCTAGTTGTCTGACTTCCCACATTTTTGATTGAAACAAAATATTCCAACGTTTCCAAAATCTAAATATTTAATTTCATTTTGTTGAACTGGTCCAAAATGTTTCTTTTTCAATCAGTGCAACATTACACATGTCTACAATGGGAAAATGCATCATGTTAGTAACACATTTTTTCCTAACATGACATTAAGCAGCACAGCTTAGTCCCTGTGGGTTTCCAATCTCTACAGTACTCAGTATAGACAGGGATAAGTCATGTTTAAAATCTCATTAGCTAGTCTTGGTTTATGGTTAATCAAGACCAACTAATACATTTTTAAATACAACCGTTCTTATCCACAATAAAATCATGTTTACATTCATATTAGAAAATGTGTTAACCAATATATGTTATACTGATGGTTTTCCAGGGATGACAAATGCAATAGGGGATGTGTAAATTACATCAATTTAAACATTCTTTAGATGTACTTTGACTCCCTTAGGCCATATCCACAGTAGGGATAAAGGGGTGTTTTTAACACGTGTTAGGTAAACATGTTAAATTACTAGTGCAGACAAAGCAGGAGTATATTAACATACGCTGTCTGGTCAAGGTTGAAAGCAACCAGCTAACATGAGGTAAAAATACAATCTGGTTCAGTCTGTATATTACATGTGTTTGGATAGTTACAGCCATGAAAGAGGAATTTGGCTTACACTTCTTGGCAATAAAAGTCTTTCAGTCAGGGTGTGTTCTGGGGCAGCAGAAGGAGTGTCAGCTCTAATGGAAAATTTCAAACTAAAAGATTTTGACGCACCCATCAGCAGCGTCTCAGATGTTGTTTCATTTATTATTTTTCCTCCAGCATCTCAGCCCAGTAAATTTCATTTACTACCTCCCTCATTTTCGTATCTCCCTAATGATATCTGCCTGCTATTGATAATTAATCCAGATAATGACATTCCTGGATATGATGCCACATCTCTGGACTCTGAAGTGTGTCCAACATGCCATTAAAATCCCATTAAAGCCTTATTTACCAGTCCCAAATTAAAAATAAACAGTGATGATACATATGAGAGAATAATGATTGCGCTGACCTTGGAATGCACCTTCCAAAATGCACAGCAGAAAGCACTGTGATATGGGCAAACTGAAGATGGTACTTTATTTATTTGTTGTCTGGGGAAAAAAAAATTGAGTTCTTCTTAGCTACAGTGCTCTGACTTTGCAATTTCTTATCAGCTACTAGAGACAAATAGACCAGAATCTCGCAGCAACATACACAGCACAGGGAATGGCTTCCCAATCCACACAGCACTTTGGAACCCAGCCCACTATTGGTACTTTTCACACGGTTATGGGGCTAGCCCCTGCAACCTAGCCAGATTCCAATATTGATAACTGCAGTTTTTCTACCTAAATTCTCCCTTCCATTTCAATCCCCTTCCCTCTTCAGCTCCTATGCCTCATCTCTACCCCTTCCTATCTTTCCACTATCATATTTCTTAATTTCTAGCTCTCTTCCCTTAGAAATGCTCATCTCATCTTTGCTTCCTCCTCCCACCTGCTGGCAACATCTGCCTTAACCCTGTCCCTACAAGCATTCACAAGTTCTTGTCCTCGTGTTAGTATTCCTATTCCCCTTTGGCCTTCGTTCTTTCTGACCTTGTTCCTCTCTGGTGCTATTCCCACTGCCCTCTTTCCTGTATCTTGCTGTTTCTCAAACATATTCCTTGTAAAGCAACTAATACGCCCATTTCCGTCCATCACTTTTTTTATTGCGTATAAGCTGTGCAATATATGACAGTAACAGGTCTATGGACTAGAGAGCCAGATTTTTCCCAGATAGCCCACAATGCTTTTGCACACGTTTGATGAGCAGACAGACTAACTGCCATCCAAGGGCCCCTTTGTCTGTGCACTTCCCTGTTTGCATGTGTAACCCACACACCTTCTGTGTGTGGTGTTCTGTCCCAGCTAGTGGCATCAAGACCACATAGAGAGTGATATAAAATGAGTCTGCTCTACAGCATTAGCTCACCGCCGGTTGGCTTTTAGCTCATGAGGTAGAGGCTCATGCTCTAAGCTCCAGAGGTCCTAGGTTCAATCCCACCTGTTGACGACTGGGGTCTGTCAGTGTTACAAGTGGGGGCTCATCTGGGATTTCAACTGGGAAGTCTCTGAAGCTCGGGATGTGCTTCCTCAGGTACGGGAAGTATGTAACCCACACATCTTCGTAGTGTGATGTTCTGTCCCATCTAGTGGCACCAAGACCACTTGGAGATTAATCAGTCTGCTCTACAGCCTTAGCTAAGAGCCATATGGCTTTTAGCTCATGAAACAGAGGTTCATTCATTTAGCTCTAGAGGTCCCATGTTCGATTTTGCCTGCCAACGACTGGTGTCTGTCAGTGTTACACATGCACGAGTGTTCAGCTGCAGTAAGTGCAACTCAAAGATCTACAGGGAGTTTAAATGAACAGTTTGGAAAATTTGGCCCATAGCATCTGTGTTCTTACAAGTACAGTAGAACACTATCGTATTTTACAGAAGTCCCTGGCACTCTATACTTAGAGAATCAAACAAGTAAAATAGAGTGTGGAGTGTTGATAGTTCGTTAAATGGCACAGGCAGAATGTGGCAGAGGATACAATCTTGCTGATTGTATAAATACACTGATAAAAAGAAACTATAAATTAAAATAGTCACATTAAATGAATAATAATCATAATGTGTACTTAGAGCACTGTATAAGTGCTAATTATCATTATTATTCCTTAGAGCCTTCCATTCTAAAATCTCAAAGCAATTTACAAACATCAATAGATTATCCTTAATGGAGTGGAAGTAGGTAAATATTATTTGATCCATTTTACAGAGAGAGGGAAACTGAAGCAAAGAAAAGGGGTAAGTGACTTGTCCAGGGTTACACAACAGGCAGAATCAGGAACAGAACCTTTAGCTCCAGAGTGCCAGCCCTGGGCTTTACCTACAAACCCATTACTCTTCACTTGTCTAAGTAAAGTAAAAAAGAAAGTGTTAAAAAATTAAATTAATAAAAATCTAAAAGTACATCATAAGATCAATTCTCATTGGTAATTCTTTGTATCATCTCTGTTTTTTAAAGTCTCCATAGGGAAAGAAAGCAGACACGAGTAAATGTCTCAATAAATTCTTCTAAAATACTCTTTGCATAATTCATGCTTATTCTCAGAATCTCTTAGGCCAATTTAAAATGCCAGGAGATATTCTTTAATGCTTCAGTGATCTCCAGTAGTGCAATTGAATTACACCAAAATAAGGAAATCCAAGTGAAACCCCTTCAGTAGATAATTAAGAACGTTGAATTTCAAAATGTCCAAAATATAGGTCTTATCTAGAATCCTGAATTCTCTGAGAAGAGCTATGTTTGACATTTAGGGTGTAATGTGTATTGAAATAATATTTCTAAGTCCTAAGTATTCGTCAACAATGAAAATATCTAAAACTATTAAAGGATCATATGAGATGGCATGTCAAATCTAAACACAGCTATTCGCATGTAAAGACAGCACATGGAAAATTTTAAATTGTAATTTACCTGTATATATTTCATCTCTGTTTTGATGAGATTAAATGAGACCAAATTCAGAAGTTAAATCTGAATTTTTAGAGCAGGGTTTCTGTACTCTATATTTTTTACAAAAATAGGGTGTACCCAAACCTAAACTAAGTAGATACAGTTTTGTAACCGAGGCTAACCCAATGGAGCTCTTTGTCTACCTCTATTGGTTAGACTACGGAAGAACTTCAGAATATGCTTAGTGCTGTGAATAATGCCAGCAAGAAATATGGAATGTTAGAAAGACAAAAAGCATGATAATACTTAATTTAATTATGTGAGCGGCCCCACTAATGCCCATGAGACAATTCAGATGTCATAGTTACACACATGCTCAAACGCTTTCCTGGATCCGACATAAGGCCTGGAGCCACAGAGATGCTTGTGATCATTATGAACTTTAGCCTGGTTTTTAGAGTGCACCTAGGATATCAGAGACCCATGTTCAATTCTTCCCATGTGCCTGATGAGAAGAAAGGATTTGAACAGGGAATGTTAGTGAGTCAATTGGCAGTTTAAGGCTGGTTCCCCAGGTGAAGTAGGGGCTATAAATTGGCAACAGGTAATGAACAGCAAACACATGGAGGAGTATTAGTTCTTTTCTGTTTGAATTAGAGTTATAAGAAAGGCTGATGTTTGTTTCTTAGGATGAACAAGCCTTATTTTTCTTTTTGGGCTACAGCTGGGAGGTTTTCCTTTTCCTCACATGAGTAGCTTTCACATGAATTGACCCATTGAAAAGTAGCATAGAGTAAAGAAGAACAAAAAACATGATTTGAGGACTTCAATAGCTGAGACATAGGTGAGAGGATTATTCCAGGAGTGGGTGGGTGAGATTCTGTGGCCTGCATTGTGCAGGAGGTCAGACTAGATGATCATAATGGTCCCTTCTGACCTTAAAGTCTATGAGTCTATAAAAACAATAGGTATGGACCTGAGTTTCAAAGTTTGGATCCTGCTCTGAAGTTCATCACAGTTTAGGAGATCTGGGCTTTTGGGGTGGGCTAGTAGAGAAAGGAGGTCCAGCAGATCTGAATTCTATCTCAGAGCTGGAGGGGAGGAGGGGTTACTCAGATATGAAATGAAGATTTTTGCTGTGAAACAGCTCGAGAAACAGACCTCTCTCTAAGGAAGTTTCCTATAGGCTCATTTGGCTTTAACTTTATTCATTGCTACCACTCCCTGAGCTACATTAACTGACCTCTTCACGTAAAGAAAAGAAGGGTTTGGTGAGTAATTGTCTAAAGCAGAGATCGGCAACCTTTTGGCACGTGGCCCATCAGGGAAATCCACTGGCGGGCCAGGACGGTTTGTTTACCTGAAGCATCCGCAGGTTCAGCCGATCGCAGTTCCCACTGGCTGCGATTCGCCGTTCCAGGCCATTGGGGGCTTCAGGAAGCAGCAGCCAGCACATCCCTCAGCCCACACTGCTACCCGCAGCCCCCATTGGCCTGGAACGGGGGACTGCGGCCAGTGGGAGCGGCAATTGGCCGAACCTGTGGACAAACCTGTAAATAAACTGGCTCAGCCCACCAGGGGGCTTATCCTGGCGGGTTGTGGGCCAAAGGTTGCCAATCCCTGGTATAAACTCAGAAGTGATAGGCTGTATGTCTTGTACTGCAAACAGCTAATGGATAATTTTGTTTTGTTTGGAGCAGGAGCGGAGTTCTGTGCTTGCTGTCACTATGAAGTTGAAGTGATCCGTTCAGAGAAGATGGGAAATTTAGATTTACTGCTATACTGTATCCCCTTTATTTCCTCACTGTGAGAAGGGATGATCACAGGGATTGGGGGGGGGACACCAAATAGTAAGTTTTGTAATGTGGGTACCTATGTTGCTCCCACAGACCCTGCATCTAACTTGGAAACTGTGAATGCAAATACAGGGCTAAAAAGGAAAGACCCTTTAACTCAAGGTCTGTTTTGCAAAGCAAAGACTGCCCTATTCAACAGATAATCCAGGCCATAGCTGCCTGGTAGGTTGATGGTGGAAGAATCAGCAGATAACTCAATGTCAGATTGAATTTAGAGACAAGTAAACTGAGTTGCATGCTTGCGGCCAGTTTTACTTGGGCAATTCTTGATTTTGCTGTGTGTTTGGAGACATTGGTGCACAAACACCCTCGTAGCTTAAAAAAAAAAAAAATCTGATCTTTCCACAAACACAAAATCAGAGTGAAAAATAGACTGCCAGTCGACATTACTGTAGAAGGCAGGAACAGATCAGATAAGATCAGCAGAAATGCCTCATAAAGGGAGTTGATAGGAATTAAATTAGCTGAACTTATATTTTTATAAAATATTTCTCCTATTTTGCAGGTGTAATAAAGAATGAAACCTAACACTGCCCATAAGAATATTGGGTATATAATTGGAAAAAGAAAAAAAATCTGATAACCTCTTGTAAGTGAGCCCATACAAATCAAAAAAATAATCTATAACAATTTTCTCACTGTGTCGTCTTGTTTTATTTGCCTCCAAATAATAGAAATACAAAAGTAAGCACTATGAAGCTTATAGCCAGTTCATTGTAATGGCCCACTCTAAATGTTAAAGGGATACTGCC
Source organism: Macrochelys suwanniensis (assembly GCA_033296515.1). Lineage (NCBI taxonomy): Eukaryota > Metazoa > Chordata > Testudines > Chelydridae > Macrochelys > Macrochelys suwanniensis. The sequence continues at coordinate 35,803,644 of CM065781.1, read as the reverse complement.
AACTTAAGAATGTCTAATAATCATGTTATCTTTTTGTTATTGTCACAGTTCAAGGCAACTGCACCTGTAAGGTCCACCAAGGGCACACACTGTAGAGTCCCAGCTCTTAAACCATCACTTCTCTTGGGAGGAGACCTGCATCTCTGTCCCTCCTGACTGGGGTATTTCCAGACTACACAGCTACCAGACTATACTGTGACCTCCCCAGTAAAGTGAGGCTGCCTAAGCTGGCCTGCTTTACTTTTATCCTGAGACAATAAACAGCATAATTGCATAGTTAAGCTACCACCCAGCTCTTTCTAAGCAAGCGCATTTAATCCTAAGGTAAAAGCATTAGAGAAAACATATTAAAAACAATAAGAGAACCTACATGTATGCTAATAAGTTTACCAGAGATCATCACCCCCTCATTCCAACAAGAGCTATGGTTGGTGATTAGCCCTTCAAAGCCCACATGTTTTTCCCCCTGTGGTCACAAGTTTATCACAGCTTTACCTCAGAACAAACACATCCATGGCTAAGTCAGTTACTCCATTATACAGTTTGTCTTTGAACTGTCCTCATATAACAGGAGTTCAGCAGACAATAGGTCCCTCCCTCAGGGCAAAATTTCACGGGCTGAGTCCACAGGTGGGAGTTTGCAATCCCCTCCTCCCAAGTACTTCCTAGGAATTCCACTTCACATGTATGGTCTCAAAAGATCATTCGTGTCTGCTACATTCTTCAGCATAGTCTTCTGAAGCTCACAATATTTTCTAGAGATTGCAATAAACCTGTCATCCCCCTGAAGATGTTCCATCTAATCCTACAGTAATACATAAACATCTCAATTTTTAATACCATGAGCTCCTAAAATACTTAATTCAATCGTGTTTTTCCAGGATATTTAAGGAAATTTCCATAACTATTGGTTATGACACTAAAACCCCTTAGAATTCCCAAAATTGTTTTTATTTTCCATTAATTATTGAACATGTGCTTAGTGCCACACAAGACAGTATAAAGAATCTGCCTTTGATTCTAACTGGTATTATTTTTATATTTAGTGGAAAAGAGGAATTAAGATTTAGACATAACAATTGATCAAACTACATCAGACTGATTTTTTTTTTTTTACTTCATTTGTCACAGAGCAGAGTGGATACAGCAAAACATTCTGTAAATAGACATGTCCTTTTAAAATTTGTTTACTATGAGCTTTCTAGCAAGTGAGTTAACTGGCAGGGGAAGTTCATGGAACAGACAGTCTGGAAGTAAATATTGAGAAAAGTGAATGTCAAAATTGTAAGTATTTGCATCAAAGCTTGATTCCTGTCAAAACTCACCAATGCTTCTTGAATGGTGAATGGTTGTCACAAACTGCTGGCGAACAATCAACAGGCAAGAATTTGGTAAATAAATTCTATTAACAAATATGTTTGAGAAATCTGAAGCTACTTGCAGGCAATTTGCAAACAGAATAAGAGACAACATTCATTGAACATATGAATTGCTGTGAAATACATAGAGCTTGCTAGATTTGTGTGTGTGGGAGGTGACAGGACTTGCTAGAGCTGTGTTCTGTCTGCATGTGAGTTTCTGTTGCTATTCACTGGAGATTCTAAGGATGCAGAAAAGCCAAATACAGAAATAAAAAAGCAACATGCAGCTGATGTGACTTGAAGCCCAACAGGGTGTTTAACATTACCCTTCACCATTGCCTCTGGTACAGAGAGCTGGTGTAGCTAATATTTCCGCTTACCACTTCTGCTGTATTCAATTTTATTCATATCCCCAGCCAAAGAATTTATTCAACTGCCTGTTTTTATAGTTTGCAGCTTTTAGTAAACATCTACCTCAGGCAAAGAGATTTCAACGCAGAAATGAAATGACCCTCTCCCAGATGCTGAAAGGGAAACCTACAATAGAGTTTAAAGCCAGAAGGGACCACTAGATCATCCAGTCTGACCTTCTGTAGCTCCCCGACCACCACACAACCCATCACCTCCCCTCCCACTAAACCTAACAACCAAAATGAGACCAAAGGAAATGAGACCCACAGGAGATTAGATTATTATGTGCCACAGAAAGAGATCAGGAGGGACTGCGGTGCAATAGTGGTGGAGGTCCCCGCAAGGGCAGGGAAGTGGTTAAATGATACACACCCAGATAATTCCAGCAAGTGACCCATAATTACATACTGTAGGCTTTGTTGTTTTGGTGTACCTTCCTAAGCTCACTGCCAATCTGACCTTGGGGAAATTCCTTCCTGACTTCATGCATGGTAATATGAGCAAGAACCAGCCAGCCTGAGAGAAGGGCTTGTGCACAAGCACAGAGACTACAACAATAGGGAGGTGGCTCCAGCTGAGAGGGAAAACACTAGGGCTTGTTTAGTTATATCCATGTACTAAATTAAATACAGCCATACCAGGGGCTAAATTCCAAGAAAGAAAAAGGTGCTTATGAGAGAGACAGTGGGCTTGATTCTGATCTCAATCAGTGCTATAGCCTTTGATGGGGGGCACTCACTCCTTGAGTGCCTCCTGCTGCTGCATGCCATACTGCTGGCCTCTTCACTCTTCTGGTGCCCTGTAGGTTGTTGACTTCACTTGGTGGGTCTTCAGTCACTCAGCCCAGCCTTCCAGTTGGGTCACATGGTCAAAACAAACTCTTTCTGAGGTAACAGAAGTCCAACAAAACTTTATCTGCCCTTGGGCTCCTTTGGCCAGAGAGAACCGCACCGCTCTGCCCCGCACCACCCGGAACTGACCTTCTAAGGCCCCTGCAGATCCTTTTATCAAAGGCTGTTGGCTCTGATTGGCTGCTTCCATGAAGCCACTCTAGGCAGGCCTGGAGGACTCACCTTTGCTGCTCCTTTCTTGAGATAGGGTGTAATAAAACCACAGAGCCATGTGTAGGGACCTGCAAAGGCCACGTGCAGCCCCACTGAAGTGAATAGCATTACACTGCATAACCAGTGAAGTAAGAAGAGAATCACAGCTAGTATGCTTTAGGGCAGAGGAAGGGTGGAGGCAGATATTGACCACAGACTTCAGCACTTCCAGAACTAAATGGAAAACCTAATTTTCTCACAGGTGAATTCTTTTCTCCATAAGATCTTCACAATTAAAACACAAGCTATTGTCCAATGCCATCTTCCAGAGACCCTCTCTGAGGAAAGAAATAGAACCTCTTAAGTGTGACCCTAGCCAGAGTCATAAATGAATCAATATAAATCTTGTATGAACATTACCGAAGGCTGCTGTGGAAAAGCAGTGCATGTGGAAAAATACAGGGTTCCGTCAGAAAAATATTTGAAAACTGGTTGTTGTCAGTCAGCTACCAGTGTGGTGCTCTGCTCTTGTTCGATGTTGATATCAGTCGGCTGCGTGCACGTGTTCCTTCTGTGTGCTGCCCCGGCTCTGCACAGATAGCTGACACAGCAGGCCCGAGAGAACCCAGTGATCACAGACTCTGATACGGAACAAAGACTCATCGGCCAGGTTTATTGTCGAAGAGAAACACAGTCTCTAGTTCCCCGGATTATATATCTACAGTTTGTTGCTAGTCCCTATGTGCTCCCTGGCAATGGACAGAGCTCAGTCATTGGCAGGACTTTCCACTGCCCCCTAGGCCAGACAAAGACACCACCCCAGGGCTGTATTCTTATACAGAGGTACAAACAAGTTACACATCACTCCTGACGTATTGAGGTGCAACCCCTCTACGTAGTAAGGTGCTGCCTCTCACCTTGTACATGTTGGTTCAAACAAAACAACTCTATCCATCATATTACCCTTTTGCCCCTGTCTTTAGGATGGGTCAGCCTGTTCCTTGTTATCTGTGTGGAATGTACAAGTGTTCTGGTACCTTTTAGGTTTGTGTACTTTTGCAACATCAGCCCTTTCCTTGCCAGCTTCTGTGAGCAGGGCCTGCCTTTGGCTCACAGGTTGACTTTGCTAACATAAAGCAAAGTTTTGACCATTACTTTAGCTCAGGCCTTAGGCCTCATACTGGGCCTCTGATGCCCTGAAACATAAATCCTTGTCTCATCTTACTACACTGTTGAGAGACAAAAGTGAGATTGATAAACCCTGGATGTGTTCTCCTGTAACTGTGTGTGGACGGTGGCATGAGAGAGAGTAGAGAGCAGCAGTGTAGAAATTAAGAGTTAATTCGCACATCGGCAAAGTTACTGCTTAGTAGTAGCAGGAAGCAGCATAGGCATTTCCAGAGTTGTCCAGTTGTGTCAGCATCTATGCAATTTAAAACAAAAAAACACCTTTCCCAGTAGTTCATTTTCAGATATTAGAAGTCTTGTGTCCTGGCTGTGATGAAGGCAGAGTAGTCATGGCTGTCCACTATAGCAGCAAAAAAAATCCTGCCCAGCTAATGTGTATACAGCATAGTGGGCCTGATTTAAAAAGAGAGGGATGCGTAGCTGGATGTCATCAGCTTTTTGGAACAAGAAGTGACAGTCTGGCCTGGGGAGAGAGGCAGAAACAGAATCACAAAGAGCAATCAGAGCTTCTGTCTGGGACTATGCACCTCCTAGCTGGTGAAGGAGAGCAGAGAACATTTGGGGCCCTCACTGTCAAAGAGCATTAGTGGCAGATTAGCCACTGGGCCAGTGGGGCCTGGGCCCAGGAGCCCAGCCCCAACCCGCTCTTCCTGCCCACCCAGTGCTCCTTCTGGAGAGCTGGGGTAGCCCCCCCGCCCCAACCCATTTGCTGGGCAGCAGCACTGGGGTGGAGGGTGTTAGCAGGTGTAAGAGGTGCGGAGAGGCCCTGTGATGGGTTGGATCACAGAAACCCCCTTGGGATTGCCAACTGATGTGCCAAGACTACTTCTGCCCCTGCTTTCCTGCCCAGGCAACCTGGGACTCCAGAGCCCTGCCTGGTTTGAGCCAGACCTGCTAGCCTGCTGCAAACCCAGACCCAGGTCTGAATGACATCCCGTAACAGCTGTAGGCTTACACTTCTTAACCTGTTTTCAGGTTTCTGTCTTTAACACTTAGAAGCCTAACTCCCAATGGGGTCCAAACCCCAAATAAATCTATTTTACCCTGTATAAGCTTTATACAGGATAAACTCAAATTGTTCGCCCTCTATAACACTGATAGAGAAACATGTGCAGCTGTTTGCCCACCCCTCCCCAGGTATTAATACATACTCTGGGTTAATTAATAAGTAAAAAATGATTTTATTAAATACAGAAAGTAGGATTTAAGTGGTTCCAAGTAGTAACCGACAGAACAAAGTGAATTACCAAGCAAAATAAAATAAAACATGCAAGCCTATGCCTAATACGGTAAGAAGACTGAATACAGATAAAATCTCACCCTCAGAGATGTTCCAATAAACTTCCTTTTACAGACTAGTCTCCTTCCAGTCTGGGTCCAACAATAACTCAGACCCTCTGTAGTTACTGTCCTTTGTTCCAGTTTCTTTCAGGAATCCTTGAGGGTGGAGAGGCTCTCTCTTGAGCCAGCTGAAGTAAAAAATGGAGGTCTCCCCCAGGGATTTTTATATACTTTCTCTTTTGGGTGGACACCTCTCCCTCCCCCTGTGTAGAATCCAGTTACAAAATGGAGATTTGGTGTCACATGGGCAAGTCACATGTCCATGCATGACTCAGAACTTCAAGGTAGCATGTGAATAATCACTGCTACCTGTAACGTCCTCAGGTAGACTTCTTAGGTGGATTGGAGCCTCCCTATATCCATTGTCTGTTAAATGCTTCTTGATTGGGCACGTAACTTGCACATTCCTTTCTCAAGAAGCTGACCAAATGCTTCACTAAGGCTACTTAGAAATCAAGCAAGTACACAGCCCATATTCATAACTTTGAACACAAAAGTGATACATGCATATAAATAGGAGGAATAGATTCAGTAGATCATAACCTTTACAGAGATATGTTACATGGCATATGTAGCATAAAACATATTCCAGTTATGTCATATATATACATTCATAAGCATATTTCCATAAAGCCTTATGGGGTACAACATCACAGGCCCCCACTTGCTCTAGCACATGACCCCACAAACCCCTAATCTGCCTCTAGCATCCGTCCCACCTTTGGAGAGTAGAAATCTTTCATACACCTTGGAACATGCAAGTCTGACCAATACTGAAGAGATCATCCCTTGACTTTACAGTCTAAAGGCCAGTGTCAAACCATCCATTTAATGGTAACTAGGATTCCCAGCTTAGGGGTGATTTTAGATTCCCTACAGCTCTTTCCCAGTCATATTCCAGCAGTAACCTAGTCATCTTTTTACCAAATTGCATCTGGCTATGTGGGTGCTAGCTTTCCTTTCAAAAAGGGACCTTGCTTCACTGTTATCCATGCTTTTGTCACCTCAGGATTAGACTGTTGCAATGCACTCTACACCTTGAAACCAGAGACTGAAGCAGATGCAGAATGCAGCAGCTGGCTTACTGAGCAGAGCATCCCTTTGGGAGCATGCTCCAGGATATGTACTGGCTTCCCATTGGTCTCTAGGCGGAATTTAAGGTGTTGGTTATGGCTTGTAGAGATCTAAATGGCCTTGGACCCATCTCCCTGAGGGAACCACACCTCCCCGCATTCCTGGCTGCTACAGCTGTGGGATGCAAAGCTCTTGATCTGGATTCCCATTGCTATACGAGAGAGAGAGGGTGGCTGGAAGGGCATTGTGTGTGAGGGCTCCAGGACTTCCTCTTCTGTGTGAAGTAGACCAAATTTGGTGACCTTCCAGGCATTCTGCAAAATGCTTCAATTTGATATGGGTAATTAGAGAGAGATGGGGGTGTATTTCCTGGAACAAAGAAGGGGTGGAAAGGAGTTCTTGTTTGGAATGATTATTTCAATGCTGATGGGTACCCAAACCCTAGAACAGTTCTAACTAGTACAGTAGACCATCTGCTGAGCAGCACAGGTCACTGTGAACATATCACTCAGGTGTCCACTGGCTCCCCAGGCCTCTGTGCTGACATTGGCACTAGCCACCAGAGAGATCACTACTCTATTTGTTACCCAGAACTCCCATGGCAGCTCCATGCCTCCTGAACAATGAAACTGTCAGCCATTTGGAGGAGACAATACTTTCTGGGGATCTGGGCCAAGACTCTGGCACTCACTCCCAGAACAGATAATGACCACAGATTTCAGCAATTCCTGAACTAATGCAAAACCTACTTTTCTCAGAGGTGAATTCTTTCCTCCACAAGATCTTCACAATTTAAACACAAGCTATTGTCCAATGCCATCCTCTGGAGTCTCTCTCTGAGGAAAGAATAGAGTCTCTTAAGAGTGACGATAGCCGGGGGCAAGAATGAGTCAATATCATCTTGTATCAACAATACCCAAGGCTGCTGACAAAACTAAGAATCAGCATGTTCATTTGGAACTCTAATTCATTGCTAGATGATTGTTGAAACTACAGCAGTTTCTATGCCTTGACACCTAAATCGATGGGTAGCAGAGAAACACCAAAGTTTCCTTACAACAAAGTTCTTAACCTTATACAGTCCATTATGGTTTTCTTTCTTTAAAGCTAAAGAAAGAAACTCATGCATATTTATTCTGAGAAATTATGTATTTTCAGTGAAACAAAGGCACATGCTGACCCTTAAGCCTTAAACCCAGCGGCAGAAACAATGTATTGTGTATGTTACAAGAAAACACTCCAACTCAGTCAAACACCCAAGACCCACTTCTCCCCTAGCACTTTCATTGCTTCTGCAAAGGGAGTCTAAACCTTTAGGACACCTTCATTATTTTATGCACATTAAGAGCTAAAGAATATTTCTGGAATAGAATGTGAAGGATTAAAGATCAAGCTGAATTTAAACCACAGAACTCAAAACTCAGATTCCAGGATATTATTCAATGTTGAGAATCTTTTATATACGCAAATACAAATGAAGTATTTTCAGATTTGTTTTGCTGATTTGCTATGTATATGTATTGCAGTAGCACCTAGATATTCTGAAGAAGAATCAGGATCTCATTACAGGTTCTAAGGTGCTGTCCTAACATGGAGTTAGAAAGATATTGTGCTATTATTTTTGTGTCTTTGACAGAAGTTGCTGGCTCTGCCCAATCCACAAAGTTTGTATCAGGATCCAGATTTCCCCAAAGTTCTGGGGGTGTCCTGGCCCAAGATTTTGGTTCAACTCAAACTGGAGTGTCATCCCATGAAGATTGGGTTTGGATTGGAACTTCACCAAATATAGGCGTGTTTGAATCTACACTTTTATTTTCAGGTCCATCTCTACTCAACTGCAAGCACTCAGTCTGTATTTCCAAGAGGAAATAGCTGGTTGTCAGACCTTCATCAATAAGTGGATATTAGAGCTGGGTGAATATGCCAGAAAAATTCCCATAAATATTTTCTCTAATTTTTAAACAATTGCATGTTGACCATGTTCACACCACCTTTCTCTTTGTTTTCTGAAAATATTCCAGGCAGCAGTTTTGATAATGAGAATGTTCCTGTAAAGGACAAATCTGAAGCAAATATATGAAAATATTCACAAAAGTTGAGAATTTTCACTAAAGCTCTGATTCTGGGGCTAGGTGTACACTTGGAGCTAGGGTGCATACTCAGGGTGGCTAGCCTGTTCTGCCACTTGCTACTACCAGTGCTACCAAGGCTCCACTACTATTTTCAGCACGCTAGCATGAGTATGTCTACATAAGATGGGAACCACACTCCTAGCTCCAAGTGTAGTCAAAGCCTAAGAGTTATTCTCTTCTAATGAGGTGAGAGAACCATACCATATGACCTATGTGTCCAGTTCATTTGCAGTTGGAGTATCAAATACAACAATTCCCAAACAAAAAATTTGCAGAAAAATATTCAGTGACTATATTCCAATCTTGAACATATTCAAGACATTTCTCAGCTGTTCCAGGAGAAAAAAAAGGAAATCATTTTAATAAATCTGTCCAGCTCTAGTTCAAATAGTTGATTCTGAAATAGCAAATTTTGGAGATTTAAGAAATGTGGGGTCTGATTTTCAGGGCTTGGCTTTCCTTTCTATACAGAAAATTACACACACTCATCATGCTCATGCCCCCCCCCCAACTTTAACCTCAATACCTTACCTTTCAGTGTAGAAATAACGCTTTGTCAAGGCTGTGGTCTGAAATTAATTAATCTATCTGTTAATGTAGCTGTGGTCAGAATTAAGGTTATGTGCCTTTGTGTGTGATGTAGAGGAATTTGGTGTGTGCATTGTGGCTGGTTATGTGCTGGAAGTGCAAGGGAATTTGTTGTGACAGAGACATATTGGGCAGCATTATGTGTGTTGAAGTTGTGAATAAAGGTTGCTCTAGTGGATGATTTTGGTTATGGTCAGTGATCGTATTAGTGGGGTGTTCGCTTGAACAGCCTTACTGATAAGCAAACAAAAACTTTTTTGTTTGGAGTAACAAATCACTTAAGGCTTGCAGAAGGCAACCAGAAAGTAGAATAAATTAATAATTAAGTGGAATAAGGAGGGCTTTAATATATCAAGGGGAACAGGGATACTAGAAAGTAAGCAGTCCCATTAATAAATAAGTACTGAACTGAAATTGAAGACAACTCTAAAGGGCTGAGCAGCTGAACTCTTTTTAAAAATCTTTTAAAGTCTTTAAGGAAAACAGGTTTGGACAATTGGGAAATAAGGCGAGACCTTCTAAAATAGCTACCTATAAAAAGAAGGTAAGGGAATAGTTGGTTTATTTTACACAGGCCTAATTACATGTGTTAATGGAACTAATTGACCAATTTAGCAGTTGGGTATTGAAGTCATGAGGGTGGGAGGGAAGAAGCAAATGTGTTGCTGATCTTTTAAAGAAAGCCACAGTAAATAACAAAGCTCCTTTTCATTACACTGCTTAGCCAAGCAGAACATTCCTTTTGGAATTCAAATTCTGAGCATTGTCCATTCCAGTGTAACACTAGGGGGAGCTATTTTCTATTCCACTGTAAATTGAAATCCCATATTGCCAGTCATATGTAGTACATGAAACATGCCACATCGCATAAAAGGTTTTCCTTTATTAGCATAGTAGCATCATGTGCTTTCACCCTCCATTCACACCTGGCGTACTAGAACCAGATTCCGAGCTCAGGTTTACACCAGTGTAAATCCAGAATAAATACTGGAGTTAAAAGAGATCAGTATCTGGGCACATAATATGAAAAACTCACACCAGGTTTCCTTCTACTTTTAAAAGTAAAACACACAGAACAACACATAATCCCTGCAGAGACAATGGTACAAATGTCAGATACTTTGAACAAAAGTCTAGATAAATCAGTGGTAAACTGAATTAATACAATAATCATTAACTGTTAACAGACTAAAGGAAATCCATTACCATTCTGACTGCCAGTGGTTAACCCACTGTCATAACTAATTTTCATGGCATTAAAAGCTGTTATAAACCATATTCAGAAAAGCCCAGTGGTTACTACAGTGGAAATAATATTAATAGCTTTGTCAGTTAGGTGAACTCTTCAATGATTTATCAAAACCAGGCATTAAGTGTTGATTACCCTGCAATTAAAAAAAATCCCCTAGTTTATAGCAGCAGAAGCAGTGAAGGAATCTAGCTGTCTGTTGGGTTTTTATATGGATCACATCACAATGGGATCTAAGTACTGAGGTGTGGAGGACAACCTGGCTGTGTATGTATGAGAAGAAAACAGAATTTGGATTTACATAGCAGTGCCTTTCATACTTAAGGTATCCCAAAACACTTTGCAGAGCAATTACACACACATACACGCACACCCAAACTGGCTGTAGAGTGACTGTGCTAACCAAAATAATCAGCTAAGAGGTAGCTCATGTTCAGCTATGGACATTAGACTCTGCTTTTATTGAGAGAAGGAATATTGACTAGCATTAGCATCCATTAGCATAGTAAGAGATGTATAGAAGGAATCTTGGTTTAATGTCTGGTTAAAAAGCAAAGGAACCAGAAGAGTGATAGTTATCCTTTAGAGAGATAAGGTAGGTGAAGTAATATCTTTTATTTTCCATTTGCCACCTTGTCTCTCTAATATCTTGGGCCCCACCTGGCCAAAACAACACTGCATACAATTATCCTTTAAGATATGCAATCCAATCTTGCCTCTGTAGCAGATATATAGGGCTAAATCTTCGCTATCCCATGTTATAAAACAGGGAAAAGGAAAATGGGTCCATATGTTTTGGACAACTGTGCATCCACTGCATTATTTCCTCTTTCCTTCTCCTCATGTATATGCATGTCTCATTTGCAGTGTCTGAAAAACATGTGCTTTCTTCATGAAATCTAAAGTAGATTGTTTCCCAGATTCATTCCTATGACTAAGCCCCTTCAGCTGCTTGGAACAGAGATCCAGAATCACCTGCAGAAGGGAAAGAGTTGGCTACATCATATGTGGGCAGGTGCATGACTGCTTATACCTTTCCCATCCACACCACCTCCTGATATCTTTGTTATGTGTTTGGGGAAATAAAAAAATAAAAATAAACAACCTATCTACAAATTGCTAGGTGCCATGAAATAGTAACAAAACTGTCAGAGTCACAAGTGCCAAAAAGACATGAAAGAAACTCCCAGCCCCAATGAAATACCTTTCCTACCTGAAACAAACTGTCTCCTTCTTGCTCACCATCTCAGAAAAGATCTGAATAAATAGATGTCCCTCGCAGTATACACAGGAGACCAACAGGCACTGGAGCATTTTACTGGGGAAATTGAGTTTCTTCAAATCCCACAACTCTGGCTGTGGTCAGGTGGAGAAGGGGAACTCATACAAATTGAAATCAAAGACAATTTGTAATAGCCTTAACAATGTGAAGCTAATGAGTTTTGTACCACTCTAGCGTAAATGATACCAGCCTGTTTCTCGTCTCACTTACACCAGTGCCAATAAGGAGTAATTCCATTGAAGTTGATGAAGCTATACTGGCTGTAAAGTGAACATCAATGAGAGGAGAATCAGCTTTAGGTATGTATTCAGGGCCAGATCCTCAGCTGATATAAATCTGCATCTCTCCCTCAAAGTCAGTAAATTGTTATTTTGTAGCCCTCAGTGTATATGAACTTACAGGGAAAATAAGCGGTGTACAGTGCTTTTCACTTTCCTTACTACCTTTAACATGCAATTTACCACAACCCAGAAGACAGTGGGAATGGCTATTGTTTATAGCATGTGATTCTGTGATCTACAGTGTGGCAGATCTACATTTTCAACCTTTCCTAGCTTTTTCATTTGCTCTGTCAAGTATGATCTCATCAGGAACATATTTTGCAACATGAGTTGCACGGAACATTTCAAGAATCTTTGAAGCATTCCGAAACTGGTATTTATTCAACAGGATAAAAAGGAAATCCTTGCCTAAGGTCAATCCCTTACCAAGCCCTTTTGATTTTGGTTAGCAAAGCTAGAATCAATCACTGCAGTAAAACCTTCAGTTTAGATTTCCTTTCCCTCTGTTGTTCCATTTACTACTGGATGGCTGCAAATTTACAGCAGAGCTGCACTTAGCAAAGGAGAGACACAGCACTGAGCCACAGGCAAAGTGTATAATTTTTGTTCTATTTTTCTGCAGCTGCCCATGTTCTTTAATCATCAAAACCTTCCTTTCTCTCTCTCACATACAATCCTTAAGGGATTCCTCCCGCCAAATTATTGATGAGAGGAGCCAGTTAGGCCTCATTTAGAGTGAAATTCATCCAGTGTGGAGGATCAGTGCAAGGCCCTACTCAATATGAGAGTCTCACATTGGGGCTACACAGGGAAGGGAGGAGTGGCAGAGTGCGTGCATTGGGAAGTGGGGCTGCAAACCCCCAGACTGTTGCTCTAGAATTATATGGGTCAGCCCAGAGGTCAGTAATAGGAATGGATTAGGCTGTGAGCTTTTTCCAGATCCAGATTGTGTGGTGGGGTTGTGGCTGTTACTGCAGCAGTAGTCCTAAATGGCCACCCTGCAACCCCATGCATTGAGTCTGCAAGGAAAAGTTGGACCCTTGTGCCCCTCCACATCTTGCCAGTATAAAGCCCATTTATTCTGACTTGATAAAGATCAAGTGAATTCCACACTTAGCATCCATTGCTTAACACACAAATGTTTGCATTTCAACAGAAGGTTGCTGGTAAAAGGCAAGGCATTTTTTTGGTCCTTATCTTTATGAGGATTCTTGTTGGCCAGACACATTAAGTTTTTGGGCCAAACCCAATCAGATAATACAGGAGACCTGTCAAAAGCATTTGGAAATACTTTATATCTGAGAAGGGAATATGAAAAAATAAACTTGACTCTACTAACATAATCCCTGCAGAGATGATGGTGAAAAATGGATATGTCGTGAGAGATTCTTGAATATGTTCCTAAGGACAAAGCGTCATATGTGTGAGGGTGGAGGGAAATACATTGAGGATGCTGTGTAGCCAAAACATAGTGATTTAATATTTTTAAGTATGAAACAATATCTTTTAATTAGTTGTTTACCTAGAGCTTTTCTCGTGTAGTTTTCTAACTGTATTTAGAGTGTTTCCCCTTAGATAATAATACAATCTCTCTGTGTTTTAGTAGACTGTTGTGTGTCTGAAAGGTGTGGGTGGACTAACTGTTCTGAAGACTGAAGTCCTCTAATTATCTGTTAAACAGATCTAGGGCTGGATCCCCCTCAGCACTGGTATGTAGTGCTGGCCTTCCAAGCAGAAAGTAAAAAGTACTGAGGAGTATTAGAGGCACAGGTAGCCTGACCCTGCATCAGGAGCTCTGCTGGGCTGCCACCAAGTTACTCCTGTACTGAAGCCACATAGGAGCATGCAGATAAGCAGCTATTTCACATGATGAGGATTGGCTCCTCGGACACATCCGTTCTCTGGCCACATCCCTTCCTTGTGCTGTTGAGATGAAGGGAGCTTAAGGGCATGGCTACACTTGCAGATGTAGAGCGCTTTGAGTTAAACCAGCCTTCAGAGAGCACAGTAGGGAAAGCGCTGCAGTCCGTCCACACTGACAGCTGCAAGCGCACTGGTGTGGTCACATTTGCAGCGGCATTGGGAGCAGTGCATTATGGGCAGCTATCCCAGCATTCAAGTGGCTGCAATGTGCTTTTCAAATGCGGGGGGTGGGGTGGAGTGTGACAGGGAGTGTGTTGTGTGTATGTGGGGGGAGAGAGAGTGGGGGTTTGGGGTGCTGAGAGTGTGTCAGCATGCTGTCTTGTAAGTTCAGACCCACCTCTCCCCCGCATCTCTCTCACTCACTCAAAGCAAGCAGCATTCCTCAGTAATGGTTGCTTTGTCCTGGAGCAGATAGGCATGCTGGCTGTCAGAAACGGAGCTTTGAAAGGAGATATCCACACTCCTACAGCCGATTCCAAAACTATGACAAGAGTGGCCGCTTGACTTAAGGGGTTTATGGGACATTTCTGGAGGCCGATCAAAGCGCAGTAATGCAACACCTCGTTCACACTGACGCTGGGGCATTTCGGCCGAGATACAACAAGCGCTATGCTTCTCGTGGAGGTGAATTACCAGGAGCGCTCCAGCTGCAGAGTCCAGGCGCTTTAAGTGCCTTGCTAATGTGGACGGGTCATGAGTTAGAGCGCACGGGGCTGCTTTAATGCACTCTAACTCACAAGTTAGCCATGCCCTTAGATGTACAACCCCTGACAGGGAAGGTTCAATCAAACATACAATTATACATAGTCTCTTCTTGTAGTAGAGCTGGATTGCTGACAACCTTGTGCAATACAAAGACTTGCAGGATTAAGGCCATAGTGAGGGCAGCAACTATTTAAGGGTCACTTATAGGAGTGAGGAGGGACAGTCTCAAGGCCTGTTCTTTTTCTTTTCTTTTCTTTTTCCTTTCTACTGAGATTTCCACTGAATTGTAACAGTGAGGAAGACACCTCTTCATAGGAACTGGACTGAGGCTCAGCATATTTTCCATACAATCACCAAACAGCTGTAAAATGGGAACAATTTTACATCACCACAAGCTTGAGATGGATTTGAACCAGTATCTTAGAGGTGAACTATTATTATAATATTACTTGTGTTATGGCAGTTCTTAGAGGCCCCAAAACAGATCAGTGCCCCATGATGTTAGGAACTGGAGAGAAACAGTAAGTGACAGTTCCTGCCCCAATAACTAAATAGACAAGACACACAAAGAGTGGGAGGTCAGGAATAGTATTATTCCTATTTTACAAATGTGGAACTGAGGCACACAGGGATGAAGGGATTTGCTCAAAATCAAACATGAAGTCAATAGTAGACTCATAAAGTGTGAAGAAATTTCCTCCTTACCCTATTGGTGATCAGCTACCATATTGAAACATGATGGCAGATATAACCTGTATCAATTTTATTGTAGCTAGTATAACTAGAGATGGTGAAGGTTAGGCAGTTGCAGTTGTGCCTCACTAATGTACTCATGGAAATACAACAGTTGCATGTACAAACTGAGGAAGTGCACAGACACATGGATAGGTATTCATCTAACTAGCTATTTTGCATATGCAAATATCTTATTTTCAAACGTGTGAAATATGCATGTGAAAATATGATGAGCGCAATTGCATACACTAATCTTTGAAAATTATACCCTGGAATTATGACTAATAGGTGTGTAATTTCACACCATGTTCTCAAAGACAAGCTGGACAGGCATTGCTGGAAGTGCTGAACATTCTCTCTTTCGAACCACTTGAATACTTCGGGAAATGTCACTTGCACTGAGTAAATGGTACTGTATTGAAATATCGCAGAAAATACATCAAATGCAAAAAATATTGTCTACAATTCAATATGAAAATAATCCAGAAACTATTGATATTAGCCTCACCAAAGGCTCTTACGTAAATTAAGTTGCCATGGGATAAGAGGGAAGATCCTTTCATGGATTGAGAACTGGTTAAAAGACAGGGAACAAAGGATAGGAATAAATGGTAAATTTTCAGAATGGAGAGGGGTAACTAGTGGTGTTCCCCAATGGTCAGTCCTAGGACTAATCCTATTCAACTTATTCATAAATGATTTGGAAGAAGGGGTAAACAGTGAGGTGGCAAAGTTTGCAGATGATACTAAACTGCTCAAGATAGTTAAGACCACACCAGACTGTGAAGAACTTCAAAAAGATCTCACAAAACTAAATGATTGGGCAACAAAATGGCAAATGAAATTTAATGTAGATAAATGTAAAGTAATGCACATTGGAAAAAATAACCCCAACTATACATACAACATGATGGAGGCTAATTTAGCTACAACTAATCAGGAAAAAGATCTTGGAGTCATCGTGGATAGTTCTCTGAAGACGTCCATGCAGTGTGCAGTGGCAGTCAAAAAAGCAAACAGGATGTTAGGAATCATTAAAAAAGGGATAGAGAATAAGACGGAGAATATCTTATTGCCCTTATACAAATCCATGGTGCGCCCACATCTTGAATACTGCGTACAAATGTGGTCTCCTCATCTCAAAAAGGATATACTGGCATTAGAAAAGGTTCAGAGAAGGGCAACTAAAATTATTAGGATTTTGGAACGGGTCCCATATGAGGAGAGATTAAAGAGGCTAGGACTTTTTAGCTTGGAAAAGCGGAGACTAAGGGGGGATATGATAGAGGTATATAAAATTATGAGTGGTGTGGAGGAAGTGAATAAGGAAAAGTTATTTACTTGTTCCCATAATAGAAGAACTACAGCCCACCCAATGAAATTAGTGGGCAGAAGGTTTAAAACAAATAAAAGGAAGTTCTTCTTCACACAGTGCACAGTCAACCTGTGGAACTCCTTGCCTGAGGAGGCTCTGAAGGCTAGAACTATAACAGGGTTTAAAAGAGAACTGGATAAATTCATGGAGATGAAGTCCATTCATGGCTATTAACCAGGATGGGAAAGGAATGGTGTCCTTAGCCTCTGTTTGTCAGAGGCGGGGATGGATGGCAGGAGAGAGATCACTTGATCATTACCTGTTAGGTCCACTCACTCCGGGTCACCTGGCATTGGCCACTGTCGGTGGACCGGATACTGGGCTGGATGGACCTTTGGTCTGACCCAGTACGACCATTCTTATGTTCTTATGCTATACACCTCAGTATAAAGATCATTATTATTACTAAATCAATTTTCTAAAGTGTCCATCACTGTCACATCTATCCATTGAACAGCTACTTTTTTAATATTATAAAATTATAGTCTTTATTTCTGGTGATTCTGTAGCTTGCACTGTCTTGGTTGCAAATATTTTGCCCCGTGATAATTTGACATGTTACCAGAGAAAACTGGTACTTTCTCTCAATTCTACTGGACATGGTGCTCAAATACCACAGTATTGAGCAAATTATAAAGGCTTACGTGGTTGGATGGAAAGTTAAGGACTCTCTTTGCCTCACGGTTATTAAATAAATCTTTGTTCAAGAATTCACAGTAGGCCCAAATCCTCACAAAATTTGCTTTTTAAATATTTTGCATAAACTTTTAGTTCAGAATGTATATTGTATGGCCCTCTTTCCCCTGCTGTTCAGGTCTTTGCTGATCATTCTGTAGATTGTACGGGGAGATGATTTCTAAAATGAGTGATGTGCTTCCTATTCTGAAGACAAATGACTCACCACTGAAGACTTTTCTTTGCTCTCAGATAATAAGGAACATCGGTATTCACTCATTAATATGTGATGTGTATTAGATGGCTTTTAAGGTTTGTTTTTGTTTGTTTTTATTTTTATTTTTAATAGAGCATATTCTAGATTTATGTCAGCAACTCATAGCAAATCCATGTCCTACTTGATAAGCATGACAGAAGGGAAATTAAAAAAAATAATAGAGCCAGGAGTTACAAACAAACTGTCTGTAAAGCTTCCATTAAAACTAAGCTCAGTAAACCATCAAATGACAGTGAAGGTTTCTTTGTGACAATTTACAGAGGGGAGTTGTGAGTTTCAAAAAACTGCATTTGTGCTGTTATTTTGTACTATGTGCACTAGAGGGCAGTACAGTTATTACAATTTTGAATGGGAATGTTCCAACATCCTCTCCCTTCTGTCCTGTTTTTTTAAAAAAAATATTTTATAAAATATAGAAAACACATATTAATTTAAAATAAAGCTGTGCAGGATTGTTTTAAAAGCACTTGGAATGTATCTGTTGGTTAATAGATATGAATTGCTTTGAGCTCTGATACTGCTACACGGAGTGGTGCATGTAATGAATTTTGCAGATAAAAAAAGAACACAGACTAAACTCTTTCATTTGCTTCGATACCTTAGGGGAAAAGCAGAAATAGTTCAGAATCATTGTGAATAAGCTGGTAGGTACATTAGTTTACATTTAAATGAAAATACCTAGTGTGTGAGAAATAAAGGCTCTTCCAAATTAGTGGAGACACCTAGCTTGAAATGTCAAGCAGCGGTTAGTATTTATGTTCATTAAGGTAAACAGGTTGCCTAACCAATTTGTTGATGCTGTTCACTTGGACAGTGCTCCCAGCATTCAGATGTGTTATGGGTGGTTTTCCCCCTGAGTCCACCACAGGGTGACTAATTCCTAAGATAATTATTGTACAGTGGATTCTGGCACGTAAGCTTTGAGGATTTCTGTGAATGAGGGCCAATTAGATCCTTTCTGACCTTCGCCCACCTTCAGGGAGCACAAGGAGTGAGAACGGACCAGGAGAAGCTCTAGAGCTTTATTCTTCCCACCCCTAATTCACTGGCAAAGCTTAAAATAATAAATTTATAAAAATAAAGCACCAGAAATAAGAACATCCTTTTATTCTATTTCCTGCAGTGACAAGAGAGATATATTCTAGATTGTCGACAGAGCTGCCTTGGAGATAAATCGTTTGATTTCAGCATCTCAGCAGTAGATAATAGATTCCCCTCCGAACCACATAATTAAAAAATGACATTTTGGCTACAGCGTGCCAGCTCCGCACTGCCATTGCCCGAGGGTTCTGGGCACACAGGAGCCCTGCAGGGCACAACAAAACAAATTGCACATTATTCAGGGGGACAATGTAAGGTCATGTTAACAAAGAGAAAGCTCCTTTGGGGGGACAAAAGCCTTTTGTTGTTGTTGTTTGTTTTCTTTCTCCCTTTCTCACTGTGAAGTGAAAGAGAAAAGAAGAAGGAGACAAGTTGAGGAGATCTACTTATTAAAAGTTAACACGATGAGAAGGAGCATATGTACAGTGGCAGAAGAAATTAATATCCTAATATCCGAAGGATTTAGAGAGCGGAAGGCCAGCACCAGTCAGAAATGTAGCAAAGTGTGTTCTCATGGCGATAAAGGATTCTTCCCTACTTCAGGAGTTCTTGGCTATGGGTACGTCTATACTACAGAATTAGGTCGAATTTATAGAAGTCGATATTTTAAAACCCGAATTTATGGAATCGATTGTGTGTGTCCCCACTAAAGAGCGTTAAGACCATGAGGTCGATTGACTGTGTCCACAGTAGCGGGGCTAGCATCGACTTTCGGAGCATTGCATTGCGGGTAGCTATCCCACAGTTCCCGCAGTCTCCGCCGCCCATTGGGATTCTGGGTTGCGATCCCAAAGCCTGATGGGGCAGAAAACATTGTCGCTGGTGGTTCTGGGTACATGTCATCCCTCCCTCCGTGAAAGCAATATTTCTCGCGCCTTTTTTCCGGGGTTTCCGTGTTTGCTACGGAAGCCTGCTCAGCTCACAATTACCGTACATCTCCAGCGTACGCCTGGACATTAGGTCTAGTGGGGATTCAGTCACACTATAACACGGGCAGAGGGATAGCTCAGCGTTCTGAGCGTTGGCCCGCTAAACCCGGGGTTGCGAGTTCAATCCTTGAGGGGGCCATTCCGCCTGAGGCTGGTAGTCGCGGGACTACACAGCAGGAGCGCCTTGCCTTCTAGCTGCAGATGGTGCAATATGCCATAAATGGTCGTGGTCGCGGGACCACACAGCAGAAGCTCCTTTCCTTCTCGCAGCAGATTGTACAATATGATTGGTATTCGTGTGCTCCTGGCCGGCGGCCTATGGTGTGGCTGGCCGGGGGCGCTTGGACATAAATGGGAGTGACCAGAGTGACTCTGGTCATTCTCTTTTTTACGTTTTGTTTAAGGGAGATTCAGTACTGCCTGGAACACGGGCGGAGGGATAGCTCAGCGGTCTGAGCGTTGGCCCGCTAAACCCGGGGTTGCGAGTTCAATCCTTGAGGGGGCCAGGAGCTGATGATGGATATCAAGCATATTGTACCATCTGCTGCTAGAAGGGAAGGCGCCTCCTTGCTCACCGCATATTGTACCATCTGCAGCTAGAAGGAAATGAGCCTAACCCTTGCTCCCCCCTCCCTCCGTGAAAGCAACTGAGGGGGGAGCAAAAAATCCTTTCGCGCCTTTTTTCATATGGGCGCCATATTGCTGACTCCATTGTTATCCACCCGCTGCTTCTGCTGCCACTCTGCTGTCCTGCAAACAGCATACCAGGGAAAGCATGGAGCACGATCAGATCACCGCGGCTGTTCTCGCCGTTATGAACACCACGCGCATTGTCCAGGAGTATATGCAGAACGAGAACCAGGAGCTGCTACAGCTACAGCAGGCGAGGAGGCGACAGCAGCGCCCTGAGGACAGTGATGAGGACATGGACACAGACCTCTCTCAAAAAAGGCCCCCCCGCAAGGTGGACATCATGGTGGTAATGGGGCTTGTTGATACAGTGGAACGCCGATTCTGGGCCCGGGAAACAAGCACAGACTGGTGGGACCACATAGTGCTGCAGGTCTGGGATGAATCCCAGTGGCTGCGAAACTTTCGCATGCGTAAGGGCACTTTCATGGAACTTTGTGAGTTGCTTTCCCCTGCCCTGAAGCGCCAGGACACCAAGATGAGAGCAGCCCTCACAGTACAGAAGCGACTGGCAATAGCCCTGTGGAAGCTTGCAACGCCAGACAGCTACCGGTCAGTCGCGAATCAATTTGGAGTGGGAAAATCTACAGTGGGGGCTGTTGTGATGGAAGTAGCCAGGGCGATCACCAAGCTGCTGGTACCAAGGGTTGTGAGTCTGGGAAATGTGCAGCTCATACTGGATGGCTTTGCAGCAATGGGGTTCCCAAACTGCGGTGGGGCGATAGACGGAACCCATATCCCTATCTTGGCACCGGACCACCAAGCCAGCGAGTACATAAACCGAAAGGGTTACTTTTCAATAGTGCTGCAAGCACTGGTGGATCACAAGGGACGTTTCACCAACATCAACGTGGGATGGCCGGGAAAGGTACATGACGCTCGCATCTTCAGGAACTCTGGTCTGTTTCGGCTGCTGCAGCAAGGGACTTTCTTCCCAGACCAGAAAATAACCGTTGGGGATGTTGAGATGCCTATAGTTATCCTTGGGGACCCAGCCTACCCCTTAATGCCATGGCTCATGAAGCCATACACAGGTAGCCTGGACAGTAGTCAGGACCTTTTCAACTATAGGCTGAGCAAGTGCAGAATGGTGGTGGAATGTGCATTTGGGCGTTTAAAAGCTCGCTGGCAAAGTTTATTGACTAGGTTAGATCTCAGCGAAAACAATATTCCCATTATTATTACTGCTTGCTGTGCGCTCCACAATATCTGTGAGAGTAAGGGGGAGACGTTTATGGCGGGGTGGGAGGTTGAGGCAAATCGCCTGGCCACTGGTTATGCGCAGCCAGACACCAGGGCTATTACAAGAGTACAGCAGGGTGCGTTGCGCATCAGGGAAGCTTTGAAAACCAGTTTCATGAATGGCCAGGATGCTGTGTGAAAGTTCTGTTTTTCCCCTGTAATGAAAAGCCCCGCCCCTTCATTCACTCTACTTCCCTTTACCCAAACCGCCCTGCCCTCCCCCCCTCGATCACCGCTCGCAGAGGAAATAAAGTCATTGTTGCTTAAAAATCATGCATTCTTTATTAATTCGTAAAACAAAGAGGGGGAACTATGGGGCTAACTGCCACAGTCTCCCGGGATAGCTGGTGGAGGAAGGGAAGCACCAGGATGGGTGGTGGAGGAGGGGATGAGGGAAGGACAAGGACACACAGCACTTTAAAACTTATTGAATGCCAGCCCTTTCTTGCTTGGACTGTTCTCTTGACTTGAGTGGTTGGGTGCACGGAGGCCGCCCAAACGCGTTCTTGGGCGTCTCGGGGATGAGGTTATGGGACTCGGGAAGGAGGGCTGTTGGTTACACAGGGGCTGTAGCGGCGGTCTGGGCTCAGGCGGCCTTTCCTGAACCCTACGCCTTTCCTCAGCCATAAGCCGGAGGATTTCCGTTTGATCCTCCAGTAGCCTCAGAATTGCATCCTGCCTTCTCTCTGCACGCTGACGCCACCTACTCTCTTCATCACGCCACCTGTCCGCGCGATCAAAATCTGCCTTCGTGGACTCCGACAGTGTCTGCCTCCACGCATTCTGCTGGGCAGCTTCAGTGTGGGAGGATTCCATGAGTTCTGAGAACATTTCATCTCGATTCCTTTTTTTTTTACTTCTAATCTTCGCTAGCCTCTGGGACGGTGATGAAAGGGGTGGCGTTGAAACATTTGCAGCTGCGGGAGGAAACAAACGGGAGAGGAGTAGTTTAAAAGACACACATTAGAGAACAATGCTCCAAACATTACATATCACATATGCATTTGGTCCAAGGTTGCACTTTGCCTGTTATATTGAGGGTCTGCCGGTTTGGTGTGAGAGATCACACAAGCAACAAGTTGGTCCGGCGGGCAACAGAATTCGGCTTGCAGGCAGCCATGGTAAGCCACAGTCTATAGGCTTCTTTAACCTTCATAACGTGGGAATGTTTTCAAACAGCAACCCCCTCATTTCCCATAACAAACAGCCTTTGGGCTGGCAATTTAAAACTGGTTGGCAATTGAAAAGGGAGGGGCGGCGGTTTTCGGGTTAACGTGCAGCGCGAACCTAATCAACACCCCCCCACACACACAGACACACATCCAAGATGTTCGCTGTTCCCCCTCCCCCCACCGCGTGGGTCACAGCGGGGAAGATTTCCGTTCAGCCACAGGCAAACAGCCCAGCAGGGATGGAGCCCCTCTGAATACCCCCTTAATAAAATTCCCCTATTTCAACCAGGTGACCATGAATGATATCACTCTTCTGAGGATAACACAGACAGATAAAGAACGGATGTTGCTTGAATGCCAGCAAACACCGGGACCATACGCCGCCATGCTTTGCAAAGCAATGATTCCAGACTACGTGCTACTGGCCTGGCGTGGTAGAGTGTGTTACCACGGAGCACAGGATAAGGCTGCCCTCCCCAGAAACCTTTTGCACAGGCTTTGGGAGTACATCCAGGAGATCTTTCTGGAGATGTCCCCGGAGGATTTCTGCTCCATCCCCGAACATGTTAACAGAGTTTTCCAGTAGCTGTAGCTGTACTGGCCGCGAATTGATCATTAAACACGCTTGCTTATAAAACATGTATTAATTAACAGAGGTACACTCACCAGAGGCACCAGAGGTCCCTTCTCCTGCATCGAGCACGCCTTGGGTGGGTTCGTAGGGTACTGGCTCCAGGGTGACAAAGAGTTCCTGGCTGTCGGGGAAAAGGGCTTCTCCACTTCCTTGCTGTGTCTGGGCGCTATTTTCAGCATCATTATCATCATCATGCTCCTCTGTGGTTTCTGATGATCCACATACGGAGTCATACCACATGGGTGGGTCAGTGCTGGGTGCACCCCCTAGAATGGCATGCAGCTCATCATAGAAGCGGCATGTCTGGGGCTCTGACCCAGAGCGTTTGTTTGCATCTCTGGTTTTTTGGTAGGCTTGCCTGAGCTCCTTAATTTTCACGCGGCACTGTTGCGCGTCCCTGTTGTAGCCTCTGTCCTGCATGCCCTTGGAGACTTTGGCATATGTATTGGCGTTTCTTCTTTTGGACCGTAGCTCTGCTAGCACGGTTTCGTCTCCCCATACAGCGATCAGATCGCGTACTTCACCATCGGTCCATGCTGGAGCTCGTCTTCGGTTCTGGGACTCCATCATGGTCACCTCTGCTGATGAGATCTGCGCTCACCTGCAGCTCACCACGCTGGCCAAACAGGAAATGAAATTCAAAAGTTCGCGGGGCTTTTCCTGTCTACCTGGGCGGAGCATTGGAGCTCAGACTGCTGTCCAGAGCGGTCAAATGTTGCACTGTGGGATAGATCCAGGAGGCCAATACTGTCGAATTGCGTCCTCACTAGCCTACATCGATTCGGCAATATCGATTTAAGCGCTAATCCCCTCGTTGGGGGTGGAGTGGCGAGATCGATTTTAAGAGCCCTAGAAGTCGATGTTAAGGGCTTCGTCGTGTGGACGGGTGCACGGATCAATCGAAATAACGCTAATAAATTCGACCTAAACTCGTAGTGTAGACCAGGGCTATGTGGGAAGTTAACTCCTTCACCGCCCCCAGGACTGTCCACAAATCAGCAACCCCCTCAAAGCCAGATTCTGCCTCCCTTAAACTTCAATGGCTGGCCATTGAAGTTGAAGCTAGACAAATTCAGATTAGAAATCAGGTGTGAATTTTTAAGTCAGGATAATTAACCATTGGACCAATTTACCAGGTATTGGTGGATTCTCCATCACTGGCAATTTTTAAATCAAGGCTGCATGTTTTTCTAACAGCTTAAGCTTTAGATCAAACAGGAATTAATACAGGGAAGTCCTGCGGCCTGTGTTTTCCCTCGTTAGCTTCTGACAGCTACTGAACACACCCTATCTCTGGATAGCTCCAGCCTGTTCTAACCCCCTTGCCTGGCTATGGCAAGTCTCCAGGAATATAAAATACTCCAAAACGAAACAAAGAAACCATGTTTATTCTTCTGTTAGCATCGTCATAGCCTGAAATGCAAGCTTGTGGGTTACACTTATTCAGGCTAAGCTCACACTGACATTAGTTGGTGTTTTGCTGGAATACAATCAGTGTAAAACATTGCCGAAGCACTACAGGGTTTGGCCCCTTATGACTGTGTGTACCTGAAGACACTAAACTTTCTCTCCTTCTTCCAGAAGCATCTCTGCTTCTCTCCTGATGGCATTTAAAATGAAAAGAACCCAAAAACAAAGAAACATCTCCTGTGACTTTTATTATTATTTCAAGTGCTGGTAATAATGATTGGCATTCAGCACTGAGCTCACTGATAGCACTAGCAACTAACAATCATCATCATCAACAGCTATATAGAATTTCTGATCTAAAGAGTCTCAAGTGCTTGACAAACTGTGCAAGCTAAGGGCCTGACCTGCAAACACTTACACATATTAGTATCTTTACTCATGTGAGTAAACCCACTGGAGTCCCATTATTACTCAAAACAGAAGATACCAGTGGGACTATTCTTGTTAGTAAGATTACATGCATGCATAAGTGCTTGTTGGATTGAGCCTTATTTTAAAACTATGAACAATGTACAAAGATCACCTAGCTCACTACTGAAATATAGTATCCATCTGGGGTAGAAATGGATATCTTTTTAACCGCACAGAGCAAAACAACGATACAATTCCAGATCTTCAACTAGTGTAAATCAGCATTGCTAAACTGAAATCAATAGGATTATGGTCATTTTATACCAGTTGAAGATCTGGATTATAGTTGAGGGCAAGGTGTGGAGAATACCATTAGATATTTGCAGGGCTAATTTTAAGTAAGTAGGATGTAATTACTTGAACTGGTATCTAATCCATGTTGCCTATCACGGTGGTATCTATGTATCAGCTGGGATGCTATGAATGTAGAGCATGGAATCATCCTCCTAAAGATGATGGGAGAAGGATATAGAGCGTCTCTTAAAAGGAATCCTTAGACCATGGGGAGGGTTGCCGAATCTTTAAGCCAAAGAAGGTTGCTGCTCCTCATCAAGGATCACCTGTCAGAATTAGGTGAGTACATCCCCAACAATCCATTTCCTACAGGCATCAGTGAACCTACAGGCATCAGTCCTTCCAGTCTTCTATACATCAATGTTTTTTTAAGCTTGTTAGATCTGTAATTGCTACTAAAGAGACTAAAGGTGGGGGAAAAACAGAATGTTGACTTTGAGCTGAGAAAATGTTTTGTTCTGGGCAGAATAGAATAGGATAAATCCACGGCGAGAAAGGACCGAAAGGAGGAAATATGAATATTAAGAAGAAGAAATGAGTGCATGCTGAAGGTATAGAGGAGAACCAGGAAGTAGAAAAAATAAGAAAGAGGCATATATGAGGGATGAAACTTCAAATACAGAGAAGGGCTGGAGACCTTCTAGACTGAATAATCTAAATAATGTAAAACTGGCATGACTGACATACTTGATACATTAAATACTGTATCAAGAGGTGCTGAGCCTCAATGCACATCTCTCAAGATTGGGCCCCAATGTAAATGTATTAATTTCCTGTCAAGGAAAGGTGACAGCGGTAGGATAACTGTTTTATACTATCTCGTACAGATGCATTTCTGATCTACAAGTCTGTACCATACATTGGTATTTCTCTCTAGTCTGTGCTCTACTGAAAACTCACATCTTTGAAAGCTGTAATTTCAGTTGGTTTCAAGCATTAACATCAGCCAACAGCTCTGCATGACTTATGTCTGACCACTCTATAGCACATACAAATAATCTGCATACATTCAAAACCCTTCACTACCTATGCTGCTCTGCTCTCAAACCTTCAACCTCTTTCTCTTTTCAGCAAGTCGAAAAGAAACCTGACATTCCATTATTAGTCACTGTTTCTCTCAGTAGCATTTCCTGTGACCAAGCACAGACTGCCTTTGCCTCTCTGCTGTAGTGCCATCAACAGCTGGCACTGAAGAACTACAGACCTGGAGAAGGAGCTTTTATACATCACTGGTGGTATACCATAGTGACAAGTTAGTTCCGGTAACTTTTCAGGAGTTCTTTCACTGTGCAGGTGTGGATGCAGGTGGCACAACAATGTCATTTAGCTTGCTCACTTCCATTTGCCAGTTTGGTAGCTTCTTAGCTGACAAATGCCGCCGTGCATGCTTTGTTAAATGGTCACTCCTCATGAACCGCCGATCACACATCGGGCAAGCAAACTTCTTCTCACCAGTATGCGTTCTGCAATGCCGAGACAGTTCATCAGATCGTACAAATCTCCTGTCACTGCCTTTCCAACTACAGCTAAAAGGCTTTTCTCCTGAAACAAAATAGAGACACGAGCATTTTATTTAGCAACAATTTTGCTTTTGACTGGTAATATTTGTTTGACTTTTTAGAACCAATTTCTACTGTGACAATCAAGACAAATAAACAAACACAGAGACATACAATATTAAGATGGTTTTGACTGTGCTAAGTCGAAGTCACCATCATCAGGTAGCTAGCTGTACAGAAAGTCAGTGCACTAGCCTTTCATCACTGGAAAGTAGAGTTCAGCTTGTGCTTTGTTTCAAAACAGTTATATTCCCATCCTTATCTTCATTTATATACACTACAAAACCATGACAGTTTTGCGTGACCAGCACCCGCTGCTGAAAATGAAGTCTGTACTAAAAGCAGGAGGGATGTTACGTGACAAGGCTGAAGTGGGCTAATAGAGCTGGGTAAACATACATAGCCCCTTATCCTTTGCTAGTGTGATTCACTACCAGGTTTGAGTGGGTTTTTTTTTAAGAACTGCCAGACACCTGAAGGAACGACTCTCTGGGGTGTTAATGTTGAAGGTGAGAATACTAGTCACCTCTCCTTTTTGAGGCATCCTACCAAAGATTATGCCATGTATTAACACCTACTGGCAAAAGCAAGCAATAGCACTCTGGGACTGCCCCACAATGCTAGATTATGTCCAATCTAGATTACTGTCCAAATATGGAATCAATTCTAGCCACATGGCAGCACTCAGAGCGCCAAAAGTACCTAAATCCCATTAATTTATTATAATATACAATGCTAATACTATTTTTGCTATTCCTCTTGAAAGCTCATGATTATTACAATTGGTTATATTTAGGCATACTATGATGCTTCTGCTTTCAAGTTGCGTATGGTTTCCTTTATACCTTTCAAAATTCCATACCACTGCATTTTTCATAAACACTGAGACAGTATGGGTGTTTTTTAAATGTAACCATAATAATAATTACGTGGGTTTATTAAGAAGGCAAGAACAAGTATGTTATGCTAGGCTACTTGATGTGGAGGTCACTTTTGAAGATGATTTCTGTTAGAGATAAATGGTTTTTATGTAATGAGGATATAATCTATACTGTATTAAATTAGAAAGTTAGGAGTTATTTGTAAAGTAAAACTAAGGAAGTAAAAACACCAGCCTTGAATTAATACTGTAGATTTTGTGACAAATAATGCATAAACTTTCACTAACCATATTTTTATTGTATCTTACTATGTTGAGTACACAAATATCAACAACTTAACAGTTGGATAATAGTGTGCTAGATAATTTTATGACTACTTTAAAATTTTGCACAATACTTCTTCTGTCGTACTTTATACCTTGTTTACAATAAAGAGCAATTTTAATACAGACCTCCATGTGATGCATGTTGCTGTGTTTTGTAAGCAAATAACCCAAGCAAGTGCAACAGTGCCCATCAGCATTAGTCTCGATTAGTGATAGACTAGGTGTTGCCCTCTTATTTATAAACCTTGTAAAACTAACTTGAATTGAATGTACAGTTAAACATGAAGGCTTCTAGAAGCCTTCTTTTGTGCCCTCTTTTCCCAAGACACTTATTCCATCATAAGTGTCTATGTAGGCAGTTATACCGATATGACTATAGCCGTAAAAGTATATTTGTTTGTAAATTTCCCCACGTAGACCAGCTCTGAGAGTGCATCAACCAAAATCTGGCTCACATAAGTCAGGTACAAAGGCCTGGATGCACAAAAGGAGGTAGGTGCCTAAGTCCCTTGGGCCACTGCGATGCACAAAACTCCCTCTGAACATGATGGGATATTAGAAGTTACTACAGAGAACTTTTTCCTGGGTGTCTGGCTGGTGAGTCTTGCCCACATGCTCGGGGTTCAGCTGATCGCCATATTTGGGGTTGGGAAGGAATTTTCCTCCAGGGTAGATTGGCAGAGGCCCTGGAGGTTTTTTGCCTTCCTCTGCAGTATGGGGCATGGGTCACTTACCGGAGGATTCTCTGCATCTTGAAGTCTTTAAACCATGATTTGAGGACTTCAATAGCTGAGACATAGGTGAGAGGATTATTCCAGGAGTGGGTGGGTGAGATTCTGTGGCCTGCATTGTGCAGGAGGTCAGACTAGATGATCATAATGGTCCCTTCTGACCTTAAAGTCTATGAGTCTATGAAGTGAAAGACTGTAGCCTAAGTGAACATAGAAAGCAAAGGTAGTGAATGAAAAGAGCGATTGCAGAAAAGGTGACTGTAAATACAAGAAATATATCATGTTCCTAAGGAGCAGGAGGTCCGTGAAGGAGGAGATAGCAGCAATGCTTCTAAATGATAGAAAGCTTCAGTTATTGACAGTGGAGCTTGGATAGTCGTTGAAGATATGAAAATCTCTCTCTCTCTCTGTTATTTCTAAAGGAGGACAGAAGCTAAGAGCAGCCATCAAAGGGACGAAGGTGGTGTGCTGGAGGTGATCAGGAACATGTTAGAAAAGGGGACTAAACAATTTGAATGAATGACTGGAAGATATTAAAGCTCCAGCGCCACATGGGAGTCTTCTTGGAATATGGATGGAAGCAAAAGGAGATGAGAACTTCAGCCCCAGAGAAGTTTAGGTAGTTTCCACAGACCTGTGGACTGAATCATCTCAAAGTCATAAATACAAAGACAACAGGAAGCTCTTAGGACTGTGTGTTGCAGGTCCACTGATCTGTGGATGTGACCCTAAGCACCCCTGTGTTCACACCCTACATACTGTTGTAATAACCTTTGTACAAAATATGCCTTGTGAGGTATCATTTGAAAACTAGTAACTCGCTGATCATTAATATTCTTGCATGCTGTATATATGCGGTGGGTATTAAGAGTTACAGGTACATGCTAGAATTATGACTAAAGTATGTTTAAACAAGGCATGTCAGGGGGAGTTGGTAAACAGGTTTGCCTTAGACAAAAAAATGTTTATTTGATTCTCTGACCTGCTCAATCTTTAGGAAAAACTATGAAGATCCATGTTTACGTATAAGCAGTAAATAGGGACATCATGACAGCAGGGGAGATGATGGCAGGAAACAGAACAATTTGCATTTCAGCAGGGAAAGAAAGAGCATGGAGTTTCCTTCACCACCAGACGCCATGTCTTCCTCACAACTTGAATTAACTTTACTTTGAGACTGA
Source organism: Macrochelys suwanniensis (assembly GCA_033296515.1). NCBI lineage: Eukaryota > Metazoa > Chordata > Testudines > Chelydridae > Macrochelys > Macrochelys suwanniensis. Next base: position 35,773,383 of record CM065781.1, on the reverse strand, counting down.
GAGTGTATTGGGGTCACCTCTGCAAGTTGTAACCAGGGAATGGTGGGTACCAGGATGAGGCTGTTGTGTTGTGGGCAGGCTGCTGGCTTCAAAGTGCACAGCACACAGATAATCAGGCTATTTCATGCTTCTCTGCAGGTTATTGGTGTCCACGCTGTGAGCCACAGCAGCAGAGCATTCAAAACACCCAGAGTTACTGGGCAGGCAGTGACACAACCTCTTAACTTGTTTGGATTACACTACAGAACGTGACACCTGCACACACTGAAACTCATACTCAAAGCCACCATCACCTGAAATTGCCTGCATTATTGGCTGACAAAAAACATGATTCCCAGAAGATTTCTAGCTGCACATCTAGCTGCTCCAATTGAACGAAGCTGACCTGTTAAAGTTTTCCAATGGGAAATTGCTCCATCTGAATCCAGAAGCTGTCTAACGCCTCTAGTTCTAGATCTGTCTGCTTATAGCTATCTCTATCTTTATAGATGTCTATATTTTCCTAGTGTGTCAAGCAGCATAATATCTGTGGGTGTCAGGTAAGGGGTGTTACTGAATTACTGAGTCCTATTGGTAAAGAGCTGAAATCCTCCAAAGCGTTCTGTCCTTTCATAATGGCCACCAATAGATGGGGGTCCCAGTGAATAACCATTAATATCAGGTTTTATTCTGTGTGCATTTGTGTAGGGTCAAGTTTGTTGATGTGTAAATCCCAACAGGTCAATTACTAAACATCAAGGAAAGGCAGCCTAACATCACATTGCTCAAATGCACCTATAGACGCCTCTCATTCACAACAGACTCCCTGGCACTTCCTATATGACAAAGCTCAACCAAAGTTCTTTACATCCCACTTCAATGCACATGCACATCCCTAGCTCTGACCACAGCAAGGCTGTCACAAGGTCTCTGATGTGTTAGGTTAAACTTCAGCAGGACATTAACACTATCGTATGATACACTATGTGGTACACACATCCTGTTAACTCGTCTCTCAGACTCTCTCACACCCAGTCTCTCAGACTCTCTCACACCCAGAAGAAGGAACCAGTCTCCAAGAACGAGGCATCAAATGCAGCCAGGTTAGCACCAGCATTGATAAATGCCCTAGATTTCCAGCCAAGACAACAATCTAGCAATTGCACATGTTCTGTCAAGAGCATATCCTCTGCTCGCTGACATGCAACCAGACTGTTTGGAACAAGCAGTACCAACAGTACATGTGGATCGGGTAAAAGCATCATGAGCTGCATCACAAGGAATATGTAATGAGCTGGAAAGAGTAACAGCAGAGGAGGAAGCACTACCCACAGACATACAAGCTAGAAGCAATGGATGGAGAAATGAATGCTTTCTACCTATCCATTCCCAGCATAAGAATAAATTTTCAGTGATTTTGGTAGTAGAGATACAAATATAGTAGTCCCCACAGTGATGAGAAAGAAAATGTTGTAAAGAATATGTGAAGGGTACCTTGGAATGACTGAGTCAAAGGGGAAACTGTATGCTGGCCATACATG